>JAUCED010000004.1:6000000-7200000 GCA_033557995.1 Phytophthora crassamura
GTAGAGAAGCGTTTCGGCCACTGGAAGAAGCGGCACAACGTGCGGGCTTGTCCCAGCTGCAAAGCTGTCATCGAGAAGCAGGGCGGCTGCTCGCACATGAATTGCCTCCATTGCGGTGACGAGTTCTGCTGGTCTTGTCTGCGTCCATGGAATCATCACGACGAAACACTGTGCTTGCCGCTGAGCTTCCTGCACTCCAAGAGCCGCAAATATGGCTGCTGGGCGCCAATGCGCGTCGTGACCAAGACAGCGGTCGTGGGGGTGGCAGCCGTAGTGGTCGTCGCTGGCGCGGGGCTTGCCGTCGTTGTGCTACCACCGGTGCTAGGCTTCCAGTACGCCAAGGACGCGTACCGGCGCCACAAGTACGCGCGCGCCTCTTATCTCCGCTTGACGCACGGAGACGCATATCTTCATTAACCAGCGGGTCTACGGTGACGAGCAGCTACCGTTCGAGGCGTCTTCAACTGCCTCTCGAGTTTCGCTGCATCTGGTCAGTCCGTGCTGACGCAACATCTTTGATCCACCTTCCTGCTATGTATCTGCTGCCTAAGTTAATATCAAACCACGCTCACCTCTCGTTCCGTCCTTCAGCATCGTAGAAGTAAAAAGTCAACAGCATTGGACGAGACATTTCGGGCCACGAAGAGCCTTTCAAAGCATTTAGTTATCCGTCAGCAGAGCAAGAAGAGAAGGAGGGAAGTCCATCCGATGCAGCGCCGGCCTTCCCTTCCCCTCCTCTTTTCATCGACGCTATGTGTTTCTTCTTGGAAATCTTGGATGACACATGAACGAACGTCCGTCGCTATCGACACGGGACGCTTACGCCTTCTTGAAGGCCTCGGCGATCGTCTTGATGGAGTCGACGTCCACTGCAGAAACGAAATAGGACCGAAACCCGTCAGTCTCGGCTAAATTACACCAACAACTAGGTGGAAGTGATGCTGTACGCACCGCGCTCGCCACGCTCGCCGTTGGCCCACTTGAAGCCGGCGAACTCGACGTTGTTGCGCGCCTCCACCGTGCTCTTCACGGGCTCCTTGAGCGCCGCGCGCAGCACAGCGGCCGACTTGTTCACGTACTGCAGGTATGACACCCCAGCCATGCGCCACAGCGACGTTCCCTTGGTAGCCATTGTCTTCGGATCCGGAGCGGTTGCCTGTTTCGACCGAGTTGTGGGGCTGGGAAGGGAGGGGACGAGGTTTCAGCCACAGATCGACTGATCCTCTCAACTGTCATGATTAACGTTACCACACCACAAAACTAGCTAAATTCTTATCTGAGGTTTACTACTCAATGTTAAACCCGTTCGGGTGGTGAGCAGCTCACTTAGCAAGATGCTGTCACCTTCCGCCAGTGCAGGTGTTAGCCTGCTGCTCGTGGCGCTAGGCGTGGTATACTACCTGTCTGCACACCCGGAGGTGCTTCCTGGCAATGCTGGCGCGCTGTCGTCGCCCAAAAACAAGGCCAAGAAGCCCAAGAAGATCCAGAAGCAGGCCGATGCAGCTGAGCCCAAGCCCATGACTGTGCGCATCCTGTACGGCACGCAGACGGGTGCGTCCAAGACGATGGCCGAGACGCTGCAGAAGACGCTGTTTGCACTCAACATCTCGGGCTTCCACTTCCAGACGAGCGTCGTGAGCATGAAGGACTACGACCAGGACAATCTGGAGCAGGAGGACATCGTGGTGGCCGTTTTGTCTACGTGGACGCACGGCGAGCCGCCCGAGGACGCGCGCGTCTTCTGCAATTGGCTCACGGACATGACGCAGGACTTCCGTGTGTCCAGGTCCTGGCTGGGCGATGTGCAGCACGCTGTATTCGGCTTGGGCAACGCTGAATACGATGAGGACTACGGCACGGCCGCCAAGAATCTGGACCGCGACCTGTCCGATATCGGCTCGCCGTCGCTGGTGGCACTGGGCTTGGGTGACGATAATGTGGACCAGTTCCAGCAATTCGACGTCTGGATGGACAACCTGGTCGCCGCCATGTGCGAGTACAGCTCGGAGAAGGCCGTGTCTGCGCTCAAGAAGAGCAGCGGCAGTCCGTCTAAGGCTAACAAGAAGGCGTGGCTGTCGCAGAAAGAATTCCGTCGTCAGAAGCGCGCCAAGAAGGCGGAAGTGGCTGCTGCGAACGGCGAGACAGTGGAGGTCAACGAAGAAGATCTGATGAATGATACGTTCCTGGTGGACGATTTCTCGGACGACGAGGAGCCAGACAAGCAAAACGCCAATGATGATAGCGGCATGGTTGACGTCGAGGACATTGGCAAGTCGATGAAGGAGTCCGAAGCCGCCAGCAAGTCCCGCGAGATGGTGACGCCGATGCAGCGCAAGGCTCTCACCAAAGAAGGCTACAAGATCATCGGCACACACAGCGCCGTCAAGTTGTGTCGGTGGACGAAGCACCAGCTGCGAGGACGCGGCGGCTGCTACAAGCACGCCTTCTACGGCATCACGAGCTACCAGTGCATGGAGACGACGCCCAGCCTGGCCTGTGCCAACAAGTGCGTCTTCTGCTGGCGCCACCACAAGAACCCGGTGGGCCGCGTGTGGCGCTGGAAGACTGACGACGCGGAGACGCTCGTCAAGGGATCTATCGAGCGCCATCAGAGCATGATCAAGGAGCTCAAGGGTCTTCCTGGACTCATCCCTGCGCGCTGGGATGAGGCCTTCACGGTGCGTCACTGCGCGCTGTCGCTCGTGGGCGAAGCCATCATGTACCCGCAGATCAACGAGTTCTGCAAGCAACTTCACAACCGCAAGATCTCGTCCTTCCTGGTTACCAACGCCCAGTTCCCGGAGAAGATCGCGGCGCTCGATCCGATCACGCAGCTGTACGTGAGTGTCGACGCTGCCACCAAGGAGTCGCTGCGAGCCGTCGATCGTCCGCTGTTCAAGGACTTCTGGGAGCGCTTCCTCGCCTGTCTGGAAGAACTCAAACACAAGGGCCAGCGCACGGTGTACCGGTTGACGCTCGTCAAGTCGTACAACATGGAGGAGCTGGACAACTACGCCGAGCTCATCAACATCGGCCAGCCTGACTTCATCGAGGTGAAGGCGGTGACGTACTGCGGCAAGTCGGACGGCTCGGATCTGACCATGAAGAACGTGCCTTGGCACGAGGAAGTGCGCGGCTTCTGCTCGGCGCTGTGCGACCGCGTGAGCGGCGACTACGCGCTGGCTTCGGAGCACTCGCACTCGAACTGCGTGCTGATCGCCAAGAAGAAGTTCTGCCACGACGGCGTGTGGCACACGTGGATCGACTACGAGCGCTTCCACCAGCTCGTGGCCAAGTACTACGAAGACGGCACGCCGTTCACGGCAGACGACTACACGGCCCCCACGCCGCACTGGGCAGTTTACGACTCGAAGGAGCAGGGCTTCGACCCCGTGGAGACTCGTTTCCGTCGCACCAAGGACGGCAAAGTGGTCGAGTTCGCCTACCAGTCTACGGAGTCGGGCTGCGGCTAAGTGTCCAGGTGGGTGGGTTAGATTCTGCATCAGCTACATTACTCAAACGATCTTTCGCGTTAGGCGTCTCCGTCTTCTTGTTGCCTATGAAGAGAGCGAGCTGAAGATGAATTGGCACTCGAGCACTCCGTCCTCGGGGCAGTCTGTGCAGTGGAGCGCGTTGTAGATGTTGGAGCGCCCGAACTTGGCGCGAAGACTGTCCGGCCGCAGCGTTTTGGCCACTTGGATGTCGAAAGGACCGCAGAGATCGCGGAATCGCCGCACCACATCTTGGCCTCGAACTTCGAGGGCCAAGCACGGCGACGAGCACATGTACTTGAGCATCTCCTGTTACGGTGAAAGCATTGCAGTTAGTCAATTGGGACTTCGTTTAGTTGATGTCGACGCACACGTACGTGGTATTGGCGAACGACGCCTTTGTAGATCTGGAAGAGCTCGTCCGCTTCATTCATCTGCAAGTGTACGAGCTTGAGCGCGGAGATTTCAAACCCCTCCGCATTGATCGCAGCAAGGATTTCGCCCGCGCGAGCTTCACGAAGAATTCGCGGGCGAAGGAGACACAGAGTGCAATTGTCCAGAATGGCTGTGGAAGGGAAGATCTCGTTCGGTGTCTTTCCAGGACTGAAAGCTGTCAGTCCAGTGTCAGCAATGAGCACAACCTCCAACAGCCCCGCAGACGCCAGCTTTGCTTTCGCGTCTTGAATCATCTTTGGGTTGGGAAGTCGGACTTCGACCAGCACTGAGACGTCGGAGAGCAGTGACTGCTGCTGGTTGTTGTCGGCTGTAGCGCCCATGGCCTGCAGCGTGATGAGGTGAGGCTTCTGTAGCTGCACCATTCGCAAGTCTCGTAGAGACAGCCCGCTCTGCTCAATCAGTTGAATGATGTGGCCCATTTGAGAGTATCCGCTCGGGGTAACTACGAACAGAGCTTTGGTTTCACGCTGCTGAAGCATCTGCCTCGTGAACCCGTTAGCAGGCTCCATGATGGTGAGTTGTCTCGAGTACCTAAACAACGGGAAACCCTCGTCAGAATGAACAAGGAACACGCCATGAAACTACAATTCTGCCGTACACAGTGATCGAGCGCCCGACGTAGAGATCGTTGAGGCTGACTGTCGGGATCCGAATGCGCTTCAAGAAGATTTTTCTCGTTTTCCGTTCCACCTATAAGCACAAAAACTAGGTTCATATTTTTTTCAAAGCAGCAACCAACTAGGTGAAAAGTCTACCTACCAGCTCGACTGTGTTGTCGCCGTGGTAGTGCATGATGTAGCTTTTCTTGAGCCCCGACTGCGGGTCATACCATTCCAAGAAGAACGCCAGCTTCTGTTCTTCATCCATGGCTGCCACCTTCCTGGACAAGAACTAACAACCCCAAAGTGGTGAAGCGGCGCCGACGGACACCTCGCAAAAGACTATTTCCATCGGTTCATAACGCCTCAAGTCGCAGTAGCCGTGGATGGATCTTCCAGAATCCGCCTGAAGAGACGCAAAGCCATTCACTTTTCCTTTTGAGTCGCGATCCCAAGATCTCAAGTGTCTGAAGCAGTTGCAGCACGATGAGGTATGTTGCTTGTCAATATCTTGCATGCCGTCATGGATGCCTAACCATTGAGCTATGGGGTGAATTTATCCTAGTGACGTGTTCGGAGCGCAGTATTTGGTGATGCCTACCGAGGCAGAGCAGATCGTGGAGAAGTTGGAGGAGCAGACGCCCGATCGCATTGGGCGAACTACCCAGTGGCTCGAACACCACCACGCCATGGAGAAGCTGAACCTGCAGGCCCATCAGTCGGCTCAACGCAAGCAAGACAACTTCGTGTTGGAGAGTCTGCTGACTTTCGACAAGTTCCCGATCCTCATCAGTAACCTGCTGTCGCTGGAGCTCTGGAAGGCCAATGTGCTGCCTCTGCTGCGGTGTCAAGACGAGGACGCGGCGTCCTTGCGACTGTACTTTGTGGTGTATCATGAAGCGACCTTGACCAACTTATTGGAGGTCGCACTGTACCATGAGCACGTCGTGGAGAGCCTGACGGACGACCTGCTGCTTGAGCTCGTCGACTACTGCATGCGGAAGCTTTCGTGGCTGGTTGGGCTGCCACGTGAGCGCATCGCACAAGCCACAAGCTTCCACAAGACTGGGTCGGAGCTGGTGAAGATGGTGCAGGCGCAAAGTCCCCGTCAAGAGCTCGAGCGCCAGCGTATGGAGATCGAGTTCCGCGTCGCAGTGCAGACCGTCACGATACTGCGTTATGTTGTCGAAAGGCTTCACGTGCTCCCATTGAGTGTCGTGTCACGTCTTCTGGACAAACACGACGCTCTCCTGACGCTGGTGCCGCTCGTGGAGAACCCGCCATGGACCCACAAAGGGGTTGTCAAGGTACCGGCGACGAAAGACTGTGAGGATAAGGAGCCAAGGACTGAAGTCAAGTGGAAGAAGTTCGTGGACCAGAAGTGGATCGTCGTGGAGCCCAGTGACTTGCTGGCACTCACGACGACGGAAGCTCAGGTTTGGCTGGCCATTTACTATTTGCTCTGCACAAAGTCAGCGCGAGAACACTACGAGGTGACCCAGTATCGAAAGGACCAACTCCTTCGCATCCGCAAGTACTTGAACGAGTTGCTGGTGGACCAACTGCCGCTTCTCACCGACGTCCAGCGGTATTTGGACGAGCTGGCCATCGTTCAGGTCGGAAGCACGTCTGTACTGGGCAAGAATGGTCTTGTCATGGAGGCAGTGCCGTATCTGCGAGATCGGATATTGCGTACCTTCCGTCCTAGATACGAGGAGCTCGCAGGGGAATTCGATGAACTCAGCGTCAACTTCAGTCGTGGAGAGGATCTCAAGGCGTTGGCTGAGTTGTACCAAATGGATGGCATCGAGGAGTTACTGGAAGGCTCAGGTCGAGCTACAAACAACGGTACAGCCGACGATGATGGCGAGGACGACGACCATGACCACGAATTGACGGGTGTTGTGCCCAGACGCGTCCAGCTCGAATTCTCCAATACTCTGAGGCAACACGACGCTCCTTCAAGCAAGACACCGATGATTGTGGAGCTTGACAACAATGAAGAACTGGTCGATAGGAATGAAGCTGACCCCGTGGAGCTCGAGTTCACAGTCGATGAAGAGAGCAGAAAGGCGATGGAAAGCCGCACTCACCGGTACTATCGCTACCGCCTCCGCAGAGCCAAGAAGTCAAACGAGTCCGAATACATCCAAAGTCATGCGTCAGTGAAAGCAAACGTGTGGTTTTCAAGAGGGAAGAAGCCGAGCGAACATGAGCTGCAACTGTCGTGTGACGATCTTCAACTACCCGGAATTGAGGAGAGAGCTGGTCAGGCAAAGATGTGGAAGCAGATCGGGTCACTTGAAGAGTCCAGCCTCGTGGTTGTGCAATGCCAGCTCATTGCAAACCCCACGAGTTCGCCTGAAGGAAATAGCGACTCAAATGCCCCTGGGTATCGTCTCGGAGCTCTCTTCTTAGCGGTTCCGTACTAGCAAACTAATGGAGAACTCTCTCTCTCACAAGCAAATCGATTTTTTTCTTACAGTTACCGCAATGGCGTTTTCTAACGAAGAAGTGCGCCCTTAGTTCTCGAATCGGAAAGTGTGCAGCATGTCAACGACGGCGTCAAGGCTGATACGCTCGCTGGGGTTGAAGCAGCACATGTGCTGCACCAGGCTCCACTGGAAGTCGCTCAGGTCCTTGGGACGTGCTGGGAATGCTTTCCGTTTTGTGACGTGGTACTTCACGGCTGCGTCATCCACCGAATTGCCCCATGGTAATTTGCCGCTCAAAATCTCGAGGATGCACATGCCGAAGCTATACACATCCGACATCACCGTTGCAGGCTCGCCTAGCAAGTACTCTGGCGCCTTCCACCGCACCGCGTCATTTAAGTGGACGGCGGGTCGGCCATTCCCGGAGTGCGACCCCAAGCTGCCAAGCTTGACGGTCTTACCATCAGTCCCAACCAGGAATCTGTTGCCAGTGAGGTCGCAATGGATAATGCCGCGATGGTGCAGGTACTTTAGACCCATCCCCATTAAGAAAATATAGCGCATAATGTCGGAACGAGCGCCTCCATTCTCGTCCAAGTTGTAAGCAGGTTTGGCAGAGGCGAGTTTCTTCAGGTGGCAAGGTAACAGCGTCGACTTCGTCAGTTCGCAAACGAAGAATGGTGTCCCAACGTGGCATGCGCCGTAGAGCTGAACCACGTTCTGATGGTTGAGCATGAACCAGTGGTTCGCCACACTCCAAAACCATTCGCTCGAGTCACCTTCAGGTTCAGGAGGATGCTCTATAAACCTCACCACGACGTCCTTGTCGAACCATTTCCCGCAATACGCCGCCCCAAAATGATCTTTGTGGAACATATCCATATCCAGCACTATCTCGTATCGAGGAATGAACCAGCTCGGAACGGCTTTGACTCCATCGTCTATCGACTCCAATACCTTGAGTGCCTGCGCCATAGCATCCCGAACATAGTTTGGGTACGAGTTTCGACGCTTGAGCAGCTCGAACTGAAGCAGCATTTGCGCTTCCAGTCGGGCCTTAGGGTCACGTAGTTGATATCTCAGTGCCTCGGTATTTAAGAGACAGGATTGAAAAGCACGGAGCTGTTCGCGGCGCATCTTAGTCCATTCTTCATACCAGTCGTGGGTACCCGGAATACTGGGATCAAAGTTAACTGAATTGGCTGCGTCTTCACGGATGTCAGCGAGTGTTTCATGACTTGGTGGAGCCTGATCTGGAGCAGCGATGTTCCGTGGCTCAGCCAGCATGTGGAGGCGATCACTCTCGTGGGGTATAGCAGTGGCATTCTGGCCTGCAGCTCGTGACGCACAGAACCTCGCCACCTCACTTCCGTACGCCTTTATCCCTTTATACAAGGACTCCGCGTCGTCCTCCAACTCTCTCATTATCCTGGTGGCGTTCTTGATGCTATTAGGTGAAGGTTGCGAATATGACACAGATTCATCCGCGCAAAGGTTCTTTGTCTCTTGAGAAACAATTGACTCGCATTTCATTTTCGCCGAAGTCTTCATTGTGTCCAGGAGGACTGTAAAAGTGCTCCGTAGTCGCCTCATTCATAGCATCTCTGGCATCCACAGCAAACCTTTCGAGTTGTCTGATCGCGTCACCCAGCTTGATACGCTTTGACGGTTCAAACGCGCACAGAGCAAGCACAAATTCCCATTCAGCATCAACAGTGAACGCCTTTGGACGCGAGATAAATTGCCGGTGCCGAAGGTGGACCATGACAGCGGCATCCGGTAGGTAAACTCCCCATGGGACATCGTACGTCACAGCCTCGACGACACACATCCCGAAAGAGTATATATCCGACTCAAAAGTAGGCATCTGTCCATCGAAGCCCATGCATTCCGGCGCCCTCCATCGCGTCGCGCCTCCAGATCCCTTGGGCTTCGACTCGGAAAGCACAAAACTAAATCCAAAGTCCGTCAGCTTGGCGACTCCTTCACCAGTTACGAGAATCTGATTGCACTTGAGATCACCGTGAACAATGTCGTTCTGGTGGAGATATTCCAGTCCCAAAGCTGCTTCATGAAGCTTACTCCATATCAACGATCGCCCCTTTTTCTTCCTTGTGGACAAGTAGTCCACCAAAGTCCCATTCGAAGCTTCTTCACAAATGAAAAAGCACGGATGGCAGTCGTAGCAGGCACCGAAGAAGTTGACAATGTGAGGATGACACGCCTTGTGCCAGATCGTCGCTTCCCGTATAAACGCCTTCTTCTCAGAAGGCGAACGCACTGCCATGCACTTGATCACCACTTTTGATCCTCTCCATATCCCACGATATACCTTGGCATAGGATCCATAGGCGAAAGGTCTCGCGTGCCACTGGACTTCATGGCGAGGAACAAACCACTGAGGAATCTCCGGGACTGGAGCGCCAGACATTCGAGCGATCTTCTTGGACGCTGATTCCAGCAGCTCTTGAGAGCGAGCGCTGTATCTGGGTCGGTGGCGTATCGTTTTCGCTATTGAGCAACAGTAAGGCGCTGGTTTGCGACGTCGTGTCGGGGAGGTCACGGAATAATTCGGACGAATTCTGCTCCCAGGAGCTTATCAAGCGATTCTTCACAGCTAGCACAGCTTCATCCCAGTGTTCCATCCAGTTTGATAGAATAGAGACATCGTCCGTGGGTGCTACCTGAGCGATCACCTCGTCAATATCGCAGTGGAAGTCTTGTAAGAGCCTCAAGATTGTGCGAGTACTTGCCAGTCTCTCCACCGAAGTCTGCTTCGTGTGCTGAACCAGAAATGCATGAAAGTTTGTGGTGATCAGCTGGAACGAGACTCGAACGCGCGTAGGAACCTCTGTCCCTTTCTCGTCTAGCAGCATTTCCACTCTTCGCAGCCGCTCCAACATGTCTTCACAGATGCCCAGTGTCTCCTCCATGCCAGTACACAACTCCAGCAGCTCTGGCATCAAAGACGTCATACTCTGCTCAGCTTCAGTACCCCTCGACAGACGATTTTCGCCTTCATCACACTCCTTCTCCCCTCCGCCTACTACCCTCTCACTTCCTCTCTCTTTCAGCTCAGGAGGAGCTCTCTTCACCGGTTTTTCCGTAGTGTCAGGCAGCTCACACGACGATTCAGACGAGTTGTGCTCCCAGGCCCTTATCAAGCGATTCTTGATAGCTAAACATGCTTCGCCCCATTTTTCCTTCCAGTTTGATAGAATAGAGACGTCGTCCGTGGGTGCTACCTGAGCGATCACCTCGTCAATATCGCAGTGGAAGTCTCGTAAGAGCCTCGAGATCGTGCGAGTACTTGCCAGTCGCTCCACTGAAGTCTGCTTCGTGTGCTGAACCAGAAACGCATGAAAGTTTGAGGCGATCAGCTGGAAAGAGGCTCGAGCACGAGTAGGACCCTCTCTTTCGTCAACCAGCATTTCCACTCTTAGCAGCCGCTCCAACACGTCTTCACAGATGTCCTGTGTCTCCTCCATGCCAGTACACAACTCCAGCAGCTCTGGCAGGAAAGACGTCATACTCTGCTCAGCTTCAGTACCCCTCGACAGAAGATTTTCGCCATCATCACACTCCTTCTCCCCTCCGCCTACTACCCTCTCACTTCCTCTTCCTTTCAGCTCAGAAAAAGCTCTCTTCGCCGTTGTTTTCTCCAATTCTCCGCCTTCGCACGAGTTCTGCCCCCAACTCCGACCATTAGGCAATCCAACGCCCACAGGTTTCGGATCCTTGACAAATACTTGGAGTTGGTGCACGACATACCACATACTCACTCGATTATGAGGGATCCTCGCACACATCCGTTGAACCAAGTCCCATTGCTCCTCGTCTAAGAAAGGTGGGCACTCTGGCGGTAACACGAGCACCTCTTCATCACTGTACATGGATACCCATTGTCGAGTGTTGTAAATGGCCAGACCAAAGGCAAACATGTCGTTCGGCACACTCCAGCAAGGCGAATCATGCGAGGAGTCTTCGGTGTCAGGTTGCTGGAGCGATGGCTCCAAGTCTTTCATGCTAAACGTGTTCGACACGCCGCGTTTCAAAGGTGCCGGCGTGTTCCTCTTGACAGGGACAAGGCCCAGTCCCGTTAGAACGCCACTCGCTGTAACGTGATGGCGAGCCAAGAGCCTGTTGTCATCAAAATTCTTGTAGCCAAGCTCACGTTCATGTAAGTATTGGAGTCCGAGTGCCCACCCAAGCACAAGCTCCCATGACTGCATTCCTGCGGTTCGCGGCGAGAGGCTCCGCCGGCTCGTGCACGATGAACGGTTCCTTTCCAACGTGGCAGGCCCCAATCCTAGCCACGTGTGGGTGGTTCAGGTCTGCCCACACCGTTGCTTGACGCAGACACGCCTCCTCTTGGTTCTCCCAGCTCTCGTGGTCAGGCACAGTGCTCAGCACC
Source organism: Phytophthora crassamura (assembly GCA_033557995.1). Taxonomy (NCBI): domain Eukaryota; phylum Oomycota; class Peronosporomycetes; order Peronosporales; family Peronosporaceae; genus Phytophthora; species Phytophthora crassamura. Next base: position 6,011,396 of record JAUCED010000004.1, read on the forward strand.
ACTTCAGTCAAGCATTTGCTGACCCGGACACCATCCAAGTAGTAAACGCCGTTCTCACACAGCAGATCGTTCGGCGACAGGAACCAGCTAGGTGGCTTCCCGACCAGCACGATGCCCGAGTGCTCCACCACGCGGTCGTACGCGTCCGATATGACGTCCAACTCCTCGGGCGTCAGGATCTCGTAGTAAGTTGCGACATCATACCTGAGCAGTGTTAACAGCTCCATCTGCTGTGTCTCGTCGCACATAGCCTGTAACAAGCGCTGCTCGTCAGTTAGGAGCTCGTTGAATCGCTCCATGCGCTGCTGGCGCTCAACTTGCAGCTGCTCCTTCCACGCAAGGACCTCCTCCGTCGCCTTGATGTCCATCACCTTCATATACCCCTCGATTACGCCACCGAAACGGTGCAAGATGTTGACGATGCGGCCGGTGGACGCCAGTTTGAGCAGCATACGCGTCTCCTTTTCGTAGGTGCTCAGCTCCCCACTGAGGTTCAGCCCACGGCGGCAAACTGGATTCTTCGCCATGAAGTCATTGCGCAGAGCCACCAGGTAGTCGCCCAGGCGGTCAACAGTCTGGGTGACGTTGGGCAAAACGTTTCTTTTGTGCCACCGGTTTCTTGACCGAGGAACTGGTTTCGGGACCAACGCTGGTTTACCGATTTCTTTGCTACCACCATCGCCTTTCGGGTTGTCATCGCTATGGGAGGTATCATTGCGATACCTGTCAAACGCACCATTGTGCAGGATATTGACGACGGCGCTTGCATCAATTCGCTCTAGAGCATCGAAACAACACATCCGCGTTATCAAGTTCCACCGATCCTCGCTAAGCTCCTTTGGCCGTGGCGGGGCCCATCTTTCTTGCGTTGCTCTCCATTGAGCAGGGTATGCGCCAGTGGCAGCCTCAATGATGCACATACCGAATGAGTAAATATCGGAAGCGAAAGACGGAGGGCCACCCGACAAAATCTCGGGGGCTCTCCACTGGACAGCTCCAAGATCACCCGTATTGACCAAGGGTGCCATTCCGTTCGCACGTATACTCATGCCAAAGTCTGCCACTTTAGTGGTTGCACTCTCAAAATCGGTCACGTGTGCCATCCACACAAGAAGGTTGTTTCCTTTAAGATCCCCGTGTATGATTCCCTGGTTGTGAAGGTTTTCCAGGCCCAAGGCGGCTTGTTCTATACACTTCCACAGTCTTGACCCCTTCTCTCTTTTCAGGAAGTCAGGGAGGGTTTTACCAACTGCCTTTTCGCACACGAAAAACGGGCGTTCTCCATGATTCGCCCCGTACAACTGGATGAGGTTCTTATGGCTCAAATGGAACCACAAGTTTGCTTCTCGATAGAACTGCTTTCGATGACCCTTGTTTGCCTCAAATACTTGCTTAAGGACGACAAACGTGCCCAACCAAGAAGCTTCGTACACGGCTCCAAACGCGCCGTTAGCTATCGGGGCCTTGCGGCTCACTTCCTCCACAGGGATAAACCAGGTTGGACGAGAAGACACCGTGTCGCCGGGGGTGAACGTTCCGCTTGTCTGAAAAAAAGTGTCTTCTTCTTCGGTGTCTTCAAACTCTAATTCGTCGTCAATCGTAGGGCAGCAGGTACGAAATTTCCAGGCATGAACGTCGGACGACTTTAACACGTCAGAACCTTGAGCAATTAAGCTATCAATATCATGGTGTAAGCTATGATTCCGATTGACAATTGTTCGAGAAGGGCACAGGGATGGCGCAGAACAGAAGGTATCGGACTGTTCTTCCAGCTTCACGAAAAAATCCCAAACGATCAATGCGTAAGTCTCCATTAACTCCAATGGCAGCGTGCTGGAACACTGCACAAATTGGTCGTACAAATCAATCAGTCGTTCGTAGACAGAACGGTTCATACCAGCTCGCTCACTTACTTCCTCACACAGCGAATCGGCGCTTTGAAGAAGATCCGAAATCGTCCTGCCCGCTGTCGGCAGAATGTACGACGCGATATCTTCGATCGGTTGATTGTTTCTGTCTTCTTCTCCACGTGTGTATCCGTAGATTTCACTCCGTGACTCCTTCCGTTCCACTTTGACCAGCTCCTCCATCCGCTCGAAGAAATCGCTTATGCCAAAGCCATTGGAAGTCCGTAACGACTTCAGAAATTCCCACTCGCCCCCGCTCAAGAACTCCGGCTTGCTCGAAGGAAGTTGTTGGTATGGCTCAATATTGCTTTGACCACAATGTTGAGCCAGCATCACAAAGATCGCTCGGCCGAACGCCTCCATATCTTCCGAGATATCTGGGTGTAAATCGAAAACGGAATTTGCATCATTCATTCCAGTGTAGTCGTCACGAAGCTTTCTTAGCCCCACACCGCTCAAGATTCCTCGCTTTTCATCTTTCCTGTAGCAGAGCGCACTTGCAATCAACTTGTTATGAGTGAAGCCTCGCCGGTGCACATACTCCAGCCCAAACGCACAGTCACGAAAAAACGACCAGGTCGCTGGCCCCTGTTGATCTTCCTCATGTAAAACCGACGGGGTTCCAACATGGCACGCTCCATAGAACTTGCGTATGTTTGGATGGTGTAGACTCGCCCACAGAAATACCTGCCTTAAACAGGCCTCCTCTCCTTCGTAGACGTTCGTCTGCCGGGCATTATCAGGACGTGACGCGGTGAACCACGTTGGCAGCACTCCAACCACCAGTGTGGATTTCGATACGATCGCATCAAAGATCGCTGAGACCACATCCAGCTCGCGAGGGTTCAAGAACTCGCCGAACTTCTCCATGCCGTGTTTCATCAACGTCAGCACCTCCTCCTGCTGAACTTCGTCGCCCATTTCGACTCCAAGAAGATCTTTGCGTGCCAACAGTTCTTCATACAATGTCATGCGGTTTTCGCGCTCCAGTCGAAGTTGTTCTCTCCACTCGTCTCTCCTGTCTGCACTGTAGATATCCAGGATATGCAGAGTTGTGTCGATGCCTCGCTCCAGCAGCCGAACAACGCGCCCAGTGTCCGCCAGCTTCACCAGTAGTCGAGGTTCGTCCTCGTAGCCGCCAAGTCGCTCGAAGAGAGTCTTGCTCCAACCTGCGATCGGTCTGTCGTTCTGCACACTACGTGCACAGTGCAGCAATTTGGCCACGAGCGCGTCCCCAATGAGGTCGGGGGATTGAACCGGGCCCGTGTTGGACGAAGACCAGCGACTCTCATCGCCACAAAGAGGGTCGACAAGCTCTTTCCACCACCACAGCAGTGAAGGCTCATCGTCCATAGTCGGGGGGACTCCTCTCGGTTGCGTCCAAGATCTCGAAGAAGAGAAATGAAAATGAGGGTAAATGTGGGCAAAAGTGGCGGTTCGAGGTGATTTGGTTCCAGACCGGTAGGTGCACGAGGGTGTAGAGCTGAACCTTGCATGGTGAGCAGTTTGCTCAGCAAACGAGAGTCAGGTGTACGAAGAAGCTTTACTGTGTCAACATGGTCGCAAGGCTGCTCATCTGGAAGTAGCTAACGTTGTCCTAGTTGAGGCGGCTCGAGACCGCTCCCACCAACGGCAGCGAGACATTGCTGCCGCTCTTCAGGTAGCACGCGGGCTGGCCCGGGTTACTGTTGATGTAAGTGTACGCCGTGCAGCCGTCCGTGCTGGCGCACTCGTCGCAGCACAGCGACGGCTGCGTCACGTAGACCGTCTTGAGGTCGTTGCCGGAGTAGTCGACATCCGTCTCCTGGTGCGAGCACTGCGCCGGCGACGAGATGCACTGGTAGTAGTCAGAGCTCCAGGGCTGGCAGTACTGGTCTTGCGGACAGCACGTCACGCCTTCGCTACTGCCACACTGCTCGTTGGCGCCGACGAGGCAGTTGTTGGCCGGCGAGGGCGGCGGTGTGGGCTCGGTCTCGTTCGACACAGGCGTGGCAGTCGTGGCGACGGGCGATATCGTGTTATTCACCGGGGCGGCCGTAGTGACCACAGGCGTCGAAGTATTGGCACTCGCGCCAAGGATACCGGACACGGCGCCGGTCGACGCACGAGGCTCCCCCGCTACCCTTTTCAGGTAGCACGCGGGTGTGCCCGGGTTGCTGTTGACGAAAGTGTAGGCGGCGCATCCGGCTGTCTCGGCGCACTGCGTGCAGCAGTCGCTCGGCTGGATGCCGTACACCGTCTTGATGTCGTTGCCGTACAGGTCGATGTTCGTGAGCTGCTGCGGACACTGGCTGGGCATCTGCACGCACTGGTAGAAGGTGGCGTCCCAAGGCTGGCAGTAGTAGCCGTCCGGACAGCAAGTGGTGCCGCTGTCGGAGCCGCACGACGCGAACGCGGCGGTGTCGCACGCGGCGGAGGTCATGGAGGCAAGAACTGCGAAGAGGAGCGTGGCGGCACAGATCTTCATGTTTGGGCAGTGGGGAGGAAGGAGCTAGCGACAAGTGTCGGGCTTGTGAGTCGGGCGCTGCGAGTTGCGGAATGCCGATCCAGCTCACCATCGCGGTGAAGCGTTCGTGTCGGCGGAGACATCGCTGTGAACGTCAGGATGGAAAGCCCCAGTAGGGCGGTCGTGTCAGGCCTGGATAGTGGTGCTGTCGTGTGTGCATCTTGGTAGCCGCGGCCGTGCGTAGCGCTTCAACGTGCGGCTCTGGTAACCAAACCAAAGTTTCGTTCACGAGTGCTGTGGCCGACGTGGCTGGGAGACCATCTGCGTTGCAGCAGAACTTGAAGGGAGGTGCGGCCATTGATTCATTCGTAGTGAGCGGCGAGTTGGTTGGGCATGGCGGAGAAGTGGCTTTCAAGTGTGCCTGCTGGCGGGTGTCCCGTATCGGTGTCGCGGAGTTGCGCATAGCTGTCGTCGCGAACAGGAGGGGACACGAAAGCTGGGAATGTCTTCGAAGGAGCGAAGACATGTCGGCATGATCTCTTGGGTGCAGCCTTGTGCTGTGGTGTTGACGGCTCGGTGAGGGAAGCTTATGCGCGTTTGACGGGACGCCAGTGAAGTTCACTGTGAACATCTCGGTTAGTAAATCCTGACATAGATATCTTGTAATTTCAAAGTGGACGAAGCAGTTTTCAACACGAGTGGATCGAATTTTTGTTAAGAAACTACAAAGCAACGGTGACTCGTTATGACGAGTAGCTCAGTCTGCAGGCTGGTACGTTAGTTGAGAGTACCGGACACGGCCCCGACCTTGGTGGTGGCGGCACCAGCGGCACTCTTGAGGTAGCACACTGGTTGGCCGGGGTTGTTGTTGATGTACGTGTACGCCTTGCACCCAGACGTGCTAGCGCAGGCATCGCAGCAGAGCGACGGCAGACTCACGTAGACAGTCTTGATGTCGTTTCCATAGAAATCCTTGTCCGTCAGTTGCTTCGAGCACTTCGACGGCGGCTGAATGCACTGGTAGAAGTTGTCGTTCCAGGGCTGGCAGTAGTAGCCGCTTGGGCAGCACGTGGCGCCCTTGCTGTTGCCGCATGGGCCGTAGGCCGCCGTGGTGCACGTCGACGACGTCGGGGTCGGCTTGGGCGTCGAAGTTGGAGTGGGCGTGGGCGTCGTCGGGGTAGACGTCACGATGCCCGAGACCGCTCCGACCGAGGCCTTCTTGGTGCCCGTGCCGCTCTTGAGGTAGCACGCCGGCCGCCCCGGGTTGCTATTCACGAACGTGTAGGCCTTGCATCCGGCCGTTTGGCTGCATTGCGTGCAACACTCTCCTGGCTGGATGCCGTAGATGGTCTTGATGTCGTTACCGGAGAAGTCGACGTTCGGGAACTGCTGCGCGCACTTGGCCGGGAGAGCAAGGCACTGGTAGTAGTTGGCGTTCCACGGCTGGCAGTACTGGGTGCTGGGGCAGCAGCTCACGCCAGCAGCGTCGGAGCCGCACTGGCCGAACGAGGCAGTCGAGCACGCGGCCGAAGCGACGGCCGCGAGACCAGCGAAGACGACGGAAATGCGAGCGAGCATTGTCTTGGGTGGCACTTGTGGTGGAAAGTGGTGGCGGGATTGGATTTGATCTGCTGCGTCGGAGGCGAAACAGGAAGTGAACAACTGAGAGGATCACGAGCTTCAAGCTCCTTGAAGATCGGCCAAGTTGGAAGATCGGCCATTTTTTGCTGTTTGCGTACCTTCAATCTGTATCCAATTCGGAATTGGATGCGGAATTGGCAATTCCGCTGTTCGACTCGAACATAGAGGATCTGAAAATTTGAGACGCGACGCAGCGATGAGCTTTCCGGTGCAACCGCGAGCCAAGTTGGCTGCAATATCACCTGCCTTGGCTGTCTCAGAATCCAGCAGCAGCAGAATTGACAGCGAGGCCAAGCTCGCTTCAAGCGCCTGGAGGACTTTGGCTCGCCACGATGCCATCGTCTGCAAAAATTGAGAACGCACGTGCACTCGCACTCACAGCGCGGCTGCCTCAGACTGGGCGTGGAGGTCAGTCGTTGACACGATTTGACACGTTTCCGACTGCAGGGCGATCACTCACTCGAACGAATGTCCGTTTGATGAACAAGACGTTAGTAACATCGCCGTTAGCTCCGTTAGCTCCACGCCGTGGTCTTAAGTCTCGGTAGACAGTCCGAGCCGGAAGTGGTCGGGTGGAGGCTCTCCGTGATACCAGCTGATGCTCGATCACTTGGTGAGATATTGACGAGCAGTACATGCAGTGCTTCATGCAGCCTCGTATCAGCTCGTTGGGCGGAGAATTCCAGAGACCGTAAAGTCGTTCGTGTCGACGGATCGCAGCGGTGCACCCCGCACCACGGTTAATGCTTCCCCGGAGGAGGCTCCGCTGGCAGTCCTGGGCTCAGTTCCCAGATTTCTGTGCGCGGAGCAGCAACTAATTCCGACACGAGCCAAGATGCCCGAGCTCGCCTTCGTTTTCGCCGCATTGTCAGTCGCGCTTTCAGTCGCTGCTGGCGACACCTGCAGCAACGACGGCGACAGCTGCGGCGTCGCCAACGTCGCCTACTGCTGCCAAGACAACCTGTACTGCATGCCGTGGAACTCGGATTATTACCAGTGCCTCACACTACCAGCCCAATGCGCGCGGCAGTTCACCAACTACGATTTCTCCGGCGGCGACATCAAGACGGTCTACGGGCTCCAACCAGGCGACTGATGCGCCACGTGCCTGGCAACGGACGGCTGTCTGGCCTACACTTTCGTGAACAACTACTCGGGCACGACGGCCTGCTTCCTGAAGGCCGGCATGGGCAGCCCACGAGTGACTACTGGAACCATCTCTGCGGTCATCGATAGCTACACTAGCAACCAGGACAAGACCCCGAAGCTGCGCCGATTCCTCGCCCAGGTGGGGAATGACACCGCCACTCAAGTGGACCCGATCAAGTACATGATCTAGTCGCTTGCCCAGCAGAATGAGTAAGTACATTCTTCGTTGTGGGCTGGACGTCACAACTACAAGAAATGTGAACGGATGCCAACACAGTTAGACTTTTCTCAAACGTTGGAGAGAAGCTCAACTAATGCCGTTGGTGAAAACGGTAATGAATCCAGTTTTCACAGTGTCGTGGGTGTCGTTGGTGACTTTGGACTGAGCGTATAGCGGCAAAGGCTTCGCAACTGAGGCGTTGTCAGCTGGAATTGAACCTGAGCGGGCACACGAATGAACGAACTCCAACTGGGCGGTACGCCACACTCCTTGTTGTGTTCGTGCGCTGTAGCAGCCTTTACAATCGCTCGCGTGTCCATTAAATCAGCCTACCGCTGGAGCAAAAGAACCTTTGCCGGTGTCAGATGCTGTTCCAGTTGTTGGCATTGGGCTACTCCAGTCCCTTTCAGTCGCGTAGAAACCACGTTGCACCAGATCTACCTCTATGTTCTAATGGGATAGCCGGTTTTTCGAGTCGGTGAGTCACTGACGTACCCAATTGACCTCCAGCAAATAATACTAAAAGGTCGCCGCGACACATGGCTTCAGTCGTATGGTACCAGCTCTCCCAAGACCAGCATGATGCCAACGAGGACTGCGTCTCACGGGGATCACTCTTAAAACTTCCACCAAGTACTCAAGAACCTCGCCCTTCTACAAGTCACCATGATCCGCACCCTAGCCGTCGTAGCTGCCTCCGTTGCCGTGCTCGCCGGTCTTTCCGACGCCGCGTGCCCCAACTCAAACCTCGGGAAATGCGGTGACGCGTCAAATCCCGAATGCTGCCCGGACGGGAACTACTGCATGCCGTGGACATCCAGCTACTACCAGTGCTTGCCCTTGCCGTCGCAGTGTTCTCGACAGTTTACCGGCTACGACTTCTACGGCGGCGACATCAAGACGGTGTACGGACTGCAGCCGGGTGACTGCTGCGCCACATGCCTATCCACGAGCGGGTGCCTGGCGTACACCTTCGTGAATGAGTACTCGGGCACGACGGCGTGCTTCCTGAAGGCAGGCATGGGCCAGCCGAGGAAGGTCGTCGGAGCCATGTCTGCCGTCATTGACAGCTACACCAGCGACCAGGACCACACCCCGAAGTTGCGTCGTCTCGAGGCCGAGGGCGACAACATCAACTTCCCCAATCTTCCGATCACAGTTGACAAGCTGGAGCTGAACTGAGCAATCCGTATCGGATACTTCGGTTGAATCTTGACGATCACAAGAAAAACAATGTCTGGTGAAGATACGAATGCGTTTGCGTTACAACATCGTGGAGCTTTCAGCGTCTAAAAACGTCCTAACCTTAAATGTGATCCTTTAAACCGGTGACGTCGGAAATATCCCCCCCCGCTAACCTCATAGGAAAGCAGCGGCATCCACTACGCATTTAGTCGAGACCTAACGTCCGCATTAAGCCGTGAACCATAACACTAGGCTGCACTGAAGAGAGCAAGCCGACATGTCTTCGCTCCTTCGAAGCCATTGTCAGCTTTCGACAGCAATACGCAAGTCAACACCGATACGGGACACCTGCCAGCAGGCACACTTGAAAGCCACTTCTCCGCCTTGCCCAACCAACTCGCCGCTCACTACGAATGAATCAATGGCCGCACCTCCCTTCAAGTTCTGCTGCAACGCAGATGGTCTCCCAGCCACGTCGGCCACAGCACTCGTGAACGAAACTTTGGTTTGGTTACCAGAGCCGCACGTTGAAGCGCTACGCACGGCCGCGGCTACCAAGATGCACACGGGACAGCACCACCATCCAGGCCTGACACGACCGCCCTACTGGGGCTTTCCATCCTGACGTTCACAGCAATGTCTCCGCCGACACGAACGCTTCACCGCGATGGTGAGCTGGATCGGCATTCCGCAACTTGCAGCGCCCGACTTACAAGACCGATACTTGTCGCTAGCTCCTTCCTCCCCACTGCCCAAACATGAAGATCTGTGCCGCCACGCTCCTCTTCGCAGTTCTTGCCTCCATGACCTCCGCCGCGTGCGACACCGCCGCGTTCGCGTCGTGCGGCTCCGACAGCGGCACCACTTGCTGTCCGGACGGCTACTACTGCCAGCCTTGGGACGCCACCTTCTACCAGTGCGTGCAGATGCCCAGCCAGTGTCCGCAGCAGCTCACGAACATCGACCTGTACGGCAACGACATCAAGACGGTGTACGGCATCCAGCCGAGCGACTGCTGCACGCAGTGCGCCGAGACAGCCGGATGCGCCGCCTACACTTTCGTCAACAGCAACCCGGGCACACCCGCGTGCTACCTGAAAAGGGTAGCGGGGGAGCCTCGTGCGTCGACCGGCGCCGTGTCCGGTATCCTTGGCGCGAGTGCCAATACTTCGACGCCTGTGGTCACTACGGCCGCCCCGGTGAATAACACGATATCGCCCGTCGCCACGACTGCCACGCCTGTGTCGAACGAGACCGAGCCCACACCGCCGCCCTCGCCGGCCAACAACTGCCTCGTCGGCGCCAACGAGCAGTGTGGCAGTAGCGAAGGCGTGACGTGCTGTCCGCAAGACCAGTACTGCCAGCCCTGGAGCTCTGACTACTACCAGTGCATCTCGTCGCCGGCGCAGTGCTCGCACCAGGAGACGGATGTCGACTACTCCGGCAACGACCTCAAGACGGTCTACGTGACGCAGCCGTCGCTGTGCTGCGACGAGTGCGCCAGCACGGACGGCTGCACGGCGTACACTTACATCAACAGTAACCCGGGCCAGCCCGCGTGCTACCTGAAGAGCGGCAGCAATGTCTCGCTGCCGTTGGTGGGAGCGGTCTCGAGCCGCCTCAACTAGGACAACGTTAGCTACTTCCAGATGAGCAGCCTTGCGACCATGTTGACACAGTAAAGCTTCTTCGTACACCTGACTCTCGTTTGCTGAGCAAACTGCTCACCATGCAAGGTTCAGCTCTACACCCTCGTGCACCTACCGGTCTGGAACCAAATCACCTCGAACCGCCACTTTTGCCCACATTTACCCTCATTTTCATTTCTCTTCTTCGAGATCTTGGACGCAACCGAGAGGAGTCCCCCCGACTATGGACGATGAGCCTTCACTGCTGTGGTGGTGGAAAGAGCTTGTCGACCCTCTTTGTGGCGATGAGAGTCGCTGGTCTTCGTCCAACACGGGCCCGGTTCAATCCCCCGACCTCATTGGGGACGCGCTCGTGGCCAAATTGCTGCACTGTGCACGTAGTGTGCAGAACGACAGACCGATCGCAGGTTGGAGCAAGACTCTCTTCGAGCGACTTGGCGGCTACGAGGACGAACCTCGACTACTGGTGAAGCTGGCGGACACTGGGCGCGTTGTTCGGCTGCTGGAGCGAGGCATCGACACAACTCTGCATATCCTGGATATCTACAGTGCAGACAGGAGAGACGAGTGGAGAGAACAACTTCGACTGGAGCGCGAAAACCGCATGACATTGTATGAAGAACTGTTGGCACGCAAAGATCTTCTTGGAGTCGAAATGGGCGACGAAGTTCAGCAGGAGGAGGTGCTGACGTTGATGAAACACGGCATGGAGAAGTTCGGCGAGTTCTTGAACCCTCGCGAGCTGGATGTGGTCTCAGCGATCTTTGATGCGATCGTATCGAAATCCACACTGGTGGTTGGAGTGCTGCCAACGTGGTTCACCGCGTCACGTCCTGATAATGCCCGGCAGACGAACGTCTACGAAGGAGAGGAGGCCTGTTTAAGGCAGGTATTTCTGTGGGCGAGTCTACACCATCCAAACATACGCAAGTTCTATGGAGCGTGCCATGTTGGAACCCCGTCGGTTTTACATGAGGAAGATCAACAGGGGCCAGCGACCTGGTCGTTTTTTCGTGACTGTGCGTTTGGGCTGGAGTATGTGCACCGGCGAGGTTTCACTCATAACAAGTTGACTGCAAGTGCGCTCTGCTACAGGAAAGATGAAAAGCGAGGAATCTTGAGCGGTGTGGGGCTAAGAAAGCTTCGTGACGACCACACTGGAATGAATGATGCAAATTCCGTTTTCGATTTACACCCAGACATCTCGGAAGATATGGAGGCATTCGGCCGAGCGATCTTTGTGATGCTGGCTCAACATCGTGGTCAGAGCAATATTGAGCTGTACCAACAACTTCCGTCGAGCAAGCCGGAGTTCTTGAGCGAAGGCGAGTGGAATTTACTGGAGACGTTACGGACTTCCAGTGGTTTTGGCATAAGCGATTGTTTCAAGCGGATGGAGGAGCTCGACAAAGTGGAACGGAAGGAGTCACGGAGTGAAATCTTCGGATACACACTTGGAGAAGAAGACAGAAACAATCAACCGGTCGAAGATATCACGTCGTACATTCTGCCGACAGCGGGCAGGACGATTTCGGATCTTCTACAAGACGCATATTCGCTGTGTGAGGCAGTAAGTGAGCGTGCTGGTATGAACCGTTCGGTCTACAATCGACTGATTGATTTGTATGACCAATTCGTACGATATCCCAGCTCGCTGCCTTTGGAGTTAGTGGAGACTTACGCATTGATCGTTTGGGACTTTGTCATGAAGCTGGAAGGGCAATCTGATACATTGTGTTCAGCGTCGTCGTTGTGCCCTTCTCGAACAATTGCCAATCGGAATCATAGCTTACACCATGATATTGATAGCTTAATTGCTCAAGGTTCTGATGTGTTAAAGTCGTCCGACGTTCATGCCTGGAAATTTCGTACCTGCTGCCCTACGATTGGCGACGAATTAGAGTTTGAAGACAACGAAGAAGACAAATTTCTTCAGACAAGCGGAACGTTCACCCTCGGCGATACGGTGTCTTCTCGTCCAACCTGGTTTATCCCTGTGGAGGAAGTGAACCGCAAGGCCCCGATAGCTAACGGCGCGTTTGGAGCCGTGTACGAAGCTTCTTGGTTGGGCACGTCTGTCGTCCTGAAGCAAGTATTTGAGGCAAACAAGGGTCATCGAAAGCAGTTCTATCGAGAAGCAAACTTGTGGTTTCATTTGAGCCATAAGAACTTAATCCAGTTGTACGGGGCGAATCATGGAGAACGCCCATTTTTCGTGTGCGAAAAGGCAGTTGGTAAAACCCTCCCTGACTTCCTGAAAAGAGAGAAGGGGTCAAGACTGTGGAAGTGTATACAACAAGCCGCCTTGGGCCTGGAAAACCTTCACAACCAGGGAATCATACACGGGGATCTTAAAGGAGACAACCTTCTTGTGTGGATGGCACACGTGACCGTCTTCGAGAGCGCAATTACGAAAGTGGCAGACTTTGGCATGAGTATACGTGCGAACGGAATGGCACCCTTAGTTAATACGGGTGATCTTGGAGCTCTCCCGTGGAGAGCCCCCGAGATTTTGTCGGGTGGCCCTCCGTCTTTCGCTTCCGATATTTACTCATTCGGTATGTGCATCATTGAGGCTGCCACTGGCGCATACCCTGCTCAATGGAGAGTAACGCAAGAAAGATGGGCCCCGCCACGGCCAAAGGAGCTTAGCGAGGATCGGTGGAACTTGATAACGCGAATGTGTTGTTTCGATGCTCTGAAGCGAATTGATGCAGGCGCCATCGTCAATATACTGCACAATGGTGCGTTTGATGGCAGGTATCGCAATGATACCTCCCATAGCGATGACAACCCGAAAGGCGATGGTGGTAGCAAAGAAATCGGTAAACCAGCGTTGGCCCCGAAACCAGTTTATCGGCCAAGAAACCGTTGGCACAGGAGAAACTGTCCGGCTAACGTCATCCGGACGCCCGACCGCCTGGGCGACTACCTGGTGGCTCTGCGCAATGACTTCGTGCTGAAGCATCAGACCTGTCGCCGCGGGCTGAATCTCAGCGGGGAGCTGAGCGCCTACGAGAAGGAGACGCGCGTGCTGCTCAAACTGGCGTCGACTGGCCGCATCGTCAACATCCTGTTGCGTTTCGGTGGCGTCATCGAGGGGTATATGAAGGTGATGGACATCAAGGCGACGGAGGAGGTAATTGCGTGGAAAGAGCAGCTGGAAGTTGAGCGCCAGCAGCGCGTGGAGCTGTTCAACAAGATCCTGAAGGACGAGCAGCGTCTGGTTGAAGCCATGGGCGATGAGACGCAGCAGATGGAGCTAATGACGCTGCTCAAGCATGACGTGGCCAATTACTCCGCGATCCTGACGCCCGAGGAGTTGGACGTCATGTCGGACGCGTACGACCGCGTGGTGGAGCACTTGGGCATCGTGCTGGTCGGGAAGCCGCCGAGCTGGTTCCTGTCGCCGAATGATCTGCTGTGTGAGAACGGCGTCTACTACTTCGATGCTGTCCGGGTCAGCAAATGCTTGACCGAAGAGGTCCTGAGCACTGTGACTGACCACGAGAGCTGGGAGGACCAGGAGGAGGCGTGCTTGCGTCAGGCTGTAGTCTGGGCAGACCTGAACCATCCCCACGTGGCCAAGATGCTGGGTGCGTGTCATATCGGCAAGGAACCGTTCGTTGTACACGAGCCGGTGGAGCCTCTCGCCGCGAACCGCGCGAATGCGCAGTCATGGGAGCTTGTGCTTGGGTGGGCACTCGGACTCCAGTACTTACATGAACGTGAGCTTGGCTACAAGAATTTTGATGACAACAGGCTCTTGGCTCGCCATCACGTTACAGCGAGTGGCGTTCTAACGGGACTGGGCCTTGTCCCTGTCAAGAGGAACACGCCGGCACCTTTGAAACACGGCGTGTCGAACACGTTTAGCATGAAAGACTTGGAGCCATCGCTCCAGCAACCTGACACCGAAGACTCCTCGCATGATTCGCCTTGCTGGAGTGTGCCGAACGATATTTTTGCCTTTGGCTTGGCCCTTTACAACACTCGACAATGGGTCTCCATGTACAGTGTTAATGATGCGCTCGTGCTACCGCCAGAGTGCCCACCTTTCTTAGACGAGGAGCAATGGGACTTGGTTCAACGGATGTGTGCGAGGATCCCTCATAGTCGAGTGAGTATGTGGTATGTCGTGCACCAACTCCTGGCGTTTGTCCAGTCTTCAGAACCCGAGGGCAAGAACAAATATGTCGATCTGAGTCCGAGTCTTGAAGATGCTGTGGATGACGAAGGACTGGGACGCTTGCCAGAGCGCATCGACGACTTCATGGTGCCTAAAATGAACGTCAATGTTGTAAAAGCGATGGTGAGCCTTGAGCGGATGTGCGGGGAATGGGATGAATCTGGCTTAATGCTGAAGAATGTGTTCAATCGGCTGTCAAGCCTCCATTCCCAGTTTCAAACACGTGATAACATCAAGGACGCCACCAAGATCATGAAGGCATTCGTGAATGTCGTGGATCTCTTCTATACTGAATTAACACGACGCAACATCGAGAAGAACCAGTCGCAGAGCAGCGAGGTCGCAACCTTCTGTGCGTCGCGGACAGCAGCCCAGAACATCACCGTTTTCCACCACGAGATTGATCGCCTCTTAACGTTGGCTCAGCTGCGGGACACCTCTGCATCCGCTCAGGCCCCGCCAAGTCATGTAATGCTCGCTGACATCCGTGAAGACTCCACCGATTCGATTAACGCTGTCCCTGGCATTCCTGACATCCACGATTGGCATATCGAATGGAGAAAGATGCGCCGTGAGCAACTTCGTGCTTTTAGATCCTGTCTGCAAAAAGCAGAGGAACTGAAGGAACAGCTACGTGACCCCGACGCCCGTCTAGAAGCGCAAATGCTGCTTCAGTTCGAGTTGCTCAAGCGCCCAAGTTCCTATCCGGACTCTGTTCTGGATGCGATGACTGAGGCACTCAAGGTATTGGAGACGATGGGTGACGGTGCGGAGGCTGTTCCGAGCTGGTTCATCCCTCCGTACGAAGTCGTGCTGGGTAAGCGCATCGCCGAAGGTGATTTTGGAGAGGTGTATTACGGGAGTTGGTTCGACACGGTGGTCGTGGTCAAGATCTTGAAGTCGCAACCTACAGCGCCGACAAGTAGCAGTGGCTTGAGCGAGGAAGACACGATGCAATTGTTCCGGAGCGAGGCCGACTACTGGTTTATGCTGAACCACCAGCACGTGGTTCACCTGTACGGCGCGTGCCATGTCGGAACACCCTTTTTCGTCTGCGAACCTGCGAAGCCAACGTCGCTATCTTCCCACGTGAAGGAGCTCGCCTGTGCCAAACCGGGTTACAACTTTGAGGAAAATGGAGGCGATCGCTCCGATATCATGCGCTGTCTCTTCCTGGCGGGCCTCGGACTGAAGTACTTGCATGAGCGGGGCATCATCCATTGCGACCTTAAGGGCAACACCTTTATGGTAGGCACCGACGGCAAGACGATCAAGCTGGGCGACTTCGGAATGAGCGTCCTCAAGCGCTCTGGGAGCGGCCGACACGCCGCCCACGAAAACGTCGGCGCGGTGGCGTGGAAAGCTCCAGAGTACCTGCAAGGCTATGAGCCCACGGTGATGTCGGATGTGTATAGCTTCGGCATGTGCATCTTCGAGCTGTTGAGTGGCAAGACTCCATGGAACGGTTTGCCTGAAGCAGCCGTGAGGTTCCACGTCACAAAGCGCAAAGCGCTCCCGCCGCGCCCCAAGAAGTTGGACGACTTCCAGTGGAGCTTAATCCAGCACATGTGTTGCTTCGAGCCTAACGAACGTATCAGCCTCGACGCCGTCGTGGACATGCTGCACACGTTCCGTTTCGAGAAGTGAGTGCATACCTGGAGATGTGTGCGATACGAAAGTTATTGTGATAACTTCAAGAAAATAAAAATGAATTTCTTGTGCAAAAGATTTAGTTTGCTAATACGGAACTGCTAAAAAGAGAGCTCCGAGACGATACCCACAGGGGCTTGAGTCGCTGTTCCCTTCAGGCGAGCTCGTGGTGTCTGCAATGAGTTGGCGTTGCACAACCACGAGGCTGGCCTCTTCAAGTGACCCGATCTGCTTCCACATCTTTGCCTGACCAGCTCGCTCCTCGATTTCGGGGAGTTGGAGACCGTCACACGACAGTTGCAGCTCATGTTCGCTCGACTTCTCCCCTCTTGAAAACCACACGTTTGCTTTCACTGACGCATAATGTTGAATTGATTCGTACTCGTTTGGTTTCTCGGCTCTGCGTAGGCGGTAGCGATGGTACCGGTCCGTTCGGCTTCCATGGCCTTTCGGCTCTCTCTCTCTTCATCGACTGTGAACTTGAGTCCAGGATTGCTATTAGCGGAGCCTCCTCCGGAGAAGCATTAACCGTGGTGCGGGGTGCATCGCTGCGATCCGTCGACACGAACGATTTTACGGTCTCTGGAATTCTCCACCCAACGAGCTGATACGAGGCTGCATGAAGCACTGCATGTACTGCTTGTCAATATCTCACCAAGTGATCGAGCATCAGCTGGTATCACGGAGAGCCTCACCCGACCACTTCCGGCTCGGACTGTCTACCACGGCGTGGAGCTAACAGCGCCGAAGAGCGGCCTTGGCGATGGCACTTACGTCTCACCCTTATCAAACGGACTCTCGCTCGTGTAGTGAAAAGGGGGCAAAACGGACACTCGGTCGAGTAGTGAAAAGTCGGAAACGTGTCAAATCGTGTCAACGACTGACCTCCACGCCCAGTCTGAGGCAGCCGCGCTGTCAGTGCGAGTGCACGTGCGTTCTCAATTTTTGCAGACGATGGCATCGTGGCGAGCCAAAGTCCTCCAGGCGCTTGAAGTGAGCTTGGTCTCGCTGTCCATTCTGCTGCTGCTGGATTCTGAGGCAGCCAAGGCGGGTGACTGCAAAATCACGTTGGCTCGCGGTTGCACCGGAAAGCTCATTGCTGCGTCGCGTCTCAAATTTTCAAATTTTCAGATCCTCTATGTTCGAGTCGAACAGCGGAATTGCCAATTCCGCATCCAATTCCGAATTGGATGCAGATTGAAGGTACGCAAACAGCAAAAAATGGCCGATCTTCCAACTTGGCCGATCTTCAAGGAGCTTGAAGCTCGTGATCCTCTCAGTTGTTCACTAGGAGCTTGAAGCTCGTGATCCTCTCAGTGTTCACTTCCTGTTTCGCCTCCGACGCAGCAGATCAAATCCAATCCCGCCACCACTTTCCACCACAAGTGCCACCCAAGACAATGCTCGCTCGCATTTCCGTCGTCTTCGCTGGTCTCGCGGCCGTCGCTTCGGCCGCGTGCTCGACTGCCTCGTTCGGCCAGTGCGGCTCCGACGCTGCTGGCGTGAGCTGCTGCCCCAGCACCCAGTACTGCCAGCCGTGGAACGCCAACTACTACCAGTGCCTTGCTCTCCCGGCCAAGTGCGCGCAGCAGTTCCCGAACGTCGACTTCTCCGGTAACGACATCAAGACCATCTACGGCATCCAGCCAGGAGAGTGTTGCACGCAATGCAGCCAAACGGCCGGATGCAAGGCCTACACGTTCGTGAACAGCAACCCGGGGCGACCGGCGTGCTACCTCAAGAGCGGCACGGGCACCAAGAAGGCCTCGGTCGGAGCGGTCTCGGGCATCGTGACGTCTACCCCGACGACGCCCACGCCCACTCCAACTTCGACGCCCAAGCCGACCCCGACGTCGTCGACGTGCACCACGGCGGCCTACGGCCCATGCGGCAACAGCAAGGGCGCCACGTGCTGCCCAAGCGGCTACTACTGCCAGCCCTGGAACGACAACTTCTACCAGTGCATTCAGCCGCCGTCGAAGTGCTCGAAGCAACTGACGGACAAGGATTTCTATGGAAACGACATCAAGACTGTCTACGTGAGTCTGCCGTCGCTCTGCTGCGATGCCTGCGCTAGCACGTCTGGGTGCAAGGCGTACACGTACATCAACAACAACCCCGGCCAACCAGTGTGCTACCTCAAGAGTGCCGCTGGTACCGCCACCACCAAGGTCGGGGCTGTGTCTGGTACTCTCAACTAAGTTGAGGCGAGTCCATGGGAACTGTCGGCGCTCGACCGATAGCGAGGATCTCATTCATTTCGTTTTTTCTTGTGCGTCCGAAAAACAAATACATAACATTGTTCTACCACGTTGTGCGTTTACATTTCGACTTACAGTTACACGGAAAATGCGTCACTTGGAAGCAGTGAAAGCAGGCTAAAATGCCGACGAGTTGCGTCTTCGTGGCTCGAATCCTGATAGCTGTCGCCCGTTTGGCTGATGCTGTTGCTGCTATTCACTGTTGCGCACATGAGCTCAGCGTCAAACCGTTGAGTCGAATCTTCAACCAGAGCGTTGAGCAGAGAAGCCACCGCGGAAGCCACGTCAAATGGGGAACTCGATGAGGAACTTCCTGGGGGCTCACTTGCGGTAGATTCCATTAGCACTTGAGCTTCGATATTGCCCACGATTCTCACCGTCGCTTGGGTTTCCACTTCAGCTTGCAGTCGTTCGTTCCGAGAGTCACGTAGAACCATCGCAAACCGGCGATATCTCCAGCCACAGGGAGCACGCGCAGTACTACCCCGTCGAGTCTTGCAACTATTTGTGCAGACGCCGAAGCGAGGTTGCTTTGCAGATCTATCCCGGCCAGGAAGCTCACAGAGAGCTTGATCACACCCTGTGCAATACCGTTCTGCTAATCGATGGGCATACTTCGCTACAAAGCTCGATTCGCTCCCAAAGTTGCGGCCCAAACACACTTGCTCGACACGAACATTCTCCAACGTAGCCTTTCCTTCGAAAGAAGCTCCTTCCAGCTCTTCTAGCGTAGCGAAGGTTATCGGCCCGCTTGTCTTCGTAAACAACGTTCTGCTCTGCACCAGGTTTACCGACCCACCGATTCTCTTTTCCAATTCGATTGACTCTGCGTCGTCTGGTTCCAGTAAACGGAACGTCGTATGCGGTGTCGTGTTCGCCAGCAGTCGATTAGACTGCGCCTGGAGGCTCACCACGACGCCGTCGATCTCAACCGCTCCTTGATGCTCCAGTAGCCGTGCAACGAATCGCTTCTCAGCATGCTGGTCCCAAAAGTTCACCGTCATGGCGTCTCTCGCAGTGTCAAACATCACCAGCTCACACAGCAGCACGCCATCCAGCTCCGAAGCAGCTCCAGTACCAGTCGCACTATCGTTCGGTGTCCGTAACTTGCAGACAACCGACGCAACCATATTCTCCCGCAGGTCCTTGATTGTGGACCTGTTCTTCTTCTGGGTAGCGGTCGACGGCGACGCCTCCTGCTCAACGAGCTCTCTGCAGTGCTGCTTGTACCACTCAATCATTGGAAACAGATCCTTCAGCGGGACGTCTCGCGTGCTAAAGTACCGGTCCTTACGATACAGCAGCTGTACCGTCGAGGACGTCGTCGTCTCATCATTCCGCAGCACGAACTGAGCTTCCACGTTGCCACGGTAGGCTTTAATTCTGCAAAAGGAGAAGAGAACAATGTCCCCCACTCGCAGCACCGCGTCGGCACTGGACAGTTGCATGGGGTCCGAGTCTCCGTCCGATTCAGCCGCCAACGTGGACTGTATCAACGAGGGCGGCGTCTCGCCCCAGCACGTAACCTTGAAGAACTGGCGCGTGGCGTCCCCAACATGCAACACATGACACGCCTGGACGCGCTGCCGTCCTACCAACACTCTCTTGCCCTTGGCGACCTGCTGCACGGCCGCAATGAAGCGCACGCTCTTCCCCACATGCGCCGTCGCCTCCGCCAGCGATATAGTCTCCATAACCTTCTTCATTGTCGTTTGATAGGCCAAAATCCGCGAGTTGAAGTGCGTGCTTTCAACCAATCCCAGCATTCTGTAATGAAAAGATTGGACCAAATCTACGCATCCATCAACGTTGTCTGATTCTTCATTAACTTCAATCCCCCCTTCGGCTCCTACGATGCTGAGCATGTTCCGAAGTGTCGAGGCGTCCGCCGAGCCGCTGCACGTGGCCGTGGACCTCGTGTACACCACGTCTGCGTCCTGCCGCGCCGTGACGCAGTTACCGAGCTCCAGCGACGCGCTGGCGTCGAGTCTGCTGCCCTCCAGCGCGTCTTTCCGTGGCAATCTGCAGCTATCCAAGGCCGCGAGCGGCGACGGCTGCGCATTGTACCTAACTGTGAAGGGGGCGGTATCCTCTGACTTTGATGACGCTTTTGACGTCGCTGGTAGCGTGCACGAGCAGCTGACGCAGCTGCTGAGCGCCAAGGGCGTTGACAACGTCTCACTGGCCCGTGCGGCCGTTGCGCTGGATGGCGACAAGCTGCTGGCGGTGTCGCTCACGTCTGAGGATGAAGCTGCTATGCACGAGAGCGTGCTTACGGTGCAGCAGGGGGCTTGTGAGGAGCTGCTGCAGACGCTGCAGAGAGGAGACGGAGAAGGGCTACTACCCCGACAGGTGGAGACCAGCGCGCTGGACGTCACGAGGCAGACTGACGCTGCTACTATGGCGGAGTGTCAAGTGGCGCTGGAGGTGGCGGCGCTGGCTCCCCGTCTCGAGAAGGAGAGTGAGGCGTTCCAGCTGCTCAAGGCGGTGGACCAGAAGATGGAGAGCTTCTTTGACGACCAAGCCGCGACGCTGGTTGCTGCCAATGTGCGACTGCAAGTGGCGGCGGCGCAGACGCTGGCTGTGCAGACGGAGAGCGTGGAGGCGACGCCTACGAGTAATGTGGAGTACAACCCGCCGTCGTACGAGGAGGCGCTGGGCATCTTCGCGCTTGTGGCTGTGCTGGTGGCCATGATGATGGGCGTCGTGGTGCAGAAGAAGCGCAACGAGCAGCGCAGTCGCGAACGCTACGACCGCGCCAACCGCGCCGCGCAGATCCGCCGTGTGTCCATCCGCATGAGTCAGTATGACCAAGAGAGCCAGGACGATGAGGGCGAACAGGACAGTCTGCTATGAGCGAGTCCACGCAGCGACGTCGTTTGAGCTTTTGGTCGGCGGGACCAAAAGCGATCAACATTTATGAATACAAACGAGCGAGCCAAAATGTCGTCCAAGTCGGATCCAATTGCATGTGGAAGAACAGCATCCAGCGGTGATAAACGAGAAATATCAGCATTTTTGTGTTCAATTATTGGTTTTACTACGCAGTAGCTTTCTTCTGCTCTCTTGACGATGAAGTTTCAACGCTTTTACTCCTCGTTGCGAGCCGAGTTAACGTCAAGTGTCACCATTTCAGCGGCTAAGATCGTTTCTTGGCCTTCTTCTTCAGGGGTGAGCGAGTTGTGTTTCGTCGTATTGGTTGTTGTTGCGCTGGTAACCGAGTTGACGCCGGTGCTTGAACTCTCCACATGAAAAGCCTTGGTGACGACGCCACTCTGGGAAACCTCAGTATGGTGAACAACATTCGAGACTCCTCCCCACGGTGCTTTGCAGGACACGATCTCGCACTTGTATTCATCTGCTTCTTCTTCAGCCGCTTTCGTCACGATGCTTGTCACGGTGTTGGCTGGAGAGCTTCCACTTACGACTTGACACACCTGGCCATTGCAAAGCATGTCCCAATATTTCGCACGAAGCTGAACGGCACAAACTAGCATCAATAGCTGTGATTTACGAGCTCACGTGCATGAAAGCGTCGAATACCAACCTGCTCGGGGACTTGAGCGTATGTTGCACATTCGTTGTTGTTTTCTGGTGTACTGGCGTGGGTAGAGGGGTAGAGCGAGTGGGCGGAAATGACCACCGTTCCACGAGCACACAACTTTCCATTTTCGACTTCCTTGGTCACCCACTCTGCACAAACATGTTTTGCTCTTGGTCAGCATCCCATCAAGTGTTCACTAACCACGAATGATCGCACCTGTTTGAGCTGCCACCTCCTCTGGGAAGTCCTTTTCGAGGCAAAGTATCGTTGAGTTGGCCACAATGCACTTGATTCCATCGAACCTACAACGATGAAGGTTAGAATTGAATTGGCAAGTGGCAATAGTCTGGTTTTACGAACCAGAAACTGAACTGGGCGTCGCCAAAGTGTCGTTGGTATTTCGCCAATTCTTCCTGGGACTCGAATTCGCCTGAACCAGCAGCAAAGACCTATAGCAAGACAGCGTTAGCCAACGCTCGTTCAAAACGGAAAGTGGTGCATTTTACCAGTCGGGTTTGGGGGATGATTTGGTTCAGTAGTTCCTGGAAATCAGCAACTTGAACGTCGTAAAACTCTTGGCTCGGTTTCGCGTTGACGAAATGTCCGCAGATCACAACAAATGCTGGTCGTTGGGCGTTGATGACTTCAATTGCTTGCAGGAATGCGGCAGATTCCGTCTCCCACGTTGAACCTCCTCGGTTATCTGCTTCACTCAAGGCTGCCGCTTGACCCAGTTTCGGTCCAGCCAACTATCAGAACCATGCATACGAACGGCGTCAAAATCATATGCAGTTGAGGCAACGAACAAGCCATTATACTAACCTGCATGAAAGTGAAGTTGTCACTCCATTTGTTTTGAAGATCGTGCGTGAAGCCTACGAACCCTCGGTCACAGGCGTACAAGCACCGACCACGGCTAACAGAGCTGAAGAACCGGGGGTACATTCCTTTTGCGCAGCAATAATAGTCAGTGAACTGTCCACGCACTAAATCAATACAGCTCCACACTCACCTGGTAGATGCAGTATCTGCTTGCGCCGAAGGATGTGCATGAGGATGCTCCTGTCACGCGCCGAAAGGGATTCAACTTGCTCCTGCAAGGCATCTCCGTTGAAATTCAGTGGGTGGTCAGCGTCGCGAGCTTTCTCCACCTTAGCAAGGCTTTTCACGAGAGGAAACAGTTGCTCCCCACAGAAGTGTGCTGTGGGAGGTCTTGCTTGGATATGATTGTCGAAGTCGATACCTTCGAAGAACGGGTGTGCTAAACAAGCAAATGGGCAACGGACTTGAGAGTTCGAACACTGCAGCTAAGACAGGGTGAGGGCACTGATTCCCTTACCTTTGACTGCGCTCATTGCGTTAGCTTGGGTGCCTCCGAGCCGCAACTTGGGGTTTCTGTGCAGTAGTTTGCTGATCAAGTCTTTGGCTTCATCGGAGAGATAGTCTGGCACGTAGTAGTTTCCGTCTTGAACGCGCAGGAAGGTGAGGTAGGCACTGCCACCGCTGAACGGCGTTTCTCCTGTCAGAAGCTGGTAGAGGATGCAGCCAAACGCCCACATATCACTCGCATAGGTGGGCTCCTTGTTGTCGATCGTCTCGGGGGGCATGTATTCCGGCGTGCCGACAAAGTTGGGTCCGTTGAGCGTCGTATCAGCCAGGTTCTTGGCAGTTCCAAAGTCGAGGAGCTTCAGGTGGCCGCAAGTATCCTTGCAAACCGCCATGTTCTCGGGCTTCAAGTCGCGATGCAGTACCTGGTTTGCGTGCATGAACTCGACGGCGTTAACTACGTCGGCCAAGTAGAAGCGCGCGAGGCTTTCGTCCATCCCGAGCTGGCGGCCCTCGTGCAGCAGGTGGGTAAGCAGCTCTCCGCCGTCCAGCAGTTCCAGCAGGAAGTACAAACTGCAGTCATCTTGGAACGTCTGGTACAGACGGATGATGTTCGGATGGCGTAGTCGGTTGAGCACGTCCTTCTCCATGTTGATCTCATTGAAGATGTTCTGGTGGCGAAGCCGCAGCCGCTTGATGCGCTGCTTCTCGATCACCTTAAGTGCGAAGGCCTCCCCTGTGGCCTTGTGCTTGGCCTCCATGATACGCGAGAAGTTGCCCTCGCCCAGGGACTTGCCCTGCACGAACTCGTCGATGCTGGGCTTGTCCGTCACGTCCTTGGCTGCGCATGACGACACCACGACAAGCGGGACCGTCAGTCGGCGAGTCCACAACAACAGGAAAAGCCTCAGCACTGCCAACTGCAGCACATAAGTGGATAACGCGAGCAATTCACGTACGACTGATGTCCATAGTGAAGGTGCCTCTTTGCGGTCGTTTTTACCAAAATGTGGAACTGACCTTTTGCGGTCGGCTTCAAGGTACACTTGATGTATGTGAACATAAGGTTGGTGGCGCGCCACACCATCTTGGTGGCTACTTATAGAGCCCCTTTTCTAGACGTTACGTAGTCTTTGGGGGGAGACGGAAAATAACTCAACAACCGACGAGCTGCGCAGTGCGAGAAGAGAACGCAGCCGCCGCCCCGCCATCTCGCATCGCCTTCACTCCAGCCTCCGCCCGTGCAGGTAACAGTGCGCGTCTCCATTTTCCTGCGGCGCGACTCCCCCCCTCCATCGTCCAGAGAGATAAAGGATACCTTTTTATCCGCCACGTCCGTACTCTTCTTTTGCGTCGTCCGAGCGAGGATTTAGCTATTCGACGCAGGATTAGACATGCAGAGGAAGAGATACTGGAGCTGGGGAGGCGAGGCCGCCGTCCGGGACGGAGAAACAAGCTTGTCGGAGCTCTAGCTAAGAATTGTGATCTTTTTTTCTGATTGATGCTACAGATCTGTAACTCTTCAGGATGGCTCGTCATGAAAACCCCTTCGACATGCAGATCAAGCTGCTCATGATCGGCGACAGCGGTGCGTTGCTGTCTTTGCATAGGGGTTTTGGTAGGGATGGTGTGCTGATGGTGGGTCTTGACCCGTTGCTGCAGGTGTCGGCAAGACGTGTCTACTGCTGCGCTACGCGAACGACTCGTTCTCACCGACGTTTATCACGACCATCGGCATCGACTTCAAGATCAAGAACATAGAGCTGGACAACAAGAAGGTAAAGCTGCAGATCTGGGACACAGCCGGCCAGGAGCGCTTCCGCACCATTACGACGTCGTACTTCCGCGGCGCGCAGGGTATTTTATTGGTGTATGACGTCACGGACCGCGCGTCCTTCCAGAGCATCCGCAACTGGGTGGGCCAGATCCAGCAGCACGCCGACGTGCACGTGAACAAGATCCTCATCGGTAACAAGTGCGATATGACGGACGACAAGGTCGTAAGCACGGAGGAGGGCCAGGCATTAGCTGATGAGTACGGCGTCAAGTTCTTCGAGACGAGCGCCAAGAACAATATCAACGTGGAAGGCGGCTTCATCGAGATCGCACGCGAAGTGAAGAACCGACTCATGGAAGAGGGCGGCCCGCACAAGAAGGACAACGTCAACCTCAACGCAAAACCCGCACCCGTGAAGAAGGGCTGTTGCTAAGTCTCGCAGTCAGATTGCTTGGGCTCGGTGGCGTCGCTCGCTACTCTTGCCACGCTTGCTTGCCGCCTTACTATAGCTACTACTTCTACTACGCACCCTTAACTACTTTTTTTCATCGGTCGACTGTCTTACAATTGCATTTGTCTTGTATACTACGATCGCCTCACAACAGAAAACTCAAATTTTATGGTATTTATGATAGGTACTAATGTAATGTACAATTTGGCGTCTTCTACTAAATCCACTCAGTCTGCTTCGCGTTGCCACACGCGCACACAATTATCAATCGAAGCCGTGAGAGCAACGTTGCCGTCGTAGCTAAAGCAGCAGTCGAAAACCTCGGCGTCATGACCGTGCAGCACTTGCAGACTCTCTCCGGAGAAAGCGTTCCATACTCGAGCGGTTCCATCGGCGCTAGCCGTTAAAACTAGCAGTTCTTGCATACTAAAGCAGACTTTATTGACTGCCTTACGATGAGCAGCCAAAGTGCACCGCCTCGTACCCGTGAGCGTATCGTAGATAAATGCGTTTCCATCCGAGCTACAGGAAACCACGAGCGCACCGGAGGCGTTGAACGCGGCGTGATTCACCTCGTGGCCTTCGTGATCGTTCCAGTCGTAAATACATTTTCCAGTGCGGGCGTCCCACAATTTGCACGAGCCGTCAACAGACGACGAAAGCACGGTATTTGCCTTGTAGTCGAAGGAGACGCTTGATATGTCTGCGTCATGGAGCTCGATGCATCGGAAAACCACCGTAGCGTGTATCCCAGAGCCTTACAGTGGAATCACAGGAGCCAGCCGCGAGAAGCTTGGTCTCCGTGGAATCAAAAGCCAAGCACGACACCTCCGTCGAATGACCTTCAAGTGTTAGCCGCGAGCTTTCGGTCTCAATATCCCACACGACAGCAGACCCATCCACCGAAAAGCTACCAAAGCAGCTACTGCTACTGGATCCAGGTGCAAACACTGCTCCCACGACCTCCCCGGTGTGTCCTCGGTAGACTCCAATAGCCGCTTTTGTCTGTACATCTCATAGTCGACACGTTTTGTCGAATGAGCCGGAGAGCAAGCGTCGCGTGGGGCTTGTTGAACGCCAAGCTAAACACCACTCCTTCGTGCACGGTTAACGTCGCGACTTCTTTCTCGCAGTACTTAATGCTAAAAGACGCAGAGGTCAGCATCTTCGGTGCGTCAAACGGCCTCAACAACCGAATAGTCTTGTCGTAGCTGCTCATCGCCACTACATGTAGTTTGGCGCTCTTGCTGCAGGCCATGTTGGTGATCGGAAGCGAATGAGGTCGTAGGACGGACTGCACACGAAAAGCGCTGCGTTGCTGGTGACTCGCGTGTTGGATGTGCTTGTCGACGAGTCGGTGAAGCAGTTCTTTGAGCTTGGGTACCATGGGCTTTGTGAGCAATTTCTCCTGGTCGATAAGCTGATGAGCCACCAGCGCAATGTTAGACTCGGCGCTGAGATGTGGCAAGTCGATAGTCGTGAGGCCCACTTGACCATTGGAGTGGACGTATTCAAGCCGCAGTGCTGGTGGGTAGTACCGCAGGTACGAGCAGCGGAGTTGCATGGAGGCTCATATGCACCAGCACTCTTGTGTGAGGCGCGAAACGGAAGGTCGGTGGGTAAAATGAGGAAAAAAATGTAACCTCCGAAATACACTTCAACTTAATCAATACAAAGACCAATATTAAAAAATGGCGTCGCCGACGCAGTACTTTGCTTGCATTTGGAGGCAAATATTGACCGTAGCTAGGAAGAATGCCCGCTAATAGCTCGCCGATTCTGCTGCTCCGTGAAGCGTTGAAAGCTACGAATGCCAGCTTTCAGCGCAACTAGAATCGCGAGAATCCCTGCCAGTAGCACCAGAAGCCCATCGCACCCTAAGGCGAGAGGATTCGCCATGCAGTCAACCCCACCACTCGTCGAGAACTGCAACCGCTGCGTCGCGGTCAAGTACGACGTCCACGCACCCCACCAGCTCGCTTGTATCATCGTCGCGTAATCCTCCTCGAAGGGCGTCAACACTTCTTCTTGAACGTCTTTAACGGGACAACCTTGTCCGCAGTATCGCTGGTACTCTTGAACGATCCACTCCACAGGAATTTCTCGAGCATCAACAATTGGAGCCTTCATCTTCGCTGGCAGATTCAACAATGCATCCGAACGTAAGAAAATAGCTTTTCGAGCCGTCCCCCCGTCCAAACCGATATGGCTTCAAACGTCACGTGGCTCAATTGCATCCAGTTTCAAGTGTGTCAACCCCCCTTCCTCCATGAGCGAAGCGTCGTCGTCGCCGCGCTCCGTAAGCTCCAGCGCATCCACGTCGGGCTCTGGCCCCCGCAGCGGCAGCCACCATGGCCACCAGACGTTCACCAACATCTCGGCGCTGGATCTGCTGCAGAGTAGGCCTCCTCTGCACCTTGCAACCTCAGTGCATCGATGCCTCCAGTAACCTCGTATCATGCCTTTTTGCTTGATAGCGTTGCCATTGACGGCCGCTGGACGCCCTGCGCTCTTCGGCAATGAGGTGGAGATCTACAGTGAGGAGCACATCGGGCTGTACGACCGCACGCTCAAGACGGGGCACATTCACGGCCGCTGCTCGGTCACCACGCACCGCCTCTTTTACATGGATGAGTCCAGCTCTCCTCCCGTGGCCTTCTTCGTACCACTGGAGTGGATCACTCGCATCGTCAAGGAGGCAGGCTTCCTGCAACGCTCCGCCAAGGTGCGGGTGGACATCTCCACGCGCGC
Organism: Phytophthora crassamura; assembly: GCA_033557995.1. NCBI lineage: Eukaryota > Oomycota > Peronosporomycetes > Peronosporales > Peronosporaceae > Phytophthora > Phytophthora crassamura. The sequence continues at coordinate 6,039,542 of JAUCED010000004.1, forward strand.
GCCGCCCTTGGCCACGTCGTTCCTGAAGCTCTCCTTCAAGGACGGCGGACGCGACGACTTCTTCAATCCGCTGGAGGCCTCGCTCAAGCGCAAGGCGTGGAGGGACACACAGCCCAGTCATCTGGCGGATAGACGGCTCGTCAAGAGGCAGTTCAATGCTGCAGACGCAGGCATTGCCGGCATCATGCGGCGTCAGCAGGAGACGCAGAGGGAGACGTCGGATCTGGCCGCGGCGGCGTTCTCCGACCTGGCGAACTTGATGATGAAAGCCAGAGACATGGTGGGCTTGATTGAGCGCTATGTGGACACGCAGAAAGCCGTCGAGGCGGCGGATGGAGCGCCGACGTCGAAAGAGGAGGATAGCAACAAGCTCAGCTCGCTCATGCTAGACATGGGTATCACGAGCCCCGTGACGCGAGAGAACGCTGGCGCCGCATACTACGAACAGCTTGCACGGCAACTTGCCGAGTATCTGAGTGACCACATGCCGGGGAACGGAGGCATCATGACGCTCTCGGACATCTACTGCATGTTCAATCGAGCACGTGGCGTGGAGCTCATCTCGCCCGACGACTTGTACCATGCAGCTCTACTACAGAAAAAGCTGAATCTTGGATACGGTGTGCGGAAGTTTCCTGGCGGACTTATTGTGCTGCAAACAGACTCACATCGTGAGGACCAGGTGGCCGAGCGTCTCGCCAAGATGGCGCAGAAGTCCAGCTCCGGCTACATTACGTCCACCGACGTGTCGGTGGAGATGCACACATCGTTCCCATTAGCGCAAGAATATCTCCAGGTACGGCTGGCAGCAATCATGAAGCACGTCGGTCGATGCTCGGCTAATAAATCTTCTCTGCTGGTTGACGTGTGTGTACTTTTACAGGTAGCAGAGGAGCTCGAGAAATTGTGCCGAGACGAGACGTTTGAAGGGACGAACTTCTATCCCAACAAGTTTGATCAGTTCGTGCGAGATGCGGAGGTAGAGTAGAAGACTACGGTTTGGTGACGATGAATGTGCAGATAGAGGTGGGGGCGTATGACAAGTGAAAGATAGACGCAGCCGATGATTCCACCCCAACTCCGCTGTTTAACTTATAGCATTCGGTTGGCTGGTTTTGGTTGCCTGGCGTTGGATCAATGCTCGGTCTGATTCTCGTTCTGCACAGGTTGAATAGCTCGTTGCATGTGAATGTAGCGCACAGTCTTAAGGACTCCGCCCACTTGGAATTCCGGCACGGCAAGTACTGCGTTGGCCATCCGGACCATCTTGGACACGCACACGAGCTCCTGCTCCTCCTCTTCTTCTTGGTCGACGCTGTTGTCTTGTTCCTCCTGCTCCTGGTTGCTCAGACTGGCCGAATGCCGTCCATGTTCAGCACTACTCCGAAGGCTGCGATCAAGCACTTCCAGCATTCTGGATTCAGAAAGCTGGGAATGAAGTCGCCGCTGGAACACCCTTTTCGTCCTCAGATCCTTCATGACAGGGGTTGCATTACTTTCGTCTGACTCGGGGTTCATCCCTGAAGCTTGTTGGGTGTGAGGTGTCAGAAGCTGGAATGACAAGCGAGCACGTTTGGCGGAAGTGCCAAGTTGAGCACGACAAAAATAATGAGCCAGGAATTCATTCGCTCGAATCCAAACGTTGGCAACGAACCCGTGGGCACCCGATGACCAGGGGGAAGTGAAGCAACGCCACGCATCCATTGGATGTTTGGAAGTATTTGTGCAGCACACCCAAGGTATTTCATTTCTGCAGGCTTGTTGATTTGCCTAACTTCAACTGTATCCATCACTCATGTCGATGAGTTTTCTTCACTCCGCCTTATGGAGCTCATTTAAAGCCTATACGTCACTTGATGCAGGTAAACCCCTTCCTGACTGAACAAGTTGTATGTATAAACAGTAATTTGTTGTTTCTGTGATCGTCTGTAGAGTATGCAGGAGCTGGCAGAGCCTTGAGCCCACCGGAGTTAATGAGTGGATGAAACCACAGCAGTTGGAGTCGCAGCTCAAGCGTGTGGATGTACCCTTCCTTATCTGAGCATCTCCGTCGGATCTTAGCACCTTGCGAAATGGTGCTATCTCCGAATCTCTGGATGTCTAGCATGGTAAAGTGGCTGAAAGATGCAAACATTGTGGACCACGAAGCTGCTTGAAGTACTACGTAGTACTAACAAGGTCGAAACAACCATTGGGCTGTGGCAAAATGCATTGGACGAGTTGCGCCGCCCCCACAGCATGTGTATTGGTAGCTCGCCTGTGCAGTGAGTGTATCGTTGTTGGCTGCAAGCTTAGGTCGATCACCGACCCTACTTGATCAACTCAAGGCCTGCGCTCTGACGACCTTCCTTCATTCTCTCGAAGCTGCTCGGCTAATGGCCGCGAAAGCTGCACTGACAAGCAGACTTGGCACGGCGGCATTTGCGGCACTGCTGCACGCGAGGCCGCTTCGGGCTCCTTTCGCCGCGCTCACGCTCGTTATCATCGTGGCGGTGGTGTCTGTCTCGATCCGAACCACCACCGTAGCCCCGGTCGCGACGGTCGTAGTCACGACCATCGTTACTGTTGTAGCGGTCACGACCACGGTCACGGCTACGATCCCGATCGCGACCATAGTCATTGTAGGAATGGCTCCCGCGACCGCGGTCGGCACGATCATCGTCTCGCGAGCTTTCACGCTCCCGATCGCGCTTTGCCCGCGCTTCTTCGTCGTCCTCCTTCATCTCGAGGCAGCGCTTGCAGTAACGCGCGCTCGCCCCACCAACGCACATCCCACGACAGCGTCCAAAGTCGGGCTTCTTCATAGACTCCACCCCCTCTGGACGCGTGTACCACTTCGGCGTCGTCTGGAAGCGCTGCGCGACTCGGTTGCAGATGACCTCCATGTAGTCGTGAATTGCCTCCTTTGACACGAACTTTTCGTACAGTTCATTGGCGCGCGCTGCAATCTGCTGGCACTTGTCGTCATTTTCACGGCACCACTGAATCTTCTCGGCCAAGTCGGACAGATCCGCTTTAATCGGCACGTGGTCTTCGAACGGTTTGAGAACTGGGTAGTACCACATCTCGTCGGCAACACAACGTGACTCGACCTTGAGAATCACGCTTCCAAGCCGCATCAAGAAGGCGTACCGATTGGCAGCGCAATGGCCTTCCACGTACAGAATATACTTGAACTTGGTCTGCTCGTAGATCGGGATAAAGTGCTGGCGTCCGCCCTCAAAGATGAAGTCCTCGTGGCGCAGAAACGTCATCGGCTTGCCAGCAATTTTCTTGTCGCGAAGGTTCCACGTCGTCACTTCAGCGTTGAGCAGAGGAATCAGTTCCGCGTTCTCGTCGCCTGCCGCGTCTCGCTCGGCCTCGCCATTCATCGTAGCGTCCTTTTTCCACGTATTGGAAAGGTGCGCCAAGTGGAGACGCTGGTTCGTTTCGATCGTTGTGCCGCCGCCAGTGGCGCTTCCACGGAAGAAGGCCGTGTCCACCTTGTCTTCCCAGGGCTTGTAGAATTTCTGGAAGTTGTTGGCTGTGAACAAGTCGCGCGTGCCTTCAATGCCGTGTCTCTTTCGGCCGTTGGCGCCCACATCGCAAAAGCATTCCCAGTCGTTCTCGCAGTGCATCGGGTTTCGGCACGGGCACTGGTCGCAATGAGTGTGTCGGAAAGACTGCGGGAACACGAGACCTGTGGCTGCTTCCCAGTCCTCGGAGCACGGGAAAGGGATATCCGCGAAGCGCTTCGACACGTAGAAGCTCATGATCGGCGCATACGTCGCGTAGAGGTGCTCTGTAAGAGGGATATCATCATCCGGGTTCTTGTCGTCCTTGTCGAAGAGAAAGCCGTACGGCTCGCTCAAATTCTCCTATCATATCAATCGGCAGCCCAAACAGCAAATAAAAACACGTTAGAAACCACTCGTTCACGGTACAACTCATGCCCCACACACCTTTAAATGCGGGTAGTCGCGCTTGTTGATGAAGAACTCGCAGTCTGCAATATTGCGGTGTTTGCAGGCGTCCTCGAGCATGTCGCGCAGCTGCGTGAGGAACTGGTCGCCCCAGTACTGCGTCTCGTCCTCCTTGTTGCGGTAGCGGCAGTGCTCGTTGCAGATGATGTTGCCGTTGGCCCACCAGTTCTTCACGTCCGGGATGATGTTTTCACGACGGTAGTAGCGCTGTTTCTCGCGGTAGTAGGCGAACATGCTGCCGTCCGAGCTGTCGAACGTCACGTTCTGGCCCCAGTTGTTCTCGTAGTCTTTATTGGCAAACGGTGCGAAGATGACGACGCGGCGGCGCCGGATCATCACGAAGATGCCGCAGCGCATGTGGAAGAACAGGTAGCGCAAAGTGTTGATCGTTGACTCGCGGTTGGTGCGCTGGTGGAAGGGCATGTTGACGCGGTAGTCGACGCCGTCGGCGATGGGCAGCCCCTCGCCGTCTGCGAAGCGGTTATCCTGCGCCATAGGTGGCACCGGCTCGATTGGGAACTTGGTGTCGTACTCTTCGATCTTAGGGATCAGGATCTCCGTGATCTGCTGCCAGTCCACCAGCATGGAGAAGACGTGCTGCAGCTTGGGGAAGTCCGGGTTGGAGCCGCGCCAGCAGTGCTTGCGAATGAATTCCTCGCACTCGGCCTTGGTGGCGAACTTGGGCACGCCACCAGACGTCTCGGACATGACCACACGCCGCCATTCGGGCGTCTCCTCGTCCTCGAAGGCGAAGATGCCGCGCAGCATCGGGCGCTCGTCCATGGTGCAAGAGCGAAAGTGATCGGTCGGTTGTGTGGAGGACGAAAATATGGTGTGGACCACATGCATCCTAATTGATTGATTTTTTCCCTGTCGGGAAGAGAATCATGGGGAAATGCCGACTTTGCTGATTCAACTCTGTTGAAGAAATTCTCTAATTCCTCGATGGAAGAAAGTAGACTCTCACAGCAGTAAGTGCATGACGAAAAGGAGTAAATGGCTCGTTATTAGTATTTGTGCCGCTAGAGCAATTCACTATGGATGAAAGGACCACACTGAAATCTTCAAGATCGGACGCCGTTGAAACCCGACCGAAAAATGATAGGGAACCGTGTTCGAGTTGGTGGCACCACGAAGGAAGAGACGAAACATGTTGTCAATGATCTCCGATTTGGTTCTCGAAGTAATCTCTCCGATCCTAGACGACAACCGAACTCCCCTGGAATTTCGGAACATCGATCTTTCTCCATCTAAACGATTATTCGTTCAAACGCGTAGCTGAGCGAAATGCGATCGCTCCAATCTATCATATCGATACGAGCGCTCAAAACAACGGTTTACTAGTACTGTACTAGTACTAATACGTGGTATTTGATAGCGGCACCGAAGCCGAGTCGACTAACTTTTTTTCTGTCGTTGCTCTCGCAAGTTCAATGCGGTGCCGACCTGGAGTGTGGGGGGATATTTGGGAGCTCATCGTGTCTCTTTGGCTGACATGCTCCGCTCCGATAACATGGCACCACGGATTTGCTGGGTTTCTTATTCGCGATGGCCCTACGACGCAGCAACGACCCCAAACCTGGCCAATACAAGCATGAGCATACACTTTCTATTCATGTCCGCGACCAACCAGACCAAACAGCGGGGTTTCCAGCTGCAAGATGTATTGCCGCCATGTGCAGTTGTCTCACGCAAAACCTTCACTTCCGCCGCGCCTGCACCCACGCAGCCATCCATCCCCACAACCTGCTCGAGGCGTGATTGCCGCCGTAGCAAGGGGAGGCAACCCAGCTCATCGCGGCGTCGTGGGGCATTTTGCACCCATAGTCACGTCCTGTCTCCGTTCCAAACCAATCGCAAACGCGACAGTTCGGTCGAGGAAGCCAGCAAGACCTTCTTCGCCTGCGCGTTACGCTCCATTTCTAATTCGGCATTGTGCAGCTTACGATGAGCCCCACGGAGCAGACAGCGCCGGCGTCGCCCAGCGTGGCGGACGTTGTGGCCGCCACGCAGCAACAGCAGCAGCAGCCGTCGCACCAGCCGCCCGCGCACACGGGCTCGTCCGTCTTCGACACGACGCACGGCACCGGCCCGGGCTCCACAGCGGGCGGACGACCGCGACTGCCGTCCTCCGAGTCCGCCGACTACTTCGGCTTCCTGCACCACAACCCGGACGAGGACATCTACGTGTTCGAGGAGGCGCCCGAGGTGCATGTACTGGGCGGGCGCTTCGAGGAGTCGTGGCCTACGCGCTACGTCGAGTACGACGTGGAGCTCCAGTACAAGAACTTCAAGTGGAAGGTGGAGATCCCCAAGTCGTCCATCTCGAGTCTCTGGTTCTACATCAAGAGCCGCCCGCATCTGCGCCATGCGCCGTCGGCGGCGGCGGCCCAAGCGGCCGCTGACGAGCGCGCCGAACACGGAGTTGGCGCTCCAGGCGTGCCGGAGCCCACGCCCACTGAGTCGCGCTGGCCGCAGCTACGTAAGCTGTTCTTGACGTCCGCAGACAAGTCGGTGGGCGAGGACATGGTGGCGCTCGTGCAGCAGCTGCTCGAGACGGTAGTCAAGGTGCCACGCCTGCTGCGCTCGCCCTACGTGGCCGCGCTCTTCCAGGTCAGCAACTCTACGTTTGACGACGAAATGGGCCGCACATCAGTCCGGGAAGGCTGGCTCAAGACGCGGTTTTGGCTCAAGGGCAACCGCGAGAACGTCCGGATCAACCGCGCGTCAGTTTCCTGGGACAACGAGTGCTTCAACTGCATGTGCGTGGTCAAGCGTGTCAACTTCCGCGCCAAGCGTCTGCGCTGGGTCTCTCTCAAGACGTCGAGCATTGCCATCTTCGACTCGATCGAGGATACGATCGCGCGCAAGGCGTTCCTCTTTGACAGCAAGTTTAACATTGAGCGCGGCCTCGCGACGACGGGTTCCAGTACGACGCTATTGGTGTCCAACGCCACGTACGTTCTTCAGATGGAGGCCAAGTCCAAGCAGGCGCTTACGAAGTGGGCGAACGATATCCGTCGCGTGGCGGAGGCGTCGAACTGGTCGCAGTCCCACCGCGATGGGTCTTTCGCCATTCCACGCAACCCCGTGCACATGACTTCATTCGCCCAATGGTACGTGGATGGTAGCGGCGCGTATGAAGCGATTTACCACGCGATCCAGTCGGCCACGAAGGAGATCTTCATTGCCGGGTGGTGGGTCTGCCCGACGATCCACTTGCGGCGTCCGGCCGAGCAGTTCCCGGAGTCGCGACTGGATCTGGCACTGCAAAAGAAGGCTGAAGAGGGCGTGCAGGTGTATGTGCTCATGTACAAGGAGGTGTCCATGGCGCTGACGTTGAACAGCATGTTCTCCAAGCAGGTGCTGAGCAAGCTGCACAAGAACGTCCACGTGCTGCGTGACCCCGATTTTCTCATGAAGCAGCTTGGGTTGTGGTCGCACCACGAGAAGATCGTGAGTGTCGACCAGCGGGTGAGTTTCGTGGGTGGCCTCGATCTCTGCTTCGGTCGATGGGATACCCACAGCCACGAGCTGTTTGACGAGCCTGGAAAGCCGACGGATTTCGTGGGCAAAGACTTCTCAAACCCTCGTGTAAAGGACTTCGTTGAGGTGGACCATCCCGACGAGGACATGATTGACCGCAATGTGGTGCCGCGCATGCCGTGGCATGATTGCCACTGCCGTCTTGAAGGACAGCCTGCTCGTGATGTGGCGCGCCACTTCGTGCAGCGCTGGAACTACTCGGTGTCGACCCGCAAGAAATCACGAAAGCTGCATCACCTGGTGCCGATGAAGGACTACCCCGTGACGGTGGTTGACAAGCATGGGCCTCAGCAGTTGACGAAGCGGCTCCAGAAGGCTGTACACGCCGTGCGTGCCATGCGAGGATTGTCGAGAGGACGTGCGAACACGGACAACCGCGGGTTCAACAGCGACCGACGGATGGCGCGTATGCTGAGTAGCCAGAATGAGTCGGGCACGATGCCCATTCTACAGGAAGACAGCGGCCAGGTGATGCTGGATCTGCCGGATGAAGAGGACGAGGACGAAGAAGCGTTCGAGCGGCACCGGCAGGAAGTGGCTGCGCGCGGATACCGTGTGAACACGCAGATCCTGCGCAGTTTGTCGCTGTGGTCCGGTGGTGTGGCTACGGAGCGCAGCATCCAGAACGCCTACATCCGTCTCATTGGCTCAGCGCAGCACTTCGTCTACATCGAGAACCAGTTCTTCGTGTCGGGGCTGGAAGGAGATCACGGCTGCTCGAATCGCATCGCGAACGCTCTGGTGGAGCGCATTCGCCGCGCTTCCGACAACAACGAGAAGTTCCGCGTGATTGTCGTCATGCCGCTGCTGCCTGCGTTCCCAGGAAAGCCCGACGATAAGGACGCAAGCAGTCTGCGCGGCGTGATGCACTGGCAGTACCGCACCATTTGCCGCGGGGAACACTCGATCTATCAGCGGTTGTACGAGGAGCTGGAGGACGACGACCCGTTCAAGTACATCGCCTTCTACGGCCTGCGTAACCACAGCACGCGCGAGGGCCAACAGGCGCAGACCGAGGAGGTGTACATTCACAGCAAGATCATGATCGTGGACGACCGAGCTTGCATCATCGGATCCGCTAACATTAATGAACGCAGTATGTGCGGCGACCGCGACTCGGAGATCGCTGTACTGGTGGATGACCACGAGATGGAGGAGGACATCGCCATCGCCGACGGAGCGTACAACGTGGGCAAGTTCGCGCACTCGTTCCGCATGAAGCTGTTCGAGGAGCATTTTGGCGTCAAGCCCGGCACGCCGCTGTACCAGAAGTACCAAGACCCGGTGAGCAAGGACGCGTGGTTCTCCATGCAGGAGCAGGCCATGACCAACCACCAGATCTACGACTCGGTGTTCGGCTGCCTGCCGTCCGACAGCGTGACGAGCTTCGCGCAGATCGACTCGCACATCCAGTCGGCGCAGGGCCTCGACACGTCTGGCCGCGGTGCCGACGAGGCCGTCGCGGCGGCACTCGCCACCAGCAACACGGACACTGCGAGCAACAACGGCGACCAGGGCCGCGCGTCCTCGCTGAGCGACCGCGCCATGTCGCCGCAGACGAGCACGCGAGGGCGCAAGTCGGTCTTCAGCGGCGCCATGAACGTCAACATGAAGGAGAGCTCGCACATCGCACAGAAGAAGCACGAGCTGAGCAACGTGCAGGGCCACATCGTGTACTTCCCGCTCAAGTTCCTCGTGGACGAGCAGCTCGAGCCCAAGCTGTTCCCGGCCGACCTGTTCCAGTGATCGACACCAGCTTTTTTCAGTAGGCAAATGCGCTGTCAAGCATGCAAGTATTGTAACTTGTGGGACGCAACAACAAAGGCTAGCGAGCGGCAGCTAGCGAACCCGATCCAATTTTATTGACTCGTGTTTTTGCTTTTGGCTCTCTCGGCTCAATCTTAGAGTATTTCTTGCTTGCAAAAAAACAAAATGTGACCGTAGAGTTAACGCTGTTGGAGGCCTCGTAGACAAAGGACAGAAGTTGAAGCGGTACCGCAGCCAGTCGTCAATATGTCACCAGCGATTTCGGAAGGAGAGCTCGAGAACAGCTTGTGCCGCCTGCATCGTTCTCTCCCTCGTTCTAAAGCGTGGCCTCGCTGGATTCGCCGAGGGGCTTCATGGCCCCGGCGACTTCGACCAACGCTGGGCTGCCGACCATCAAGTCCATTTTTTGGGGCGTCACCCCAAAAAATTTAGACAACGCATACCGTGCAAAGACATCACTCACATCAGGATCTCCTGGCATAGTGCTTTGTATTGGATTCCCTTTAGGTGCGACCTGTAGCAGCACATACCCCTCGTAAGGTGGTACTACATCTTTTCGAAACATCAGTCTGACGTATGCAACGGCCGCTCCCCTACACTTCAGAAGAAGGCCACAACCCAATCGTCGAGCCAGCGGACACTTGCTCGCTCTTCATCTTCCTCTTTCAGGGTGTTAATCTCTGCGCTTGCATCTCTCCATTCAGTACCCTGTTTCCTACACGCCGAACCAACCGATGGGCTTGAAGAAGTGGCTGGGGCTCGACTTCTCGGCGTCGCAGGAGTCCGTGGGACACCGCGGCAAACACGACGAAGTGGAGGAGGAGCCGCTGAGCTTCACGCACCCACAGCAACAGATGCAGCGACCGCAGCAACCCGAGGGCCACCGCCGACACACGGCGTGGGAGGCGCAGCAGTCCCAGAACCGCACGTCCACGAACGCTCCCACGCGCCGTAGCACGCCGGTGCAGAGCCGACCAGACGCCTACGCGCCTCCCCCGCCATACGGCCAGCACGAGCGCCGCTTCTCCTCCACCTCGGCGGACCGCTATCTGGACACGCAGAACGACAACGACACCATGTCCACCATGGTGACGGCCATCCAGTCGCCACCGCCGCTTCTCGACTCGGACTCGGAGGACTCGGACGTGTCCATCGGCGCAGACGACGACGACTACTTCGTGGCGGACATGCCGTCCCCGGCGCTGACTACCAGGTCGACTAGGACAACGACGGCAGCGTCGCCGGCAGGTACGACAGGCTCGTTGCCGCCCACGCCGCAGCGCAACAGCATCAAGGACGCGTTCCGCTTCTCGTGGATGAACGTGCTGGGCCAGTCGACCAACTCGGAGATGGGGCAGAGCGTCCTGGCGCAGGTGGCTGAGGAAGAAGAAGCTGCGGAACGGACGGCGCCGCGCAACTCGCCGCACGACCCCGACGTGGCCTTGCGACCCCAGGACGACGAGATGGGCGTGGTGATGCAGGGCTGGCTCGAGAAGTGCGGCCAGCAGTTCAAGACGTGGAACTGGCGCTTCTTCGTGCTGCGCAACGACGGCGTGCTGTCTTACTACGCCGACGAGACGATGAAGAAGCTCAAAGGGTCCATGGACATCGGCTACGGCTCCAAGGCCGACGTGTCCGTGCAGGCCAACGCCATGGACAAGCACTTTGTGTTTTTGATCTCCACGCCGCAGCGCAACCTCATGATCTCGGCGCCGTCGCAGCGCATGATGACCAAGTGGATCGCTCGACTCCATGCAGCAGGCGCAGTGCCTACCAAGCCGTGGGACCCGCTGCGTAAGACGGTCAAGTTTTACGTACGTGACACGGAGTGCAACCACGAATGGAAGCGCTACGACGACCCGACGTCGTACATTCATATGGAAGGCTGTCTGCTCAAGCGCGGCCACCTCAACAAGAACTGGAAGAACCGCTTCTTCCGGATTGAAAAGGGCGAGCTGCGGTACTACACGGAGAACCAGAGCGAGCTCAAGGGGTCGGTGCCGCTCAAGGACACGATCGTCAGTCCTGGCATGGCGCAGTGCCCCGACGGACGGAAGTACTACTTTGTGCTGACGTCCAAGGACGGCAAGTTCGAGATGCACCTGAACGCACACAATGAGAACTCGATGCACTTGTGGATCGAGGCGTTGCAAGAAGCGCAGACGGCGCTGGGCAGGATGGCCGGCAAGAAGGACACGGTGGCGGGCTTGTCCCTCGTCGTCAAGCGCGCGGAAGAGATCCCGCTGGGGAAGGTTGCCGTGCTCTTCAAACGACCCGAGGATATCGACATCGAAATGCAGAAACGCACGGAAGCTTTGATCGTGGCGACGAGCCCGAGAAATCGTGGGATCGCCGTGGGCAGCCAGCTCATCACCATCGAGGGCCGCAGTATCCTTCGTGAGACGTACGCGGAGGCACGCAAGCTCCTGCGAGCGTCGTCGTTCCCGCTGCAGCTCGAGTTCCTGCTGCCGCCGTATAAGCGCGGCGTTCTGATCAAGAAGTCTCGGTCGGGCTTCGAGAACTGGAAGCGCCGCGTGGTCGTCGTCACGAACGGCGAGATCCACTACTACAAGCAGGTGTCGTCGTTCAGCGGCGGCAAGAAGGCCCCGGCCGAGCTCAAGCACCGCAAGTCTTTTTCGTTGTACGGCTGCTACCTGAATCTGGTGCAGCTCCCGGGCCGCGACTTGTGCATCGTGGTGGCGCGCTCGCCCTCGGACAAGCTGGTGCTGGAGACGCGCACAGAGGAGGAGCGAATGGAGTGGGCCAGCGTCATCTACTGCAGCATCCGCATGGTCTCGCAGGGCATCACGTCGGGCCACATCGAGAACCTGCAGCTGGAGCAGTCGCGTCTGCCTTCGAAGCACGCACCGACCGACCTCAAGGGCAGCTTCAAGGATCACGACCACCTCGACTTCTAAACTTGGTTTTCGAGAAAACAACAGCTCCAATGATAAAACCGCACAAACCGGGCAGTACATGCGATCAAGAACGATAAAAAGCTCACGGCCGATCGCAACGCATACAACACGCATTTATTTAAACCTCAATGAGTATTTTATTCGTCATCTTCATCAAAAGCCCTTCCTCCACCAAACTAGTTTCACGTCGGAGGCCAGGTTCGACTAGGTTGGAGGCAGCCATGTTTCAGCTTTTTCCACTGATTTATCCAGCCAATCGTCGATTTTCATCTAGCCGAAAGTCGTCTCCCATTGGTCCAAAATAGCGGTAGCGATCCTTTGGGGCTCCCCACGACACACCCAAAAAGTCGGCGGAGACCAGAAGGAGTGTGAGAGAGCGTCGCGAGGCCCCCCTGCCTCCCCCTCTTCCCTACGAGCCAGGTGCGCGCTCTGCGCCCGCGAGTCCGCGCATCTTCCCAGTAGCGGCGGACATTTAACGTTTAAGTTTACATAGCAGAGCGGACTAACGGCGAACCAAATGGCGGCGGCAGTGGCAGGTAATAACTTCAGTTTTTAATTGTTTATGCTACCAGAGGGGGATGAGACCAACCTTCTTTGTGATATTCGCCTCCCCAGTAGAAGACAACAGCCTGTACCCGATCGCGATCCTCGTAGACGAACTCAAGCATGAGGACGTGCAGCTGCGTCTCAACTCGATCCGCCAGATCCGCATCATCGGTAAATGACACATCTGCTCTATTACTACAGAGGGGGAAAATAAGTACCTTAACGTTAACATACTGTATCGGTTTATGGCGCATTTTCCATGCAGCGGAGGCTCTGGGACCAGAACGCACGCAGAACGAGCTGCTGCCTTTCATGAACGGTATAACCAGCTCATTCACTTTAGAAGGCTCCGGTATCACCTTTTTGCTGACGAACCCTCTGTATCCTGATAAAAAAGACTCGCTGGATGACGAGGATGAAGTGCTGCTGGTCATGGCCGAGGAGCTCGGCGACTTCGTGGACGTAGTTGGCGGCCCGGCTCATGCCTACCTACTGCTCAAGCCTCTCGAATCGCTGGCGACAGTGGACGAAGCCTCCGTTCGCGACATGGCGGTGCGCTCGATCTGCAAGGTGGTGGAAGCCATGGAGCCGGACCACGTGGCGGAACACTTCGTGCCGGTGCTGCGGCGACTGGTTACCCGTGACTGGTTCACGTCGCGCATTGCGTCCTGCAGTCTCTTTCAGGTGGGCTACGCGCGGCTTTCGGCCGAGATCCAGGCCGAAATGCGCGGAATGTTCGGCCAGCTCTGCCGCGACGACACGCCAATGGTACGGAAGGCCGCGTCCGCTGCGCTGGGAGGGTTTGCCTCGGTAATGGACGGTGCTAGCGCCACCTCAGAGGTGCTGCCGCTTTTTCTGGCATTGGCTCAGGACCGTCAGGATTCGGTCCGGATACACTCGATTGACAACGCAGTGGCGCTGGCGCATCTGGTTACGCCGGAGGTGCTCACAACGCAGGTGCTTCCAGTCATCTTTGAGACGGCGCGCGATGGCTCGTGGCGTGTGCGGTGGTCGGTGGCGAATCGCTTCCCGGAGATCTGCGAGTCTTTGAACGCGGAGACGCTCAACTCGACTTTCTGTGACTCGGTCGTGTTGCTGCTGGAGGATAACGAGGCGGAGGTGCGCACTGCGGCAACGTCCAAGATACTCGGCGTTGCGAAGCTTTTGCAGCCTCAGCGGATCGTGGAGAAGATCGTGCCCTGCTTTCAGCGCCTGGCGCGTGACATGTCGGACCACGTACGCTCTGCTCTGGCTGCTGTGGTGATGAAAGTCGCCCCCTTCTTGGGCCGAGATCTTACGATCGAACACCTTCTCCCTCTCTTCCTTCTCGTAAGTGATTGTTGCTGCTTGTGCGTATTTCGTTTCAGTTTCGTTAATTTTTGGGTGTTTTGTTGCAGCTGCTAAATGATCAAAACTCGGAAGTGCGCTTAAATGTCATCTCCAACCTGGAAGAGGGCAACAAGGTAAGCGATCTGCTACACTGGGGGGTAGTAGTAGCGGATTCGAGTTAATTGGTATTTTGTCTTGAGTAGGTGATTGGGATTGAGCTGCTGTCGCAGTCGCTCCTGCCTGCTATCGTGCATCTCGCGGAAGATCGTCAGTGGCGGATTCGTCTGGCAATCATAGAGTATATTCCGTTGCTGGCGGCTCAGTTGGGACGCGACTACTTCGAGGAGCAGCTGGCGGAGCTGTGCATGTCGTGGCTGGTGGACAACGTCTTTTCGATCCGTGAGGCCGCCACGATCAACTTAAAAAATCTGACGGAGCACTTCGGCGTGGACTGGGCGCGGACTGCAGTGGTGCCGCGGATCTTGGCCATGCACTCGAATGCGAACTACCTGCACCGTCTGACGTCGCTGCACGCTGTGAAAGTGCTTTGTGAGGCCATGACCCCCGAAACGATTCAAACCCTTTTGATCCCCCTGGTGGTGGAGCTGGCTCAGGTAAGAGCCAAGTGGAAATGGCGTGGCGTATTTGTATCTTCTGCGTGCCATACGCTGATTTTAATGATTTTTGTTGTGTTTTTGTAGGATCCGGTTCCGAACATTCGCTTCAATGTGGCAAAAACCCTCGAGGTGCTTGGACCTAAAGTAGATGCGGAAGCGTGCGCGGCCACGGTTACCCCCTGCCTGACGGCGCTGCTGCAGGATGGCGACACCGATGTTGTCTTCTTTGCGCAGCGAGCGCTCGCGACGCTCGGCTAGTTTTAGGTAGATATCGCCTGTATCTCATTTCCAAAGAAAAAAAATGACAACGCGAAGCGCAATAAACTCCACATCATACATCCGTGTATTTAGTCGTGAAATCCGTTGTAGTAGTTCCTACAGCAAGCCGTTGGTTTTCATGATGATGTACTCACTATCGGATACCCACCACCTCCACAGTGCTTCGAACGAGATTGCGTTTGCTATTCCATCGCTACTCGGGGAGTTCTTGTCGCAACGTTGCACCTGCTTCCAGATCTCGTCAACCTCGGTGTTGCTGAGGGCATCGGTCACGCCCAGTTCGTTTGCCAGATCCTGGACGCGATTCTTCACCAAGTGCCCATCACCGTCCGCAAGTTTTTCAAAGGCCGCCTTGAGTCGACTTCGTTCGCTTTCAGTGTTGTTGTCATCGTCGACCACCCGTTCAACGACTAGGGATTCGAT
The DNA here is from genome assembly GCA_033557995.1 of Phytophthora crassamura. Lineage (NCBI taxonomy): Eukaryota > Oomycota > Peronosporomycetes > Peronosporales > Peronosporaceae > Phytophthora > Phytophthora crassamura. Next base: position 6,054,929 of record JAUCED010000004.1, read on the forward strand.
GCGCTCCATTGCATCGGCTTTGCGTTGAAGCTTTCGTAGCTTTGATGCCTGTATAGAGGTACAATTAGTACTCAAGGAACATATAGGAATCTTGTTGAAGCACAAATACCAGAATCGCCTCCGTAGATTCGTCCTCGATGTTGTAGCACAGTCGAATAGCCTCTGCGTACGCAGCCATCGCGTTCGCGTGGTTCTTTGTGTTGAAACAAGCAATAGTTGGTCTCATGCTTACGCTCGGTTAAACAATCTACACGTACCCCACAATAAGTGAGCAGTTCCCCAGTCTCGAGAAGAACCTGCACTTCTCCTTGCACGGCTACCGTGCTCTTGGCTACTTCCGGAAGCTATGATCGTGCTCAATGAGAACAGCTGAAATGGAGAAAACCAAGATACTACGACCCCCACCTGGTACAGGCGCCGCGTCTTCTCAAGCATGTCCTGTAGTGTCATCTGCATGGTCTCCGCCGGGTCGGTGGCATCATCGTCTCCGTCGTCAGCGTTAGTCTTGACAGACTTTTGCCCGCTTTGGTCAATTTGCCACGCAGTTCGCTGGAGACGAACCAAACACAGGCGGCATTCTTCACCCAAACGTCACGTCTTTGATCTACTACACCACACACCACAACATTGTAGAGCGAGCAATTGTACCTGCAAGACGGAAAACAAGTTGCGGCAGGTCCAACGAGGCGAAATCTGGATTCTTGGTTCGACCGATCGCCAAAAGGAGCTGACAATCAAGAAAAATGTACACATCACCACAGCAATCTAAACTACGAGAACAATGATACTACAGACTCTTACTTCATACTTGGTGATCACCGACTCCAGCTCACGCTGTCTTTCTCGAACGCCAGGCTTCAGCACACTGGAACCGGGTCTCAGCACAACCATTGAGCTGCTCACACGCTTTCGCCGATCTAATGACGACCCCTCGCTTTCCAGATTGGGAGATCTTAACAACGAGGCATGGAGCAACTCAACACGACCGACTCTTTCATTCATTTGGCCTACTACTCTATCAGTGAAAAGAACTAAAGAACAACATTACTGCTTGCGTCGGAAAGAGATGCTGAGCCTTGCTTGAGAGCGAGAGAGAGAGAGGTTGAGCTGCAGTAACTCGTCTGGTCAGACACTTTAAGTGGACGAGGAAGCCGCGCGTCGTCGCTCATAATCTGGGTCATCTGTGGGCAGTTCGAATCGGCAAAGCGGGCACGAGTTGTGCTGCTTGAGCCAAGGCAAGATGCATTCGGGGTGGAACGAGTGCTCGCACGGCAGACGGTGAACCTCATCGTCCACGGCGAAGAAATCCTTGCAAACGGGGCACTCGGCGCTTTCGTCCACCTCGGTCTGAGTGATTTTCACCTTGGGCAGCTTTTCTACGACTTCCTTAGCCGCAGGAGGCGCGCCATGCTTATAACGAATCAACACAACATCAAGACACATCAGCTCCCAACCTGGACTAGTTCGATCAAACGATTCCTCTTCTTACCCGGTTGGGGTCGTTCTGCATGAGCTGGTTGATCACATTCGCCATATTACCGAACGCATAGTCACCCATATTGCCTGCCATCGTGGGAAACATGCCTCCTAGTGCGTCCAAGAGACCCATCGGATCGCCTCCGTCTCCCGACTCGCTTACGTAAAACTCCACCGGGTTCCCCGTGCTGCTCATGAAGCGCGTGCTCCGTCCCGCAGCTCCCGTCAGAAGCTGGAACAAGCTGTCCACAAGCACCACAGAACCCACAATGATCAGCATCCTTCCACCCAAATCTTATGTTCCACCCCAACTCACTCAGGCAGCGGCGGTGGTCCATCCCGTCCGTCGTCAGCGGGAAACCGCGTCGCTCGCACCGTCGGGCTGTTCACAAAAAACACACCAAAATTATTAAGCAAATATTATTTTTTACAAAACTCTCGTTCTTCTTCTTCAGTAAATGAAAACATCGATACCGCGGCAGTGGGCGAGTGCCTCCGAACTCGTGGCGAATCTCTGCTCCCGCATCATTCCCTGCCGACGCTGCAGGTCGCTGACTAGGCGTCTGAGTCTGTGTGTCCTCGGCCTGCTCGACCTGGAAAGCCTGCGGTGGATCATCCTAAATACGAGAAAAACGAAAATAAAAAGTTAGGACACGCAGGTTCTCCCGAAAGCGCCCAACTCGCACCTCCTCGATCTCCTCCACGAAGTTGCCGTTGCACTGCGCGCAGCTGACCTCCCCACTGGGCTCGTCCACACCCGTGTTCACGGCAGCGCCGCACTCGTGGCACCAGAAGCGCTTGGGCTCCAGCTCGGTCGGCGTCATTGGCACTAGCGACTGACTGTATTACACCTATGTTCTCGGTTTCGACACAAGGACTCTGATTGGACGAAAAAGGTGCACCAGTTTCCACGTTTGCGTAATAATTACGTATGGAACATAAACTAAAATCGCCACTTCAACGTTATTTTGCCTGTATGTACTACTGTAGTACTAGTAGTAGCAGCTTGTATTTACATTTTCTTAGAGGATGCACGGTATACAACTCGATGGAAATGCAGTCTTCAGGCAGCGCTCGCTTAGGCGTAGAGCTGCTTGGAGTAGTTGAACAGGTCGTGCACGCCGCCCTCCTTCTGCGCGCTGATGGTGCGGCGCTCGAAGCGCAGTTCGTCCGAGTACAGGGCCGCGTGCAGCTGAGGGATGGAGAGCATGCCCAGGTCCTGGAAGCCGTGACGGATGCTCTGCTGGATGTACGGCAGGTACTTGTGCACACTGCCCTGGTCCACGACGGCGCCGGACACGCCGACTGCGATGTGGCTGGCGGCCGCCGAAAGGTGGGCGGGGTCGCCGTGGCGGTAGTACTCGAGGCTGCCGCTGCCGTAGTAGTGCTTCAGACGCATGCCGTCCTGGAAGAAGTAGTCGCCAGGGGCCTCGGCTGTACCGGCAAGGCTCGAGCCCATCATCACAACCGAAGCGCCAAGCGTCAGCGCCTTAATCGCAGCGCCAGGGCTGCCGATGCCACCGTCGGCGATGACGGGGACGCCGTAGTCTTTCGCCAGGATGGCCGTGTTGTAGATGGCCGACAGCTGAGCACGACCCACAGCCTTGACGACCTGCGAGGTGGACACAGAGCCCACACCCATGCCGACGCGCACGCCGTCCACGCCAGCATCCAGCAGGTTCTTCACCTGCTTCATGGTAACAACGTTGCCGCCAATAACCTCAACGGACGGGTGCGTCTGCTTGATGTACTGAAGGGAACAAAAGCACAAGGCATTGGTCAGTAAGCAGCGCGGATTCAGCAGGGAATAGTCGTCGTATCTCACCTTGACCAGCTCAATCTGGAGGTCGCTATCACCCTGGCGGGCATCCAGCACGATGACGTCCGCGCCAGCAGCAGCAAGTGCATCAATGCGGGGCTTTGCCTGCTCGTTGATGGACACGGCAGCGCCCACAAGCAGCTTGTGCGTCTCCGGGTCGCGGACAGCGTTCGGGTAGTCGCGGTGCTTGAGCAAATCCAAGCGCGTCATAAGCGAGACGAGGTTTCCAGCAGCATCCACAATGGGGAGCGTGCCCTTCTTGGCCTCCTTGAGCACCTTGTTGGCCTCGTTCAGCGAGATCGGGTACGTGCCGACCATGAGCTGCTCGAGGGGCACCATGATGGTGGACAGCGCCACCGAGCGGTCCTCCACAAAGTCCACGTCGCGACTGGTAACGAGACCCACGAGCTTGCCCGTAGCGCGTCCGTCCTCCGTGATGGGCACGCCGGACACCTTGAGCTCGTCCAGGTCGGCCACCGTGCTGGACGGTCCCAGCACCTTGGGCTCGGGGATGAAGCCGTTCTCGTAGTGCTTGACAGCCCGCACCATCTCCGCCTGCTGCTCGATGGAGTTGTTGCAGTGCAGAAAGCCCAGTCCACCCTGCAACGCGATGGCGATGGCCATGTTGGCCTCGGTCACAGTGTCCATGGGCGAGCTCACAATGGGCACCGACAGCTTGATCTTCTTGGTCAGCCGCGTGTCCACCGCCACGTCCTGCACGCCGAAGTTGATGTGGCCGGGCAGCGAGATCACGTCGTCGAACGTGAGGCCGTTGCTGTCCTTGTTGCGGAAGAGCTGCTGGGCGCTCACGCCGTCGAAGAGGCTCTTGTCCATCGTGCTCATGCTGACGTTTGTTGAACGGGTAAACCCGGAAAATGGCAGGATGAGGGCGAGGGCAAATAATTGAATGGACAAGGGTTTTTAGCCAATTAAATGGAGGCAGCCTACGATTGAAAAAGTGTATGTTGAAGTTGTCAAGCAACAAGGTGATCGGCATCAGAGCCGCATGAGCTGCAGGAATAAGTCCTGCGCACGCTGGTCATCCCATTCTGCAGTGTTGTTGCTGCCCCCATTGTTGGTGTTAGGGGCGGGATAGCTGTTGTGAGTGGCGGCGGTGTAAGCTGGGGGCTTCTTGGCAGGTTTGGATGGAATCTGCCGCGGTTTGTGTCGCTTTTCCTCGGTCAGATCGGGTGCTGCTTGGGACTGAGGAAGCATTTGCTTCAGTAATTGCTGAAGTTGCTCCTCTGGTGAGAGGATTTGCGGCGGCGTATCCGTCACTCGGCGATTATTCGGAGGTGTTGGTGCTTTTGTCGGAGGCAAATCGCTGGAACGATTGCGAGAAGCTTGGTTCTGCGAGCACCGGATGGTCTCAATGCCGAACAAGTCGTTGTACGCTGGAGGGAGGGAGTCCGTTCTAGGAAGCGGAAGGTGATTGGTGGCTTGATTGGAGTATGCAGGCTCGGGATGTGACACGACGTATTGCAAAGAGCGCTGTGGTGGCGTGTGCTTCGTAACTGGAGGTAAACAGTGCTTGTTGCTGAAAGAAGTCGGCATTCGCTTCAGTCTGAAAAAAAAACACGAGAGCGTGAGTTAGCTAAGGATTACCACCCGCCTCGTTAAAATTTGGCCACACTCACATCCTCGTTTTGGGTGACTTGGATCGACGACGAACCTGGGGCCTCTGCTTCCTGAGGGCCAAATAACGATGAGTATTGATCATACCCAGTTGCAGTTCCAACGATGACACGCAACTTACAGTGTTCGAAGCTCTTGCTGAACAAATTTCTGGCGTACACTTGGATTATTTCGATGCAGTATTTCCAGAGCATCTTCTGGTGCATGCGAGAAATCAGCGCGTGCAGAAAGTTGCTGGCGGATGTCTTCCTCTGTAGACGTGTCAGTCCGACTGCTAAGCACAATAGAATGATCGAGCTCTTGAATTGGGTGCTCTAAGAAATCTGAGGCGCGATCAAAACGGACTGTTAGTAAACGCTAGAAAACACTTTTTGCTCTGCGAGCGTCCGTACATCCTGGCGTTTGAGCTCGCAGCATCATATTCTCGATTTTGAGCAGCCGAATCTGCTCCTTCAGGTCTTTGATGAGTTTTTCCTGCCCACGTTACCCACAGAAAATTGTGAATTAGATGACTAACTGCAATCGTAGAATACCACTTACGTGTGGAGTCAGCAGAGCTGTGGGCCGATTCTTGATTTTGGCGACGCCCATGGCGAATTCAAGCGTCCGGGTAGACTCCACAGCAAAGCGAGGCGATGCGTTTACACACGCAATCATCAACGTCTTACAGTTTCCGCCGAGACTGTCTAGCAGCAGCATCGTAAGCTTCGAGTCACGGAACGGGACGAACTTGCTTTTCCCAGTTTTGCTGCACTTGGGGGCGTTCATCGCCTGAATCACCTGGCTGAGGCAATGAAGACTCCGGTTGATATGGCAAGTCTCTCGAAGTTGGGTTCCCACCGCACCGGAGTCCGACACGCGCTCACTCCCAGCCAGATCAACGATTGTGATTTTTCCATAACGTTTGCCGCCAAAAACCGAGTCCGGTGAATCGGGTCGTAATGGCGCTGCGTCAATGTAAATGGTAACCAGACAGTGACTTCTGTTGGAGCGTTCGTTCAGCAGGTGGCTCGACTTGGCGCGGTGAGTTGCGGCAGCCTTCACCACCCTCACAATTTCTCGCGCCGTCACGCATTCTACGACGGTAGCGTTCTCCAAGAAGAAGCCGTGCGTCTTCGATGAGCGCACAGCTAGAGTCTCTTTGCGTGGGTCGAACACGTCGCGCACCTGCTCGTTGTAGATCTCGACACACGTCACACGCAGAGTGTACTCGACTTCACCTTTCCGAGCAGAAATGGCGTTCATCAACGCCTGCGCTGTACGTGGCAGCAGGCCATCCTGCTCGTGAAGAGCCATTTTGCGCTCGGTGGCGCCGTCTTCTTTGCCGAAAATGGTGAAGGACTTACCCGCTCCGGTCTGGCCATAGGCGAAGATGGTAACTGGGAAGCCGTCGAGAGCGGACTCGACAAGCTCTTTCGCTCGTATCTGCTCGAACACGTCCTCTTGCGACGACGTCGACGGCAGGAACGTCTCGCATCGAAAAGTGGCCGCACGGGTGTGAGCGGCATCCGCGTACACCAAAACCTCCCCAGGGCTCTCGGGATTGGCACCGACGCACTCCTGGTCGCTCACGCATTTGCCTTTGCCGCTCGTGGCGCTGCCGCTGCGTCCGTCGAACGGCCGAGCTCGCACAACCACGCGGATTTTCTCCTCCTTCTCCATATTCGAGTGGTTGGAAGAGCAGTGCAACAACTCGGCCGAAGCAGAAGTCGTCGGTGGCATTAATGAAGATAGATGTACGCATATAGATCACTGAGGCTATTCAGGAACACGGTGGCTAGCTCCGAAGCCTGCAGCTCGCAGCCATCCGCTTTGGCCAAAGCCTGCGCGCGCTCGCCTCAGGCCGCCGCAACTTGCAGTGGTATTGGTGGCCCCGTTCTGCAGCTGCCTGTATCACAACAGCAGCTCCGTCCAAGGTTGAGTGGTTGACATTGCTCGAGCAGGTCAGCTTTTTGCTTGCTTTGCACAATTTTGACACGCTTCAAGTTTCTGGAGCAACTTCAACTTTCTCCAGTTTAACCCATCGTTGGGTTATTTCGCGGGTACGTGTATGTACAAAATGCTGGAGGACTTTGCCTTCCGCTGGGTGCCCGGCTAGATAGGGGGTTGTTTATAGCAAACAAAGACGTCCGGGCTGCGCTGCGATCGGGACGAAGGCTGCAGGCGGACTGGCGTCGCTTTACTGCACACTGGCGACATCCTCGAAGGCGTCCTCCTCGAACTCGAGCGGGATGAGCTTGATGTCGCAGCCGTCCCGGTGCGGGCTCAACTCGATCACCGTGTCCTCGTAGGACTGCAAGTGCGGCACCTTGGCGGCCTCGCAGCCGGCAAAGTAGCCCATGAGGCAGCGCAGGATGGACTCGCTGCAGATCACCAGCACGTCGCGCTTCTTGCGCTCGAACTCCACGATCAGCGAGCGCAGACGAGAGATCACGTCCACGTAGCTCTCGCCGCCGACGCCCGGGTAGCGGTAGCGCAGCTTGTCCTGCAGCCGCGCCGCGTAGTGCTTCGGGTAGAAGCGCTCGATCTCCTCGTATGTGAGCCCCTCGAAGTCGCCGCCGCCGAGCTCGTTGAGCAACGTGGTGGTCACGTAGCGCTTCAGGTTGCGGGTCGGGAGGTAGTTGGCCGTTTCTCTTGCGCGCTTCATGGGACTCGTCCATACCTCCATGGGGCGCTCGAGCTGCAGCTTCTCCACGAAGCGCGCGATGGCGCGCGCCACCCGGTGGCCCTCGGGCGCCAGCTCCGTGTCCAGCCCCAAGATGCCCTTGCAGCTCGTGATGCTCGGGCCCGGGCGCACGAGCCAAATCCGGCGCGGGCACAGGTGGATGTTCTGCAGGAGCGACACGATGTGGCTCTGCAGGAAGCCCTGGCAGTAGCGCGCCTGAATCTTCTCACCGGCGTTGTACACCTTGACGTAGCAGGCGTTACCGCCATCCTCGTTGTCCTCCACGGTCTCGTAGACCTTCTCATACTCCTGCACGCGCTGCCGGAAGTCCGCAAGGGCCACCTCGGGTTCCTTGTCCTTGTAGTCGGCGTTCGAGAGTTTACTGCAGAAAGCAAGAAAGCCACATAACAATGCCGCGAGTCAGCTTTACCATCCCGCAAGAGACGATCAATTGCCTCGTCCTGAGAGATTTGCAACGCACCGACGGTAGTTGGCCTCGAGCAGCTCCTCGTTGTCGCAAATGCTCTCCACGAACATGACGCGGATGTTGGAGTGCGACGCCACCTTCTCGAGAATGTGTTTTCTGTATCCCCCCACACACATCAACACAACATGTCAGCACGTGAAAAATCAGAAGCGGCTCTCCCATCTCCGAGCGGTGTTGTGTACCATACCTGCGCATCCTGGTCGTGTTGGTGGCGTCGAAGACCGCGACGTGGCCCTGGGTCTCGAGCCACTCGAGCAGGCCGTCCAGCGCCTCCATGGCCATCTCCTCGCGCAGTTTGGTGGCGTCTGAGTTGTCGGCGGCGAAGAACTTGGCGTCCTCGCCGGCCTTGCCCAGCTTGCGGCGCAGGTTGCCCACATTGAACATGCGCGTGGGGAAGCCCAACCACTCGATGTAGCGCAGCGTCTTGTGCACCACGAAGCTCTTACCGCGCGCAGGCAGCCCCACCATGACGAGCACGATCTTCTTCTGGGAAGACATGAGGCCGTCTGTACTGCCCGTGCCGTCGGCGCTCTCCTCGCTGCTGCTGTCGCTGTCCACGGAAACGGCGGAACCCGCGTTCTGAGCCGCCTTCTTCCACATCCACTGGGACTTGCGGTCGTCGCCCAGGCTGTTGAGCCGCTTGAGTCGCTGGTTGGCGAACCGCCGGTGCATGGTCTTGAACACCAGCAAGCGCTTGCGGCCGTCGCGCACAGCGTCCTGCAGCGTCTCGCGGTAGAGCACCACTTGCAGGGCCAGCGCCAGTGCCAGCGCCACGGACCAGCCGGCACCGCCCGGGCGCGGGAAGCTGGACAGATTCAGCTTCATGTATGAGGGTTAACTTCACTTGTGTCGCTCTCTCGGTCGCGTTTTTAGCAAATGACCGAGCGGACGGAAACGCACAAAATAGCTGGCGGACGGCAACACATCACCAGTCTTTATGGGACGTACAATGGTCTCCGCCGCTGAGTCAGCGAGCTGACCTATGGGGAAATGTCTGCTGCGTCCTGAAAAGAGTGAGAAAACGAAGTGTCGCTGGTGTTTAACAACTTTTCTGCACGGACCTGAATCTCCTCGGCTTGAACGGCACAATCACCGGCTCGAGGCTCGTGGCCTGACGGACTCGATTCTTCATGCACGAGCCGCCCTGCCAGCAGCGGCTGCCTGCGCGCGACGCGGCTGCGAGGATCCAGGTGCGGCGCGGTGGCGGACGCTGCATTCCTTGCACTTAAGACGGCTGCACGAGGGGCACTGTTCGAGTGGCGAGGAGTGTAGCTATTTCAACCAAGTACGTGGCGCACTCGCATCGACGGCTTAACTGACACGGCACCGCCGCTGTGACTACTGTATGCCATGCAATGCAATGTGCAGCGCGCCTTCCGCGGCTGGCGGACGCGTTGCCGCGTTGTGCTCCAAGTGCGTGAGGACATGGAGCTGCTGGTCTCTGATATCCGACGCCAACTGGACGACGAGTGGGCGCTGCTGGGGCCCACGGCAATGGCGACGGCTTTCTCGCTGAACTGGGGCGGCGAGACCAGGCTGCGGCTGCCCCGCATGGAGGACGCGCTCTTCGGCGTCTCCGTGCACTTTCCTCAAGAGCTGGAAGAGCGGGAGGACGGCGCCACTGCAATTGCCGACGCAGCAACGGATGGTCCTTTGTCGCCGGACAAGGCGCCAACTGGCAGCGCGTTCGAGAAACCTGCGTCCGCGGATGCCGAGCGAGTCGTTGGCACACAGGTTTCGCAGGGGACCGACGCTGAGGAGAAGACTGCGGTTCCAACTCACCGGATCAGCGAGACCAGCAGGCGTGACGCGCGCGTGTCGGCTGTAGAAATATGCGGGCTCCAAGCAGAAACGTCAGAGGCCGACTCGACCGAGCGCCAAGTGGAAAACATGGACGGGCAGCCCGGCAAGGATGGGGACTTCCAGCTGGCCAGCGTTCTGGAGATCCTCGCGACGCACTCGCGCGCTGATATCCTGCTGGAGCTCCAGTGGGCGCGTCAGGCGCTGCGCGATCGGCGAAAGGTTTGTGTCGGGCGCTTGTTGCCGACTACTTCTCATTCTGGTGACGTGTCGACAATGCGCTCACCAGAAGGGTACGTGGCCTGATCTCCTTGTGCTCTGTGACGTTTTTTCCTCAGTATCTGCGATCCAAGCAACGTGTCGAGCGGGGACCGGATCCGTGCGCTTGTGCTTGATCGCACCCCAAATCGGAACGAAATCTGTCTTCGCTCGCGTTATATTATTCACGCCATGATAACGAATTCCATTCACGGCTCATCCGAATACTCTTGTCACCTACTACGTAGTACTACTTGAAGTAAACCTAGAAGCGCATATCGTGGACGCGGTCGTTCTTGGTCAGCGTGAACTTGGCGTTCAGGTATGCGCGCAGGTACGGCTCGTTCGCCAGCTTCTTCATGAGCAGGGCGTCCACCGCCTTCTGATCCTTCTTACGTTGGTCCGCGATCACGGGCGCCGTCTGCGCAACACAGAGAGCCACCGTCAGTAGGTGTGGGAACTTTATAGCGATCCCAAGCGCATTTTTGCAAACCCCACGCCACGTCATTTGGCTCTCACAGGAAGGTTTTCACACACAACACACACAGGATCCGCAGAGGGAATGCCAATCTCATCAACGTACCGCGGACTGTTGCGCCGCAAAGAAGCGGTCCTCCTGGCTGCTCTTCTTGGCCGGTTTGTCCTTGGTGAAGTACGCGTCGTCGATTTCTGGCAGCTGCACGTCCGTCAGATCCACCCGCGTGGAGGTGGCGATGACAAAGGCCTGGTTCACGCGGCGCAGCGGCACGCCGTTCACCTTGAACGGGCCCGTGATCAGCAGGGTGCCCGACGGCAGCTGCTTGAGGAACACCACGCGCTTGCCGCGGAAGCGTCCGGACAGCAGGATGAGTACCGTGCCGGGGGTGATGGACTTGCGCAGCTTCGCGGTCTTGACGCTGTTGCGCTTGGTCTTGGCGGACGGCAGAGGCTTGGGGATGAAGTCGGCCGGATACCACCTTTTGGTCGAGTGCACGGGCTGCGCGGAGGTCTTCACGGTCTTGGCCTTGCTGTTAGCTGAACTGTGGGCAAACACGCGTCCGTTGGACTTGGCGAGGCTGTTGGCGGAGATGGCGTTGATTCCTCTGGCCAGCTCCACGTTGGCGCGCTTGGTGGGCTCTTGCACGCCCATTTTAGGAGGGATTTTAGACTGGGCAATACCTAACAGACCGGGGACATAATAACATGGTTAGACGCGCTCAGGATTGGAGACTGGTGTGCGCGACGGCTTGAGGGTCTCGGACGGCGTCAAGGTCGCCTATGAAGATGCAGAACGCCCCGCTTACCTGCTCGCCTTGCTTTGGCGCTGCTTTGTTGTGAATGGAGACCGCGAAAAAGGGAGAAATGCTTTGCAGCCAATTGGATACAATCAAGTTTCTGCCAATCATGTGTCGAAGCAAGTTGAAGTGGCTGAAGGAGCGGAGTGTACTGAAAGTGCCCTCCGCTCCTTAAGCCACTTCAACTTGCCCTAGAAAGTCGAGCAGTTAGCGCTCGGACTTGAGGCTTGTGCTCGCGGTATCAACTCAACATTGTCATTTGATCTTCGGGCAGCAAGAAAAAGCTCGCTGGAACGAGCTACAGACGCCGGCCACTCGAAATTGACATATTAGGCTCAAGCACCACGCATCTCCAGGAACAGGGACCACTAATCTGCCGAGCAGGATAAAATGCCTTCGCTCAAACCGCTACGTCTAGTTGTCAGCCTTGCTGTGCTTTTCGAACAGCGCCTTCTGCTTGGTCTGCTCCTTGACCAGCTTCTTGGTCTGGCCCTTGCTCAACGGCTCGCCTGCGGCGTCGTGCGTCGGCAGACCCTGGAATTCCAAAAGACACAAGCATAACATTAGTACAAAGTTCTACACTTCTCCATGGGTTTTGCTGTCGTCAAGGCTTACCTTGTCGTCGAACTTGGAGTACTTGTCCTTCATGCCGAGGAACATTTCACTGGGGGGAATCTTGGCCTTTTCAGCCAGCTCGGCCTTCTTGCGGGCCTCCTCCTCCAATCGCAGACGCTTCTGCTCCTCTTTCTTGATCTTCTCCTGCTTCTTCTTCTCGATTTCCTCAAGGAGTTCGTCCTTGTTCGCTAGCTTCCACACAGCAGCACCCGCCGAGCGGTCCTCCAGACGCACACCGGCGTACGGCAGCTTCTCGTCACGCACTACGTCGCACAGACCCAGCACAGCGTTGGCCAAGGCCTTGGCATCGCCGCCACCCGCAGCAGCAGAGCGTGCAGCCTCGCGGATTTCGTCACGGAACTGCGCGAAGATGTCGAGCACAGGCGTCAGCACCGTCTCCTGGTCAGCACCGCCAGTGGCACCGGAGCTGAGCGGGAAGCCAATGTCTGTAGCCGACGTGACAAGGCCAAACACGGTCAGGATGCGGGTGATGTACTCCGCGCTGGCACGGATCAGCATGGACGCCTGCTGCTCGATGTCTCCCGCCATGTAGCGATTGACCTCCTTAGCCAGCTGCTGCAGGTGGAGCAGCGCCAGCGGCGTGTTAATGTCGTCACTGAGCGCACGGAACACCTTCTCCTTGCAGTCCAGCAGCGCACCGTGCAGCGCCTTCTCCACGGGGGTCCACTTCTGGGTCTTCTCCACGCCAAGCTCGCGGAGACGAGCCTTGACGTTCGCAAAGAACTCGGTGAAGAAGCGGTCCACGCCCACAGCCTCGTCCATCGAGTTGTCGTTGTAGTCCATGGGCACGTTGTACTTGTGCAGCAGGAACAGGAAGCGCAGCTGGCGCGGCGAGTTGTCCAAGAGCGCCTCCTGGATCTTGACAAAGTTCTTGAGGCTCTTGGACATCTTGAGGCCTTCGATGTTCAGGTGGCCCGTGTGCACGAAGTAGTTGACCCACTGCGAGAAGTCAAAGTACGCCTCGGACTGCGCGATCTCGTTGTCGTGGTGCGGGAAGCGCAGGTCGATGCCGCCGGAGTGGACGTCAATCTTGCCGCCGGCGAGATGCTTGAGCGCGTCGCTCGCCATGGCCGAGCACTCAATGTGCCATCCAGGACGCCCCTCACCCCAGGGTGAGGACCAGAAAGGTTCGCCGCTCTTGGACTTCTTCCAGAGCGCGAAGTCGCTGGCGTTGCGCTTGTCCGTCTGTCCAGCCGACAGCGCACCCTCGCCTTCCGCCAGCAGCTCGGACTGGCCGACGTTCTCGGGCAGCAGCTTGCCGTAGGCCTTGCCCTTGGAGCGGCCGAACGCCGCCGTGTCGAAGTACACCGAGCCGTTGCTCTCGTAGGCGAAGCCGTTCTTGATGATTCCCTCCACGAACTCGACCACCTCGGGCACGTACTCGCTGACGCGCGTGATGACCGTGGGGGTCTTAATGTTGAGCGCCGCCATGTCGTCCAGGAACGACTTCTCCCAGAACTTTGAAAGCTCGCGCGTGCGGCGCATGTTGTCCTCGGCGGGCTGCTGGGCAGCCCAAGTCATGACGAGCTTGGCCTTCTCGTCCTTGTCGGTGGGCAGCTCCTGGCCCGGGTTGGCCTTCTGCCAGCCCTGCTCGGCGGAGCGCAGGATGATCTTGTCGTCAATGTCCGTGATGTTCATGACGAGCTCCACCTCCAGGCCGAAGTAGTCCTCCAGGATGCGGCGCACGTAGTCGAAGCACGTGTAGGTGCGGCCGTGGCCCAGGTGCGTCTGGTCGTAAACGGTGGGGCCGCACATGTACCACAGCACGCGCTTGCCCTTCATGGGCACGAAGGCGTTCTTGCTGCGTGTCATGCTGTTGTACAGGCGCAGCGGGTAGTGCGTGTCCCAGTACTCCGTCAGGCCCTCGATGGGGCGCGGTGGGTACCACGTGGGCTGCTTCACGGCGGGGGTCTCGGGCGTCGCGTCCGTCATGGTCGTGCGGGAACGAGAGCTTTGGGATGAATGGAGTCTAGGTACGTTTCTAGGCTCGGCTTTTGACGCTCAGCGGGTGAGCGCTCTGATTGGACGGAATACAAGTATGCGGATTAACTGAAAAGAGAATAAAATAGTTGCAACATAATGAATTTTTCAGTTGCTGTGTTTCTGGTGGAGCAACTCAAGCTTTGAGCCAAAAAAAGGCTGACTTTCTTGACTTTTCAGTCGGCAGTTCGCAGAGGTGTAATGCTCGGATGTTGGGCAAAATAGGGGTAGTCAATGCCAGCAGCAGCAACAAGTTTTTTTTTAGCTTGCTCGCGGCAAATGTTTTATCACCAATCACAAGCCGAGAGCTTTGACCACCCCATTCACTCGAAGCAGCAACAAATTCAATATTTTCGCGCCGTTTCCTCTCTCATTTCACGCTTTCAGAGAGATGCCACGCCTAACTGCACGTCAGAAGGCTCTACGGGGGCTTCGCTTGGAGATAGACACGAGAAGGCAAGCTGCTGTCCTTCGTTACTTGCTTGATGAGGAAGACTCAAGTGAAGACGACGCAGATGTCGAGATCGCTGCAGAGTATGCAAGAGTAGCTGCCTCGCGGTATTTCGACCGCCCCTCTTCATACAGACGTCGCGAAGATCGCTGGAAGAAGCTGCTTTACGATGCCGAGTTTCTAAATTCAACAGAGTTTCTGGAGCATTTTCGTATGGAGCGCCATACTTTCTTTCACCTTGTGGAACTTGTGAAAGGTGATGCAGCGCTGTCGTCAAGTGGGTATTGCCCATTTCGAGGATCGGCTGACCTGCACATGATGGTAGTGCTGAAGTGCTTGGGCGGGTTTGGAAATGACAGTACGTGGTCCAAGCACGTGCAATTTCTTGGCGTTGGCAAAGGAACCATTGGAGATTATCTACACCGAGCAACGTCTGCGCTTTTGAAGCTTCAATCTCGAACGGTAGCGTGGCCAGACGAGTTCGAGCGACCTCAAATTGCACAGCGCATTCAACAAAAATATGGCTTCGTAAATTATATTATTAATATTTTCGTCATTACATCCTTGCTCGTCCTAGCAGTCGTAACTCCACTGGCCGCAATGCCGGCGACTATCTCGCCGGCGAGAGTTTGCTTCGTCTCACCAGTCTGCCCTTCACCACCTCGGTACCGTCCGTAATTATTGCCGCTCGTCAACCAATTCATGAGCACGCTGAGAGAGCTGACGCTGTCGTTGGGTCCGTCATTGTGCCAAGGGACTCTCTTTCGAGCTGGCTGGGCCGATACTGCCAGGCGCAGCGACTTCATAATTGCGTTATAACAACGCTTGCTGCACACTGTGCGCGCGAACGAAGCCTCGGCGTCGAATGACAGGAGTAAGCTTGCTAGACAGGCCTGATGAATGCTCTGCTCGCAGCTGCTGTTGTCGCAGATGACAAGGGCGGAGGCATCGGGCGTCGTCTTCGCCACGCGACGGCACGACTTGAGCTTGCATGTTGCCATCCTGGTGACCGCGATGATCGGATCTGTCGACGGCCGGGAAAAAAAAACGAAGCTGCTGCTGCCGCTCGAGCCGCTCGACTTTTCGTTCCGATAGCGAATTTTTTTATGGCCAATCATATCCTCGGAAAAAAATCCGACCTGCTGAATCGGAAAAATGTGAGCTGCTGCTGCAGACATTGACTACCCCTAATATACCAATGCAGTATAAAATTCCTACATCCAGGCATGGGGAGTAAGCGGAATTGGCAGTACGAAACAGCACGAGAGTACTATTCATATGACTAAAGTAACCAGTACATTCGTCGATAGTCCACCTCCAGGCCGGTACTTCTCTCGGTTGATTTAATAGTATTATATATTGTATTAGTACTACCAAGATTTATACTACAGTAGTACGTTGGTTGTGGAAATTCGAACGATTTTCAGAAACTGCGTCACGAGCTCTCAATGATCCCATATTGAGAATGAGAGCGCTGCGATATACTTGTGAAGTAGGTGTTTATACGACAAAACCACGGGGGGGGGTAGTGCGCGGATGTGCCGACTTTTTGTCGACGCCGCGCAAGTGTAAGTAGTTTAACCTTAACAACAAAAATGTCAATGAAGGTGACAGTATCTCAGCAGTAGATCGATAGTACTAGTGAACGCGGCATTAGAACCGTAGCGATGCAAAACTAAAGTGCTGTTATTAATAATGCCAGCAGTTTTCATGGCCGTACTGGTCATAGACTACCCGCATTCAGCGAAATATTCCAGTACTCCTCTCATCTCCTAGGCAGAGACCGAGGCAGAGACGGCGTTCAACTGGAAAAAAGGATATTTTGGGCAGCGCACATGACGAGAAGATCGCAAGGAGAGTGACTGCGTTAAAAAGGTCAGACACCGCGAAACGGCTCGCGCAACGCCAACGTCTTCTCTCTTTTTTGACTTTTTTGAAGTTTTGAAGCTTGCGTCATGGTCCGTGAACGCAATGCTTATAAGGCAGAGACGCTTGCTGTGTCTTCCTATCGACACGGCCTGCAGCCGCCAGGATGTGCATTCTCGCTCGCAAGTTTTCTTTCCGCAGCGGATTTCAAACTCGCTTAGATCCGTTTTCTTGTAGATGCACACTGATACAAAACGTTCAATACGTGAATCTTTGAGAACCCTAGCCCGTTTTAATCCATCTGCCCCGAAGCAGCAGTCTCGAATTTGCCAGTTCGTTCACCAGGCAGAGCACCATGCGCTCCTCAAGCCTGCTGCTTTTGCTGCTCGTGTTCGTGGCAGCCAGCGCCTGCGTATCTACACTGGCGCCGCCTCCTCCGCCTCGAGCTGCCGTTGTCGCTCGAGAGCAGGAGCCCGAGGACGCCGACGACTTTGAAAAGCGCGAAGTGGAGAACTGCGTGCCTTACGATATCCGCTCGTCCGTTGTCGGCACACGCGCCGTCGTGGAGTGGGCCACAAGACGCACCTACATCCGCAAGGTGAAGCTGCAGAAGGCCAAGGACCGCAGCCCCGCGCTCGCCAACCCGTGGCGCTCCTGCCACGACGTGGCCGCCGACGTGGAGGTGCGCTACCGCCGCTTGGGCGATAATGACACAATGCTGGGGGCAGAGCCCTTCGACCGCAAAGAGGCCATCACATACACGGCGGACGGAGCCACATTTACCACGCACACGGCCTTCATCACGCTGCCAGAGGGCCAGCAGAGCTACGAGTTTCTCGTCGGCTCGGTGTTCCACGGCTGGTCGGCCGTGCACCGACTGGGCGTCAATACCCCGTTCCGCGGCGACGAGGCCGAACGCTGCCGCCCTAAGCACGTGCACACGGCCTACGGTCTCAAGCCCGGCAGTCTGGCCGTCCAGTGGATGACCAAGGAGTTCTGCGGGGAAGGAGACTCCCAGCTGCAGATGGTGGAGGGCTACCACGCGCAAATCGAGGTGGAAGGTCCCGATGCGACTCCCGTAACGGCATGGGCCAACACGACGTTGTTCGAGGACAACGGCGAGAAGCAGTCCAAGCGCTGGCTACACGTCGTAAGGCTGGACGGGCTCAAGCCCGACACGCGGTACACGTACGTCGTGGGCAACGCGCACTACGCGTCGTGGTCCATCCCGTACGTGACCAAGACGGCCCCAGCCCCGTTGACGCCTGGAGAAAAGCCCAAGCCGACGCGATTCTTGGTGACCGGAGATATCGGCTACCAGAACGCAGCCACGTTGCCCATGATGCAATCCGAGGTCGCAGAGGGAGTCGTGGACGGCGTCGTGTCCGTGGGAGACTACGCGTACGATCTGAACATGATGGACGGCCACGTAGGCGACATCTTTATGCAGGAGATCGAGCCAATCGCTGCCAGTGTGCCGTTCATGGTGTGTCCGGGCAACCACGAGATGCACAACGTGTTCAGCCACTACTCGCAGCGCTTCCGACTCATGCCGAGCAATGAGAATGAAGGCGTGCAATCTGTCCACGTCGGTGGCCGCTCGAAGGACGCAGAGCCCAAGGAAGTGCCGAACAACTGGTTTTACTCCTTCGACGTTGGCCTTGTGCACTTCACGATCATCTCCACGGAGATTTACTTCAAGAAAACGCTGGAGGTGGACGGCGACGTGATTGCGCGGCAAGAGGCCTGGCTGGAGCAGGACCTGGCGAAAGCCAATGCCAACCGCGAGCAGACGCCGTGGCTCGTGGTGATCGGCCACCGCCCCATGTACTGCACGTCCGACGACACCAACTGCGGCGATAAGGCCGCAATGCTGCGCGACAAGCTCGAGGACAAGTTCTTCGTGCATGGCGTCGACCTGTACCTCTGCGGCCACCAGCACAACTACGAACGAGCCTTCGACGTATACAAATCGGAGACGTGGAAGCGAACCCGCAGCATGCGGGCAACGACGCACATTTTAACAGGCGCCTCTGGCCAGTACCTGACTTCGATCATGAGGAAGTCATTTGAGCGTCCGACCGAAACCTGGGACGCCTTCCGCAACTCCATCTTTGGCTACTCGCGAATGCAGGTCATGAACGCCACGCATCTGCACTGGCAGCAGGTGGAAGCCGATCCGGAAAACCCAGCGGCTCGCGGGCTCTACGGGCAGGTTGTAGACGACGTGTGGCTCGTTCAAGAGCAGCACGGCAGCTTCGCACCAGTCGGAGCAAAATCATAGACGTCCAAGGTGTAGCATAGCAATACCAGATAGACATATTATAATATATGTAGAGCTAGAACAACTTATATTTTTTTCCGCATTGATCAGAGATTCACTACAATAATGTAAACCAATTCTTCAGAGCTTGCTCGACATGAAACTCCTGCCGAGAAATACATTCGAACGGTCGAAGCCCAATTGTCACTTCGCTGCGATGTCGTCTGGGGTTCCTCGCCAAAACATGCCGAGCTCCGGCACAGCCGCGAGCTTGGCGCTCAACGCGTTTCGCGTGAGTGTGGAGCGGAGTCGAGTCCGTGAACTTGCCAGCGATCCAAGGTCCAGCACGTCGACCTCCCGGAGACTGTCCCGCGGCGCGAGTCTAGGTCGAAACATCAGTATGAACGCCAAGGTGGCTGCAGCAACCAGCCCTCGGGGATCAGTGTCTGACGCGGCTGCCGTTGCAGCTTTGAGGGGGCGACGTGAAGGTCCACCTTCAGCTCGGGTATCAAGTGTTGCCAGGATGTTTAGCAGTCGGTTTTCAGCCATGCCGGTGCAGTTCGGAGTGAACGACTTCATGCAGAGCATCATCAACGCCTCTCCGGGTTGCTACATCGACGACGACGGATCTAACGACATCTTGGAACGGTATAACTTCTTCGTGCATGGCAAACGCTTCCTCGTACGTTGTATTGTGCACTAACCCCCTCCGAGTCCTGCAAGATACTTGCTGACTAATGCGGCCTGGACAGTTTGCACCGTGCTCGCTAGGTTTCTTTGATGAGGCCAGCAAGTTCCGGCAGTATGTTGTGTGGATTGTCACGTCGAAGCTGTTTGATCAGATTGTTTTGCTGCTTATCGCCACCAACTCGGTCATGCTGGCGATCGTGGACGTTCGCCACGTGGACGAAGAGGGAAATCCTGCCAGCGAAGGATCTCTGCGCAATACTATCGCAGACTACTCGAACAGTATGTTCACAGTCCTCTTCACATTCGAGTGTACACTCAAGGTCGTGGCTATGGGGCTAGTAGGCGACCGTGGAGCGTACCTCATGGACCCATGGAACTGGATCGACTTCACCGTCGTGGTTGTGGGACTTGTTGCTGCGTTGCCGAGTGTTCCGGCTGTGGCAGGAGTGAGAGCGCTGTTAGTTCTTCGGCCTCTGCGGTTTTTCAACGCCGTCCCCGGCATGAGGCCAGCAAGTTCCGGCAGTATGTTGTGTGGATTGTCACGTCGAAGCTGTTTGATCAGATTGTTTTGCTGCTTATCGCCACCAACTCGGTCATGCTGGCGATCGTGGACGTTCGCCACGTGGACGAAGAGGGAAATCCTGCCAGCGAAGGATCTCTGCGCAATACTATCGCAGACTACTCGAACAGTATGTTCACAGTCCTCTTCACATTCGAGTGTACACTCAAGGTCGTGGCTATGGGGCTAGTAGGCGACCGTGGAGCGTACCTCATGGACCCATGGAACTGGATCGACTTCACCGTCGTGGTTGTGGGACTTGTTGCTGCGTTGCCGAGTGTTCCGGCTGTGGCAGGAGTGAGAGCGCTGTTAGTTCTTCGGCCTCTGCGGTTTTTCAACGCCGTCCCCGGCATCAAGAAGCTGGTGACGGCGCTGCTCAAGTCCATCCCTGAACTGCTTACTGTGGTGGCATTCCTGTCGTTTCTCTTCTTTTTCTATGGTGCAATTGGCGTGCAGCTTTGGAGTGGCGCGATGCACGCGAGATGTCGCTTATCACCATACCCGCTTGCGCTAGACGCAGGTCTGTCACTCGATGTACTCCCGACGTATCAGGAACAAATACTGGCAGCTCCCGAGCTATTCAGGTGTCTTGATGCAAATGCCATGCCGCTTGAAGCCGAAAACAGCTCGTGGAGCCACGATTCGTCTCCGTGGAGGACACCGCGCAACTGTTTCTGGCCCATTTCGGATGAAGGTTCGACTGAACTATGCAATCTTAACACGCATAGTTGCTCTGATGGCCAGACCTGTGGATCCGACTACGACCAGAACGGAAACTTCCGTTTTACTCACCCAGACGAGCGAATACGCACGTGGCTTCAATTGGGAGCGACTTACGCTTCGGATTTGGACTTTGGGTTGCTTGGCTTCGATCACCTCGGACAGGCGGCTATGGTGCTGTTTATTTGCATGCCACGCGAAGGCTGGACCGACGTGATGTACATGCTGCAGGATGCTGGGTTTGGTACCTCCGCTGCTGCGTATTTGGCGTCTTTCGTGCTCGTGAGTTCGTACTTTATGCTGAATCTGGCGCTTGCTGTCATTTGGGAAAACTTCTCCGATGCGTCACTGGTGGAGGCTGAAGCACGCAAGCTTCGGCGTGAAATTGCGGCGTCATTGCCTCCGTCTCCGGTTGCGAGGGGAAGACCTTCCCTTGTTCGTACGACACGAGAGCTCATCCGAAGGTTACTGAACCATTGGGTCTTCAGTACAGCGATCACGGTGCTCATTCTGCTTAATACCGTGCTGCTCTCGTTGGATCAGTACCCTGCTGATGAAGAACTAGCCGCCATCGTCGACGTGATTAACTTCATACTCACGCAAATCTTCCTGTGCGAGGCAGCGCTCAAGATCTTCGGTTTAGGTTTCCACCGGTGGGCCGAAGATCGGTACAATCTGTTTGATGCGTTGGTTGTGGCGCTAGGAATCATGGAGGTGTTTGTGTCGCCGCCGCAGTTCCTGTCAGGATCAACGCAGGTTAAATCGCAGTCGTTCGCAGGTCTACGGTCTATGCGTATCTTTCGGTTGTTCAAGCTGGCTAGGTACGTGTGTCTTTTCATCTGTTCCTGGTACTCAATCCCTTGCTTTTCTTTGAACGATAGTCTGTTTGCCTTGCCAGGTCCTGGCCATCGCTTCAGAAGCTTCTTCGATTGATTGCAAACGCTGTGAGTGAGATCGGCAACTTCAGCGTGTTCCTCTTGCTCTTCATGTATGTGTACGCGCTGCTGGGCATGCAGATCTTCGGGAATCGCTTCCGGTTTGATCCGAATGGAATCCCCATTACGTCGCCTGCAGCGGATATGAACGAAGACGAGTACGTTCCTCGGGCCAATTTCGACTCGTTACTCTGGTCCGGTGTCACTGTCTTTCAAGTGCTCACGGGTGAGAACTGGAACAACGTACTCTTTGACGGGTGGCGTACCATTGGACTCCCTGCCGTGCTTTATTTCATCTCGCTGGTGGTATTCGGGAACTTTATCGTTCTCAACTTGTTTCTGGCAATCCTGTTGAGCCATTTCGAAGATGCCGAGGAGGCGAGCCAAGAAGCCAACAATACGGAGGCGAAAGAGGCATTGCGTACGAAGTCGCGCGTCATGCCGATGATGTCGTCGGCTTCGATGCTACCAGCAGAAAACGGTCGAGGCAATACTCGAAGGCGCATTACTCCTACAAATACCGATCCAGCTGCGAATGGGTCGCCTTCCCACTCGCAGCAGCAGTCAAACCAGGATTCCCAGGCCTCAGTCAGGAAAGTGTCTGGACGAATGGGCCAAAGCTCGGCCAGAACGATGGCAAGCTACCACAGCCGTCGAATGTCGAAGACGGAGCTAAGCAACATTTTGCCAGCCGAGGTCTTTGTGCTGAAAGCGAAAACCCCGCAAGGCATGTCACTGTTTATCTTCGGGCCGTACAACCCACTGCGTCGCTTTGCGTGGAACATCATAACGCACCCCCGCTTTGACAGTGCCATTCTAGGCTTCGTGATAACAAGTACCGTGTGCGTTGCACTGGACAATCCTCTTTCCGATCCGGACAGCGTGTTTGTCAATGTCGTGGGTTACGTGGATTCCGTTCTCGTGGCGATTTTTGTGTTGGAAGTGGTGATAAAAGTCATCGCACAGGGGCTCTGCATGAACCCGAACGCCTACCTCCGCAATGGCTGGAACGTCATGGAGTTCGTTATTACCGCAGTGTCCATCCCCAGTCTTCCGTTTATCAGCGACGGCAACTCGCAGCAGCTCAAATTCATCTCAAGCTTGCGTACATTTCGTGCGCTGCGTCCACTTCGCATGATCAACCGGAATCCCGGCTTGAAGCTTGTCGTCAGCTCATTGGTTTCTGCCATCCCTCAGATGCTGAACGTCGGCATGGTGTGTTTGCTTCTGCTTCTGATTTTTAGTATCATTGCCGTGAACAACCTGAAAGGCCGATTCTTCGCTTGCTCCGGTGAGGTGTTCGAGTCTCTAAGTGATGCTCAACAATCGTTGATCACAAATCCACGAGCTTGGATGAACCTCTCAAGTATAGAGAAACTCTGGTTTAATGAAACAGCAGCCGAGTTGTACGCGAATACTTCGTCTTTGGCGTTAGCGTCGAGTCAAGTTCTTCCCGGAGTGGATGGCGTTACGTCACGAATGGTTTGTAGTTACTTCAGCGCGTCGTGGGAACGCACGATACCTCAAAGCTTTGACAACGTACTGTTTGCACTTCTCACGTTTTACGAGATCAGCACTACGGAGGGCTGGGTCACGCTCATGCTGGCTGGAGTTGACGCGACAGACGTCGATATGCAGCCCATCGCCAACAACCAGGAAGGCTGGACACTATTCTTTATTGCGTTCATCTTCTTGGGGTCCTTCTTCTTCATCCAGCTCTTCATCGGAGTCGTGATCGAGAACTTTAACCGTATGAAGGAGACGTTAGATGGCACGCGGATGCTCTCTTGCTCCCAGCGTGAATGGCTGCTCATCAGCCAGGCTGTGCTGAAGCTACGGCCGATGCGAAAGATACGCGCGCCTCGCAGTGCGATTCGGCTGTATTGTTTTCGCTGGGCAAGAAGCTCGTATCTAGAAACAGTGACGATTGGGGCCATCACCCTCAACACTTTCATTATGGGTCTCACGTACTTCGGCGAGGAGGATCTGTACTCTACTATTATCGAATACGCCAACCTCTTCTTCACTGTCCACTTTGCGCTTGAGGCCGCTATCAAGATCACCGGGCTAGGTCGCTACTACTGGAAGGAACCGTGGAATATCTTCGACTTTGTAGTAGCGATGGGGTCGTGCTTTGGTACAATCTACACGATGGTTGGCGGTGACGCAGTGGGGTCCACCGCCGCAATGATCCGCGGCGTTCGGGTGCTCAGACTCATCAGACTCATACAGACGGCGCCATCGCTGCGGCAGCTCGTCAACACGCTGCTCTTCACACTGCCATCGCTAATCAACATTGGCGCCTTTCTGCTGCTCGTGTTCTTCATGTACGCTGCCGTTGGAGTTCAGCTCTTTGCCAAAGTCAAGTTAGGAGAGCTTGTCACGCCCGTAGCCAACTTCCAGAGCATTTCAGTCGCTATGATCACACTGGTAAGCTGGCAGAATAGTCGATCTGTACCTCCAACTTGATACTGACCTCTTGTATTATTTTGCAGATACGTTGCGCCACGGGGGAGAAATGGAATGACCTCATGCACGAGCTCGCTGCAACCGACAATTGTGTGAACGACCCGGACTACCACCCGAATATGTGTGGCTTCACCGATGACGAGGGCTGTACCCCGCTTAACGGCTGCGGATCGCCAGTGGCCTACCTCTACTTCTGCAGCTTTACGATGCTGATCACATACATCCTCCTCAACATCTTCATCGCCGTTATCCTCGAAGGATTCGCCAACGAGAAAGATCAAGCCAACGGTGTGCTCATTCCTCAGCACGTACGTGTTCCCCAACGTCTATGTTTTCTAGATCGGAGTTGTCAAACTTACTCATGCCTTGCTTTTGGCTCACTGCAGTACGAAAACTTTGTGGAGATTTGGTCGCACTTTGATCCGCAGGCGACAGGGCTCATTCAGTGGCACTTACTCCCCAAGCTCATCCAGCAGCTCGACGAGCCTCTAGGTTATGGTGGACAGAACGAAGTGTCGGCGAAGGAGCTCACTGCATTCATTGGTACGTTTGGCCACGAGCTCTCTCCGACGCACCACCAGTTGCTAACGTTATCGCCCCCCAGAGTTTCTCGACATCGCAGTCTTTAACGGCAACCGCGTGTTCTTCCACGACGTCGTGCGCAAACTCGGCAAGTTCGTCTTGGACGTCGTACGTACATTGTTGAAGTGGTCGAGTGTCCACTTGGCTACCTTCTCGCTCGTCGTATGTGCTCTTTTCTTTTGTCTGACGCTTGACTGGCCCCGCCACACTGCAGGTGAACGAGGCGCCTGTACCCGACCTGCCGAGTACCATCGCGGTGAGCCAGAAGTGGCGGACGTTAATGAAGGGCGGCAAGATGCGCAAGTCGGAGCGCTTCCACGTGAAGCACCTGCACGGTTCCGTGCTGCTGCATGACGCCGTGCGCTCGCTGGTCTTCCGCGAGGAGCTGCGCGCTCGCGTGCACAAGTTCACCGACCTCACGCGGGGCTTGCTGGACCCGCCGCCCAATTGTGACGGCGGCCTCTCCAGCCGCAGGAGCAGCACGATCGGACTCCACAGCTTCGCCGAGGAGGAGGACTATAGTCCATAGTTGAAGTGGCCGGCGATGCTGCGACCGTTTTTTACCGCCGGACACGCTCCGGAGGCTTGCCAGCCTTTCATCTCGGCCGTGTCCAGCGCCAGTGACCTGCACATAGTGGCGCCAAGTTGTCCGCGCTGCGCAGTGTCCACGCGCAGTGACCGCATGGCGCTCCTCCAGCGCTGGCCGACTTACGTCCGAACGTCTTCTTCCCGTCCATCTGAGACCGGTAGTCGAGAAAAAGAATCCGCGCGCTCACGTCTCCTGGCACTTGAAAGGACGAGATGGTGGAGGCGGCTCAGAGCCCCAAGGCGGGCGGCACGTACGAGCGCCTGCAACTGACGCCCAACCTGGACAAGTACGTGGCGGATTACAAGGGGGATGGGTGGTCTGCGCTGATTAAGGGTTGGGTGGGAGGGAAACTGAAGCAATGGGTGGCTGGGCAGGCTGCGGGACCCGTCGGTTGTGAGCGGCCTGAGCTCCTTGAGTGCCGCTGAGTTGGGCGAGGCGGACGGCAATGGCAATGCGCTGCACCCTCCGTCCACGCTGGAGACGGTCAAGGAAGGGCCCAGCCGACAGCTCAAGGTCATGTCCATCGTCGGGCTGTGCTACTTTGCAGTGTGCGGTGGACCCATCGGCTCGGAGTACATCATTTCGGGTGCGTTTACAGCAACATCGAGGCGGATCTGAACCATGTTCGCCAGTTGACGTTCACTTGTTGCTGGCGTTTGGTCGTTTGCAGCTGGTGGTCCGTTGATCGGCTTCATTTTCCTGCTCTTGTTCCCCTTCATCTTCGGCATCCCGATCGCCTACGTCACGGCTGAGCTCAGCACTACGTTCCCGCAAGACGGTACACAAGTGTTTGTTTCTTTGAGATACACTTGCGCTGAAGACTAATAACTGTTGCTAATTACTTTCAGGTGGCTACACGGTGTGGGTGCTCAATGCGTTGGGACCCTTCTGGGCCTTTCAAACGGGCTACTGGGCGTGGGTGTCGGGCGTGATCGACAACGCCATCTACCCCGCACTGGCAGTGGCCACGTTCACTGATGTCTACGGGCCCATTGACTCGGCCGTTGCCGAGTATTTCATCAAGGCTGCTATCGCTTTGGCGCTGGCACTGCCCAACCTGCTGGGCATTCGCATCGTGGGTCAAGGCATGGCCATCATGTCCATCTTCGTCATGATTCCGTTCGTTGTCCTGTTTTTCTGGGGAGTGATCCGCGCGAAAGACTGGGGTGCCGTGGGCGCGATTCGTCGCTCCGACATTGTCTATGACGATAACGGAGACTTTGTGAGCATGTCCGGTAGCATCGACGTACGTACAATGGAAATACTTTGGTACTTGTCCGTTGATAGATATCTAACCTCGATCTGTGTGTGCGTAATTGCAGATTGATTGGTCGTTGTTGATCAACACCCTCTTTTGGAACTTCAACGGTGCCGTGGGCATGTCGGTGTTCGGCGGCGAGGTAGCCAATCCGGGGCACACGTACCCTCGGGCGCTATTGATTTCTGTGCTGTTGGTGGCTCTCACGTACTTGGTGCCCCTGTTCGGCGCTACAGTGTTCAACACGCCGCACTGGACGACGTGGGAGGAAGGATCGTTCTCTAGCATCGCGAAAGACATTGGCGGCGAATTCCTTTCGAACTGGATTGTGTTGGCCACTTTCTGCAGCAACGCAGGGATGTACATCGCCGAGCTCTTTTGCGACTCGTTCCAGATCTTGGGCATGGCGGAGTGTGGCCTCGCTCCCGCCCTCCTCAAAGCGTACGGTTACTGCGTCCGTAGTTCTGTGACCTTGCAGCGTCTAAGCGTCTAACCTCTCTCTGCCCACTCAATAGGCGCAACAAACGCTTCAACACGCCCCACAACGCCGTCTTCGCGAGCCTCGTTATCATCTTGGTGCTCATCAAGTTCGAATTCGACGAGATTCTCGGCATGACCAACGCGCTCTCAGCCTTCTACCAGTTGCTGATCCTATTCGCGTTTATCAAGCTGCGCTTTTCCCACCGTGAGACCGAGCGTCCATTCAAAGGTACGCAAGCTGCCACGATGTTTTGTGAATTCGCTGTCAGTCCACTCATTTTTGTTGTTCTTGTGTGCTCAGTTCCCGGGAACATCGCGGTCCTGATCACCGCCCTCCTGATCCCGACCGCTTTGCTTGTCTACATCGCTGTGGACGTCTTCTTCACGCTCGTCCCAGCTATGCTTGTGTTGGGAATGACCCTTGTCGGCCTGCTGTATGCTCGTTGGCGCAACTTCACCCGGGCGCAGTTCCGCCAGCTTGCCACCACCACCGAGTCCTGACGGGGTTTCAACGTGACCGATACGCACTTTTGAAAAATCAATGAAAAATAGATCGAAACGACCTGTTCGCATGGACTTTGTTTGGTTCCCTTGGTGCTGTGTCGCTGGCGAAGCAGGAGTGGAAATGAGTGCCAAGCTCCCGTTCAAGTTCGAGGAATTCTACGAGGCTTTTAGCAAGTCGGTGTCGGCTGAAGTCGTCTTTGCTGACGGGCAAGTGCACATCGTTCAACGAGAGAAGCCACTGCCAACGCTTGGTAACTCGAAGACCACAGAGAAGCATGCAGACCCTGAACCTGTCCCGTCCTCAAGCGATAACGAAGGTCCGATACGAAAGCACGCGAAAGGGCGATTGTTGGACAGCGCCGATCGACGACGACTGCCCTGGTCCATTCGAGCTTTGCTGGAAGCACAAGAGCCCGACGGAAGCTGGCTGTACTCGACCAGTTTCGAGTTCATCATCAATGGCATTTGCCCTCCGCCGATGGAAGGCATTTCCGGCAAGTTGTGGGCCACGGCAATCGCCATCACGGTCTGGCGCCAATTTCCCGAGTACTTTGAGCTACTCGAGACAAACTATGAGAAAGCCATGCTGCATGCAGATGAAAACGTTCTGCGCATAGTCCGCACAGTGCTGCAATTTGACGCACTTCGTCAGGTACGCTATGCTTTCTTCACGAGTAGCTCTTCACGAACATCCGAAGTGGCTGACTTCCGAATGTGTATCTTGATGTTAAGATCCGTCCTTACAAAAGCGATGAAGCACGAGTCATTCGAGAACAGTTAGCTCGTGAGGCTGCTGCAAAGCGGGAGCAGGAGCTCGACGAGGAACTCAAGATCACCCGCATGCGTGAGGAAGAAATTCGTATCGGTAAACTCAGTTTGGCTCATGCACGACGATTACCGATGCCCACTCAGCAGCTATTCGTCGCCGAGCTAGGCAACGAGTTCACCAAGGTTTTCTCAACTTTACCGCCTGATTCAGCAGAACCTGTTGCTCAGTCCGCCACCATGTTCACCGTCGGTCAGCTCGTGGAAAGCTGCCGTCGACGCCGTTCCAATGGCTCTGCGCTAGCTGCTGTCTCCTCACCACCTGGTTGGCATCTTTGTCGAATCGCTGCAAATGATGAAGAAAGCCATTTGCTGCAGCTGGACTTTCTCGACGGTGACTGTGAGCGCGAGCGGAGGGTGCCAATAAAGTTCGTACGTGCTACTGCGGCTGGGGCCCAAGAGACCCGCTCAGCTCAGTTTGAAGCGTTGAAGAGCACGTGGAGTCACCCGATCGCGTGCAAAGCTGAGATCGCTCGGTTAGAGGAAGCTCGCGTGATCAAGCTGAAGCCACTGCCTTGGGATAAACGACATCACCTCGGACAGCAAGATGAGGACGAGGAACCAGAGCGGGGCACCGTCACTCTGCCCACCGCCCGGCGTCCACGATCCTCGGTTTGGAGACCAATCTCGCCAGAGGAAGCAGGCGAGGACACGAGCCGACCTCCGGACACTCTGTTCCAAGCTGCTGCAGTCGTGCTAATGCAGTACGATCGAGCTTCCGCGCGTGTGCGGTTGGCTGTTCAGACTGGTGCAAGGTGCTACGCGACGGCAGTGCTGTTTCGCGAACGCTTCCACGCCTTCGACGAGCTGGCGGATTCGCTCGTCGAGCTCGTGGAGAGGACGGTGGATGCGCTCGATGCCATTTGGAGGTGGAAACAGGACAAACCAAACAGCGCGAGGATGTTCGTATGGAAAGGGGACGATTTCGTGAACGCGGTGCGTTTCGCTCGCTGTCTAGCAGCTCATGTTGAAGTTGTACGAAAAGCATTCTAACATGTATCCGTTGTGTTGGCAGCTTGTGCGCTCGCTAGACTTCCTGGGCAGCTACAACGAGCTTGTTGAGTGGTATGGAGAAGAGTTTCCGCTGGATGGAAACCCATTCATGCGCTCGTCGTCGCTGCTGGACAAGGCTGATGAGCGCGGACTGCTACTTGAATCATTGCGGCCATCGAGCGCCTCGAACCCCCTTCGTGATGCGGTGAGGAAGGTGTTGTAATGACTCTTATGTGAATGCTTTTAACGTTTTGTCTTCGGCTCTACCTCCTACTAGTTGAAGCTCCATAAACGCTCTGACGGTGGTCCGCCACCGTCGTGGTGGCCAGAGGCCCGATACTCAAGCGCGCTCCTGCACCGCATCGAGCAGGCCGAGCAGGTGGGCGTGTCGATTATGGTTCTTGGGTGAAATGGCGAGTCTGACAGAGCAAACGTTGCTGCTGCAGCTATTGCTAGCAGAATGGCTACATAGTTAAACTCAGGAAATGGTGCAAAACATGTGGCTGTTGATGCTGCCCATGTATTCTATCAGGGGTAGGTCTACTTTTTCATGTATTGGTCAGGTATCGTCAGCTATTTTATCATGTTTCACCAAACGAAACGGAAATAGTTTCTCTTTAAATTACGGAAGCCGAAGCCATATGGAAATAAATTCGCAGCGAGATACCTGTTCGTGCCCCTGTCTACGACATGTACAATACATGTTGGCGGAAGGTCACCAAAATGAAGAGTGAGAGAGCTTGGCTGTTGTCGGTCAATCCTGTCCACTCAATCTGTCCGGCCAGAAATGTCGAAGAAGTCTACTTGACAATCGAAGAGGGACAATATAACACGCACACTAGAGATTGTTAGATTGTCCTGTCGATCATCTGGAAATCAATACTTAATCCAAACATGGACAATACATGCTAGGCAAACATGGTCAATGCATGATCTGAAAACCTGTCCAGAACCTGGTCAATACATGTATGGAAATTGAAGTTGAAGTGCGAAGAGCTGAACTGCAATGCAAAGCTCGTTGATTAGATCTTAGAGCTAGTTGATTTCATCCTCGTTCTTCTCCTTGTCGGCTTGGAAGTTCACAACCGCCTGCAGAATCTGCCAGCGTCTGCGCGCGAGACCTTCGTCGGTGTAGTCGCATCCAACGTCTTTCCACAGACGCTTCCAGCAAAACAGGCATACGAAGAGACCGCAGTTTTCGCTATCCTTCTGCAATGGGTTGTGCACAGCGATCTGCGTGAACCCGGTGAGCGATCTCGCTGCAATCTCAGATGCCAGCTCTGATATAATCTTGTGGTGGGGGCGGCTGTCCACGCTGTCGTAGCACATGAGAAATCCCTTGGCCAGGTCTAACAGGATGCATGCCCAGTGACTTCTGTTCAAGTTGATCGGCATGAAGACGAAATCCTCGGAGGTCATCTCGAGTGCGGTGAGCGTGGCTTGTGGAATACGACTGCCTTTGTTTGGTGCAGGGTTGCTCAGCTGAGGCAGGAAAATTGTCTTGCTTTTCTTGTACTTGTGCGAGAGAGTGTCTAGAAAAGCTTGAATTATGACGTCGTTGAACCGCACGCCGGGCCGCACGCAGTAAGTGTGTGCCCAGTGCACGTCATAGCTAAAACCTGGGACGCTGTCATCTGGTCAAGCGCTGATCATCGTCTTTGCCACTGGTTGGACGCCTTCGTCCGAAAACTGGACGTCTGTCTCACCCATGAGCCACGAGTAGCACCGCATTCCACGAGAACAGGTATTGGCCAGGTTCCACAGGTATTGCATGGCCTCGAGTCTGTTCTTTGAAAAGTCGCCTGCACCCTCGATATGAATCGTGCACTGTGTCCGCGTCGTGCGGGGTAGTTCCCTCTCTGGGAGAGCAAAGGTCTACCTCCTTCTCAACGCCCTTCATTTCCTCTTCTTTCTGCACTGCTTTAATAAGTGCGGTCAGTACCACAGCTTCGGAAAGTCGGAAGAAAATTGGCGTTGGGTCCGGCTGTGATGTGCTCATAGTTGCAGTCATATTCTTCTTGTGGTACCCAGAGAAGCGAACCTCTAACGTATTCAGGAGCGAGAGCACTTCACTTAGAGGAGGCGTGTTTGTCTCCAGATGACGCTTGATATCCACCACATCTTTCGCGCGAAGCAGCTTTCGCAACTCGTTGCCCTGGTTGTATGCCTTCCGTTCTGCGCTCTGCTTGGCGTCTGCAGCAACCCCATTTCTTAGGCGGCCCTGACTTCGGAGCTCGCGGGTTGAATGGCTTCAGTTCCAATTCCCCACCTGCGTCGTCAATGGTGTCGTCATGAACTTGGCCGTCTTTCTCCTCTTCCTCGGCCTGAGTCGCAACGGCTAGTTGCGTTGGCTCAAGCTCACCATCAGAAACACTCCGCGTTCGTTGCATCGGTACAGTCAAACTCCCTTGATGCAAATTGTCCCACCTGCCTTCCAGATTTTGTATCGCGGTTTCAAACGTTTTGTCTGGGAAGTCAGTGAGCTCCGTGGTGATACGCGATAATACTTCTTGAGCGTGCTTGTACTTGTCACGCTCGGTTATCTGCTTCTTCATCTTCACATCATCACGGCATGTACTAACGCGGATAGGAACCTCGATAGCAGCGATGTCGTCGTCTAACGCAGACGTCCTGAGCCATCTAACCAAACATAGTCACAAATCATAGACAATACAAGGTCAATACGTGGTCATTACCTGTGGCTCAGTCACGACCAATACATGGCGGATACATGGTCAATACATGATGAAATACTGGACTTTACCTCGAGTGTATCGACGAATACGGGATCGTAAAGACATCCCCGAGATGCTTCCGGTAGAGCAGTACATGTCGGTACGGAAGCTTCATCGTGGACGAGAATTCACAGTCACAGAGCCAAGCGCTTGTGTCTACTCGGTGGACGCGCCCGGCGCAACTTCCATGCACGAGTTGCTGTCGATCTTCAAAGGTGTACTGTTCAATCGTTCCTGGACCTGTCGCGAGTTGATACTCCATGAAGAATACATCGGCGAGCCACTCGGAGGTCAGTCCCAAGAACTGGTTCATCTCTTCTTCGAAGTTCGCGTCTCGGACGGACCCCGGCATCAGGACCTTCGTGTGGTATTCATCTTCCTTGCGGCGTTGGAAGTTTAAAATTGCTTGCAGCCAGTCCTTCATCGAGAAAGACCCAACCAGGTCAGCTTTGAGCTTTTTAAATTAATTCTCCAGTCTGTTGTTAGTATTGTTGCGGAAGTGGGGCAAATCCATACGAAACACCGTCACCCGCATCTCCTTTTTCGCCGACCAGTTCTTGGAGAAGTATGTCCACATCGCCTCACGTCCACCGCGGCACGCGTAACTTGAACTCGTCAGCATAGTTTTGAAATTACTCGTCAGTCTTCGCATAACCATGTTCGCGACGCAGTGGTCAAGCTGTTTGCGCACATCACTGGGATATGTGCCGTACTTTTTGTCTTCACGAACAGCGGAAGCCATCCACTTGATCACGTGGAAGTGGCAAAGAAGGATGCGGGCGTCTGGAAACATGCGCGTCAACACTTCGATCCTTCAGGTCCTTGTCGACGACGATGACTTTCGTAGCCTCCCACGCATTTATCGCCTGGAAATGCTCCACCGTCTTTACCATATGCCAATCGGCGTTGCGCTCGATGACAGAATGCTGCACCGGCTGACCATTCCCGAACTGGTCCATCACCATGAAAGTACACAACTGGTAATTGTACCTGTCATAACGTGGCAAATCATGGGCAATACACATCACACACCACATGGTCATTACATGTCGGATACGTGGGCAATACATAACACACGAAAACAGGAAATACATGACAATACATGAAAGCAAAAACAGGTACCTTACCGGTTGGTCTTGTGCGTGCAGTCGATCAGCAGCAGCTCCGGGAAGCGATGATACAGCTCCGCATGTGTGAACTGATGGAGATGACGGCCGTCTGCCCTCGTGTGTTTTCATTCACCGTCGACACGTTCCCTTCTGCTTGCATGTTGAAGTTGACAAGACGTTCAGCCACTTGATCCTCGTTGGAAAGGTCGTTCCCTACAAAAATGTACGCATTTATTAGATTAGTCGACACATCATCTCGACGATGGAAACACTCGATGCGAACCTGCTGCTTTGATGGGCGTCACGAGATTGTAGACGTCCCGCATCTTCACTCGGTGAATCGAGTTATCACGGATGTAGTCGTAGATCCTGCTCGCTTGGCTTCCACTATTCACGAATAGCTCCACGTTGCTCATTATCGGAGAATCCGCTGGAACCATGCGCTTGGCGGGATACGATCGGAATACTTCTTCAGACACGTAGTGGTTGTGGCCGTAGACCTCCAGCTAGACTCGATCCACCACTTCCCGGCCGTACGTTCGTACACTTGCGCGACGAACCGAACCTTGCAGCCAGTAAACGTCACGCGCTGAACGGGCTGCACCCCATTCGAGCGCGATCGTTGTTTCCAACCGTGAGTGCAAATGTTGATTCGCTGAAAGGGGTCCATATCTTCGGGCACCAGGGGTATCTCGGAATCCGGCTTGTGAAGGTATCGTTTCTGCTTCTTCATACGCTCGTTCCTCAACCGGACGTTGAGGGTCTCAGTGATCACCAACACCGTGCTTGTGCGCTTCTCGTACGCCTTCAGGTACGCTTCAAAGCCTGCCCAGGACTTGTGTTGTTTCTTCAAAGCAGGTACGTAGTGAAACTCGTCTGAGCTTTCTGATGCCGATCTCTTTCGCGACGATTACACTACCGTCTGAACTGTGATCACCACGGGCACTTTCTGCATCACTGTCCTCTTGTGCTGTCTCTTCCTCTTGCTCCGCTTCTTCCTCCTCTTCTTTTTCTTCCGCTTCCTTCTCCTCTTCAATAGCGGTCTCCTCTTCTTCAGCAGATTCCGTCTCTCGTCAGCGGCTTTCTTCTCTTCAGCTGCTATATTCTCTTCAGCAGCCATCTGGGCTCCAGCCGCAGCTATCGCTTGTCTCTCTTGCTCTTCCAGGCGCTTCTGAATTTTGTCCGTGTTCCGGGTCCGCACCATGACTGCGACACTAGCAAACATAGTGAATACATGGCGAAAACATGGTCAGTACATGGCCTCTCCACGCGTGCACTCTACACCAGTCACGCCGTCTCCATACCGGGTGTGGGGCTGCTATCGGCGTTCCGCGTGGACGTTCGGCTACGTCACCTTTGCGGGCTACAATAAGACATGTGTATGTTAGTGCAATGGTAACAGCAAGCCGTGTGGAGAGAGTAGCGATATTCTCACCTTCAGCTTCGCAGCGCGTGACGAAAGAAGCTCTGGCGAGGGACCTTGGCGCCTGCGGAAGCTTCTGGAGGGGGCCTTGGCGCGTGCGGAAGCTCCTGGATGGGGACCTTGGCGCGTGGGGCAGCTCATGGAGGGGGACCTTGGCGAGTGGGGCAGCTCCTGGAGGGGGACCTTGGCGCGTGGGGCAGCTCGTGGAGGGGGACCTTGGCGCGTGGGGCAGCTCATGGAGGGGGACCTTGGCGAGTGGGGCAGCTCCTGGAGGGGGACCTTGGCGCGTGGGGCAGCTCGTGGAGGGGGACCTTGGCGAGTGGGGCAGCTCCTGGAGGGGGACCTTGGCGCGTGGGGCACCTGGCGCCTGGCGGGGGAGCTTGACGAGGGGCAGGGAGAGCAAGGGGGCTTGGCGTCGCTGCGGTGTGTGTGTGTGTGTGTGTGGCAGCCTCTGGATTCGTGGCGTGTGTGCTTCCGCGCGCAAATCGAAAATGAGTCGGTAAGAAAATATTAAATTACAACATAAGCAATTCCTGAATTTACACCTGGGCAATACATGCCGCAGAATACATGGCAGCATAATTTCCGAAAAAATATCACCACTTGAGCGCCCGCAAAATGACCAGCTATCTGTCAAAATATCACCCCGGTCAAGGTTGAATGGTTTGGTGATTTTATAAACGTCAAAATCGATGCATGTGTAGATAGATGGCTGCAGCTTGCTGCCTGGGCCCACGCTAGCAAGCTGCAACCGGGTAGAAGCCCTAGCCAGAACACCGCGATGTAGAAGGCTACCATGAGAAAGAGAACAACACGTTAGCGTTTTTTGGTCTTGCTAACGCCGCTATAGTACAGCGTGGCGGGCCCACCTTGCCTTACGCCACGCTGCTCATGATGGCGGGGCGGGTGAACTCAGCTCAGTGCCTTACAGCATCAATCCTTCGAGCTGCATGCGCGGAAGAGCAACCGCCACCTCCTTACAATGCTCCAAGAAGCTCTACTTGTCGCTCCTCAGTCCACAAGCCGCCAGCACCGACCGATCTGCTTGCCGCAGCGTCGGACGGGCCTTCAACTTGATGGGTTGAAGAGCATACAAAAATCAAGATAAAAAGAGTGATGGTCGACCCATTGGCGAAATGGTCAACCATTTCAGAAATGGTTGATCATTTTCGAAATGGTACAAATGGTCAACCATTTCAGAAATGGTACTGTACACCTCTAGAGCCGAACCATTTCGCGAAATGTTATGACCACTGGTGATAAAAAATATGTTGGTCATTTCGGCCGGAAAATCACCACGAAAGAGCTAATTCTGACCCCCACTAGCCGAGCGCCGTCGCTACGCGACGGTAGGGAATGTTCGGTATTTCCAGGATTGCTACGCCCCCGTTCCGCTCGCAGGGCTCGCTTCACTACTCGCAGAGTTTGGTCACTAACCGGGGTTGTCGGGGCCTGAGGGCCCCGAAACGCACAGGGCCATTAAGCGCCAATGAGCGGTGGCCACCTCGCTGCGCTTGGCAGCATTTCGGCCAATGAGGGCGCGCTTGGCAGCCGGTCACGCTAATCGTGACAGACGGACGGACAAACATGAAACTGGTGTTGATTTTTAGACTAGATCTCTCCCCGCCCGCTACGCGGGCGGTTGGATAGTGTTTGGTCCCAACCGGTTCCGCTCGCTGTTCCAGCTCGCTTCACTACTCATCAGTTCCCGCCTTCGCTGCGATCGGCAGGTGCCAAGCCACGGGTGTTAGTCAGTATCATAGCATGCACTACTTGTCACGTTAAGGAGAGGCATAGCTAAAATACCTGTCTCTATCGAGTATCAGCACGTCATAACGTCCAATATGTTGTGTGTGGTCAACCCACATGACCACTCGGTCACCGTGATAAACTTCAGCCTTATGGTGTCTATTCTCCCGGTCAGTCTCTATTTGCATCAAGCCACGTCGCTTCAGCGTGTGATATTCATCGGCGC
Organism: Phytophthora crassamura; assembly: GCA_033557995.1. NCBI lineage: Eukaryota > Oomycota > Peronosporomycetes > Peronosporales > Peronosporaceae > Phytophthora > Phytophthora crassamura. The sequence goes on from JAUCED010000004.1 coordinate 6,091,385, forward strand.
GGCATGTAATGACTCAACTCTCAGTCCTGCGCGCAAGGTAACAATGCGTCCGTTGCCATCCATGGCTAACTGACTGTCACACCGAAATCATGAATCCGTATCCTGTCTGCGTCAATCTTATGGTGCAACTATCTCCAGCACTATGGCTACGTCCAGTACTGTGGCATGGACCAGTACTATGGCACACGGGCCTACGTCCATTACTTCATATTCCAGTATTATGGCTACGTCGGTTACTACGTCGTCCCGAACACTGGCAAGCCTTCATATATACCCTATGGCTATGTCGTCTCCTGTGGCTCAGTACTATCCTATGGCTACCAAGGCAAAGTCCAATCCTACGTCTCTGTCCTATCCTATGGCTGCGTTGATCTTACGATCCCATGGATACGTCGTATCCTATGTCGTCATATCCTATGTCGTCCGAGCATATGTGGTCCTGTCCTATGGCTACGTCCTATGTCCTATCCTATGTGTTCGTTCGGGCCTACGTCTACGTCCGATCCTATGGATATCTCCTATTGCTAAATTCAATCCTATATCGTCCGATCCTGTGTGGTTCGATCCTATATCCTGTCCTATGTCGTTCGATCCTATGTCGTCCGATCCTATGCCCGCTGTGGTTTCGTCCAATCACGGCCCGCTTCGGCTTAAGTGCGAGTGTATGGTCCACACATGGCAATACGTGCCGAGGTGGTGGGCCGTCGCTCGGCAGCGTGTCGCTCCGGCGGCCAGGTATATCAACAGGGGGAACTCCCGAAACCGTCTTTGATATTATAGTTAGGTGATGTACAGAGCTATGTGTGCCTGTTGTCTGCACGCGTGTCGAGTCCTGTGGGGCCGAGCACGGGCGCCGCGTCCGCGCACTTGGTGGCGTCGCCGCCGATTGATTTGGAGAAGGGGCAAAATGTGAGCGGCGGCGCTAATTGTTTTTGGGCCAATGGCTGCCATCGCTGCGCTTGGCAGATGATCGTGAGGTTCGTACAACCTTGATTTCGGCCAATGAGAGCGAGGGTGCCGCCGCTGCCGCCGCTGCGCTCGGCAGCTTTTGGGCCAATGGCGTGGTGTTTTAAGTGTGACGCAAGGCTATTTTTGCAATTTCGTTCATAGTTTTTTGAGTCAGCACGATGGTGGTATGCGGCTGGACAGGGCGCCCGCGACGCAAGGTTGCGCGGCCGAGTATGCCCCACGACAGGCCGAGGCGGTAGGACAGGTTTGTGACAGACGGAGTGACAGACAGACGGGAAGGTTAGCCTACTAGTATTTGAATATTGTATTGCACTAGCGTATTGTTCTCTGGATTATATTTTTATCCAGAGTCATACAGAGGTCTGTTGTCCGTAATCTACCGGACGAGAAGAGCAACGGATAGTGAAAAGGGCCCATACAATTTTACATATAAACGGCATCCGTTGAGAGCAGAAAAATTACAGGAAGGTATTCCTGCGGAAAATAGACCGGAACTTCGGTGAGCTGCCGCCGTTAGGCGCTGCACTGACCCCTAAGAAGCGTAATCCTACATGACATGCCGTGCTTGTGGTGTGGTGCTACATGCCAGAGCGTTTTCGGATCCAGTACCAGCTCTTCAAGCGCCGTGTTATCGGGGGAATCTCTACAACATGCGGGTATATGGCCCAATTTTCTAAAACAGTCCCCCCTTTTCAAACGGTCCTTGTTATGTAACTACTACATAACTAACGTTGGCTTCCACCGACGCTGCAGTGTGCGCAGCATCAGACAAGCGGCTACGAAGCCATCACAACTATACCAAGTATCAGCCGTTTGCTCCAGTTCCCAACGCTCATTCTTTGCAGTGATCATCGGGAACGACAGCAGGCTGCCGTCGGTTAAACATCAGAACCACACAACATCGTCGTCGGCGTAGCGCTCGAGCATTGCTACCGCGAACTGCTAGGCGCTGAATTTCTGTTGGCGACGCTGCTACCTTCCTGGATCTGAATCAACGCCGACGGTCAAAACTGGGTGGCCATGGTGCTTGCTTGGCAATGGCCCTCGTGCACGCGAGGAGCAATGCTACTACGACTACACCTGCTTAAGCGGACGCTGTTGGAATGCATGTACAAGGTCCAAGCGCCGGCCCACAGTGAAGTTCAAGACCTGACTCAGGTGGGAAGGGAGCTGGGACGATGTGAAACAGATCGTAGTGAGCTTTGACCCGAAGTGCTAGGAAGAGCTCGTGGGCTCCACTAGCGCTCTCGTTAGAGCACGATTCAGTCTTCATTTTACCTTCTAGTCCAGAAGCGGTCCCGGATCCAGATCCCAACAGGGTTATTGAGCCCAAGTTCTCGCTGGAGTGCAAGGACTGCAAGGACAAGATGCCGAAGCCTACGGCGTACGCATCTTGGGAGGTCGAGGTCTCGAAGAAGACCGACAAACGTATCCGCTGGAACGGTCAGAACTTCCAGTACTACAAGAAGCTCTTGGAAATTGCTGTACGGAAGAAGGGTTCCGATTTGTACAAGGTAATGAACCAGCAGATCAAGGACGACGCGAACCTCACGTTGCTGCAGAAGGCCGCGTGGGACGGATGGCAGTTAGATCTTCAGGAGTTGACCTTCTCGTCCGTGTGAACGGACATGGGCCAGCGGTTGATGGACATGAAGGACGGGTTCGCCATGTGAAAGTACCTGCGTGACCGGTACGAAGGCACGTCCAACGACCAGACCACGGCTATGACTAAGTGGCAGCTGTACGCACAGTTGGAGTCCACCAAGTGTAAGCAGGACGGCAAGGTCGAGGGGCACCTCAACTACATGTGCGGACTCAAGGGAATACCCAAGACAGTCGGTGTGACTGTGGACGATGCAGTATTCAGTGGAGTGCTGGTGTCGTCGCTTTCCTCCAACGAGCGGTTTGATCGCTTGCGGGGTTTTGTGCCGCCGGGATGGACTGCGTGGACACACCGGAGAAGGTGGTGGCCATGGCGGTGACCTTCAACAAGGCCAACCAGGCCGACGAGCAGTTGCATCGGTCGTTTAGTGCCAAGCAGACTTCTGGAAGGGTGGTGGAGGAGGACAAGGCAAGGGTGGAAACGAGAAAGCAGGTTCGAAATGACAAGGAAAGTTTCGCTCGTGTTTCGTGTGTGGCAGCACCGACCACCGGAAGGCGAGCTGTCCGGATAGAGCGAAGAAGCAGGGTGATGTCGAGGACAAGCGGATACCATGGAGCAACTGCACACTTCGTCAGGATGGTGCCACGTCACCGGTTGTGGCGCTTCGTGACGAGGAGGTCGTCGCGGAAGGCGTGATGACGGGCATTGCGATGTTCACAAGGCCGGAGCGTCTCGTGGAGATGAATCTGGGGATGATCAAGCGGCTGAGGTTGCGGAAGTGCATCAAGAAGTCGATGATCAGGAAGACGCTGCTGCAGGCAGTTCGTGGTGGTACTTCGACACAGCGTCGAACTCGCACGTAACTGAGCGTCGTTCTCATTTCGTGTCATTCGCTGAAGACACAGAGGCGGTGAGAACTGTTCGAGGCCTGTCACCGCGCATCATCTCACGGATTGCTGGCATAGACACAGTGGCGTTAGTGAACGAGGTCGAAGAGGAAGTCGTCATGTACGTTGACGATATCTTCTACGTATCAGACGCGGAGTTCGGGCTGTTCTCGCCGGGATTGGCGCACGAACAGGGGTTCGAGTTCGACTATGACCAAGCGACTCGGAGCTTCGTGATCTCGTAGGAAGGACGACGGGTCGTCGCGGCAAACTTGCAAGAATCAATGTGGGGTTTTCAGGCCTCGCATCCTTCGGAAATAGGCGTCGTGGGACCAGAGGACCGGCCTTTGGCCAACTACACGATTGCAGAAGGAGTTGGAACTCTGCAACACTGGCATGAACGCATGGGGCACATCTGTCCGCAATATCTCAAAACTATGGTGGACAAGGGGCTCGTGCAGGGCATGATGCTGACGCAGCGTGAGCAGGACACGTGGGACGCGTGCCACTTGGGTAATCAGAAGAAACAGAAGCATCACAAGAAACTGGATCGAGCTACCAAAGAGCCGAACCCAGTGGTGTACGCAGACTTGCTCCTCCCGGGCAAAGGGAATGGAAGTCGGTTCCAGGCTGTCCTGGTGATTATGGACGGGTTCTCTCGGTTTGTCACGTTTCACATGCTGAAGAACAAGTCGAACGAGGTGGTGGACAACTACCTGAAAGAGTACGTGCTGTGGGCAGAGCTCCAGACTGGCAGGATGATCCAGAAGGGATCACGTACACGGTGAAGCAAGTGCTCACAGACAAGGGTGGCGAGTTCGTGAACGAAGCCATCGAGGCGTGGTACAACTCGCGCGGCATCGAGCCCATCCAAGTGGGACCCAAGAGATCGCAGTTAAACCTTTGCGAGAGGACGCACCAGTGGCTGGTGGAGATGACCAAGGCCATGATGGAGCAGTCTGGGCTCCCTCGTATTCTGTGGTCATAGGCGATGAGGAATGCGGTGTACATCAAGAACCGGTCCTACAACAAGGGGACACAGGGAGTTCCGTACGAGATGTACTTCGGAGACAGACCAGACGTGCACCACATCCGAAAGTTCGGATCGTTGGCGTACGTGCGCGTTCCAGTGATGCCGGGCCGGCGCAAACACAACAGCAACACCGAGTTGGGCTACGGGGAGAACGTCGTGGGCTGCAAGGTATACTTCCGTGAGGAGCACACGGCGAAGTTCGTGTCTGGCGGAGGAGGTGGTCTACCGAGACCGTCATGAAGTTGACGAGGAAGCTGTTGACTGATCGTCGCTGAACTTCCCGACGGAAGAGCAGGACGAGGGCGAGGGTGTCGACAACGTGGACACCGATATGGTCACAGTGGCAGCGTCGATGGAGAACGATACCAATGGAGATCAGTCCGTTGGGCTCGAGGAGGGCGAGGATGACGCTCTTGAGGAGGATAAAGAACTTGCAGACGAAGTTAATGACGTACTTCAGGAGGGTGATCAGCCCGTGGATGAAGATCATGGTCATCATGGTTTAGGAGTTGCAGGTGGTGTACAGCTTCGCGGTGAGCTTCCTGATGAAGTTCGCGAAGTGGTGGGCGGCGCAAGACACTCACTCAGCGGAAGCAGAACCTGATGCACGTGGAGCGAGTGAAGTCGACCAAGCGGCTGGCGACACAGAAGCAACAGGATCGGACGTCGATGCGGCCGAGGATCAGGAACCTAAGTCGGTGGCTGGCACTTGCGGGTCATCCGTAGCTGGAGAAGACCCGGAGAATGCCGAAGACGATGAATCCGCCAGTGATGAGGACGTCACGGTGGCAAGCGGCTTTGCTGAAGACGAGAGCGGGATGAACACACACAACTGACAAAGTGTCTCTGGACTGGAGGTGTAACGGGGTTACATTGAATAGTGTGATGCACACAAGCTAGGTGCCACACATAAGTGGCTTCCACACATATGTTACGTGGGTCACCCCAGATAGGAGTGGGTGGCTCACAGCCACTGGATATGCATTTGACTAGGCTCTACTATGATAGATAGTGAGTCCTATACATACAAACAACAGGCGGCTCTGCCGCGATAAACAACAATACATTCAGTTCACATTTGAAGCCTAAGAGTTCACTAGCCTTGTTTAAGATATTTCTGTCTCTTGGAGTCCTTAATTAGCTATATTAAGGTACTCGTGCAAACTCTCGTATAGAGTTTGCAAGCTATCAATATTACTAGAGACTCTCTGAGTCTGTGTCTTCCTCTGACGCTAAAGCTACAGCAGCCCCGCTGCACTTGGTAGCACTTGTAGTCAATCCGACACCTGAGTCTTACGACTGTCCCTCTGTGAGGATGGAGCAATTTGCCCACTTACCCCCGAACCAACAGGACGGGCTTAATAAGCTGATGTCCTTGATCGGCCCGGAAGGTGTGGCCCATCTTGCTTCGCAAGACCCCGACGCGGTGAACGCGCGTCTGGAGGCGTTTTCTCAGTATGATAATGCTCTGTTGGAGCACGTCCAGCAGAAGATGACTGCGGCCGCGGCGTCTGTGACGCCTAGGCCTGCATCGGACGATGCTCCACGAGCTAAACCGCTCATGGTGAGCGTCAAGACCTTCGAGGGCAAGGAAGGCGAAAGCCTTTTGCTCTGGATCAGAGAGGTCGAAATGGCCATGGCGTCCGCCATGCTCAAGACCGAGCAGCAGCGCGTGGCGCTTGCGATCTCCAAGCTCGGTGGCCGAGCGCGAGAGTGGGCCCTGACGTGTGGCACGTCTGTGGACACTGCGTTCCCTTCTTGGGATCAGCTGAAGGCCCAGCTTTCGCGAGTGTTCTCGCCGCCTAACCAGGCGTATCGCGTGAGGTCACGCTTCCTGTCTACCCGTCAGGGTAAGAAGGAATTGTTGGACTTCGTCCAGGAGTTGAGAACTCTTCTCGCCGGCATGGCGGCGGATCCTCTTCCTGAAGTGGTCGCGGTGACCGTCTTCATGGAAGGCCTTCGCACTGGCGTGGCAAGGACGGAAGTCTTCCGTGTTCACCCGACCTCTTTTGAGGAAGCCGTGAACGTGGCGTTGAACGCCGAGTTCAACTTCAAGTCGTCGCGACTTGGTTGGACGGCTTCCCAAGCCAGCTCTTCCGGAGCTTCTGATGTGTCCAATGGCGCAGTGCCTATGGACCTCAGCTACGCTGAAGATGAGGAAGCCGAGCTTCAGGCTGCTGAGCAGCGTATCGGCATCCGTCGATGCTATGTGTGCGGCAGCACGCAACACCTGCGTCCGGGTTGCCCGCTGCGCAAGCAGCGCCAGGCTCCGTCGAGCCGAATCTCCGCTTCTGAGCAGAAGCCTGGCTCGGGGCGGGGAAACGCCAAGTCCCAGTAGGCGCGGGGCGCCCTGCTGGGGAAGAAGAACTGAGTTCTGTTGAGCCTCAGGGAGGAGGTCGGCAGGGCTTAGCCCCAAAGAGCACCGTGCTCTCTAACAACACGGGACGTGTATGCAAGCCGGGCTTGCTGGTCGTGGAAGCGACCGTGAAGGGCTTTGAGAAGCCATGGAAGATCCTTATCGACTCCGGAGCGTCGGGCAACTATGCTCGGCGCTCCACGATGGAAGGAAGTCAGCAGTACGCTGAGGCGCTGAAGGCGCGTTCGAGTGACATCGTCACCGTCCGTCTTGCGACGGGGACCCGTGTCACGGTGCCCAAGGTTCCTGTGAACCTGGGCGTGAAGTTTCTGGACTTCGATAGCGTTAAACGCTGTTTGGTCATCGACCTGGATTCGAGGTACGACCTCATTCTCGGCATGGCATGGCTGGAGTGCCATGAACCATGGATCGACTGGCGGTCGAAGACCTTAGGCGCTACGCGCTTGCCTCCTAGGGGAGCATTGGCAAGTCATGAACCCACCTCTGCTAGGAAGCAAAAGCGCTATTGGCGCGGGCACTGGACCGAGTCGGTCAATGTGCTGGACATTGGAGTGTCCGAGTTAATGGACACTGGCGTCGAAGACGCGAGTCCCGAGCACTGGTCGTGGGCTGGACGTGGAGTGGTACGTAACCCACTGAGTGAGACTCCGAGTTACTGTGAGTCATCACTGCCTGCCGGTAATGGCGGGGTCGACACTGAGTCGAGGCATCTTGGGCGTGGCCCTAGTGATGCGCGTGGAGCGGCACGTAACCCGCTGAGCGATGCTCGTGGCTTGAGCGCAGCATCGCTGCATGCCGGTAATGGCATGGTCGACAGTTCGTCGAGGCATCTTGGGCATGGCCCTAGTGATGCGCGTGGAGCGGCACGTAACCCGCTGAGCGATGCTCGTCACGAGAGCACAGCATCGCTGCATGCCACTGATGGCGTGGTCGGCTGTGAGCCGAGGCATCAAGGGGAGGACCCTGACGATGCGGGTGGAGTGGCACCTAATCCACTGGGCGAGGGCTGTGAGCGTTGCGGCTCCACGCCGGCTCAATCAGAGCAGCAAGAGGTGGCGACACCTGACGAGACTTTCAGTCTGAACACGCTGGCCTCTCCGAGGCGTACAGCTTCCGCGAGGAGGCGGCAGCGACGCCAGATGGCGACTGCGAGACGCAAGGCGTCGGTCCTGGTACAGGACGTGTCCGTCGTGGACGACGATAACGAGCAGCTATACACACTCGTTGATGGAGTGACTGGTGAAGCCGAGGGCAACGTCAGCCTCGAGGCTATTCCGACGGTGGCTGCTCTGCTAGAGCTGGACGAGATGTCCATTCCCGACTTTGGGGATGCCTTAAAGGCTGGCGCGCTCGCCGAAGTGGTCATGATACGACCGGAGGAGGAATTGAACTCCTCGTCGCTTATGGATGAAGCTGTCCTTGAGGACACGAAGGAGGCACTCAGTGCGCGAAGTGGATCTTCGATCCTGAAGGACCCATCGGATCCGTTCTATCCTTTGGTTAAGGAGTTCCAGGATGTGGTCTCGAATGACCCGCCCACTGGCTTATCCGGATCGAGGTGTCCGTCATGAGATTGACTTGGTTCCCGGAACCAAATACTGCGTAACGAGGCAGTGGCCCTTACCGAAGGAGCAGTGCGACGTCATTGACGCGTTCTTCAGTGCCAAGCACGCGGCGGGCATGGTGCGTGAGAGCAAGTCTCCGCACTCGACGCCTACGTTCTGTGTCAGAAAGCCTAATGGCAAGTGGCGCATCGTTCATGCTTTCAATAAGCTCAACGCTGCCACCATTCCGGCACAGACGCCGATTCCTAGGAAGGATGTTCTGCAGAACAATATGGTTGGCTGCACGATGTACAGTGCGCTCGACTTGGTCGATGGTTATTACCAGTTGCTCATGCGAGCGAGTGACATTCCGCTGACAGCGGTTAGCACTCCGAGCGGTATGCTCTGGGAGTGGCTAGTCATGCCCCAAGGGCTGTCGAACGCGCCTGCGACGTTCAATCGTCTGGTGACGCAGCTTTTCAGGCCCCTGCGGGCGTTTGCTCAAACGTACTTCGACGACATCTTCGTCCACAGTCGTGCGGAGCACGGTCGGTCTGACGTGGAGAACCACATTGACCACTTGCGAGCAGTGCTCGAGTGCATGCGCACCAACAAGCTGTATGCTAACGCATCAAAATGCATCTTCGGCGCTGAAGAAATTGCTTTCTTAGGATGCTTCGTTGGGAAGCGCAGCCTTCGAGCAGATCCTGCTAAGGTTAAGGCCATCGTTGACTGGCCAGTTCCCAAGAACCAGAAGGACTTACGCAAGTGGCTTGGCCTCGCCAACTACTTGCACAAGTACAGCGCGAACTACGCTGAGATGGCTCGGCCATTGTCCAATCTCCTTAAAAAGGATGAGGACTGGTGTTGGAACACCGAGCATCAAGATGCTTTCGAAGCAGTCAAGGAGAGTCTCCTTCATGCCCCGATCCTGGCGTTGCCAGACCCTGAACGTCCATTCAGTGTCGTCTGTGACGCATCGGACTTCGCCATCGGCAGTGCTCTGCTCCAAGCAGACGCCGAAGGGCGTGAACGCGTGATAGCGTTTGAGTCTCGCCAGCTTAAGGCTGCAGAGAAGAACTATCCAGTTCATGACAAAGAGCTACTTGCGATGAAGTATGCTCTCGTCAAGTTCAGGGTTCACCTGCTGGGCTCTAAGCCGTTTGTGATCTTCACTGATCATGCGTCACTACGCACTGCGACCCAGTCGCCTCACCTCTCTCAAAGGATGGCCCGTTGGCTGTCCTTCTTCGCGGAGTACAACTTCGAGGTGAAGTACAAGCCTGGCAGGCAGAATGGTCTTGCAGACGCGTTGTCACGGCGACCGGACTATGAGCTTGCTCATGTCACGATGGTGACCTCGTCGGTGACGGACTTGATACGCGCTGCGTATGCGCGAGACGACATGTGTGTCGCCCTGCTGCGTGCTCTTGGGAGCAAGGAGTTTGAAAACTCGGACAAGACATTGTCGGCGCGCTTGCGCGCGAGCCTGCACCGTTACTCCGTCGCTGACGGTCTGCTGTACTACAGCACGAGTGCGGAGGACACTCCTCGAGTCGTGGTCCCTCATGACGAGGATTTGAAGTATCGTATCCTCTACGAGGCGCATGATACACCGCTTGGCGGCCACCTCGGTCGCGAGAAGACCTACAGCTCTGTGAGCCAGACCTATTGGTGGCCCAAGCTGTACAAGTGGACGAGCACGTACGTGCGCACGTGTGAGACGTGTCAGCGGGTAAAGCCCTCACCGCATGCGGCCGCGCCGCTGGCAAGCTTGCCTGTACCCTCTGGGTGTTGGGAGTCCATGAGTTTGGACTTCGTGTTTGGCCTTCCAAAGGACTCGGAAGGTAACACGGGCATCGTGGTCTTCGTTGACCGTCTGAGCAAGATGGCTCATCTAGCGGCTGTGCCGGACACCGTGGACGGTGAAGGGACAGCGAAGCTGTTTCTCGATCGGGTCTTCCGCCAACACGGGCTGCCCGCATCGATTGTCTCTGATCGAGACCCCCGCTACACTAGGAAGTTTTGGGACGCTGTCTTTAAGGTGCTCGGCACCAAGTTGGACATGTCCACAGCGGACCATCCGCAGACCGACGGTCAGACTGAGCGCGTGAATCGCGTTGTCGAAGACATTCTTCGTAGCATTTGCGCTGAAACGCCGAAGCGTTGGAGCGCTATGCTTCCACTCGTCGAGTTTGCGTTGAACAACGCTGTGCATGCCTCCACGGGCTACACTCCGTTCTACGTGAACGGCCTCACCCACCCGCGCGTCCCGCTGACGCTGCCACTCCGTGGTCCTGGGCTTGGTGGGGGAGAGATAGCCGATCGGCTTGCTGATGTCAGCCCACTCACTGTTCGTAAACAGGTTGACGAGTTCCTGTCAACGCGTCTAAGTGTCCTTCGACACGTACGTGACGCAATGGCTGATAGCCAAGACAAACAGAAAGAATATGCGGATGCTAAAGGCAGAGGCAATGTTGAGAGTTATGAGGTCGGGGACCTAGTGTTGCTTAACGCTCAAAACCTACCTACACATGCAGTCTGCGGTCTTCAAGACCAAGTTGCGCCCGCGCTTCGTGGGACCGTTCACGGTCGTGGCCAAGAAGGGCCTGGCGTATACGCTCAATCTTCCGAAGAAGATGCGTACGCACCCCGTGTTCTACGTTGACTTGCTCAAGCCGTACCGGGACCCGGCCCATGTGGGTTCTCAGGAGCTGGCGCCCAACGTGGCGGAGCCACAGCGCCCTGCTGAAGTCGCAGCAACAGGTCGACCTGACCTTCCAGCCGCGCGAAACCTTGTTCAAGGCGCGCCAGGCGTTGAGTCGCCGACTCAGCAGCCTCACACCACTGGAGACGTTCCCGGAGATTGCGGGTCTCATTCACGGTGGTGTCAGACTCCCTCTCGGCTTGATCAAGCCTCCGCCCATGGCGCTCCAGGATCTGACGCACGTCGCTCAGCGATCTCTCCAAGCTCTCCAGCTCCTCAGGCCGGACAGGCTCCTCACCGTGCGAGGACACGGGCGCCGCCGGCGCTGCTCGACAAGCAGAGGAACCGCCACTTTCATGTGGAGCGTATTCTAAAGCGTCGTCGACGCGACGCTCATAACCAATATTTGGTAAAGTGGCGTGGGTACCCGCACTCAGAAAACTCGTGGGAGTTTGAGGTACCCCTCCGGCAAGACTGCCCTGACGTCGTAGACGCTTTTGATCGCCGCGATCGAAGGCGCTCTGCGAGCCCGCGACCGCGAAGTCGGTCGCCTCACGCTTCCCGCCGCTAGGCAGGGGAGCTGAGGGATCATACGCTGAGCTCAAGCGTTGAGCCCGGGCTGCTGCAGCCGTCGACTCACCTTGGTGAGTTCCTGCAGCGCTCTTAAGAGCAGATGAGCCGAGTCCGAGGGACTGTAGCGACCTGGAGGCGGCCGCCTGACGCTTCGTCTTCATCTTCGCGAAATCGAAGCGAAGCCGGCGCTCTAAGCGCACATCAGCTTCGTCGAAGCTAGACTGGAGAGCCTCCAGCGAAGAGAGACGGCGGGTTCGATGAACCCAGCTCGTGAATTGAGCGTCGTCCTCGTGGAGGAGCTCTCCCGGACCGAGCACCACCGGAATAGTCCGCATCGCGGGGACTGAAGCCCCACGGGCTTGATCGGACAGGCGAGTCCCATACTCCTGTGGAGTGGTCTGCTGCGGCGTCAGAAGCCTCTCTCGGAGAGCAGTACGAGTAGCGACCTGGTCGCTGGTACTGGCCGCCGGCCCGATTCGCCAATTCTGCAATGGCCCCGAGCCAAACTGCTTCAAGCGCTCCACCGGGTTGAGCGGCACGAAGCCATACTCTCGTCGAGAGCTCACTAGCGGTCGTGCCTCGGGTCGTTGCGAACGAACGGCAGTTTGCCCCTCGAGCTGACGCTCTTGAGCCTCGTCGAGGTCGTTGGAGATCTCGTTTGTCTCCAAACCAGACGAAGCACGAAGTGCTGTGGTCTCGCGATCCACGAAAGGGTTGGGAACCCGGCGTTGCTGCTCCGGCGAGCGTGGACGCGCAGGTGGCGGGGAGTCCTCTCGCTGAGGCATCGGCGTGTCGGAGCTGTAGTCCAGCTCCTCGTCCTCCTCCCCCTCCTCGAGGCCCTCAAAGAGGTCATCTGCCGCACGGCGGGCCATGTTCGCGCTGCTGGGGCTCTCGGAGCTAAGCGCAAGACGGCTCTGCTGCAGGGCGTGATACTCTCTCACCGAGAGCGTTGACGCGGGGCGCGGTGAGACCTTACGGTCGGACGTTGGGGCACTAGGTGCCGGGGACGCGGGCGCGCTCTTGTTGTCGAGTGACCAAGACGCCTGCGGACTCCGAGGCATGTGCTCGTTGAACTTGGAAAGTTCGGGAGCGGGCTCTCGTGAGGGCAAGCGACTTGGCCGTTGCCGTCGAGACTTCTCAATCGAGACGATGACGAGTGCGTACACGTGGTGTCCACAGTCTGGTGGGGGTTACATTGAATAGTGTGATGCACACAAGCTAGGTGCCACACATAAGTGGCTTCCACACATATGTTACGTGGGTCACCCCAGATAGGAGTGGGTGGCTCACAGCCACTGGATATGCATTTGACTAGGCTCTACTATGATAGATAGTGAGTCCTATACATACAAACAACAGGCGGCTCTGCCGCGATAAACAACAATACATTCAGTTCACATTTGAAGCCTAAGAGTTCACTAGCCTTGTTTATGGTATTTCTGTCTCTTGGAGTCCTTAATTAGCTATATTAAGGTACTCGTGCAAACTCTCGTATAGAGTTTGCAAGCTATCAATATTACTAGAGACTCTCTGAGTCTGTGTCTTCCTCTGACGCTAAAGCTACAGCAGCCCCGCTGCAGGAGGAGGACAGTGATGAAGTCGATCCTTCAGATAAGGGTGGCAGTGGTCCCGTTGAAACGGTGGATGCGAGCGGAATGTTTGGTTCTCTCCCGCGCCAGACGGGAAACGCACGCATCGTTAGGAGACTCCAACGGAGGAAGAGCGTGTCGAGCAAGGGGCGGACAAGCCGGAACCGAATCGGATTCGCGCAGGAATGCGCGAGTATCACGAGCGCCGGCGGCTGCGCTACCTGGACGACTACGTGGCGAATCTCACGCTGAACAACCCGCGAGTGTTGGACAAGAATGGTCGTCCGATCTGGGCGAGCCAAGTCAAGATCCCGCGGAACAGACGCGAGATGCTGTGCGCCAAGTGGATAGAGTTCTTCTTGATGGCGGAGATGGAGGAGATGGCGGCTATAAAGGCCATAGGTGTGATTGAGGAGACCCCGGGTGACAAGGTACCTGAGGAAGCCAAGCCGGTGAACACCATGTGGGTGTACACGCTGACGTCCGACCAGCACGGCTATGTGGTCAGATTCAAGGCGCGCCTCGTGGCTCTCTGGAAATACCAACGTCCAGGCATTGATTTCCGCGAGACGTTCGCACCAGTGGCGATGCTGTCGTCATTTCGGTTGCTGATGGCAATTTCAGCAGAACTATGTACGGAGTGGACACCAACACTGCGTATTTGAACGTGACATTGGCTATCCTGCAGTACTTACGCTCGATCAACGGATATCCGTGCCAAGTGAATGGGCACATGTACGTTGTACTCAAGGCCTTGAACGGGTTGCACCAGTCCGGACGTGAGAAGAATTCAGAGCTGAACCAGTGGTTCCTGGATCAAGGATACCAGCGATAACTCACAGAGCCTTGCCTATACTTCAAGTTTGAAAGAGCGACGAACGTGTGCGTGTTGGCTACGTAGACGATATACTCGTGGCGACGAACGACGAGGCGTACAAGGAGCAGTTGCTCAAGGGCTTGGACGACGCGTACGGCCTGAAAGACGAAGGACGATTGGCGCAGTATCTGGGAGTCGAGGTGCAGCAGACTCGCGAGAGCATTACGATCAGCCAGGTGAAGTACGCGCGAGAGAAATTGGAGAAGTTTGGATACCAAAACGCGCATGCTGTCGGGAACCCCATGGATACGAACGTGAGACTTACACCGCTCGACAGGGACGAGAAGTCCGAGACGACTTTCCCGTATCGCGAGGCTATCGGTATGCTGATGTACCTGGCCACCAGTACCAGACCGGATCTAGCTTTCATGCTGGGTCAACTAAGCCGATTTGTGGCTAACCCGTCTGCAAAGCATGTGGGCGCCGTGAAGAGAGTGCTCCAGTATCTAGCGGGGACACTAGACTACCGGACCACCTACGCGAGGAAGCAGGACGCGGTTGATGCACTCGTGTTGGAGGGTTACAGCGACAGCGACTGGGCGAACGATCCAGAGCAGCGGAGAGCACGACAGGGTTCGTCTTCTCGCTGGCAGGAGGAGCCATCGCGTGGATGTCTCGCCGGCAGTCGATAATCGCCTTGTCGACGGCAGAAGCCGAGTACGTGGCTGCGTGCGAGGCCAGCATGGAGGCCATGGCCGAGAGCAACATCTTGCAGGAGATCCTGCCGAGGCACTCGATCAAGTTGAAGATCGGGATCGATAATCAAGCGGCTCACGTCATGACAACTAACCCGACCTGCAGCAGACGCACCCGCCACATTGAACTCCGTTGGCACTTTGTGCGCGAGCAGGTGTAGAAGGTGTCATCGAGTTGCACAAGGTTTAAGGCGAGAGAATCCAGCGGACGCCTTCACGCAGGCCATCGACAAGAAGCGCCTGGAAGGGCTGCTGCGGCTCGTGGGCGTCACCCATGCCAAGTAGGCGAAGGTTGAGCTTCGAGGTCGAAGCGATCTTCGAGGAGGGCGTGCTGGAATGCATGTACAAGGTTCAAGTCCCGGCCCACAGTGAAGTCCAAGACCTGACCCAGGTGTGAAGAGAGCAGGTACGATGACAAACAGATCGTAGTGAGCTTGGAATCGAAGTGCTAGGAAGCGCCCGAGGCTCCACTAGCGCTCTAACAATTCAGTCTTCATTTTACCTTCTAGTCCAAAAGTGGCCCCGGATCCAAATCCCAACAGACGCTGCGACCTTTCCACAAGGAGAAGTGGCCCGATTTGAACACTAAGCATTGGACGCATGTGGAGCGTCGCGGCAAGATGAACATGTAGAAACACAAGAGCTCCACCATCCCCCGCATGAACGACGCTCTAGTAGGCAAGTGCCTCATGCACGGCACGGCGAAGGACATGATGGACGGCCTCTATTGCGATACGACCGAAGCCGTACGGAAGGTCAATACGTCGTTCAACTACAAATTAATCGACGGCGCAGTTTTACAGGCGAGCAAGCGCCAATCGGCCGATTCACCGGCCTCATCACGCGACTTGGTATTTAGCATCATCCACAAGCACCTTTTGAAAAGGGGAGCATGTTTTAGAAAATTGGGCCATTTACCTGCATGTTGTAGAGATTGGCCTGTTATCGGCACGCTCATCAATGATGCTGATAGTGGCTTCGGTGGGGGTGGAGGTTCCACATTACGATCACCGCCCTGCACAGCAAAATACGTTGGCCGTGACCAGAACAAAGTCCTGGTGGCAGTGCGTGGAGAAGGTGGCCTCGTCGATGCCCTCCGTGTTGTCAATGAGGTAGGAAAAGAGCGAGTTGTACTCTCTGGGCACCGTGTAGCCGATCGTGGAGGGGTATTGGCGGTAGCACTGTCGCTGACGACCTCAGCGAGCTCCTCGCACAGTACATCGGACGTGAAGTTCCTGGTGAACTTGACAGCAACCACAGAGCAGCAGAGGCACGCATCGTGTCAGTGCTAGATGCCCTTCTCCATGGTGCACGCGCGGCTGCAGATTGTAATGGAATCGCTGGTCGCGCATTTGACGGTACTCCTTAGTAAGGACCATCACAGCGAAGGCAACCAGGCTGGCCAAGAAGGGCCTCGTGTAGCTAATGGCTCCTACCACTACAGCAGGCAGCTACTGCCAGCAGGTCACGAGCATCAACCCCGTCATGATGTTAGGCATTAGTCCTTCCTGCGCGGCCTCCTCTAGCCCCGCTCTCAGCTTCTTCAGCGTCATCTCGGCAGTTCTGTTTACCGTGTGTTTGGTGCTTGACCAGCTCTTGCGCTGTAATTCATACTCTTCACCGAGCATGACTTCATACGGGAACAGTTTGAGTTAATAAGTCGTTGAACAAACTACAATCAATACACTGGTCGTGTCCTCGACGGCTCGATAGCATGAAGACCTAGCTTGTGCCACAAGATAGTCACATCTATCACAACTTCCGCCACGAAACCGTTGTCCAGTAAAATCATACAGCCGTCCGGTAAATTCTGCCCAAGAGTAAATAGTATATCCCTGTCAATGCGATACGATCCCATATACAAATAATATCCCGCGTAATAGTGATATTATTTGTGAAGGTTGATCAATCCCAGTGAATATGAAGCCAACAATCCTGTTAGAAGTGATACCCTCTTTGATTTGAATATACGTGCAACATCTAAATTCTCTAGATTTTAATAGATGAATCCGACTCGGGCTTGCAACGGGGTCAGAATTCTATATGATACATACCCTGTAATAAGTGAGTAAGCTAAGAATTTAACACTGATTATTTATACGATTGTCGCAAAAGCAGGCGTTTTATCAGCTCGACCACAAGTTTGTAATATCCGAAAATCCTTTTCTTGAGTAGCAAGGGCATGGATTCAATAAGACTTAATCCCCTCTACACAATGATCTAAATCAGTCAAGCACTACAGCGCAATGCAGGGAGCAGGCAAACGTTGACACACATCCTTCCAGCTGAACCGGCGGCTAATGGCCGCAAGAAATGGGCACAGATAGCAGTTTGGGCATGGTTTAAAAATAGAGCAGCGGCTCTGAACCGGGACGCCAAAAATTGGGTGCCGGAAATGGGTAACACAGTGACAGTTTTGGGTCAGCCCGGGGCCAAGGTTGGTGGGCAAGAACATAGCTCCTGAACCAGCGAGAATCAGACAACTAAACTTCGTCTGTGCACTTTGTAGATGTACTTCAGAACGTCCACAAGTTAAATCCGGAAATCGGAGATTTCCGGATTTAATTCTTGTGAGAGTCGGCTGATTTTCATTGGGCTTCTTTCACAGAATCGGTGTTAATAGTGTACAAATACATTTGATACATAGTTCTTGTATATATTTGTAAATGATGCAGTGAATGTTGACCCATCCGGGCACAAGCAACATTCGAATTTGGTAGGGGTCTTGAAGTATAGTCAGAATCCTTAATGCCTACTACCCTTCATAAAACGATTGAAATGTTAACCCTTTCGCGAGGAGCTCTTATAATCTCTCCTTAACTATAGTATACAAAGTTAAGTCATTAGCATCTTAAAGGGCGCAAAATTCGCCCTTTAAGATAATCACTGTACTCTTTTTGCATGTCTCGTGTAACATTGCATCTTCAAGGATTTGTAGAAGGGATCTGTTGTAATCATCTAGCTTGCTTTTTGTATACTTACTTGATTACTGTTTGTACTGTTTATGATTGTTTTAAAATACGGTATGTGTCTACTTGAACTCGTGTAAAAAGGCGATTTTTTCGCCCTTTTAGGAGACGATTTCGTACCCTATTTTGCAAACCTGCTAAAAGGGCGAGAGATGCGCTTGCACCGCGAAAGGGTTAATCGTGCTCCGTGCTTTATTACTTTTTCGTGCCATCTACCAAAGCAGGTTTTCTTGGACACCTCTAAACGTCACAAAGTCAACGGACGCCGACAGATATCGCCGAGCTGAATTTTCTTCATATTTAGCAAAATCAAAATATTGTTGGCAGATTGATGCATGCTATTATTATGATCATAATTGCGTACCAGACGGGGGTCCGGGGTTCGCAGTTCGAACTCTAGTGAGAACTTTTTTTGGGGGGAAGGGAGCGCGCAATCTTGACCTCGATTCTTTCGCGCGTCTTCATGTAGAGTGTTTGGTAGTGATTCGACGACTTTGCGAGCTTGGCGGACGGCGCGTGCGAGTGAACTACTTGCGCTTGCCGGTGGTTCGTGTTGATTGACAGATAGAGCTACATGCATCGGATAGATACTGACTGACGTGGCATGAAATGAAAGGGAAAGGTTGGTGATGGCCGGGTGTAGAGGCGCGGGTGTTCACGGGAGAGCCGGCATCGCGACGACCGAGCTGGTACCGGAGTATCCACTTCTGTCTCTATTGTTTGAGAACCAGTTTCAGCAGTCTTAACGCCATATCCAGTCTCATCGTCCTCACTGACAAGGTCAGTCTGCACGCCCACGCTGATCATTTCAGGCGCAATCTAAACGCTGACAGAGTTCTGCGCAGAGACCACTCGAATATTTTCAGGCTGAGTCTGTGTAACGGGCTGGCTATAGTTACATAAGTTGGTAGACAAGATATACAAAAGTAGGTAGAGAGAGAGACAAAAGTAGATACTAAATCACACGGATAGCGTGCTTCATGTCATCCTGTCATTGGTTGAAAGTGGGGAACCATTTCAACCAATCAGGTGACAGTTTGCATTTGAGTGGCCCCGAAGGCCACTAAAACAAAACGACAAGGAACGGTTTAAGGGGCTTAGCTGGGCAACAGATTCCTCGCCACCTGCTCAAGTTTACATGACACCCGTCCTCGGGTGCCGTCGGTAAGGAATAGGGTTTGATATTAGGGCGCCCAAAACAACGTTAAGGGTGCTCTAGCAGTGTTAAGGGTGCTCTAAGCCTGTCGTTTTGTTGTTGCTTAGGGTGCTCTAACGCCATTCCCCCAGCAGCGGCAGGACGCCGGCGATCGCGTCGGCGAACTCGATGGTATTCGAGTGCCCACGAAAGCTTCAACTAGCGAAATTTCGAATAAATAATCGAGTAGACGAAAAATTAGAACGACCGAAATAGCAAGGAGCGCAAGAAGAAGACGTGTTTCCGGAGAAGATCCCGGCTACACTCCCCGCTGATCGCGGTGTGCAGCACGAGATCGACCTCGTGTCAGGTGCGAAGTACTGCGTGACGCGGCAGTGGCCGCTTCCTCGGGATCAGGTGCAGGCCATTGATGACTTCTTCGAAGGCCGACGTCAAGCTGGACACGTGCGGGAGAGCGTCTCCCCGCACTCGAGTCCGACCTTCTATTTGAAGAAGGCCACAGGGAGGGTGGCGGATCGTCCACGCCTTCAACAAGCTGAACGACGTGACGATTCCAGCTCAAACCCCGATCCCGCGCAAGGACATCATCCTCGCGACTCGACGGCAGGCAGCGAGGTCTACAGCGCCATCGACCTGACCGATGGTTTCTACCAGATTCTCATGCGTGAGAGCGACGTGCCTCTCACAGCGGTGAGCATGCCGAGCGCATGCTGTGGGAATGGCTGGTCATGCCGCAAGGGCTGAAGAACGCCCCTGCCACCTTCAACCGGATGGTGTCGCAGGTACTTCGACCGCTTCGAGACTTCGCTCCAAGCTACTTCGACGACATCTTCGTGCACAGCAGGGCAGAGCCAGGTCGCTCTGCCATCGATGTCCATCTTGACCAGCTTCGACGCGTGTTCGAGACGATGCGTACAAACAAGTTGTACGCGAATCTGCGCAAGTGTGTGTTCGCCGCACCCGAGATTCCGGTGCTCGGCTGCTACGTCAGCAAGGCTGGCGTCCGCGCTGATCCTGAGAAGATCTCATCGGTCTGTTCCTGGCCAGTTCCCAGAAACGTTAAGGACGTCCGACAGTGGCTCGGGCTTGCTAACTATCTGCACAAGTACACGAAGAACTTCGCGACGATCGTGCGGCCACTCTCCCAGCTGCTCAAGAAGGATGCTGAATGGTCATGGATTCCAGTGGAGCAGACGGCGTTCGACGCCGTCAAGAAGAGCATGACCTCAGCGCCAGTGCTGGCGCTCCCGGATCACGGCAAGGCCTTCCATGTCGTATGTGATGCGAGCGACTTCGCTATCGGATGCGCGCTCATGCAGTTCGACGACGAAGGTCGTGAACGCGTCGTGAGCTACCAGTCACGACAGCTGAAGCCTGCGGAGCGGAATTACCCGGTCCATGACAAGGAACTGCTAGTGATGCGCTATGCCTTGATCAAGTTCCGAGTCTACCTCTTGAGCGAGCAGACATTCGCGCTGTACACCGACCATGCCTCGCTGCGGACGGCCACGAAGAGCCCGCATCTGTCACAGCGCATGGCGCGGTGGCTATCCTTCTTCGCCGAGTACAACTTCGTTGTACATTACAAGCCTGGCAAGTCGAACATCCTCGCCGATGCGCTTTCGCGCCGGCCTGATTATGATCCGCGTTCGGACTCGTTTCCGGTGGTCGACGCTGACGACGACGAAGATTGCGCGGTGTGTGTCGCGTCGGGCGTCAACACGGTTTCGATGAACGCTGTCGGCACGTTGCGACAGCAGATCGCGGCCGCGTACGAGGCGGATGCGTTCTATTCCGGTGTCATCGACTACCTCCGCGACCCGTCTGACAAGGCGCTGCGCCGCCTGACAGCTCCAATGCGCGCGTCTATCGCGCGCTACAACTTCGACGGTGAGGTGCTGTCGTACAGTGTCGATCGCGAAGACTCCCCTCGGGTCGTCGTGCCATGCGACGACGACGTCCGCTCGCATCTTCTACACGAATACCATGACAGTCCAAGCGGCGGCCACCTCGACCGCGAGAAGACCTTCGTCGCGCTCTCGCGCGACTTCTACTGGCCCCACATATACAAGTGGGCCCGCAAGTGGGTGCGCTCCTGCGAGGCATGTCAGCGTGTGAAGCCGGCACCCTCGTCGCAGGCGCCCCTGCGCCCCCTACCTGTGGCTGCTGACGCGTGGTCATCCGTCAGCATGGACTTCATCTTCGGGCTGCCAGCCGACGCCCGCAGTCGCACGGGCGTCCTCGTGTTCGTCGATCGCTTCAGCAAGATGGTGCATCTTGCTCCGGTCCCCGCGACTGTGACGGCGGAAGAGTCCGCCGCGATCTTCGTCGACATCGTGTTCCGACATCATGGTTTACCGTCTGACATCGTGTCAGACCGAGATCCGCGCTTCACTTCGGCCTTCTGGACTCGCCTATTTCAATTACTCGGCACGCGGCTGCGTGTGTCTACAGCCGCCCATCCAGAGAACGACGGACAAACAGAGCGCGCGAATCGCGTGGTCAATGACGTGCTTCGCAACTACGCCACCTCATACGCGTCATGGAGTGAGTTCCTGCCCATGGTTGAGTTCGCACTGAACAATTCAGTGCATGCGTCGACGGGATTGACGCCGTTCACGTCAACAACGCGCGCCATCCGCGCGTTCCGGCTTCTCTAGCTGTGGCAGCTTCCACAGCAACGCGTGATTCTCAGTTTGGTGGGGAGGGATCCCGCCTATGGCGGCGTCGAAGGAGATCTTCGGCTCAAGTGGCTTCGGTTCAAGTGACGACCCAAGCATCAACGCGCTGACTCATCCTTCGGGTCCGACCGATACATCGGATCCGATTGATATATCAGGTCCGACTGATATCTCAGGTCAGACGATCCATCGGGTTCGTCGCGGCCAATGTCGTTCCCCGTGCCGCGAGATCCAGTGACTGGCTCGGCTTCCCCAGTGGCGAACTTCGAGCCCAACGAGCTGCCAGCAGCGGATGAACCCGCTGCGTTCCCGGTCTTCGTACTGCAGCGGCAGTCGATAGTCCTCTTCGTGCGTGACGCCATCGCCATGGCTGTCGACAAGCAGAAGGAGAACGCGGACAAGCGCGGTCGAAAGAACATGGAAAAGTTCAAGGTTGGCGAGCGTGTACTACTCTCGGTCACGGGTATTACAGCTCACGCCGTGACGAACTTGGGAGCAAACAAGCTGCTTCCGCGCTACATTGGTCCGTTTCAAAATCGTCGCCGCTCTCGGTGACGCTTACACGCTCGACAAGCCTACGGCTATGCGACCCCACCCTACGTTCTACGTCGGCCGGCTTAAGCGGTACCACCCGGCGGCGATCCCGAGCGAGGAGTCGCAGCGCCCGACTGCGACGGAGCGGGAGCCTTCTCTTCCTGATCGTTCGGCTCATAGCACGACGCCGTTCGCGCTTTCTTCGGCTGCTCCGGCTCCCAGCCCACGGCCTTGCGCATCGCGACGAACTGACGCGTGTACGCGTCGTGCGACTGCTCGATCTTCAGCAGTCGCTGCTCCTGTCGAGCGACTTCATCTCGGAGGCGTTCAGCCTCCTGCTCGGCATCCAGAGCGCGATCCTTTGCGCTGTCAACCTCGGTCGTCAGAAGAGTCAGCGCCCGAGATTGTCCGGCGCCACCGGCGCTGGCGGCGCCTCGTTCGCCACAGCAGCACGCGGAGGCGTCTGCGTCGGGCCGATATTCGGCTCCTGACGCCCTTGAGCACGCGGCGGCGTCTGCGGATCGGCCACCGGCGTCGGCGCTGGCATCTCCCGGTCAGCACCAGCTCCCCGAGCGTCATGGCGCGGCTCCCATGACAAATAGTCGTCAGCGTGATGACGGCGCGGCTCCCATGACGAATAGTCGTCGGTGTGACGACGGCGCGGCTCCCACGACGAGCGGTTTTCAACGCGACGGCTCTCCGCCGCTGACGGATAGCGCTGGCACGCATATGGAGCACCGCGATCCCACTCCGAGTAGGCGCGGCGCTCATCACCGCGCCAGTACCACTCCGAACTCCCGCGAGTATCGCGTCCGCTGGCTTGGCTTCGCTCCCAGTGATGATGCGTGGGAGCCTCGGACCAACCTGCAGCTTGACGTTCCGGATATCGTGGCTGCATACGAGGCTGCGCTTGCTCAGGCTCCGGCGCACGCAGCGCCATCCACTCCCGCGGCGCTTCGATCGGATCCGCCGCACGCGCAGGCGCGGGTTCATCACCTGCGCGCCTAGCCTGGTCGAGCGCACGCTCGTACCAGCCGATGAGACGACGGATCTCGTCTCCAAGAGGAGCAACTGCGACATCGTCTCTCCAATCTTCAGCCGACGGTCGACGCGTACCCGGCCAACAGTGCGGGCACTTCTCCATCATGTTCACGAAGCAGTACCGGTCTTCGTCCCAGCACGTATTGTGAAGGTCCTGGCGCAGTGTGCCCAGACCATATCGACTGCGCGCTGACTCGCGCTGTCTCAAGACTGCGGCGAAGTCCGGCTCAACGTTCCAGCGGCGGATGAAGGCGTTCCACGACAGCCGCAGCGAGTCTTCGCGGGCTCCTTCGACTGGCTTGCCGCGCGAGGCGCGGAAGCGGCGAAACTGCTCGCGCATCTCCTGCTCTGGCGCGGGGTTCACCGCGCCGCTGACGTCGTAGAGCTCCCAGCGCACCAACTCGGTCTGGATGCCCTCGCGGGCGCTTGCCGTTGTTCTCTCCGTCGCCATCTCCGTTATTTGCGCGTCGCGAGGCCGATTGTGTTGTGAGGCCTTGCTCGCGTCGAAGGCTCTCGTCGTTGTGAGAACGTGCGTGGGCGCACGCTCGAGAAGTCGTTGGTGCCGACGTTCAGCCATCATTGCCCCCGTGTCCCCGTCGTCTCGTCCCGCGATCTGTAGTCGTAGCCTCCTCTTGTCTTTCGTTTCCTTTGCGTGTTCTCTTTAGCAGACGGGTGTCTGCTACCTCAAGTGGGGGTGATGTAACGGAACGATCTCCCGTTACAAAAGTAGGTAGAAGTCACAGTCCAAATAGGCTGTGACTTGGCACTCTGTCATTGGACAGAAGTCGCCCTTTAGTATGCATATTGGCCAGTAAGCGTGCAGCACCTGAACCGGTGGCTAGCAGCTAAGCTCGGCTTAAGTACGGTTTTGCGACCGTTCTCTAATATCACCCAGAGTCAATTTTGCTAATAATTCCACGTGTCTTGGCCTAACGTCCAAGACATTGCTTCCTCAACACAACAGCGAAAGCTTACGTATCGGTTGCCTTTGGCCCCGTTACAATGTCGTTGTTTCAGCCAAGTGTACGGACGCGCAACGCGACCGACAGGTCGTTCCGCGAATTGCTCTCTCTACACTCGCGGATCGCCAGATCGGCGCGTGCCAGTTGGCCCATTCGTTCAACGCGCCGACACATTAGACTTGAGCGTGTGAGAGATTCGTGTGCCTCAGCAATCCTCGCTAGGAGATCACACATTTTCTCGCCTGTGGTCCGTTGGGCAGCGTACCCGTCACGGCGCGGATGCTGGATACCCATCATCGCGCGGGCTCCACCCATGCGATTGTGTGTCTGACTTCCTATCTCGTCTTCACCATCGTCTCTGCTGTCGATTGCAGCGTTGGTGTTGTCATCGGCTATTGCGTTGGTATTGTCGCTAGAAGCTAAATTGACAACTATTAGACTCCCGGTACATCCTGCGTGTCCTCAATGTGCATGTCTTTAATGAGAGCTGAAACGTTGCATTCGTATTCATCGTTTAACTAATTAAGCCTCGGTATTACTATGAGGGACGTTACCCTCCACTCTCAAACAACACTCGTTCGAGATTTGGCTATGGTGGTAAATCGAGAAGATGTTGAAGTAATTGGTGAGTATCCATGAACGCAAGCAACGGCAACCTGCTTGCAGAGCTGTGCAAGCAACATCAACGTGCTCAAAGATTGATCCGGCTCGCTTGCACGCAGCAGCTTCGTAATTGGGGAAAACTACACGCTGTTAGCCATAATATTCAAGAATGTAATGTTGCCATTGTCTCCTACGTTTTTCCTAGATAATTTCCATCCATCTATGGGGTCCTGTCATCGCGATTTGAACCATTTTTTTAGCTGAGTGCCTGTACTGCATACGCCGAATCCGTCGGACTGGGTAGTTCTGGCGGATTTGCTGGTTTTGGCGGATTTGCAGTACCGATAACGACGGATAAATCCGACAGACAGAAATCCGAAACTTGTTGGGATCAGCATTCAAGCTCCATACTAAAACAAAACAATACGTATACCAATCAGATTGCACTCTACCTCAATTTTTAAACGAATGACCTGAAATACGTACCTTTTTCTAGTAATCATGTGGCTTTTGTACTGGGATAGTAGATAACCTAAAAGGTGTTGGTGTACAGCCCAAATCAGGTTAATTCGCGCCACGGTAACTGAAGTCGGTAGCTGAAGCCGGTTTTGAAGCTTCTAAAGCAGTATACTGAACCGGAGACGGCGTCAATAATGGACGTTAACAACAGCTAGTGTGCTATGTATCTTGATCAATAAAGCAAATATGTGACGATGCTGGCCCCGGATTTCCGGCCCAGCACCATCATTCAGCTCAAGCGACTTTCCGTGCTACCGAACGGCGCATGGGGAGCCGGCCGATGTTGGCTTCACGTATCGCACAACAGATGGCCGTTCCCATACCGATCCCAGTTTCCGGCTCCGGTATCCAGATGACGAGATAGCGTTTCTCAGATTCCAGTCTCAATTCCCGGATCCCAGTTCCAAAGGCTCAGATCCCAGTCCAAGTGCGATATTTCCATGGGCGACTGTTCGTTTGAAGGGTCGCGGTGGTGCAAATCTGCCTGACGTGTGGCAGCCAGTTCGACAAAGAGGGTACAAGATTCGACGACCGGCGGTGCAAGATTCGATGACGCGTACAAGCCAGCCAATGAGTGTCCCTGGATTCGCCGAAGTGCCTGTGTGACAGCGACGACGCGGTTGAAGCTCGTCAAAGTCAAGCAGCTTGCCTGCTTTTGACAAATAACTGGGATCCCGCTCAAGATTTAAGCGCGGGCTAAGCGCACTCAGCTTCGTCCGCACCCAAGTGTAGTTTTTTTACTGCGGAGCGTGCGGCCTAGCTTTGGCACGTCTCCGTTTGCATGTGTAAGACTAAATCAGAGTTCAATTTGCCCCGAAGGACGCAAGCGAGTGCCGCCCGATCTCATTTGAGTGCAAGCGACGCAACGACCAAGCCAACCCCCACGGGTTCAGAAAGATCTCCAAATAAATTCAACCCCATTAGCCCAAGTGTTCCGACTCGTTCGTGTGTGCTTCTGCTATTCCATCTTTCCCACTCGCGGTGTCTTCGGTCCTGTGCTGAGAGACTTCGCGCGTGCTTCATATTTCGGGTCGTAGGTGTTCGGCCCTGAGGCTAAGGCAGTGCGCTCTTCTGAGATCCCGGTGTGGCGATCCCAGTGGTTTCCCCGATTGATCTGTGTGACGATTTGATTCGCCGAGACAAGGCGTGGTGCGCGGGAGTCCCAGAGTGCAGCGAGAGAACTCTGGAACAAGGCAGGCTCAGACCCCAGCCAACTGCTCCGGGCTCCTCCTGGATCTGAGGAGCGAGTGAAGATCCGTTACGCGGCTCCCAGTGTGAGCCAGCGAGGGAGAGAAGTGACTGGAGCGACTCTGAGCCGGAGTTGCTGAGAAGAGCAGAGGCTGTTACGACCCGTGTGCTGGGTCCGAGAAAGAAGAGGATAAAAGTGTGTGTGGAGTGTGGAGTGCTGTACAAGGAAAAACTCGGGGCAATTCGAGTTCGGATCAACACGTGCAGACTGGGACCTGCTGAGCCAGGGCCTATCTCCGCACCGGAAGACAGGCGGCTTGGAGACACCTAGAACTGGGATTGCAGTTGGTGTGGCCGTCGTGTGCTTGGGCCCAGAGCGTAGCCCCAGACACAAGGACCCCACTGTTCAAGGGATAACAAGGCGAGGACTCACACGCCACGCTCGGACCCTCGCGGGTTAGAGCGTTCTGAGATCTGGTCTATTGACCCCAGTCCCAGGTTCGAGTTTCAAGGTTCATCCGTGGTTTTGGCTCACCGCATCGCCACAAATATCAACAACATCACTTTGCTGCTAGTGCTGTGCGAAGGCTGGGGTAGGAACTAATAGCGTGCACGTCGCGAACTTTAGATTTATACTTCCAACCAACATCGAGCTAGGCTTTAGGGCGCTGTTGCTGCGGTTGCTAGGCAGGGTAGTCAGTAGATGCGTCTTAGCAACCTCGAAAACGCCGTCAAGTACAGAAATTGAACTTTCATAAAGACAAAAAGCCCACACGGTTAGCTATCCCAGCCTAAGCATAGCCCTATTGGATTTTTCGATGTTGTCAGGTAGATGTTATCCATTCAAATATGATGTCGGATGTTTTTGTCGGGCGAGGTGGACGCTCGGATACTAATGTGGAGTGCCGGATATTTCTGTACATATTTTAGCGGATTTGTAACATGTTCCGCTATTTGCTATCCACCCGACTAGCGGATTTGTCTGGCGGATTGATCGCGAGAACCTTTTTTAGAACGAATTTAATCCTCCGTTGCGGATCTGTCTATTGGTCTTCATAAAGCACTAATCGACCCTCTCCTTCAGCGAGTATCACCGTGTGGCTTTGTCTGGGACCCGAATGGCGTACCAACCTCTCCTGACTCAGTTTGAGAGACAGTTCTACGGCAACACCCTGGTGCGAAAGCGTTCCGAGACCGCACGATGTTCATGTATTCGATACCGGACAGTTTTTTATCTCAAAGCCTAGCGACGAGCAGCCTTGCCGCGCACATAACGCCATTCCCGGGTTTGCAAGCAGCCACTGCCCTGGCGGAAGATAAGGCAAACCAACTAACGTTGCATATACCGAGACCGCCAGCGACAATACCAACGCAATAGCCG
Source organism: Phytophthora crassamura (assembly GCA_033557995.1). Classification (NCBI taxonomy): domain Eukaryota; phylum Oomycota; class Peronosporomycetes; order Peronosporales; family Peronosporaceae; genus Phytophthora; species Phytophthora crassamura. The sequence continues at coordinate 6,119,273 of JAUCED010000004.1, forward strand.
ATGACAACACCAACGCTGCAATCGACAGCAGAGACGATGGTGAAGACGAGATAGGAAGTCAGACACACAATCGCATGGGTGGAGCCCGCGCGATGATGGGTATCCAGCATCCGCGCCGTGACGGGTACGCTGCCCAACGGACCACAGGCGAGAAAATGTGTGATCTCCTAGCGAGGATTGCTGAGGCACACGAATCTCTCACACGCTCAAGTCTAATGTGTCGGCGCGTTGAACGAATAGGCCAACTGGCACGCGCCGATCTGGCGATCCGCGAGTGTAGAGAGAGCAATTCGCGGAACGACGTGTCGGTCGCGTTGCGCGTCCGTACACTTGGCTGAAACAACGCCATCGCGACCATGTTCAACGGGATGGACTATGAGAGTCGGCACGACTTCATCAGGAAGTCCTGGAAGCCGGAAGTGTGGTAGTGAAGTTGGTGCGAGCATGTAGAGATGATGATATCGTTGAACAAAGCTGAAAGTGCGAGTTTGAGAACACCGTTAGGAACGCTTTCGGTAACGAATACACGCCATTTCTTTATGTGAGTGTACTTACTACATTTCAAAATGCACTTTTGGTGGATAGCGGATTGAAAAATGTGTGTACTGCGCCAGAGATAGCGGATCAGCCAATCCGTCAAATGGAAATCACTTGTCGGATCGTGCTTTCCGATGGACTGATCCGCTGGAGCTGCAGTTCATGTCCTTACCTCTATTAGTAAAGCGTGGGGCACAAAGGGTCCGCCCTAAAGAACCCTAAAGAACCCTCAATGCATGGGGTACCCAGCTTATCGACCCTGCCGAGTGGGAGGGGGGGCAAAAGTATTGGCTTGCGTACAAACACAGCGGTTCAAATGTCACTTACTGCGTGTTTGCTTAAAGCATCAACCTGTGAAATATACAGCGAATCGCAGTCGAGAGCTACAGTCAATTAACCTTGCTTGATCTGTCTTGTAAACAGTACGAGCTCACTTGTTATTCTATTTCCTGTCGCAGCCTTTGCGCAGCCCTGTCTCGAAAAAACTAGCCCCGGTAGCGACAAGATTATAAATGGTAGCCAATCCTCGAAATTAATGTAAAATCTAAATCAGAGAATAAACAAGAGTAGCGGAGTACTGTACACACAAATCTTTTAATCAGAGTGACATGAACATTGTTAATATAGGAGAGCTTCAGTTAGAATTGCACCTAAAAGATTCGTTAATTAGTTAGAATTGCACCTAAAAATCGTTGGTCAACTCCCATGTGAAGCTGCTACCGAAAAGGTATAACTTCGCGGATGTCATGGCCAGAGTTCCCGTTGGACTGGTAGCCTGTTATGCTCGCTGGCGCGGCAATCTTCTTGCGCTCCTTGCTATTTCGGTCGTTCTAATTTTTCGTCTACTCGATTATTTATTCGAAATTTCGCTAGTTGAAGCTTTCGTGGGCACTCGAACACCATCGAGTTCGCCGACGCGATCGCCGGCGTCCTGCCGCTGCTGGAGGAATGGCGTTAGATCACCCTAAGCAACAACAAAACGACAGGCTTAGAGCACCCTTAACACTGCTAGAGCACCCTTAACGTTGTTTTGGGCGCCCTAATATCAAACCCTATTCCTTACCGACGGCACCCGAGGACGGGTGTCATGTAAACTTGAGCAGGTGGCGAGGAATCTGTTGCCCAGCTAAGCCCCTTAAACCGTTCCTTGTCGGATTGAACCCTATTGGGCCGAGCAAGCTGAGGCAGTGCTTGGTCCTCGATTTAAGCACGAGAGCTCTGTTCACGGACCTTAATCCGCAGGCGTTGTTTCGGCTTGCCGAGGGATCCTTATTTCACCCCTCCCTCCTATTTTCTTAGGGCGTAGGAAGCTGGAGCTGCACTCCTTGAGCACGCTGTTGCCCTCCTACATGTAATCGCATCGAGCAGACCCAGCGAGGTCGGCAGAAGTTGGCGCTTCGCTTCACTCACGGCCGCCTTCTCGCGCTGGCTTGAATGAAGAAGGGTGGACCAAAACGGTGGGACGACGCGAGGAGTCAGTTCACCGAAACGTAAGGACGCAAAAGTATTTTGTTTAGCCGCGGCGCTTAATGACCTTATTGTTGTTGTTGCTAGCGTCGGTGTGGCGCCGGCCGGCCTGGTACACCTCCATGCTGTGGCGCAAGAACTCCTGTGTGTACTTGCGGTCGGCCCTGACGGGGCCCTCGGGCGGCACATTGAAGAAGGCCCGGCCGCAAATCTCGCGGCGCGCGCTCGCGGGGTTGTTGTTAGCCCACTGCGGCACGTCTGCGCGAGGCGTGGCCTGCGCACAAGATCGCACTGTTAGCGATGCATCCCTCGGGAAGATATCGTAGCAACGTCATCATCGTACCGAGCGTATGGAGCGCGGCTTGTCCTCGAACGGCTGCGCGTCGTACGTGACCTTGCCCTGGATGGAGCCCTTGGCCTCCACGACGCTCGTCGGCTTGAACACGCCTGGCTGCTGGCGAACATTGAATGAGTCCGACGTCATTCGACCAAAGCGGAAATACAGGTTCTGGCTACAGCTACATCTCGACGTACCGAGCTGCGAAGATAGTCATATCGGCCGGTCGGCACGGTAGTCCGCATTCTCCTTGCCTCGGCTCCGCCCGCCGCCGCGCGCCGCTCTTGGCGAGCCTTGGAATGCTTGCACATGACTGCCAAGCGGAATGTACTTAGTGGCAGCGTCGCGTCGAAGATCTCTTCCAGCTGCAGTGGATCCAACGAAACATGCAGACGTCAGCGCATTGTGCGATCGTCAGGTCGACGCGAATCCTGTGCAACTTCAAGAAAGACAGACCGAGTCCGGCGGGATGAGGCGGCTCGCAACGTCGTCGAATCTGGCGCGCAAGGGCGAGCGCTCGGCGATGGCCATAGCGCCAGGGAGCTGCGGCTCCTGTACCAACACGATGCTGTCGCCATCGGTGCGGCCAGCGCCGATGCTGGCCAGCGACGGGAAGTAGCGCACCGAGCGGAAGTTCTCTACGTACGCGTCCTTGTACAGGCGCTTCTCGCGCTCGAACGCGACGAGCTTGGACTTGTCAACCATGCAGCCTCGAAGTGTTATCGGTGAGGCGGTAGCATTGCATCCGAGGCCTAGCAAAGATAGTCGCTCCAAAATAGATCGGTGGTGTCGCGTTGTTGTGGAGTTGTTGAGACGATTGAATACGTAAGGGGGCGATATCCTACCTGGCACCACCACCTGCTGGCCGCCCGTGCCATGCCGGCTGTGCTGCCGCGCGCGGATCGGAGACCAGCAACAGCAGTATGAAGCGCACAATCGCACCTGACGGTGGCGTGGCAAGCAAGACGCGGGCGGCTGGCGCAAATCCGAGGCAGGCAAACTGAACTCTTGGCAAGATACTTTTGCTCTCCACGGCGTTTCGCACCGGCCATCCAATCAGCGGCGCGCAAAACAATCTTTTCGCATGCCCATCACGCGGCTTTTCTCTGTGACTTTATCAGGTGCAGGTGCTGGCTCGCTTTTGAGTCGCTGCTGCTGCTGCTGGGCCAGTGCTGTTGTTGCTGACTATCTACCCCCGAGCGCGCCACCTGCCACAATCTCCCGAGCTGGATATAGACGGCTCATGCCGAGCTTCTATGCGCGCCGGTGAATCCCTGCTTCAAACACCTCCTGCTGCGTCGAGGAGGACCGCCGATCTTTATCGACGCGACGCCAACTTGACTTGACCCACGCGTGGTGGTACCGCAGCATCAAGTGACGATGAATTGTGGAAAGAAGGCCGCGCGCCGCCACGAACTTGCCTTGGAAGGCACGACAGCCACCCTGCTCGACAGGCGCGCGCTCGAACTCGCGAGCCATCCACTGCCGCCACCAAGCTGGTCTCAGCCGGCAAGCGAGATCTTCTTCACGACGCCGCGACACGCCGCCATCCAACGATGTGAGCAATGCCGGCCCGTCTGCCCTCTGCCCCCGCTTCGCTTCTGCCCTATTCGCCAAAGAAAACTGAATCACCTCAAAACAGACTTGGCCCCACTATGGAGCGTCAGCGCGCGAACGACGCGAGGTGAGCCAAGCCAAACCGTCGAGCCCAAAGCTCTCGATCTTGTCGCCGCCCAGGCCGCAAATCCGAAAATCGCCGAGCGACAGCGGAACAGAACGCCAGGCCGAGAGCGCCAACAACCTTCTCTTCCTCATCCGCCGCTGCCCAGATCGCGACGCCGCCTAGGTAAGCCTTGCCTTTCTGCACAGAACTCGGGGCCGTGCATGGCCCCCTGCGGTTGCTGCCGCGGCGTGCATGCAACGCGCGCCAGCTGGAGGCGGTTGTGTGTGTGTCTCGGTTTGCGGTTGTGGCTGGAGCGAGGGAGTGGATCCATCCATCCCGAAGCTCGGTGCCGCCCGGGCCTCACTCCGAGACTCTCCAAGATCCCGCGTGCTCATTCGACTTTTTCATTCACTTGCTGCAGCACTATCCGATACCCTGTCGACGTTTCGTTACGGCTATTGACCGACGGGACCGCCGCCAGTGACACGCACATCAGCGATAAATTTAGACGACCGTCATCAGAGCTGAGCGCCATGGACCGCGGCGTCAAGCAAGAAGCCTTCGGCGCCGACAGCTACCGGCGAGAGGACCATGTCACCCCACTGAAAAAGGTGCGCACTAGCAGGCAACTCCGCCACTGCTTCCTCCAGTCGCTCACCGCTGCTCTTGCCTATCTTACAGGAATCGGAACCGTGGCGCGGCTCCTCCGGCTTCGGCCTCGCCAACATCCTCAACCGCAGCACCCCCAGCAGCGCCATGCCCAAGTTCAGCCTCCCGTCGCTCCACAACTTCGGCAAGCCCCTGGTCACCAAGCCCGACGTCTCGCTGGCCCCTCAGCACTATGAGGAGGAGACCCAGTACGTCTCCGCACGCCAACAGCAGCAGCAGCTACGCAGCGCCAGCTCGTCTCCAGCCCGCCAGACGTCGCCGTCGCCCAACTCGCGCCGCATCGCCCCGGCACCTGCAGATGAAGAGGAGGCGGAACTGGAGACAGAACACACAGCAGCTACCACCCGCGGCAGCAACGGCGGGACACAGTCGATCCGCGGTGGACGCTGGACGTCAGATGAGCACGAACGGTTCCTCGAGGGGTTCCGCATCCACGGGCACAAGTGGAAGCGCGTGCAGCAGGTGGTGCGCTCTCGATCAGTGACTCAAGTGCGCACCCACGCCCAGAAGTACTTGCTCAAGGTGGCCAAGCTCAAAGCCGAGAAGAAGCAGAGTGGCAAGTCCGTCGACATGGTGACCCTTGCCGCCGAGCAATCGAACGCCGCTGCCTCAACCGAGTCGGTGGACGGCAACGACTCAGCTCCGTCTACACCAGAACAGGCCGGCAGCAACGACAGCCCTCGCAAGACCCCACGGAAGAAAGTGCGGCGTCTTGACCACGGCAACTGCGACCCCGTGGACCAAGAGTATATCGCAGCAGCAGCGACGACGCTGTGCTTCCTCATGAGTCAGAAGATCGACTCGCTGTTTGACTCGAGACAAGAGCCGAAGATGGAGGCCACAAATGGGGACCTTGAGCCCTACGACTGCTACACACAACAGCCCGCTCAACAGCCCGACGCAGTGCGAAGTGGGTCTCGCAAGCGGTCGTACATGCACTTCATCACAGAGCAGCAGGAGGACTACTCGTCGTCGTCCTACGACCCCGCCCACGGCGAGCCTTCGTCGTACTCAATTGAAGGCAGCAAGCTCTGCTCGTAAGAGCCGAGCGATCCACATTCAAGCACCTGCAAAGTTTCCTGGCCGAAGAAGAATCACCAAGAAAATACTGCAAGGAACCAAGCAGGTCAAGCCAAGTCCAGCAAGCTGCGTGAGCTCCTCTTCATCAACGGAAGTGATCGCGTGTCCGCTTGCAGACGCTTGGTCGAGTGTATATATCTATGTATATATGGAGGCACCCTCCCCACGTCGAGCGAGAGTCAACGGTGAAGGCAGGGAAGATTCCCCGGCACGGGTTCGCCCGGTCCTGGAGGCATTTGTAAGTTAGTCGCAATAGTATATAGATCCCCGCCTCCCTGCTGCTTCGCAGTTCCAATACTGCTGGTAGATGTTCATCTCACAGACGCAAAGAGGACACCCCAACCTTTTTAATACACCTGTCCATTCTTATTCCTCAATCGGCTTCTTCTCAATTGCTTTAGCTCGGAGACTCAGGTGCTTGAAGCATGAGATTACCTGTAGCTTGTCCGCTTGGACTTCGCGCGCCGCCTCTTCGTCGCGCTTGTGCAGCACAAGTTCCTGCTTAACAATCAGATTCTCGATGTCGCGACGATCGCTCGCCATTTCCTGTGTCTCAACGCCATCGTTCAGCTCCACAGCCTACGAAGCAACTCAAAAGCATCATGAGCAACAGCGTTATCAACACCACGCCAGCATGCTAATTAACGCCCACCTTCTTCAGAGCTTCAAGGGATAATGCCAGCTCGCCAAAGTTTAGCTGGCACCGCGCCAGCGTGAGGAATCCGTCACTCCACGTCGGGGCTGCCTCCGTCGCCTTGCGCGCGAACTGGACGGCCTGAAAGTCCTCATACACGGCCATGGAGGCCTGTGCCAACAGCTCAAGCAGCGCAGCGTTGTGCGGGTCCACCGCCAGAGCTTCTTGCCACCTGCCCATCGCCGCCCGAATTCTGCCAGCCTCTGCGAGCGTGTTGCCTTCGTCCTTGAGCCGCTTCACCTTGGCTTTTGCGTCTTCAAGCAGCTCCACTCGACGCTTTACTCGACCAGAACCGTCATCAATCCCTGCTTCTACTTGCTGCTGCAGCTCCTCGATTGTGGAGAATACATCGCCGCACCCTGTCGCGCCTAGCGTCTTCTTCTCTTCGCTAGGCTCTTGTCGCGGCCGCTTCCTCGACGGCTTCAGCGCGAACCGCACCGCCATGCTGGGTTCTATCTACCAATAACCGCAATTGAGCTGCGTAAACACATCTATCTACCTCTAACCGAAATAAAGGGATTCGTCATCTGATATTTGCTGTTCTTAACGTCATTTTTGACTGGTGCAGGCTATAAACCATCAAGCGACAGCACCTGCAGAGCTCTCCGTCTTCTGCAGCCGTCCGCCATGAAGCTCGACGTGACCGCCATGCGCTACCTGACCAAGGAGCACTTCCGCGTGCTCACCGCCATCGAGATGGGCATGAAGAACCACGAGGTGGTGCCCGTGGAGCTGATCGCCAGCATCGCCAAGCTGCGTCACGGCGGCGTGCAGAAGATCCTGTCGCACTTGCTGCGCAACAAGCTCATCGCGCATGACGGCGACGCCTACGACGGCTTCCGCCTCACGTACAGTGGCTACGACTACCTTGCGCTGCGCGTGTTCCTGCAGCGTGGCCACATCACGGGGCTAGGTCGCCAGATTGGTGTTGGCAAGGAGTCGGACATCTACCTGGCAACGCAGGAGGACGGCACCGAGGTGGCCATCAAGTTCCACCGCCTTGGACGCACGTCATTCCGTGCCGTCAAGGCCAAGCGTGACTACCTGAAGAACCGTAAGTCAGTCAGTTGGTTCTACATGTCACGCCTCTCGGCAATGAAGGAGTACGCCTTCCTGAAGGTGAGTTGGTGGTGCTAGAGGAAGCTGTGTCGATGCTCTTGCTGATTGATGTTGCTTGCTTTGTTTGCTGTAGGCTCTGTACGACCGCGACTTCCCGACGCCGACGCCCATTGACCACAACCGTCACGCCATCTGCATGAGTCTGGTGGATGGCTACCCGCTCAACCAAGTGCGTCGCCTTGCCAACTCCAAGGAATCCTACGACACGGCCATGTCGATTGTCGTGCGACTGGCGGAGTTCGGACTCGTGCACTGTGATTTCAACGAGTTCAACATCATGATCGGCGACGACGGCAAAATCACCATGATCGATTTCCCACAGATGATCTCGACGTCGCACCCGAACGCTGCTGAGTAAGTTGAGCTACTTTTTAATTTCACGTCGTCGCGTGCAGATGAAATACTAACGCGTCGTACTCTGGTAGACTCTTCGACCGCGATGTACACGGACTGGTGAAGTTTTTCTCGCGTCTGCAAGGTGGCGCCTACACTCCCGACGTAAGGTTTGGCATTAAAAAGGAGAATATCGCAAAAGTGCTAATAGTTGTCATATTTACTGGTATCAGCGCGTTCCCAAGCTGGAGGACATCGTTGCTGACGTAAACGTCCGTTTGGATGAGGATGTGGAGGCCAGCGGGTTCGGCAAAGAGTTCGGCGAGAAAGTTCACGACGTAAGTTCGTTTTTTATGCTGAGAGCGGTGAAGTCGCACAGCTAATCGATTCTTGTGTGTTTTTGCCAACTGCAGCTGTCGATTTTCTCGGCGCACCAGAACATCGAGGGAAGTGACAGCGATGGTGACTACGAGGATGAAAGCGAAGAGGAAGGCGAGGGTGAGGAGGATGCTGACGATGACGATGAAGTGCCCGACCTCGTGCTGGGGGTTGAAGCCACAACTATTGATGGTGAGGCAGTGGGCTCTGATGGCGATGGTGACCAAGAGGAAGCGCAGGATGCATTTGCCGTGGAAAACGAAATCATCAAGCAACGCGTGCAGCATGATCGTCAGGCGCGTCAGAAGGCAGGTGGCAAGCGGCGGTCGCGGAACTCGTCCAAGCTGAGCATCAAGGGCAAACTGTACCACAAGAACGACTGGTAAGCGTTAGAAAGAAGGGTCCATATACACCAGAACTTTTGTTGCCGGGCGACTACTGTAGACTGCTGGTGAGCTTGTTCAGCATATTTTCTTTTCGTAGCAATACATTTCTTGCATGAAGCTCTTCATCTTTTTGTATTATGGGGTCAAATAAGAATTTGTTTGCGGCTGCGCTGCGGATAGCGTTCGGTTGGCTATTGAATAACACAGGATGCGCTTTGCGCGGCCGCGTCTCCCATATCCTTGAGCACTTTTACTACAGCCTTATGCTTGCCGTCCATGGCGTAGTCGAAGGGCAACTTGCCGTTTGCGTCTTTCTTGGACGAATCCGCCTTGTGTTCCATGAGCAGCCTAACTATTTCCACTTTCCCGCCCTCGGCTGCGCCGTGGAGAGCTGTCATCCCCGTTGTCGTCTCTGCGTTAATATTCGCCCCCTTTTGCAGCAGCACGAGCGTGGCCTCTTTGTGGCCGCTGATCGACGCCCAATGCAATGCCGTCCGACCGCTTTTGTCCGCCTACCGAGCGCCAACACCAGCAACAAACTTAGCACGAAGTCCACACTTTTTTGCAAGGATCATCAGTACAGCATACCCCGTCGATCTCGGCTCCTTTATCCAGCAGCAGTGTACACAACTCTGCGTGGTTTCCTCCTGCCGCACGGTGCAACGCCCGTCGGTCGCCGGCTCCGGGTGCATTGACGTCCACGGACTTCTCCTCCAGGATCTGCAGACACGCGCCCTTGTCGCCGTTGTGCGCTGCCTTGTGGAGCGGGGTGTCCGACGGCATGGCGCGTACTCTATTGACTTGGATGTGGCTGTTGGTGGGGCTAGATCAGCGTGAAGGACCAGCAGCCGCACTGGGCTCAACGAAATGCCGGCTACTCTAGGCAGCAAGACTGGCAATCGTCCGGCTGCTCCTCTGCTCCGCCGTGTCCGGTACTGCTGGCTGGGAGCCGGCCCGAGATAGCTTAGCTGGGTCGTGTGCGTCGCAAGTAGCAGTTAGTGCCTCTCCGTCTTGGCGGGGACGGGGAGGACGAGGCAGGCAACTAGCTGGGCGCCGCTATCTTTGGTCGCCTTGGTTTCATTCAGGAAAAACGCTATTCATACTCGCAGTTCACTGCGCGACCTTTCGTGGCGTCTTATGCACCACCGGCGATTGGAGCTCATCTGATTCGCTGAAAATAACTGCAACCTTGCTTCAACCAGGAGTGATGGTCATTGTCCGCGCGCATTGCATGCACTGCAGTGACGACGATGGAGAATGGGGAACTCGAGGCGGAAAAGGATGTGAAGCAGCAGGAGAGCGAGGGGGCCGACGCGCCGCCGCTCTCGCTGTCCAAGCGTCGCCCGCTGCTGCCGATCTTGCCACCGCATCCGGTGCCTGCGGGGGCGCTAGTCGTCGATAAGGAAGAGACTCGAGTAGGTGCGAAAGAGAGGGGAAAGTTTGCCTTGCTTTCAGCCTGTATAAGCGCCACTGATGTCTTACTTGCCTTGTGTCAACTTGGGATCTAGTGTACTTGGCTCCCCTGATGACGACGTCCAAGGAGATCCACTTCGCCAAGCACAAGGAGCTGCTGAAAGGTAGCAACTCCTGTGCTGCTGGTGGAGAGCAGGAGGGAGACAACGGGTTGAAGAGGCAGATGCCGGTGTCGCTGGAGAAACACTTGGCTAGGCTTCGAAACCTAGCGCAGCAAGCGGCGTCCCCGAAGCAGCAACACTCGAGTGTCTTTGATGTCCCGTCCTCGGCCAGCCTCAATTCCAGTAATGCCGCAACTCCTGCTACCACGGAGACTGGCGCTACGACAGCACCCACGGATGGACAATTGAAGAAGATGCGGCAAAGAGTCCGGTTGTTGCCCATTTCAGACGACGATCGCACTACCTTCTGGGAGACCATTCGAGGCTACGAGCGAATGAGGGCATTCTACCATCAATCGGTGCTGGCTGGTGGCGCATCTACTCCGATGGGCTTCAACATGGAAGCAGCCTTTAAGCGAATGGTACACTGGTGCGTAGTTGTGAGTGGCGGCTCCACGCTGGACTAACACGTTTAAAATTCTATCACACAGCTACTCGAAGAGCGGCATGAAATGTGGGTCAGCACTCATGAAAACCGACTTGAGAACAACAAAATCCGAAAAGTTCAGGAAGATGAAAACTATGAGCGCAGGGCGACGGAGGGCTCCTCCGAATTCCGCGCCCAGCAACGTCTGCAGCGACGCATACGCGAGCAGCTAGTCTGCGAGGCCCAAAACATGCAGCCAATTGTTATGCTTGGAGCATTTACGAAGAAAATGTTGAATTTGCTGGTGCTGCATTGGAGCCGCTGCAGACTCGAAAGCCACCTATCTCGGACGGTCCGAATTTGGCGGCAGCATCGCTCCGTCAAGCGTACCAACTCCAAGGCAGCACATCTTCTCATCGAGTGGCTTCAAAAGAGTGTGGCTGTGAAAAGTGTGAGCTTCCGCGTGTTCAGAGGACTTCGCATGTTCGTTCGCCGAGTGAAACGAGTACAGGGTTTGTGGAGGAAAAAGCAGGCTATCCGCCAACTGAAGTTTCTGATAGTCGAGAAGGCGTGGGTCGATCTGGAGACTCAATACGTGGATGCTGCTATCGAAGAACACGAGAGCAAGGCATTGGAGGTCAGTCTACATGTTGCAATGAGGAAGGTGCCCAGCTTAAGTCGTCTTACATCTTGGATATGTTCTTTTCACTCGTCAACAGGCCGACCAAAACGGCGCTCAGAAAAAGTCACCGAAAGCGGGGCAGAACCAGAAAACTGGGTCCCAAAAGAAGCGCGAGGTATGGATGAGGTTTGTTTCTGAATCCGTTCGAACCGAAGTGATCACGGAATTTCTTCATAAAGTTGAAAAGGAGTTCCAAGTCAAATTCCGCAACCAGGAGGTCGACTTCTTCCCTCAACTCGTTCAGACACTGCGCGGTGAGCACCCAAACAGGGCGAGAACGTACATCAGAGCTGTGGCAGCTCAGTACGCGCTTTCGGGGCAAGTGGTCGAAACCTTACTGCACTATCCTGGAGCAGTCGGTGATGGGGCTGTTGCCGTCAAACCTTTTGATGCGCATTTGGCGCCAGTAAGCAAGCTGATCAAAGAAGGCCGTGTCCGTTGCGGCTCGAAGCGTCCAAATACGAAGTCGACTGTTCGCGTTTGATTCGAGCTAGCGACCGGATATGCAGAACGACAGCGAGGCCCGCCAAGTGCTTGAAAGTAAAGCTAGCCAAGAAAGCGACGAGTACAAAACACAACTAGCACTGCTGCTTCAAAGGAGACAGCAGCTTCGTCAAGTATCTCCTATAACGGAAGGTGAGTTTAGTATACTTTTCCTCTCATCTTGCTCTGCAGGATTTAACAATATCTTACCTTTTGCGTATCGAATTTGTATCAAGAAGGCGCCGCGCCCGGACTCAAGCAGCAGTCTACAACCATATCGCATTTAGAACCAGACCAACATGACGACCAACCAAAGCGGCTCAAACCGAAGCAATCGTTCGCCTTGGTGGTTGTATCTTACAGTTTTCGAAATCTGCCGGCGCTGTCGGAGCGGACAAAAGACGTAGCAAGTTCTCTGTTTGACAGTCTCGTGGACCAGCATTTCAATCGCTTCTCGCGCAGGGGGTCGCGATTACTCTTGAATCCGTCAGTGATTGAATTTCAGGATACGATGAAGGAACTGAAGAAAATATGCGCGGAGGAACCGAATTCGTCGTTTTTCCTGTGCCTATCGGTAAGCTTCATCTGGAGAGTGCGTCAGACCCAAAGCGAGAGTGTTGCTTACTCTTTGGTCACTGATAAATTCCAGACACATGGGGCTCGAGTGACTCGCGGCGCAAACCAAGGTTCCTATGTCTTGTTCAGTGAAACGAGGCTTTCTTCTGAGGAGGAGCTCGTTCTAACAGCGATTCATGAGCGCGAGCTGGCTGAGATGATTCATGGTAAGTGTCGCGATCATGCTACGTTCACTCTAAAATACCGCTGACCTCGCACCTTCGTGGATCGTATAGATATCCCCTCTAAAAACAAGTTCGTTGCCCTGGAGCTCTGCCAAACACAAGAGCCGAAAGACAAGATTGTTGACGATGCCGAGACCATTCGCCACCGTATTCATGACCAGTTTTTCTCGCAGCTATACAAGCAGTTGGTGCAACTGCGTCTTCAATCACTGCATGAGCGAGGTGTACGGCTGCCTTCGAATGAGGAGATCACCGAAGAGGCTGTGCGTACAAATCCCAAACTGCTAAACCTCATTTTGATGGAGTCGTGCAATGTGAAGAACGAAGTTCCTGTTCGAGCTAACGAAGAGCGAGTAAGCAACTTCCTGCTTCGATTTCGTGACGCATTTCGAGGCGCGGCAGTAACAGCAAGGCTTGACGAGGAAAACGAAGTTCAAGAACTTCCTCGCCCCTCACTCTTTGCGAAAGAGGTGCTTGAATACGTTTGCATACAAATTCGTGACGATGCTGCGAAGCACAACGCGTTCGTGTTTGCTGAGTACAAGAGCCAAGTTCGCACCAAATACGAGCAAGCCGCCGAGTTTCAAGATATTACCCACACACCTGGTGTCTTGGGCGCAGAGCACGCAGTCGACTTTGGACTTGGAGAAATTCCTGGTGAGTTTTTTTGTTTCGTTTCCTCCCGGCTGCTGACTGTTGCCGATGTTGTGTAAGCTAGAGCCACCAAGTGTGCCGCCGTCAGTTCCTGCGTTCGTCGCGTCAACTCTCAACAGCATCAGCTTAACATGGAGCTTCCCTACGCCAACTACTGAGCTTCCGACTGTGCTCGGATACCACATCCAGCGACGTGGGCATGGTCGTGCCTGTACGGATGGAGCAGAGGAGGCAAGTGTCTGGAAGAGAGCAGCAGACTTCCAGGTTTTGAGCAATGAGGAGGTAACTCGGAACGGACTCGTCCCTCCTGCTGCAGTCACAGTTTACGGGCTAGCAACAGATACAGCTTATTGCTTTCGAGCTCGTGCGCGCACTGCTGGAGGCTGGGGACCATTTTCAAGCTCCACACCAGGCTATCGCACACTCTCCGCTACTTCTACTTTGAATCAACGCACAACAGTTCGACTGGCCGCGGTGCAGGAGGGAGCAAAAGGTGTCGCGAAAGTGATGGCCAAGCACAAGAACATTGGTGTCATTCAACGATACGCTGCTGAGACGTTGGCTACAATGGCAATGAAAGGTAGGATCCAGAGAGTTGGGGAAGCCTCTGGTATGCTCTTAACCCACACTCTACCTTGTTGCGATAGGACCTTCGTCTGTCCGTGGGCAAAATGCTGCTATGCGACCGCTTCAGCCTATCGATTTGCCTGTCGTGGTCTCCTTGCGAAACGCTATGCTAAAATTCAAGAAGGATATGCATCTTCAACACCAAGGATGTCTTCTTTTTGGGCGGCTTGCTGGATCAAACGGTGAGTGGCAGTGTCTTTTCTCGATGAACTCAAAGAATAATATGAAACTAAGCGTTTTTAATTCCTTCGCAGCCTCCTGGAAAGCTGCACTATCCTCAATAAGCTCGCCGTCAATCTGGAGTATCGTCCAGGGTCTTGCATCGCGGACAGAGCGTGACTACAACAGTGAGCTTACTCGTGTCGCTACTTGGACACTCGAACAGCTTCAAACTGGAGTAACTACAGCTACTTTTCGCCAGCGACCTCGACGTGCCCTCAGCGAGCACCAGGCTGCGGCGAGACTCCAAGCACTTTACCGCTGTCGAAAGGCTCGACAAGGTGTACGGGCCCTGGCACGCTCGGTGTACGCCCAGGCGATCGATCCGGCAAGTGGCATGGCCTATGTCTTCAACACCCGCACAGGAGCAACTTTTTGGCAACTCCCCCACTTTGCAGCATGAAATGAATGAATAGTATTATCCTCTATCTCGAATATCCCTGCTCAAGAGGCGACTCCAAAGGCACGTCCATCTAACGCCGGGAACGATACTTGGCTCGTTGCTGCGCGCGTTGCACGTGCTGAGTCTTCTTTCGCTTGCGAATCCGCTCCTCGCGCTTGGCCGCTTCCTGCTTCTGCACGGCCGTCTTCTTGACAACTTGCTCCTTCTTTTTGAACCGCTCTTTGAGTTTTTCTTCCGCTCGCTGCCACTTGGGCTTCTTCTTCTTGTCCCCGTCTTCAGCGTCCGAGCCGTCGTCCGCGTCGGAATCGTCCGCCTTGCCCAGCAGCGCCTTCTCGTACTCCTCCTCGGTGATCTTGCCCTTCTTCATCTTCTTGTAGAGCTTCTCCTCCTCGGCGAGCTCGTCCCACTCCTCGACGATCTGCTGATGGAGTCCCTTCTTCTTCTCGCGACGACGAGGCTTCTGGTTCTCCTCTTCCAGCGGCCGCTTGCGCTTCTTCTCGCGCATCTCGGCGTCTTTCTTCTCGCGCTCGTCATTCTCCTTGGCGATCGCCATCAGCTTCTTCTGGCGCTCTTTCTCACGGGCCTTGTCCTTGAACTTGATGTCCATCGTCTTAATGTCCGTCTTCTGGAAGTCGATGCGCACATTACGCAGCTCGTTGATCTTGGGCAGCTGCAGCAGACAGAAGCCACGAGCCACCGCACCAAGATCGAGCTCCTTGAAGCGGAAGATGAACTGGCACTGGTGCTCCTTGTAGGACCGCACGAACGACATGAACGCCTTCGTGCCCTTCTCCAGCAAGTCGCGGTCTTCCAGAATGAACGCCTTGACCTTGGGCAGCACGTCTTCCATCGTGTCAAGCGGGAGCGTCATCTCTTCGCACGGAACCTTGCGGATCTTCAGGAAGTTCACGTACGCGTCCTCGTTCGACGACAGGAAGGACAGAGCGCAGCCGGATCGGCCGGCACGCGCCGTACGACCGACACGGTGCACGAAGAAGTTGGGGTCCTGAGGCGGGTCATACTGCACGATCCAGTCCACATCCGGCAGGTCAATGCCCCGCGCGACGACGTCCGTACACACGAGTAGACCCGACTTGAGCGCCGAAAAGTGGTCGTAGTTGGTCGTGCGCTTCTTCTGCGGCATCTTGCCGTGCAGCGCTACAACAGGGATGTCCGTATTGCGCTTGAAAAGCTCCTCCAGCACGCGGCCGAAGAAATCCACAGCGCCGCACGTGGAGAAGAAGACGATGAGCTTTTCGCCCTTCTTGGACTGCACGAAGTGGTGCAGCGCCGAGAGTCGCTGGTCGTGGCCTACAAGGCAGAAGTAATTCTCCAGCGTGGCCGGCGTCACCTGCGTGTTGTTAGCCACCTGTACGGAGATGGTGGCCGGGTTGCGCAGCCCGGCACGGGCCAGCGCCTTGACCTCCTGTGTCTGCGTGGCCGAGAAGAGCCCCGTGCGGCGCTGCTTGGGCAAGTGCTCCAGGATCTTGTTGAGACTCACCTCGAAGCCCATGTCCAGCAGCGTGTCGGCCTCGTCCAGGATGAGCATCTCGAACTCGCGCGTCTCGACGCTCGAGCCCACGCAGCGGTTCAGCAGGTCCTCAGTGCGGCCAGGTGTGCCCACTACAACACAACACTTGCCTACCGCTCCTCTGATCAGAGCCAAGTCCTCATCCACGCTGGTTCCGCCCACGAAGAGCAGCAATTGCACATTGGGAAGAGCTCGAGTGACGAATTTCTCGGCACACTCGAAGATCTGGCGCGCCAGCTCGCGCGTGGGCGAGATGATCATGGCCACCAGCTTGGTGACGTCGCTGTGACGCGGCGCCGTGATGCTGCCGTCCGCCAGCTTGGCCTTGAGCAGCTGCACGATAGGCAGAACGAAGGCCAGCGTCTTGCCGCTGCCCGTGCACGCGTCCACGCACACATCCTTGTTGGACAAGAACAGCGGCAAAGTGGCCGCCTGCACGGGCGTCATGTGCTCGAAGCCCATCGCATCCGTCTCGGCCAGAAGCTCGGCGCACAGCGGCGGCTGGAAGTCGTGGAACCGCATAACTTGCGACGGTTTACTTGACTGGCTGGCTAAAGTCCAAGACCAAATTAGTTCATGTGGAGTACGTAAGTGATGTGGTGTACGTAAGGTTTCCTGATCGTAAATTAATCCCACTAGGTCGTCTACGACTTTGCTGGGAATACCTGTGGGGTGAAGTGGTTGGCGATGTGAGTTTCTAGTTTGTTTGTGAAGGTGCCCGAGTTTTGCCGCTGCTGTTAGACAAGATCCGGTGCGCGGAAACGCCCCCCCGGGCGCCGAATCCGCACGACACTACCTTTTGTTTCCGTGTCCATTTCAGCTCTATCCCCAATCAAACCAGCTTACTCGCCCCGCACACTATCTTCTTGACTT
The DNA here is from genome assembly GCA_033557995.1 of Phytophthora crassamura. Classification (NCBI taxonomy): domain Eukaryota; phylum Oomycota; class Peronosporomycetes; order Peronosporales; family Peronosporaceae; genus Phytophthora; species Phytophthora crassamura. Next base: position 6,136,209 of record JAUCED010000004.1, read on the forward strand.
CACTCTTCTCGAATCTCACTCGCATCGCTTGGAAGTCAGAGGCCGACAAGGCCGCTGCGCGCCTGATCAAGCCCAAACGCATCCTCTACACGACCGAGCTGCTGTGACTGCTGCAGCCCTTTCAGAGCGGATGGTCCACCTTGCAGCTCAACCTCCAACCACAACGACACGGACGAGTGCAATGCGCGCCCCGTCGCGCCGGGCCAAGCTCGAGTGGACCTTCGCCGTCAACTTGTGGACCTTCGGTGCCATAGTCTTCAACTGCTTCTTCATGATCGGCGGGACCGTGATCATGGCCTCCGTCTCCAACGTCTGGCCGTTCGCCGTCGGCCGAGCTGTCGCCGCCGCACCTCGGCAGACACCTCGACCTGGGCCTGCCGATCTCCACCACCATCGGCATCCTCGTGCCGGCCATCTGCTGCTTCTTCGCCGACAGCGGCGATGGATGGTGCTACATGGCCGGCTTCCCCATCGTGATAGCCGTCATCTCTGTGGTGCTCTCACGCTCCATGTCCGTCGAGAGCCCCGCGTGTCTGCTCGTGAAGACCGCCGCGAAGAGGCCAAGCAGGTCATCGCGTCTCTACGGCGAGGAGCACGTACACACGGCACTGGGGTGGCTCGAGCACAAGAAGCAGCTCGACGAGACTGACGCGGGCTACTCCACCGAGCCGGCCGAGTCCATCTGGTCACCCAAGTACCACATGCAGTTCCTCGGCGCGCTGCTGCTGTCCTGCACGCAGCAGCTCTCGGGTATCAACGCCGTCTTCTACTACTCGGGCGACATCTTCTCGGACGCCGGCATCGACGACTCGCGCATCGGAACGCTCATCATCGACTTCATTAACATCTGGCCCCCCTTCTTCACGGGCGTGCTGGCCACGCGCTTCGGCAACCGAACATGATCCTCTGGGGCATCGTCAGCATGGTCGTCATATCCATCGGCATGACCGTCGCTTTCCTCGTGGAGTCTCGGAGCTCCTGGACGGCCGACGTCTTCACGAACCAGCACTCGTCGTAGTCCTGTTTACCGTCGAACACGTTGCTGCTGTCCATGCCCACGGCCTCGCCCGTGCCGTTTCGTTTCACACCTTCCACGTCGGACGCGCCGACGAATGCCATGCCGTAGCCCCCAGCATCTTAAGGAGCCGTGTACGTGTCGGAGTATACGACTCTGTGGCCGGAGACAGTCCCTCATGTGACGCCAACGCCGTGCTCAAGCACAACTGGGCCTGTTACTCCTGGCCCAGAGAATGTTGTTCCTGCAACGCTGTGTTCGAGATCGCGATGCCGTCTTGCTCGTGCGTCTGCGCGCGCCACGGCGAGCTGGCGTCATACAGCGCGTGTTGTCGTCCCTTCTCGAGCTTGCTCCACGCAGGCTGCAGCATTATCACTCCGCCACTCCGCCAATGGTGCTGATGTCTGCCTGCCCTTAAAGCCGCAGCACAACATTATTTGGCTAGATGTTGCAGGAAGGTACGTATGGTTACGCTTACGCGTTTACGCAGTCACGATCACGGAATTAATCCAGTGAGGGCTGTCCATCCCTGTTAGGTATTCCCAGTATAACTTATTATAGGTAAGTTTTCCTGTAAAAGTTGTTTTGTTAGGGCATCAAAGGAGGCAAAGCAAATCCAACAAAGGATTGGAAGTCAGTTATGTAGACTTAGCCTATCCGCAAAAAAATCGCTTCGCCGCCTTACTGCCACTTACCACGCATTTGATGCACCATTTCCTGGACCTTGGTCAGTTCGGGCTCGAAATCGGCGATCACGTCGATCTTGGCGCGAATCTCGGGTGTGATCTTGTCCTCGAACTGCAGCGCCTTCAGGTTCTCGTCGAGCTGCTCGATCCTTGACGCGCCAAGCAGGACCGTCGACACGTTCGTGTTCGCGACGCACCAAGCGATCGCCAGCTGCGGCAGCGTGCAACCAATTTCCTTGGCGACCCCCGCGAGCTCGAGAGCCTTGGCGGTCTTTTCCTCGAGGCCATTCGAGAGAATCTGCTTGAACCACGGAATCGACATGCGGGAGCCCTGCAGATCGAAAAGGTAAGCAGGTTAGACTCTATGCATGGCGAATTTACCAACTGTCTCCAGCGCATACCTCGGGGATTCCCTTGCTGTACTTGCCCGTGAGGACACCACTCGACAGCGCCGAGAATGCCGTCACGCCGTACTTGTATTTCTGCATCGATGCAACACCCAGTTATTAGACATGGTGTGCACAAACAACAGATACTACAGTGAGACGTACCTTGTACAAAGTCACGAAGTCGTAGTCCACGCGAGAACGGTCAAGGATGTTGTAGCGGGTTTGGTCACACACCTATAAACGCACAACGAGTATCGAGAAGTCAGTAATGTCCGCATCAAAGCATGCATGACGATCTTCCAGGGAACGCACCGGACGAATTAGGCCCAGACGGTCTGCGACCTCGCAAGCCTCGAGGATTTCAGCGCCCGTCCACTCGCTGGTGCCCCAGTAGAACGCCCAGCCTTGCTCGATCACGTAGTTCATCGCACGAACAATCTCCTCCATGGGGGTGTACGGGTCCTGGCGATGGCAGAAGACCACGTCGACGTTGTCCAGGTCGAAGCGCTTGAGAGAGCCCTTCATGCCTTCAATGACGTGCTTGCGGCTCAGACCCGTGTCGTTCGGGCCACCGCCGCCGTGCGCCAGCTTGGTGCCGAAAAAAAGCTTGGTGGTGAGCACCAGGTCCTCGCGACTCCAGACGCCGCGCTCGATCCCCGTCTTGACGATCTTGCCGATGAATTTCTCAGCCTCACCGTCCGCGTACGTCTCAGCACAGTCGAAGAAGTTGATGCCGCTCTTGAAGGCGTGCTCGAAGACGGCGTAGGACTTCTCAAAGTCCATCTGCATGTCGAACGTCACGAAGCTGCCAAAGCCGAACTTGGACACGAGCAGGCCCGAGTTGCCCAGGAAGCGGTACTTCATGCTGTTGGAGGTCTTGGCGACGGCGCTCATTGCGAAGCTGGAATTGTCGTGTCGTGCACTTGAGTCGGGCGTGGAGAAATGAATTGTGAGATGTTGCAGCGCCGATGACGTGCGTTGTCGATTATGACGATCAAAAGATTGCGCAGATTATTTTTTTTGAGGCTTGGTTTAAGTATGTGCTTACTTTAGTCAAGCTTAACTTTGTACCAAAACAGGGTATCCAAGATACCAAAATAAGGTGCTGTTAAAAAAGCCAAAAAGTCGGAGAACTCGGCAGCTTCCATAAGCCTAGCTTTCAAATGCAGGCGAACGTCCTGGTTCATATGTATGCGAAGACGCCGACGTCGACATATACTTGCTCTGTATTAGGGGGGTCAGAATTAGGAAATGGTGCAAGAAATATCACCACTTGAGCGCCCGCAAAATGACCAGCTATCTGTCAAAATATCACCCGGTCAAGGTTGAATGGTTTGGTGATTTTATTAACGTCAAAATTGATGCATGTGTAGATGGCTGCATCTTGCTGCCTGAGCCCACGCAGCAAGCTGCAGCCGGGTAAAAGCGCTAGCAAGAACAGCGCGACGTAGAAGGTTACCATGAGAAAGAGAACAACGTTAGCGCTTTGGTCTGGCTCACGAGCTATAGTACAGCGTGGCGGGCCCACCTTGCCTAATGCCACGCTGCTCATGCTGGCGGGGCGGGTGAACTCAGCTCAGTGCCTTACAGCATCAATCCTTCGAGCTGCATGCGCGGAAGAGCGACCGCCACCTCCTTATCATGCTCCAAGAAGCTCTACTTGTCGCTCCTCAGGCCAAAAGCACGCCAGCACCGACCGATCTGCTTGCCGCAGCGTCGGAGGGGACGGGCCTTCAACTTGATGGGTTGAAGAGCATACAAAAATCAAGATAAAAAGAGTGATGGTCGACCATCATTGGCGAAATGGTCAACCATTTCAAAAATGGTTGGTCATTTTCGAAATGGTACACCTCTAGAGCCGAACCATTTCGCGAAATGTTATGACCACTGGTGATAAAAAATATGTTGGTAATCTCGGCCGGAAAATCACCACGAAAAGTTAATTCTGACCCCCTATTGGCTGATGTAAACATTTGTGGGCCTTTCAAACAAAAAGAAACTCATTCGGTCTCAGTTTGATGTCGTCGCCAATGAGATGAGAGTGCAAGCTCATCGAACTGAAAGTAGCGCTGGTACATTGATCACAGAAACACAAGGTAGATCTAATCAATCTAATCAATGGATGACGGAAGGCTTCCGAGATGCATGAGCAGGAAGTCGTCGGTTTACCTTGGTGAAAGTGTCATCCCAAGCAGCGCGCTTCTGTTGTAGATGTGGTTATTATAGCAACAAAGCTACCTCCGCAAGTACAGAGCTAGTGTTGCTGTCACTCGAGCACCATTCAGCATTGATGAGCAGGGGAAATCGAGAGAGTTCACGATCTCCGTCTTGCTGGAAGTGCTGCGAGCTGTGATTGGTTCAATCCGCTTAACGCGCTTTTCGCCCCACGTTGGCCATCAATCAATCTTCGATCCGACAAGCATGGCGGATCAGCTCGCCACGCGCCTCGAGGGCTTCGACCAGCCCACCGTGTGGCACGAGTTCACGCCGTTGGCGCTGGAGCACAAGGCCGTGAACCTTGGGCAGGGCTTCCCTGACTGGCGCTGCGAGGACTTCGTCAAGCAGGCGGCCAAGGACGCGCTGGATGCAGATTTCAACCAGTATGCGCGGCCTCAGGGCCACAGGAAACTGGTCGAAGTGCTGACCCGAAAGTACTCGAAGGAGTTCGGACGAGAGGTCGACTGGACCAACGAGATCGCCGTGGGCGTAGGCGCCACCGAGACCATCTACGCTGCCGTCAACGCCTTCGTGCAGCCTGGAGACGAGGTGGTCGTGTTCGAGCCAGCCTTCGACATCTACACGGCTCAGGTGCAGATGGCCGGTGGTGTATGCCGCTACGTGCCGCTGCATGTGCGTAAGTGCGAGCAGACGGCCGCCAAGGAGTTCTACATTGATGAGCCGACGCTGGCCGCGGCCTTCTCATCCAAGACGCGCGCTGTGATCCTCAACAACCCGCACAACCCGACGGGCAAAGTGTTCACGCAGGAGGAGCTCGAACTCATCGCCAAGTACGTGCTTCAGTACCCGCGCGTGATCGTCATCTCCGACGAGGTGTACGAGCACATTCTGTTTGACGGCAAGAAGCACGTGCGCATCGCCAACGTGGACGGCATGTGGGAGCGCACGCTCACGGTCTCGAGTGCTGGCAAGACATTCTCGGTGACTGGCTGGAAGGTGGGCTGGGCTATTGGGCCCAGCAATTTGATCAAGGGCATTTACCTCGCCAACAACTGGATCCAATTCAGCGTGGCCACCCCGTTCCAGGAGGCCGTGGCAAACATGCTCGAGCTGGCGGAGAAGCCGTACAAGGGTTTCCCGACGTTTTACGCCTTCGTAGCGGACCAGTACAAGCAGAAGCGCGACCGTCTGAGCCGTGCGCTGCTGGATGTGGGCATCGTCCCGATCACACCGGGCGGTGGGATCTTTTTGTACTCAGACATTTCGGCCGTGAAGGTCCCTGAGAGCTTCATCGAGCCGAACATGACGTACGACTGGGCGTTCTGCCGCTGGCTCACCATCACCAAGGGCGTGACAGCGATCCCGAACTCGGCGTTCTTCTGTCCCGAAAACAAGGCGGAGGGCAGCCAGTGGGCGCGCTTCGCGTATTGCAAGACTGACGAGGCCATTGAAGAGGCTATCAAGCGCCTCGCCAAGCTCCACGAGCAATAGAGGACGTCTCTGCTCGGACGTGCTACTGCAAGTTTTCGTTTGCTAGTACCATGTTCGTAATCTCTTACCGTATCGCCCCTCAACGAGATCGTTCTTCACTCTTCATCACTACGATAATTTGCCCTGGGCGACCTGACAAGATGCTCTAAGCACGAAGCCATGATTAGCTTTTGATCACCTGAGCTATTTGCATGGGAGAAAATTCACTGTTGATTTGCCGCCTTCTTCCTGGTTTCGGCGGCTGCAGCGTTTGCTCTCTGCGCGATGGCTACGTCAATGTCTCGTGTTGCTATCCTGGCGTTGCTGCTCTGGTCCGGCGTGCGAGCACAATCGAGTTCTTCTTCCTCTGCTGTCTCCAGTTCCACTGGGGAGATCTCCACCGTGACGAATACTACCGACGTTTGCGGTCAGGACGAGCTCAGCAACGACTGCTGGTACCCCGTGACTTGCAAGATGTGTCTCTCACGAGCGGGATGCGCTGTTGAGGTCTCCACTGGTCGTTGCATATCAAGCTCCTCGACCCCAGCAGTCCCGTCAGAGTCATCCAGTGAGCTCTCGAGCGCGCTCTACCTCCTCAGTGGCAAGGTCAAGTACTGCGGCGCTATCGACGTGGCCTGCTTCACCTGCCGTCGGGCCAACGCGCCCGAGATATGTCTAGGATCGGGAAATTGCGTGTGCGCGTCCCAATGCGAGCTCATTTCGTCTCAGCCCACCAAGTGCTTGCCCGATGGCCGCATGGGCTACACCAGCCTCATCGCTGCAGCAGCCGTGCTGTTCCCTATGATAACCTACCTGATCTTCAGGGGCAGCCCCTGCGCAGCGACATGCAGCTTGCGTCAATTGCTACAGCGCCGCCGGAGAGCCAAGAACCGCCCCAAACTGCCCGCTGGCCTCAAGCTCGACGCCTGGCGCAACCACCTGAACGAGCGCCCCGACCCTGTTGACGAGCAGCTCACCGATCTCGAGCTGCGCTCGTGCTTCGTACCCATGACCTCTGTCAGACGCCAGCCGCAACCGCGTACAGAGCACCCGCATGTTGAAGAGGAAGCCGCTGCTGCTGTTGAAGAGACAGCCAACATCTCGCGCGCTGTCGCCGCCACGGATCTGCCGGTCTCGCCGACAGCGGGCCGCCGTGAAATCGACCAGGGGAGACGAGAAATGTCGGGCGCTGAGCTCGTGTAGCATTTGATAATGAACGCGCACCGGAAAATGACATCCCAACAATGCAGAAAACGCATATTCGAGTTTGCTCTCGACTGCGAGCAGGTCAACTCCGCCCAACTGAGTATGCGCCTTCTGCATATTGAAGCTGCTCCATTTTGCGCATTCTGATTATCAATCTGACCTTTCTATGGCGAAACGACGGCGGAAAATGTATCGGATTGGCTAGAAAGAGCGCGTCACCCAAGACAAGGGGAGATGGGTACATCATGGTTTGCCTTGAAGCATCTCCATTAACAACGGATTCTTAATCCCCACTCTGAAAACAGCGGCGTACTGCAGAAGGCTTGGTATATCGGCAATGATCCGCTTGAAAACGCTGGCGGCGGCAGCGCTGCTGCTGGTCGCAGCACCCACCGAGACGCTCGCAGACTCGTGCAGCCTCATCAGCAGCGCGTACTCGTCCTGCCAGCTCCCCACCATGTGCTCCCGATGCGTCGCCACCTCGGTATGTCTCTACCTCTTATGTTAGGCCCTTCTCCATGCCAGCAGCTAACATCCCTTCCTTCCAGGGCTGCGAGTATAACCTGGTGGCCGCCACCTGCACCACCTCATCCAACTCGTCATCGACGACAACATACTGTAGCGCCAGTGACAGCGTCTGCTCCTCGTGCACTGTGAGTTCCTCCAAACCGACGTGCACAGGCGCAGACGGCTCGTGCATCTGCCCGTCGCTCTGTGACATCGTGTCGTCGTCTTCAGGCGAGTGCAGCGAGAGCAGCAGCAGTGCAAGCGGCACTGCTGCCCCCACCGTCAGCGACGCCCAGAATTTCAGCATGATGTATTTGGCCGTGGCGTTCGGCGCGCTGTGCATCATGATCCTTCTCTACATGCAGCGCCGCTGCGCCGAGAGACGCGTGGAGCACCACATGAGCCTCGTGCGACGGGAGATGGAGGCGCTGCGCACCCAACGCCGCCGTGAGCGGGAGATGCTCCGTGCGCGACGCCCTGAGCTGGCGCTGAACTTGGAGACGTGGCGTGACCACGTCGAGCTGCACAAGCCGCAGATGTCGAAGGTCGAGCTGGAGACGTGCTACTACCTCATGATGCAGGACAACAAGAAGAAGGACGGCAAGAAGAACGTGGGCGAGCAATGGGACAGCGCGTCGGAAGATGGCGCCAAGATTGGTCTCGGCGCCGTCAGCTCTCCGATCGCTAGCGGAGTGGCCGACCCCAACCCGCTTGCTAGCCCTCTACCAACGACATCTCCGTACTTCGCCATGCGCGAGGAGATACCGAGCAACACGACAACGGACGGCTCTGACGGGGGGTCCGACAACGCGTCAGCAGCGGACGAGGAAGAAGAGAAGCCCGAGGTGGTCATCGATCTGAGCAACGTATATCCTCCGGCCGACACAAGGTAATTTTGTATGTAACGTTATGAAGTGGCGTGAGCTCTCCGTAAAGTGAGATTTTGATCGGCGTCGTCGCCGCATCGGCTTGAAGTGGAATATAAAGCGTAGTATTCCTGGTGAGTTGATCAGTAGTGCGATCTGCTAGTCGGTGCCACACCGGAAAACTCGTCGTCACGTGAGCTCAATCAAGACATCAGTTGAAGTTTTCGCTCTCGCATTGCTCGTCACACGCCGTCTCTAACTGCGTGAACAAGAGAAGCAAGCACTTGACGACACTTATCGACCGGTGAGCTCGGTCGTAGCGGGAGACGCTTGGCGACATGCAAACGCGAAAGCATAACGGAAGCAGACTGGCATTGCAGGTGACAGCCTCGCGAGCCCCTTTTCTCGCTACGTGTACCAGGCGGAAGTGTACCTGAAGATTCCCGCTGCAGAGATGGATTCGGAGCTTGCAGGCTCAGCCAGCCTGCTGGAAGTACATGTACAGCAGAGCGTGAGCATGGACTGAGCCGGGCGTAAGAAGGATATGCTGAAGGTTGAAGTGCGACAGCTAATAGGAAGCCAAGCACACCGCGTGTCGCTGTGCAGTACCTCATGAGACTTGCAGGCTGCATTCCGCCATTCGCCGAGAGACGCAAGCCGCAATGGAAGTCCCGAACCATGCTGCTATGCGGGCGCTGGGCGTGGGAGTCCCTGCGTCAAGCACATGCAGCTACATCACCTCCGAGTACGGCTCCTGCCAAGTGCAAGCCATGTGCTCCGTGTGCATCACCACCGACGTAAGTTCACCCTCTGCGCTTCACTCGTGCGCGTGACGACACAATGGACTGACGTACGGTGGCTGCTGCCTATTGTTTTCCATTGCTCCAGGGCTGCGAGTTCAATGTCGCGAGCTTATCGTGCGAGTGGAAGAGCGCCGACACCAACGGCACGGCAACCACTTATTGCAGCAGCAACGACACGGTATGCGCGAGCTGCATGGCTTCATCCGCCGACTCAATCTGCCGGGGCGAAGACGGCTCGTGCATCTGCTCGTCTCTGTGCTCCGTCATCGAGTCGGCGGGCTCGAGCGAGTGCACCAGTGCCGAGGGCTCCATCAATTCCTACGTAGGCATCGCGGTGGGGGTGATTGGCGTCGCCTTCTTCGTGGCAGTGCTGTTTCAGTGCAGGAAAAGGTACCTCACGCTTTCCAGGCAGCAGGCGCTGGAGGCTTATCATCGACGCGAGAGCGAGCTGCTGCGCATGCGGCAGCCGCAGCTGGCGCTGAGCCTGGTGGGCTGGCGGGACACCGTCGAGCTGGACAAGCCCCAGCTGCACAAGCTCGGAGCGTGCAGCTACGCTGGCAACCAGGAGCAGACCGGAGACGCTGGGCTAGATACCTGTCCGACGGCCAAGGTTTCTGCTTCGGAGCTGGAGGAAGGAGAACCGAGTACGTCGATGGAAACCTCCTCGACCTTCAGCGACCTCCAGTCGCCGGTGTCTTCGCCAGTGGGAAGCGTAATATGCAGCGACAATGACCATGAAGGCGAGGAGCAAGGCGTCTACAATGCGATGACCGATAGTGCTGCAGCGAGTAGTGACGGCAGCGGAACCAGGCAAGGGGACGACGATCAGTCGAGGTGAGACTCGTATCGCGCGTAGTATTAGAAAATGTAGCGTTCAAGAAGCAATTGAAGCACACGCATCAAGATGTGGTCGGACCATCGACGCAGCATCTATGCGGGCGCTGCTTGTCGCGGTTTCCCTTGACTCAAGACCTTGAGGCCACTTCGGATTGCTTACATCGATCAAGTGGTTGCATTGCACCGCGACCGCGATCCTGCTCTTCTTCATGGCACCGTTTCACCGACGGCTCGAATTGGTTGGCCGAGGCATGGCGAAACGGCAGCAGCTCCCTTGATGCTGGAGACCGGAGCGCCTACTTCATGGAGCCTTTGTCCGCCGCCGGTGGGCTGGTGGTGCCCAAGCTCCATCTGCTTGGCTCTAGTACCGACACCAGCGTTCGCCAATTGAACAATGCTGGATCGGCAACGGAGCGTCTTCCGCACCGACCATCGCGCAGGCAAGCAGAGACGCCAACGTCTGCGCGGGTGGCCAAGGTGATGCCTGCACGCGTATCGGGGGCGTCCGTGGACTTCGTTGAGACGGCGGTGCTCCCGCCGATGCAGCTCCGCGCGGCAGTAGCGACCGCATCAAGCAACAACGCGCCCTCCTCTTCCCAGTCCAGTCGACAAGCCTCCGCTTTGGAATTAACTGGGAGCAGCAAGAACCACCGCGAGAGCGAAGCGGAGTTTCAGGTATTGCACCCGGCAATTGACGAGCTTGCCGATGACCGCGGAGAGGACTTGGCTCGGCTTTTGCTCAGTCGGTGGTCGATCCACTCGGGCGAGGAGCAATTCGCTTCCATCTCACTCTTCTGCGAGATGAAGCTGAACGAGGCGAAGCGCATGGCGTCGTGGGCCGAAGCGCCGAATCGATTCTACACGGGCGTGTGTTGCCAGCTGCTGGACAAGTACATCTCGCGTCTAGCAGTGAGTAGTAAGAGCTTCCACATCAACGCAGACCCCGTCGCAGCCTCGGTTGGCCAGAGCATCGCATTCCTGCGACGAATCCACGCTGAATTGGTCGCGTCGATCTTCCTGCCACCGACGCAGACGCAAGTCCAAGACTACACAACTCGTGGGTGCGGAGTGGACTACGAACACCGCACACCCTACTTCACGGTAGTTTATAGAGCTTCCAACTGCTAGTTGCGTGTACGTTACGAGCTCACTTGCTCGTTGTTGTTGCAGGAGTTCAAAAGACTTCGCCGTAAGACGCAGGCGCTCGTTGCGACCGTGAGAGAGCGTGAAAACAGCCGCACGACGCGCCAGCAATTGCCGGATAAAGTGACCAAGCTCGTGACTCATCTGGCCCAGCACCGGGGTCGACGAACCCTCGCGCTAACTTTTCGTGGTTGGGCCAACGCAATGGCCTCCCAGCGTCAGATTCGAGCGGTACGCTGCGCTTGGCTTCGGCAATTCATGACGCTGCAAACCCACACGAGGAACTTACCTCGCCTTTGTACTGCACCAGCTCAAAATCCAAGCCTTTCAATGCACGAGGAAGACGAACCTCACGTCGTGGTTTCGAGTCTGGCGCATTGAAGCATTGAGACGAGCGTATCAGCGTGAAAGCGCCGACTATCAAACGATGTTGTCGGTCACGGCTGCTTCTCTCAATCGAAAGGATATTGCGATCGCCGAGACCGAAGCCAAAGTGACGTCCATGGCGAGAATTATCGACAGCTTGACCGAGTCCAACAAGCAGCTATCGCACCGCGTCGATCAGCTGGAAAACCTTTCAGCCGCTGCCACTTTCGCGGGCGGTGGGGACGGAAGTGACGATAGCCGCAACACCAGCTATGGGTTTGGTGACGTTGACCCCGGCAGGCGGCGTGACGGCGACGGGGGAACTCCGCGTAGGCGCGAAACCCACTACGAGCGGATCGACACTTTGCTCACCCAAGACGACGAGCGCATGGATCGCACGAATCGGATGCTGCTGGAGACCATGTTTGGCATGGCGCGCATGGTCGAAACCTGCGCCATCCAGATGTCCAAGGACATGATGGACTCGCTAGAGCTGCAGCTTGACGGCAGCGTGCTCCACCACGTCGCAGAAATGGTAACGCGCTGCCTCACTCACTTGTGGTTTACTAGAAACTAATTCTTGGTTCGCGTGGTGGTGATATGTGGGCAGATTCAAACGGAGAACGAGCTCAAAGCGAAGGCAGACGCAGCCGAGGGTTCCGCGGGTCTCACATCGTTGCACTTCGCCAAGAACGCCGGCGGCCGCACTTCGACCGCGATAACCACGTCCCACTCACTTGCTGCGGCAACACGACCCGCACGCGCCCGTGCTGTGACCGTCCGTGATCTGGCCCAAATGCCGATTGACACGCTGCTGCTGTACTGGTTCCGCATGCACTTGAGTTTGTCGTCCTCTGCAGAGAAGCCTGGCGACCGCACCGTGAAAAACTTTACGTCAGATCTCGCTGACGGGCGTCGCTTTTCCTTCTTGCTGCATCGCCTCTTTCCCTCCTGGTTCGACGCCTCGGTACGCTGTTCTCCCCTATCGCCGACGAGCGTACTATGACTTACACCGAACTGGTAAACGTACAGATGGTGCAGGAGCTTGATGTCGATCAGCGGCTGCAGAATATCGCCACTTTCCACGAACGCGTGCAGCCTCCGTTACCGCAAGTGGTAACCAGCGACAGTATCCACGCTGCTAGCGGCACGGAGAACCTTGCCTTTGTTGCGATGTTGTTTGGCACCGCCGTGTACGTCCACTTGCCAAGCTCCTGAACGAGCGCACACCAACACACTAACCTCTTGTCTATCCAGGGGCACTGTGCGGAAACTGAATATGGAGAAGCAGCGCGGCGACTTCCTCAACATCGTCACGACTTGGAGACGCGTCCGCGGTCTCCTCCTCGAAGTAAAGCGAATGAACGACAACTACGACGCCGGCATGGTTGCCCACCTCCTCAAGGAGATGCGAGCGTGTGAAACGCTCTTCAAGCAACTCCATTCCGAGCTGGATCAACTCGCCGTCACGTCCAACGAGACTTCGAGCGCACTCTCGCAAATCGCCTACAAGGCACTAGCGATCACCTGGTCTTGCGTTCGCGCGCGCGATATTCATCCGCACGCTCAGCTGGGCCTTGTGGACGAACGGACACATGAGCGCGTGCGCGAGTTCTCCCGTGTGGATTCCTCGTGTATTCGTGATCTTCTTGTTCACGACAGCGACAACGCGTTCAACCAGCTCAACCAATCCGCCGGAGCCACAGTTTTGCGTCGCAAGAGCTCTGGAACAACACCCGTTCTTGTTGCCGGGTCGGCCATGCCACCGGTTATACCCGAGCGAGACGTCGATATCGCCACAGCTGCAGTCCGCCGCGCGCTGCTTGCCTACAGCAAGGATCTCAACGACATTTTCAAGCATTACAGGTACGTAGTTGATACTTGCGCACGCTTGCCTGGGCATCCACACGTAGATAATCGGGTTTTGATGTCGTAGCGCGAGTGGCGGGGCTGGCAGTCTTGCAGCGATGAGCCTGACGGAGTTCAACAAGCTCATCAAGGACTGCTTCACTGGGGATAAGCACATCATGCCAGAGGTGGCAGAAAACATCTACAGAGCCGCTCTTCAGCTGAGTTCGCCTCTGGCCGGTGGAACAGGTGATCCCTCAGCACCTTCGGCGACGACTGCGAGCGCAGGGCCAGCTGCAGATACTGGTTCGGATGCAGCGACTGAAGAAGAGCAGGAGCTCTCCGGTCGACAGTTTGCAGATGCTATGGTACGCCTGGCTGCCATCAAGTACGCTCCGACGCCAGCGCCACGTCGGGGAGGCCACGCTCGACCAGCCCCGACGCCAGCACTTCCACTCGACGAACGTTTCCGCCTGCTGATGGAGCAGGATATCCTTCCACACGCCTTGCGGTCCCAGCGTGAGCTCTTCCGTGCCCAAGTAGCCGAGCCCAAAGTTCGCGAGGTCTTCCAGCGGAACAAGCCTGTGCTGCAGCGCATTTTCCGGTATTACGCGTCAATGCATGCCCTGCGCGAGCAGAACTCGACCCTGTCGCTGTCTGCCTTCATCGTCATGGCGCGCGACTGCAAACTCATTGGCAGCTTTGTAACGGAGCACACGCTCAAGCAGGTGCTCGTCAACTTGCAGCGTGACGATGGCAACATCCCGGCGCCGGCAACTGGAGCAGCGAACACCGAAGCCGAGCTGGAAATGTTGAGAGCCGACTTCAGCGACTTCCAAGAGGCACTCGCCGCACTCACGGAGTACGTCGTGTGTAATCCATACGTCCCCTTGCACAAACGCGTGGACCAATTCTTGCAGGAAATGCTGCTGCCACGCGCCCGCCAAAAGAAAAAATCGGGAGAATAAGTCAACACCAACCGGTACAATAGATACTACACAGGCCCGCCACACACACCCTCACAGTCGGCGTCACTTCAAAGTGTTGCCTTTCACAGCCCCCGCTTCTTTCTATTGTCCATCCGGCGCTTAAACGCCTCGACGACGTTGTGCAGCAGCATCGAGATCGTCATAGGCCCGACGCCGCCAGGTACTGGGGTGACGGCCCCCGCCACCTCACACGCCTCCGGGAAATTGACGTCGCCCACAAGCTTGAAGCCGTCTGCGTTCGCCTCGCCATGATACTTTCCCTCATCATCTCGAACAAAATTGATGCCAACGTCGATGACTGTGGCGCCTGGTTTGAGCCATTCTCCGCGTACTAAGTAGGGCTGTCCGCACGCCGCCACTACGACATCAGCCTGGCGCACGTACCGTGGCAAATCCACCGTCTTGGAGTGGCACAGGATGGTCGTGGCGTCTCGCTTCTGTAGTAGCATGCTCACCGGGTTGCCCACCAAGTTGCTGCGGCCAATAATCACCGCAGTCTTGCCGCGCAGCGGCGTGTGCTGCTCGTCCAGCAGCGCCAGGATGCCTTTGGCAGTGCACGGGATCAGGTACGGGTAGCGGCCGCGCATGGCCAATTCGCCGGCGTTGAACGGGTGCAGCCCGTCCACATCCTTGTCGTGGCGGATACGGTCGATGATCTGCTGCGCGTGAAGTTGCGTGCCAGGCAGAGGCAGTTGCACCAGGATGCCGTCGATGGTCGGGTCCTCGTTGAGCTCCTCCACCTTCTGCACGACAGTGTCCTGTCCAGGGAGACAAAATACAGAAACAAGTGGTCAGCATTTGTGTCGCTCATTTGTCCACCTGCATCCTCACCTGCGAGACGCTTTCATCAAACAAAAAGTTCTCGGAGCGAATGCCCGTGCGACGGCAGGCCGCGTTCTTGTTGCGCACGTACAGGGCCGAGTCCTTGCGGTCCCCCACCATGATGAGGCCCAGCGCTGGCGCACGCCCGTGCTTGGCCGTGAGCGCCGCCACGTCGCCCTTGAGTGCGGCACGCAGCGCCTTGGCCACCGCCTTGCCGTCAATCACACGCGCGGGCATCGAACAAAAGGAATAATTTTGTTTTTGGGATTGTGTATTGAGTAATTGCTTTTATAAAAGTGTTATTGTTTAAGCAAAATAAACAAATTTAACTATAAAAAATTAAAGATTTAATTATTTATGGTCAAGTTGCAGGCAGACTTTGACCCATAAAATCAAAGAGCATGACGCAGGTCAAGCTCCAGCTCGCGCCGACGGCGGCCGTGTGCGCCAGCGCGGAGCTCCAGGGCGATGTGGTGGTGGGTGAGCGCTGCGCCATCCACCCAGGTGCGCGTGTAGTGGCCGCGGGCGGTATAATCGAGCTGGAAGAGCGCTGCTTCGTGGAGGACGGTGCCGTACTGGCCACGTCAGGAGCGGCCGAGATGCGCGTGGGCAGCGGCTGCCTGTTCGAGAGCGGCTGTGAGGTGCGCAGTGTACGCGTGGGCGACGGCAGCTGGTTCGAGCCCAAGGCGCGCGCTCTCGAGGGCTCGCAGATCGGCCGCAACTGCCTCATTGGCAGCGGCGTCGTGGTGGCCGCGGGCGAGCGCGTGCCGGACGACAGCGTGCTGGTGGCGGTGCAGACACTGCAGGGACGCACGCGACGCGTGACGAGACAGCAGAAGGACTACCTGGTTAAGGCGCACAGCACTCTGGTGCAAAAGTATGTGGACATGTTTCCGCGCGGCTCCAAGAGCCCCTACGCGCTCGAGAAGCACCACGAGCTGCGGCAGTAGGCACAAGAATAGGGAATAATATACAGACAAGAGGAAGCTGAGCATATAATGGAGTTGCTGAGGTGCTGCCAGCAGGTATCTGGATGATCATCAGGTTGGGACTGTTCGTGAACGGACGCGTTTGATGGCCATTTTCAGGATTCGAAGGTGGCTTCGATGTGGCGGAGAGTTTTTGCGGCTGCTGGAGCTGTTGCCCTGGCGGCGAGTACAGGGGCAGAGCATGAGGCACTAGCTAGGGAGGAAGTGAGCGAGGCGAGGGGTCCGGCCGTGGCCCAGGGGAACAGGACGCTCGAGGAGCTGAGGTTTCCGGTGGCGTTTGATGCGATTGTCAACAGATCTGTGGTGTTGGACCACTTCGAGGAGACGCACGAGCTGAGGGTGCGGAGTATTGGAAAGGAGAAGGATGTCGAGGTGGAGGTGCAGGCGGATGCGTCGACAGTGCAGAGCTGCAACTCGACTGCTCTTTGTATGGCGGCCAATGATCGTGTGAACGACGAAGACAAGGTACCGCCGCCTTCGCTACAGCCGACTGACCGCATGGTGCGCGTCGATGGGAAGGAGATCTCAGTGCTGTCATTCCAAGACGTGATCGACAGTCCCGTGGGCAGCGTCGCGATGCTGCCGCTGTTCAAGCCTGTCGACTCGGTGCACGTCCTTTCCGGTTTTGCGCGAGTGGAGATTTTGTCGCCCAAGATGCTCGAGTTTGAGCCGACGACGCCAGAGCGAGAGGAGGTTGTTGTGGCGTGGGTCGAAGAGAAAGCAAGGCTGAAAGCAGAGCGAGAAGCGCGTGAGCGTGAGATTGCCAACAACAAGGAGCTGCAAGAAAGAATGGAGCAGGAACGTCGCGTGGCTGAAGCTCTCGCTCGAAAGGAACATGAACTTCTAGAGAAGTTGGACAAAGAGGAGTACGAGCGAACACGCATGACTTCGCACAGCTTAGCGGCTGGTAAACGTCGAGACGGCTGGGAGTTCCGCTACGAAGTCGAGTTTACGACCAAAGGCCCCATCGGACTGAACTGGGACTTAAACACGAGAGACAAAGCGGTCGTGAGCCACTTGGAACCCAAGCTCCCCGCCCAGCAGCTCAACGTTATATCGTCACGTGATCAGTTGATTGCTCTCAATGGCGTCGACACCTCGAAAATGGGCCCCGAAGAAGTCGTGGGGGTGTATCTAAGCTCAGTAATTCCTCGGAAGCTTGTGTTCCTTGTGCAAATGTCAGCAGAGCGTGCGGCAGCTAAAGCTGCGGAAAAATACCCGGTCAAGCGACTTGTAACGAACTGGACATTGGCTTTCGATGCCCCAGAGGTTTTGCGAGGCTGGGAGGTGCGATTGCACTTGGCTTCTTGGAGTACCTCGCCCGAGATCGCAGCCTCCAATGACAGCAACTCAAGTTTACCCCTGCAGCTTTCGTTCGCGACACCAATTACAGGCTGCAATCACTTCCCGGAAGCTCGTCCGGCGTCGACTATCAACGACACGGCAGGTGTCGTGTATCTCGCTTACCGCGGAGCGTGCACTCTGATTGAGAAGGCCAACCACGCACAAGGTGCCAACGGAAAGGCATTACTGGTCGTGAACAACGTCAAAGGCGATGGCAGATTTACCCCTTCTCCAGCACTTGTGGTCGATCGTGTCGAGGTCCCCGTGACTCTGTAGGGATCGATCGATTGGTTTCCTGTTGTGTAGTATTTGTCGCCAGCTAACTCTTGAGTGCGATTTACTTCTTGCAGCATGGGGAAACTGGACGGAGAGCTTCTCATGTCAGTTATGGAGCACCAAGAGGCACGTAAGTGACGACAAACACTAGGTGAGATAATGAGCGAGCAACGTTGTTCTAACGGTGTCCCCTCATTACGCAGTGGTTCGGGTCTATGAAGAACGACCGGATCAAATTCCTGTTCCTCTCGAGCCGCCTCCGAAACTTTCAAACCAAGAACTCACGATCGCAAAGGCACGTGCTGTATGCTTGAAGTCATGTTTTGTACGATAGCATAACCGATATGCCACTCCTTACCCAGGATATCAAGAAATCGGGGCGGGTATTGACGTTCTGGTACATCAATGGATCATCCTCGATGGAGCACTCGAAAGACGAAAGTGGAGATTCACCTTCAGTCTCCGAGTCGCACGAGTTTCAGGTTTTACCCGCGCTCTTCGGTGGCAAGATCCCCGCCATTCCTTTTCGCATCGTCGCGGCCTATCCAATGGAGACCGCCTGTAACTACAAAGGGCTGGGAATCTTAGCAACCCGCGCTGTCGTCGTGGTCAAGCGAGGTGGATGCTCTTTTGGGGCGAAAATGAGGTAAAGCGTCTGAAAAAGACTCGAAGCAGGGCGGAAAGTTAACCTGTGTCCTGCATCAATTGTCCAGAGCTGTGCAGGAAGTGGGTGGGGCGGGCATGCTTCTCGTCAACAGCGACGAGGCTTTGATTCCACTGATGACCGACCCAAGGGAGCTAGAAGGGCTCTTGGTGTGGGGCGCCAGGTTCGTCTCGCTTGCTCTGGGGTTTGCTGCGGTTCAATGGACTCACTGTGTTTCTGAATTGCTGCGTTTTCGTTTTCGTGTACGACGCCATTCACGTGAACACGTTAGCATCAACTCGCGGAACGGCTCCATGATCCTAGACGTTCTTGGCAAAAGCAAAAACCTGCCGACACTCGTGAAAATAGCCCCTCGCCAAGATACCGCAGCGAATGCCACCACGTTCAACTAATGCGCGGGGCATTCTAGTTGATGACACCGCGCGCCTTGCCGCACTCGATGAAGGCGTCCACGGCCTTGTCGACGTCCTCGATACTGTGGGCGGCCGACAGCTGCACGCGGATGCGAGCCTGGCCCTGGGGCACAACCTACAAGAGCACAGCAGCAACCACAGCCGTTAACGTCATCGCAACACGCCACATGCTTCGATGGGTGCGGAGATTCGTACCGGGTAGCTGAACCCGATGACGTAGATCCCGCGCTGGAGCATGTCGTCGGCCAGCTCAGACGCAAGACGAGCGTCGCCCAGCATCACAGGCGCGATCGGGTGGTCGCTGCGTGTGGGATAACAAAATAGTCAGTAAAGCAGTCGACAGCGAACAACAGACCACTTTGCAAAGCGTACCGAGCGCCCTTGAGCGTGAAGCCTGCCTCCGTCATGCGGTCACGGAAGCGGTGAGTGTTGGCACGGATCTTGTCGACGAACTCGGACGACTCGGTGAGCATTTCGAAGACCTTGAGCGAGGCGCCGACCACCGACGGGCCAAGCGAGTTGGAGAAGAGGTACGGCCTAGAGCGCTGACGGAGCAAGTCCACGACTTCCTTCCGTCCAGTAGTGTATCCGCCCGTGCTTCCCCCCAGAGCCTTGCCCAGGGTCGAATTGATAATGTCCACCTTGCCATTGACGCCGCAGTACTCGTCGCTGCCGCGGCCTGTGGGTCCGAAGAAGCCCGTCGCGTGGCACTCGTCGATGAAGAGCTGCGCGTCGTACTTTTCGGCCAGCGCCACGATCTCCTGCAGCGGGGCGACGTCTCCGTCCATGCTGAAGACACCGTCCGTGGCGATGAGCCGCGTGCGGCAGTGCTGAGTGTCTTTAAGCTTCTGCTCCAGGTCGGCCAGGTCCATGTGCTTGAAGCGGTGGCGCTCGGCCTTGCAGAGGCGGACGCCGTCGATGATGCTGGCGTGGTTGAGCTCGTCCGTGAGGATGGCGTCTTCCTTGTTGAGCACAGCCTCGAAGAGCCCGGCGTTGGCGTCGAAGCACGACGGGTACAGGATGGTGTCTTCCGTCCCGTGGAAGGCCGAAATGGCCTGTTCCAGCTGCTTGTGGATGTCCTGCGTGCCGCAGATGAAGCGCACGGAGCTGAGCCCGAAGCCGCGCTGCTGCAGCGTCTGGGCCGCCGCCTGCTCCACCGCCGGGTGGTTGCTCAGCCCCAGGTAGTTGTTGGCGCAGAAGTTGAGCACGGACTTGCCGCCCACCGAGATCTCGGCGCCCTGCGGGGACGCGATCACGCGCTCATGCTTGAACGTACCGGCGGCTTCAATGGCCGTCAGCTCGTCGCGAAGCCGGTCCACGAAGCTGTTGCGACCGGCGGAGGTGGACAAGAAGCGGGACGAGGAGCGGAAGACGCGGGTCGAGGGCAGCATGGCGACAGACTAAAGGAGCTTCAGGAATGGCCACACACTTTGCCGTGTCTGATGGGATGCCACGTTACAGGCAAAGGTTCATCTAAACCGACACAAATCGTTGAAGAGACGACCACACCAAGTGTTCACAAGTGGCTACAGTGGTGTACAAGTGATGTGGTTCGTTGAATGGTGTGTATGTTGTGTAGACTTGGCCGTTGACACGCATCGATTTGGCTGGACGAGAAGCGAAGTGTCGTACGTGGCGTGGCCCTTCCATTATCTCTCCATCTGTGTCGAAGCTGTAGCCATCTTGCACCATGGGCAAGGCCAAGAAGATGCGGACCATCAGCCACAAGAAGCGCGCGCCGCCTACGGGCGGACCGTCCACGGCGGAGCTGGAGGAGCTGCAGGCCATGGACTTGAGCACCATGGCGGCGGACGAGGCACAGCTATTCAAGGGTCTCGTGGACCTGCAGGGCGCCGTCCGTGAAGCCACGTGCGTGGCCATTGCCACCATGTTCGGCGACGTGGAGAGCGACGAGGCCGAGCAGCGCAGCCGCCGCAAGCTGCAGCGTATGGTGGACGCCGGACTGCTCAAGAAGCTCATCCCGCGCGTCGTGGACCCGCTGCCAATGGTGCGCCAACACGCTTTGGGCGCTCTGCGCAACATGAGCGTGACTGGCGGCCTGGAGCTGTGCGAGGTCATGACCACGCAGAACGTCGTGACGCCGCTGGTTAAGGTCATTTCGGATAACGCGACGGACAAGGCACTCAACGGAACTGGAGACCTGCGCGCGGTGCAGCTGCTGGAGCAGGCAGTGGCGCTGCTCGGCAACCTGTGCGAAAGCTGCCAGGCCGCCATTAACGAGCTTACGCAGGGAGAGCTGCTGCCGCCCATTTTCAAGATCGCGGCGCAGGCACGGACCCACACGGTGCTGCACTTGGAGACACTCAAGCTGCTGCTACTTATCACGGAGGGTAATGAGCAGCTCAACGAGCTCATCGGAGCCAACGCGGCGTATCAACAGACGATTGGCGCGCTGATCCAAGCGCCAGCGGACCAGCTATCGCTGCAGGCTCGTCTCGAGGCAGTGGGCATTGCCATGAACCTGCACACAATTATGCAGGTGGACGACAATGTGGCTCGTATGGTGCCCGTGCTGGAGGCTGCGCTCGCGTTCGATGCGGTGAATGTGGTGCAGATGGCGCAGCAGGCGTCCGAGAACTACGAGCTCTCGCTAAAGTCGATTCTGGAGGACGAGGACGTCGACGACGACACGGTCACTCCGGAGGAGGAGCAGAAGGTCACGACTGCGCAGCTCAAGGTCCGCACATGGCGTGAGAGCGTGCACACGCTCACGTTGGCGCTGGAGCTGGTTGCTCAGATGGCCACGTCTGGAGACGAGAACGAGAACGAGGAGGAGTGGGCCAGTGACGACGAGGACGCCATGGAGGAGTACGCGGCGTCGCACATGGACACCGAGGCGGGTGTCAACGCTTCTAGTCCGCTCTCCAAGTCGCTCGAGACGAGCCGCGTGTTCCCGCTGTGCGTGGCGATCCTGCAAGGGCTCGTGTCGATCCCTCAGCTCGCTACAAAGTCCATTGCCAAGGACTTTGAGAAGATGCGGCTGCGCGTCTGCAACGCCGTCAACAACCTCCTGCTCAGTGTGTCGTGGGAGGTACTAGGAGAAGAGGTGGTGCCCCAGATCTTCCGCAACCTGTGCGCGCTGTACGGCAACATCAACCGGGGAGCGGAGACCGCCACCGAGTTCGCGCTTGACAGCAGTGCCACGAACGACCTCGAGGTGGCGGCGACGGCCGCTATGCTGTCTGCTCTGCGTCGCAGCACGTCCGAAAGCCGCCAGCTGCTTGTGGCGGCGGAAGACGCCCAGCTCATCCTTTCCTGTGCCGCCCAGGGCCGGTCGGCCGAGTCTCGTCTGAACGCGATTGGAATGATCGGCTGCGTGGGCAAGCGCTGCGCCAGCGCCGCTGAAAAAGAGGCTGTCGGTCGCGCCTTGGTGGCCCGGCTGGATGACTCGAGTCTGGAGGTGGTGGCCGAGACGTTGAACGCCGTCTTCGACGTGTACGACGACGAGCAGTTTGACGACACGTTCCGTGCGCTGCACTTCCTCAGCGCGCTTGAGCGTACGTCCAGTGCGCTCAAGTCGAAGCTCAAGGCGGAGCAGAAGCAGTTAGACCGCGCACTTGTGGCCCACGTGAAAGAGACCCGGCTGAACCTGCTGCGCTTCATCAAGTACAAGAAGAAGCACCTGTAATTGCACCTTCCCGTAAGCCCCATCGTTGTTTATTTGCTGCACGTTGCGTGCTTTCTCCGTTTGGTTAGCCTTGTGCTTAGTGCTTAGTAGTACGGGTCGGTGGCGTCGTAAAGTTGCACTCGAGAGCAGCGGTAGCCAAGGCGGACGAGGCGTTGGGCCGCTCTCCCCGCGGCGTAGGCTGTAGGTGGCTCGTCGCGCCAGTACGTGACTCCAGGCAGCAGCGGGCCATTCAAGTACCAGCGGATGCCCGTCTCGGCGAACACGTCTTCCAAGCAGCTCGGCACCACGTACTTCTGCGTCTGGCCGGAGGTGCTCGTCGATGTCTTCACCACGGCCGAGGACGCCAGCGTCGTGTTGCACACGCACTCGACCAAGCTCGGATACGTGACGGTGGACGTGGTGGTCGCAGTTGTGGTGACTCTGGAGGTGACCGACGCCGCCGACGACAACGTCGCTGACAGAGCTGCGAAGGCGACGAGAAGCCACAAGGTCAAGGAGACGGTGTTGATGTCCATCGTGCTTGGCTTGGCTTCGTTTAGAGGATCCTCTGGCCGGAGAGGCACGACGACTGCTGGCTCAGTAACGAACGACCCATTGCCATTCCGCAGTTGGCAGTCGACTTGTGGAAGCTCTTGGCCATGCAGTTCACGCCGCAGCAGCTCGTCGGTGCCGGACGCTATGCGCCGAGTACGCGGATCGGTAACTGGAACGAGGATCTGATGCTTGAGGAGGCGAGGATGAAGGAGTTCACGCTGCGTAAGGCGCAAGGGTCTCTGCTGGCCACGCACACGCTGAAGGCGGCGTTCCTGAACCAGAAGGCGCCTCGGTCGTTCGACCCGCAGGGCCACGTGCGCTTGAACCAAGCGGTGGCGATCGGCCACCTCGAGTCGGACGCTCTGCTGGCCTGCAACATCTTCGAGGAGACGCCGTCGATCGGCTCGGACGAGTTCCTCGTCACGGCCACTTCCTCCAACGCCCCAGTGTCGCGCAACACGTTCCGTCTCGTGTCGCCGCAGGCGTGGAAGGCGGCGGTGGCTCGAGGCGACGGCTTCAGCTTTGAGTCCCAACGTGAGCCGCTGCGCTACGACGAGCCCTTCTTGATCATGTGCAACGAAGCTTTACTTGCGGACGACAAGAGCGTTCTACTCACGCCGCCGCTCTTCCTCAAGTCCGGGCTCAAGACGGAGCAGTCCATGAGCCCCATCACGTACAAGCAGCGCGTGTGGCTGAGTGCTGAAGCGGACAGCGGTGCCTTGTGGACGTGCGTCAAGGCTGATCTGGCTGGCACGGAGAAGCTGCTTGCTGCTGGCCAACAAGTTGTGGCTGGAGACCGCATCGCCATCGTGCACAAGATGACGGGCCAAGCGCTGCTGGCGCAGAGCGGCAGCAAGCAGCCCACAGACTTCGGCGTGGAGCTCGAGGTTTGCACGCATTCCGCTAGAGGAGCTGGAAAGCGACACCACCTGGCGGCGGAGATCGAGGGCACTCGCACGCCCGACACGGAAGGCCACCCCAACTTGGCTCCCAACATGTGGACGTTCGTGCTTGCCCGGTCGGCTCATGAAGCCCAGGACGATCGTCCGCTTCCCCAATTCGCCAGCGCTTCGTCCGTCATCGACGTGCTACAGCGCTGTCTTGCCGCAGACAGCTTGTACACGTTCCGGGGCTTTCTAGCAGCACTGAGTCGCGCTGACGGCAAAGGAACGGGCCACCTCAACCACGACGAAGCCAAGTGGGTCGTCCGCCAGCAGCACAGCGGTCTTCCTCTGCGCGACGAGCATCTCGAGCTGCTTTTCGACAGCTTTGACAAGCGCAAGGCCGGCTTCTTCCCTTTGGGTGACCTGCTCAAGGCGCTACGTGTGCCAGTCAGTGAAAGGCGTCGAACTCTCATGGAGACAACGTACAACCGACTCAAGCAGCAAGCGCCGGACGGGAAACTTACGCTTGCGGCCATTTGTGCGGCCTACGACCCGTCGATCGACTCGCGCGTTGGTGCTCAACAGCTCGCGCTCGATGATGCAGCGGCGGCCTACCGCAACCTCTGGCCGAACCAGGTATTGTGTCTGAGTGGTCATTGACGCTTGTGATGCCTTGAGTTGCTAACTTTCCGTGAACTTTCAGAATGCGAACGCCGAAGTCTCGTGCCGTGACTTTATCGAGGTGTACTCGGACATTTCAATGGTTGTGGCGCACGACGCGCACTTCGAGCAACTTCTGGCTGAGAGCTGGAGATAAGGATGCTGCCCCACATCCACTACGAGGCAGGGCATGGTAAATATAATGCTCAGTAGTATTTCGGTCAAATGTTCCCAGAAATTGGGCCCTCTATAATCGTGGGACTCCGATTCAGGTGTCTCATATTTACTCCCTGATTTAGTTTTTACCAAGTGGATACATCGACATTTGGAATGGGTTAGGGCTGCATTTTAAGATCTTGTCCCTAGGGGTCAACAATGGCAATAAAACCTGACTTTAATGACTTTATGTCCAATAAAGCGAGGTATAATATTATTCTTCAATTGCAGGTTGAAGGGGGGTTTCTTTTTTAATTTGTCATTAAACCGAGGACCCATTTTTATTGTATAGGCGACTCGGGTGCTGCTATCTCAAAACCTAGGAATAGAGGTTAATAGGAGATTTTTACTGAGGGCCTGTCTGGTCTCTGGCCCTCAGGGGCCTCATATAAGCTCCTTTTAAGCGGAAAAACCTCCAAGAGTTGATGAAGTCGTAAAAACTCGTAGCTCTGTAACAAGGGTCGTAAGAACTGAGCCGTAGTGATCGATCGCAAGCGACAGCCAGAGCTCGTGCATGCATTTGAAGCTACTGGCATTGGTACAAGCGGGATGGTGCTCCCGACAACGCAGTGCAGAGTGGCTGATCCGCTAGAAAGCTTCTTTTCGAAAAATGAATTGTTTGGCAGTTGTAGTCGTTCGGCGCATAGAACGCCATGGTCAGCTGATATTTGCTGGGGTGATGAGAATGTGTACGAAAAAAACGAAAACCGACGCGAGCAGGATACTCGCCAATTGCTAGCCACGAAGACGACAGCAATACGCTTATCATTATTCGATTTGCCGGCTGGCACACAAGTACAACAAGCTCACCTTCGCGTACCGCAAGATGGCTCTTGGGGATGACGCAGCCGCCGCGTTGATGGCGGAGGTCGACGCCGAGCTCCGTGACCAAGCCGAAGAGGAGACCGCGAACCTCTTTCTCTCGGCGCAAGAGCTGCGCGAGTTCGCGAAGACAAACGAGAACACACAAGGGGTCTATCTGACGGTGATCATGTGTGTTATGGCTGTGGAGCGGCTGACCCAACAACAGGGGCACGCGCATTACCATGGTAGACGGCTTCATGCAGCCACACTGGAAGGCGTACTGCAAGAAGCTGGAGCGGATGGACTCGTACCGTCGTGATGGCTGCGTGGTGAAAATTACTGTATGGGACCCAAAGATCCGCTCGGCCACCAGGCCACGCTTCCAAGTCGGGTCCATCTACGAGCTGAAGAAGATCCATGGACTGAAGTTCTATCACGACGTACTCCAAGGAAGTCTGCAGTCCGTGGGGGCAACGAACCCAGGGCTCATTAGGGAGTACTGCGACTTCGACGCTGTTAAGAAGGCCCGGGTGGAGGAAGCTGCTGCTTCTGGTGGCAACGATGAGGAACGAGATGACGAAGAAGAGAAGGAGGACGAGGAGTTGATGGTGTAAGGTGGCGACTGCACTGTCGGATCGAGAACCGGTCGATCTTCTGGACTCGTCGATTCACCCTGGGGTTATGTGGTGGAGGTGACTGGCTCCGCTGGTATGCACGCTTTTAAGTAGCGGTCGTTATTGCTTTGTTCGTAGCATGCCAAGTATGTATGCATAATGTCATCAACTTGAAATTCATGTCATGATTCTGCAAAGAATTTGAATTACATGGTGTTTTTCTTTGCTGTATAAGAAAGACACTCAGTTGGTCAGTAGCTTTGAGATTCATGGGGACTGCACCCCCGGGAAGACGATGAAGGGTGAGCTGCCATGTCTAAATTACATCACATTTCATTTAGACTCTTGTCCGAGATGCCGAAGAAGCGACCCGTGCAGCTTACGCTGGACGGAGCTTTTAGCACAAATGAGCCAGAAACATTCAAGCGTGCTCGCTTCAATGGAACGTTGGTAAGTGGCTTCCTCACAACTATTTGTTGTGGTGGCTAATCTAAATGCAGTGCGCTTGTAGCTGCTGGACAAGAGATCTATTGTTCAAGTCTTTGCTGAATTTGAGCCATTGGAGAGCAATGTGTACACCTACCGACCGCGAGCAGAAGTCGATGAGGTACGTCGTGAAATTACAGATGAATCTGAATAGAAGCTCTAACATTGAAGGGGAGACCGATCTACCGCTATGTGTTTGCAGCGGTAACATGCCCGCCGAAGGGCTGTGTTGTGGATCTGGCTGTGAAAATCGATCGGTATGTGCTGTGATAACGAGTTGCTACGGACATACTAAACTTGCGTTGCTTGGCTCGTCAGATGCAAGTTGAGTGTGTGAAGGGCCACTGCTCTACAGGGCATGACTGCAGTAACCAGCGATTCCAACGTGGATCATCAGTGCGGCTTCTGCTAGCTCAGCGCGGGGACAAAGGGATTGGACTCATTGCAGACCAGTTCATCGAGCGGGAGCAGTTTGTGATCGAGTATACTGGCGAAGTCATCAAACGCGGGGACTATTATCGACGTTATGAGGTACCAACTTGATGTATGCTTGTACTCATAGCGATCCCTAACTGCTCAATTTCTAGCATTTGTATGGCACGCGAAACTACTATGGTGTCCAGCTAAATGACAGAGAAGTCATTGGTGCTACGACGAAAGGTTCACTCGCCCGGTTTGCCAACCACAGCTGCGCTCCCAACTGCAGGCTAGAGCGCTGGGAAGTGAACGGAGAAGTTTGTTGTGGTCTGTTCGCGGAGTCCTTCATCGAGCGTGGTGAAGAAATCACGTTTTCGTATGCGGAGACTCGAATGCGGAATGTACGTTTGCCTTTAATGGCAAAACTTGAGTTTGTTATGCTAACCGCCCGTGTTGATGTTCTGTAGCAAAGATCGTGTTTGTGTGGATCCCTGAACTGTCGCGAATTTGTTCTCAAGTGATGCCTATCGGAACAGCAAATACTCGAGCGTACGGCTTTGCGATATTTTTCAATGTCAACGTCTTTCAGAAATAGCTAATTTATCGTCGATCGACAAATGGAAAGTGCAAAGCGCGTGACGCAGCGTGGCTGTTGTTGACGCTTGCGCTGTGGATGCTCACCGCATCCAAGTTGAAGACGGCGAAGGAATGGTGTGCCAAGGAACGACGTGATTGGTTACAGGACTTTAAAGCGGCGAGACTGCAGTTCCCTGACCTATATAGCAGGCTCCCAAATTCGATTTATGGCTGGTTGGAAAGCTATCGGGTTTGGCAAGGGCATTTCGGCTTTGGTGTAACTCGGCAATGACGAAGTCAAAGAATCCTGCCACACGGGCGCGAGCAGCCAAAAAAGTCAAAAGGGCTTTAGCTCGCATAACGAAGTGCAATTCACGCGTTAGGAAGCGCCGATACGCACGAGTATTTCAACTTTAGATGCTGCCGAGGAAGTTGAGCAGACCGCTCGTGCTCAACGAATCGATGATACACGAAAACGGAATGCAGCCGCTCAAAATTGGCCGGGGCGCACGAAGAAGGCAAAACGAGATGCTGAAGGAGACGATCGTGATGGAGACGCAAACGGTACAAAGGGCTGAATATTGGTGTGGTGTGTACGTGTTCCAACAACTAACAATCTTATGAATGTCGGCATTTTTTTCAAGTATCGATGAACCAATGTTGAGGATATGCGGGAGCTGTGGTGAGTTATCGAAGACAACACGGATGGTCAAGAAGCGCTACCAACCTGATAACGCGTATTTTGCTCCCCTGAAGAATCTCGAAGGAGTGTGTGAAGCTATAGCAGAGGCACTAACGGAAGCCGACTCGGATGGTGTGAAATTTATCTGGATTTGCTGCCGATGCAATACTTCACTCCACAAGAATGAAGTCCCCAAGTTTTGCCGGGCTAGCGGGTTCCGAATTGCACCAGTCCCGCAGGAGTTGTCCGTCTCGAACCGAATGGAGGCTCGCTTGATTGGACTCGGTGTGTCATTCACAACGTGTATGAATTTGTACCGGGACCAACAGGAATTCACACGGGGTAATGCCGTGAACTATTGGAATGATGTACGAGAAGTGGTTCGATTGCTGCCGAGACCGCTGACGAAATGTGGGGTGGTACTTCTGAAAACCAAGAACAAGCAAGGCGCAGTTTTTCTCAGAGTGCGGCCTGATATCGTGCGACGAGCATTGCAATGGCTGATCACGAACAATCCGCTGTATGCGGATGTTACCATTTCGGAGGAAAACCTGGGCAGCTTTCCAGAGATGATATCGATGCCGCTGTTCCCGCAATCGAGGTTACAGAAGCGGAGGAGCAAGAACTGCGAACCTCAAGGGAGTCAGTCGCTTCCCAAAACGAAAGCGAGGAAGACCAGCGGGCGTCTCGACAAGCTGGACCGGTCTCAGCCAACCTAGTGCCCAAAACTAGCCCATCTGTCCAACCAAACCAACATGACAATGAAATCAGTGAAATTGAGGAATCATTTGAGCTAGAGGCAGATGATTCAGACATCCACACCGAAGCAGAGAAACTAATGATTGCAGCGAATACGGCTGCTGGACACACGATTTACCCTACAGGCGAGATGCACCGTAATACGGACCCAATAAATGAGTACACGACAAAAATGTTGATGCAGAAGTGCTTTCCTACGTTGTTTCCCGATGGGAAGGAGGATTGCATGCTTTAGAAAATAGTGAACAACGTTATCACAAATACCATCTAGCAGAGTATTGTGCTCACCTGATGAAGTGGCACGATTGCCGATTTGTCATGCATGGTAATTTCAAATTCAAATTCTTTTGCCTAAATCTAATACAGCGCAGGCAGATCGATGGTCTCGTTCGTAGAGTTAACTCATCTTCCGCTGAAGCCAATGCGTCACTCGAACCGCACGCTGACGAACATGCAAAGGTGAAAACAGAGAGATGCATGCAGCTATGGCGATGGTTGAGTCGTTAAAACCATTTTTTCGAGGTGTGCGGGGAAGTGGACTATACTGGGCAAATGTACGCGACGATTTGATGAGCATGATAGGTAGTCGAGTGCTACCGGCGCGGTGGCCTACTTTTTTCTTAACCCTCAGTGCAGCAGACACGGTATGGCCGGTTTTGTTTAGAGCCTGCGATCCTGATTTAACAATGGAAGATGCTCGTCGTCTGAGTAGCGCTCAAAGGAGAAGATATCTCAATGAAAATCCTGACATAGCGGCTCGCCACTTTGATAGACGATTCCGAGCTTTCTTTGAGAGCGTGCTCTGTGGAAAAGCAAAGCCTCTGGGGGAAATATGTGACTTCTTTTGGAGAGTCGAGTTTCAGCATCGCGGTTCACCGCACGTACACGCGCTACTTTGGGTGAAAGATGCATCAGATGTGCTTGCCAAGAGCGAAACGGAAATTGGTCGCACTCAGCTTGCCGCGTATATCGACAGTGAGATTTCAGTGCAATCAAAAGATGCGAGTGATTTGGAGATTTGTAATTGCGCAACTTGTGCAAAGGAGAGAGAGGAAAAGCTAGATATTATATCTGCTAGGCCTCCACAGTTCAATAGTCGTGAGTGGGGGTGCGATTTATCCCGCGTTGTTCAACGTGTTCAACAACATTTGTGTAATGCTGGTTCGTCTTGTAGGAAGGCGGGAAACGGATTAGATTCGGCTTCCCAAAAGCGCTGCAGGAACGAACAGAAATTTTTGTTGACGAGGCGGCCGACGGCATTCCAGCCATTCAAATACGTTTGAAACGAGATTCCCCTACGATAAACAATTTCGCCCCCGCCCTACTTCCAATCTGGCGCGCGAACATGGACATCCAGCTCATTGGCAACGCCTATGGTGCCGCCGAATACACGGCTGCGTATGTAAGTAAGGCTGAACCAGACACCCTTCGCTTCAAAAAGGTAACTGCTGCAGCAGTGAAACGCGCCGATTCTAACCTTCCCAACCATGCAATTCTTAAGCGCGTCGCAAATGCAACACTTTCAATCCGAGAAGTTAGCGCCCAAGAAGCGTACTATATTTTGCTACGAGAACTTCCTTTGTATGGCAAGTCTCGACAGGTGACACGAGTGAAGGTAATGCGTCACAGTATGAGATTTTTTATAGGGTTGATGGGCCTGAGTTGAATCCGCTCAATGCTCCACCACCTATGCCTGAAATTCGAATCGAAAGAGTCGAAGCCGCATACATGGCGCGTCCGCATGAAACTCCATTTAACAGCATGGCACTTGCTACGTTTGTGGAGAAGTACGATTTTATCGACTCGACTTCTTTGTCAAAAACGAACAGCAATTTCTGGAAAAGAATAGATGGGAAAGGATTTTTAATGCTCCGTACGATTTCCCATGTTATCCGCGGGAAGCCCTGGATATCCCCTGACCCCGATAACCCGCACTATTGTTTCTCTGAGTTGTTTCTGCATAAACCATGGCGATTAATATTCGATCTTCCCGAATCAGACGACGATTGTATTCGCTTGTTTGCACATGAGCAGGAAATTGCAATTGATAGCGAACTCAACAAAGAATCGGAGTTGAATATTCATCGGCGCCACAGAATCGCGGTTCTGAAGGAATCCAGAGAGCGCATCGTCATGGCTGCTTTGCCAGCGTCAGAGTATGTTTTTGTAGAGCCTCAACCCGATGAAACGGCACGGGCAGATGCCATCGGTACCCGTGTTGAGTGCCACAGCGGTGAGCATGGCGATACATGGCCATCCAAGCACCAGTATACCGCGGAGGATGTTACCAAACCTCGATGCTTTGTCAAAAGCTATGTAAAACCCTGGATTAAGATTCAACGAGAAGCCAACAGTTTCACAAGCAGTGCATTACGCAGTGAGCAGCAGGGCGGCAGCTATACGTATCCTATCGCTGATTCATTTGATAGTCAAGTAGCGGATGTTATGCATGACTCGCAGTGGATCCCGTTTTCATTAGCAATGCGCCAGAGCATGAAGCGCTACCGTGCGTTTGTCGACAAAATCGAGTGGAACCGCTGAACATGATAATACACGGTGAAGGCGGTTCTGGAAAAAGCTGGCTTATCAAGCATATAGTCAAGGACGTACACAATGTATTTGGCGAGCACACGGTATCCCGTCGAGCATCGAAACGCGTCCTGCTTTTGGCCCACCAGGGCACTGCAGCGTTCAATATTAAGGGCCGTACGATATGTTCAGCGTTAGAACTTACATCATTTTCGCGCAGTGCATTCTCAATTCCGTATAGTTCACTAGCGACGACGAAGGGTGGACCACAAAGCTGAAGCGCCTTCAAGATCAATATGAGCACGTTCATCTGGTCATAATCGATGAATTCAGTGTGATATCGTGTGGCATGCTACATTGGATTGATCAACGGATGCGTGAAATTTGGCCCAGGTGCAGGAACGTAGCCTTTGGAGGCCGCGATGTGACCTTTACAGGTGACTTGGCGCAACTTGATCCCGTAGTCCCGTACTCTCTGTCCTCACCTATTTCAAAAATACGTAGCGGGGTGCAGCAGCTAGGTCGTGAACTGTGGGAGTCCATTCCTCATGTGTGCTGTTTAACCAGTCAAAACAGAGGTCGCGCAGACCCCGAATGGTTTTCTGCACTGAGTCGGTTACGGCGAAAATGCCCAACAAGAGAAGACGTTGTACTGTTCAACACGCGATATTGCAGAGCGAATGAAATGCCTGATTGGGTTAACGGGGCTAAACATATTGCGTATCTTAACACTGAAGTGGCAACAGCTAACAATTGTAGTTTAGAAGCGAGTCCTTCCCCGGTCGTGCAAATTCGGTCAAAACACACGGTAAAGCTAAAGAGACTGGCGAGTCAACGCGTAGTATTAGCAACATCCGTTGATGCAATGTTGGCGGAGGCAGAGGTACCAAACTCGACTAGGGATAGAGTGGTTTCAACACGAGTTAAGCTAGCTGTAGGTGCACCCGTAACGTTGAACTTCAACATGGA
This sequence comes from Phytophthora crassamura, assembly GCA_033557995.1. Classification (NCBI taxonomy): domain Eukaryota; phylum Oomycota; class Peronosporomycetes; order Peronosporales; family Peronosporaceae; genus Phytophthora; species Phytophthora crassamura. Next base: position 6,168,799 of record JAUCED010000004.1, read on the forward strand.
GCAATCTGCGGGTCTTTGTAATGGTACTAACGGCGTTATCTATGACTTTATGTTTTCTTCCGACTCGGACTTGCCTATTATTCTTATCCAGATTACAGATCGGTATCTCGGGCCATCATTTCTATCTACTGTTCCAAATATCGTACCAATAGTTCCCAGAAAACTTAGCTGGAGCAAGAAATCAAGCGACCTGAGCGTATTTCGCGAAGGCATACCTCGCTTACGCAATTACGGTTCACAAAGTTCAAGGACTGACATGCTCAAAAATCGTTTTTCATTCGACTTCCATTCCGAGTGCATCATTTGCATATGTGGCACTCTCGAGGGTTCGCCATCGTGATGATATCGTTCTCACGGCACCCATAACACTAGACAAAGTTTCGACGTCAGCAGAGCGATGCAAAATGTTTACCGACGAAGAAGAACGAGCAGCGAATGCTGTTTTGCTAACCAAAACCGCTGCACTCGACGCTATCCCAGCTATGAAGCAAATAGCGCTGAATCACAATCGCTTGCACAGGCCACGATAAACCCGCCAATACTGATACCTATAAAAGTAGCTACCTCTACAATCTGTTGGTTCCAGCCTCCATCTAGCTATGAAACACGGGTGCAGTTAAGCAGAGGCAGCACAAACAATTAGCTGTGCACGGCGCACACAAGAGGATGTCGTCAAAGAATCCACAACAGCCACCACCTTGTCGTGGACTTCAATCGCCTCCAGCCCGCATTCGATCACCACATCGGACGTCGCGTCCCACCATGAAGCAACACATCGTGCTGCTCAGCTAGTATTCATTATAATATCGCCCTCTCCAATAATAAATTATTCCGTACAAAAACAAAATGTTATTATTGATAATATGTTTGAGCTGATCTTGATGCTTGTATGCTGCGGTGGATTCAGAGTGATTTTCTTGGATTTCTGCAATCAATAGTTACTGCAATACAGACGATCCAATGATAAATTATTCCGTGAATATAATACCAATGATATTGCTATTATATTATTTTGTCCATGCCCTGCTACGAGGCCTTCGGTTGCCAAGAAAATGAGAGCTAACGAAAAAAATGCATTTGTCTTACTGTATCTGCTTTGCTTACCATGAACGGGTCCGCTGAGTTTCCTTCACGTTTGCCTCGATCTTCTTCAGTAAAGCCAACGTGGCCTCGCAGTTGCGCTGCATCTCGTTACCCCATGCAGCACTCACCCCTCCGTATCCAGTGGTCGGGTCCGCTACAGCATTCGGAATGCTGGGGCCTGGAGCCTTCGTGGACTCGATCACTCGAGTTGTTTCTGACTGCGCGCGGACGAATGGCTTGTGTTTCTCTGTACCAGGGGAAACCGCGGTTGGACGCCCACTCGAGGTAATGCGGAAGCTGGAGGCTCGTCGGATTGCTTGCTGTCTGCGCTGTTCGAGCACACGCACTCGACGGTAGTACATTTTCTTGAGTCGAATCATGTCGACGAAAGTTGCACCAAGCGCAGCGGTGATCACTTCGACATGCTTGGAGAACGCGTTGAGCGGATCTCCGTCCGTGTTGTACTTCATGATTTGCTTGAGGCTCTTTTGAAAGCGCGAGGCGTACAATTTCTTTTTGACCTCGTTTGGAAGCCGCTGTTTGGTACAAATGTTACGTTAGTAAACTTAAAAAAAAACAATTTACGGAAAAAGAAAACTTACGTCAGACAAAGGTCGGAAGAAGACGGTGGAGCCTCGCTCCTGGTGCCAGATGAGAGAGTGTTTGTACGACTTGTTGTAGCGGAAAGTGGCCTGCACTGCCATGACGGCGCTGATATCCTTCTTGTTGTTGAGCTCCATTCGATGGAGGAAAGCGTGCACTCTCGCTTCCATCGTGGAGAAACTAAACTTCTTGATGATAATCGAGAAAAACATGGCATCCAGAAGCACAGCCATGCAAGCTGTGATGGCGACAATTACTTGACCTCGACCGGTTTTCGGAGAGATGTCGCCATAGCTAACAGGCAAACGGTTAAAACGAAGAACGTGGAATTGACCACCCCCAAAACTTACCCGATGGAGAGAAATGTCATGAAAACCATCCATAGAGAGTCAGCTAGTAGCAGCTCGTAACATTGTGCATCTTCACTTCGCACAATCGCAGCGCTATCCTGTTCCCACGAGCACTTTCCTTTGATCGTCTCGATCACGTGCAATAGGTAGGCGACAGTCGCCCCCAGTACCACGTAGAAAGTCAAGAGCTTGCTCAGTGGCGTGTCGTCGAGTACCTTTTTGATCACGAACTGTCGGTAGCTGAACTCTGCAAGTTTATCAGGGACATGTACGTTGTTAGCGAAGGACAACTTGATGAAGACAATACGAAGGCTACACACACACACCTAGGTTCCCACTGAAGCTAGAAACCTTTTCCTTCTGCCGGATCGGGTACGGATAGTAGAGCCATTGGCCCCAGCTCGTTGTACGAGGAATGACCGACACACTCAGCAGCACAAAGGCATCACCTCGGTGCCCCGGATAAAGCTTCTCGATACCAGGAAACGGAAAAGCGGCAGTGTAGACCACTTCCAACGCGTACGTGGCAAAGCACGCCTAGTACCAGTGAAAAGGTTAGTTTTTTGCCTGTCCTAGTATTGAGTGTATCACGCACCAGCTTCAAGCGAAGCGTAGGCTTCTCGTAACGCTTCGTTCTCCACAGTTGGTTGATGCGGATAACGAGCCGCATCAAAGCTAAGAGAGCAATAACACCGCGTATCGTGTTCGTCGTTGCAAATGAATCCTCAGGAAGCGTGTCGACACATCCAGGGCGACCTGCACACGCGCACTTTTCGCGCTGTTACCGACGAGAGGTTAGTTGCAACCACTCGACAGCATTGAAATGGTACGAGAACTCACCCAGTACGGAGCTTTGTAGGACCATTGAAGCTGCACCAAGGACAAGAACATGATGACAAACTCGAGTATCGCCACTTTGAGGTCGCAATTGAAGACGAGATGCTTCTGGTAGGTTCGGAGCACGGAGTTTCGTTGCATGAAGTAAGACCAGCCTCTCTTGTCCTGCATAATACGCTGGGGGTCGTGCAGCTCGTGCTCTTCAGGGTTGACGTGTGTAAAGCCCTGGGCACGGACATCGTTTGCCTTGATCTGAGTACTGCTAGGTAGAGAGCGCTCAGACATGGTTTTAGTGCCAGCACTCAACGCTCCGTTCATTTTGGACGTGTCTGGGAGCAGCAACGCCGCTCCGCAGAGTCGATAGACACTGAAGAGGCCACAAAAAAGAAAGGAGTTTCAAGACCGCTAAATTGGGTTGTTTTGTTCTTCAAGCAAAATTTTGACAATATTATTATTAACTTTGCGTTAACTACTGTCGACTAGTGACGTAACTCGTGGCTTTGAGCGCTTGACAAAAAGTTCGACACCTTCGTTCAGCTCTTGCCGAAAGATGAGTGCGCTGACGGAGCGATGGATCACGACGGCGGCGTTGAACTGGTTGAGTCTGTGCACGGAGACGTCGTTGTTGCGAATGTTCCGACTTGCCAGGTATTTCCGCCATCGTTTCTCGAGATTGAGCGACTTGGGCAGCGCTTCGAGTTGCTGGTCGCTTAGCTGCACAACCGCAAAAGCCTTCCGTGAGTACAAAAAACAACTCAAGTTGCCAAACCAAGTAAAGGAAACGCACCTCATCAATGACGAACCTGCCGACGCGCCTTGCTACATCGTTGAAAAAGACTTTGTTCCCTCGAAATATAGGGACATCAAGGTACGCTGCATTGTACTCAAAGTCAGATTTTCAACTCACAATGAAAAGATACGACAAAAGGTCTGCTTTACCTGCGAAATCCTTGACATCTTTCGACGACACCTTGAAAGCCGAGCCCAAGCCCATGGGAGGCTCAAGCGTTGCAAGGAACGAAGGCAGGATATGCCACTCAAGAAATCCTGTCGCCTCGGGGTCGAAAGTCGACCACTTACTAACAAAGGCCTCATACTGCAACAAGAACGCATTAGTATTCCAACAACAGCATTTGGTAGTGGAAGAAGATCAAACGTACATGTTGCGGAAGTAAGACGCCGTCCTCCCGGTCTTTTTCCTTCGCGAACCCTTCCAAGATGACGGCGATGAAGATGTTCAAGAGGATGAAAGTCACGAGTAGTGTGAAGCTGTAGAGATAGACGAAGGCCACTGGCGAGCCGCAGCCGTTCATCGGCACACAGTCGACGTCGCTGGTGACGCCGCAAGTGTTGAGGTCGTACGGTGGGTCTGACTCGCAATCCTCTTGATTCGCCAGCTCGAACATCATGTCGTTCCACCTTTCACCTGTGGCGCAGCGAACCTAATAGATCAATAAACATTAGTGTGACGTTCAGCAGGGTGCGCTAGTCAGAAAGCAGTACCAGTGTGATCATCGCCCCCAAGAGCGACTGAAAGTTTGCAGTGGACGAGATGAGCTGGCCGAACTTGACTTTGGCAAAAAGCTGGACGCCCATAGCCGCGTAGATAAAGAAGACAAGAAAGAGGAGCCCGCCGATATTGACAAGGGAAGGAAGCGTGATCAGCAATGTATTGAAAAGCTGCCGCAGCGAAGGCGCCGAGTGAACCAGTCGGAACAAACGCCCAACACGAAAGCTGCGCACTGTCGATGCTGCAGCCCCCACGGCACTGCCGCCAACCATTTGATACATCATGCCAAAGAGTGTACCGAGCACAACCACGAAATCGAAAATATTCCACGGCTCTTTCCAGTAGTACCTGCCTAGCCCGATGATCTTGACGGCCGCTTCTAGGGCAAAAACGCCCGAGAAAAAGTAGTTGAGGTAGTTCAAGCCCGTCTCGTACAGATCTTCTTCACCAAAGTAATCCATCGCCATGAACACGGTGTTCAGTAGCACGCAGCCCATGATTAAGATCTCTAGTGTCGGGCTTAACGCGAGCCGGAAAAACGTTCGTCGCGTCATATCCAGCGGCGTTTTCAGTTTGCGTTTTGGTCGTAGGCTTAGCATGGCGTCGTTGATGTTGAGCCACTCGCGCTGGATGTTTGATAACAGGAACGTGCCATCCAACTTCTCTTTCATGTTGTTGAAGTTCTCAATCACAACGCCCACAAAGAGCTGCATGACGAAGAAAGTGCCCACCAGGATGAATAAAATGAAGAAAAAGGTCCAGTGTTCGCTGTGGTTCGGGATCGGTTGCATGTCGATGTCTGTCGCGTCGACGCTCGTGAGCATGACGGTCACCCAGCCTTCCGTTGTGGTCATTTCAAAGAAGGTCTGGATGCCGTGGATCACGTTGTCAAAGTTTTGAGGAATGGTGCTCGTCCACGTCGCCCCGAAGAGGTTACAAATGGCACGGGATGTCAAGCTTTCTTCACTGGAGAATACGCTCTGGGTCTCCCCCGAGGAGCTGTCACTGAACCAGTTCTGCTCTGTCAGCGTCATGTTACTCCACACGCGCGGTTTAGCAATGAGAAGCTGCTGGGTGGCAGTCAAGGCATCGAAGACGTCACCTTGGCAACTGTAGAACTTGCCCTTTAGGTTATTGACCGCCAGAATGCTAAAGATCATGAATACTAGCAGGCAAACCATGATCACGTTCACGATCTGAGGAATGGAAGCGATCAGAGAGCTCACAACGAGCTTCAGCCCCGGGTTCCGGTTGATCATTCGCAATGGTCGCAGCGCTCGAAAAGTTCGCAGGGACTTCACAAATTTGAACTGGGAACTGCCTTGGAACATGAAGAAGGAGGCAACCATTGTAATGGCAAAGTCCATGACATTCCAACTGTTGCGAAGGTAGGCCCCCTTGTGCAGGATAAACCCGTACGCGATGATCTTAATGACCATCTCAACCATGAAGAGCACGGTCAAGACCGTGTCAAACCACGAGAGAACAGAGCTGAACAAACTATCGGGAGGGCTTAGCGGGTTGTCGATAGCAAGTTCAATCGTGCTGACGATGATCAGCGCCAGTGACAGGTTGTCAAATTGAGGGTGGAGCAGGATTTTCATGGCTGTCTTCCGAATGGGGTTGTCGAGCGCCAGAATGAACAGAGAACGATGTGTCGCCAGTCGATCCGTAAGAAAGGAGTTGTTTGGGCGTCGCTGCGATGCTGGCGCATGGTCGTCAAAGATGTTTGACGCAGCCGACATGCCTTCTCGACGACTGAGACCGCCAGTAAGATGGCTCCGACTTCGTCGACTCTCTTCAGTTTCAAAGCTACTTGGAACAAAATCTTGCTCGCGGCGTGAGGATTCCCGTCGAGACGTTGCATTCGTCGGAGCCACTCGAGACCGTTGCTTTAGTGCGTCGCGATCGGCGTCGCGCTCTTCGTCATTCGACTCGTCAAAGTTGCCGAGCAGAATCGCTAGGAACAAGTTGAGCACGATGAAGTTCCCCAAGACGACAAGTGACACGAAGTACAGCACGGCCGACCAGCCCGAGGCGCGCCAGCCATCCATCATCACCACATTCCAGTTTTCACCTGTGAGAATCTGAAACACAGTGACAGCGGACCAGAGCAGCGTATCGAAATTGGCTCGAGGAACATAGGCTGCGGTTTCGTCCCGATCAACTGGAAATCCATATTCGTCGAAGCGGAAATTACCGGCGAACGTTTGCATCCCAATGAGCGCGTAAATGTACACGAAAAGCATGAAGAGCACACCAAAGTTGCCCACTTCACGAAGCGTACTGATCATCGTTGTGAGTAGTTTTTGCAGTGAGGGCCACGAACTGAAGAAAAAAATAATAATAAAAAAGAACAGACGTGTGAGCGGATATAATCGCGAGACTGATCAGCTAAAATCTCAATACTTACCGCGCAAGTTTGAATAGCGCAAACAACCGAAAAGATCGGAGACCTGAGAACGATGCGGCCTTGGCAGATGTGGTTCGTTGCTTGATGAATGTCGGTGGGGAAAGCAACAGCTCGATTGTGCTCACTGCAACGACAAGCGCATCGAAAAGATTGTATCGATCCTCCACCCATCCTTTCCATCCGAGTCCGATAATCTTGAGAAAAGCCTCCACGAAAAAAGCAAGTATCAAGGCGAAGTTGATCTTTTCCACGATGTCGTTCAGCTGCTGGTCGATCGGGTACTGGTCCAGTGATAAAATAATCGTGTTGAGCAAGATCAACGCCGTCTGGAGAACATTAAACGTCCAGTGATTCACAATTGATCCGAAAACGATCCGCACTCGAGAACTCGCCGTTCGGTCATTTGCAGCCTGGGCGGAGCGCAATGCAAGTGCAGCGGCCTTCACTTTCTTCAGTGCTTGTCTTTCCTCTGCTTCGAGGAACGATGCCTCAGAGAAATTGTCCCAAATGACGGCCAGCGTCAAGTTGAGCATGAAAAAGGAGCCGAAGATGATGAACGAGATGAAGTAGAGAACTGCGACCACACCGTATCCCGCATCCTGAAGCATGTACATGATGTCGCTCCTACAACGCCACGAGAGAACCCCATTAGTTTGTTGCGAGGATTTTAACTCGTGTCGACGTGGACTTACCAGCCTTCACGCGTAATACACTGGAAAATCGTCAACGAAGCTGCTCCAATGTGGTCGAAGTGCGTGAAGCCCCAGTTCATGTCGGCGTTGTACGTTGAGCTTTCTAGTACACGTCGGACGACTATCGAATTGGGGTGGGTAAACCTCACGTTGCCAAAGGAATCATAGTCCGATCCGCACGTCTGGCCGCTGGGGCACCGCCGAAACTGGTCGTCGCCAAGAGAGCATGTTCGAGCCGGAGATTCATCAGCAACGGGCCAAAAGCAGACTCGCGGGGTCCTCCATGGAGACGTATCGTGCGACCACAATCCGTTTGATAGCGGAATCGGCTCGTTGTATCCGTCAACGCATGGATAAAGCGAGTGGTTTGTGAGTACCATGCTAGTGTATTCAGCAAGGTCATTTGCCGTGATATCTGGAGCCAAGCGAAGCGGATACGGGGTAAGGCGGCAACGAGGATGTAGCACGCCACTCCACAGCTGCACGCCGATCACCCCGTACAAGAAGAAAAGAAAGGAAAGAAACGCGACAACAGTGAGCAGCTCCGGGATTGACTTGAGCAGAGCGGAAACTAGCTTCTTCATGCCTGGAAATAAGCAGAATGTTAGTCCTTGGGTAGCGATTAATGTAGAGTGATCTACAACTCACCCGCAACAGCGTTCAAGCTTCGTAGTGGACGCAACACACGGAAAATCCGAAGCACCGACACGTTAGGAATGCCTGGTATAACCGCTAGAATTCTGGTGCACACGCAGACGTTTAGTGAACAGTGGGATATCGAGTCCGAGGCTTCCAACGTGTACCCAATAAATGCGACAATGAAGTCCATCCAGTTCCATGGGTCCATCAAGTACGCGCCTTGTTCTCCGAAGAGCCCCATGGCGACGATCTTCATCGTGCACTCGATCGCGAACAGAACGGTAAAGATGCTGTCAGCAGAGTTGACGATCGTGTTCCGGATCGACTGCGAGCCGTCCAGATCGCCCTGCGCGTCCACTTTGCTGTAGTCAGCTATCGCGAGGATAGTCGAGTTGGCCAGGATCAAAAAAAGGATGAACTGGTCGAAGCGCTTCCACGTGATGCACCATATCAGCGCCTGCCGGAGGCGACTGCTCTCCTGGAAGAAGCCCAGCGAGCACGGCGAGAACTAGCAGCACCCAATAACAAATCAATACATGAAATGATCACCACCAGATTGCCGGGTGCAACTCACCAGGAAGCGCTTCCTATGCGCGAAGAAGTTGTAGCGGTCGGCGACGTCGCTGGACCCGTCGTCTCCTGGGTAGCATCCGGGCTGCACCACAGCGTGAAATGGGCACAAAACACCTGAATAAGCGGCATAGATCGTGCAAAGGTTTGGTCTCTTGCTTACAGCCGCATTGATGAACGCCTGGACAACGTCAGGGCTTCTTTCACTCGGCGCCTTCAGGGAGACGGACGAGTTGCGTCTCGCCTGCGCTAGATTGTGCGATCTCTGGGTGTCCAGGTGGAACCTCTGCAGCAAAAGCCCCGTAGTGCTGCTGGTCACGGCCTTGCTGCGGTAGCGCAGCGTCTCGGAGCCCATGGTGTCGATGGCAACAGGTGCAGTGGCGTCCGTTGGTCTCACTTCAACGTCGCAGCAACGGCCGGAATTTCAGCCAATGGACGATCGTCACGTGGCAACCAATCCCGATGGAGTATCATTCTGCAACTTGCGCTATTCGAGATACGAGGCAAAAGGATGCGAGGTGTGGCGCTGGTGATGACGGCAGCGGCTGGTCTGCTGGCCGCCGTGCAGGGCATGTACTCGAGCGAGGACAGCGTGAAGATACTGGACCCCAAGAGCTTCCGAGAGCAGGTGCAGCAGGACTCGGGTGTGTGGATGGTGGAGTTTTACGCGCCGTGGTGCGGCCACTGCAAGCAGCTGGCTCCAGAGTTCAAGAAGGCGGCCAAGGCGCTGGAAGGCGTGGTGAACGTGGCGGCCATCGACTGCGACGAGCACGAGGAGTTCGTGCAGCAGTTCGAGGTGGAAGGCTTCCCCACCATCAAGATCTTCGGCGACAACAAGGACAAACCCTCGACTTTCGACGGCGAGCGCACGGCCAAGGGCCTCGTGGACGCGGCGCTCACGGCCTCGCGTCGTGTGGTCAAGGCACGACTGGCTGATGGATCGGAGAAGAAGAAGAAGAAGGTCAAGCCCCAGAAGAAGAAGAGCTCGCCCAGCGGCAAGAGCAGCGTCATCACGCTCACGGACGACACGTTCGACGACCTGGTGCTCAACAGCGGAGACGTGTGGCTTGTCGAGTTCTATGCACCTTGGTGCGGACACTGCAAGGCCCTGGCGCCCGAGTGGGAGCAGGCCGCGGCCGACCTCAAGGGATCCGTCAAGGTCGCGGCACTTGAAGCCACGGCCAACGAGCAGAAGGCTGCCGAGTACGGCATTCAGGGCTTCCCCACCATCAAGGTGTTCGGCCCCTCGGCCATGGGACCCAGCGACGCTGACGACTACCAGGGCGAGCGCACGGCCTCGGCGATCACGGAGTTTGCCCTCGCGGCGCTGGACGTCATGGGCGGCGGCCTGCGGATCAAGGAGCTCGTCTCGGCCGACGCCGTGACCGACTTCTGTGAAGGTAAGTCGAGCTGTGTCATCAGTGTGCTGCCGCACATAACGGAAGGTGGCAAGAGCGCGCGTGACGGCTACATCAAGACGCTCGAGGAGGCGGCCAAGCTGGTGCGCGGCAAGCCGTTCAAGTTCGGATGGATGCAGGGCGGCGACCAGCTCGACTTCGAGAACCGCTTCGAGCTGACCTTCGGCTACCCGTCGCTGGTGGCCATCAACCTGGACCGCAAGCGCTACGTGGTGCAGCGCGGCGCCTTCACGGCCGAGGCGATCGGCGCGTTCTTGGACGGCGTCATGCAGGGCCGCGAGTCGACCGTCGGCTTTGACGAGCTGCCGGAGATCAAGACGGTCAAGCCGTGGGACGGCAAGGACGTCCAGCTGGACGAGGTCGAGGACGACGACGAGGACGACGACATCATGAACGAGATCCTGGGCAACGCGGCCGAGAAGGACGAGCTGTAAGGTGGCAGTGCAGCATAGAGAGATCGTAATGTGCGCCCCAAAGCGCTAGCTATTCAAACAATCGAAAATTCTGGTTGCAGTGACGCTAACAGTGGAGCTTGTCCGCTGCAGCACATCAAGCGCTTCTTTTAAAGTTCTCGGGCCATTTCTGAAGTCGCAAAACGATCACCGGAACTGCTAGCGTCAACACTTCCTGCTCAGTTTTGAGACGAGCGGCGAAAGGATAAAACGTTTTTGGTTCTAGGAGGACACTACAGTATACTACTACTGTAGTAGTACTACGTGGTACTACGTAGTACTGCAAAAAACAACGCGCAGTGGCGAGAAGCAGGGGGAGCTCTCGTGCCCGACGGCACGAGAGCGAGAGAAAGAATGTATTGGATGCCTCTTGCCCCCTTGCGGAGCAGAGGGAGGCAGTGTGTTGGTGGATGCAAGGCGAGGGTCTCAACCCCTCGTCATATATATCAAAAGTATGGTACTGGCTTGTGGTGGCGCTCTTGCGGCGCGACGGCGTGGCCGGCTTGTCGCCGCTCGTGTGGAGGCTCGAGGCGGCTCTACCGCAGCATGTTGAAGAAGACGAACTCGTCCATCTTCGCTTGCTCTTGCTGCTGTTCGGGCGTCACTTGCGCGTTGGGTCTCCGGCTAGCCAGGTCAGCCACGGCGCGGTTCTGCTTAGCGTTCGAGAGGCGGTTGGAGGTAGAGGGCGACTGCAGCGGGCGCTTGGCCGAGGGCGACACCATGGCGACGAGGTCCTTGAGGAAGTTGGGCATCGTGGAGGCAGAAGGGGGTGGGGAGACTTGGACGTTCACGGACGGAGGCGAAACGAATAATGAGGAAACTCGCTGTCGGAGCGGAGCCTGGTTGAACTAGGAGCAACAACCAAGCAGCAGAGCGTCCACAAGAACGTTGCGCGTCGCTGCAACTATTAATAACACTGCGATTGGCTGAAAGCAGGAATCAGTCCTCTTTCAGCCAATCGCAGTGTTATATTAAAATATATATAATACATATATAATACAGTAGTATATGATTGGCCGATTTTTCTGCTTCGTCGACAAGGTGTCAAAGAAACGTTCGTAGGCGCTGACGCCGTCGACGACGACGATGTGACTCGCGGGTGTTTACAACGTTTTACAGAGAGTAGAAAGAGTTCAACGATTAAACTATCGGAGGCGGACACTATACAAAAGGCAAATCAAATCTGGGCCGAACGTATTGAATTAGCTGCATAATGTGCTCGTACTAAGTACGGGACTCAGTCAGCATGCTTTGCTAAGAGAACTGGGGTCAAAACTGGGCAATTTGACCCCAATTTTCTGCAGGATAACGCGTCCATACATGCCTCGAGGCTCACCAAGGGCTTCCTATCCACCCATTACATCAACACGCTGCCGTGGAATGCCAAGAGCCCCGATCTGAACATCATAGAGAACGTGTGGGGGCTTCTGGCCCGCCGGGTGTACGCCAACGGGCGCCAATTTGACAAGCCTGACGACTTGATCAGACAGATCAAGCTCGAATGGTCCCACATCGATCCAGAGTATGTTAAGAAGCTAGTACGAAGCGTCCCGAAGGGGCTGGAAGCGACGCGGCTGTTAAAACGAGCCAAGACAGGTTACTAGAGCCGTTCGCATGTAGAGCCTGCAAGTGCGGCTATAATTCTGACCCGACCTAAATCTACACTTTGCCTCCTAGCTCCAAGCCATCTCGGTCTTTTTCATCTTCGCTTGCTGCATAAGCTTTCTATTCCTTTAAGACGGCCTCGGAGCTCTCAGGTTGCTGGAAGTTCTCGGTTTCCGGCGCAAGAGCATAACTTGTCAGGTGCGGCTATAAATTTTGGCGCGCACTGTACATGAAGTTCGCCAAATCTGAGACGAACTTTGTTCACAGTAGTAGTGGGAGTTTTAAAACTTAGGGGAAACCCAGGAACTGAGCAATGTGTCGGGGTTCTCTTCAGTGTCACTGTCGAAAACCAATGCCCCATGATTTTCAAGTTGGTCTAACGTCAATTTTTTTTTAAGTTTAAGGGTTATAGTAAAATGAGTTCACGACTACTGGAGTGGAAAACCAAAGCACCGCAGCAATGACATAGCTCCATGTTAATGGCAGGATTCTCCTTAAATCCTTGACTAGCGCCGGTTCTTCTGAAACAGGCACTTTACCTTGTTGAGCTTTGGTTCCTTCTGCAGAAGAGACTTGAGCTTGTCACCCTTCGAAAAGGACAGTGTCTACCTCGTCTCTTGTGGCAGTCGTCGTTAACAGTTTTTGTATTGCTACCCTTGGGGTATTGGTAGGTGCTCGCACATGTGCTTGTCCTTGCGCTGAAAGTTTGGATTGAAGAAGCCTGAGTGTTCTCTTCAGCGTCAGCGAAAAAATGCCCAACGCAGAGAGAGTCACCACGACGAGGAGCAAGATGAAACGTGTGCGTATCGTGCAATACTGAGCAGCCCGCAGGTATACGCAGGGATAGACGCATCTCACAAATCGATCAGCGGCAGGCTCAAAGTTGGTTGACATTGTTTCTAGTGTATCGAGCAGCCTCAGTTGTGTGAATGATTCGTATTGGGATCTCCCAACCTCTACACGAGCGATGCTGTACGTACATTTATGGGTCAACTCTCGTAAAAACTTGCCCCCTACCAACACCTATACGGATACTGCGTAGTATGATTTACTACTAGTAGTATTAACCTTGGTAAAAACAAACAGAAGACCAATAGCGTTCCCATTATCATTAGCCCATGGTCGATGCCTACATGGAGTTGTGTATGTTGGCGTTGTAGCGCGCTCTCGCAAACTTCAGGTAAAGTTGTCCGGCCTTCTCGCCAAACTTCTTTCTAATCGCATTGAGCTGCTTGAGTCCTGGAACCTTGCCGAGGGTCTGTAACTTGGGCAACTTGAAAATACCGAGGAGCTGCTTGAAGCTGGGGGTCGTGGCACCAACGCGCTCTTCGGTAGTAACATCCAGTTCAGTAGATTTCTGGCCGTGCTCTTCGGTTGCGGCATCCTTTTCAGTAGTTTTCTGGCTGCCTTTGAGGTAGCGACGACCTTCAGTGGTGGCGAGCTCGTGGGCATCGATTTCCGAGCTCTGGATCTCGACTGAGTTTTCAGCAGCCGCAGCATAGCTTGAGCATGCAACGAAGGCGATGATCAACAGCAGCAGGAGCTGGCAGGAACGCATGGCCGGGATTCTTCAGAAAGGTGTGGTGTCTTTTGTTGGGGTGCGCGCACTTGATCGCCAAATGCGAAGTGGGCAAACTTGAACGTGCCTGTCGTTAGTCAGGACTCCCGCGTCCAAGTTGGACTCCAAGTTGGAGTCCCCGTAAATGCTGACCCCATCTCGTTCGCATCTCCTGCAACCCGTCCATGCATTGAGGCAATGCATTGAGGCAATGCATCGACGGGTTGCAGGAGATGCGAACGAGATGGGGTTAGCATTTATTGTGCCTTTCGCCAATTTTGGCGGGTGGACTTCTAATTCCGGCATAATTAGATCGATAAAAAATTTCAATTCTTATTTAATGTTAATTATGCCTTCAATTAGAGCCTCGACCCCTAACCGTTGGTGGATAAGCTACGGAATGGCGGGTTTGCTACTCGCCACTCGCCTAGTTAGCTGCAACTCGGGCGTAATTAGCTTATTCGATCGTAAAGCGACCGCACCATCGCCACCCTCATTTCGCCCAAGGTTGGGCTACCCATAATTATACATAGAATTAGCTTTGTGTAGGAGGATTAAGGTCGAAATGAGATTAGAATTACGACATAATTAATGCGGCAGAATTAATGAAAGGCACAATACGGCATCTTGTAAATTACGAGATGGGATCAGTTGAAAAGGGATAATCTCGGACAGCAAAATGATCAGCCAAGATATCCGGATAGGATGTGTGCTTTGATCAGGCCTGAGGAACCAATTGGCAATTGCCGAACCTTTTTCGTTTCTTTCCCTCGATAACAAGCATCATGCGTTTACGTTCTCGCAATGCGTTTATGTTTGATCGTAATCGTCATAGAGACTGGAAAAACCTCTACGCGTCGACAGAGGAAACTAAAATAGGCACTCCAGCAGCATACAAAGTCAAGTCAGTCCATGCAGTGCTGCCTCTACTACCCATGTCAACTGGGGACTACAGCAGTAAATAAAAATTTAGCCGTTGTGAAGCGTGGCTGTCTTCATCTTCCTTGTTAATAAAGGCCAGAATCAGCTCAATTTGAGCTGCGGGCTAGCGCTGTACGTGCATCTCATTGAACCTTCATGATGTTTCAATTCGTTGTCGCGTCTGAAAACGTACACTGCATTCGTGTCATCGGCCTATTTGCGATTCTGCTGGATTAAAGATCACCGAACGACAGTGTCCCAGTGGAGTTACCGTCTGAGAGCGACGCAGAAAAAACAGCGAGCCTCCACAATGGGGCTACTTAATCTGCACGCCGAGCTCTCGTTTAAATTTGAGAATCATTTCTGGAGCAGGACCCTGCTCGATTACACATAACTGCCGTCGCCGCTCGAGGTCGGTAGACAACCGGTGATAATACCGATGCACCGCTTTGATGGTGCAGTAAGCACAGCGTTCCGCTCTTCTTGTCCTTAGTCGTGTTGCTCGTCTGTCAGTTGCTGCGGCTGCCTCCACGCGCTGCGTCGGTCCTGGTCCTGATCGGGGCCCGGTGTCCGATGGCTACAGCCGTACGCCGCCCCTAACTACTGGCTAGACTAAACACGAACACGTACAGGCGAGTAACGACTGCGGTCCTAGTGTTGCGTGGGGCGGAGCTTACTGCTGTTGCAGTTGCCGGTCTCCAATGATCTGCTGCCAGGTCTTGAAGGTGAGATGCCTGGGGCTGGCTACCTGGGGCTGGTTACCCTTTGACTACGGCTCAGTCTCAACCTTCACGCGGGCTTCGTCTTACCGCGGCCTTCAACGGGGCTAGTCCTACCCGTACTCCTCACACCTTGGGGCACTCCAGTGGCGACTGACTGACGCAACAAACTCTCACCTCTTAGCTGGTGTATTCGACTCGGTTAGCGGACGCTTGCGTGCTTCCGCGCCAAACTAACTCTCCCTGCTCATATCTACCGCGGCCTCCCTCGGCCAGGGCTGCCGGCGACTGCTCGCGCGGGCTCACAGCCGCACGTCCTACTCCTAATGTCGCCTCTCCGTACTTGATCCAGCCACGCCTTGTACCCGTCGGGTCACCTCTCCTGGCGCTATCTTCAGCTGCCTGGCGATCTTCTTGTGGCGGGACGCCAACCTTGCCGTCGACACGCCATCCGTCATCTCCTGCCGCTCTCCGTCGTCTCCTGCTGCTTCCTGTCCGGTACCGGGGTCGAGGCGACGTGCAAGAGTGTTTCACCACTCTTACTCACTTCCCCTGCCCCGAATCGTCCCCGATTCGTTCGCCCTGCTGTCCTCGCTCAGCTCATCCTCGCTGCCGTCCTTGGGCGTCCTCGCTCGCTTGTCCGCTGGTCTCCGCTAGTCCCGCTGCTTATCTTCTGCTGTCGCCTCCTGTCTCCGCTGGTCCTCGCTCGCTAACATTCCCCCGCTGCTCTCCTTCTCCACGCGCCTTCTGAGTGGCTTACTGCTGACCCGCGCTGTCGGCTACTGTCGTGTCAGCCGGCTGGTCTCGTCGCCGTAGTCTCCATGCGGCTCGCTTGTAGGGCCGAGTCGCATGCGTCCGTCACGCCACAGCTGCTCATAGTCGGCTTGATTGATCCACAGCTTGTCTGGGGCTGGCCGGTTAAGTCGATCACCCATGCGCTCCACCTCGAACTCCAGAACGTAACGACCCGTTCGGGTTCGGTATCGGCGACGGCGGCACTCTCTGACTGCTTCCCCTAGTTGTAGTCGTGCGAGTCGCGGTTGTCGTGAGACCAAGCTGTCTGCTCCCCGTCGGCCCTGCCCGGCGAAGACATAGATGACCGGTTCTTCATCCTCTTCGTCGGCGGCAGGTCGCCGTTGTTGGAGACCGTCTGCGTCGCTGGTCTCGGGTGCGGGTCCTCGGGCCGCGCCGTCTTCGGGTAGCTGGGCCGCTTCCACGACAGTGTCGTCACCTGCACGGGCTTGCTGGCCATCCTGGCCTGGTTCTTCGCTGGCTCCGCGCTGGGGTCCTGCTGCGCCCTCTGTCCTGGCGCCGTCGACTTCAGGCTGGCCGCCACTAGTTTCCCCGCTTGAGCGCGGCGTCCGTCGGGCGCGTGCTCTTGTTCTGCTGGCGATGGCGTCTCCTCCTGCGGGCTCGGCGACTTGTCCACGTCTGCGTCGCTGTCGTGGGGGTTCGTCGGCGTGGGCTCCGCTGGCCGCATCCTCGCTGCTCCCGGGGGACTGCGTGGGCCTGGCGCGCTTCCTGCCGCGGTCGTTCCGCGGCTTGGGGTCGAGTTGCCCGGCGTCTTGGTCGTGGGCGTCATCTTGCTCCGGGGCTGCGTCGTGTTGCGGTTCTGCTCGGCGTGCTCGGTCTTCGTCCTCGGTGGCCAGTGGCGTTGTGGCTCCCCCTGTTGCCGTCGGCCTGGCCGCCGCCTCGGGCTCGGCGCTCGCCACGCTATTCTCGGCCGTCTCTCGCGCAGCTATCTCGGGCGATTCTCCGCCTTCTTCTTCCGGGTCGATGTCTGCTGCCGCGACAGCCTCCTCGCGCAAGTTGTCAGCGATGTCGTCCGCCATCTTCTCCAATAAGTTCGTCGGGTAGTAGTAGGAGAGGAGGAACGAGCAGTGGGTCACGAGCTCGTTCCCGGACTCGAGCATCTTCACCTTGTAGTTGTCGTAGCCGGCGGCCTCAAGGATCTGTGCGGGCCCGCGCCAGCGGTGTCCGAACTTCGTGATGCCCGGTCCCCGGGCCGGTCGGTAGACCCAGACCAACTGGTCCACGCGGAACTCTTCGCCGTCGCGTTCCTTCCTCCTGTTGTAGTACATCGCTTGCCTGGCCTGCTCCTTCTGCAGGGCCAGCGCAGCCAACTCCCTCGCCTTCCGCAAGTCCTCGATTAACGCCTCGTGATACTCGTTCAGGGTCCTTCGCGGGTGCGCCAGCCTGCTTCGCCGCAGCAACTCCGCCGGCGTGCGCAACTTCCTTCCCATCATCAGTTCGTTCGGCTGGTACCCGTGCGTCGCATGGCGGGCTGAGTTGTACGCATATAGTGCGCTGGGGACGAAGTCGTCCCAGTCGTCCTGCCCTTCCTCCACGTAGAGGCTCACGATATCCTTCCAGGTTCGGTGGAAGCGTTCTACGAGTCCTAGGAGGTTGGGGCGGTACGGCACTGGGGTAGCTTGCTTGGTCTGCATCAGTTGTAACAGCTCTGCCGTCGCCTGACTCCCGAACTCGCGCGCCCCGTCCATCATGATTTCTCTCATTGGCCTGAACACGAGGACGACCCTCTCCATCAAACCTAGCTATCGCCGTCGCCGTATGCTCCGTGACTGCCTCCGCCACTGCGTACCGCGTCGTGTACTCCACGGCTGCTATCACATAGCGCTTGCCGCTCGCCGTCACCGGCAGGGGGCCAGCGACGTCGATCGCACAGCGATCACCAACATCGCCGGTTCGAACGCTGCGTAGTGGCGGCACCACCGCCTTCGGGCGCGCCTTCCTCGATCCACAGTCCTGGCAGGACGAGATCCAGCTGCTCACCGTCGTCGCCATCTCGGGCCACCAATATAGTCGTCTCAGCCGCTCGTTGGTCTGGGGCCCGCGCAGATGCCCCGCCCAGATGCTATCATGTGCTTCTTTGAAGGCCAGAGCCCAGTACGCCGCGGGTAGCAGTATACGGGTCTGACCTGGTTCGATCTCAACGTGTACCAGCCCGTCCTCGTCGTCGAGCACTCGCTGTCCTCGGTAAGAGCCTCGCTTCACCAACTTCCGCACCATCGCTGACTTGCTCTGTTCCAGTCGAATGTCGGCATCTGTGAATTGCACTACTCCCAGCTCCGCGCTATCAACGCGCCGAATCGCGGCAGCGCGGTTCATCTCCGCGGCCAACTTGACCAGCTCCGCTTCCACCGCGGCCTTCGTCACCTCGCTGTCGACCTCCGGCCCCGCGGGGACCTCCTGGGTCTCGGTGACTTGCACCGCCTCCACCCTTGCTGTCGAGCTCAGTCCTCCAGTCAGCTGCTGTCAGCAGCTCCTGCAGTGTTATCCGCCCCGTCGCCCTCGATTCACTGGCCTGCCGGCTGGTAGGTAGAGGGGGCATCTGCACCGGCCTGCCGATGGCGGGCTCATTCGCCTCGCTGTCGCCCTTCTCTTCGGCTTCTTCTGCCTCAACTGGTCCCCGGGAAAGCGCGTCTGCCACGTGGTTCTCCCGCCCCGGCCGGTATTCGATGTCGAAGTCGTACTCTTGTAGTGTCAGTGCCCAGCGGTGTAACCGGCCAGCGGGCTCCTTCGTGGTCATCAACCACTTCAGAGCAATGTGGTCGGTGACTATCGTAAAGCGCCGGCCGTACAAGTGAGGCCTAAACAGCCTCGCCGCCCACACCACTGCCAAGCACTCGAGCTCCGAGATGCTGTAGTTGGCCACCGTGCTGCTGTTCACCTTGGAGGCGTATGCCACCGGCTGGTCGCCCTGCCCTTGATCTTGGGACAGTACCGCTCCCAGGCCCGCCTTCGACGCGTCAGTGGTCAGCTTGAATGGCCTCTTGTAGTCGGGGTAGACCAGCACTGGTCGGGTACTCAGCCACGCCTTCGCCCAGGCAAATGCTTCCTCTTGTGGGGTGCCCCAGGTCCACTCAGCCTCCTTCCTCAGCAGGCTTGTCAATGGCGCCATCTTGGCACCAAACGCTGGGACGAACCGCCGATAGTAGCCCGCAAGCGCCACGAACCTCCTTACTTGCACGTCGTCCTGTGGCACCGGAAAGTCGATTATGGCCTTCACCAACCGCGGCGTCGGCTTGATGCCGTCCTGAGTGAGATCGTGGCCCAGATACTCCATCTGTGTGGCCGCGAATGAACACTTCGCCGCCTTGAGGCTCAGGCCTGCTTGATCTAGCCTCTCCAACACTACCGCCAGCTCCACCACGTGCTCCGCAACCGTCCCCTTGGTGAAGATGATGACGTCGTCCAAGTACACGAGGCAGCAGACCCACGTGAGCCCCCGCAGTACGCAGTCCATGAGTCGTTGGAATGTGCTCGGCGCGTTGCACAAGCCGAAGGGCATGCGCTTGAACTGGAAGAGTCCTCTGCGCGTGGTGAACGCTGTCTTTGGTCGGTCTTCGGGCGCCACGCCTAGCTGCCAATAGCCGGCATGGAGGTCTAGGCTGGTGTAGCGCCTTGAACCGTGCAGGGCTTCCAGGGTCTCGTCCACTCGGGGCAACGGGTACACGTCCTTGGCCGTCACCGCGTTGAGGGCCCGGTAGTCAATGCAAAACCGCATGCTACCGTCCTTCTTTCTCACCATAACCACGGGAAAGCCCCATGCGCCCTCCCCCTTCTCGATCACGTCGTTCCTCAGCATGTCGTCTACCTCATTGTCGATCACCTCGTTCTCGGTGACTGCGTGCGTCGGCGGCGCAACATGATTGGTGTGGCATCCCCGGTGTTGATGTGGTGCTGTACGTTCGTCTTGGCTAGCGGCGGGCAACCCTCCTTCTTCTCCACTATCTCACGGTAGTTGCGCAGCAGAGAGATCACCAGGTCGTGGTCCGCCGGCTCCATCTCTCCCATGTCGAGACTCCCCTCGTTCTTCAGTGGTTGGCTGTCCTCCTTCTTCAGGGTGGCTACCCAGTCGGCGACTCGGGCACGCTCCAGTTCACCATTCAGCGAGAGGATCTGCATGGCCTCGTCGGTAGGGATCCAAGTCCCTAGCGCTTCCCTTGCCGGGAGCTTCTCGCGGCGTCCCTCCAAGTTCATCACGGACAGCCTCACCTTCCCTTCACGCACGATGTCCACCGTTGGCGCAATGACCAAGTGGCTCTTGCTCGTTGGTTTCGGCAAGAACACCCCCGTCGTCCCCTCCTCGGCGTCGACCGGCACCTGCAGTAGGCTCTGGGTGTTGGTGGGCAGCTTCACTGTCCTGGCGAGCCGTACCACCGCTCTCCGCTCTCCATTATCACCCAACGAGGTCACGGCGTGACAGGTAAAAGGTAGGATCACCTTCTGACCGCCAGCCTCTCGATACTTCAGCTCCCTGCTAGCAAAGTCCATCTTCACTTGCTTCTTCACCATCCAGTCCTCGCCAACCAGGAACTCGTCACCTTGGCCGTCCACCAGCAACGCATCGACCGTCACTCTCTGCTGGTACCTCGTGGTCCCGGCGAATCTCCATACACCGAGTACTCGGAGGCGTCCACCACCAAAGCCTTCCACCACCTGCACCGGCGCCTCCCGGGTCACGCAGCGTCCATACTTGCGCAGCTCGATACCGGCCACACTGAACTGGGCGCAACTGTCCAGGCGTACTTCTTGCGTATGGTTCCGTGTGAACGCCAACAACGCCGTGGGCAAACAGCTCATGCCGCCGGCTTCTGCTGCGCGCAGTTGTGCCACTCGCTGCGTCTTTCCTTCAGCGTCCTTGGTCAGCTCGATGTCTCCGTAGTTCCCTTGCTGGACGTACGCGTACTCGTGGCGCGGCTTGCGCCTCTTCTCGTCCGGGCCGACGTTGTTCTTCAGCTCCCGGGCCAGCAGTTGGCCCGCTTGCTGGCGCCGCTGCTGCAGCCGGCGTACGCACCGAGCTCTGCGGAACGCCTTCGCCGCCTTCAGGGCTCCCCTCCGTGCAGCGCGCATGTCGGCGAGCCTGCCGCACTCGTACAGCTCCACTGGGCACTTCTCCTCGTAACGGCGCACGCACCCCAGCCACTCCTCGTCTGCAATCTCCTCGGGACTAGTGGTCGCAGGGCTCTTCCCCTTGGTCTGAGCCGCCTTTTGATCGTCGGTGTCGTCCTCCTGATCATCTTCGTGCGGGGGCACCCACATCACCTTCTTCTTCGCGGCGATCGCAACCGCCTGGAGTCCCCGAACTCGCTCTCGCCGGTGCTCGCGTCCGCCTTCTCGCTGCAACCGGTCACGAGCTTGCCTCACGATCACCCGCAAAACCTTGGCACGCTCCTCTCGTCGCTCTCGCAACTCCTTCGTCAAGATCCCGTGCACTGCAGCTACGACTGCTTCCGCGCGCCGCTTGCGTCGCCTGGCGGAGATCGTCCTTCCGCTGCTGACAGGCGTGGCCACGTTGTAGCGGTCGGCCAGCAACTTGTCCCGGCCGCCGCCGTCATCGCTCTTCGTCTCCCCCTCGAGTGCTGTCGTGGCCCCAGCAACCGTTGCTATCGCGGCTGTACTGCCCGCGGTAGCCTCCGTTGACCGGACCTGGCTGTCTTCCTCCTCCTCTTCAGTCGTCCCACTCACGGGTTCCGCGCGCTCTTCCTCGTCGCCCTCACTTACGGCGGCAATTGCCGTAATGGGCTTCTCCTCTCTCCCGTCCTCTGCCAGGCTCCTCGATCTCTTGCCCAGCGTCCTCTCTGCTGTTCTGCCTCCTCGGCCGCCACTCTTCCCCTTGTTCTGTGCACCGGCTGTGCTCGTGCCGGCACTCAGTCCTCGGAGCTGAGTGCGTTCTTTAGCCGTATGCGCTCTCTCCTCTTCATCCTGTCGCTTCACTCTTACGCTGCCCGCGCCTCGAGCTCTGGGGAATCCATCGCCTCCAGACAGCAGAGCCCCCGCCTCTACTGCCCTTCCTGGTTTCCCGCTGGCGCATCCGGAGTCGGGGTCTGTTGGCTAGGCTCAGGGTTGCCGCCACGGGCTGCTGCTGTTGCTCGTTCGTTGGCCGCTTCCTCGGCCAGCCTTTTGCTGCACTCGAGCCACCAGTGCCCTGGCTTACCGCAGTGGTTGCAGTTCGAGTGTTTCTTGCGCTCCATGATAGATTGTCGGGCGTCGTTCGGCCCGTAGTTCTCGACTCCGAACCGCCCTCCGCCCCGTCCTGATGCGAAACCCCGGCCGCCACCTCTTCCTCCGTTATGGTTCGACCATCCTCCGCCGCCTCTTCCTCCGTTCTGGTTCGGCCATCCACCGCTTCGGGTGCTCTGTCCCGCTGGTGGCTTCTGCTCGGCCTCCTCTTGGTTGCTTCCTGGCTCAACTTTCAGGGTTCGCGAAGTCTTCTGCCGGCTGCTCGGCACCGCTGGCTTGGTGTCGTGCAGGCTGGAGAAGTAGATCATGGCTTGCAACGCAGCCAACGAGACGGGGTCCCGCTTCGCCGTCTTGGCGAGGCTGTCGATTGGCTTGCCTCGGGTGTCGAAGCTTGGGGTCTCGTCGCTTCCGAACCCCAAGCCCAGCTTCTTCCAGTCGATCGGGCCAGCCGGCTCGTCATTGTAGGTCTTGCGTCGCGTCGGTGGCGTCTCATCGCTTTCGTCCAGCTCGCGCTCTGCACGGTGACGTCGCTTGGCCACGCGCCAGTCCGTCACCTTGAAGCCTTCTCCATACTCGCCGCACTTGTCCTCGGCGAACTGCACGGCCTCGTCGAGCGTCTGCGGTTCGTAGGTGCGCACTTGTAAGGCGGTCACCGCGCTGTTGATCCCATTGATGAAGGCTTGTACGTAGGATTCCGCCGGTACGCGCTTGCCGAAGCCGATACTCGTCAGGCTGGCCGCGTAATCACTCAGACGTTCGCCAGGTTGCTGCACGCGGGCTGCCAAGCGGTTTTGAATGTCGAACATGGTGTCACGGCGCCCGTACTTCTTACGCATGGCCCGCACAAGGAAGTCCAGCGTCTTGTCCTCGGGGCGCATGGTCTCCCTCAGCGTGATCATCCATTTGCCGGCGGCGTCCTTCAGGTGGGCGGTGGCGCCGTAGAACAGCTCGTCTGCCGTCCACGTCTCGCCACCAAGGCTCGCTTGTCTTTCCACCTCCTGCGGGATCGTCGCCAGCCAGGCTTCCACCGACTCGTTCGCCTGCCCCTTGAAGTCATCGATCTTCAGGGACTTCACCCTCGCTCTGCGGGCGGACTCCGTCGCGGGCGCCTGGATTACGATCGGTTGCTGCTGTGTCGGGGCGACGGTTGCTGCGGCGGATGGCTGCGCCAAGAGCCGGCCCATCATTGACCGCTGCTGCCCTGGCGTGAGCGCGCTCCACCAGTCCATCGATTCGAAGTCGTCGTCGTCGTCGACTTGGTTGGTCGACGCCGCTGCAGCTGCCGGCTGTGGGTTGGCAGCGTCTTCCTGCTGGTCGTCTCCTTGCTCGTCTCTATCCCCGTCATCACGTCCAGCGTTTCCTTCCCCTCCGGGGCGCTCCTGGCTGTCGTGGCCGGCGTCGTCAATATCTTCGTCCGCCGTGGTGGCGATCATCACGTTACTGCTCACGTCCACGTCGTCGCCCGTGTCCAGCCGAAGACGCGTTCTTGCTCGCGACGTCGTCTTTGGCCGCGGCGTCCTCCTTGTCGCTCGCGTGCCTGCCACGGGCGTGCTGGATCTCCGGCGGCTCTCTCTCCTCGCGCGGTCATCTCGCTTTCCTCCTCTCTTCCTCAAGCGGCTGGTTTCGTGCCGCTAGGCCTAGCTTCAATAGAAGGCCCCTGTATGACCACCAAGTAAGCACAGCGTTCCGCTCTTCTTGTCCTTAGTCGTGTTGCTCATCTGTCAGTTGCTGCGGCTGCCTCCACGCGCTGCGTCGGTCCTGGTCCTGATCGGGGCCCGGTGTCCGATGGCTACAGCCGTACGCCGCCCCTAACTACTGGCTAGACTAAACACGAACACGTACAGGCGAGTAACGACTGCGGTCCTAGCGTTGCGTGGGGCGGAGCTTACTGCTGTTGCAGTTGCCGGTCTCCAAGGATCTGCTGCCAGGCCTTGAAGGTGAGATGCCTGGGGCTGGCTACCTGGGGCTGGTTACCCTTTGACTACGGCTCAGTCTCAACCTTCACGCGGGCTTCGTCTTACCGCGGCCTTCAACGGGGCTAGTCCTACCCGTACTCCTCACACCTTGGGGCACTCCAGTGGCGACTGACTGACGCAACAAACTCTCACCTCTTAGCTGGTGTATTCGACTCGGTTAGCGGACGCTTGCGTGCTTCCGCGCCAAACTAACTCTCCCTGCTCATATCTACCGCGGCCTCCCTCGGCCAGGGCTGCCGGCGACTGCTCGCGCGGGCTCACAGCCGCACGTCCTACTCCTAATGTCGCCTCTCCGTACTTGATCCAGCCACGCCTTGTACCCGTCGGGTCACCTCTCCTGGCGCTATCTTCAGCTGCCTGGCGATCTTCTTGTGGCGGGACGCCAACCTTGCCGTCGACACGCCATCCGTCATCTCCTGCCGCTCTCCGTCGTCTCCAGCTGCTTCCTGTCCGGTACCGGGGTCGAGGCGACGTGCAAGAGTGTTTCACCACTCTTACTGTGCGTTACCTTAGTCATTGATATCGGATGGGCTATCCGGCATGGCTAGGAGAAAACTAAAAGTGTGAGGCAGAGCTTGCAGTGGCGGTGTCGACGTCAGTATGCGTCTTCGAGTGGCCTCCAGCTATTCAATGGTATGAACTATGTGTCCTCAAACATTTAAGAGCTATACTAAAGCGAATATGCTCGAGGAAACTGCTGCGCGATCCACTCAAACTTTGGATCCAGAGTTGAGGATGATATGGATATATCTGC
This sequence comes from Phytophthora crassamura, assembly GCA_033557995.1. Lineage (NCBI taxonomy): Eukaryota > Oomycota > Peronosporomycetes > Peronosporales > Peronosporaceae > Phytophthora > Phytophthora crassamura. The sequence goes on from JAUCED010000004.1 coordinate 6,193,886, forward strand.
CGAAGGAACCTGGATAGATGCATCAAGTATGCTTCTCCAGCAATACCAGCAAGATTGGACCGACGTGGTGGTACGCAAATCAAACGCGTATGCGCCAACAACGAATTGGGCTGCGTGCACGAAAATGTTTCCGATGCTGTTTCCTGGAGGTTGTGGAGGTCCGACCGAGCCAAGAAAAAAAACACATGTCAGTGCGAAAATGGATTCTGCGATGTTTGCGAGTTCATGGGCACCGATTCGAAAAGCACTACGCGTTCATGCTACTAGCATTTGATTATCTCGCTGCGAAGAACGCAAGGGAAACTCTCTTCGTCAAAATGAATGTGAGACGTACCGCAGTTGAGGCTGCTGAAGTATCACAAAGCACTGTTAGAGATGCAATTGAATACTTCAGGCACTTGGCTGCATGTCGAGTCAGAGGAATTAAGCCACGATTGCCAGACCCAGACGTTCAACACGTAATAGATTTGCGAAAGGGGCTTCGTGTCCCCGAGTCGGCCTTCTTTGGATCGAACAAAAGCCGAATGCGTGCCCGCCATGACCTGTTTGGGATGCTTAAACGCTTGGGACCTCTACAAATATTTTTCACGGTGTCTCCAGACTCGGCCGGCACTTATAATATTGCCGTAAAATCTAGTTCATTGAGATAAACGTATCACAACAAGTGTGTGCCAGCGAGAACGTGCATTCGTGTACAATCTCATCAGATAGTCAGCCATTGGAGCGATATTGGAAGCGACCAAAGGCCCTCGAAAGCGTATCGTTCAGCGACATCTGTGAAAAATATGAGCACACCGGAAAGCGACCACTTGGTGGAATTGATGGCACGCTGGCGTTCACACCGGTGCAGTATACCAGGTTGGAGGCAGCTCAGATATTAGTCCTGTGTGGAGAAGAGATTCCCGACATTTCAAGTGATGTTGATCAGGACGTTTTGAGTTATTACTACAGAGCGATGCTGACACTTTTCAAGCCGCACCGACAGCATACACTCTTGAATTCAGATCATTCACCTTTAGCAAGTTATCGAACATTTTTAATGTATGGTGATTCCACCAATGTTCGGCGTCTTTTGAAGTTCGAAGACCAATGGAAGGATTATTATAGAGCTCAAAAGCGCGGAGGTGAGAATGAGGAGTCGGCGGAGGCCACATTGTTGAGATCAAGAGCTGCTGCTACTTCTGTATGGACAGAGGACAATAGTAGCAGACAAGAGCACGACGAGGCAGAGGATTTTGATTCCGATCCCGAAAATTTCCTGGATATCACAAGCGTCACAACGCCAGATTCTCGACAGCAAAACTCGTTGGGGATGCCAGCGCAATTGTGGACACGGTACCGAACCTAGCTGCCGCAATTCGATCAGCTACACAAAAGTATATTGCGGCAACTAGAGATTTGGGTGCCACCGACGTCAACATCAGCTCCCATACGAATGAACATCTCTGTCTTGAAGTTGCTGCCAATGACGAACTTTGGCTGGGGACGCAGAGTTTTATTGAAATGTTCCCAGACGCGCCAACACGTTTGGAGAGGTTAACCGAGTGATTTGGTCCTGTGCCATATGACTGGCGAGATGGCGAGCCGCGATGGACACTATCGTCATTGCCTCAATTTCCAATGATTGCTATGGTATCCGAAGCCATTCAATTAAATTTTTGGCAGCATGCTATCTTCGAAGTATCTGCGCGACACTTTCTTTATGCATACTGTAAAGACATTGAAGAAGCCATCGTTACCTCCTTATTTTCTCCGAATGTGATGCTCGCGCCATACGAAGTCAAATCGCAACTGATATCGTACTTTGGTGGTGAAGCTGGAACGGGTAAGTCAACTGTTGTTGATGCCCTGCTGACGTTTGCAAAGGCATGGGGACGTGTTGACAGCGCTGAAACAATGGCTTTCACGGGCGTTGCTGCCATTGACATCAAAGGGAAAACCATGCACAGCGCCCGCAATCTGAAGATCAACGGGGCCGAGCCGAATTCAGCTCCTACGACAGATATGAAAATTCGATTCAGCCGCGTTGTTCTAGTCATTATCGACGAGATTTCGATAACAGCCCAATCTCTCCTTGGAGGAACCGATGCAGCCTCACGAACGATGTCATCAACGCCCGAAAAGTTCATGGGGGAAAGCATGTATTGCTAATTGGAGATTGGATGCAGCTCCCTCCTGTAGGAGGGCCTCCTTGTAAGTTTCTTGGTGTAAATAATTGGCTTGATAGCACAACCATCTCACGTGCCTGATGCTCATGAATAGGTTTCCAAGAGCCCCCTGCTGTCGCTAATCGGCTTCGCCGCACAGGCCACGAGCTTTATTTAGCAATCAACTTTGTCGTCTTTCTTACAAGGAATATGAGAGCCCGATTCGACCCATACTATACGCAACTACTTGATAGCGTCCGCTGGGGGGAGCTTTCAAATGATCAGCTGATGATGTTGAACACACGAGTGCAAACCGTGGATCAGCTCGAGCAAAGCACGACACAAGGGGATGACGAGTTTATTTTCCCGTTGTCGTGTGTACGAATAAGCTACGCTGCGGAATCAACCATCACATGCTTTTTCGTATATCAATCAAGCACGGAGATTACCTGTTTACGAATGTCTTGCAGTGCCGAGTTCCCGTTCCAAAAGCATTGTTGGCCACCTCCCAAACGCTGGTGATAACCTCACGGACCGCATACCAATGAAGCTCCTGTTTTTCGTGGGCATGCCCGTGATGGTAACACGAAAGCATCCCAAGTTAATTGAGGCAGACGCGATCGCGAATGGTGTAATAGCCACCATCATCGGGATCTATCCACCCCCAGATATACAGCAAGTAAGCACGTACGACGTTGAAGACGTCGTTGTCCACAGGCTTCGTGTACGTCCTGCGCTACTGGTGCTCAAGATCCACGCGTGCAACAGACTTTTAGTCGATGGGCTTCCTGAAGGCATCATCGGTTTACCACCACTCAAAACACGACTCCGACTTACACAGATCCCGAACCCGTCCCAAGCGTCCGTCACCGTCGAGCAGTTTGCAGTCGTTCCTGCGTTTTCTTGCACCACCGAAAAACGGCAAGGACAGATATGTCATCATGGTATTATCGTGACTCCTCTAGATCGTCGTCGTATTGCTGTACCCCATCGAACGCTGTATGTTGCGTTGTCAAGAGCGGTTAGTCTTGCAGGCCTCACCCTGACAGAGCCAACTACTGCTGAGTATCTCGCAAAGTTCCAGCCGACAGAGACTACGAAGAAAGAAATGCAGCGCCTCATCGAGCTAGTTGTCATGCCTCCATACATCACAGACAACGAAAGAGTGATTTCTACGGGTGGAAGGCCAGGCAAGGTCCTTCACACCAATGAATCTTGCTTCAATATTCTTTATTTTTACGGTCTGGGTTCAGTTTTGCTTACATTTGTCATTGGAAGCTGAGAAACCTCGTGTGCGAAGAGAGCTCGATAGAGACTCGAGCGCGCTACTGTCAAGAGAAAAGCCACCGCGCCTATTCCTGGGTTTCAAAATGCCTACCTGAAAGGAGCTTCAACAGGAATATACGTGCTGTTGTCTCTGATCTCATTAACGACTTGATCATCCTCTGCTGTTTGGCCCGGCAAAGAAGTTCTATCCACGATGATGCTGGTAGCGGTCACACCACGCAGGTTTCGAGATGTTGTGTCGATCACTTGCTGACTGTGGCGATAATCGAAGTTATTGTGGTGGAGAGACCTGAGAAATCGTTTACATAACGGCAAATTCACTTCGTATCGCTTCTTGCACGCTGCAGCCTGGGCCTTCGTCATACTGCCTACCATTGTCACCCTTACCCGTCCAGCGAGATCACGTGGCAGCATTTCTACGATGGGTCCTTCAGTGTTCAGATCTACATAGTGATGAGATTTGATCGTGCGGCACCGTCCACCAGTCACTACGGACAACGACACGCAAGGCAGGACAAGTGCGACAACTTGTTCGTCAGTTCGTGTCATACCTTCGTACGCGCTAGGTATATGCCCGATGAAGTTTCCATTTGCTATCGCCGCGGTTGGTGGTACACCTCCTTGACGGCGAGTTATATGGTAATTGCAACCACGGCAGTCGTTGGCTCTAACAACACCATCATCATTGTGAATAGCTACGAAAACACTGCGTTAGGATACGGCCCCAACATTGCGACTAAAAGTTCTTCGTGCTCACCTTCGGGAAAGAGTAATAACCCCTTCAGACGCGGTTCCATCGGTGAAGCATCATACTATGCCAAAATGAAGTCTGGGATGTGATCGGATTCTTCTACACTTAAGCTGTGACGCATCAACTACCCAACGCACATAGTTAGATACCAATTTCCAGTACTTTGTGTGTGGGCACCCACCTGTACAAACTGATCGGTTAACTCTTGCCGGATGATGTCACTGCACGGGCAGCTCAGCTCACGAACGCAACATGGTTTCATTTCCTCTGACGCCGACATCATCGCTCCAATGGCTTCCTGCTCAATCTTGACTAAGCACTCGACTGTCGGAATCGTGAACGCGTTGTTATTATCCACTTTCGCCAATTCGTTCTCACTTAGCGCATCGTCATTATCCTCGAAGTCAGTAACGCTACAATTACCTTCTGCTTGCATGAAGCCCCCCGCATCGTGCTCCCAACTCGATCGAGAAAAATGCTCGGCGGCTGGTTTTGGAAAGCTTGTCATCGGTTCTTGGGTGCTCTCTGCATTCATCAGTGCCGGGTTGATGATCGATACGGTCGTAATGGGCTCACCGGTTCCATTGTACCAATCGAGAACGGCAGCACTCTCAAAGAAGGAACGCTGCTGTACTGGGGCTACATTTAGCTCCTCTTCCATCGACGTGTTTTCGTCATGTAAACTCCGATACATTTGGTCTCCCCGTAGTTTTGATCCTTCATCGCCCAGATATATCATGTTGAGCCCGTTTCCTTTGCATGTTGAATATGCTGCTGATTGCTGTGTGCCCTACGGATCAGCGCGTGCTATTGACCGAGTACGTTTTAAAAAGTAGATCGTCAATGGGGACCCTCCACCCTTGTTAGCAAACCGAGTTCGACCTTAATCAATCGTCGAACGTACCTGCCATCACTCCAAACGGTAACGCAGATGCGCAGTGTCTCTAGCCGTGCCGGACACAACGCCGTTCGATACGCCAATCACTTCGGGGCCCGTCTCCGTGACTGCCATCTCTCCGCTGCACTGGTGCAACAGCAACGTGGACGTGCGGTGACTCTCGCCTCGCCGGCCACAGCGTAGTTCGCAGGTAAACTTGATTGAAAAGCCAATCCGCAACTGAATCTGTAACTTGCAGCTCACCACCTCCCGCTGATACATCAATTGAACTTTAAGCAATGCATCGAAAGCAAGTACTAGCTGGGTAATCCAAACGCAACTAGAATGATCTTGTAGTTTCATGGCGCTTCTTCCACTGCAGCACGCGGCTTCTTCGTCGGAGACTCTGCGGGCGCCTCTGGTGCGTGTCGCTGGCGCGCGACTTGCGCTTCGTCAGAGCCTTAGAGGTGGCCTTACCGCGGCGAGGGCGCTCTTCAGCACGGCCCAATTCTTCGTTTTCGTCGTCGGCAGGCTGGCTCCGGGCACGCAATCCTTGCATTGGGTCGAAGAACGTCGAGGATGGAATCGGGCGTGCGCGCAGGCGCTGTCGGATCTGCAGACTCCCCACCGGGCTGTCATACTGCATACGAAGAGAATGAACTTTCTCGAATCGGTAGCTGAAGCCGACACGGTAGTCCAGTTCATTGTGATCTTGGTTCCTGTGCTTCCACAACGAAAGCTGAAAGATGAACTTGGAGCGCCGTGAGAAGTCAAGTGTCTTGTACGCTTCTAAATTCTTGTCCGCCTGCATCTCGAGCGCTTGGTCGATGAGCTCCATGTACCAGCACTTCTCGCGTTCTTCAATCGAAAGCACACACATTTCCAGCGAGATATTAGCAGTCGGTGGGGGCTTCTTGTCCGTGATGAAGGCGCGGATAGAGTCCACGTTGCGGAACGCTGGACGTGCGTCCTCTTCGTCTTGCGCCTCGCGCTCGGCTTGAAGTAGCTCCAGTACTGTCGACATCTGCTTGAATTCGCAAGTGAGCACTTTGGCAGCCCCCCTAACGGCACCCACCAGTTCGAGCGCACCCTCCGCGAAGACCGCATTTCAACGGCTCGCACGTAACGCCTGGATCCACACAATCGGTACTGCACAGAGGAGCCGTTGAAAGCGCAGCTACTGCATACCAATCTTCCAACGATGCCGTTGATGGGCACTATACTTTCCGACGAGATCCGGGTACGCAACTCTCGTCTGTCGAAGCCAGCTTCCTCTGCTTGCCATCGCTGATACCGACGAGGGCAAGCAGTTTAAATCCGAGACTTCGACGGAAGGCGTGACCCTCGGGTCGCTATCGCTGCCGCCGAACGTCACGCCCTTGGTTGCATACGAGACCGTCTCGATGGCCATTACACTATTTGCTTCGTCAAACGCAACCTGCTCAATCTGCTTCGTAGCTACGCCTGGGCAGCAGCGATGCTAAGCTGCCGAGGCGCCGATATCATGTCGACACGTCGCACCGACGCGGTGACGCTACCAAGCACCACTGCGGCATCGGCGGCACAACAAGTCTGGCGTCGACAGTTTCATGCACCACTACGCCAGCATTTTCGCCACGACCGTGCTGATGATCGAGCATGGACGACCCCTCCAACATTGGCGGCAAATCCAGCAGCTATGACCACCACGCCTCCCACCACGCCACTCGCTCTCATGCCGCCCGATGAGAACGACAATGACTTCGCCGAGACGACCACTCCAGCGACGACATACCCAGCAGCAATGACCACCACAGCTCCCTTCGCCATGCCACCGTTCGGGGACGTTGAGTTCGTCATTCCACGCGACTGGCCTCCCGCCACCACTTCAGCCTTTGCCATGCCACCAGTTGGGGGTGATTACGACTTTGTCATTCCACACGGCTGGCCTTCCGACGTCTCCCACATCGACCACAACTTGTTTTCGGTGTCACGCCGTACCTGTCGTCAATGATGAGGATGGAACTGATGACCCATGCAACTGCTACAAGTGCGGCGTTTCAAACGACGGCTTTACTCGGGCAAGCTCGTGCCTGAACGCGGCCACCAACACTGTTGCGATGATTCTTCTTGTATGATCGGTCCCACCTGTGGCAAACGCTTTCAGCCTCAGTTCCAGCTCGAGCTAATCGAAACTCGTGTCGGCCTCGGTGTCATCTGTGACACACTGATCCCCAAGGGCTCGTTCGTCACGGAATACGTGGGCGAGGTGCTCTTTACGGACGACGCGTTCGCACGCACGGACAAACGACACCTAACCACGAAGGCGTCCTGGGGAGGCGGAGCCGACATCTTCATCGATGCACACGCGTACGGCAACGAGAGTCGATTCCTTAATCACTTCTGCCACCCCAACTGCGATATGTACGAGTGGAACTGGACGAATACGACTCGACTTGGGATCTTCGCTTCGCGAGACATACCTGCTCTCCAGGAACTCACGTTCGACTACCACGGCCACAACAGTATGCTGTTCAGCTGTGCGTGCGGCTTCTTCGACTGTGTGTCACTGCGCGACTAGTCTTGCACAAAACGTTGCGTGTAGCCTCTGCTTCTATTCGTTCTTCTCGCCGCGGCACGACACTTCCTGCCACAGTTAATCCTGCAAACAAAAAATAACACACGCATTACGTTAGCTCCTTGCCTGCTGGCTTCACATGCATCTTGCCTGTATCACGTACTCCACGTCGCCGTACTATTCCTCTTCGCTCTCGCCGCGCCAGAGCATCATGGCCACGTGGGCGCCGCTATCGTGGTCTCCAGCTCTTATATCAGCGCCGCCATGTTTCACGTCGCCGTACTCTTCCTCTTGGCTCTCGCCGCGCCACCGGAGAGCGTCATAGCCACGGTGGGCGCCGCTGCCGTGGTCCCCAACTATAATTTCAGCGCCGCCTTGTTCAGCGCCGGCTTCGATCGTGCATCATGCTGCCCCTCACAGCAGCGAGGCGCACGGGAAGGTGCCGGAGCGGCAGTGGAGTGGAATGGCGTCGTACAGCACTTGAGCCACCGTCCGTAGCAGACACGGTAGCAATCTTCTGCAATGGCGACTTGCTCGCGTCCTTCTTCATGACGTGCGGAACACTTACGTGTGTTACACACCTATTTCTACCTCGTTTCTACCTTGAGGACGCCCTCCGAGGGCGGGGTGTACCACCACCTGTACCGTTTTGTCCGCTCCCATAGTAGCGCTGTTTGAAGCAAAAAAGGCTAAATATGGATTTGGCCTCCGATTGGCTGGACGTCAACTTCTGCGGGGTATGACCTATAAGACCGACACTTAGTTGAGCTCGTGGTCACGCGGCTGTGGGCCACATAATGTCACCGTGTCCTCCCGCAGAAGTATATATTTCTAAGTCGAGTCTGGTAGAGCTATTCAGCCAGCCGCCACTTGATCGAGGAACTTTCCGTGTTTTGTCGCACTTAACCGGATTCGTCCGTGGATAACTATTCGATGAAGAATTTGTCTACGTTTGGCGAGCAGCTTCAAGTGGGGCTGGCGTCCCGTAAACAAGCGCAAAGTATAGTGAAAGCAAGATGTTGTCGCACCCCGAGAATTACAAAAAGCTGAAAAAAATCCCTATAACTTGAAGTTGGACATTTCTAACCTACCCAGAAATGCTCTGCTCTCAGCTTCTAGCTGAGAGAACAATACATACTGTTACTAATAAGGGGCCTGAATCGTACGGCAGCCAGTTGATGGCGCCGCAGTACGATTGTTTTGGTTCCATCTTTAAAGATCATTTTGAAAAGACGGCAAGAGAGTGGCTGTTTGCCCCGTTTCAGAAAGGAGGGGTGAATGTGATGTAGAAAAGACCAACGGAGGTGAGCGTGTGCGAGGTCGCGTAGCCATAGCAAACCCTCGCGGGGTGCCCGCGAAGCAGGGCCGCGCGGTATTTGCGGAGGCGGGCCCAGCGCCGAGCTCAACAGCGAGCCGAGCATTGTACTGTCCAGATCTTAGAATCTTTCACTCACACGAACGCAGCGACTGCGTTTGCGACGCGAAGCGGAGCAAAAATGACATCCGTTTACTCATCCCAGGATAAACCTCGTACTTAGCGTAGCAACTTGATTAAACTATGACTCCCCGGCACAGGACGGGGCAAGCAGACGCTGCCAAGACAGCAAAGCACCGCAAAGCAAAAGTGTACTTCACTTCGTGTGTACATGTACTCCAAGTCTCGAGCCGCCTTCAAAGAACCCTGCCTGCTCTATGCCTTCACCACCTCGATCTCGAAAATGAGGTCCGAGTTGCCCGGGATGTCAGGAGGGGCTCCCTCACGGCCGTAGCCCAGACGCGACGGGATGGTGATCTTCCGCTTGCTGCCCACGCGCATGCCCTCGATGCCGATGTCCATGCCCTTGATCACGTCGCCGATGCTGTGGCGGAACGTGAACGGGTTCTTGCGGCTCTGGTTCGCGTCGAACTGCTTGCCGTTCAGCAGCAAGCCGCGGTACAGGATGCCGACCTTGCGGCCGCGCTGCACGGGGCGGCCCTTGCCAACGGCACTGCAATATATAGGAAGCAAAAGCAAAGCCAGAGACCGCGTTAGACAAGCGCTTTCACAGAACTAGCCACAAAGTCGAGCACAGTCAACGTACAGGTCCTCGATGGTGACGCCCTTGTGCACGCGGGTGGCGACCTTGGCCTTCTTGGCGACAGCCACGGCCTCGGTGGGCGCCGCACGCTTCTTGCTCTTCGGGTTGGTCGCAGTGGCCTCGGCAAACTTCTCGGCGGTCTTCTTCTCCTTCTCCGCCTCTTTGGCGGTCTTGACCTGCTTCATGGCCGCCTCCTTCTCGTCCTTCGCCTTCTTCTCAGCCTCCTCGAGCGACTTCTTGGCAGTAGCTTCATTCTTCGACTCCTTCTTAATCTCCTCCTTCTTCACGTCCTTCTTGGGCGACTTCTTCTTCGTTTCCGGCTCGAGACGCTCCTCAACAACCTCGAAGCGGTTCTTCTTGTCCTCGTCGTTGAGCTCCTCCTCCTCTTCTTCGTCTGAGTCGCCTCCGAACACCATCATCTCCTCCTCGTCCGCGTCGAGGTCATCAAAGTCGTGCTCATCGCCGCTGTCTTCCTCGTCTTGCACGTCGATGAAGCCCGTGAGGTGGATGGCGTTGGGGCCGTCCACCACGAACTCCACGGCGCCGTCCATGGGCGTGAACGTCTGCGTCAGGTTCCACTGCTCGGCCACGTCGCGCGTGAGCGTGCACAGCGCGATCTTGGACGTCTTGGCCACCACGGACAGCGTGGAGCGGCCCTTGGTGGCGTCCGGGCCGAGCGCCGCCGAGTTGAGCTGCATGCAGAAGTCCTCGACCTCATTGGACCACTGGAGCGGCTGGCCGGGCTTCACCACGTGGCCAAAGAACCCGGGCACGGGCGCCACTTCACTAGGCTCAGACTTACCCATTTGATCAGACGTGATGCAGTGAGCAGCGCGTTCAGCAGTGAGCTCTCGTCGTCCAGCCAGCGACTACCATCGGATGGACACCCGGTGCGTCTCAATACTGGTACACCGGTTTGATACCGGTATTGTACATAGAAGCTGAAGTGGCTTTGTGAAGTGGCTTGAAATTGAAACGTGAGCTAGCATCGCTTGCGCTCAGGTTGGAACTCGAGACGGCTGCCTCTAGCGACGCGTTTGATCTGCGCACGAAAAGCAACTCAGTTAGTGCGCAGGGATTTCCTATAGAATGCACGCAAAGGCAAGCTTACCCGACACCCGCCCAGCGTGACCTGCTTCCCCGTCTCCAGTTGCTGAAGGTCCCGTGCGAGACGAGCGACGGAGGCTAACCGCGGCGGCGTCTCCTTATTCCCGATCTGCATTACGATGATGGAGAGGACGCGATACAGCAGCTCGTTGAACATTTCGGGGTCGTTGAAAGCCGCTATGCGCAGGACGACCAAGTCGGGCTCCCAGGACAGCGTGTACTTGAGAAGCATGGCTCGTTCTGCTTGCGCAGCAGACGCAACAAAGGACGTTAGCGCTTCACCGGCAGGACGCAGAAAGTTGTCGAGCGTTTTCGTACCAGCTCGTGCAAACTCTCTCTTCGCTTTCTCAGCAGTCTGCTGGAACCTCGAGAACAACTCCAGGACATGGGCTCCGTGCTCCTGCTCGACTCGCATCAGCTCCTGTTGACAGCGGCGAGTTAGTTCTCTGATCCTTCTAACAACGTACTCACCAGACGCACCTGGCGGATACGAACGCGATCGTATACGGGGTTATCGTTGGAAGGATCATGTATCCAGGCCTGCTCGAATCGCTCGCACGTCGCCGTCAACTGGTCCTTCGTGACAGAAAGCAGCGGACGGACCAGCGTGACCATATCCTCCGTCTCCGAGCCTTTAGTATGTGGGGAATAAGGCAGTGATCCATCGAGAGAAAAGAACGGCACCCGGTTTGCTATCCCTGCCAGTCCGTTGACGCCGCTCGCCCTTCCGAGGCGGAAGAGCGTCGTCTCGAGCTGATCGCCAAGGTTATGAGCCACGAATAAACACCGTACACGATGCTCGACACAGACCTGGCGCAGCAGCTCGTATCGATATTGCCGCGCTTGCTCCTCCATCTTGCTGTCTCGAGGTTTCACGGTCTTCAGCGAAGCATCGCCCTCGTTCGCCCGCCCTCCATCCTCGTGATGCCAGTCACACACTCTGGTGACGTGGGATATCCCGCCACGCTCAGCGCAAATCTTCGCCACCTCTAGAGCTTCTTTGCTGCTTTCAGGCCGTAGTCGGTGGTCCACCGTGACCGCTAGCAGCGGGGTCTTGATGTGATTCCGCTGCAGATACTCCCTCAGCAAGAGCATCAGCGCCATGCTGTCGGCGCCGCCCGAAACGGCCACTGCAAGGGGAAACTCGCCGATTGGAGCGCGATAACCTATTGCATCGTTAAGAGCGTCATCTATGATGATTTTGATGCGAGACGGAGATGCACAAGGCTGCGTACCTCGCTCCAGCGGATAGAGCTGTTGGTGCAGCCGCTTCTTGGACAATCCGCAGTTGCAAACGAACTCTGTGAACGCCTCAGCCGAGACAGGGACATCGTGGTGAGGGTTGAGCGGGACACCTGACGAGTTAGATAGACGCAGTGCCAGTAGGCTGCTTGCCGAGCGCTGGTGCTGCGCCAAGCGGCCGCATCCTGCCACAGCCGTCCACATGGTCAATTTGAGTGCTCTCAGAACACAAAACTGGACTAAAACACAATAATTGGTCATTGAAGTTGGGTCTATTTTGGCGGACGAGATGCGAGGACGCCTGCGTCTGCCTCGAGCTTCCACCTGCTCGTCCTGAGTAAGAGCTCTTTCCGCACTTGCATCCGTGAGCTTGAGTCAAGAGGATTTGTGCTGCTGGGCGACATGGAACTCACGCAAGAGCTAGTGAAGAAGAAGGTGGAGCTGCTGGAGCAGCAGAAGGCCAAGGCCGTGAGACTCAATGAGCTCCTCGATGGTGAGTCCTCGTGTTCTTTTGTTGTGGGCTATGACCAAGGAAAGCAACTCACGTGATTTTGTCGTCGCGGTAGCTCCTGGCGGGTTCAATGAGGTTTCTCGAAAGACGTGCAAGAACCTGGAGGCAGCCATCACGGCCTCCAAGCGGCCAGGATACTTCGTCTACTACGAGCAGCCCGATCACGTCAAGAATGTCTTACGGAGCGGCGAGGTGCAGCGATTGAAGGAGCAGATTATGCACCTGCAAAAGCAGATCGACCAACTCACCGACAAGATCGAGAAGAGCGCCGAAGGGCAAGAACTGCCGCACTCAGGCACCACAATCACGAGCCTCAAGCACTGGCTCGCCACCTACGGCACGCCCAAGCAGCAGTCCACGTCTGATCTGTACACAGTCTTCACGAACGACAAGAAGGTCTACGGCGGGACGGCCCACTACTCCGCCTTCCGCACTCAATCCAGCACCATGAAGAAGGGCCGCTTAACAAAATGACGCGTTTACTGTTCACAAGCATGAAACCAAGCAAGCACAAAAAGAGAAAACTAAACTAGAACCGGTATACGTGTTGAGCTTTAACATCTCAAAGAGAACTACAGCTCACTGCGATGTACTTGAGACACTTAGTAGGTCGTGTACTTGCCGAGCTTCTCCACGTTACGGAAGTCCTCGCCGGCGTAGCGAGCCTTGGCGCCGAGCTCCTCCTCAATACGCAGAAGCTGGTTGTACTTCGCCAGACGCTCCGAACGGCACGGGGCACCCGTCTTGATCTGGCCAGCAGACAGACCCACAGCCAGGTCGGCGATGAACGTGTCCTCCGTCTCACCGCTGCGGTGGCTGGCCATGATGGCCCAGCCGGCCTTCTTGGCCATCGTCACGGCCTCGATAGACTCCGTGATGCTGCCAATCTGGTTCACCTTCAGCAGAAGGGCGTTGCAAGCCTTCAGCTCAATGGCCTTCTTCACACGGGTGGGGTTGGTCACCGTGAGGTCGTCGCCGACGATCTGCACGTCCTTGCCGACCTTGGCCGTGAACTTCACCCACGACTCCCAGTCGTCCTGGTCGAACGGGTCCTCAATAGACACGATCTTGCTCGACGCCGCGCACTTCGCGATGAAGCCCTCGTACACCGACTGCAGCTTCTCGGCGGGGATCTTCTCCGACTCGGGGGCGTTCTCGTTCTTGAAGTCAAGGTTGTAACGAGCGTCCTTGGCGCCAGTGTAGAACTCCGACGCGGCAACGTCCATGCCAAGACGCACCTGGTTCGTGTAGCCGGCAGTCTTGATGGCCTCCTCGATAAGGTCGATGGCCTCACCGTTCGACTGGATGTTCGGGGCGAAACCACCCTCGTCACCCACAGCGGTGGCGTCCAGGCCGTAGCGGCCCTTGATCACCTTCTTCAGGTTGTGGTACACCTCCGAACCGATCTTCATGGCCTCCGTGAAGCTGGTGGCGCCCACAGGGAGGATCATGAACTCCTGCATGGCCAGCTTGTTGCCGGCGTGCGAGCCACCGTTGATGATGTTGAACGACGGCACGGGCAGGCACGGGCTCGGGTTGCCGGCAAGGTCGGCGATGTACTGCCACAGAGGCTGCTTCTTGGCAGCGGCACCGGCGCGGCACAGAGCAAGGGACACACCCAGGATGGCGTTGGCGCCAAGTTTCTTCTTGCACCAGCCCCACTCGTTCTGCGTGCCGTCGAGCTTCTCAACCATGAAGCGGTCGAGCTCCTCCTGCTTGGTCACGTCCTTGCCGATAAGAGCGGGGGCGATGATGTCGTTCACGTTCTTCACAGCGTTAAGGACGCCCTTGCCCATGTAGTCGGCGCCACCGTCGCGCATCTCCAGGGCCTCGAACTCGCCCGTCGACGCTCCACTGGGGACAGCGGCACGGTACTCGCCGAGCTCGGTGACAAGGTCGACCTCCACGGTCGGGTTGCCACGCGAGTCAAAGATCTGGCGGGCCTTGATGGACACAATCGACACCATTGTAGGAAAGAGGGAGGGGCTTGTTTTCAGGACTTGAGGCTTGGAAGGCCAATTCGGAAATGAGACCAAGGGACGGCTCACGCTTTGGATCGCACTCACCCCTCCCCGATCTTTCCCCCGTCCTGGGTTGGACAGTACAGTGCTGGAATTGGGGGGTTGTGCAGATCGGGATGATGTGTAAGAGGGTTTTTGTTGCTGGGATTGTTTATAGTTAGCATTCTGCTTTCATTTGTTATCGAATACAGCAGGATATTCGCTGAGATAGCCGCTTTCATTTTCGCCGCTGCTTGGCTGGCGTGGTCGCAAGAGACACGCAGCATAGATTCCTTTTGGGCCAATGGGGTTACGCGGTGCGGCTTCTATGACCGCCGCGTGCAGAGCGGACTCATGCGCGTTGATTGCACGGCATGCCCATGGTGAGGAAGCAAAGGCACCGGGTTAAAGCGGTCCTCCGACGACGCTTGTCAAATGCGGGCCCCGCCACTGTCTCAGCAGCGTCGTCAGAGGTTCACGGAGTGACGCAGGGCTATCGCCATCGAGCATTCACCGCTCGGGGCATTCGCGCTGCTTTGAGTGCTCGATGGCGCTGCGAGTGCTGGCAGGCCGGACGTCTCGCGGTGCAGCCACACCACCGCGCCGCCGCCGCTGCATCGTGCGGAAAATGTCTCCGTACAAAGTTCAGGATCGGTGTGCGCGCGCGCTGCACGCCTGCTTCTTCGGATAAAAACAATGCGGGCCCGTGACTTGGTTCGCTGCAGGCCGCCATGGCATAGGGCCGCTTGGCTTACTGCTGCTCGATGATCGATGCAGTCGTCGCGCGGCGCTGCAGCTGCCGCAGCCAGGTCCTGGCCCAGAACTCCCTTCCTTTGACGGTCTTGTCCTGCAAGGCAGCTTCGTCGACAGCACAGCTCTGACTGTAGCCACTTATGGGCAATCTACGCGTGCGTCCTCGAGTCCACTTGCCGCTACGGAACGTTGCAGCGAATCCAGCAAGAACGGGAATGGCACAGCCTCCCTCTCTGGTCAGGGAGGGAGGCTGTGCCATTCCCGCTATAGGCTGGAGCAGTAGCTGCTACGAGCGAGCTTTGCTTATGATGATGTCCTTGCGATCTTTCGGTCTCCCTCACCATTTTCAACCCTCCACGTCAGACGTATCTTCGAAGAATCTAACAACTTCAACATGAACGGTCCACTCAACGTAACCATAAAAAGTATGTCGATTTTTCAACTTAAGCGCCAAACACGCTAATGCTAACGATGCTAGCACGCCCGATAGCGCGCTTGCTACAACGGTTCGACACTTAGTAGGTCGTGTACTTGCCGAGCTTCTCCACGTTACGGAAGTCCTCGCCGGCGTAGCGAGCCTTGGCGCCGAGCTCCTCCTCAATACGCAGAAGCTGGTTGTACTTCGCCAGACGCTCCGAACGGCACGGGGCACCCGTCTTGATCTGGCCAGCAGACAGACCCACAGCCAGGTCGGCGATGAACGTGTCCTCCGTCTCACCGCTGCGGTGGCTGGCCATGATGGCCCAGCCGGCCTTCTTGGCCATCGTCACGGCCTCGATAGACTCCGTGATGCTGCCAATCTGGTTCACCTTCAGCAGAAGGGCGTTGCAAGCCTTCAGCTCAATGGCCTTCTTCACACGGGTGGGGTTGGTCACCGTGAGGTCGTCGCCGACGATCTGCACGTCCTTGCCGACCTTGGCCGTGAACTTCACCCACGACTCCCAGTCGTCCTGGTCGAACGGGTCCTCAATAGACACGATCTTGCTCGACGCCGCGCACTTCGCGATGAAGCCCTCGTACACCGACTGCAGCTTCTCGGCGGGGATCTTCTCCGACTCGGGGGCGTTCTCGTTCTTGAAGTCAAGGTTGTAACGAGCGTCCTTGGCGCCAGTGTAGAACTCCGACGCGGCAACGTCCATGCCAAGACGCACCTGGTTCGTGTAGCCGGCAGTCTTGATGGCCTCCTCGATAAGGTCGATGGCCTCACCGTTCGACTGGATGTTCGGGGCGAAACCACCCTCGTCACCCACAGCGGTGGCGTCCAGGCCGTAGCGGCCCTTGATCACCTTCTTCAGGTTGTGGTACACCTCCGAACCGATCTTCATGGCCTCCGTGAAGCTGGTGGCGCCCACAGGGAGGATCATGAACTCCTGCATGGCCAGCTTGTTGCCGGCGTGCGAGCCACCGTTGATGATGTTGAACGACGGCACGGGCAGGCACGGGCTCGGGTTGCCGGCAAGGTCGGCGATGTACTGCCACAGAGGCTGCTTCTTGGCAGCGGCACCGGCGCGGCACAGAGCAAGGGACACACCCAGGATGGCGTTGGCGCCAAGTTTCTTCTTGCACCAGCCCCACTCGTTCTGCGTGCCGTCGAGCTTCTCAACCATGAAGCGGTCGAGCTCCTCCTGCTTGGTCACGTCCTTGCCGATAAGAGCGGGGGCGATGATGTCGTTCACGTTCTTCACAGCGTTAAGGACGCCCTTGCCCATGTAGTCGGCGCCACCGTCGCGCATCTCCAGGGCCTCGAACTCGCCCGTCGACGCTCCACTGGGGACAGCGGCACGGTACTCGCCGAGCTCGGTGACAAGGTCGACCTCCACGGTCGGGTTGCCACGCGAGTCAAAGATCTGGCGGGCCTTAATGGACACAATCGACACCATTGTAGGAAAGAGGGGGGGCTTGTTTTCAGGACTTGAGGCTTGGAAGGCCAATTCGGAAATGCTCGTCTTGGTTGACGTCGAAGGCAAGAACCAACTTTTGGTGCCAAGATTCGACCGCAGTGAGACGCCGGGGTACGTGGCATTTCTGCTTGGATTCGTGCCGCGCGTCTCTTGTGACCGCAAGAGACGGGGCGAAGGATACTTCTTGTCTTCTTGTCCATGTTGCCTTCGTGTTTTGACAAGTGTGGTTGATTGCACGTGTCGAGCGGAGGTCTCCACTCGTTTCCCCCTCCGTGTCGCGCTCCTGGTAATGCCGTCACGCGAAGCAGGGCCAGTCGTCGTCGGGGCGGACGACGGGTTTTTAATCTAGGCGACGCAGACGCGCGCCAGTTGTCGTCGTCGTCATGAGCAATACATGTCGGGGTGGGGTGGCCGGTGCTCGAGCTTTGATTCTCGATTTTTGGAGCAGGGCTTTGGGGGGCCGGAGCCGACCGCGCTGCGTCATTTCGAGCGGATCAAGTTGATCGACAAGCTGAAGGCTTTGCGCCGATCGGCCAATCACAGGGCACCTGGGTCGATCTCTCGGCCGCGACGCAAGCGCGTCGCCCACAGCACCTCCTAGGCAAGTTGGGCCAGGGATTTTAGTCAGTGGCAATTGCTGGTGCTTTACATGTACATGAAGTGTCGATGCCCCCCGTGAGCATCTTTCAAAGCGGTTATCTTGAAGTTTGTATGCTTCTCGTAGTGTGACGCACGCCACAGTCCTCAATACTCAAATGCAACAAATAGTTGCCACCTTCTTGACCTGTTCGTGCCGGTGTCCCGACCAGCATCTCAGCCATGTATTTTGATACCAGGCATGGCAATAACTGAAGCGAAGCCAGGGGGTGAGAGGAACGATAGCAGCCGTAGGAAGCTTGACAAGCATGGTTAGCGGCGCCGCTGTCGACGTAACAATGGGTGCAAGTGGCAACAACTCGAGCGCGGCGAGCGAGGAGAAGATGAAAGTTGTTGTGCGTGTGAGGCCCCTTCAAGCTAAGGAGGAGTCGTGGCCCAAGGCAATCGAGACCGAGATCCGTGGGCCTGACTCGGCCCCAGCGACGATAACCATCCAGGTGACTGGTACCCTACGCGCTGGGCTTTGGCGCTAGCTCTGATGTGTGAGGTGGCGTGCACGACTCAGGGCAATGCGATCATGTGGGAGAAGAACGGTCAGCTCAAGACCTTGAAAGCCGACGCCGTGTTTGCAAACGACGCGACGCAAGACAGCGTCTACCTCAGCGTGTCAGGTGCGAGGCTGATCCGTCGAAGTGGTGTTCGCAGCGAGCAATGACATTAAACTGTGTCTTCTTCGTAGAGTGCGTCGATGCTCTTATCGCGGGATTCGACTGCAGCGTGTTTGCCTAGTACGTTGGTCGACGGCGTGCGTCCCCAGGTTTCCGGCATTGTTACTGAAAGTGTGGTTGTGCTGCCTCTGACTGTAGTGGTCAAACCGGGACGGGAAAAACGTATAGTGAGTCGTAGATCTACACGAATTGTGCATCCAGGGTATCGCTCACCTGCTTTCATTCGACCAGCCATGAGTGGGCTCCAACGTGACGAAAGCGCGGATATCTTGAAGGAGGTTCCAGCATGCCATGGAGTGGTTCCGAGAAGTATTGAGCGGCTATTTGCCGAGATAGAGCGCGAAAAGCGAAAGGCTGTAGGCGCTTCATTCAGCGTCTACTGCTCGTTCATCGAGGTGAGGCTCTTGTGGATCCGATCATGCGCATCTTAGGTAGGAGGATTAACGTCCCCGATGTTGATGACGCTGTTGCAGATATACAACGAAAAGATCTACGATATCCTTTCTCCAGAGGGGCCACCGAATGGGAAGGGCAACCAGTCACCGGATGCCAAAGCTGCAACACAACGCGCTCGCTGGAATAGCCCTGCCAGCGCAAAGGATGCGAAAAGCCTTCAGGTTCGACAAAAGCTCGATGGCTCAGTGTTTGTCGACGGAATGACATCGCGCAATGTGAGCAGTAAAGCAGAGTTACTTCAAGCATTCCGCGAGGTAAGTGCGTACATCATGCCAGCCATCCTAAAAAACTCGAAGCAGACACGTAGAAATGAAGTTATGCTGCTTTCGACGCAGGGCTCACTGCATCGAGAAGTACGAGACAACTTCTACAACCAGTTCAGCAGCCGAGGGCATGCCGTGTTTCAAATCACGCTTCGGAAAACCCTTGCGGACGACGGTTCCAACAAGACAAGCTCAAAGAAGACGTGTATTTCGAGGCTCTTCTTCGTCGACCTAGCGTGAGATCTGCTCCTGAGCTTTTGGAGTCACGCGTCTCATTGCAAATACTAACCTGCGGTGCGGTGGATTTGTTGCTCTACTGTAGAGGATCCGAGAAATGGCACGTGAACGGAAGCGACTTGACGGACAAATACGCAAGCGAGCTAGCTTCGATCAACAAGAGTTTGTCGGCGCTGACGAACTGTGTCATGGCGCTCACTCAAAAGGAGAGGTCGCATGTTCCGTTCCGAGACTCGGTCTTGACGCGCTTGCTCCAGCCTTGCCTTCAGGGGTCAGGGCGGACGGCTTTCATCGTAACGATAAGCAGGTCCAAAGGAAGCTTGGAGGAGTCGTTCGCTACTTTACGATTCGCTGAACGACTCAAAGCCATCCGCTGTCGTCCCATCCGACGCAGTCTCTTTCGTAACGAAATGCTCGGCGAGCTACGTCTGCATTACGAGCGCCAGATTCAAGCCATGCGCGTGAGTGAATGTCTTCTTGTTTTACCTGATCTTGCTTCTTCACTAAAATGGTACAATAATTATTGTACCGGTATGTTTCGCACAGGCCGAGGTGAATCGCCTGCGAGAACTACTACGAAAGGCAAGTCAGAGACCTCTCGACGGGGACGGAAGCCCGTTGAATTCGAACGCGCTCGTCGAAGAAAATCGACGCCTGAAGGAGTTGCTGCTGCAGTCTGAGCGATCACGTCTTGTTGAAAGGTACTTCAGATTTTATTGTGTGGTCGCTCTGTGGGGAGCTATCTCATGCAGGTTATCGCTTGCTACAGGAACGAGCGCTTCGGTAACAAGGGCGGTAAATCTACCGTTACTAGTGGAGCTCCAATGCGAATGTCGCCGCAACAACTTTCAGCAAGGCAGATGCTCAAACCTCAGTTGATGCAGGGCGAGATCAGTGCAAGTGCTCGCAGTCTTCGTCAAGACTCCGAGATGAAAACGTCGTCGCTCGAAAGCGCATCTGCTAGACCGCAGCACGTGGGTGCACACTCGAAAGATCAACTGTCCAGCCTTCAGAATGAGCTGCAATCCAAGGAGGCTCGCTTGAATTGGATGCTCGAAGCGGTGCGTTTAACTGTTTACTACATGTACAGTCGATTAGTAAGTGAAAGGCTGAAGAGTTTCCCATGAGCAGGAGATGGAAGCCCAAAACGCAGGCACCGGCACAGCACATTCCAGTGGCAGTGCTGTAGATACGGCATTCACAGGGCGACCAACAGTAACCAGGTCCTGGGCTGTGGAAACGAGGCTTCGTCGACAGCTCGTAGGAGTGCCACCACCTTTGCGGGAGACGCAACCAGATCCTGGAAGCGGGACTGGCAACGAAAGAAGATCAAGCAGTGTGGAGACCAGCAACCCACTAGTGGTGCAGCGAGAACCTGCATCGGTGAAGCATGTCCTTCGGGCCCCATCTCCTCCGAGTGAAAGTCGCACCAAGAGTGATCAGGCTACTGCTGGAAGCCGCCGAAGCCGCGTTGACAAGTCCCAGGTAGCTACCGGTAGTCGCGCGGAACCTACGAGTTCGCTTGACGCGGTTAAGGCTTCATCGCTCCTGAAACTAGTTGGCTCGGGCAATACGTCGGGGAAATCTCGAGAGAAGCTCATCCAAGACTACAAGCGTGCCAGACGACTGGAGCTAGAAGCCATGTTGCGAACGATGGTACAAAAGTGAGAGACAAGTGGGTCGAAGCAACTCGTATCTGGCGACAATCTCTCGCTGGCACCTCCCCCATCTATCTAACCCGACACATCCAGGATCGGAGGGAAGGGATGCGTCTTGCTGATGACGAGGATCTTCTTCGTGTGGGACATATACCCTTTGATGTAGCCTTTGAAGATGAGGTTCGTGAGGACGCACTCGATCTCGTCCATGTCCATCGTCTGCCCCGTGGCAACCTGCAGCGCCAGCTGGAAATCGTGCATGTGCAGCTGATGGTTCTGCTGGATCAGGTAGCTGCGCACGAATACGACACAAGTTAGTACAAAGCGCACCGAACCGAACGTATCAACCAACAAGGACGGCAATCTCCGCGCCACGTACACTTTCTTGAACAGGTTTCGCAGCACCACGAGGCGGAGTTTCTCGATCAATAAATACACGCCCTGCTGGATGAACTTGTCCTGGTACCGGGCCAAGTACTCCGTGAAGAGGTGTAGATTGCCGTCCCGAATGGCGTCCGTGAGGCCCGTGTACTCTTCCAGCGCGAAGTCCGACAGCAGCTGCGGAGACGGCATGACGCCCAGCAGCAGCTTCACTGGCACGAGGAACTGCAGGATCATGCGCTTGTTGCGCGCCTTGCCGCGGTGGCAGTGCTTCCACGCGTAGTCGAGGCACGTCTCGGCCTTCTGGTACTGGTCCTCGAACATGGAGATGCGGCCCACGTAGTACTGGTACGTGACCTTGTCGCTCTTGTTGAAGAGCTCGAACTTGGGGAAGGCCGGGCCTTCCACGGCGCGGATGAGGTTGCGGCACAAGTGGATCATGTTGAGCTTGAAGTAGATCTTAAAGAGCTGGTTCACGATGAAGAGCGAGCCCATCTTCTTGTTGTGCTCTGGCGGCGCGCGGTCGTTGGCCGCCATAGCGAAGCCCTTCTTCAGGTGCTGCTCGGCGCTGCGCAGACTGTCGTGGACCTCGTCCCCGGCCTTCTGCGAGGCCTCGTGATCCGCCTAGACAACACAAAGATCACAAAGTTCGTCAGCCCGGCTCCTGTCATTAGTCGCCGCCCTCTCCAGCCACGCACCCTTGCTGCCAGCAGCCGTGTGTCCACGAACATCACGTGCAGGAAGGGCATGACCCAGTTGGTCTCCTCCCTAAACATCTCCATAAACTTGCTACAAATGCACAAAGACACAAAAATGCCCATTTAGTGTCCTGTCCTCCGTCCTTCGCCCTGTTCTAATCATACATGACGGCGCCGATCTGTGCGCTGTAGGCATCCGCGAAGCTCTGCGAATCCAGGTATTTACGCGCTTGCAGGACGCCGCCCACCACCTCGGCGTAGCCATCCAGTCGCGCCAGCATGCTGTGGCAGGTCTGTGCCACCTGCGGCACCGAGAGCGCGTCCATCTCCACGACCGTGCAGCCAGTCGTCAGCCCCAGCATCTGCGCCAGCGTCTCGCCGTCCTGGCCGGCGATTGCCGCCCCCACGCGGTCAACGAAGGCCGCGAGCTGCATTCGTCCGAGTTGGTCTGATCGATCGAGTGAGTGGGACAGTTCGCAGGTCGGTCGCGGCAGACAAGACCTGCTGCAACCGAACTACTCGCCCTTATTAAGGGGCATATGCCCCTTAATATAAGAGCATTTAGGTGTAGCCATCTTTGGGGCAAAGCCCCTATAATGAAACGCACAACATACTTTTACGTCTGATTTACTACTTCATTTACCCTTCTTACAGGACTCAAACCACGGATATAGGAAGCGGGTTAGGGGAGATGATTTATCATTTCACGACATAGAGCGCTTTTTGAGCAAAACAACCTCTGTTTAGGAACCAGCGATATCGGATGACGGAGCTTTCAAACAGTAACGTCGAAAATCTCAGGTCCCGAATGAGTTAACGGTCGCTAAAAAAACCGGGAAGGGTCGCTTTGTATCAGCCGGACTCAGATATCAGGTGATTAGCTGATACCGTCCCGATTTAGCTACGATTTGTCAGCCATGATTTTAGGCGTGTACCCACGTCGCCAAGGCTGCCTGCTCTGATTTGCGGCATGGGTCACTCTGTTTTAGTTGGTAAAGGCGGCAAATCAGGCTCTTCCGACCCGTCGAGGCCCCGTAAGAAGTTCGTAAAAACTCTTGGCTACACTCAACAGACGTACTGATTTCGTCGTTTGACTTAAGTATAATACGAAGACTGCAGGAAGGCTGCTGCTGGAGAAACGAAGGAAACGTGGCGGGGCTTCCGGAGTTGCTGTCCAGCGGTAATTTGTCCGAGAACAGCGTCGAGATCAGCAAGCGCATCAGCGCCTGGGACGTCGTGAACGTGCAGGAGGACTTCCACTAACGCATATGTTTACTCGGAGAACTCGCATCTGTACCGCACGGCCACGAGCGGTGGCGTTCCCTTCGGCAACGGCCTCAACACGCTGTCTAACTATCCGGTCAACAACATTACCGACTTGACGCGCACCAAGTGGGAGGACTGCAGCATGTTCGACGGCGTCGACTGCTTAACCCCCAAGGGCTGCACGTTCCTGGACATACAACTTGCTGACGGCGCCACCTTCGACTTCTACAATCTGCACACGGATGCAGGCGTCATGGCTGCGTTCGAAGTGGCTCGCGCGTCCAACCTCGCACAGCTTAGCGCGTACATCACCGCCAACTATGCGGACAAAGCCGTCATTGTCATGGGCGACACGAACACGCGCTCCGACGATACGATCCTCGAGTTCGTCGAGGAACTGGGGCTCACTGATGGCTGGATGGAACACGTCCGCAGTGGCGTGTACCCCACCAAAGGTGCCAAGTCATTGTGTGCGAATGACAAACACGTGCGAAGTCGTCGACAAAATCCTGTTCCGCGGCAACACTACATCGCCTTGACGCTGGAAAACTGAAACAACGAGAATGCGACGTTCCTGGACGACGACAGAGTCGTCCGAACACCCTCCGATCTCGTCAATCTTCTCACTCAATGATGAGATTCGACTGAGCAACGCAGTTGGAGGGCCAATTCACTGATGTGGCGTCGGCTGCGGGTGGACAGACTGTGAAGTCGATCACGCTCCGGGCAGGCTCACGTGTAGACGCAGTGAGTATCACGATGTCGGCACCAACGGCGACAACCTTCTCGCACGGCGGTACTGGACGCACTGTGAAAACGCTCACGCTATCGTCTGGTGAGCACGTCCCGTCGATGGAGGCTCACTGGGGTACGTATAGTAGGTGAATCTGACGAGCACAAGGTCAAGACAAGAGCCATTATGACGGAAGAGGAGCGCACCACGCGCACCCGGAGCTGCTGGTGCTGCACACTGAAGCGGTACGAGTTCCGCTGCGTTGTAGCCACGCTTTCTCGGTAAAACGAATATCTTACAGTACGTCACAAAGGTCGTTGTCGTGGGATCGAGCCTCACTTTCGTTTTCCTGTTCTTTGCCGCACTGAGCATTTTAACAGCCAACGATGGATCTACTGGCAACCATCCAGCGTGAGGTGCTTCGGCAAAAAGAGGAAGAAGCGGTCAACCTTTTTTCGTGGGTGGTGGACTTTCGCGAATTCATCTTGAACACGCGCCCTGCTGCTGATGTTGTCGTGTTGATCAAAATGCGCTGTCTCGACTCGCGCCGACTTCAAGATGGCCAATGTACTCGCGTGACAGTTGTTGACCGAAGTGCACTGTTTGAGCCGACAGCAAGCGCTCTCAACCAACTTACACCTTCGAAGCGGAAGCCGTTTATCGCCCAGATCATTGTTTGGGATGCCAAGCCACCGCGGGCGTCAGTGAGGGCGTCTAAGATGGAGTTTAAGCCTGGAACGGTGTACAAGTTTCATCAAGTTGAGCTCGTCGGTATCTATGACGGTGTTGCGCAGGGAAGCGTACAGCTCCTTCGAAGACAAACATCGCTTCGAGGTTCGACAGGTTGGTGCGCCTTTGAAGCCCCGTATGGAGGGGTCTCTGTGGTGAGCCCTGCCGCCGTGACAATGAAAGCCGATCGCAAGCAATGTTCGCGGCTGGGCCCACTGCATTAGCTTAGTTGAGCCCGTGCAAGCCACGAGGAGTGCGTGGAGGAATGAAAGTTGCAGATATGGAAGCGACCACCGTATGCAGCCAGTGCGTAGTAAAACAAATAGCGCTAACGAGCTCGTAAGTTGTGCATTGTGTTTAGCATCTAGTTGCGTAGTTGAGGACCTAGTGTGGATGATGCATGCGGTAGCTTCGTGAAGCGCAGAGGTGTCATGTTGTTGGCATCGAGGGTGCTGGAATCGCGGCTGAACGCCAAGCTGCCACCTATCTACGAAAGAATTCGTGGAAGGCACGCAGACTGGCGTCTTCGTTGCGGTTGGTGACGCTGAATGCGTGAAACGCTTCGTTGAAGTTGCGTGTGATGGAGTAAAATGCAGAACGAATCAGCAGATGCGTTAGTTTCAGCGAAGATGAGTTCTGCACAATCGAGAATCAACTCGATGATGGCCGCGCATTGACAGAGACTGCAAAGCGAGAGTAGCAACAGGTTAGCTTGGCGCGTGCATTCATATGGGCCGATGATAAACGCAAATGTGACCAATGCAGCGAGCCGCGAAGAATGGATCACGGAGACGGAAAGCCGCTGCTTCTAGCGGTTTGGCTGCCAATGGAGAGCTTCCCGAAAGGCGATCTTCGTTGAAGCCAGTGCACTGACGCGCGCACCGCGGTCAGCTCAGTCGCAGCTGTGGAGATGAAGCTCCAATAGTATGGAAGAATGTCTGAGGAGTTTTACGGTTTCTGTGCGCACACGGGAAGCCTGTTGACTATAGAATAAATGCACCAGATATTCATGCGTTTGCTGTTGGTAGCCTTCGCAGCGCTCGCGCGTCAACGTACAATGCTCTACGTGACGAGCACGCTCTGAACAAGTGGGCGGTGGGGGAGGTGTGAAGGCAAAGCAAAAGAGTCCGCTAGCCTTTGCGGAAAATCCGAGCAGACAAGCTGAGTTGTAGTGTGCAACGAACGCTCAAGATCGTTGAAGTCCCGGAAGGCGGCCTAAGCCACTGCTTGCAGCTGAATAGGTATCAGCTTGTCAACATTGGCGTACGAGGTGATGAGATGTTTGCGCCGAAGTTGCTGGCGCCACCACTTTCAAATTGCATGTCGGTAGCACGATGGCACGTGCTACGAGGCTTGGCAATAGTCCCAAGGCCGCTAAACGAGCGTTGAAGAGGGTATGCAACAAACAAACGACTATCGCAAAGCCACGAAGAAACCCGAAGAAGCAAGCTTCGATTGATGAGGTTGAGAGTGAAAACCAAAAGGCCCGTCAAGCGAGAAGAGAGGCAACCAAGAAACGGAATGCAAACGCGCAGCAACTGCCTCGAAATAAGCGTCGTAAAAAAGGCTAAGCGGGATGTAGATGCAGCGGAGGTAGACAACCTAGAGACGGACAAGAAAGGTATGTAGCGATGTCGTTATTCTTCACTTTTCACCCCAAGCTGGCTCCTAATTATGCCTGGTGTGCAATGGCAGCTTTTTTCGATACGATCGCCGAACCCCTCTTTCGTGTGTGTGGTGATTATGGAGAGCTGGCTAATTCAATCAACGCAGTGTTGAAATTGTACGATCCAAGCTCTGATTTGTTTGCTCCGCTTGGGAATGACGATGGACAAGTTGAGATTATTCCCGAGGGACTCGTTGCGTGTTCTTGCGAGCAGGATTCTCAACATACATGGCTCTGTAATAGATGCATAGATCTATGCAAGCGAGAAAGACTCCCAAATTCAGTCGTTGCAGTGGCTTTCGGATCGGCTCCGTGCCAGAAGAATTGGCTGTTTTGAATCGCATGGAAACGCGACTGATTGGATTGGGGATCAGTTTCACGACTTGTGTGAATCTCTATCGTGATGGCCAGGAGTTCACGCGAGGTAACGCAATTAATTATTGGAATGAACCCGGAAAGACCGTTAGAGAACTGCCTCGGCCACTGAAAACATGCGGGGTAGTATTTCTAGCATCCAAATCGGACAAAGCGACTAAATACTTCCGCGTGCGTCCCGATCTGATACACCGTGCTTTGATCTGGCTGATTTCCAATAACCCCCTGTACAAATACGTGACCATTTCAGAGACAAATCTTAGGGCGTTAGAAGAAATCGACCACAGCACCGATGTACCAACCATTCCAGTAACCGATGAGGAGGTTCAAGAGCTGCAAGGGCACCCTCATCAGGTAAACGCTGAGAAAGAGAATTCAACGCCACGTAGCGTAACAACTGGGGCCGATTTGTCTACTTCGACATCAAAAGACCGACGGCGGATTTTCGACATGAGGTTGATTTTTTCGACCTTACTGGTAGCACCCTTAACGATGACGGTTGTGCAGATGACCCGGGAACAGTCAGCAGTGAGCTGGAACGGCTATCTTCCAACGTATGTCAAGATTGTATTGAACCCGAGGAAGGACACCACTCCGACTATTGCCGCTGTACAGCTTGCAACGGGAAGCAGACTCATACGTGCGATACTTTTCAAAACCATATACGCGAGCGATGCTCGGCTTGTGTTGGTAAGGGATGCGTGCATGAATGTAAACCTCCTGTTAGTAAGAGCAGTCGACACACACCAGTTACTAGTGAAAATGTATCGAATAATGAGCAACACGAAATATGTTAGATGTTATGGACAACCTAACAGAATCGTTTGAGTTGGAAGGAAACCAAAACAGTAAAGTGAGCGAACTGGAACGAATTATGAACGCTGTTGGAGTACAATCGTTACAATCTGACATTCCCATTGGGGAACTGCGCTGTCAAGGAGATCCTATTGATGAATATCGTACACAACAGATGATGCAATACTGTTTCCCCACACTATTTCCTGATGGGTACGGCGGATATCACCCCGCCAACGACACTGAGAGTCGATTGCACGAGTACGGCTTGGCATAATACTGCGCTCACTTGATGAAGCGGCACGACAGACGATTTATCATTCACGGGAACTTCAAGTTCTTTTGTATGAACTTGATACAGCGCCGACAGACTGACAGTCTCGTCAGACGAGTTGGAAGTACCGATAGCCGCACAGCAGCAATAGAAACGGCGGGTTGCGGAAGAAATGCTGGTTGTGAAACAGGATCAGAAAGCCGTACAAATGAAAAAGAAGAACTGAGCGCCGCGATTCAAGTGTTGGACTCCTTAAAACCCTTTTTTCGTGTTGTACGCGGAAGTGGGCTCTATTGGTCAAATGCCCGGGATGATTTAATGTCCATGATAGGGAATCGAGTCCTGCCTACAAGGTGGCCGACCTTTTTTGACGCTAAGTGCTGCGGATACAATTTGGCCAGACTTCGCGCGTGCGTGCGATCCCTCACTTACGCTAGATGAATGTAGACGTCTTTCGTAGAATGACCGAAGGAAGTACTTAAATGAAAATCCTGATATCAGCGCTAGACACTTTGACAAACGATTCAAAGCCTTCTTCGATTCGATTTTATGCGGTCAAGCTAAGCCCCTAGGTAAAATCATTGATCATATTTGGCGTGTTGAGTTTCAGCAGCGTGGCTCCCCTCACGTACATTGTTTGCTATGGATCAAAGGCGCGCCAGACGTTCTCAAACTCTCGGAGACAGACGACGGACGTTCCAAACTTGCAGCATTCGTAGATAAGCATATTTCGGTACTTTCAAAAACGCTTAAAGAACTAGAATCGTGTTCGTGCTCGACATGTATTGCTCACCGAGCGGATAACATTGATATATTAGCACTGAGACCACCAGATGTCGAAACCGACGAATGGACGTGCGACTTATCGAGGCTGGTACAACGCGTACAGCAACACGAATGTTTCGCAAATTCATCATGCAGAAAAAAGAGCTCAGAATGCCGCTTTGGGTACCCCAAAAACCTTCAGGCAGGGACTGTCATAGAAACGAGCGTTGGGACGGATGGAACTCCATCCCTTAAAGTACACCTAAAGCGTGAGGTGTCAACCGCAAACAACTACTCACCCCGCTTGCTGTCGTGCTGGCGTGCAAACATGGATTTGCAGCTGATTGGAAATTCGTATGGAGCAGCCGAAATACGCCGATGCCTATGTTAGCAAAGCGGAGCCTGACACCCTCGGTTTAGACGTGTGATTGCCAAAGCGATCCAGCGGTGTGATACGAATCTTGCCTACCATTCCATTCTGAAACGCGTCGCTAACGCTACCATTTCTGTTCGCGAAGCCGGTGCGCCGGAAGCAATATATATATTGCTTCGAACCCTGCCGATGCATAGTAAATCTCGGTCGATTCAAAAAGTTAAAGTGATGCGCCACCACCTCCGTTTCTACCGCATAGACCCCCACCAGTTCGAAACCCTTGCTGATATTGCAGATTCGTCCAGCGAAGAGGCCATTCGAATTGAGCCTGTTGAGAGAGCATACATGAACAGACCGACTGACACAATGTTCGAGAGTATGAGTTTTGCTACGTTCGTAGAAGAGTTCGAAGCAATACTATTAATTGGTGAGCGGGTAAATCATAGTGAAATCTGGAATCGTGCGGACGGCAGGGATGGATAAAACGGAGAATGAAGGCGGTGGTTGTACAAAAGTCTCCGTGGATGCAACCCAACACAGCAAGTCCGGGCTTTTGCTTCTCTGAGGTATTTCTTTATGTGCCATGGCGCTCTCTAGAAGACTTGCCTAAAACCGATGAAGAGTGCATTGCTCGCTTCTTCGAAGTACAAGAAATGCAACTTGATGGAGAGTTACAAGAAGAATCGAATGCCAAGTTAGTTCGGCAGCATAAACTTGATCTCCTTAAGAGCTCACACCAAGCATGTAGTATATCATCGTTGCCACCATCTGAATACGTGTTTATCAGTAATAATGCTGTCGGCGAGCATCATCAATCGGGTGAAGTGAACCCGGTTGCAGCGGAGAATGCTAGTAATAGCGATGTGGCGTGGAAAGCTAAGCATAAGTACTCACTGAGATAGTTGACAAAGCCCGGGATTTTCTTAAAGTCTGTTTGAAGCCATGGGTAAAAGAGCGAAAGGACTTGAGAACACTAGGGGGTACATTTCTTCGCGACAAAAGACAGACGTCGGTTTATCGCTATCCGATTGCTGGAAATGAGGATACAGAAGGCATTCCTGAATCAATGGCCGAGTCTCAGTGGGTTCCGTTTGCGCTAGCGATGAAGCAGTCGCGAACTCGATTCAAAAGCGTCCTAGATAATTCGTTTTGTAAACCTCTCCATATGATAATTAATGGCGAAGGAGGATCTGGTAAAAGCTGGTTAATTTGACATATCGTCAAGGATAAGCACAACTTCTTCGGTGAGCATAGTGCAACTCGCCGGTCATCAAAAAGAGTAATGCTACTAGCTCATCAAGGAACAGCTGCCTTTAATATAAAGGAATGACGATATGCTCCGCATTTTCATTTGCATCTTTTTCAGAGTCTGCATTTTCAGTTCCATATAAATCATGAACGGAGACAAAAGCTGGCTCAGCGAAGCTGAAACGAACAACAGTTTAAGGATGTTCATCTTATCATCATTGACGAGTTCAGCTCGATATCATGTGGAATGCTGTACTGGATAGATAGGCGGATGAGAGAAATTTGGCCAAGTCATTCCGATGAATTGTTTGGGGGTAGAGATGTATACTTTACTGGAGATGCTGCCCAGTTAGACCCAGTGGTTCCTAGCTCACTATCAACTCCGTTAGCTAAGATTACAAATGAAGTGCAGCGTCGAGGGCGAGAGATTTGGAAAGGTATATCAAACGTGTGCATGCATACTAGCCAAAATAGAGGGAAACTTGATCCTGAATGGTTTAGTGCCCTTCGTCGATTGAGGCAAAAAGCACCAACTCAAGCTGATATAGACCTCTTCAATACTAGGTGCTTGCAGACGATACCAACACCAGAATGGACAAGCAGAGCTAAACACATCGCTTACAAAATGTTGACGTCGACTGCGCGAACGATAAAAGCCTCTCTTCGGCAAATACGCCGATTGTAACGTGAAATCGCAGCATTTTGTGCAGCAGAAACGTTTAACAACAAAACGTGACATTCCTGTCGGGACGGTGCAAGCTCTCTTGAAAGACGCACAAAACATTAATTCTGACCATGATAGAGTTGTTGCAAACAAGCTCAAACTGTGTGTTGGGGCCCCTGTAACGCTGACGTTTAACATGGCGCAAGCGGCGGGGTTATGCAATGGTACTAACGCCGTAGTGTACGACTTCATGTTTGTGTCCGGTAGCGAACTGCCCATCGTTCTCATACAGATTAAAGATACATACTTAGGACCTTCACTTCTGGAAGGAGTTCCAAACATTGTACCAATAGTACCTAAGGAAATTTCTTGGGGGAAAGCATCGAGTAATATCCGTGTAGTTCTACGAGGTATCCACTTAGATTAGCGTATGCGATGACTGTTCATAAGGTACAGGGTCTTACTTGCGCCGTTTTAGTTTTTCATTCAAATTCTATCCCAAGCATAGCGTTCACGTATGTTGCTCTGTCGCGCATCAAACACCGTAAATTCGTTAGTTATTACCCACCGACTAACACTGGAAAGGCTCACCGCGACTCACGAAAATATAACAAACTTCCAGCGCGAAGAAAAACGAGTTTTGGATGCTGTTGCCCGAACTGCGGAGACAGCCATGCCAATCGTGCGTTGCATGAAAGCAGTTGCAACTGCACACAACGGATCCATCGCTCCTCGCTAGCGCGGCTTCAAGGAGACGGCGGAGCTTCCCGCCCGTAGGTATTGCATGGCAGCGCTGTCAAATGCGTGATGGTGACGACGGAACTCGTGAAGAGCTCGATGTATCTCCAAGTAGCGCACGTCCGGCTTCGTGGAGGAGATCAAACAGGTCGCGAACATGAAGCACCTGACCCGCAACAAGTTCTCCGGTCCTGCACAGATCATCGAAAGCGATCTCCCGTCGCTACTGGTGTGATGGCCGTGACGACTTGCAGGAGGACTAACCAACTCGAGCATTCCGTTCATCTGAAGGCTCGGTACGTTCGCAATCGAACTCGGTTTCGTCGAGGAGACTTTTAATACTTCTTTTTCGACACAGCGAGTGCCCTCGACCTCAAGCCACGAAAACATGGTGCTATCGGCTGACTTGGTGACTACTACACCGCTCCCAAGAGGGCCCCACGCCCGAGGCGAGGGATCGTTGATGGTTGGAGCCAGAGTTGATCCTTGGTGGCGGCAGATATGGGTCATCCGTCAATGCGTTTCAACTTTGGCGTGCTGTAGGCGAAGCTCGACACGCACGGCGCGCCTTACCGCGCACACAGTCTTCGCAGCGCGAGTGCCGGAGGTTGTCGACCACGACGACTATCCTGCAGCAAGTGACAGCATCTCAGCTGAGACCAGTCGGTGATGGGCACTGATGGTGCCCAGAAAGTGATCATTAGTACAGGTTGAATGTGATTAACGCAATAAAGTGGAGTCTGTAGCTTAAACGAAACATCATTCTAACTCAACAAACTCAAAGAAAAAAACATCCTCAAATTTAACTACGCTACACATACAAATTCCTTGCTGGATCGCTACCTACGCCACTGTTTGCAGCACTTGTTGGGTCTTCATCGCGCAGGTACAATTGTCAGCGGGACGGGCGCGTTCAGAGCTCTTGGATAGATTGGTGGTCGCTTGAACCATTGAAGTCGATGCTGGTAGGCAACGAGGTATCAGAATCGCGATTTCCGGTCGTGGTGGTACCCACTTGCAACGAAGCAGCCATACTTCCTCCCAAATGAGCGGCACCGAAAGTAGGCAGTGCGGTCGGCGGTACCAAAATTGGTTGTGGGGTCGAAGCGACAGCACTCTGCATCATCGAAACAGGAAAAACGAACTGCTGTCCACGAGATGGCCACGGCTGATCCACCACGTTGTTAGCCCGAGCTAGGACTGGATCGCACCGTGCGCAGCCTGTGCTGGGTCCATCCCCATGCACTTGACTCCTCGGCACTTCGGGCATCTGAACAGCTTGCATCAGCACGTAAAATACTTGCTGGCCTGGGAGCGCGTAAATTGGCGGATGGTTTTGGACTGGGTAGCATGCCATTCCCGTCACTAAGCGTTCGCAGGTGCGCTAACCATCGGGGTTGCACTTGGCTCTTGAATCGTGTTGTTTGTGCTGCGAGGGCAGCGTTGCTCAGGAGAGGTAGCTGTATCTTGCGACAGATGACTCGCGTCTGGAACCGAGGCCACTTGCGTCGAACTTCCAGGCGAAGGTGCATCTTCAGGAAGCAAAGTTTCTTGATTTGACGGCTCCGTCGATGCTTCGGATGCTCTCTCCTTGTTTTCCACGCCTGTCAAATTCGTTTGCGATTGGCGGCGTTCCACAATGTTGGGTGCCTTGCGACTCGCACGCTTCTTGTGCAAGTTCACAGGTGCAGCAGAGCTCGAACTAGCCTTGCGGTTCTTGTTGCGTACGACGCGCTTGTACCGAGCGCGCTGCAGGGTATTCTGGTGGTCCCGACGGCTACTGCAAAGCCAATGAAGCTCGCCATTAACCTTCGTCGTTCTGTCGTTGCTGCATCCGCCAGGGTAATTGCACTGCGTAGGATGAAGTTGTCGTGGCCCTCTCTTCTCTTGGCCAGCACGTTGCGACACCATTGGACACTGGGATAACTTGCTTACGTGATTCACTTGCCACTGCCTTGTGGAACTCGTCGCAGCCGCTCCACTGGCGTCACAGCAATGACGACGAAGGCACGACGGCGGGCAGCATCAGCAAAGAGCTCTACACTTTGTCATTTACCACAGAGTGTGGCGATTCTTACCGTCGAGAGGTGTCACCGCCTCGGAGCTTCCTTTCGGGAAATTCGAAAAACTACGCGATAGCATAAGATACTCAGTATGACATATCAGGGGGCGGTGCTGAAAATATATTGAAAAATATATATTTTAGCTTGGCCCCTTAGCAACCAAAGGCGACCAATCGCCGTCGGATGCTGCCATACCAGTAATAAAAAGGTATTTTGTACCTGTTAAAAGGGTACTTGGTCTAGTTTGGGCGCTATCATGGTTAAATAAGGATCATGAAAGATGCCTTTTTACACACGGTCGTCGCACTGGGAATCATTCTGGAAGCTATCGCATAGCAGGCCATGGACGTCCCCGCTAACAAGCGCCGCGTGCCTGCTGCGCCTGCCGCAGCTGACTCGGACGTGGCGATGCCGCGTGCAGGCCGTCCACTGCCCTCCACTGCGTCTTCCTCGTCGTGGTTCGGCGCGCCGCTGGTGTATGCCGTGGTGACGTTCTTCAGCCTCATGATCTTCGTGCACGTGTGGCAGTTCTCGAGCTCGCAGATGCACCCGGTGCTGTCCACGCCCTTCCACAACAAGACGATGGTGCAGTTCTCCACCAAGTTCGGCACCTTCACGGTGGACCTGTTCCCGGAGCACGCGCCCAAGACCGTGGCGGCCTTCCGGCAGCTTGTGGACAGCGGCTTCTACGTGAAAGACGCGGGCTTCTACTACAACGAGCCCAAGTTCGTGCTGCAAGGCGGCGGCTTCCTCTTCGACAAGGAGTCGCCCGTAGGTCAGCTGCCTGTCGAGTACAGCGCACCCAGCACGGAGCGCATGGTGGTGCTCGCGCGCAGCCACAAGTCGGATTCGGGCAGCACCGAGTTCGCCGTCATGCTGCACGACAACTCGGAGCGCAACCGGCCCAGTGAGGACGGCCCGGGTTACACGACTTTCGGCCGCGTGGTCGAGGGCTGGCACACCGTCGAGTTCATCTCGAAGAAGATGGAGGCCGGCTTCATGGCCAAGGAGGACCGCGACCGCCAGATCGCCTTCGAGAAGGTCGAGTTCGTGGAGCGTCTGACCAACGACAATGACGAGGCCAGGAAGCGCCTCGAGGAGCTCACGTACGTGCTCGAGACGCCGCACAGCGTCGTCATCGTCTCCGAGAAGGACTGTCCCGAGAAGAGCGAGGTGGAGAAGATGCTGCACAAGTTCCGCACCACTGTGCGCACCAAGGAGATCGGCTTCGCCAACCACATCCCGTACGAGCTCGAGGCTGTGGAGGCGCTCACCGGCCGCAAGTCGCTCCCGCTCGTGTTCATCAAGGGCCAGTACGTCGGCGGCCTCCGCGAGATGCAGAAACTGCAGCAGACAGGCACGCTGCGCAATATGCTGGAGAAGAGCGGCACGCTCGCTGAAGACATTGTGTGGTCGGCCATCAACCAGAACGCGCTGGTGCTCTTCAGCAAGTCGTACTGCCCGTACTGCAAGAAGACCAAGGAGACGCTGGCGGGGCTCGGCGCCAAGCCCTTGGTGTTCGAGCTGGATACGCGTGAAGACGGCGCTGCGATCCAGGCCTTCCTGTTCCGTATGACGCACCAGTCCACCGTGCCCAACCTCTTCATCAAGCGAAAAAGTGTCGGTGGAAATGACAACGTGCAGGAACTGCAGCGGTCTGGCGAGTTGGTGGATCTACTGAAAAAGGCCCGCGCCATTGACTAACCAACCTTGCATGTGCCGAAGGCCAGATCAGGGAAGGAGAAGGGCTCATTGAGGACCTAACGAATGACTTGTCTTAGAGGCCTTACCTTACTGTCGGTTGCTTAGGTGTGGAGGTGGCTGTGGTCGTAGAACTGCTTGGTGCTGGCCCCCTTGGGGTTCGGGCGATTGCCGGTGACGTCGTCGGCACCGAGGCCGACCGACTCGGACGAGAGCATGAAGGGCCCGTTGTTGCGTTTGTACTGCGAGTTGCCTACGCGCATGGTGTAGAAAGTGTCTCGGTGCGACTTCTGGTTGAACTCAGTGTTCTGCGAGCGCCCGATGTCGTACAGGTGCTTGGTCTCCTGGAGGCCTTCGGGAAAGTGGTTGCTCTTGTTGAGCGAGTCGAGCGCTTCGAAGAGACCCGGCGGGTCGTTCTGCTTCTGCTTGTCCAGGATCTTCATCTCCGTGTCCAACGTCTCGCGATACTGCTCCGTGCGGACGTGGCTCATAAACTCATCTCGACGACTCGCATCCTTGGACCCGAAGCCGGCCTTGCGCGAGTCCATCGGCTGCGACTTGAGGTACGCCGTGTTGTCCTGCAACGGGTCCGACGAGTACGTCTTCTTGTCGAAGTATCCGGAGCCATTGCAAGTGTTCTTCGCCGGAACAGTGAGGAGCTGCTTGCCCTTGTGACGAGAGTTCTTGCCTAGGCAAAGAAGCAGGAACGTGAGCTTAGCTTAACATTCTTGGGGGAGGAAGCTCTGCATGAACATGGCATACCTTCAATCAGGTGCGGGTCTCGGTACGGATCACCGATGGTGAGGTAGCTCTGCGCGATGTTCTTGTTGAGCACCTTGGTCGAGTACATCTTTGACGCTGCTTCTGAGGTGTTTTACTATACAAGGCTGAAACCCAACTGCAGCTCCGCGAACGGCACGTGGAAAAGTGCCGCACTTGAGTGTGCTACTGACCTTTCCTTGCTTCCAGCAGGGTCAGGTGCTGAAGTAGCGATAAGAACATGACTGCACTCGATATTCTTGGCAAAGCCTTCCTCCCTCACTAAAAATACTGGCAATGAACTTAACCCCACAGCCTTGGCCGTGAAGCTTGAAAAACGCCGTGCAAATGCAAGGAGGTCCTGCAACTAAGCAAGTTGACTCGTAAAACTCGGGTCTCCTCGTGAGCTTTTCAATGATACTTGGATGAACTGCATCCCCTGAGCTCTCGCCACTTGAGCAGCCCTTCCGCCTCGAATACTTCAACGCCACACTTCCATTGAGCATATTCCAAATCGAAACAAACCGCTCCATTCGGTCGAGCATGTCCTCCAGCGGCGATGCCTCCGCCCCCACGGCTAACCCCATGACCTACCGCCTCCTGGGCAACACGGGGCTGCTAGTGTCGAAGCTCTCGTTCGGTAGCTTCGTCACGTTCAACACGCAACTGGACTTCGACAAGTCATACGCCGTCATGGAGCGCGCGTTCAAGCGGGGCGTCAACTTCTTCGACACGGCGGAGGCCTACGCTGGTGGTCACTCCGAGGCGTTCGTGGGGGAGATCATTGCGACGGGCATCGAGCGAGGCGTGTGGAGTCGAGAGGACCTGGTCGTGAGCACCAAGATCTTCTTCGGCACGAAACACGGTAGCGACCAGAAGGCGGGGCCCAATGAGCAGGGGCTCAGTCGCAAGCACCTCGTGGAAGGTACCAGAGCCTCGCTCAAACGCCTCGGACTGAATACGTCGACACAATCCTTTGCCATCGACCGGATCCATGCACCACAATGGAGGAGACGGTAGGCTCAGGTGGTTGAGGGGATCGTGGTGACGAGTGAGTGCTCACTGTGTGCGATGATGCAGGTGCGCGCAATGAACCATGTTATTGAACGAGGGTGGCGTTGTATTGGGGAACTAGCGAGTGGAGCGCGCACGATATCATTGAGGCGTGTGAGATTGCAGACCGTCTTGGCCTCATGCGACCAGTGAGGTGTTATAGCTGGCTAGTGAGTGTGGTTGAATGACTGACACTGTGCTACACTACAGGCTTTTGATCAGCCGCAGTACCATATCCTGGAGCGCTCGCGCGTGGAGCTCGACTATCAACACCTTCTTGTCGGGTAAGTTGTCAGCATCCCCATGTTTCCTGAGGAAATCTTCCTCCGGCACCGAAACGACCACGTTAAAGAAAACAGGTCTTCTTCACTCTTGCTACTACTTCAGATTCCTCAACTCTTGAAGTGTGCAAGTTGAAGTGATCCTTATTTGGTGTGACCATTGTGTACAATTGTCTCGATCGCGATCTGTACCCATTGACGATCTCCCTTGAGCTGCCCCCTTTCAGTATCCAACTGGGCCGCATCGAGCGCTTCGACCCCCATGCCCAATCGCTGGTACAGGAAAAACTGTCCGGCCAACGTCATCCAGACGCCCGACCGCCTGGGCGACTACCTGGTGGCTCTGCGCAATGACTTCGTGCTGAAGCATCAGATCTGTCGCCGCGGACTGAATCTCAGCGGGGAGCTGGGCGCCTACGAGAAGGAGACGCGCGTGCTGCTCAAACTGGCGTCCACCGGCCGCATCGTCAACATTCTGCTGCGCTTCGGTGGCATCATCGAGGGGTATATGAAAGTGATGGGCATCGAGATGACGGAGGAGGTCCTTGCGTGGAAGGAGCAGCTGGAAGTTGAGCGCCAGCAGCGCGTGGAGCTGTTCAACAAGATCCTGGAGGACGAGCAGCGCCTGGTTGAAGCCATGGGCGACGAGACGCAGCAGATGGAGCTAATGACGCTGCTCAAGCATGACGTGGCCAAGTACTCCGCGATCCTGACGCCCGAGGAGTTGGACGTCATGTCGGACGCATACGACCGCGTGGTGGAGCACTCAGGCATCGTGCTGGTCGGGAAGCCGCCTAGTTGGTTCCTGTCCCCGAACGATCTGCTGTGTGAGAACGGCATCTACTACTTGGATGCTGTCCGGGTCAGCAAATGCTTGACCGAAGAGGTCTTGAGCACTGTGACTGACCACGAGAGCTGGGAGGACCAGGAGGAGGCGTGCTTGCGTCAGGCTGCAGTCTGGGCAGACCTGAACCACCCGCATGTCGCCAAGATGCTGGGTGCGTGTCATATCGGCAAGGAACCGTTCGTCGTGCACGAGCCGGTGGAGCCTCTCGCCGCGAACCGCGCGAATGCGCAGTCGTGGGAGCCTGTGCTTGGGTGGGCACTCGGACTCCAGTACTTACATGAACGCGAGCTTGGCTACAAGGATTTTGATGACAAGAGGCTCTTGGCTCGCTATCACGTTACAGCGAGTGGCGTTGTAACGGGACTGGGCCTCGTCCCTGTGAAGAGGAATACGTCGGCACCTTTGAAACGCGGCGTGTCGAACACGTTTAGCATGAAAGACTTGGAAAAATCGCTCCAGCAACCTGACACCGAAGACACGTCGCCTTCCTGGAGTGTACCGAACGACATTTTTGCCTTCGGTCTGGCCATTTACAACACTCGACAATGGGTATCCATGTACAGTGATGAAGAGGTGCTCGTGCTACCGCCAGAGCGCCCACCTTTCTTAGACGAGCAGGAATGGGACTTGGTCCAACGGATGTGTGCGAGCACCCCTCATAATCGAGTGAGTATGTGGTATGTCGTGCACCAACTCCTGGCGTTTGTCCAGTCTTCAGAGCCCAAGAACAATACGAGACTCGTCGATCTGAGTGTGACTCCAGAAGATGACGTGAATGATGAGGCGACGGAACGCACTCCAGAGCGCCTTGACGACTTCATTGTGCCGAAAATGTGCGTCAAAGTTGCGAAAGCGATGGTGAGCCTTGAGCGGATGTGCGGGGAATGGGATGAATCTGGCTCAATGCTGAAGAATGTGTTCAATCGATTGTCAAGCCTCCATTCCCAGCTTCAAGCACGCGATAGCATCAAGGACACCACCAAGATCATGGAGGCATTCGTGAACGTCGTGGATCTATTCTATACTGAACTAACGATGCGCAATATCGGAAAGAACCAGTCGAAGAGCAGCGAGGTAGCAACCTTCTGTGCGTCGCGGGCAGCAGCTCAAAACATCGCCGTTTTCCACCACGAGATTGATCGCCTCTTAACGTTGGCTCAGCTGCGGGACACCTCTGCATCCGCTCAGGCACCGCCAAGTCATGTAATGCTCGCTGACATCCGTGAAGACTCCACCGATTCGATTAACTCTGCCCACAGTACTCCTGACATCCACGACTGGCATATCGAATGGGGTAAGATGCGCCGTGAGCAACTTCGCGCTTTTCAATCCTGTCTGAAAAACGCAGAGGAACTAAAGGACCAGCTACGTGACCCCAACGCCCGTCTAGAAGCACAAATGCTGCTTCAGTTCGAGCTGCACAAGCGCCGGAGCTCCTATCCGAACTCGGTTCTGGATGCGATGACGCAGGCACTCAAGGTATTGGAGACACTGGGCAACGGTGCGGAGGCTGTTCCGAGCTGGTTCATCCCTCCGTACGAGGTCGTGCTGGGTAAGCGCATCGCCGAAGGTGGGTTTGGAGAGGTGTATTACGGGAAATGGTTCGACACGGAGGTCGTGGTCAAGATCTTGAAGTCGCAACCTGCACCGCCTACTGCAGCGAAACCCAAGCCTTCTCCACCGACGAGTAGAAGTAACCCGATCGAGGAAGACACGATGGAATTGTTCCGGAGCGAGGCCGACCACTGGTTTATGCTGAACCACCAACACGTGGTTCACCTCTACGGCGCTTGCCATGTCGGAACACCCTTCTTCGTCTGCGAACCTGCAAAGTCAACGTCGCTCTATTCCCACGTGAAGGAGCTCGCCTGTGCCAAACCGGGCTACAACTTTGAGGAGAATGGAGGCGACCGCTCCGATATCATGCGTTGTCTGTTCCTGGCGGGCATCGGGCTGAAGTACTTGCATGAGCGGGGCATCGTCCATTGCGACCTCAAGGGCAACAACTTCATGGTAGGCACCGACGGCAAGACGATCAAGCTGGGCGATTTTGGGATGAGCGTCCTGAAGCGCTCCGGGAACGGCCGAAACGCCGCCCACGAAAACGTCGGCGCGGTGCCGTGGAAAGCTCCAGAGTACTTGAAGGGCGATGAGCCCACGTTCATGTCGGACGTGTACGGCTTCGGCATGTGCATCTTCGAGCTGTTGAACGGCAAGATCCCGTGGGACGGTTTGCCTGAAGCAGCCGTGAGATTCCACGTCACGAAGCGCAAAGCGCTCCCGCCGCGCCCCAAGAAGTTCGACGACTTCCAGTGGAGCTTAATCCAGCACATGTGCTGCTTCGAGCCCAACGAGCGCATCAGCCTCAACGCCGTCGTGGATATGCTGCACACCTTCCGTTTCGAGAAGTAAGTCTGTCGTTAACCTGCACGGTTTCCGACCAACTCATGGTATCCACACAATTCATGTTTAAGGTGTGCGGTCAAATCACGTTTTCGATTTACTTTTTTTTAATTTGTTTAACTTTCTTAAGGCCAACTCGAGACTGGTATGCTCACAAAACCGAAGGTGAAGTTTACTACAGTAGCACAAAATTATTCTCGACTAAATA
Source organism: Phytophthora crassamura (assembly GCA_033557995.1). Taxonomy (NCBI): domain Eukaryota; phylum Oomycota; class Peronosporomycetes; order Peronosporales; family Peronosporaceae; genus Phytophthora; species Phytophthora crassamura. Next base: position 6,235,056 of record JAUCED010000004.1, read on the forward strand.
CGACTCTTATCCAGTAATATGCAGTATTGCAAAATATAGAAATACCGGTACACATTTGCTAAATATGCGACATGCGACCGATTACTTCCCGCATTCCAGGTTTCCCCCTCGATTCGCTTCAAGCCTGCTCTTCCTGCTGGCCATGGAGTTCCTCGCCGAGGAGAACGACTGCGGCCAGACGCTGCTGCGGCTTGTGAGTCGTGGCAGTGCCATCATCGCTGAGCTGCTGCGGCTGTCCAACAACATCCCGGGGTGCGTCAGCAAAAGGCCGCCCAATATCTCCCTTTTGCCACATCTTCTGACTGGCTCGATGCTCGTTGTGCAGCGTTTTCATGGGGCCGTCGCACGTGGAGGACCCGGAGCAGCTTAAGTACCTCAACATCCTGTTCGACTTTGCGTACCTGAAGAACCCAGAGGAGTTCGAGAACATGGTCAACAACAGCACGGTGGGTTTGGATGCAGATTGGGTTCGTGAAGCTTCAATGGGTCTTTTTGAGCTGACGAAGTGGGTTTTATTGCCGCGGTCGCCCCGCAGGAGCTGCTGGATGTGGACGACGAGTTCATGGACAACAACGAAGACATTTTGGACCGATTCTACCAGCTTTTCGACGGCATTTTCAAGTACATCAGTGACTACTTGGAGTTCCTAGACAATTTGGAGAAGGGCTTCTTCATCCAGCACACGCTGGCCAATATCCTGCTGGACACGGACGGCGCGCAACTCATGTGCGAGGCGCTGTACCTGTACGGAGTGATCCTGCTGCTGCTGGACCGCAAGATCCCCGGCCCGACGCGAGAGAAGATGGTCATCGCGTTCTACCGCAGCAAGGGCGAGTCGGCGCTGGAAAATATCGACGAGGTCTGCAAGCTCTGCCGTGTGACGGGCTATTTGCCTGGCCAGCCCAAGCCGGCTCAGTATCCGGAGCGATACTTCAAGCGCTTCCAGCCTCCGGAAGAGGTCGTGAGCATGGTGATCGGCAAGCTGCAGTCTGACGACGTCTACCTACAGGAGCCGAGCTTCCCGCACCGTACCCATCGCTCGACTCGCCTTGCAGCACAGGCGTCGATGCTGTTTGTGATCCTGTTCTTCGCCCCTGACATCCTGATTCACGAGAAGGCCAGCATGCGGGAGATTGTGGATCGCCACTTCAATGACAACTTTTTGCTACCCACATATATGGGGGCAGTCGCGGATCTCTCGCTGGAATGGGCGGCATACCCAGCAGCGCGGCTTGCGCTCGCGAATACGCTGGAGCCCTCCAATATCGCGCATATTACGAAGAAGAAGGCGCAGCAGACGCAGCGATCTATCGACGAGCTCAACTACTTTTTAACTGAAGGCGTACTCACCGAGATGTACGTGCTGGAGAACCTGGATCCGCTGCTGAACTGCATCCGGAACGCTAACGTGACGATCCGATGGACGATGATGCACTCCCGTATCCAACCGGTGATCCCCATGATGGAGAATTCCACGGCGCAGCGCGAAATCTTCGATAAAGGCACCGATCCAGACAAGCTGATCACACTTTTGCTGAAAGTCTCGCAGCTCGAGTGGAAGCTCAAGCAAATGTTCGAAGCCCTGCTTGCCAGCAAGGAAAACCGATGGCAGCGTTGCATGAAGGAAACGTCGGAGCGCATGGAGGAGCTCAGCGAGTATTTCTCGGGTGAGAAGCCCTTGACTCGCGTGGAACGCAATGAAGACCTGATGAAGTGGTTCAAGGACTTGGCGGAGAAGGTGAACAGCCTGGACTACGTGGATCATATCAAGGCTGGACGGCGGATTAAGCGCCTGATTGAGGCGTTGGGTCACGTGGAGCAGTTTGACCAGATCGACACGAACTTGCAGGTCAAGGCGTATCTGGAGGAATCGCGGGAGTTCCTCACAGAGATGGTGCGTACCGTCCGCATTCGCGATGAGGTCATGGGGATCATCGAGAACGTGTCGGACTTGTCTTACGCCTGGGAGATCATCAACGACTTCATGAAGATCCTGCACCAACGTGTCAAGAACGATCCGTCCTCTGTCATCTTGCTGCGTGCGATGTTCCTCAAGTTTGCGTCCATCCTGGATGTGCCGCTTACGCGTATCCACCAGTGCGGCTCGGAGGACGTGATCTCGGTGGCCGAGTATTATTCCTCGGAGCTTGTGGACTACGTGCGGCGCGTGATGGAAGTGATCCCACAGAGCGTCTTCCGCATCCTGGCGGGTATCATCAAGCTCCAAACAGACCACATGCAGCCGATTCCTGTCAAGTTCGAGAACACGTTGCTGAAGAACCACGCGCAGCTCAACGAGCGTTACCGTCTGGCACGTGCGACCAACGAGGTGTCCAAGTACACGGAAGGAATCCTTGCGATGAAGCGAACGTTGCTCGGTATCATCGAGGTGGACCCTCGACAAGTACTGGAGGATGGCTTGCGGAAGGAGCTCGTGTATCGCGTCTCGCTCGCGTTCCACGAGGTCCTGAACTTCGAGAAGAATACGTCCGAGGAATGCAACGAGATCTTCGTCAAGCTGGCCTCCAATTTGGACGCCTACCGCCTCTCGTTCGAGTACATCCAGGATTACATCGGGATCTACGGCCTGCGCATGTGGCACGAGGAGCTCTCGCGCATTATCAACTACAACGTGGAGCAGGAGTGCAATCGCTACCTGAAGAAGAAAGTGTACGACCGCGCGTCGCAGTTCCAGAGCCGTGCTATCCCGATCCCGCGCTTCCAGCCCCCGTCGGACGACATGAGTGTCAACTTCATGGGGCGCCTCATGCACGCGCTCTTCATCATGACGGATCCGCACACGACCATCTACTCGCCGCAATCGATCGGCTGGTTCTCCGAAGACGGCAGCGAAGTCTGCGGCATTGGCGCCTTCTCCGTGCTGCACAAGAGTGTGGGGCTGCTGGGTCTCGCGGGGCTGGACCGCATGCTCTCGTTCCGCATTGTGCATACACTCAACAACTTGGTCAAGTTCTGGGGATCAGCTGTGACGCCCTACTTCCCGCTCTTGGACCAGCTCTCGGCCGCGCTTGTACCGGAATGGAAGCTGCCCGAGCACTCGACAAAGCTGTACGACGCCGCGCTGAAGAAGGTGGAGAAGATCATGAGCAAACTGCTCAAGGCCGTGCTAATCATCGGCCAAGCTGCACTCATTCGACGACAGATTTCGAGCGAGCTGTCGTTTTCCAGCCGCTTGGACGCCAATCTGCTGGCCACGACGCTGGATACGCTCAACATCTCGCTGCTGAACGACATCCGCGCGCATTACCGGGACCCCAAGAACAAGCCGTACCCTGGCAGCGATGGCAACCCCGTGCTGGTGGAGCTCAACAAGTACTTGGAGAATACGGGCGCCAACGACCCGTTCCAGAAGATCTACATGATCGTCGCGGAGCCCATGGAAGGCCTGGCCGCCATGTTCATGCTGTTCGTGGTGGCCTATATGCCCAAGCTCCAGTACGACCGCAACTTTGGCGCGCTGGGCCGAGTGGGCAAGAACCCCATCGACGGCGAGCCGCTGCTCGTGGGTATCCTCACCATTCTCAAGCAGTTCCACCCGTCGTACACGGAGAAGTTCCTGGCGTATCTGGGCCAGTTCGTGCGCACCAAGGTCAATGACATTTTCGCCGAGAAGGCCGACAAGAAGGGCAAGGCGGCCGCGTTGCCGACGGAGCTGCCCGTGGACGTGGTCAACACGCTCATCTTCATGCTCGAGTTCGCACGCTGCGCCAAGATCAAGCGCAGCATCCTGGACGGCCACGTCCCCGCGTACGTGTTCGATGCCATCCAGCTCTAGTCTTTTTTCCTTACAGAATCCAAAAGAAACAATAAATAATGGATTCGAAGTTGAAGTTCTCGCTTAGGTGCGAACGATAGGTGACAATATAGGGTACATACAAACATCAAGATAAGCCTCCAAAGGGAGCTTTATCTTGGCGTTTGTAAGCAGAGAATTCCACAGCGAGCCAGAAGCGAGCAAAGGCACGCGATGAGCGATTCGGGCAGCGGCAGCGGCGGCTATAAGGAGCCCTCGCGCGCCATCTTCGCACAGCGCGACCTGCGGCACTTCCTGGGCTCTCCGGTGCGTGCTGCAGTCCCTTCCCCATGCGTCGCTCGCCCCCCCCTGCGGCGCCTCTCCTCGCGCTACCAGGACGTCTTCAACTGATCTTTTGGGCTGACATTCTTCTCTCGTCTTTTGCCGCGCTCTCCCAGGCCCAGCAGATGATCCTGGTGTTCGTGAAGCATTTGAACGAGAGTGTCAAGGGCAAGCGCATCTCCAGCGAGTACGAAGTCTCACCGGTACGGTGTGAACCGAGGTAAATGAGTGGACTAAGTCAACTGATTCCTTGTGTGGCGTTGTGGTGGCATCTACAGAACGTACAGAAGGCAGTGGATCTGGTGAATGACATCAACACATGGATCGACGAGATTCCCCCCATCCAGCAGCCCATGCGCTTCGGCAACAAGGCCTTCCGCACATTCTACGACCGCGTCGTGGAGGTGAGGCAGAGAACTCGCATGGAGCGCTGTTCGGAGAAGGAGTTCTAACGTTATCTTTGGTGTGTTGTGTCTGTCTGTGTCTTTGCTGAGTAGAGAACCCCTGCGATGCAGGAGAGCATGTTGCCGGAGGACAAGCGTGGCGCTGTCATTGAACTGGCGGCGTACCTGGACGACTCGTTCGGCAACCGCGTCCGTATCGACTACGGCACGGGCCACGAGACCAGCTTCATCGTATGGATGAGTACGTTTTGCAAGGCTGATGAGTCGTTGAAGGGGCCGAACGGGAGCTAACGGAGTTGCTTGCTTGTGGTTGCTGTGCGGCAGGTTGTCTGCACAATATTGGCTTCTTCAAGCAGTCGGACTTCCCAGCACTGGTGCTGCGGTTGTTCACGACGTATCTGGCGCTGATGCGCCGCCTGCAGAAGCAGTATATGCTGGAACCGGCAGGCTCTCACGGTGTCTGGGGCCTGGACGACTACCACTGCCTCCCGTTCTACTTTGGCTCCGCCCAGCTGATCGGACAGCACGACATTCTCCCCGAGAGCGTGCACGACGACACCGTGTTGCAGGCAAACCACCAGGAGTACCTGTATCTGGATGCTATCAAGTTTATCAAGGAGGTGAAGGCCGGCTCCCCCTTTGCGGAGACGTCCCCCATGCTGAACGACATAAGCGCCCTGCCGACTTGGGAGAAGACCAACGGAGGCATGCTCAAGCTGTACGAGGGTGAAGTGCTGAAGAAGCTGCCGGTCATCCAGCACCTGCGATTCGGCAGCCTGTTCCCGTGCACGTGGACGCCCAGCCATGACGCGGACGACGGCTCGACCTACATCCCAGTGAGCACGCATCCAGGTACGGGCGTTCGGGCTCCTAACTTTGATCTAGAAGGTGTGTCGGCCAAGGCGCCGTGGGTTGCTGTAGAGACGCTGGTGGCCACGAAGGATACGGCCATGTCGCCTCTGCGCCACACCAAGAAGACCCTGGACGAGTAATTCCATGTCTCCGCGGAGTGAAGCAAGCCTTGCAAGCTTTCGAGGAAGCAGCTCAGCTCACGCCGACGCTCCGAAACGGGTGGGTTCTGCCAATCAAAAAAGTGAAATGCGATGCTCTGGAAAAAGTGCTTTTTATATGCAGGAAATGTTTATTTGTTTGTGTGTTTGTATGGCGATAACATGTGAGCCTTTTACCTGTGCAGTGCGTCCGGTGCGGTGCTGGCATGTGGGCGTTCCGTTCGCAGTCGATGTGTGTTTTGTTGGACGTGTTTGCCAGACCCAAGCAAGGACTGCGGCGGCAAATTCGTGTATGCTGTTTAACAGGCTGTTGACGAATCGGATTGTCCTAGACGAACAAGAAACGGCCCGGCGAGCAGCGCTTTGAGCGGAGTGAAGGTCCCGACGAGCTGTCGAGGCTCTAACGCTGGGAGCGCAGCCATTTCGACGCGTGAACGCGACACGGGGAAAAACGGATTGCGGTGAGCGATTGAGATGGAGCGAGCAACGAACAACGGCAACCGTGCACCAGAAAACAACCAGCGAAATTCTTGCGGGGGGCAGCCATCGTGACGAGCGCGGAGCGGCAGATTACGAAGGAGCGAGCGTCGACCATTTAACTCTGAGCGAGGACGGCGCGCTGAGACGAAGGTGAGGCGCAGACGTTACGAACGCGATGCGAGCAAGAAAGAGGGCGATCAGAACGCGCGAGCGAATATCATTTGCGTCGACCACGAAGACGGAGCTGACCAAGAAGCCGTTCGCGAGTGCGTCACTTGCTCGCTGGAAACAGACGCGTTGACAGAGCATCGGGACCCGATACGGTACGCGAGCATTGAAACCAAGATACTCGCTCACGCTTAGTACGTAAGTGGAGGATCGCGCTTGGTTTAACATTTAAACGTAGCACGCGTGTATCTTTACCAATTCATGAGCGTTGAGCGGCACCAACGGCGAAGCTCGTGCAACCGGCACTGCGCGCTGGTACGGTGGGCTCTGGCGATAACTGCGAGCGTGCCACAGGAGCTCTTGAGTGCCCTGCTAGCCTTCACTTTACCTGAGATTCCACTAAACCCACGACTGGGGCCGTATTTCATTGCAAACACCTCCGTTTTAACATTTTCGACGGCCGTCCGAACTGCCTTCCAAGGACCACGACAGCCAGTCTTCCTAGCGCTTCTGCAAAGGCATGGAGCACTCAAGACGTGAGGATGATGCCGAGTCGGCCTACGGCAGACTTCGCTGCTACTTCCTGGGCAGGCGCCACCTTGCTCGCCAACCGTTGCGGGCTGAAGCGAATCCTGAAGAGTCAGAAGGGAGGATCTGAGACGTTTGGCCAGAGCCGGGTCAACTACCTGCCAGAATAAATCTCCCCAACAGATCGATTGACTTAGGGCGCCACCGACCAGACCGAGGAAATCTCGCTGCGGTCAAGACGCGTCAATTGGACTGCCCCCAGCCTCAGCCTCGCAGTCCAATGTTCTGTTCGTGATTGTCGCTGCTGCCAGTTCTTACCCATCGAGCTACTTGACGAATCACCTGGCGTAGTGAGTGAAGTGGATTTAGCAGCGTAACGCCCAGCAGCGACAAACGATCGATGGGTCTGGCCCCAAGAGCAAAAACACGGCCCCGCCGCGCCGAAATGGCCGCCAAGAACAGCTTTCGCTGCTTGCGACGCGGGCTTCAATCGCGACGCAGAATAAGACGGCTGCGCTGCAGCTCCAGTCTCGGGGTTGTTGCCCCGACACCAGAGTTGTAAGTCCTGAAACCTGTATAAACCAATGCACCGGCAGGCCCGATGGTGGCACGCTCATCGACTTGGGCCCTCCATCTGTTTTTTTATTTTTCACGTGCGCATCGACGCCGTCGCATCGTGTTGGCTGAGCCAATCGCCTGTCGTGCTCTCGTGTAACGGCCGGCGACTCGGCGTTTGTATGCCGCACTGTTAAATGCCGAAGTGTAGGTTTCGTCGTTGAATGCCGTTGCCAGGACTTCCGGCGCCACCGCGACAGGCCGGTGCTGGCGCGAGCTAAATGCCGTTGACGGTCTCCTCCCGGTCGCTCACCCACCCCATAGTCAACCAAGTTAATCGCCTCGCAGTCGAAATAGCGGACCGCGCGGGGCAGGATTGCTACGTCCCCACAGCGACATTTTTGCATAGACGCGGTGCCAGTAGCACAACCAGCTGGTTATAGCCGGAAGCAAGCGTCCGAGCAAGTTAAATGTTAAACACAACCCTCGGAACGAGACGAGCCAGTGACGCCCTTTCCCAGGCGCGGGCCAGCGCTGACTGGCTAGGGAAGTTTCGCAGCTTGACTGGAGGAGACGCCACATGGGCAAGTCCGCCGCCGCCTTCGCGCCCGCCTTCCGAGCTGTCATTTTGGAATTCACTCCGCCGAGCCCAAGCCCCTCGAGCGCCTCTAGTACCCCCCGCCAACTGCCCCAAGGAAGAACAGTTCACCCGGTACCATGGCCCCGTACGCTCCCACCGACGGCATCAGCAAGCTCGCCATTGACCAGAGCAAGCACTTCACCGATGCCCTCAAGGAGGCTCTCAAGAGCTCGGCCGACCAGCAGAAGGTCGCGGCGGAGAAGGTGTCGGAGCTCGTGGCTGGCGATGCCAACCTGAACCTGGCCGTCGTCTCTCAGGAGCTGCGCAACGCCCTCACGGGCAACGACGCCGATTCCAAGGTCGTGGCCGCCTACGTCGTGGACGACCTCATGCAGAAGCACGCCGAGCGTGTGGAGGCCTACGTGCTGCCGCTGCTGACCGTGTTCCTGGACATGCTCGCCGACAAGAAGCCGGCCGTGCGCCCCATGGCGCAGGAGGCGGCGCTGACCATCATCAGCTCGGCCAACAAGAGCTCGACGATCCGCATCCTGCCGATCCTGTTCAGCGGCATGGACCGCACCAAGAAGTGGCAGACGAAGAAGGGCTCGCTCGACCTCATCGCTGAGCTGTCCGTTGTGGCCCCCTACCAGGTGGGTCGCTGCCTGCCCGACATCATCCCGCAGGTCACGGACTGCATGTGGGACACGCGTAAGGAGGTTAAGGTCGCCGCCAAGGAGACTATGACCAAGGTCTGCAACGTCGTGGGCAACATGGACATTGAGCCCTTCATCCCCGCCCTGGTGAGCTGCCTGGCCAACCCCACGGAGGTGCCGGAGTGCACGCACAAGCTGGCGTCGACCACGTTCGTCAAGACTGTGGAGGCCCCCGCTCTTGCCATCATGGAGCCGCTGCTGAAGCGCGCTCTTGCCGAGGGCAAGACGGCCGTCAAGCGTCAGGCCGCTGTCATCATTGACAACATGTGCAAGCTCATGGACGACCCGGCTGAGGCCCAGCTGTTCATCCCCAAGCTGCTGCCCGGTCTGAAGAAGGTCATTGAGACTCAGGCTGACCCCGAGTGCCGTGAGGTCGCCACCCGCGCCCACGAGACCCTGTTCGTGGCCGGTGGTTCCATGGAGGTGTCGGAGGACGAGCTCAAGGTCGACTACGCCAACATCCACACGGTTGTGGTCGAGTCGATCGCCGAGAACGCCGCCGCCGTCAAGGCCAACATCGACAGCTTCACGGTCGACTACGTGACGGGCATCTGCTACTTCCTGGTGGTGTCTCGCAACTTCAACAAGGCTGTGTTCGAGCGTGAGATCGCCACGTACTTCAAGGCCTTCATGAAGGCGGACGACATCAAGCCGCTCGCCAACACGATCCGTGACCGCTGCTTCAAGGAGAACAAGTCGATCTTCATCGAGGACGTCGACTGCGACGAGGGCATCCCGGACCTGTGCAACTGTGAGTTCTCGCTCGCCTACGGTGGTATGATTCTGCTCAACAACGCTCGTCTTCGCCTCAAGCGCGGCCACCGTTACGGTCTGTGCGGCCCCAACGGGTGCGGCAAGTCGACGCTGATGCGCGCCATCTCGAACGGCCAGCTCGAGGGCTTCCCCAGCCGCGACGAGCTCAAGACGGTGTTCGTCGAGCACAACCTGCAGGCGTCGGAGGCCGAGCTGTCCGTGGTGGAGTTCATCCTGGTGGACGAAGACCTGAAGGACACTCCCCGCAAGGAGGTCGAGGACACGCTGGCCGGCGTTGGCTTCACCGCCGAGATGCAGGCCCAGGCTGTGGGCACGCTTTCGGGTGGTTGGAAGATGAAACTGGAGCTGGCCCGCGCCATGCTGCAGAAGGCCGACATCCTGCTGCTTGATGAGCCCACGAACCACTTGGATGTGCACAACGTGGCGTGGCTCGAGAACTACCTGACGAGCCTCACGAACGTGACGTCGATCATGGTGTCCCACGACTCTGGCTTCCTGGACACGTGCTGTACCAACATTATCCACTACGAGACCCGCAAGCTCAAGATCTACAAGGGCAACCTGTCGGCCTTTGTGGAGCAGAAGCCCGAGGCCAAGGCCTACTACGAGCTCGAGTCGGACAACGTCAAGTTCACGTTCCCGGAGCCTGGTTTCCTGGCCGACATCAAGAACAAGGGCAAGCCCATCATTCGTCTGACGAACTGCTCGTACCAGTACCCTGGCACGCCCAAGCCGTCGATCAACAACATCTCGGTGACGTGCGCTCTGTCGAGCCGTATCGCTGTGCTGGGCCCCAACGGTGCCGGTAAGTCAACGCTGATCAAGATGCTGACGGGTGAGGTGGAGCCCACGTCTGGCCAGGTGTGGAAGCACCCGTCTATGCGTTTCGCCTACGTGGCGCAGCACGCTTTCCACCACATTGAGTCGCACCTGGACGAGACGGCCAACCAGTACATCCAGTGGCGTTTCCAGTCGGGTGAGGACAAGGAGCTGCTGGCCAAGGAGACGCGCAAGCTTTCCAAGGAAGAGAAGGAGCACTACAAGAAGCCCGTGAACTGGGAGGGTGAGAAGCGCGTGCTTGAGGAGATCGTGTCCCGCCGCAAATTCAAGAAGAGCTTCGAGTACGAGCTCAAGTGGGAGAAGTGCACTGCTGACGAAAACGCCTGGGTGCCGCGCGAGAAGTGTGAGCGCTGGGGCTGGGACAAGCTCCTGCAGATTGCCGATGACCGCGAAGCTGCTCGTGCTAACCTGCAGGCCCGTCCGCCTACGGCCATCGCCGTGCAGAAGCACCTCGACTGCTTCGGTCTGGGCGCCGAGTTCGGAACCCACTCGCGCATGCGTGGTCTGTCTGGTGGCCAGAAGGTGAAGGTCGTGCTGGCTGCTGCCATGTGGCTGAACCCGCACATCCTGGTGCTGGATGAGCCCACGAACTACCTTGACCGCGACTCGCTTGGAGCCCTGGCGTCGGCCATCAAGGAGTTCAACGGCGGTGTGCTCATGATTACGCACCACCACGAGTTCTCGTCGGCCCTGACCCAGGAGACGTGGAACATCGAGGCCGGTTTCCTCGCCATTGAGGGCCAGCAGCAGGAGGACAAGACCAAGATCGAGCAGAAGGAGGAGGAGGAGGTCATGGATGCCTTCGGCAACCTCCACAAGACGAAGATCAAACGCAAACTGACCCGCAAGGAGAAGAAGGCCAAGGAAAAAGCCAAGAAGGAGGCGGAGGCTCGCGGCGAGTACTGGAGCGACTCGGACGAGGAATAAGCGGCTTCCACTTCGCGCCCACGATCCATCTCTTTCGATCGATACCTTATTTTGCTATAGAAAACTCCTAGACGTGGTATGTAGAGTGACTTGGGAGGCGATTTAGACCGCGAATTCCACCAAAAATGCATAGAGAAGCCATTTTGCATCACAATTTCCTTTTTCTTCTTCTTTATTCTTTTTCTTCAATTCAAGGTTCTCTTCTGGGTTAGCCAAAATGTTTTGGAACGAACGGCCATTCAGGATTCATGGTATCGATTCTGCTATATGGATAAATAACTTCATCTCGGTTGGTAAAGCTCACCTTAGTATCTGCCACGCCTCACGAGAAGATAGAGCTTCCGCAGCGAACAAATGAGGAACCCCGTTTGTTATTGCACTCGATTTCCACAGCTGAGTGAAAATGTGTTGCATTACGTATCATAAGAACACAGATAAAGCATATGCACAAGGAATCTATTCATTTTACTTTGTGCGAAAGAATACATCGATGCTGTTCTCGTGTTTTCTTTTCTTGTCGATTCTCTTTTTGCCTGCCGGTCTCCTTGATGGGGACGCCCGATCTCTGGTGACGCATGCATCCATGTGCGCGTTCACCTCCATGCCGTTCTTTGCGTTCAGCAACTTCCCGCAGATCGGACAGGGTTTCGTGTCCTCGCCATCCTTCTCAGTGCCTTGGACGGCGGCAAACGCAAGTGAGATGCCCACGTCCATGACCCTCGGCTTCTTACTCGAGGTGTGTCGCAATGGCGATGACGATGGAGACGGCTTCTTCCGAACGACGCAAGCGTCCATGTGAGCGTTCACTTCCATGCTGTTTCGTGCATTCAACAGCTTGCCGCAAATTGGGCACGGCTTGTTGTCAACCTTCAGCGTCGCCTTCGGGCCAGCAATTGCTGCGAAAGCACGCGGGGCCTCGTTCTTCTTCTCCCTCTTCTTGCAAGATGGAAACAATCCATGCCTGATGATGCACCCGAATTCGTGCACGTCACTTGTCCCCTTACTGGCATTCACCCGAAGCGTCCTTCCGCAGGATGGACACGGGAAACATTCGCGCTTCTCGGCACCGGCCTGCACGAGTGCAACAAAGTATTCGGTCATCGCAGCCCTGTTCTCGACGCTGTTTTCATCGCACCTTCTCGCCGTTCTGTGCTGGTCATCCGACGCGAGAGCAGCGACAGGATCGGTAACATGCTCGGCGAACTTCTTGATGACCAGTTGCCGCTTCTTGCTGGTTGCGAGTGCCTCATCAGCCTGAGAAGCGTCGGAAGATTTCTCTCCTGTTGAACGGGAGACGAGAGACGAAGCACGCACACCCATAAGACGAAGCGTGAGCGGTAACTCACGGCGGAGCAGCTCGACAGCATTGGCGTACAGATCATCAGCAGTGAACACGGCGGATGCTAGCGACACTGACCGTGAGCTGCGCGCAAACCCCGTGTCCTTGAAGACGAACGCCACGTTCTTGGCGGCATTGTTGGCCTTCTCGAGGTCGATGGCAAGCATCGTGCAGATTTCCAGGCACTTGGCTTCCAGCAGCTCCGGATCGCTCAAGCTGCGAAACGTGCGTTCGCGACTGAAACTCTTGCGCTCTTGCTTCTCCCGACGCGGTCGTACGCCAAGTGACGTCTGCAGCAGCCACACGGCGGTCTTCTCGGTGAAGACGTGAAACACCTTTCCGCGTTGATCGAATAACTCGCCACCAGTGTGCACACCGAGTGCGTCGCTGAGAATCTTTTCCCGGACCTTGCCAATGCCGCCGATCTTGCGAACAGGTAACTTGCGAATAAATGTCATGACGTCCTCGAGTGTGAAGGGCAGCACGAACTGTCCGTCGGGCTTGTTCATGTCCGAACAGATCTACAACAACAGCAAGTTAATGACTGAGACGGATGGACCAGACCAGAGCAGAGGTTTTACCTTGGCTAGCATGGAGTTAACAGCGATGCCTGCACTGGCGGTCAGCTGTGTGCAGTCAAAAATCTTCTGTCGCAACTCGCGAACGACTGCTGCGGCGATCGCAGCGCGTCCAGTAGCGCTCGAAACCCACTTCTCATCGTCGTCCTCACTCTCCTTCCTCTCAGCTTCGTCTGCAGCAGCGGAGACGTACTTGTGCCAATTGTTGGCCATGTAGTCCGTTATATCCAGACACGCTTCGTCCACACTGAAAGCCTCAAAGTCGGGGTCATACTCGGCGAACACAGTGCGGGTCTGAGCAGCGACGGCCATGTACTTGTCCATGTTAACCGGCACGAACTGCAGGTCCGGACAGAGTTCCTTGCCGATAAAGCCCGGCATAGCCGCACGGACGCCATACTGTCTGGCAACGTAGTTAGTCGTACTGATCATGTCGGTCCCACCGACAGCCAGCGGCACGTCGCGCAGCTTGGGGTTGTCCCGCATCTCGACGGCCGCGTAGAACATGTCCATATCGACCACGACAATGGTGCGCGTAAGGTCTCGCGCCGCCTCCATTTGCCGCGCGCGGTCGTCCGCCTGCTGCTGCAGCCGCGCTAGATGACCTTCCGTCAAGCACGAGAGCTTGACGCGCATGGCAGCCACGCGCTGCTCCACCTTCTCGTTGTCCCGCAGAGACTTCTGGTAGAAGGGCGAGCCCTTGGACATCTTGTGCACCAACTCCTGCACGTGCTGCTTGTCCACGCCCTTCATGCCAGCCTTGTCGGCCGTGAAGACGAACAAGGCGGACGTGGCTGCGGCCTCCGCGTCGGTAACGTGGTGGGTCGCTGCATCGCTGTCGCTGTCCGACTTGCCGCTCGCCATTCCAATTGTCAAGTGTGGAAAAACTTTAGCCTTGACAACCGAACCCTATTGATAACTAGGAATTGGCGCCATCGGCAGGAAATCGATCTCAAGACGGCGCCAAAATGCTGCGGCTAACTTTGCATCTGGTGGAACAAACTGCAATTGATACACTGTTTGTTGTCTAAAAAAGTTGGTTATGGGGCTGTTCAGACACCGGCGAGGTCCAGCGCCTCGAGTGAGCGTGTGAGCGGCAGGTCCTGCAGCGCCTCCTCGATGATGGTCTCGACCTCCTCGCCGCCTTCCACGGCCTCTCCGATCCGGTTGCGGCTGGCCTCCTCGAACTGCCGCAGGATGGCCTCGGTCTTCTCGACCTCCGTCTCCCACTTGAGATTGGGCGCGCCGTTGTTCGGGTTCCCGGCCGCATCCAGCGTGTTGGCCGCCGCGAGCTCGAGGTCAGGCTGGTGCACGATCATCGTCGGGTGCTTGGTCACCCGAACGCCGTTCCAGAGCCACTGTGGGGCGTCGGCCGTCACCACGATCTCCTCCGAGAAGGCCGCCAGGTACTCGGACTCGTCCTTCTCGATGCCGTGGTCCCGCGTGAACCTGGCAATTGGTAGACACATGAGCACAACCAGCATCGGTCAGCTATTGGCTTTGTATTGCATACTGCTGTGAGGAACTTGCCTGCAGAACTCGGAGACGGTGGCCAGCTTGGTCCAGTTCTGGAGCTTGCGCAAGATCATGACGACGATGCCCGTGACGTTGGCGCCGTCGAGGCAGTGGACGTAGAGCGGCAGGTTCTGCTGCTGAACTAGCAGCTCGAGAATCTGCGCTGCCGTGCCGGGTGACACCGTGACATTGTCGGACGTAAACTTCTCGGCGTAGAAGTGATGCAGCGCGATCTTCTCGCTGGCACAGAAGTCGGCTAGGTCGCTCGTGGGCGGCTCCGGGATCACCGACACAATCGAGCGCAGCCCCAGGCGCCGCAGGAAGCGGAAGTTCTTGAGCGTCGGGTACGCACCGCGGTACAGTCCCTGCTGCACCGTGCTGAAGCGGAAGGGCGGGATCAGCGCCGGCGCCGTCGCGTTCATAGCTGACCTCAAGGTGAGCTCGCCGGAAAGGTGGTGTATGACACATTAAAATGTGGCATCACACGTGCCAAAGACAAGACTGCGAAGCCCTCTTCATTTCCATTTTCCATTTTGGCTCAGTCTCATCAAGCCGAAGTGGAGTGAAAAGTGCCAGCAGCAATGTTCGTGATGATCAACGCGACGGACAACCCGTGGATGGTGGCGCTGCTGCTGTTCGTGCAGGTGGTGATGCCACTGCTGCAGAGCAACGCGGCGGACAACGAGGGCGCGTCGCTGGCGCTCAACGTGGCCATCCTGTTCCTGCTGGGGCTCTCGCTCATGACGTTCTGGAAGGCCGCGCGCTTCTGCCGCGTGCTGTACCAGCTCCGCGGACGTGTAAGAAGCTCTTTAGTTCCTGTATGCATAGCAGAGTGTTGTGCTGACGGGTGATTGCTATATTATGCAGCACCCCGAGATGGGCTGGGTGGCCTTCTTCCGAGAGGCCTACACGCAGGTGTCGGCGGCTGCGGCGCAGCGCGAGACCAACAACCAGAACCGCGCGGCGCAGGAAGAGGCTCACTCCGAGACGTTCAACCGTACGCTGCGCACCATCCAGGTGATGCCCACGGAGGAGTTCAAGACGCCCGACGAGCTCCAGGAGGCCAGCATCGCTGAGCTCAAGCAGCGCCTCGGTCGCCGCGACGTGGACTTCGCCGGCTGCGTCGAGCGCCGCGAGCTAGTTGAACTGCTGGTCAAGTACAGGGGCGGCCCGTCCAACAACGACACGTGCTGCATCTGCTGCGAAGAGTACCAGACGGGCGACGTGCTGCGTCTGCTGCGCAAGTGCAAGCACGAGTTCCACCTCGAGTGTCTCGACAAGTGGGCCTTCACTTCGGTCAACTCGCAGCGCGCGCCGTCTTGCCCGCTCTGCAACCAGGGCCTCGAGTGATAACCGCTGCGCAGCTTTCTTCTAGTCTGTTGATCGCAGCAGGCCGTGTCATTCCTCCGTCAAGGTGCCAGGTGCAGTCGCCTCGTGAATCGGTCTCCTCAAGATCATGTTGCAAAGGCACCACCAAGTGTTATCCCCTATAAGTTGTTCATAGTAGCTGTGCATTCCAACCTGATCCATTCTGACGTTGCTCTTTGTCATGCGTTGTACACCTTTGATTGGTCCATTATTCAGTAATACATCGCCTTTATTGGCTGAAAGTATACAGTGAGTTTCTGCCAATCCGTGACCAGATAATCTAAAGCGCTGCGGACTTCGAGCACCACCACACGCCATGATGTCGGTGCGCTCCCTTCGGCCGGCAATCGCCGCGGCTCGCTGTACGTGCACGAGTCTCCACCATAAATCCGTTTCACCTGCTCTAGGCAATCCTAACCCAATTCTTGCAACCCTCGCAGCTTCCGCCCTGTCAACGCAAGGCGCCAGCTCCGCTCCTGGCCGTACGTTGCCTTCTTGCCCATCAGAAGTCCTTTGTCTGCTCGCTAACTTCTCAACTTCATTGTGCTATCCTTAATAATTACGGCAATGTTGCAGCCGTTCTACTGTCGTATGGCGACGGGTTCCTGGGTGCCCTGGGCACGGGCGGCTACGAAAACGTGCTGACCCCCACACCACTGCAGACGACGGTCGGGCTGTCGGTCAAGGGGATCTCGGTGGGTTGGGCCCATGCTGGCTTCATCACAAACGATGGAGACGCCTTCATCTACGGCCGTACGCACTCGTTCCGCGACGTTATCCGCTCCACCAACATGCAGCGCGTGCTCCCGAAGCTCGTATGGTGGATGAACAATTTCACGCGTGCGCGAGGGGTGGACACACTGGAGCCGGCGCTATTGGAGCTACCGGAAGGCGAGCGCGTCAAGAAGATCGTGTGCTCTACGGCGCTGACGTTTTTGCTAACCGAGAGCGGCAAGCTCTTCACGCTGGGCGCCAACGGCTATGGACAGTGTGGCGTTGGCGAGGAGGGCGTCAGTGTGCATCTACCGACGCACGTGGACATTGACGGCGATGAGATCGTGGACATTGCAGCGGGCTATCAGCATGGACTCGCGGTGACCAAGAATGGCACGGTGTTCACGTGGGGCAAAGGTGAACGCGGCCAACTTGGCTTCGGCACAGGCAATGCCGACGCCCCGCAAGAGCTGATTGCGCTGAAAGGAAAGAAAATCGCTAAAGTGGGTGCTGGTTTCAACCACTCTTGTGCTGTTACAGGTATGTAGATGCTGAGCTGAGCCCGTCAATGGCCGCTCCTCTAGGGCTAACGCTGTTGCTTGTGTCATTTACAGAGGACGGCGAGCTGTTTCTATGGGGCAAACTGCTCAACTCGAAGGGAAAAGCAGAGAGTAACGGCGACCAGATCACTCCGCGACTTGTGCGCACTAACGACGCAGTGAAGCTTCTCAAGTGCAGCCAATTCCACACCACTTTCATTACTGGTGAGTTGCCTCGCTGGAATTGAAGTTGTGGAGGAAGTGTCTGACGCCTATTTGATAAAGCTGACGACAAGATCTGGCTGGCGGGCCGTACGCCTTCGGGTCGTCAAGAGAAGAACGATTTTGCTCACGTGGCATCGCAGATGCACACGACTCCAATTCAGATCACTAACGACGAGGTTGTCCGCGCGAAGGACATCGTGAAGATCGGCAAGGGTGTAGACAAGTCCTCGTTCGTCACTGGTACGTCAGCTGGCGCCTATTTTACTATTTTGTTTTTACATTACATTTACTAACACTACTACTATCTCCCCGCAGCCGATGGCCGGGCGTACGAATGGAACCTCGAGTCTGGCATTCATGCAGTGAAAGAGCTCGCCGATCTGAAGGTCAAGTCCCTAGAGAGTGGCTTCCACTACCGCCTCCTGCTAGCGCAGCCGAGATACTAGCGCCGTTCTTATCATACGAATGCGGTAGCATTTTTGATTCCTCCAATACAGCGGAGTACTATTACAAGGTCTGCGTACGCTTAGATATTGAACTCTTCCTTTGACACGAGCACGGGCTTGATACGCCGGCGCAGACGGCCCGTGGTCGGGCTGAACTCGTCGCCAAGGTCCTCGTCGCCGCTGTCGCTGATCAACGCGGCCAGTGCGGCTGCT
Organism: Phytophthora crassamura; assembly: GCA_033557995.1. NCBI lineage: Eukaryota > Oomycota > Peronosporomycetes > Peronosporales > Peronosporaceae > Phytophthora > Phytophthora crassamura. Next base: position 6,253,068 of record JAUCED010000004.1, read on the forward strand.
TCCTCCTTGGCTTCATCGGTAATGCTTCGGTCGAAAGCAACTTTCTGGCCAAACTCCTGCAAGCCACGAGCAGGGGACAACTGCAACGGCTCCGACTCGTCTCCGCTGCTAAGAACTTGCTTGGTCGTCGCAGCAGACATCTCCTGCTCGAACAGGACGGGAGGCGCACGCAGCGGCATCAAATCTTGCACTTCGTTGTCGACAGGGCCCGACGTCATCTCAGGCACCCGCCACAGGTAAGACACTTCGACCACGTTTTCGCCGTTGGTCTGCTTGCCACAGTGCTTCCAGATGTCAAAGCAGGTCACGTTCGAGTCCTCTTTTGACCACTTGTCAGCCCCGTTCTTTTGGAAGAAGCACAGCACCGCGCCCTTCGGCAGCAGCGACCGCACTTTCGACCACTTGTTGCTCATGTGCGCCGTAATCTCGGAAATCTTCTTGGTGGACGACAGCTTCAGCTCCACCTTCGGTCTGCATCCGCAGCGGACAACGTCCAACTTGGTCTGCTTGTCACGTGGAACCATCCGCATCTTGATGTAGATCTTCTTCCGGGATTGCTGCGGCGTGTGGAATGCCACGCCATTTCGCGTGCGCGACCGAGACCGCTTGTCCGTCGGAGGTGGGCTAGTGAAGGTTGCATCGTCAGCGTCGGCGCGGCGGCTCTTCTTGGCTGCAGGAGAGCGGTTCGTGGACGCACTGCGCTTGCGCTTCAACGACGCTCCCCCTGGCGAAGTACCGTTGGGCTGTTGCACAATTGGCAAAGACAACGCCTTTAAGGCATTCTCAGTAACCGAGGGGGAGGTAGCAGGAGGCATCAAAGCGTTCTGGGCCTGTGAAGCAGGGTGTTTCTTTCGCACCATTGGATAATGGATCGGCACCGTCGACGTTGCTGCGGCCGGAGCGTTTCCTCTGGCGAAAAAGGAGCTGAGGTTCGACCTTGATACCCAAGCAGAGATGGATGTCAAGCCAGGCGCGGGCGCTTTGCTGTTAGCTGTTGCGTGGTCTGCCTTGGCCTTGAGCATTTGCCGACGACTACGGATGATGGACTGGAGCAGCACATTGGCCAGATTGGTCTTCGTTGTCGCGGGCTCGGACTCGAAAGCTTGAAACCTAAATAAGTAAAACATAGGTTAGAACCTTATAACATGTCACCGTCAACTGACCAGCCAGGTTCTTACTCTTCTTGGTGCTTCTTGACCGCCATGAGTTTGCCCCAACACCAGACTGCAATGCGCACTTGGTCTGGGTTGGTTAAGTCGACGTCGTTGTCTACAGCCTGCAGCAGCTCAGAAATGGTCTGCATCACGGTAGTGTAGAACTGCCTCACTTCCATCACGCTCTTGGTCCTGACCTTGGTGCTGATGGCATCGAAGCGCTGCAGCAGCAGCGAGCTGAACGGCGGCACGGCCTCGCCCGCTGGCGTGCGCGGCCATTTGGCCTTAAACATGGAGAAGAACGTGCTCTGCTCCTGTTCCTGCCACGATGAGCTCCTGGTGCGGGGTCTCTTGCTACCGGCCAATGAAGCCGCCTCACTTCCAGCCCTGTTCGTCTCCAACCTGCTGACCTGTCGCGGCGTCGTCACTGATGGTGCTCTCCTCAAAGGCGAGCTGGTCGTTCTGCGCGGCGTCCTCGGGCTTTTAGACTGCCTTCTCTGTATCTTCATGGGGCTCATGGCCACTGAGGCGTCCGCAAATGGCTCCAGAATGGGCGAAAGCTCCGTGTCAAACGGTAAATCAAGCAGCAGCTGATCACCCAACGCCGCGCTGAGCTCTGAAGCTGCTGCGTTCGTCTGCTCGGCTGTCTTCCCTGCTGCATTAAATACTCCGTCGCTGCTGTTCTGCGCTGTGGGCGTCGACACGTCAGCGAAGACGTCTACCATGGGCAGGTTGGTGAGCTGTTCGTCGTCCAGCCAGGCCGTATGCAGGCCCGAGAGGCTGTCGGCATCGAAGGAGTCTGCTAAGAGTGCAGTTAGACGGTTAAAACGCGTGGAATTATCGTAAGAAGAGCGCTGGAGCGTACCGTGGCCGAGGTCCAAGGCGAAATAGCTGCTGTCGTCCATGGCTAATATCTCGATCGGCATGGAGCGTGCGAGCGTCGGAAAAGTGGGAGCACGACGAAGAGGTGGCACGGCGTGTGGTGGCGGCGCTCACGTCGATGCGGATGTCTTCTAGCGAAGGGTGGAGGATCTCCAAGCGACGTCTCCACGTCGCCCGCTTTTTCGGCTTGTGATGTGGACTCAGAACTCGAGGGGACAGAAAGCGTAGGCCATTTCTGGCGCGCTTAAAAATTGTTGGCGGGAAAGAGACGTAAGTAACGCTTTAACTTGATATTCATATGTGGACGTCTCAAGGTGTATCACAAATATATTAACTTTCAAAAACATGAAGCTGTTTACGCCTTTGAACAGCCGCCAAATCTCAAAACTTCTACTACTACATACGCTATCTCGTGTCCACGAGTCGTGGATCCAGGAGTCATTATGTAGGTCTGTGCTGCAACGACGTACCGGTAGTTGATCACAAGTTGCCTGGTTAACTGCGACTCAAACGCCGAGGCTCCAGCATTTGCCGAATTATAGATACTGCTTCCGCAACGCGAGCACGTGCGGCTCTGGGTCCGTCACCAGCTTGGCGCGGAAGTCGGCTATGGCATCGATCTTCTCGCGCACCTCGGGCGAGATTTTGTCTGCGAACTCGAGCGCCTTCAGGTTCTCGTCCAGCTGCTTGATGCTGGTGGCGCCAAGGATCACCGTCGACACGTGCGGGTTGGACGCCACCCAGGCGATGGCCAGCTGCGCCATGGAGCAGCCCAGCTCGTTCGCGATCTCCGTCATCTTGACGACCTTGGCAATCTTCTCCTCCAGACCGTTCGATAGCAGGTTCTTGTATAGGGGAATGGACAGACGCGAGCCTTCCGGGATGCCGTTGTTGTACTTGCCTGTGAGGATACCCGACGCCAGAGGTGACCACGTCGTGAGCCCGTAGTTGTATATCTTGTACAGCACGTCGAAGTCGTAATCGACGCGCGAGCGCTCCAGGATGTGGTATTGCGGCTGGTCAAACACCTGCAGGAGGAACAACATCGTCGTTAAATCGCCGACCGTGCACATGGTTAATAGCAAATGCTCAATACCGGGCGGATCAAGCCGAGGCGGTCCGCGATCTCGCAGGCCTCAATGATCTCCTGCGCAGTCCACTCGCTGGTACCCCAGTAGAAAGCCCAGCCCTGCTCGATCACGTAGTTCATCGCACGAACCTGGAAATTCACAAGGTAGCATGGTCAATACAGCAGCCCCACTCTACAGCTCCAGTTCGAGTGCAATACTCACCGTCTCTTCCATGGGGGTGAACGGATCGGCGCGGTGGCAGAAGACCAGGTCCACGTAGTCCAGTTCGAAGCGCTTTAGCGACGCCTTCATGCCCTCCACAATGTGCTTGCGGTTGTTGCCGCCCTGGTTCGGGCCCGGCTTGGTGCCGAAGAAGAGTTTGGTGCTGATCACCAGGTCTTCACGCGCCCAGGCGCCGCGCTCGATGCCGGCCTTGACCACCTTGCCCATGACGAGCTCGGAGCGGCCATTCTCGTACACCTCGGCGTTGTCGAAAAAGTTGATACCCTGCTTGTAGGCGTGCTCCATGATACTGAATGCCTTCTCGAAATCGAGCTGAGCGTCGAAGGTCACCCAACTGCCGAACGACAGGCGGGACACCAGCAGGCCCGAGGTGCCCAGGAAACGGTACTTCATGTTGTGCTGCGTGGTGGTGCGCATGGTCGGAGGTGAAGGTGCTGCTGCGTCTGGGGCGAATTGAGTTGTGGACCACAACTCCAGGAGTTGTAGAGCTGGAACCACAAGTTGTGGTATTGCAGCAAGATTCCCAACGCCAGAATACCGCTTTCAGATCAAGGGCAGTAGCACCTTGGTCTCACCAAACTAGAGCTTTCACTGGAGGTGACGTGGGGCTAGAGAGCGCTGGTGAGCTGGAGACTGGTTCAAGCTGCATCTTGTCGATTTAAGTCGGCGCCAGGACTGGTTGATCTCGGGGTGCAGAACTCGGCCATGCACTGCATAGACTCAGCCCAGGGATCCAGAAAATATGATTGATATTGAATTGGGCCTCGTAATGTCGATCAATCAATTATTGGGTATATTGCTGTATTGAACTTCAATACGAGTGAACGATCACTCCGCGCTGCTTCTGGGGTTGGCGATCAAACGTTTCTTGTCCTCAAAAGGAATGAGGTACTTGTCCGCTACAGGGACTCATCTCTGGCTTGACGAGCATCGATAATCGAGCCGTACTGCCGCGCTGCCACAATTGACGTGTCGTTGTGGCTCAACTCCTCGGGGAAAGCTTCACAACCACCTGTTCCATGTGCTTTCACAGTGTATCCACGCTATGTTGCTGAGCTTAAGGTACAATCCGCCTGCATTTTCTATCAAAACCCGAGCGAAAGGTGTACCATCAGGATCCGGTCGAGTCAATAGTACGCGTTGGAAGAAGCACTGGTGCCCACAATGACCTTACGAACAGCTATAGCGAGCGTGGCTAGCTCGAGAACGTTCTCAGTCCTGCAGTTCTCAATGTAGGATGGGATGCCTGTGTGTCAGTCGTACAAGTCCAGTTGCAGAGGAGCGACTCTCGTCAAATGAAAGTTTATATGTGTGATTGAACAGATATTGGCTTCCACACCAATCATTATTTCAATTTATTTATTGACAATTATTTTCTTCAATTATTTTTTCTGGATCCCATTTTGAAATTCTCGCAGTTCGAACAAAGTGAGACCTGTCGTTGGGGGGTCAACAAAAAAGGCCGGATGTTTGTCATCTCTCAACCTTCGGCTCACCTCTCCCTTCAAGGAACCTTCGCAGCACACACGTCGTTAGCGCACCGCGCGCGCAACATAGAGCAACTTAGTCGAGTGGGTGCAACACAGCGATGACACACAAAGCGACCCTTTGGACCGAATAGGCGCGAGCGCGCGTGGAGGAGGGCGTGACTTCCAAGTGGCGCCGCGCCGGTGGCAGCGGCAGTGGCATCAGCAGCAGGATGATAAGAAGGGGTAGCATGACGCGAATGGTCGGCATTCGGTGGTCGAGTCATAGCCGCAGCACCATCGCGTCTCGTTGGGCACTGCAGCAAGAATCCGCGGACAGTCGCTGGTGTCGGCACCGCTGGGGACGGCGTTACAAGGTTGGCAATGATGCAGGATGGTATTGATATGGATTGGCATGCACAACTGACGCTTCAGTGCTCACGACAGCGTGGCGTCGCGTGGCGAGGCGGCGCGAGCTAATGAGTGTCAACTTCCACGGCGGAGGCCATTGCGTCGGCGGCTATTGATGACTGGAACGTCGCCAAGGTGACGTTGCTGAGGTAGTTCAGCCGTTCTTCTTCGGTGAGTGCGCTTGCAGGTGGCTTGGACCACGCTGCAAGCTCTCAGGTAAATGGAGTCAATGCAACAAGCGCATTTCTGGACGTTACTCGAGAAACCAGTAGGTAGGTTTGTTGTGGCTTGTTGACGACTCGCTGCGCCGACTTCCATTCCATGACGACAATCGACTGGAGCGTCGCTCCCTGCACTTTGTACACGGTCGAGCCGACGGCGCAGACGAAGGGTAGCTGCTGCGGCTTGACGGTAATCGACCGCGGCTGGCCGTCCGGCGCCTTTGGGAGCGTGATGGTGGACTTCATGTACGCTTCGGTCGCGAAAAATACTGGAAACAGCTCTGGGTCCAACCCGGGGCGAATGGCGGTCGCTCGCGGCCGCGGTACGCGGAGCATAGCGTAGTCAGGCGATGACTGGGCAGCTGCACGACCGTGTTGGACGCGCCATCGCGCACGAGCCGGAAGCGAGTGCTGGCGGGAAAGTGCACGAACTCGAGGGTGCCGAGCGTGCCGTTCGCTATACCTTTCGCAGTGGCGACGTTCTGGGTGACCTGGACGGGCATGCCGTCGATGAAGTCCAGGTAGGGAGCCATCCTCCCAAAGCGGTTGTCGGGCTGGCTCATGACGTAGCGGAGGTCGTTTTGGCTCAGCCCGTTCAGCGCGCCCTTGAAATTGGCGGTGACGCAGACAGGAAATATGTCGCTGGGAAGCAGTGCCGCAGTCTTTGCCACGAATGCGTTGTTGACAATCAAGGGGGTCGCGTTCTCTGGGGTGACAAAGACTGTATCGGCGCCGATTTCTTCTGGTAGAGTCCTCGATGGAGACTCCCTGTGGCCACGCGGCGTGAGCACACGGCTGTTGATCAGCCGGGCGAATTCAGGGGTCCACTGCCCGAGCCGTGCGAGGCGGCAGCCTTCTCCCCACTCGGGGTCTCGTTGAAACCGCACTGACTCCTCGAGAATGATGACGGTGGTGAACTGTCGCCACAGCTCGAAGCCTTCGATGTCGGGGGGGGGGGGGGTTTCACCTTAGCCTTGTTGGCCGGGTCAGTGTAGATTGGGTCGGCTTTGACGGGTGACATTTGCAGGAAATCGCCAACGAGCACCATGTGGACGCCGCCGAACGGCACGCCGGGAACCTGCTTGAATCGGCGTAGCAGCTTGTCTAGTCGCAACCACTCGGTCTTACTCGAGCGCGATCATATCTCTAACCAAAGCCATCTCGCACCTTTGGTACGCGCCGCCGACGTACACGTTCGCCTCCACGATGCGAACCGATTCAAACGCCCGCGCGTCCGCACCGTTCATCGTAGCGCCATTGTTATCCGTCATGCACAGCGCCGCTCTAACACTACCCACCCTTATATCGCAACGCTCGCTTCGCACAACATCGGCTGCAATCGGACTCATCGTATAGTGCGCACGTGATCTCCTCGTCTCTCCTCGTTCACTTCAGCATGTCACCATTTTCATTGCACGTCAACGTTGCGCACATGCCTCCTCTCCGTCCCTCATACATTCTTTCCATCGGGATGACCATGTAGCGACGCCTTGCCGTCACTGTACTCGACCCATTCTTCGATTTGCGCGGCTCCTCCACGCGCGGACACGCCACCTCCTCGATACTCACACATTGCTTCACCGGGTATAATCCTATGCATTTCACTACCGCTGGCATGCGACGAAGACGCAGGGAAGTGGCGCGAACATTTTTAAATATCCTCGCGCCACCCGCCATTTCCACGCATGAACAACGACGCCAGCCCATTACGCATTTGCCCAGGGCCAAGCCGCTCCATTCCTCGATTTACGCTGCTCGACGCAGCGCGCTTCCGCTCGTCCTCCTCCCAGCCAGCCATGCCATCCAAACAACCCGCTAAGCAGCAGCCTGCGAAAGAATCCACTCCCACCATCGATACATCTGCGGTCCAAAGAGTCACACCCACAGCAGCCACGGTCATGGCACGACCCACGCCGTTGTCGCCACCATCAGCGCCGCGCACGACGGTCACGACGCCCAAGCACGAGCGCGCCAATACCAATAGCCCTCCACGGACTACGTGTCTCCCCTCGACAAGCTCAAGAAGACAATGCAACAGCACCAGCACCGCGTCATCGACACCACCGAAAAAGTGCACCTAAAATGATCTAAAAGTCCTAATAAATGCGAAATATAAATAGGTATCGCGCAGTTTTTAGATCGGTTTTAGAGCAAATTAGCCTAGTTAAGGTTGGTCTCTGTCTACTGTTTGTACAAGTATTGTCAATTCCGGTCAAATTTGCCGACTTCGTGTGGTTCAACAACAGTCAACTATATCGCCCCAAGCACTGCCAAAGCGGAAAACAGCTAGTGTTGATCGTACTTAATGAGATATTATACATATTGTGTACGCTTGGCGATTTGGTGGCGGTTTCCGCTCGGTCGATTGAACCAACCGCGCTCAGAAACTTCGACTAGAACTCAGAATACTGCAATGCTACGCGCTCCGCGCCATCCCAAAAACCTTAACTGCTCGCTAGCGCTTGCCTGGCGACAGAACCCTAAGACCGCTGCGGCGCGCAAGCGCACCTATCCCGGATACGGTTGTGTAGAACGGCAGTGCTATTGTCAGGAGCTAATATTCGCCTCCAAAATGGATAATATTGATACGAATATAATACTCCCGATATTTTTCTAATCCTGGAAGTATTATATCATATTTTAAATCCAACAATGACATAATATAAAATATAATATTGATATTTTATGTAGTATATTCGTGTTCGTTTAAGTACGAAATGATCACGTAGTCGTTCAGTTTCAGCCAATCATGCTTGGTGGACCACGCTGCGTGGTTGCATAATCATCCAGAAAGCGAGCTTGTAGTTTAGGGGACTGTTGCTGGTTGACAAACTCAAGACGAGCTACGACAGCCTCGACCCTGGCGGTATCCTTGCTCTCGGCAGGGATATTAATGCATGCTTTACAAACACGGATTCTCGTAGGATCGTCGTCCTGCTGACACGACACCACTTCCTCTTTGGAGACTTGTGTGTACTGCGCCCTCTCCGATGGGGTCTCCTGGACAGTATTGCTATCGCCCACTTGAACAAACCTGGCCCTGGATCTATGTCCACACTAGTATGCTTCTGTGTGCGTCCGGCTGACACCGTGCACTTGTAAGGCGACCCCTGTTGGATTGCATATCGGAGGCCTGCCAACAGCAAGGTTGAAGGCCGGATCTGGGTAGGACATCGGTAAGACATGCAGCCGAAGGAGAGCATGAGAAAGGGGCAGCAGCCCATAAGGAGCTGGCAGCAGCTCCACAGCTAATCTATTCACTTTCCATTTTTCCTCTCTGGTGAAGAGTTCGTCACCGGTGCAACAACCAACAGGGTTCTGAGCCCAAACCATTGGAGCTTCCGCTTCACTGGACTCAGTCCAAGATGGCGGACTCGTTGAAGTTCACTGCTGAGGGCGTCCCCAAGAACTGGAAGGGCAAGGACTGGCAGGCATACAAGTTCGCCATGCAGATGGTGTTTCGCGAAGCTGAGGTCTGGCATCCACTTGATCAGGATCCTCAGCAAGAACCTGAGCCGCCTTCCTCTCCCAGCGAGAGCGATCATGGCTCGCCTTACAATCCTGGAGGCGACGACCAGGGTGATCAAGAAGATACTGCTGAAAACACCAGCGACTCTGTCATCCCACCCAAGTCTGCTCACGGCCCTTTGACAATCAAGTCGGACTCCGACGACGGTTCCACACTCAAGCGCTCACCACAAGCTAAACGTGCGGCCAGCTCAACCACTCCACGCTCTGCAGCCAAGAAACGGCGTACTGCAATCAGCATTGCGTCGTTGCTCGACGAGTCTCCAAGGGTGTCAACCAAGTTGTCCTCCATTCCATCGGAGGAGTTGACTGTGACTCAGCTTCGGGTCATCGAGGATGTGGACCCTAACACCACTTCATCGTTCAGATACTTCGGCACGGCAAGAAGAGCAAGTCACAGACTCCAGGGTTCCCCAGCTACGCTCCACAAAAGAGCGACATGAACTTCCTGTATCTCCGCTGGAGCGTCAAGGCCTTCAACTCGATTGCGCCGTCGGATGAAAGCGGTCATTGGATTCTCGAGCAGCTCCCGTGGGTGCGACTATTTGCTGGGCATTGAGAAGGAAGACGGCAGGGGATGCTCAACAAGTACTTGGATTGTGGCTACGCTACGACATGTAAATATAGCAAAGCAGATACTACGTCCAAGATAGGTGGGTTGGCGCTTCACTTGTCGTCAGGCTTGTTGTCACTTCGTCCGGGGACAATCCAGTTCCGAGCGCGCTCAGGCAAAGGGATGAGCTGGGCGCGTACCGCAGCCGACACGTGTTTAGTCCGCGCGACTTCGTTCGCCGCAGACGCCCACATAGTGCGTTCAGGCTCGCGCTCATCCAGAGCCAGTTGTTTCATGAGCGACTTGGGCTTGGTGCGGGGATCTATCCAGATCCAGTGACAAACACGCTGAGGCACAGGCCAGATACCCGGTTCCTCAAGTAAACTCTCTTGGAAGCCGGGAATCGCTCGCAGCCGCTTGAGCTCTGTCTGGTATTTAGGATGAGCGAGTCTGTTCGCGTACGGCGCTGACAGTGAAGGTTCCGAGAAGCCTTGTCCAGCTCGACGTGGATGGTGATCCAGTGCAGCAGGTCCCACCAAGCTTGAGCGTGCTCCTCCATGAATGCGACGAAGTGCTTGAGCGGCCATGATTTCTGAGCTGAGCTCGGAGGCACGCGTTCAGGCCTATAACTCCATTGTCCATGCTCAACGATATACTCCATCGCCGTATCTGCGTTCAGTCTTCTCCGTTCTAGCTCCACACACTTAGTTTCAGTCCGCACTACTTCCGTCATGGATATTATACTCACAAATACACCAAACTGCGCCCAAACATATGCGTTCAGAGAACGCTATACGCTGGGATGATCGTACCCAGCCTGCATGGCCTGGAAACGAGCTCGTGCCTTCGCTCCCTGGTTAAATTCATACAGGAGGGCACCACAGTTCAGCTGTGTGACTGGTATGCACTCAGGTTGATCATAATCTCTCCACTTGACGAGATATTCACGAGTGCGGCGAGACGTCCTTGTGCGTTTGACCCAACGCAGGTCCAGCAGCCTTTCAACCTCATACTCATCGTTACTTGCATCAGGCTCCCAGCTATCTTCAGGCAGGAGTGTTGCGTCGAAATCATCATCCTCAGCAATCTCAACTTCCTCAATCGGGTGTTTCGGGAATAAAACTCGAGGCTTGAGTCCGCTCACATGCACCCAGGGGTTTACTCGATACCCGGTGCTCTTTACCTTGAGCTTGACCCCGAAACCGTAATGAATTTCTTCAATCCGAATGGGCTATGCCACAGATGAGCAAACTTACGGCTCAATCCCGGCTGGACTTTCGGTATGTAGAGCCAGACGGCATCTCCGACCTTGCAACCGGCCTTGACACGCTCCGACAAACCCTGCCATTTCTGTGTTTGAGCCTCTGAACGCGCTTGTTAGGCCTTCTTTTGCAGATCTTCAGCACAAGCTTGAGCATAGCTGTAGTCACGCTTAAACTTGCGCCGCCGCTCAAACGCAGTGCGTTCTGGCACACTGGAAGGTTTAGGCCCGAGCATGGCCGAGAGCGTCCCTTGAGCATCCCAACCATGCCAGGTAAAACGGCGTATCGAGTCTGGTCGAGTTGAAGGATGTGTTTATCGCAAACATCAGTCGCTCAGCGTGCTTGTCCCAGTCGCTTTGATCTGACTCGGCAACATAAGCCCGGATACTACGGATCATGGTCTGGACGGAGCGCTCCTGCTGACCATTCGCCTGAGGGCGATAGGCCAGGGTTGCTCGTTGTCTGGTGCCCAACAGTTCCCTGAACCTGGTGAACACTTCCGACATAAACCTGGGGTCTTGATCGTGGCGAAGCAAGGTACTTGCACCAAAACGCTGAAACACCTTCTCCTCATAAGTCTCAGCAACTTCTTGGGCAGTGGTTGAACTCATTGACTTGCACATGACATAGCCTGAGAACGCATCTTGGAATAGAAGCAAGAAAGTGTTCCCGCGTTCAGACTTTGGAAGGCGCGTCGCGAAGTCCATCGACACTATTTCAAATGGGAACCTTGGTTCGATGTTGCCTGGCGACGGACCGCTGTTCGGAGGTTGTTTTTTTGCCTGAACACAGTCTGTACACTCCTTCTCAAAGACCTCCGCGTCTGCATACATCCGCGGCCAGAAAAACTCGGAACGCAATTTCTCATACGTCCGAGTGATCCCCTGATGCCCACCTTGAAAATCTTCATGAGCATAGTGGAGAATGTCTGAACGCAGGTCTGTTGGTACCACTAGTCTCAACTCGGATACTTTGTTTCGTGGACGATTCCGTGTCGATCCAGACAGGAAATAAATCACCTCGTTCACATCCAAAACATATGGGTCTGCGTACTTGGCAATCTTCTTAGCCTAAGCGCGAGAGAACTGAGTGAGGCCCCCTTTCACGATAACGCTTGACCTGCTTCAGGAACGGATCCCCATCTTGATGTGCCTTGATTCGGCCATCGTTCTGCTTGATACTTCAATGGTCCCATAGGTTCTCTCTGCTCCTCTTCTTGCCGAGAGTGTGAACGCGTTACTGCTGCGAGTACTCTGACCGCAGGTGGCAACGGAGCTGATTCAGGTCCTGGCATGGTATCCAGATTCAAATGGCCGAGCTCAGCCACAACTCCTGCTCCAAGGGTTTCATCACCTGCTCTTCAATCTTGGACACCAACTCCAGGTGCCTACGTTTAGCCTCTTCCTCAACGCACCAAGACTCCCCAAGTACCAGTGTTTTCGACGTCAAATAGTCCGCAGCTTAGTTATACAGCCTATTCACGTGGATTAGCCGTACACTCTGAAACTGGGTCTTGAGCCATTCATACTCGGCCAATCTGCGTTGAAGGTTAGGCGTGTTGCAATTGATCAAACCCTGGGCCTGTTGCATCACAATCCTTGAATCGCCAACCAGAACCAGATCCTTGACCCCACGTTCTACAGCCATCACCATGCCTTTCAGCAAGCCATGATATTCTGCGTCATTCACAGTGACATCGCTCAGGATGTACCCACGAGTTTCTACTACATGCCACTCAGGCAATTGCCACAGGACACAACCACAGCTTCCCTGGTGAGTCGAAGTCTTGGCCGCACCGTCAAAGCTCAATACGATACCTTGATAATCCGCTTCAAGCATTTCAATGCTGATCGCAGGTGGCGGCTTCACCCGTCCTTTTGCTGGGATAAGTTCTTCTGCAACTGCGTCCAGGTGCTCGCGTGGGGTGATGCCTGCTCCAAAAATCGCAGCAAGGCCACCTTCATCCTGGTGAACCCGACGAATTTCCAGTGACCAGCGTGATAGCTCCATTCCCACTTCAGATGTCTGCCATCAGCAGAGTTCGACTTGAGCAGCCACTTCAATACTGAGTAACGTGTGTAAATCAGTAAAGGCAGTCCTGAATCACAGATGAGCGGTCTGAACTGCTCTAATACCCGCAGCACCGCCACGACTTCTTTCTCCGCTATGTGATAACGGATTTCCGACTCATTCAGGACTCGTCCAGTAAAGCGCACTGGCTGAATCACCCCGTCGTACATTTGACCCAGAACAGCAGATGCTGCCCAAGGATTGGCATGCGGGATGACCACGTACTGTCGAGTGCGGTCAGGGTGACGCAGCAATGGTGTTGAGACAATCTTCCGTTTTAGGATCTCAAACGCTTCCTTGGCCCGAGCTAGGTAACGACCGGAACGCACTTGTTCATCTGTCAGCTCATAGAGCACCGCAGCGATCACAGGAAGATCCTCAATGAACTTATTGTGGTAGTTCGACTCCCAAGGAAGGATTAAACCCCCTTGAGAGTTCAGGGAAACGGTAAGTCCTGAACGCTCTTTGCGATCTTGGGCAGAGCTCGGATTCCGTCAGCACTGACTTCGTGCGACAGGTACGGGACGGTCAGTTTACCAAACTCACTCTTCGGGAGACTCACGGAAACATTCCAGTATCTCAACGGAAAGAGGAGTGCATTTTGAGGTCTTCACAGAGCTGATCCCACGTTGGAGCTCCATGTGCGATGTCGTCAATATACGAACTGCGTCCAATGACTGGTCCCATTTGAGTGGGAGCTGAGATATTACGCTTGAACACCGTCATTTGTTCTGACAGAACTGGGAGTTCAGCTCCACTGCGTTCTGCATCCTCAGCGTTACTGCAGTCGGAGGCCTGATTGCAGATGCACTCAGACTTCGGCTTTGCCGGTTTGGGGAACTCCAAAACATCACGATCCACCAATCTCTCTTCCTCTGGCGGCAGACGTACGAAGCCCCAACAAGCAGTTGTTAATCACAGCTTGATAGACGAGAGGCGCGTTCTTGAGCCCAAATGGCATACGCGTCCACTGAAAGTGCCCAAACGGGCAGACGAATGCCGAGATCAACTTGGCACGGGCTGTCATGAGCACGGTCCAGAATCCACTGGCCATGTCCAAGCTCATAAACCCCATCGCAGCTTCAAAATCGATGAGAAGATCATCAATCAAAGGCAGCGGATTCAGTGATAGCTTGATCAGCAGATTGACCAGTCTGTAGTCAATGCACATTCTGATGTCCACTCCATTCTTTTTCAGCACGATCACTATTGGAGATGCCCACGCAGATTCAGACAGCTCGATCAATCCAGTCTCAAGAAGCTTCTTGAGCAGCTCGAAAACCTTGACCAGGATATGCTGAGCAATTTGTCTAGCCCTCTGAGCTACTGGACGCGCATCACCTACGTCCAGGTCGCATTTCACACCACGAGCAGGAGCAGGAGCTGTATTTCCATCGCCCAGGAAAATCTTCTTATGATACTTGAGGATCATCCTTAGCTTGGCCTCCATCTCTGGTGTTGAAACACCTTCCACACCAACATTCGCCTCGTCGATTCTGCACTGAGGGCTCAATTCTTTCAACTCGGGTAGCATGGCAAGTTGGTCACGCAACTGAGCCATTAGCTCACTTCCCTCTTGGATATACAGGGGCGGCTCCAGGTCCAGTTCTTCAGCCGACACACTCATACACCGCGCATATTCCTGTTCCAGCTTCTGCAACGATGTACTAGCGAAACCCTGCGTTGTTGACTTCTGAGTTCGCATCTTCTCCATCTTCCTTCAGCTCAACGCTTTGCTCTTGTCCTGAATGCAGGTTTCAGGCTCTTCACTTCCAACCTCACTTTGGCTTGAGGTTGTCACGGGAGCTTCCAATTCCATCTCTGTTGCCTGAGAGCCAACTTCAGCCGCCTGAGCGTCATTTTCCTCTTCATCGCCACTGCCCACAGGACCAGTAAACTGATCATCTCAGGATCAGTCTGAACGCTAACAGAACTCTGTGTGGGAACCACTCGAACATGTTCGGGCTGCGCCTGAAGAGTAGCCATCCGCACCTCAGCGGTAACTGGGTCTGGCCGCAGTAGAATCTTCGACGGCCAAGGATAGGTTACTCTCTGAACGCAGGGCGGTTCTCGGTCATACCGGAGCTGAGCTTAACTTGTCTGCTCGCATTTGAGCCTGAGCCGACAATGTGCTCTCATAAATAAGCTGTTGCCACTCCTGATACTTCCTCTTGCCTGGACGCACATAACGGCCTGCATGTGGAAAGAATCCATACTCCACAATCCTCGCCACTTCCGTTCTTGTGTCGATCCAAATCAGCTTGTCAGAGATGTTGACAACCTTGACCGCAATCGGCCAAGACTTGGCCGCATAAATGATCTTGGTTACTCACCGGTCTCCACGCCCAGCCCAAACTACCTCGCGTTGAGGGTTGGATTGTCCATACCGAATGCGCACTACAGCACTATCCCCTGGACGCAGGTACACAAGCGTTGGACGTACAGGTTGATCCAAGCCCATGTGACTGCGATCAGGCCCACCATACATCAAATTCGTCTCTTCATCAGGCAGCATTACCAAGCCTTCTCGAGCCGACAACCTCACTCCCGCACTGAACATAAAGTTCATGCCAAGCAACACATCCACTCCTTCACCGATGTTGGCTACCCAAAGCCTGAAGACATAAAACACTCATGGTCCAAGTGTGATCTTCACCTCAGCGTGGGCAGTGATATAAGTCGGAACACCTCCCAGTCCTTGTCACCTTCAACTGTTTGTGTGTCTTGAGCTTGAGTCCGAGCTTACGCGCAAAGTCGAAACTCAACATGCTCATTGACGCTCCAGTATCCAGGAGGATCTTGGTCCGAACATCGTTCACTGCCCCATGCACTGTGGCAACCTCATGCGTGTCTTCTGGTTCATGATCTTCCCACCAACCATAACGCTCACTTGGCTGTAACTTGAATTCAAGACCACCCGTTTCGGGTGAGTTTGAACGCAGGTCATCTGAACGCACTTGAGGTTGATCAGGAGAAAAATCTTGAATCACAGTCATGCATTGTTGATTATCTCGGGTTTGTCTTCTTCTCAGCTCTGGGCCAACGTACGCCAACGCGCATAACGCTGGGGTTTTCTTCAGCCCGACGCGTACTGGATCCCCATCCAGCGGGCTTAGTGGGTTAACGGCATCCCAGAGCCGGCTTCTTCGTCTCTGAGTTGCTTCACAAGGCGGTCCAGCACACCCTGAACCGATCATTTGCCTGCGGCGAGGTCTCTCACTGTCAGTAGCGTATCCCATTCCTCACACGAAACTCCACGGTGATATCGGTCACACTTCTCGCACGCTTGCGCTCGACAAAACTGCGTGGGATGACCCTTCCAGCCGCATCGATCACAGATCAGGTCCTTCCAGCAATGTTCCTTGTCATGTCCAGGCTTGCCACAGTTCTCGCAACTTGATCCCCATTGCAGATTTCCTGAACGCGGTGGCCCTGATCCTGAACGCATGTTCGGATTGGTAGCTCCTGAACGCCATCCTCCGGCTTCCATAGTGCGATAGACAACGTCGATCACTTCCTGAGTCCTCAACGCAGATTGGGTTTCAGACTCAGGTGACGACTCTCGCCCGTTGACCTTCGCCACCAATGCTGGGGGCACCGGCAACTTCTCCTCTTCTTCAGTCTCTTGGAACCGAACATGTCGTTCAGATTCAGTGTCAGTGTCCTGATCAGATTCTTGTACAACCAGTGCACGACTGGTGTGGTGAGGCTTGAAGTTCCCACGTGGATCATTATCTGCACGAAAGTCTTTCTTCGCAGGCGGAGTATCATAGCCTTCTTCCCGCCACACATCCTCATGTCGCTTGAGTGCACGCTCCAGATCACCCAAACTTCTGAACCGCTGACCTTGCAGAGCAGTCTTGAGTTGAGTGTCTTTGAGTTTCTTCATGAATCGACGGACATGCTGCTCACGACACTTGGAGGTCTTCTGCACATTCGTATCAGCCTTGGCCGCAGCTGCGTTCAGCCTGTAGAAGAACTTGAGCGCACTTTCGCTTGAACGCATCTTCATAGTGTAGTACCGCTTAAAAAGCATAGGAACCCTTCGTTCGGCAGTACATGTGCTTGAACCGATGTGACAGCTTTTTCCAGTCGTGTCGTACTCCTTGGATAACTGCGCATACCAGTCTCTGAGCGAAGCTGACATGCGTCCCCGTAGCTGACGAATTCTCCACTTGTGCGACCAGCCTCCCTGAGTGGCGATGTCCATGAATCTCTCCCACCAGCCAACTCTGTCCTCCAACGATGCATTTTCGTTGAACTTCTCGCCCGCATTGTAGCTAATGAACGGGCGATAGGTCCACACTGAAGTGCCATCCTTCATTGTAGTTGAAGCCTTCCGGTCGTGGTCTGAGTCATCACTCCACGAGTCGCTAGAGTCACTGGAATCCGAGCTATCACCATCATCACTGGAGCTCGACGAGTTGCCTGAATCATCTGGGCCAGACGAGGGCGGATCTGCTCCCTCCTTCTCTTCCTTGGGGGAGGAGGATCTTCTGGGTGCAATATTCTTGGCCCACTCTTCTTGGCCGCAGGTTTCTTCGACTCCTTAGCCGCATTTTCAGTCATCACCGCAGTCTGCTTGGTTGACGTTTCAGTCTTGGTGCCTGCAGCTTGATTCTTGGCAGACGCCTTCCACTTCGCTGCGCCTGCCCCTACGGTTGCATCCAACTGTGCAGCTGCAACTTCGCTCAATTTCTTCGGACGAGAAGAACTGGGGCGACTTGGCTCCTCTTTCTTGCCTTCAGCGTTCGATGCTGGATTCAATGTCGTCCCTTGAGCTGTTGATTCAGTCTTAGCCTGAGCAGCTGATGCAGCGGATGTTGCTGTACGGGCCCCCTGAACCTGGGATAGTGCTGAACGCAGATCACGGACTTGTGCTGCCAGGAACGTTTGCCGATTCGTGGCAGTTTCTCGCTCCTGTTCACTCCAGACGTTCTCGTTCACGCTCCACGTCTACTTGTTGCAGCACATGTTGCGCCGCTTCCAACCGAGCGTTCACTTCCTCCTCAACGCAGCGAGCACGATCAACAGAGTCTCTGCCTTCATTCGCAGAACGAGTCTCAGCAAGACATCGCTCGAGTTTTCCTTGATCACGCTCACACTCCTGACGCAAAATGCGTTCAGCCTCAGCTTGCAAACGTTCTCCTTCTCGCCGTACTGCTTCAGCAGCTTCAGCTTGCAAGCCATCCTTGGCGGCCTGACCTTGACGTTCAGCCTCAGCACGAGCCCCTTCAGCCTGCTCACGCGCTGCATCTGCCTGAACCTTCGCCTCCTTGGCACGACTCATCTCATCCCTCAACGAATGGATCTCTAGAGCAGCACCTTGTAGCTGACGATTCATGATCAACTGCAATTCCAGTTGTGCTCTGTGCTGTCGATCTTGGAACGCCTCTTGCCTCGCCTTAAGGTCTACAATAGCTTGATGATGCTCACGCATCAAGTTCAATGCAACTTGAGCAGCACCCGACGATGCTGAGGACTGAGACCCTGAACGACGCGACTGGCTTGAGCGGCTAGACTTACCGCGGCCAGATGTATGCGTTCGGGTATCCGGTCTTGAACTCGCAGAGGAGCGTCTTGCATTGCTGGTAGACTTGCTCGGCTCAGTGAGTGCACTTTCAGCCTTCGCCTCAGACCTTGGTTTCAGCGGTCGTCCCTTGGACGCAGCCCGACTGTGTGGGACTTCAACGGCATCCCCAGGTTCCATCTCCACATCTGCCTCATACGGGACTTCAGTAGAAGATGGAATCATCGCCCGTGTCAGGACTCCACCAGCATCCATGTCTGCGTTCAGGCCGCCAACAGTCTGGACGCTCATCACTCGCACTTCAGCGCCCACGTAGGGCATGTGCGCGGAAGCCATGTGTCCCAACGACATCATCGAAGACGAGGAGCTGTTTCCCGACTCCTTCTCTCCCGACGCTGTCTCCATTGGACAATCTCGCGAGGACCCCGAGGGGCCCACCATACTCCTAAACGAGTCTGATCGCTCCTCTGAAGATGCGTTCAGGTTCAGCGGACGTGACTCCACACTCAGGTTAGCGTTAGACGACAACCCGGCTGAATGCGCTGACGGCATTGAGACGCTGAGTGGACGCGCTGGTCTGCGTTGAGGCCGCTTAGGATCGGGTTGATCCCCAGGCTGCCCACGCGGGCTGTGCAAGTCCATAATCCCAGCCATCTTGCACTGTACCACAAATGCGCGTCCTAGTAGCTCCATCTCGTAATTCAACATTGCCTGATCCTCTTCTTCTTGATCCTCGTCCGTTGAGCACTCACATCCTTGATCGTAGTTGCCTCTGTTCCCGACTGGGGGGCATCATCCAAAGGCGACGCTTCCAGGGTTGGAACCACCTTGTACGGCACTCCCACGATCAGTTGTTTCCAATCCATCAGCTCGATGCTCAGGAACTGCTGAAGGTCTTCCACCACTGAGTGCACTCGCGTAGCCTTCATCGTTGACGTACAGGCTAATCTGTGACCAGGTTAACAAAGCTGAATCCAGCTTCGTACAGTATGGTCTCCAACACAGCGACACAGTCGCGTGGAGTCGACGACGTCAGCAAGATGCAGATCGCGGTCACATCCTCAGCAAGACCGAAACCAGCACGCTCAGGACATAGCTCAGTGACCCAAGCTTCATCCTGGTTCTCCATTGACACCTCATCGTGAAGATAGTTAGACGTAGCCTTGGCCGCTCTGAACCACAACGTGAAATCGGGCAATTCCACCGGCCAAGCGCACTCCACATATGGTGGGACAACTCTGCCTGGCCGCATTTGCGCCCAATGATCCACCTGTCTTGCCACGAAGTCCATTGCATCTGCGTCGTCAAACTGCACATTCTGGCTCACAGCGTTGGGCTCTGGGCGCAGATCTGCGTCCAAGGTCTTACAGACCAAAGCAGCAGCCGCACTTCACTGGCACGCGATGCTTCCTGCTTCAGCTCTTCAGCAGCTTGTGACGACACCATCAACGGGACAGGCGAGCTTAGCGACCTGCGCTGGGGTGTATCTGCATCCTCCAACGCCGGGCGAGACTCAACCTTTGACTCATTTCCCACTGCCTGCATCTCCTCCGATGACTTTCCCTTCATACTCAGCCGCAACTTATCTGATCGTTCTGCGGCCGGTGACTCAACCACCTCAGCGCCCCCCCACAGACGCTTGCACGGGCTCAAATGCCTGAACCCGCTCCTCCGGTACACTCCCCACCTCAGCCTCGGAACGCACATCGGTCTCCTCACCCTCCGCCTTCCTTGAAACTTGTTCTTCGTCGACAGTGAGTTCAACCGCAGGTTCTTTAGCTTGAGCGGCGCGAGTTTCCGTTCAGCCTTCAACTTCGCACGCCGGTCCTTTTTCAGTTGATCCAGGTCCCGGTGTTCCTCACCTGGAAGCCCTTGCACTCTGCGCGACTGACGCGACGCCTCACCACGTCCTTCGTCCTCGCGCCCTCCATCTTGCTTTCCTCGTCCCTTGGCCATGATAATGGTTAGAGGTTAACGAAGCTCAACTACTAACAATTTCCTACAACTAACAACTCGGTGTAATCCGAGGACCCCAAATCCGGGCACGCGCACCAGCTGTGACGAGACTGGTGAAAGTCTGAACCGTCCAGTGTATAGCGGCAGCCCCGGACTTGTAGCAACAAAGCCAGAGTTTGGTAACCCTTGACGCAGGTCCCTTACTTAGACTCGCACACAGGGGGCGTGGTACCTCGTGAATCCCTTTCGGCGTCGTTTATCTTCGAGGAGCCTGGATCGACCACCAAACGTTGTTAGGTTATGCAGATACTCTTGTCGCGGCTGAGCGTGACGTCCACTTCTCTAGACGCACTTCTCTTAGCCTGGATGTAGAACACAAAATAGACACTCTTCCACAAATAACCAATACAATACAGAGAGTAATACACTTAGATATACAGTCGCTCCTTCTTCTTTCGGTCCCTGGAACGTAGGGCCTCAATCCAGTCCGCTGGGACTTAATCCAGGGCACTGGTCAACCCCGGAGTCCTTCCCCAAACGCGCACCACCCTCAACGAGGAACACAAGTACCGTCCGACACACACTAGCTCTGAACGCAGATGTCCAAAGCCTGAACGAGGTTACAAATACAGCACAGGGACAACCGCTAACAGTCACCCAAGCCTAGGCAGTTTACATTAAATGGTTACCCCACCCTATCGATACTCGCAGTGGGCCCAACTTGGAAATGGAATGCGCGGTTCACTTCAGTCGCTTGACGAGATGATCCCCTGACGCAACTGGACTTGAGTTGTTGGGGAGTTCCGCGTCGACCGTGTCCTGGCGACCGACGGACCCGATTCCTGGCTGGCAGGCTCTCTTCTTGGACTTGCGCAGTAGGGGGTGAAAAACTCTCTGTTTGTTTATCTGCAGGCGACCGCTACTCGGTCGCCTGTGGTTTTAAAAGGAAAAGCTTCTTCTTGGTTCTTCGGTGTTCGATAGTCTCTCGGTGAATATCTTGATCTCAGTATGCCTTGGTTTGTCCTTCGGTTCGGCGGATCACTTTGACTAGGCTTAATTATGGCACGGTTCGTCATACGGCGATCCTTGGACTTCGCTGGGTTTAACTTGATCTAATATGCCTTGGACTTGAAGTAGACATGACATGTCACACTGAATGTGTGCAACTGCAACTGCGTCCAAGAGTCTGAACGCATCTGCGGCCAGGGTCTTGGACGCACTTGTAGCCAGGCCTTGGCGCATCAGCGACCAGGGTCTTAACGCACGTGCGTTCAAGGTCTGAACGCATCTGCAGTCAAGGTCTGGATCATGTCTGCAGCCAAGGTCTGGACGCAAATCTGCGACCAGGATCTGGATCATGTGCGACAGCGGTCTGTGATCAGGGTCTGGCCGCATGTCTGCGACCAGTGATCCAAGTCTTGGTCTTGAACCCAGTTCCAGCGTGGATCTCCGAAGTCTTGGCTTATTGATCAGCGCCCAGCTTGAACCTCTTGCTTCCACACGGGGCACTTGAACTTCACAGTTTCTGGGTGCACGATACAGTGCGGTCAGAGTCTCGGCTAGGCGGGACGCCGTATGTGATACTTTCACACATAGCATTTTCAACTCCCATTAGGTTAACCCTCTTGAGGGCGAGGGGCGGCCTGGACGGAAAGTCTGCGTTCAGTGATCGTCATCCTGAACGTAGGCTTCCAGGCCTGAGGGCCCATCCTGAGACTCTCACCGCATCGCTCCGCGGAACAACGGCGAAGTCCGTCGTACCGGAGTGACGCAAGCGTTATAGCATGTCCAATCAGCCACTTAAACCACATCAATACTCCACGTGACAGGACGGAAGTGGCTTTCAGGAAAAAAACCGTTTTGCCTCATCACAAAGAGGAGAAAGTGGTGACTCCAAGAAGAAGAAGCTGAAAAAGTGCTATATCTGTGGGAGTACTGCACATCTCAGAGGTGATTACCCGGATAAGGTCGAGAAATCTGGCGGGGATGGTGCTAATGCTAGCGAGCAGAAGCGTAAGCCTCGGCGAAACATGACCATCCTGCGAGACGTCCGTAGCCCACCAGGCCCAGATCACGACAATGGTGATGCTGGCGTGGCAGTGGGGGATCTGGACCAGATGATTCTTGACGCTGGTGTCGAGGTGGAGATCCGTGGTCCTGAACACGAGGATGCCGGACAGGAAGGTGCGCAAGAAATGTTCAGTGCTGGTGCTGATGATACAGTTGATACCAATGGCTGGTGGTTCTTCGATACTGCTGCGAATGCTCACGTCACGGGCAATTTGCCCGACTTCGTCGCATTTTCGGAGGACACCAGTCACTCGCAGAGCGTGCACGGAGTTGCACCTGCTCTTGCTTCGCGAATCGCAGGAGTTGGAACTGTAGCGCTAATGACTGAAGTGGATGGTGAACGTGGCATAGTGTACCTGAACGACGTAGTTTACGTTCCTGGTGCTGAGCACGGCCTCTTTTCACCTGGTCTTGCCGCTGAACAAGGATTTGACTTCAACTACGACCACGACACTCTGAATTTCCGCATCGAGTATGAAGGCCGAACAGTAATTGTGGCTTCGCCTTATAAGGCTACATGGGGCTTCTTCATGACTCAGCCGGAAAATGAAGGACTAGAGTTACCGCGAGATTGAGCACTGTGCAATTTCACAGCAATTGATGGAGTTGCTTCGCTTGCGCTCTGGCACGAGCTCGGGCACATCTGCCCTCAGTATCTTAAGACGATGGCCGACAAGGGTCTATTGAAGGGGATGATGCTGACGCGACGCGAGCTGGAGGATTCGTGTGACGCCTGTCACTTAGGGAAGCAGAAGATGAAGCCACACTGTAAGAAACTGAATCGCGGCTTGAAATCTCCGAACCAGGCAACGTACGCGGACCTGTTGATACCGAGCCAAGGTAGTGGCACCCGGTTCGAGGCTGTACTGGTCATTATGGATGGCTACTCGCGGTTCGTGACAGTGCACATGCTGAATAGCAAGTCCATCAACGTGGTGAACCAGCATATTAAGGAGTACATCATGTGGGCGGAACGGCAAGCTGGTCGGAGCACTGAGGAGGTGGATCGAGTCAAGCACCGCGTTCGACAAGTGTGGACAGACAAAGGGGGTGAATTCGTCAACAGTGCCATGAAGAAATGGTACAGTGCTCATGGCATTGACCGGGTTGGACCCAAGAGCTCACAACTGAACCTGTGCGAGCGGACACATCAGTCGCTCGTTGGAATGATGAAAGCGATGATGGTGGACACAGGGTTCCCGACGAGCTTATGGCCTGAGGCTCTAAGAAATGCTGTTTACTTGATGAACCGAGTTTACAACAAGGGCCATGGAGGCACCCCATACGAGAAGATGTTCGGGGTCAAGCCCGACGTCCACCACACCCGCAAATTCGGGGCACTCGCTTATGTTCATGTGTCAGCTTCTCCAGGAAGTCGCAAGTTCAATGACAACGCTAAAGTCGGCTTCGTGCTGGGCTACGCGGAAGACGTTGTAGGCTGCAAGGTTACTTTCCGGAAGAGCACACGGCCAAGGTTGTTGCGGATTTGCGCATCGCTGAAGATGTTGTGTACCGTGCCCGTCACGAATTGGTAGACGATGCCGACATGGAGTCGCTGTACTTTGAGCATGTGCCGGCGGCTGATCGAGCAGCTGATGTGGATGTGGAGGACACTATTGATGAGACCTTCACTGATGAACAGCTGGCGAGTACTGTGACGGCTTTGCGGTCGAGCCATCGGGCTTTCAGCCTCGTGAGCTCGAGGGAGGCGAGGATGTCAGCGAGCATGGTGAGCCCTCGGCCGTTGAAAGAAACCGTGGATGTCGCCGAGGCCAGTGAACGCTCTGCTGTTCCAGAACCGGCTGCAAGCGTGGATGCGACTGTAGTCGGGAGCAGGGAGGTGAGCCAGACCAAGGCTAGCGCCGCACATCTCGTCGATGTCGAGCGTGTTACTGCGCCAGTTCCTACTGAAGTTGTGCCAGCCCATACATTGACAAGTGCATCGCCATCACAGGAGACCATGCAAGATGCGAATACAGTGAACGGTGACCAGTTGCAGGATGACGAAGTCACTAGCTGCGATGGAAACGAGTCGGTCACTGTATTCTATGGATCTGTCGATGAGTCGGAGCAGTTGGAAGACGTTGACGAGTTAGAACAGCTGGAGGAAGACGAAGCCATCGAGGAGACCATCGAGCATGAGGAGTCTGTAGTCGATGACGATCAGGTCACTGTGGCTAGTGTGTGTGGATCGATGATTATTTTTGACGATCATGATGAATGTGTGAACGACGTTCAGTCTGAGCGTGAGGTGGACGTTGCTGCTGAGGGGGCCCAAGTCAAACAGACGGGAAAACGGACACACCGTGACGAGACGAAGTCGGAAGAGTCGCGCGTTGAGCAAGCTGCGGACAAACAGAAGCCGAAGCGCACTCGTACCGGGCTCCGTGAGTATCACGAGCGCAGCCGTCCGCGTTACCTTGACGACTACGAGGTCAATGTGATGCAGCGTTCGGAACGCATCCTGCACAAAGATGGCAAACCCATTCTCGCGAGAAACGTGAAGATCCCGAAGAACCGTCGTGTGGTGAACCGATCGAAGTATCGTGAGTTCTGGTTGCAGTCTGCTGGAAGAAATGAGCGCGCTGCGTGCCAAGGGAGTGATCATGGAGATCCCACGTGAAGACGTGCCAAAGGACGCAAAGCCGATTAACACACGTTGGGTGCGCTCGCTCAAAAGTGATCGACAGGGGTACGTGATCCGTTTCAAGCCGAGGATCGTTGCTTTGGGCAACTACCAGAGACCCGGAATCGACTTCGCTGAGACTTTCGCTCCTGTGGCGAGAATGTCCTCGTTTCGGATGATCGTGGCACTTGCTGCAAGTGCTTCACCTGTTGCTTTACGATGGAGATATCAATACCGCATACTTGAATGCCCTGCTAAAGATACGGCAGTACATGAAGTCTATCGACGGGTTCCCCTGCGAGATCAATGGGCACGTGTACGTGGTGTTAAAGGCATTGTATGGCTTGAGGCAGTCTGGGCGAGAATGGAACACCGAGTTAAACAACTGGTTCTTGGCGCACGGCTACCTGCGCTCGCTCACTGAGCCGTGCTTGTACTACAAGGTTGATGGGGGTACCATCATGCTAGTGCTTGTCTACGTGGATGACATCATGGTGGCAACCAACAACGAGACAGAGAAGTGCAACCTGTTCAGGAGCTCGACCAGGCGTACGGCATCAAGGACCAGGGGCTCTTGAAGGAGTACTTAGGCGTTGAGGTTGAGCAGACAGAGGAGACCATCACCATTCGCCAGATGAAGTACGCACGTGAGATCTGGAAACGTTCAGGTTTGAATCGCTCATGCAGTGGGTAACCCGATGGAGACGAATGTGCGTCTGGTGCTTTTGAATGATGATGAGCAGTCGGACACTAGTTTTGACTATCGGAAGGCTATCGGAATGCTGATGTAGTGGCAACGGGAACGAGACCTGATCTAGCGTTTGCGGTTGGGCAACTCAGTCGGTTTGTGTCCAAGCCTTCTGCTAGACACGTGGGAACGCTGAAGCGGGTGCTGCGGTACCTGGCCGGCACCATTAACAATGGAATAACTTACCACAAACCAGTGGAGGTGCCAGACACTATTGTTCTCGACGGCTTCTGCGATAGCGACTGGGCCAATGACCCGGAATCACGCAAGAGCACGACAGGCTTTGTCTTTACAATTGGAGGAGGCGCTGTTTCCTGGATGTCGAGACGGCAGTCTGTGGTGGCACTCTCCACAGCCGAAGCAGAGTACGTCGCAGCGTGCAAGGCGGCTATAGAGGCCGTCGCTGCGAGCAACATTCTACAGGAAGCGTTGCCGCATAAGACTGTGGAACTAAAGCTTGGGATCAACAACCAAGCTGCACACGTGTTGGCAACCAATTCAACATACAGTCGTCTGACTCGTCATATCGAGCTTCGTTGGCACTTTGTGCGTCAGCAAGTGGAGAAGGGAGTTCTGGATCTGCACAAGGTGAGCGGTGCTGACAACCCAGCTGATGCTTTCACGAAGCCACTGGACAAGCAACGATTGGGAAGACTGCAGAAGACTGTTGGTATTGGTGGTGACAACTGAGTGACAACTTGCAACCCTGGGGATCAAAGCTGTAGCTTTGAGGGAGGCGTGTTGGATTGCATATCGGAGGCCTGCCAACAGCAAGGTTGAAGGCCGGATCTGGGACTAGGACATCGGTAAGACATGCAGCCGTAGGAGAACACAGAAAGCCTGGTCCCTGCATGAGAAAGGGGCAGCAACCCATAAGGAGCTGGCAGCAGCTCCACAGCTAATCTATTCACTTTCCATTTCCCCTCTCTGGTGAAGAGCTCGTCGCCGGTGCAACAACTAACATGACAGTATTGCTATCGCCCACTTGAACAAGCTGGCCCTGGATCTTTGTCCACACTAGTATGCTTCTGCAGCGGGGCTGCAATTGCTTTAGCGTAGAGGAAGACACAGACTCACTCAGAGAGTCTCTAGTACTATTGATAACCTTAAGCTCCATACAAGAGCTATACCGAGTACCGTAAGATAACTACTTACGGACTCCAAGAGACAGAAGTACCTTAAACAAGGCTAGTGAACTCTTAGGCTTCAAATGTGAACTGAATGTATTGTTGTTTATCGCGGCAGAGCCGCCTGTTGTTTGTATGTATAGGACTCACTATCTATCATAGTAGAGCCTAGTCTAATGCATATTCATTGGCTGTGAGCCACCCACTCCTATCTGGGTGACCCACGTAACATATGTGTGGAACTCAACTTATGTGTGGCACCTAGCTTGTGTGCATCACACTATTCGATGTAACCCCGTTACACCCTCCCCCACCAGACTGTGGACACCACGTGTCCGCACTCGTCATCGTCTCGATTGAGAAATCTCTAACGGCAACGGCCAAGTCGCTTGCCCTCGCGAGAGCCCGCTCCAGAACTTTCCAAGTTCAACGAGCACATAGCTCGGAGTCCGCAGGCGTCTTGGTCACTAGACAACAAGAGCGCGCCCGCGTCCCCGGCACCTAGTGCCACAACGTCCGACCGTAAGGTCTCGCCACGCCCCGCGTCAACGCTCTCGGTGAGAGAGTATCACGCCCTGCAGCAGCGCCGTCGTGCTCCTAGCTCCGAGAGCCCCAGCAGCGCGAACATGGTCCGCCGTGCGGCAGATGACCTCTTGGAGGGCCTCGAGGAGGGGGAGGAGGACGAGGAGCTGGACTACAACTCCGACACGCCGATGCCTCAGCGAGAGGACTCCCCGCCACCTGCGCGTCCACGCTCGCCGGAGCAGCAACGCCGGGTTCCCAACCCTTTCGTGGATCGCGAGACCACAGCACTTCGTGCTTCGTCTGGTTTGGAGACGGACGAGATCTCTAACGACCTCGACGAGGCTCAAGAGCGTCAGCTCGAGGGGCAAATGCTCGTTCGTTCGCAAAGACCCGAGGCGCGACCGCTAGTGAGCTCTCGACGAGAGTATGGCTTCGTGCCGCTCAACCCGGTGGAGTGCTTGAAGCAGTTTGGCTCGGGGCCATTGCAGAATTGGCGAATCGGGCCGGCGGCCAGTACCAGCGACCAGGTCGCTACTCGTACTGCTCTCCGAGAGAGGCTTCTGACGCTGCAGCAGACCACTCCGCAGGAGTATGGGACTCGCCTGTCCGATCAAGCCCGTGGGGCTTCGGTCCCCGCGATGCAGACTATCACGGTGGTGCTCGGTCCGGGAGAGCTCCTCCACGAGGACGACGCCCAATTCACGAACTGGGTTCATCGAACCCGCCGTCTCTCTTCGCTGGAGGCTCTCCGATCTAGCTTCGACGAAGCTGATGTGCGCTTAGAGCGCCGGCTTCGCTTCGATTTTGCGAAGCTGAAGACGAAACGTCAGGCGGCCGCCTCCAAGTCGCGACAGTCCCTCGGACTCGGCTCATCTGCTCTTAAGAGCGCTGCAGGAACTCACCAAGGTGAGTCGACGGCTGCAGCAGCCCGGGATCAACGCTTGAGCCCAGCGTATGATCCCTCAGCTCCCCTGCCTAGCGGCGGGAAGCGTGAGGCGACCGACTTCGCGGTCGCGGGCTCGCAGAGCGCCTTCAATCGCGGCGATCAAAAGCGTCCACGACGTCAGGGCAGTCTTGCCGAAGGGGTACCTCAAACTCCCACGAGTTTTCTGAGTGCGGGTACCCACGCCACTTTACCAAATATTGGTTATGAGCGCCGCGTCGACGACGCTTTAGAATACGCTCCACATGAAAGTGGCGGTTCCCCTGCTCGTCGAGCAGCGCCGGCGGCGCCCGTGTCCTCGCACGGTGAGGAACCTGTCCGTCCTGAGGAGTTGGAGAGCTTGGAGAGATCGCTGAGCGACGTGCGTCAGACCCTGGAGCGCCACGGGCGGAGGCTTGATCAAGCCGAGAGGGAGTCTGACACCACCGTGAATGAGATCCGCGATCTCCAGGAACGTCTCCAGTGGTGTGAGGCTGCTGAGTCGGCGACTCAACGCCTGGCGCGCCTTGAGCAAGGTTTCGCGTGGCTGGAAGGTCAGGTCGACCTGTTGCTGCGACTTCAGCAGGGCGCTGTGGCTCCGCCACGCTGGGCGCCAGCTCCTGAGAACCCACATGCGCTGGGATCTAATAAAGGCTATCTCGCCATCTGGATACCGGAGCCGGAAACTGGGATCGGTATGGGAACGGCCATCTGTTGTGCGACCCGTGAAGCCAACATCGGCCGGCTCCCATGCGCCGTTCGGTCGCACGGAAAGTCGCTTGAGCTGAATGATGGTGCTCGGCCGGAAATCCGAGGCCAGCATCGTCACAACCGCCCTTTGTTTGCTCTTGGTCCAACGAGATCAATCGCGAGTTGGTTCAAAGGAAATAACCCTTCATGTCTGCGACTGCCCCGTCCCGACCGCGATGGCTTTTGCCTCGCCTTTCGGCACTGGGGCCTCACAAACACTTTCTTCCAACCACGGGCCACTCGTTCCTGCGCCCCACGTTCCACGCGCACCAATTCGCGCGCATGGTGGGCGCTCCTGCGGCCGACCAGCAGCTCCCCGCGCCTCCAGCTGGAGACGGCGGACAAGATCCACAAGATCCACAAGAAAGCGGCACATCAGCGCCCTCGACCATGGGGCAGAAGCCTTCAGCGCCCAGCGTTGTGCCTTCCACGGCCTCGAGTGGCGGTGGCGTGTCTTCGGCGGGCAGCAGCGCGCCCTCGTCAACTGGCAGCGTCACACAAGCGTCTTCAGGCGCAACCACGAGCTCCATCTCCGCCAACATGCACTCCACGCAGGCGGTGCCGGTCACCACGTCCTCCAAGCAGCCCAAGCTGGCGTCGGCACCCGTCCTGATGGTGTCAAGTACGTCCACGTCATCTTCGGCGTCGGCACCGACAGTGCCTCAGCCTCCTGCTGAATCAAGGTCTTCCAGCTCGGCTGGTCCCAGCGAGCTCCTGCGCCTACGAATTCCTGCGTCTCTCGACGACGTTCGTCTAGGCTCGGACGCCTGGTCCCAGTACCGGTGTTCCTTTCCTCGGACCTCGACATGATCACCACGCTCACGGGCGACACCGGCAAGCTGGAGATGCTGCTGCCTGCTGTACAGTGCGGACTGGAGCCGCCTGATTTTGCTGACGTTCGCACCCGCATGCAGATAGAGCGCGAAGTCATCCCGCTATTACAGTGCTTTGGCGCTGATGGCTTCGCCTCTAGGGTGCTCGGCTCGCTGCTGCGTCTGCGCAGCATGGTGGATCACGCGCACGTCCTCCAAGGGGTTGACACTCGTACAACGTTGGCTGCTCAAAACACCCGGCTTGCTGACGAAGTGAAAACCTTGAGCACGACGTTGGTCCAGCAGAAGCAGTACTTCCAGAAGCGAATCCAAGAACTTGAAGCGAGACTGGGTCCTAATTCTCCACAGGGTGCTTTGACCGAGGCTCTCGCCACCAACGCCAAGCTGTGCAACAACATATCGCAACTCCAGAAGGCATCCAAGGAACTCGGATCCCGGCATGATGAAGAAGTCCTCAGAGCTCACAAACTCGAAGAGCAGTTGGCGGTCAAGTCCCAGGAAGTTGCAAGTTTGGAGGATCGGCTTGAGTCACTCCGGCAGAACGTCTCACCCGCCATCGTGATGGATTTCATCATGGAGAACTGTCAGTTTGAGGGCAACTGGCCTCGTTTGCTCGAGCCGCTCGAGAACAGCTGGAGCGGTACAGCGATGCCTGCTGCGGCTAGGACCAAGATCTCCATTCAAGCGCGTGAGTTGTTTGACGACAGTTGTGCGTCGTACGTGCCGTTGGCGTCCCGGTCACCGGCGGCTGCTGGGTCTGCAACTCTGAATGATACGGCTAAACCCGCTCGTGGGCCTCGAGGTCTTGGATTCTCGTCCGGGAAACCACCTCGCTTAGACCTTTCTGGGTCGCCACTGTCGTTGTCGTTCAAGAAGAGCAAGGCATCGCGATCCGGAGGACAGGGCTCGTCGTCTCAGAGCGATGTCGAGCGGGAATTCGTCGACTTGACGCTGTCTGTGCCTAGCACGCCAACCAGGACCCTGAAATCGTTCATCGAGCGTTCCAGTCTCCAAAGTCGTCCTCGGCGTCATTCTCCTGTGATCGCGAAGGCGCTCGACGTTTCACCGAACGAGGTGAGCGAGATCAAGGCAGCGCAATCCATCCCGAACCTGTTCTCCTGGGACGGTACTCGTGCCGACGTCCGAGAGTTGACGTGGGGCGCCATGGGCTTCTAGGCAGTAGTGGCAGCGGCTGGGAAGCGTCAAGTTCTTCACGACCGTTTTGGTCTCAAGTCTCTGATCTTCATGCTCGAGTCAGCAATTTACTGGGAGGCGCTGGACACGACATCATGGATGCAATTCGTTCCTGGCACCTACTTCGACGTTGCACTCGAGCGTGTGAAGGACGTAAACCGGACTCATATTCCAGAGAACTGGAAGGCACTACCCACGAAGTCGACCACCAAGAAGACAGACCGGTTCCCTTCTTACCATTCCTCGGATTTCGACAGTGACTCGGAAGGCTGCGAAGATGATGAGCCATATCATGCACGTGGGCCCAAAGCCAAGAGTCCAATCAAGACCAGATCGCAGCAACCGTCTCCAGGAGCCAAGCATCGGGCTGGGCCGACTCTGAGCAAATCTTCGGCTCCCAAGAAGAAGTGCAGTGAATTCCGGATTCCAGACACTGCCGAAGAGCTGCCGAGCAAGTTCAAGTTACCGCCCTTGACTGATTCCGACACAGTGGTCGAAGACTCTGGTGAGAGAGTCTCTTGGCGTTACCACGGGATCTTGGTGCAGAAGCATCCATCTCAGACCTATGGCTTCCCGAACTACACTCCAGCACGCACCGACAACAGACTGGTGCACGCCCGCTGGGACCCGTTCGAATACTTGGAATTGGTCGAGACCAAGCCATGGAAGGGAATGTTCGACGGTCGAGTCGAGACTCTCATACTGTTCCGGCAGGACGACCTATGTGGCGATCTGAAAGACAGTCTCCAGTGGATCATCAGTTTCATGTCCGTCTGGCAGCGCGGGTTTTGGGAGCGCGACCACTGGGTCACGATGACCACCATCTTCTACTTCTTCTTTGATCCTCGCTTTGAAGCGCTCCGCGACTCTCAGAAGTATGAGATCGTCGGCTTGTACAACGACCGCAAGGCCCGCAGCACCGCGTTTCTCAAATCCAAGGACGAGCTGATGAAGTCGCTGGAAACGGTCAACGGATACGGCAACGAAATCTGGTTCGAGCCCGGGCTCTGGGTAGTCCCCGAGAACAGGTGCGACTGGATCTGGCGTCATCCGGGTGAGGGAGTTCCAGTTCGACAGCAGCTTCGGGAAGTCGACCAACAAGAACCAGCGCGCACTCAGTGGGCCACTGCTTCTTCGGACGATGCCTTTTTGAAGCTGGCACCCGCGGAGCTGCGTAGCCAGAAACTGAGTCCGCACGAACGCCGCAAGAACTTGCTGCCTGAGCCGACGTCGGAAATTACTCCAGGGACTCAGCGTCGTTGAGTCGTCACACCGTAGCTGGGCTTTGCAGCTCAGTATACACATTGCATGTCCTAATTCCACGAAATGATGTTCATCTCTTCTCATCCTGTAGCCTTCACTGTTTCGATGCGACTCCATGACGAAACTTCCATTGAACTTCGGACGCGTCGTAGACTACGACTTGATTACCAGCAAAGGCAGCCAAAACAGCACCGCGTCTCAACACAAGAGCGATTTTCTTTGGCTCAGCAAAATTCAAACACGTAACACGTAAGCACGCACACTTCCTATCCAAGGGCCACCTAATGAGCGTTAAGCTCAGGTGGGTCATCCTCGGACTGCATTGCATGGAACCGTGCCTGTGCTCGAGCACCTTTGTTGAATTCATACAGCAAAGCTCCGTAGTTGCGCTGGGACACAGGAAGCCACTGTAACTCCGAGTATCCTTTCCACTTGACAAGGTACTCACGTACTCGTCTTGAGGTTCGGGTCCTCTTGACCCAACAGACGTCCCGGATTGCTTCAACTGCGTACTCGTCCTGCTCTTCATCTGGTTCCAACACATCTTCAGGGAGGTGAGCAGCATCGAAATCATCTTCATCAGCCACTTCCACCTCGATAGTCGGCCGATCCGGGAACAATGCTCGCGGCTTCAGTCTACTTACGTGGACCCACGGATACAACTTGTACCCAGATCCTTCGATCTGCAACTTACAGCGAAAGTCGTCCGACGTCTCTGTGATTTGAAATGGCCCATGCCACAAGTGAGCAAACGTCTTGGTCAGTCCAGCTTGGACTCGTCCGAGATACAACCACACAGCGTCACCCACTTCAAAGCCTTGTTTAAGCCGATCTGAACGTTCCTGCCAGGCTTTGGTCTGGGCCTCGGAGCACTTAGCCTTGGCTTCTGCTTGTAGGTCCTTTGCCCAGGACTGAGCATATTCGTACTGACGCTGTTGTTTCCGGCGCCACTCATACGCTGTCTTTTGGTCAATCCCTGTGGGGTGTTGTCCCAGCGTGGCAGACACTGTCCTCCGGGGGTCCCAGCCACGAACCAAATAAAACGGAGTATCCAGACGAGTAGCGTCGAAAGACGTGTTGAGAGCCCACATCAGCTTCTCGACTTGATCATCCCAATGACTCTGGTCGGGTTGCTCCACGTAAGCTCGTACAGCTCGGACCACTGTTTGCACAGACCGTTCTTGTTGACCGTTTGCTTGAGGTCGGTATGCGAGAGTCGCTCGCTGCCTACTACCCAGCATTTCTCGGAACCGAGTAAACACTTCGCTCATGAATCTAGGATCCCGATCATGGCGTACTTTCTCACTGGCACCGAACCTCTGGAAGACGCATTCCATGTAAGCTTCAGCGCACTCCTGGGCCGTGGTCGAGGCCATGGCCTTGCACATTACAAACCCTGAGAAAGCACAGGAGGAACACATTTCCTCGGTCCGACTTGGGCAAGTGAGTCACAAAATCCATTGACACGATATCGAAAGGTCGAGTTGCCAGAACATTCCCCGGTGAAGGTCCAGTATTTGGTGGCGCGCCCTTGGCGGTCACCAGTCGACGCATTCTTTGACAAACGCTCGACATCGGCATGCATACCAGGCCAGTAATACTCGCTTTTCAGGCGCTCGAACGTCCAGGTAATCCCTTGATGACCTCCTTGGGGAAGTCTTCGTGGCACAAGTGTAGCAAGTCATCTTGGAGAGAACTTGGTATTACCAATCTCAGATTACTTGATGCGTCACGTGGACGACCAGGGGTGGCTCTGCTCAGGTAGTACAGGGCACCTCGAGAATCGAGAGTGAATTGATCTGCGACCTTGGCCATTTCTTCAGCTTCAGCAGCCGAGAGAGAGCGCAGATCGCCCTGGAGGTAATTCCGGAATTTCTTGGACCAAGGCTCAGCTTCTTGCTGGGCTAGGATGTGCCTCCATCGTTCGGTGATTGATGCTGCTGGGGTTGCAGCCTCTGGTACATACCGCTCGACTGTGGGGCCAGGGGTCACATCGGCTGAGCTGAGATTATTCGCAGTGTCTGCTTCTCGGATTCTCTTTGCTCGGGTCTGTCCACGGGTAACCACGAATATCTTGGCACTTGGCATCAAGGGATCCGCCGCGTCAGCGGGGGACATAGTACCTGCTCGGTGGTCATCCGGTGTTGACCCAGGTTCTGGATCTGACTGACGACAAGTTGTTCCCAATTCGGGTGACTTAATCAATTTCTCAGGAATCCGGTTCAGCTGTTTAAGCTGAGCCAGCTCAACCGCGTCGTCGATAATCACAGGAACTCGGGCCAGCATAGTCTTGGTTGTCAAATAGTCTGCTGCAGCGTTGGACTCGCGCTTCACATGAACCAGCTTCACAGAGTGAAACTTCTGTTGGAGACCTTCAAATTCTGTGAGCAACAACTGCAGTCCGGGCTTGAGACATTGGATCAGACCTTGCGCTTGTTGGATAGCGATCCGAGAATCACCCACAACGACCAGATCTGTGATGCCTCTAGCCAGCGCCATCTTGGAGCCTTCAACGAGACCACGGTACTCAGCTTCATTCACCGTGATCCCATCGAAATGAAAACCACGTGCTTCGACCACATCCCAGGAAGGAAGCTTCCACAGGATGCAACCACAGGTACCCCTATGGTCTGAGAGTTTGGCGGCTCCATCAAAACGGAGAGGCCAACCGTCATAGCCGGCTTCGAGCATCTCCAGACTTATGGGAGGAGCCTTGACCACTCGCCCCTTGGCTGGGATCAGGCTCTCAGCAATTTTGTCGAGCTGATCACGGGGTGTGATGCCGGCTCCCAGAATTGCTGCTAACCCGTCCTCATCCCGCTGAATCTTGTGAATCTCAAGCGGCCAGAGGGCCAAGCGGGCAGCCCACTGCTCGCAACGCCCTTCCAGCGACCGAGAGCGGAATAACCACTTCAGCACTGAGTATCGCGTATACACCTTCAACAACTTGCTCTCGGTCAACATCGTATAGAAGAGTCTGAGAACCCGAAGTAACGCCACCAGCTCCTTCTCGGCTGGATGATACCTGAGTTCCTGATCGTGAAGGACTCTCCCAGTGAAGCGCACCGAGAAAATTACTCCATCATACTCTTGGCCTAAGACGGCGCTGACAGCCCAGGGATTGGCGTGAATGATGATCACGAATGGCTTCTCCTGATCCGGGTGTCGGAGCAACGGGGTCGAGACTATCTTCTCTTTCAGGATCTCGAATGCCGCTTCAGCCCGACTCAAATCTCGTCCTGCTCGAATTTGTTCGTCCGTCAACTCGTAGAGTACGGAGGCCACAACCGGGAGATCCTCGATGAACTTGTTGTAGTAATTCAGACTTCCCAGAAATGACTGCACGCCCTTGAGTGTTGATGGGAACGGCAGATCTCTGACGCCCTTGGCGATCTTGGGTTTTGCTCGGATTCCTTCGGCTCCAATCTCATGCGAGAGGTACGAAATCACCTTCTTCCCGAACTCACTCTTAGGCAGACTCACGGAAATACCCCAGTATCTCAACCGATATAGCAGTCGATCCAGGTCAAGGCATAGCTGATCCCAGGTCTCGGCTCCGTACGCGATATCATCAATATACAATCCACGTCCCAGAACTGGGTTTAGTTCGGGGAGCTGGAATTTTTTTTTCCGACGGAACACAGTCATACCCTCAGTCAGCATTGGGATCTCTTCTTGCTTTGGTCGGTCGTCGGCTTCGATACCCAGGAACATCAGTACGTCCGCATCAACCAGTGCTTCTTGTTCCGGCGGGAGGCGAACGAAGCCCCACAAACCGTTTTCCAGCATTTGCTGATAAATCAGAGGAGCATTCTTCAAGCCGAATGGCATCCGCGTCCACTGGAAGTGTCCCAACGGGCAAATGAAAGCCGAGATGCGTTTTGCTCTGAGAGTCATCGGCACGGCCCAGAATCCACTGGCCATATCCAAGCTCAAGAACCACATGGCGTGCTCAAAGCCGATCAGCAAGTCATCAATCAGTGGCAAGGGGTAGTGCATGAGCTTGATCAGTTGATTCACCAGTCGATAGTCGATACACAGCCGTATGTCAACACCGTTCTTCTTCATTACGATGACGATAGGAGTAGCCCAGTCGGAGTCCGAGTATTCAATCAGCTTGGTGTCCAGCAACGTTTTGAGCAAATCGTACATTTTCCGCAGATGAAGCAGTCTGACTGGCCGGGATCTCTGAGCAATCGGCTTCGCATCTCCCACATCCAGATCACACACTACACCTCGTGCTGGGGCAGGGACAGCATTTCCATCTCCGAGAAAACTTGCATGATGACGTTCCAGGATCGCCTGTACTTGTGCATTCATCTCGGGAGTGGTTTCACCTGGGACTCCTACTGCAGCCTTCGACAAGTCTGCGCTAGGGTTGAGATCTCTCAGTTCTGGGAGAGCCGCAAGCTGATCACGGAGGTCGCTCAGCAACTCGCTGCCTTCATGGAGATAAACTGTGGCTTCTTCGTCGGCTTCTTCAATCTCAACCCGCATACACCGAGAAAATATATCTTGCAGCCGGGAGACCGGATCAGCGACAAACCCCATGGGACTGCTCGCCAAGACGCGTCCCAGTTCAACTTGCGCGCTCTCAGAAGTATCTCCACCGCCAGCGATCCCAGTCGTTACACGGTCCGGGGTCAAATCTTCTGGTCGGGGACCGGCAACTTCCGGCTGGGAATCCTCACTTCCGACCGACTTGTCATCCATACACCCGTCACTTATTGCTGTTGTTTCTGGTGGCGGAGGGCTAGGCGGAAATGGCGGGATCTCAGATGATGGTCGCGGCAGATCGGGGTAACTTGGTCGCGGAATTGTACGAACAACATAAGCCACAGCCGTTTCCTCTTGGGCAGATGGATCTGGAATGGCTGCTTTATCAGGAGTCTTCGTTCTGAGAAGCAACTTATCCGGCCACTTATACACGGGCATTTCGACCGCCGGCGGAGATCTCCGATCTTCTAGCTCTGCAGCTTCGAGTTCACGTCTTCGAAATTCTGGAGACGGCTCAGCTTCGTATATGAGCTGGGACCATTCACGATACTTCCGGGACTTGGGACGCGCGTAATCTTCTTGACCAGGCAGATATCCCTTCTCGACCAGGCACGCGATAGCAGTATTCTGTTCGATGTGCACCATGCGATCCGAGATGTTCACTGCCTTGACTGCTTTGGGCTTCCGTCCACTTCCATACAGAAGCAGGGTCACCCACTGAGGTCCCCGTCCGGCCCAGACTGTCACCTCGTCAGGATCAGCCTGATAATACTTGACCGGGACCGTCACCGAATCTCCGGGCATCAGCCACGCGCTTTCGCTCAAATTCACTCCGAGTTCCAAGCCGACATGGTCGACTTCAGGTCCGCCGATTAAAATCAGCGAGTCTTCATCTGGAAGTCGAACCACACCTTCTCGAGCACCGAGTCGAACCCCGACAGCAACCATGAAGTCCATTCCAAGCAAGCAGTCTACACCGTCACCGATGTTACCGACCCAGACATCCAACACATACACCACTCGGACCCCCAACGTCAACTTGATCCTAGCTTGAGCTGTGATGTACTTCGGAACATCTCCATGTCCCAGAACCCGGAGCCGATGAGATCGACGGAGCTTGAGCTTTAACCTACGTGCAAGGTCAAGGCTCATGATGCTCGTCGTGGCTCCAGTATCCAGAACAACCTGGATCCGGTGATTGAAGACTGCTCCGTGTACCATCGCCATTCTTCGCTTCTCCCCGATCAACGAGTGTTGATTCCACCAGCCATATCGTTCGCCTGGAATCAGCGCGAATTCAAGGTGTTCCTCGAACTCAACATCCGATCCCAGATCATCCAGATCAGCATCAACGGTGAAGACATGTCCTTGATCAAATGAAGTCGTACATCTGGGTTAATACTGCGCCAACATGGAAGGGCTGGGCCCACATATGCAAACGCGCAGCATTCTTGGGACTTTGGCTCGTCACGTACTGGTTCCCAGACCAGCGAGCCTAGTGGTTTAACGGCTGATCAGTTCCCGGGCCATCCATCAAAAGCTGGACGGCCTCCGGGGATAGAGCTTCAATGGAGGTGCCGGTACGGATAACATCCCGGACTTCCTTGAGCGCAGTCCACAAGTCACACAAACCCCTGCGACGATATTCGCCACACTTGGAACACGATTGGCGTCGGCAGAACTATGTCGGATGTCCTTCGTCATGACAACGAGAACAGGTCAGCACTTCTCGGTTGGATGTCGTAAACTTCCACACTCCTTGCTCTTGTTGCCAGAGTACCGAGTTGGGTCTTCACCTTGACGCGGGTTCCCAGCTCCAGGTTTCCAAGCCAGTTGCTCTGCAAGTCGAAAAATCACGTCGTTCGTCATAGACTGGGACGCGATAGGATCTGCAGCGGTGAATCTCCACTTGGGACCACGCTAGTCGATCCGGGACTTGGTTCCTTTGTCTCTTCCTCGTACTCAGTCTCGGCGTCATAGCCAAGGTCTTGACTGTCCGAAAACTGGACTTGTCGGTCTGGGTTCGGCTCGGCTTCCGCGGCATCAGCAACGAAAGCGCGTCCTTCGGTTCGACGCTGAGGCGGCTTGAATCGTCCAAACTGCAAGTTCTGAGGTGGACGTCGCTTCTGTTGGGAATCCCGATTCACTTCACGCTGCAAAGCTTCGATCCGTTTCAGAGTAGCTTCCAGTTCACTCGGAGTGTCAAAGCTCTGGCCCTGTAACGTCGTTCTCAACTTCGAGTCTCTCAGCGCTCTGATGAACGCCGGATATGAGCTTCTCGGTCCGGAGCCGGCTTCTGGAACGGGACATGAGCTCTCTTGGCAGCATGATTGAGTCGATACAGGAACATCCTGGGAGTTTCTCGATCTCGCATCTTCAGTTCGTAGTAACGCTCAGATCGAGAGCCATACGAACGGCACCACTCCTTCTTGAAGACGTGAGAGAGTTGTTTCCAGTTCGTGCTACCATCGTCCGAGAGTTGATTACACCAATCTTTCAACGCGCCAGCGAGCCTCATGCGAAGTTGCACGATCCGGGTTCGTTCATCCCAGGGAGCCATCGTCGCGTAGTACATGAAACGTTCCCACCAATTGACCCGATCGTCCAGTGGCGCTTGCTCATCAAACTTTTCAAGAGCGTCATGAGGGATCATCGCTTGGACAACCACTCGAGTCCCAGAGTCTGTGGCCGCGCCCTTAGACTGAGTCGCTGCTCCGAACTGGTTTTCCAAGTCATCTTGCGAAGAATCACTCGAGCTGGAACCATCGTAATCGGGATCACTGTCATCAGGCTCACTCGACTTCGGGGTTCGGGCTTTTCGGCTCTTGTCCTTGGTCGGGTTTTTTGGCATTAGTTGAGACACCGAGACGCCAGACTGGGGAGACCGCTTGGACTTCTGGGTTTCACGAACTTGACTTGTCGAGCTGGACTTCGTCTGCTGCTGTTGGGCGAGCTGTTGCACTAGGCCGAATAGCTGTTCAACACGAACAGCCAACGGATCCGTCGAGGCTCGAGTCATGCTTGACATGACCGAATCTGGCACCATGGTGGGTAACTGCTGAGACTGTCGGTTGAAGGTTGGGACCAGTTGCACGTGCGCGTTGTTCTTGAACAGCTTGGAGAAGGCGATAGCTCTCCTCCTGTGCTTTCATATCTTGCTCGTACTTGGTTTGTTCCCGAGCGTGACGCTCGTTCAGTTGTTGGACATGGGCTTCATGCTCAGCTCGGACTCGTGCAGCTTGCTCGGTCCAGGCATCACTCTCGTCGCGTCTCGCCTTGTCCTCGGCTTCGTGGAGATTCTTCTGGACACCCAGTAGATACTGAGCGCGAGCCTCCTTCTCAACTTCTTTGCGGGTTTCGTCGGCAACTCGGTCCTGAAGCATCTTCTCCAAAGCTCGGAGCTGTTTCTGTTGCTCGGTCACCACGGCAGAGTCTGAGACGGTACGCGGTGGCGCTGCTGCTTGCATTCTTCGCCATTCATTATGGCGTTGTTGCTCAATAGCATTGAGCTCAGCAATGCGCTTCCGGGCCTCTTCTTCAACTCTTCGGTTCACATCCGAGTCCACATCTGCTCGCATCCGAGCGTAGGCGTCCGCCGTCATCTGGGCTAGTTCTCGTTCGCGTCGTTGATACTCGGCAGCATTCGGTTGGGACTGCTCAAAGTGAGGTGTGCTCACAGAAGCGCCTGTCCACTTCAGTTGTTGGGATGCAACTTCGGGTGCCACAGCCAAACCGGGTTGACTACGAACGTCGTCCACACTGAGACTGCGGGATACTTGGTAGCGGCATCTGGGACGGATGTACAGGTACAGGCACTCCGGCTTCAACTCGTGAGGGTCGAGCACTTTCTTGAGACGTCATCGAGATTGTCATTCCGGGAAATCCAATCTGGGGGGTTCCGCCGAAGAGCCCATCATGACTCGAGCACCGGCCATCGGCATGTGAGTTCCAGATCCAACACCATAGTCTGTAGCGGACAGCCATGATGAATCCGAGGAGCTGGGCTCCGACCGTTCTGTTCCGGGAGCTGAAGGCGTCATGGCTACATCAGAACCCAGGGCCAAGCTGGTAAGACTTGGTGTCGGGTCCGAGTGTACGGTCATGACAGCATCCGATCCAGCACTAGCGCCTTGCCAGGATACCATAGAACCTTCTGCTGGTTGAGTCAGTAGTGGTCGCTTGTGAAGCGGTTCACCTTCGATACTGCCAGTCGGGCTTCTAGGTCGAAGACCTGTCAGCTACAGTCGCATTACCACTCCGGGTCCGAGAAACATCTGAGTGTCTTCATCCATGATGACATCACCGGCATTCTCAGTCGGGAAATTCGACACCTCAGTCGAGTACACGGGGTCAGAAGTTGGTCGCACCAAATGCTCTGTGTTGCCCACAGCCACTTTCCAAGCGGCAAGTTCGATGCCGATGTAGTGCGCGATCTTCTCGATCTCAGTCTTTATAAGGAAGTCAGGGATCGCAGAGACTTCCAGCAGCTCATACCATACTGGAACTCGATTCACAAACTCATAGCCAGATTCCCACAACATCGTCTGGAGCAAAGCTACACAGACGATAGGAGGCACCAACTTGAGCGACATCTTCACTGCTCGGAGATCAGACACCACCGGGATGCGGCGCCGCTCGGCTTGGAAGACTGTCAGCCATCTCCCAGAAGGAGACTTCGTCGCAGAGAACAAGTACCGGGCCGTGGTCCTAGCCACTTGGATGACCCCCACAAGTCGTACCATTGTGTCTCGGATGATACGCGACATCAATCGGAA
Source organism: Phytophthora crassamura (assembly GCA_033557995.1). Taxonomy (NCBI): domain Eukaryota; phylum Oomycota; class Peronosporomycetes; order Peronosporales; family Peronosporaceae; genus Phytophthora; species Phytophthora crassamura. The sequence continues at coordinate 6,294,744 of JAUCED010000004.1, forward strand.
GCACCACTCGAGGCGGGAGATTCGCCCATTTCTCGAACTGGGACCGTCCATAAGCAATCATGTCTGCGTCGGTCATCTCTGGGAGCTCAGCCAATGCAAGCTGATTCTCGCCACGTTCGGAAACGCTTTGGAGCCGTTGAGGAGCGCGCTGATCTCGCCAAAGCGCACTTGACCAGGCGCCACTTCCGGGATGTCCAGGGAAAGTCATACCAGGCGCGAGTCTGGGTCGAGACGAGTCCGCCCCAGACCCAATAGCGCCGTACGAACTCGCTTGCATGTCGCGACTGCCTAGAACCCCAACTGTTCCACCCTCGACTTGGCTACCACGAATATTCGCAGCAGTTGGCTCCGGGTTCACACTCTGGGGTCTGGGGTATGTCACTGCAGTCGAGGTATCATCTCGTATAGCAGAGCTTGGACTGGGATCGGACACGCCCAACTTGGGACCTTCCGCTCCTCGTACTTCTGGTTGCGCGTCGGGTTTGCCGCTTGGCTCAGCATTCTTCTTCTTCTCGGGCGAGCCAGACGCCATCTCCGTATCTTCAGTTGTTGGAGGGGCCTCAGGTTCAGCACTTCGAACGCCTTCACCCTTGGATTCCACACTCGTGCCGGCAGCGCCAGGTGCCACCTCAGCCGCGGTCGATCGCTCGACGCTCGGCTCCTCGCCCACTCCGGCCGTCACTTCCGCTGGTAAACCAGCCACTCTGAGACTTCGCCGAAGTGAAGACTCAACTTTCTTCTTCTCACCACTTGTCTTGGGGACACTTGAACTAGGGGTAGTCGACATGACTGCCACGCACTCGTCCAAAGTCGTTTCCTGATCCGGGCACGCGCACCAGTTGTGGCGATGCGGTGAGCCAAAACCACGGATGAACCTTGTAACTCGAACCTGGGACTGGGGTCAATAGACCAGATCTCAGAACGCTCTAACATGCGAGGGTCCGAGCGTGGCGTGTGAGTCCTCGCCTTGTTATCCCTTGAACAGTGGGGTCCTTGTGACTGGGGCTACGCTCTGGGCCCAAGCACACGACGGCCACACCAACTGCGATCCCAGTTCTAGGTGTCTCCAAGCCGCCTGTCTTCCGGTGCGGAGATAGGCCCTGGCTCAGCAGGTCCCAGTCTGCACGTGTTGATCCGAACTCGACTTGCCCCGAGTTTTTCCTTGTACAGCACTCCACACTCCACACACACTCTTGTCCTCTTCTTTCTCGGACCCAGGACACGGGTCGTAACAGCCTCTGCTCTTCTCGGCAACTCCGGCTCAGAGTCGCTCCAGTCACTTCTCTTCCTCTGCGGCTCAGACTGGGAGCCGCGTAACGGATCTTCACTCGCTCCTCAGATCCAGGAGGAGCCCGGAGTAGTTGGCTCGGGTCTGAGCCTGCCTTGTTTCCAGAGTTCTCTCGCTGCACTCTGGTACTCCCGCGCACCACGCCTTGTCTCGGCGAATCAAATCGTCACACAGATCAATCGGGGAAATCACAGGACCTGCGCCGAAGCTGGGATCACCACACCGGGATCTCAGAAGAGCGCACTTCCTTAGCCTCAGGGCCGAACACCTACGCCCCAAAATATGAAGCACGCGCGAAGTTGCTCAGCACAGGACCGACGACACCGCGAGTGGGAAAAATGGAATAGCGGAAGCACACATGAACGAGTCGGAACACTTGGGCTAATGGGGTTGAATTTATTTGGCGATCTTCTTAACCCGTGGGGGTTGGCTTGGTCGTTGCGTCGCTTGCACTCAAATGCGATCGAGCGACACTCGCTTGCGTCCTTCGGGGCAAATTGAACTTTGATTTAATCTTACACATGCAAACAGAGACGTGCCAAAGCTAGGGCGCACGCTCCTCAGTAAAAAAGCTAGACTTGGGTTCGGACGAAGTTAAGCGGCTTAGCCCACGATTAAATCTTGAGCGGGATCCCAGTCATTGGTCAAAAGCAGGCAAACTGCTTGACCTTGACGAGCTTCAACCGCGTCGTCGTTGTCACACAGGCTTCGGCGAATCCAGGGGCATTCATTGGCTGGCTTGCACGCGTCATCGAATCTTGCACCACCGGTCGTCAGATCTTGTACCCTCTTTGTCGAACTAGCTGCCACATGTCAGGCGGATTTGTACCACCGCGACTGGTCACCGCGACCCTTCAAAACGAACAGTCGCCCATGGAAAGATCGCACTTGGACTGGGATCTGAGACTTTGGAACTGGGATCCAGGAATTGAGACTGGAATCTAAGAAAGGCTATCTCGCCATCTGGATACCGGAGCCGGAAACTGGGATCGTATGGGAACGGCCATCTGTTGTGCGACCCGTGAAGCCAACATCGGCCGGCTCCCATGCGCCGTTCGGTCGCACGGAAAGTCGCTTGAGCTGAATGATGGTGCTGGGCCGGAAAAATTTGGGGCCAGCATCGTCACAAAATGGCCCGGGAGAATTGTCGAAAGCCAAGGCAAGAGCCGTCTTTGATGGGACGAGGCGGTTGCCGATATCTGCCAGTTATCTGCGTCAAGTCCAAGCCGGGGAATGACCTCGTTGGACTCGGCACACATAAGGGACGGTTGTGATGAGGTGCCCGGAAGATTTCCGGGAACCCGTCGGTCAGTTGCTCGGCGTCGTCTCCCAGATTGCAGACAGCCTTCAAGCTTCGCCCTCTCCCTTGATTTTAACTTGCCGTTACGCACGTATGCACCCATGTCGCAGACCGGGTCTCAGAGAATTGGAGCCCAGCCGTACACCCAGGAGTGATGTCCCGGACCCGTGCACGAAGTGGAGTTCGAATCAAGTCCCAGACTCCAGATCCCAGTCCCGGGTCCTGGATCCCAGATCCCAGATCCCATACATTTCCCCGGATCAACTCCGGGAAGAGTCGCCTTGGAGGGGCGGTTTGGTGGGTGCAACTCAGGTGATGTGCTCCCACTGAGGTTCAAGTGCCTCCCAAAATTCAGCCAATGAAGAGCTTGGATTCGTCAGTGACGCGCCCGAGCTGGAACTCGCGCCTGGTCGCAGCGGGTTGCTTTCCCTTTTCAGCCAATCATCATCCGACTTTTTATCAAGAGCGCGCTCGAAGATCGCCCAAGCTAGCCACTTCGCGACCGATCTTCGCCCAAGTTCAAGGTGTAGCCTTATCCAGTAGAGCGCACGCCCTTGCTAGAAGGTCTTTACGTATTTGCATGTGTAAGATTTCACATGCAAATACGTAAAGACCTTCAGAGTTCAATTTGCCCCGAAGGACGCACGCGAGCGCCGCCACATCGCATTTGAGTGCAAGCCACGCAGTGACCAAGCTTCCCGACAGTGTAGACAAGTTCTCCGAATAATTTCAGCTCCAATTAACCAAGTCTTCCGTGTTTCGACGTGGTGGATTTGTTATTCCATATCCCCACCTCTGGTCTTCGGCTTTGCCTGGTGACGCAGTGGTGCTTCATATCATCGGGACGAAGGCGATCGTCCCTGAGGTTTCAGAACACCTCCCTGGGTTATACGGTCCCGGGAGTTGTTGGTTTCGCGAGGTCCCGGATAATTATCCGGACGCGTATCGCTCGCCTGGAAAAGGCGTGGTGCGCGGAAGTCCCAGCGTGTGGCGAGTGCGCTGGATTACGACAGGCCTATCCCAGGTCAACAACTCGTAAGACGTCCCAGAGTGTAGTGTGAGTGCTCTGGATCAAGACAAGGCTCGAGACCCGAGTCATCAACTCCTGGCCCCTCTTGGATATGAGGAGCGAGTGAAGGTCCGTGGACGCGGTTCTCAGCCGGAACCGTAGAAGAGAAAGAAGAGGCCGGTACGGGGTTCTTAGCCGGAACCACCCGAGAAGAAGAAGAGACTATCAAGGTCGACTGTCCGAGACCTGAGAAGAAGAGGACAACTGCGTATCAAGAAAAACCCGGGGCATTTCGGGCAAGAGAGAAATTCAACGCGCGCAAGTCCGAGACCTGCCGAGTAAGAGCGGGCAGCTCCGACTTGGCTACATCTAGATCAGAGACACATTTTCTGGGATCGGGGGCAGTTGGTGTGGCCGACTTACGTCTGGGCCCACAGCGTAGCCCTAGGAAGAACCTAAGGAAAGGGATCACAAGGAAAGAGATGCACACACACGCCCTCTTGACCCGGACTTAGTCCGAGCCGAGTGACGACCCCAGTACAGTTCAAGCCCAAGGTCGTGTTTCCCGGAAATCTGCAAGGTGCCTCGCCACAACTGGTGCGCGTGCCCGGATCAGGAAACGACTGTGGATGGACGTACGACGAACATGTCGACTAAAACCGGTCCAAGTGTCTCTAAGAAAGGTGAAGTGAAGGAATCTTCGCTATAGAACACACATAGCGACTTTTGATGACATCAATACAGTTTATCCCGTTTCGAGTGCGTGTAGCACGTCGCTGCAGTTGGATACTGGGACGGACTACTTGTTTCATGAACACTCGAGCCCGCAAAATTGCATCGAGGCCATATGCATGCTTCGATACCCACTCGACTCCGTGCTTATCACTGCTGCATTTATCGGTTTCTGCGGCCTCGTTACCACAAGCAACTTCTTCGTCGGAGCCATGGTCGTCGGCCTCAACGAAAACACACTCAGACGGTGGTAACATAGTGATAGCTCGACTACTTTCATCAGCTTTCAAAGCATCTAGACCTCTTTGGCGTGAGATAAGCGAGCTCGATTCCTGTCAAAGTTCCGTCATTATACTCGCCTCCTGCTCGCGTGCAAACGCAGCTACACAGTCGTCATCATTTCCCGGTAGATCACGCATTGCTCGCCACGGCTTGTGTAGGAATAGCTCAGCGAAGCAGAAGTTGGGGCTAGCTGCGTACGGTTTTATCCACGGAGTTCCTCGGACAACGTGGGCTTTTGTACGCAGCCTAATGTACCCATTGTCATCAGCTCGCTTCCAGCAATTCGTGCAGCCAGCCCGCTGCGCTATGCAATTGCAACACTAAGTCAGTCTAACCCCATTACCTCCAGCCAATTCAGTGCAAAGTCCTCACCAGAAGTTGCGCACCTCCCTGAAGAGCTTGGCTCGCTGGTTGTCTGCAACATGCATTCGCCATCAATGACAAACCAACAGCAATCCCATCGCTGTTTCAGGAAGTGTAAAAAGTGACTGTTCGGCCCACTCGCGTATTACGCATGTACCCTTTTTAGACGATTATAAAACTATGCAGGTTTTGCTACATATTAAGCCCCTAATGAGGGGGCTACAAGCCAAACAAAAAGGGTTGTTTTAAGCCTTTTCTGAGACGCCGGGTGCGAACGGTCGTTTAGTGTGGAGCTAAAAGTTGCATTGATTTTAGCGACCCAGTCGTCATTGGCGACGCCTCATCGACAAGCCTGAGCAGACAGCGAAAAAAAACCTCGGGTACCCTTCCTCCCTATCTTAAACTGTTCGTGAACCGAGGTTTTTTCGCTAATTTTGGCCCCTAGGAGAGAATATAAAACGAAAAACCTAACCCCATTTCAGAAACTAATGCGTACAACATAAAAAGTAAATGCGCTAAATACGAGTCACATAATTATAGGAGGGGCTTCGCCCCAACTACATCATTTCTATATTCACGGTTTCTGAATGTACCTATGTTGAAGTTGAAGTCAACTTAAGGTTCTCGGTACGTAGGATATGTTGACTTAAGAATCTAGGTTTCCGGTACGTACTTCTGACTGGCGCGTCTCTCTGCGCAGGACGCACTTCAACATGGAAGTCCGATGGCTCGAAGCAGCAGTCCAATACAACAGGCAAGGCAACCTCGGCCGCTGCGGCTCCCTTCCGCAGCCTTTAGCAATCACCAAGCAACGGTATGTTCCAGGTGCTTGGTGGCGCTTGCCATGCGTATCCGACGGCGTCAACTACTCAGCGGCCTCCATGCACACGCGCCCGCCTGACTGCAAGGAAGGTTGCTGCTGGTCCGCTGCCCTCCATTGAGGCAGCCCTCTCGGCTCCGTGCTCGCAGCCAGAGCTCATTCCTCAACTAACCCAACCAAGAGCAAGAAGCAAGCTACAAGCGAGCAACCCCACCCACCCCGACAAGCATGAGTCAAGTGCTGCAGCACCCGCGCGTCTTCACGTTCGTGAAGGGCGAGAGCAAGGGCGACGGCAGCATGAAGCCGCTGCTGGGCGGCAAGGGCGCCAACCTGTGCCAGATGGCGCGCAACGGCGTGAACGTGCCGCCCGGACTGACCATCACGACGGAGGTGTGCCAAGAATTCTACGCGGTGGGCGGGCGCCTGCCCGACGGCCTGATGGACGAGGTGCGCCGCGGCGTGCACCTGATGGAGAAGACGCTGGGCGTGACGTTCGCCGACGCGACGAACCCGCTGCTGGTGTCGGTGCGCTCGGGCGCGGCCATCTCGATGCCCGGCATGATGGACACGGTGCTGAACCTGGGCCTGAACGACGAGATCGTCAAGGGCGTGGCCAAGCGCGGCGGCGAGCGCTTCGCGTACGACTGCTACCGCCGCCTGCTGCAGATGTTCGGCGACGTGGTGCTGGAGGTTCCGCACGACGACTTCGAGGCGGAGCTGACGGCCATGAAGAAGGCGCGCGGCGTCACGTTCGACGTGGAGCTGACGGCCAGCGACCTGAAGGAGCTGGTGCAGAAGTACAAGAAGGTGTACGAGAAGCATGCCAAGTCGTTCCCGTCGGACCCGTGGGAGCAGATGCGCATGGGCATCGAGGCCGTGTTCCGCTCGTGGAACATCCCGCGCGCCGTCAAGTACCGTGAGATCAACAAGATCACGGGTCTCAAGGGCACGGCCGTGAACGTGCAGGCCATGGTGTACGGCAACATCAACGACGCGTCGTGCACGGGCGTACTGTTCACGCGTAACCCGGCCAACGGCGAGAATAAGCTCTACGGCGAGTTCCTGCTGAACGCGCAGGGCGAGGACGTGGTGGCGGGCATTCGCACGCCGCAGCCCATTTCGGAGCTGGCGCAGAAGATGCCGAGCGTGTACAAGCAGCTGGACGAGACCGTGCACACGCTGGAGACGCATTTCAAGGACGTCCAGGACACGGAGTTCACGGTGCAGGACGGCGTGCTGTTCATGCTGCAGACGCGTAACGGCAAGCGCACGGGTCCGGCGGCGCTGAAGATCGCCGTGGACATGTGGCGCGAGAAGCTGATCACGGAGGAGGAGGCCGTGATGCTGGTGGAGCCGCGGCACCTGGACCAGCTGCTGCACCCGAGCTTCGCCGACGAGAAGGGGTACCAGAAGGACGTCCTGTGCAGTGGTCTGCCGGCGTCGCCGGGCGCGGCTGTGGGCAAGATCGTGTTCACGGCGGCGGACGCGGAGGCGTGGTTCGCTCGCGGCGAGAGCGTGATGCTGGTGCGCGAGGAGACGTCGCCCGAGGACGTGGGCGGCATGCACGCGGCCGAGGGCATCCTGACGTCTCGCGGCGGCATGACGTCGCACGCTGCCGTGGTGGCCCGCGGGTGGGGCAAGCCGTGCGTGTGCGGCTGCAGCGCGCTGTCGATCGACGCGGACAGCAAGACGATGCGCGTGCACATGCCGGGCGGCGCGGAGGTGGTGCTGCACGAGGGCGACTACATCAGCGTGAACGGCACGTCTGGTGAGGTGATCAAGGGCGAGCAGGCGACGCAGAAGGCTGCGATGAGCAGTGAGCTGGCGCAATTTATGAAGTGGGTGGACGCGCACCGCCGCATGGAGGTGTTCACGAACGCCGACACGCCCGAGGACGCCCGCGAGGCTCGTGCGCACGGCGCGCAGGGCATCGGTCTGACGCGCACGGAGCACATGTTCTTCAGCTCGCCGCAGCGTATCGCCGCGGTGCGCCGCATGATCGGCGCCGTGGAGCTGGACTCGCCCGCGCAGCAGGACGCGCTGGACGCGCTGTGCACGTTCCAGCAGGGCGACTTCGAGGGCATCTTCCGCGCCATGGACGGCCTGCCGGTGACGATCCGTATGCTGGACCCGCCGCTGCACGAGTTCCTACCGCACGACGGCCGCGCGCTGGAGGAGCTGTGCGTGACGCTGGCACGGGAGATGAAGGTGAGCCAGGCGACGGTGCAGTCGCGGCTGGCCGGTCTGAAGGAGGCGAACCCGATGATGGGTCTGCGTGGCTGCCGTCTGGGCATCGTACACCCGGGCATCACGGAGATGCAGGCGAAGGCCATCGCGGAGGCGGCCGTGAAGGTGGCTGGCGAGGGCATCTCGGTGCACCCGCACATCATGATCCCGCTGGTGGGCTCGTTCGAGGAGCTGGAGCAGCAGGTGAAGCTGGTCAAGAGGGTGGTGCAGGACGTGATCGGCAAGCGCGGCAAGTCGTTCGACTACAAGGTGGGCACGATGATCGAGGTGCCGCGCGGCGCGCTGCAGGCCGGCAAGCTGGCCGAGGTGGCGGAGTTCTTCTCGTTCGGCACGAACGACCTGACGCAGATGACGTTCGGCATCTCTCGCGACGACGCGCAGGCCAAGTTCCTATCGTACTACGTGAAGCACGGCATACTGGAGAAGGACCCATTCGAGACGCTGGACGAGGAGGGCGTGGGCGAGCTGGTGCGTCTGGCCGTGGAGCGCGGCCGCGCGACGCGCCCGAAGATCGAGCTGGGCATCTGCGGCGAGCACGGCGGCGACCCGCAGTCCATCGAGTTCTTCGAGAAGATGGGTCTCAAGTACGTGTCGTGCTCTCCGATGCGCGTGATGATCGCGCGTCTGGCGGCGGCGCAGGCTGCGCTCAAGCTGAAGAAGAGCGCCTAAGCCTGAGGGTGCTCTGACCAAGACTGACTAGACCGGATCGAAGGCCATCAACTCGCCAAGCCATGTAGTTGGAGACATTCGTGTGCGTTGGTGCATGTGTACATATGCAGTGTAGTTGTCGAATAGTTGGGCGGCAGCGATCGCTGCGATCGGATAAATGAATCAAAACGCAAATTGATTGTTAGTGGAAGTGGCTGCATTTGGGCTAGCGAGAGTGAGCTTTTCATTACTTGCTTGTAGGGGGAGGAGCACTACTGCGTTTGGAGAGGCGACAGGGCAGAAATGGGAATCCGTTGGTCGGTCGGTCTCATTCTTGCAGCATGCACTGAGGCAAGAGATCTATGGCACAACGAGCTCTCAACCATGGAACTACTGATGAGGAATGCACCCCGCCTTGGCGGTGCAGCCGTAGCGCACAGTATATTGGTTGCCACGAAGCCTTACGCGTAATATTCCCATGTTTCGGGACATAATATCTGGACAACCCCACTTTCCCAACCAACCTATCGTTTTACCAAACCAATGCCGCGATGCCCACTTCACCAGCTTCCTGCAGAGGTGGCTGAATCGAGCACGTCGACCACCACGTTTTGCACACGACCGCTCCACCATCAAAACAGTCCCTTCGCAAGCAAATACTGAATCGATACGCAGGGCTGACTGTCGCCAGTAGCTCATGGCCGGTCGGTCAATATAAGACGGAGACTATGGTGCGCCTACAGTGCCGAGCGCGATGCGAGCTAGGCTCACGACCCCGGCTGCACGTCGTCGCCGTCCCAACTTCAGTGCGCTACGTAGAGCTGCTGATGCTTGGGCGGAGGCTGCTTGGCGCTAGTTTTCGAAAAGCAGGGGGCAACCTTGCGCTAGACACGCGCGCTTCAGAGTATGCAATTCGGTTAGCATTCGACAGCGCTGCCTCGGCGGAGTCTTTGTGCGCAGTTAGCCTTCTCGAGCGGCACTACGGCCGATGCCACGACCGCACACGGCATCGCCGAGGTCACAGCGCGAGCTTGGAGGTGTGGTGGTGCCGGCGCTCAATATGCCAACCACCGGAAAACCTGGTTTCTAAGGTATTTCTAAGTGGTAGTCGCGCGTGATCGGCTAGAAACAATACCAGATTCCTGGTAACGTTTCTAATTCGCCGCGTCTACGTCACTTCAACTTGGAAAACCATCTTCAACGACCCAAGAGACGAGACACTGTCGACTTAGCCTATACAACCAATCAGCACCGCGCGCCAACCTAGACCTCGAGGTCCGCCAGCCAATCCACGCCGCGCAACAACCTGGATCGGACGTTGAGTCTGACACGCCGATCTTCGAAGGCCGCTTGGCACGCGACCACGTTTCTCTCACGCAGGGGCTGCAGCGATCATCCGGCAAGTCGGAGCTCGCAGCCAGAGCTCATTCCTCAACTAACCCAACCAAGAGCAAGTAAGCAAGCTACAAGCGAGCAACCCCACCCACCCCGACAAGCATGAGTCAAGTGCTGCAGCACCCGCGCGTCTTCACGTTCGTGAAGGGCGAGAGCAAGGGCGACGGCAGCATGAAGCCGCTGCTGGGCGGCAAGGGCGCCAACCTGTGCCAGATGGCGCGCAACGGCGTGAACGTGCCGCCCGGACTGACCATCACGACGGAGGTGTGCCAAGAATTCTACGCGGTGGGCGGGCGCCTGCCCGACGGCCTGATGGACGAGGTGCGCCGCGGCGTGCACCTGATGGAGAAGACGCTGGGCGTGACGTTCGCCGACGCGACGAACCCGCTGCTGGTGTCGGTGCGCTCGGGCGCGGCCATCTCGATGCCCGGCATGATGGACACGGTGCTGAACCTGGGCCTGAACGACGAGATCGTCAAGGGCGTGGCCAAGCGCGGCGGCGAGCGCTTCGCGTACGACTGCTACCGCCGCCTGCTGCAGATGTTCGGCGACGTGGTGCTGGAGGTTCCGCACGACGACTTCGAGGCGGAGCTGACGGCCATGAAGAAGGCGCGCGGCGTCACGTTCGACGTGGAGCTGACGGCCAGCGACCTGAAGGAGCTGGTGCAGAAGTACAAGAAGGTGTACGAGAAGCATGCCAAGTCGTTCCCGTCGGACCCGTGGGAGCAGATGCGCATGGGCATCGAGGCCGTGTTCCGCTCGTGGAACATCCCGCGCGCCGTCAAGTACCGTGAGATCAACAAGATCACGGGTCTCAAGGGCACGGCCGTGAACGTGCAGGCCATGGTGTACGGCAACATCAACGACGCGTCGTGCACGGGCGTACTGTTCACGCGTAACCCGGCCAACGGCGAGAATAAGCTCTACGGCGAGTTCCTGCTGAACGCGCAGGGCGAGGACGTGGTGGCGGGCATTCGCACGCCGCAGCCCATTTCGGAGCTGGCGCAGAAGATGCCGAGCGTGTACAAGCAGCTGGACGAGACCGTGCACACGCTGGAGACGCATTTCAAGGACGTCCAGGACACGGAGTTCACGGTGCAGGACGGCGTGCTGTTCATGCTGCAGACGCGTAACGGCAAGCGCACGGGTCCGGCGGCGCTGAAGATCGCCGTGGACATGTGGCGCGAGAAGCTGATCACGGAGGAGGAGGCCGTGATGCTGGTGGAGCCGCGGCACCTGGACCAGCTGCTGCACCCGAGCTTCGCCGACGAGAAGGGGTACCAGAAGGACGTCCTGTGCAGTGGTCTGCCGGCGTCGCCGGGCGCGGCTGTGGGCAAGATCGTGTTCACGGCGGCGGACGCGGAGGCGTGGTTCGCTCGCGGTGAGAGCGTGATGCTGGTGCGCGAGGAGACGTCGCCCGAGGACGTGGGCGGCATGCACGCGGCCGAGGGCATCCTGACGTCTCGCGGCGGCATGACGTCGCACGCTGCCGTGGTGGCCCGCGGGTGGGGCAAGCCGTGCGTGTGCGGCTGCAGCGCGCTGTCGATCGACGCGGACAGCAAGACGATGCGCGTGCACATGCCGGGCGGCGCGGAGGTGGTGCTGCACGAGGGCGACTACATCAGCGTGAACGGCACGTCTGGTGAGGTGATCAAGGGCGAGCAGGCGACGCAGAAGGCTGCGATGAGCAGTGAGCTGGCGCAATTTATGAAGTGGGTGGACGCGCACCGCCGCATGGAGGTGTTCACGAACGCCGACACGCCCGAGGACGCCCGCGAGGCTCGTGCGCACGGCGCGCAGGGCATCGGTCTGACGCGCACGGAGCACATGTTCTTCAGCTCGCCGCAGCGTATCGCCGCGGTGCGCCGCATGATCGGCGCCGTGGAGCTGGACTCGCCCGCGCAGCAGGACGCGCTGGACGCGCTGTGCACGTTCCAGCAGGGCGACTTCGAGGGCATCTTCCGCGCCATGGACGGCCTGCCGGTGACGATCCGTATGCTGGACCCGCCGCTGCACGAGTTCCTACCGCACGACGGCCGCGCGCTGGAGGAGCTGTGCGTGACGCTGGCACGGGAGATGAAGGTGAGCCAGGCGACGGTGCAGTCGCGGCTGGCCGGTCTGAAGGAGGCGAACCCGATGATGGGTCTGCGTGGCTGCCGTCTGGGCATCGTACACCCGGGCATCACGGAGATGCAGGCGAAGGCCATCGCGGAGGCGGCCGTGAAGGTGGCTGGCGAGGGCATCTCGGTGCACCCGCACATCATGATCCCGCTGGTGGGCTCGTTCGAGGAGCTGGAGCAGCAGGTGAAGCTGGTCAAGAGGGTGGTGCAGGACGTGATCGGCAAGCGCGGCAAGTCGTTCGACTACAAGGTGGGCACGATGATCGAGGTGCCGCGCGGCGCGCTGCAGGCCGGCAAGCTGGCCGAGGTGGCGGAGTTCTTCTCGTTCGGCACGAACGACCTGACGCAGATGACGTTCGGCATCTCTCGCGACGACGCGCAGGCCAAGTTCCTATCGTACTACGTGAAGCACGGCATACTGGAGAAGGACCCGTTCGAGACGCTGGACGAGGAGGGCGTGGGCGAGCTGGTGCGTCTGGCCGTGGAGCGCGGCCGCGCGACGCGCCCGAAGATCGAGCTGGGCATCTGCGGCGAGCACGGCGGCGACCCGCAGTCCATCGAGTTCTTCGAGAAGATGGGTCTCAAGTACGTGTCATGCTCTCCGATGCGCGTGATGATCGCGCGTCTGGCGGCGGCGCAGGCTGCGCTCAAGCTGAAGAAGAGCGCCTAAGCCTGAGGGTGCTCTGACCAAGACTGACTAGACCGGATCGAAGGCCATCAACTCGCCAAGCCATCTAGTTGGAGACATTCGTATGCGTTAGTGCATGTGTGCATACGCAGTGTAGTTGTCGAATAGTTGGGCGGCAGCGATCGCTGCGTACTTGGATGAATGAACGCAAATTGATTATTGGAAAACTGTTCCTGAGTGTGTGCGGTTTGAATCGTGGGTGACCAAGTGGACTTCGAGGATTTTGAGATGTTCTTCTCGTGGTCAAGTGATACATGTGAAGTGCATTTGCTTTTTTTCATTTGCTTTTGCTCGGAACAAGCTGGGGACTACTACAGTATTTACCGGGCCAGACCAGATCGCACACTCGTGCGCACCGCGGCAAAATCATTATGCATGCGTCCTACAGAGTGCCAGACAGGTAACCAGCGCGACGCTGGTGCCTCCGATCAGCCACTTCAACGCGGCAGGCCGTCCACGCGGAGCACCGACGCGACCTCGTCATACGACCGAAAAGCTACATGCGCCTGTCGTGCCGTGGTATCCTGCAGGTAATGTGGGGTAGCCCCTCAGTCGACCGCTTCAACGCGAGTGAGGCGCCTTAGCTGGGCCGCCTGCGTTGGCGGACCCAGCTGGTGCTCTGCAGATAGATACACCACTCGTAGGTCGGCCGTGCTGGCGCAGCGTGCTGCCACGCAGGACTGCCGCGGCATCAAGCCCAGCGATCCTGATGTCGTCCGCGGAATATTAGCAATCCAAGCAGCAGTGCTCGGCGCGTATCGTTTCCAAGCAGAAGTACGTACCGTTCGGCTCGGTGCCCGCTGCAGCCGACGCAAATTTTGCCACGGCTCGAAGCCTCTACCCTCGATGCACAGAGCCTTCCCTTGCTCAATACTCGATCCATGGCTGCGCTGGCAAGCACACTTGGTATTGCCTTGAATGGCGCCGCGAAAGCTGCGACCGTGGAAGATCGAGTCGTGCGAGTCGCACTGCGACCGCCGGTAATGAAGACCGTTTCTAAGGCCTTAGAAATTGATTTACCGTCGAACGTTGAAGTTGGCGCGCCGCTTGTCTACGCCGGAACTTTGTCGACTTAGCGGCGCCCGCCTTGCAGGTTGCATCCTAGAAAACATTCCTCCGGCAGACCAATCTTGAGCCGCCGCGCAGCAGCCTCACATCCTCACCGCGGGCGTCTTGCGCAGGTCGCCGCAGCCACCTCGGCGCGAGGGCCGGTGGCCGGCGATGTCCTCGGCGTGGTGGCTGGCACCGGACGAACATCGGTCGTCACGCCAAGTGCCAACGGCGGCCTGCGCAAGTTCGCAAGACTCATCCATCACCATCGACTCGCGCGCATCCAGCGTCGGCCACTTTGCCTGCGGTTCCAAGTCAGACGACGACGCAAGACGGTCCGAATCCCATGCCAGGCCCAAGAGCTCTGCTTCAAGGGCAGCCTCGCTGGATCGAGATCCTTCTGGTATCGTACCTGCACCACACGACACAGCCGCGGCAAAGTGCTCGTGATGTCACGCGCTTGATAACTTCGATGTCCACGTACGTGGCCTCGGCCATCAAGTCGTCGGTCAGAACGTCCTCCCACCGGGTAGAATTCTTGGCACACCCCCGGGTGCTGGTCAGTCGAAAGGCAATTCACACCATGGCGTGCATGCGAGCCTTTTCGAAGGTGCAGACAGCCATGCTGGTGCTGGATCACTTGACTCATGCTGCTCTTGACTAGGTGAGTTGAGGAATGAACCGCGTCTTCCAGACTTGTCGGAGGAACGAGAGGAAAGCAGAGGATAACTTGCTCATGCAGTGTTTCAGATAAAGTGATAACACTAGCCAGACTGGCAACAATACAGCTTGTTAGTTGCACTGTGGCTAGCTTCGTTGTCCGTCGGCAAAGCGTTTGACACCAGCTAGACGGCTCGGCGTAGCTGCGCTCATGCTGAAGAAGAGCTCACCCGTGCCCGGTGCGTAAGCTTGGTGGCCATCACCGCTGCTACGGCGGCCAAGGCAGACTGGAGCGAAGGCTAGCTCCTCGCCAGGCATGCAAGATGGAGGCGTTCGTGTACGTTGGTGCATGTGTGCATGTGCAGTGTAGTTGTCGAATAGTTGGGCGGCAGCGATCGCTGCGATCGGATAAATGAATCAAAACGCAAATTGATTATTAGTGGAAATGGCTGCATTTGGGCTAGCGAGGGTGAGCTTGCTTGTAGGGGAAGGAGCACTACTTCGTTTGGAGATGCGACGTACGGCAGAAATGGGAATCCGTTGGTCGGTCGGTCTCATTCTTGCAGCATGCACTGAGGCGATAATTTCGGGACAGACTGCAGTATTATCTAGACAATCCCACTTTCAAAACACGTCCGATCCAGGTTGGCGCGCGGCGTGGATTGGCTGGCGGACCTCGAGGTCTAGGTTGGCGCGCGGTGCTGATTGGTTGTATAGGCTAAGTCGACAGTGTCTCGTCTCTTGGGTCGTTGAAGATGGTTTTCCAAGTTGAAGTGACGTAGACGCGGCGAATTAGAAACGTTACCAGGAATCTGGTATTGTTTCTAGCCGATCACGCGCGACTACCACTTAGAAATACCTTAGAAACCAGGTTTTCCGGTGGTTGGCATATTGAGCGCCGGCACCACCACACCTCCAAGCTCGCGCTGTGACCTCGGCGATGCCGTGTGCGGTCGTGGCATCGGCCGTAGTGCCGCTCGAGAAGGCTAACTGCGCACAAAGACTCCGCCGAGGCAGCGCTGTCGAATGCTAACCGAATTGCATACTCTGAAGCGCGCGTGTCTAGCGCAAGGTTGCCCCCTGCTTTTCGAAAACTAGCGCCAAGCAGCCTCCGCCCAAGCATCAGCAGCTCTACGTGGCGCACTGAAGTTGGGACGGCGACGACGTGCAGCCGGGGTCGTGAGCCTAGCTCGCATCGCGCTCGGCACTGTAGGCGCACCATAGTCTCCGTCTTATATTGACCGACCGGCCATGAGCTACTGGCGACAGTCAGCCCTGCGTATCGATTCAGTATTTGCTTGCGAAGGGACTGTTTTGATGGTGGAGCGGTCGTGTGCAAAACGTGGTGGTCGACGTGCTCGATTCAGCCACCTCTGCAGGAAGCTGGTGAAGTGGGCATCGCGGCATTGGTTTGGTAAAACGATAGGTTGGTTGGGAAAGTGGGGTTGTCCAGATATTATGTCCCGAAACATGGGAATATTACGCGTAAGGCTTCGTGGCAACCAATATACTGTGCGCTACGGCTGCACCGCCAAGGCGGGGTGCATTCCTCATCAGTAGTTCCATGGTTGAGAGCTCGTTGTGCCATAGATCTCTTGCCTCAGTGCATGCTGCAAGAATGAGACCGACCGACCAACGGATTCCCATTTCTGCCCTGTCGCCTCTCCAAACGCAGTAGTGCTCCTCCCCCTACAAGCAAGTAATGAAAAGCTCACTCTCGCTAGCCCAAATGCAGCCACTTCCACTAACAATCAATTTGCGTTTTGATTCATTTATCCGATCGCAGCGATCGCTGCCGCCCAACTATTCGACAACTACACTGCATATGTACACATGCACCAACGCACACGAATGTCTCCAACTACATGGCTTGGCGAGTTGATGGCCTTCGATCCGGTCTAGTCAGTCTTGGTCAGAGCACCCTCAGGCTTAGGCGCTCTTCTTCAGCTTGAGCGCAGCCTGCGCCGCCGCCAGACGCGCGATCATCACGCGCATCGGAGAGCATGACACGTACTTGAGACCCATCTTCTCGAAGAACTCGATGGACTGCGGGTCGCCGCCGTGCTCGCCGCAGATGCCCAGCTCGATCTTCGGGCGCGTCGCGCGGCCGCGCTCCACGGCCAGACGCACCAGCTCGCCCACGCCCTCCTCGTCCAGCGTCTCGAACGGGTCCTTCTCCAGTATGCCGTGCTTCACGTAGTACGATAGGAACTTGGCCTGCGCGTCGTCGCGAGAGATGCCGAACGTCATCTGCGTCAGGTCGTTCGTGCCGAACGAGAAGAACTCCGCCACCTCGGCCAGCTTGCCGGCCTGCAGCGCGCCGCGCGGCACCTCGATCATCGTGCCCACCTTGTAGTCGAACGACTTGCCGCGCTTGCCGATCACGTCCTGCACCACCCTCTTGACCAGCTTCACCTGCTGCTCCAGCTCCTCGAACGAGCCCACCAGCGGGATCATGATGTGCGGGTGCACCGAGATGCCCTCGCCAGCCACCTTCACGGCCGCCTCCGCGATGGCCTTCGCCTGCATCTCCGTGATGCCCGGGTGTACGATGCCCAGACGGCAGCCACGCAGACCCATCATCGGGTTCGCCTCCTTCAGACCGGCCAGCCGCGACTGCACCGTCGCCTGGCTCACCTTCATCTCCCGTGCCAGCGTCACGCACAGCTCCTCCAGCGCGCGGCCGTCGTGCGGTAGGAACTCGTGCAGCGGCGGGTCCAGCATACGGATCGTCACCGGCAGGCCGTCCATGGCGCGGAAGATGCCCTCGAAGTCGCCCTGCTGGAACGTGCACAGCGCGTCCAGCGCGTCCTGCTGCGCGGGCGAGTCCAGCTCCACGGCGCCGATCATGCGGCGCACCGCGGCGATACGCTGCGGCGAGCTGAAGAACATGTGCTCCGTGCGCGTCAGACCGATGCCCTGCGCGCCGTGCGCACGAGCCTCGCGGGCGTCCTCGGGCGTGTCGGCGTTCGTGAACACCTCCATGCGGCGGTGCGCGTCCACCCACTTCATAAATTGCGCCAGCTCACTGCTCATCGCAGCCTTCTGCGTCGCCTGCTCGCCCTTGATCACCTCACCAGACGTGCCGTTCACGCTGATGTAGTCGCCCTCGTGCAGCACCACCTCCGCGCCGCCCGGCATGTGCACGCGCATCGTCTTGCTGTCCGCGTCGATCGACAGCGCGCTGCAGCCGCACACGCACGGCTTGCCCCACCCGCGGGCCACCACGGCAGCGTGCGACGTCATGCCGCCGCGAGACGTCAGGATGCCCTCGGCCGCGTGCATGCCGCCCACGTCCTCGGGCGACGTCTCCTCGCGCACCAGCATCACGCTCTCACCGCGAGCGAACCACGCCTCCGCGTCCGCCGCCGTGAACACGATCTTGCCCACAGCCGCGCCCGGCGACGCCGGCAGACCACTGCACAGGACGTCCTTCTGGTACCCCTTCTCGTCGGCGAAGCTCGGGTGCAGCAGCTGGTCCAGGTGCCGCGGCTCCACCAGCATCACGGCCTCCTCCTCCGTGATCAGCTTCTCGCGCCACATGTCCACGGCGATCTTCAGCGCCGCCGGACCCGTGCGCTTGCCGTTACGCGTCTGCAGCATGAACAGCACGCCGTCCTGCACCGTGAACTCCGTGTCCTGGACGTCCTTGAAATGCGTCTCCAGCGTGTGCACGGTCTCGTCCAGCTGCTTGTACACGCTCGGCATCTTCTGCGCCAGCTCCGAAATGGGCTGCGGCGTGCGAATGCCCGCCACCACGTCCTCGCCCTGCGCGTTCAGCAGGAACTCGCCGTAGAGCTTATTCTCGCCGTTGGCCGGGTTACGCGTGAACAGTACGCCCGTGCACGACGCGTCGTTGATGTTGCCGTACACCATGGCCTGCACGTTCACGGCCGTGCCCTTGAGACCCGTGATCTTGTTGATCTCACGGTACTTGACGGCGCGCGGGATGTTCCACGAGCGGAACACGGCCTCGATGCCCATGCGCATCTGCTCCCACGGGTCCGACGGGAACGACTTGGCATGCTTCTCGTACACCTTCTTGTACTTCTGCACCAGCTCCTTCAGGTCGCTGGCCGTCAGCTCCACGTCGAACGTGACGCCGCGCGCCTTCTTCATGGCCGTCAGCTCCGCCTCGAAGTCGTCGTGCGGAACCTCCAGCACCACGTCGCCGAACATCTGCAGCAGGCGGCGGTAGCAGTCGTACGCGAAGCGCTCGCCGCCGCGCTTGGCCACGCCCTTGACGATCTCGTCGTTCAGGCCCAGGTTCAGCACCGTGTCCATCATGCCGGGCATCGAGATGGCCGCGCCCGAGCGCACCGACACCAGCAGCGGGTTCGTCGCGTCGGCGAACGTCACGCCCAGCGTCTTCTCCATCAGGTGCACGCCGCGGCGCACCTCGTCCATCAGGCCGTCGGGCAGGCGCCCGCCCACCGCGTAGAATTCTTGGCACACCTCCGTCGTGATGGTCAGTCCGGGCGGCACGTTCACGCCGTTGCGCGCCATCTGGCACAGGTTGGCGCCCTTGCCGCCCAGCAGCGGCTTCATGCTGCCGTCGCCCTTGCTCTCGCCCTTCACGAACGTGAAGACGCGCGGGTGCTGCAGCACTTGACTCATGCTTGTCGGGGTGGGTGGGGTTGCTCGCTTGTAGCTTGCTTACTTGCTCTTGGTTGGGTTAGTTGAGGAATGAGCTCTGGCTGCGAGCTCCGACTTGCCGGATGATCGCTGCAGCCCCTGCGTGAGAGAAACGTGGTCGCGTGCCAAGCGGCCTTCGAAGATCGGCGTGTCAGACTCAACGTCCGATCCAGGTTGTTGCGCGGCGTGGATTGGCTGGCGGACCTCGAGGTCTAGGTTGGCGCGCGGTGCTGATTGGTTGTATAGGCTAAGTCGACAGTGTCTCGTCTCTTGGGTCGTTGAAGATGGTTTTCCAAGTTGAAGTGACGTAGACGCGGCGAATTAGAAACGTTACCAGGAATCTGGTATTGTTTCTAGCCGATCACGCGCGACTACCACTTAGAAATACCTTAGAAACCAGGTTTTCCGGTGGTTGGCATATTGAGCGCCGGCACCACCACACCTCCAAGCTCGCGCTGTGACCTCGGCGATGCCGTGTGCGGTCGTGGCATCGGCCGTAGTGCCGCTCGAGAAGGCTAACTGCGCACAAAGACTCCGCCGAGGCAGCGCTGTCGAATGCTAACCGAATTGCATACTCTGAAGCGCGCGTGTCTAGCGCAAGGTTGCCCCCTGCTTTTCGAAAACTAGCGCCAAGCAGCCTCCGCCCAAGCATCAGCAGCTCTACGTGGCGCACTGAAGTTGGGACGGCGACGACGTGCAGCCGGGGTCGTGAGCCTAGCTCGCATCGCGCTCGGCACTGTAGGCGCACCATAGTCTCCGTCTTATATTGACCGACCGGCCATGAGCTACTGGCGACAGTCAGCCCTGCGTATCGATTCAGTATTTGCTTGCGAAGGGACTGTTTTGATGGTGGAGCGGTCGTGTGCAAAACGTGGTGGTCGACGTGCTCGATTCAGCCACCTCTGCAGGAAGCTGGTGAAGTGGGCATCGCGGCATTGGTTTGGTAAAACGATAGGTTGGTTGGGAAAGTGGGGTTGTCCAGATATTATGTCCCGAAACATGGGAATATTACGCGTAAGGCTTCGTGGCAAGCAATATACTGTGCGCTACGGCTGCACCGCCAAGGCGGGGTGCATTCCTCATCAGTAGTTCCATGGTTGAGAGCTCGTTGTGCCATAGATCTCTTGCCTCAGTGCATGCTGCAAGAATGAGACCGACCGACCAACGGATTCCCATTTCTGCCCTGTCGCCTCTCCAAACGCAGTAGTGCTCCTCCCCCTACAAGCAAGTAATGAAAAGCTCACTCTCGCTAGCCCAAATGCAGCCACTTCCACTAACAATCAATTTGCGTTTTGATTCATTTATCCGATCGCAGCGATCGCTGCCGCCCAACTATTCGACAACTACACTGCATATGTACACATGCACCAACGCACACGAATGTCTCCAACTACATGGCTTGGCGAGTTGATGGCCTTCGATCCGGTCTAGTCAGTCTTGGTCAGAGCACCCTCAGGCTTAGGCGCTCTTCTTCAGCTTGAGCGCAGCCTGCGCCGCCGCCAGACGCGCGATCATCACGCGCATCGGAGAGCATGACACGTACTTGAGACCCATCTTCTCGAAGAACTCGATGGACTGCGGGTCGCCGCCGTGCTCGCCGCAGATGCCCAGCTCGATCTTCGGGCGCGTCGCGCGGCCGCGCTCCACGGCCAGACGCACCAGCTCGCCCACGCCCTCCTCGTCCAGCGTCTCGAACGGGTCCTTCTCCAGTATGCCGTGCTTCACGTAGTACGATAGGAACTTGGCCTGCGCGTCGTCGCGAGAGATGCCGAACGTCATCTGCGTCAGGTCGTTCGTGCCGAACGAGAAGAACTCCGCCACCTCGGCCAGCTTGCCGGCCTGCAGCGCGCCGCGCGGCACCTCGATCATCGTGCCCACCTTGTAGTCGAACGACTTGCCGCGCTTGCCGATCACGTCCTGCACCACCCTCTTGACCAGCTTCACCTGCTGCTCCAGCTCCTCGAACGAGCCCACCAGCGGGATCATGATGTGCGGGTGCACCGAGATGCCCTCGCCAGCCACCTTCACGGCCGCCTCCGCGATGGCCTTCGCCTGCATCTCCGTGATGCCCGGGTGTACGATGCCCAGACGGCAGCCACGCAGACCCATCATCGGGTTCGCCTCCTTCAGACCGGCCAGCCGCGACTGCACCGTCGCCTGGCTCACCTTCATCTCCCGTGCCAGCGTCACGCACAGCTCCTCCAGCGCGCGGCCGTCGTGCGGTAGGAACTCGTGCAGCGGCGGGTCCAGCATACGGATCGTCACCGGCAGGCCGTCCATGGCGCGGAAGATGCCCTCGAAGTCGCCCTGCTGGAACGTGCACAGCGCGTCCAGCGCGTCCTGCTGCGCGGGCGAGTCCAGCTCCACGGCGCCGATCATGCGGCGCACCGCGGCGATACGCTGCGGCGAGCTGAAGAACATGTGCTCCGTGCGCGTCAGACCGATGCCCTGCGCGCCGTGCGCACGAGCCTCGCGGGCGTCCTCGGGCGTGTCGGCGTTCGTGAACACCTCCATGCGGCGGTGCGCGTCCACCCACTTCATAAATTGCGCCAGCTCACTGCTCATCGCAGCCTTCTGCGTCGCCTGCTCGCCCTTGATCACCTCACCAGACGTGCCGTTCACGCTGATGTAGTCGCCCTCGTGCAGCACCACCTCCGCGCCGCCCGGCATGTGCACGCGCATCGTCTTGCTGTCCGCGTCGATCGACAGCGCGCTGCAGCCGCACACGCACGGCTTGCCCCACCCGCGGGCCACCACGGCAGCGTGCGACGTCATGCCGCCGCGAGACGTCAGGATGCCCTCGGCCGCGTGCATGCCGCCCACGTCCTCGGGCGACGTCTCCTCGCGCACCAGCATCACGCTCTCACCGCGAGCGAACCACGCCTCCGCGTCCGCCGCCGTGAACACGATCTTGCCCACAGCCGCGCCCGGCGACGCCGGCAGACCACTGCACAGGACGTCCTTCTGGTACCCCTTCTCGTCGGCGAAGCTCGGGTGCAGCAGCTGGTCCAGGTGCCGCGGCTCCACCAGCATCACGGCCTCCTCCTCCGTGATCAGCTTCTCGCGCCACATGTCCACGGCGATCTTCAGCGCCGCCGGACCCGTGCGCTTGCCGTTACGCGTCTGCAGCATGAACAGCACGCCGTCCTGCACCGTGAACTCCGTGTCCTGGACGTCCTTGAAATGCGTCTCCAGCGTGTGCACGGTCTCGTCCAGCTGCTTGTACACGCTCGGCATCTTCTGCGCCAGCTCCGAAATGGGCTGCGGCGTGCGAATGCCCGCCACCACGTCCTCGCCCTGCGCGTTCAGCAGGAACTCGCCGTAGAGCTTATTCTCGCCGTTGGCCGGGTTACGCGTGAACAGTACGCCCGTGCACGACGCGTCGTTGATGTTGCCGTACACCATGGCCTGCACGTTCACGGCCGTGCCCTTGAGACCCGTGATCTTGTTGATCTCACGGTACTTGACGGCGCGCGGGATGTTCCACGAGCGGAACACGGCCTCGATGCCCATGCGCATCTGCTCCCACGGGTCCGACGGGAACGACTTGGCATGCTTCTCGTACACCTTCTTGTACTTCTGCACCAGCTCCTTCAGGTCGCTGGCCGTCAGCTCCACGTCGAACGTGACGCCGCGCGCCTTCTTCATGGCCGTCAGCTCCGCCTCGAAGTCGTCGTGCGGAACCTCCAGCACCACGTCGCCGAACATCTGCAGCAGGCGGCGGTAGCAGTCGTACGCGAAGCGCTCGCCGCCGCGCTTGGCCACGCCCTTGACGATCTCGTCGTTCAGGCCCAGGTTCAGCACCGTGTCCATCATGCCGGGCATCGAGATGGCCGCGCCCGAGCGCACCGACACCAGCAGCGGGTTCGTCGCGTCGGCGAACGTCACGCCCAGCGTCTTCTCCATCAGGTGCACGCCGCGGCGCACCTCGTCCATCAGGCCGTCGGGCAGGCGCCCGCCCACCGCGTAGAATTCTTGGCACACCTCCGTCGTGATGGTCAGTCCGGGCGGCACGTTCACGCCGTTGCGCGCCATCTGGCACAGGTTGGCGCCCTTGCCGCCCAGCAGCGGCTTCATGCTGCCGTCGCCCTTGCTCTCGCCCTTCACGAACGTGAAGACGCGCGGGTGCTGCAGCACTTGACTCATGCTTGTCGGGGTGGGTGGGGTTGCTCGCTTGTAGCTTGCTTACTTGCTCTTGGTTGGGTTAGTTGAGGAATGAGCTCTGGCTGCGAGCTCCGACTTGCCGGATGATCGCTGCAGCCCCTGCGTGAGAGAAACGTGGTCGCGTGCCAAGCGGCCTTCGAAGATCGGCGTGTCAGACTCAACGTCCGATCCAGGTTGTTGCGCGGCGTGGATTGGCTGGCGGACCTCGAGGTCTAGGTTGGCGCGCGGTGCTGATTGGTTGTATAGGCTAAGTCGACAGTGTCTCGTCTCTTGGGTCGTTGAAGATGGTTTTCCAAGTTGAAGTGACGTAGACGCGGCGAATTAGAAACGTTACCAGGAATCTGGTATTGTTTCTAGCCGATCACGCGCGACTACCACTTAGAAATACCTTAGAAACCAGGTTTTCCGGTGGTTGGCATATTGAGCGCCGGCACCACCACACCTCCAAGCTCGCGCTGTGACCTCGGCGATGCCGTGTGCGGTCGTGGCATCGGCCGTAGTGCCGCTCGAGAAGGCTAACTGCGCACAAAGACTCCGCCGAGGCAGCGCTGTCGAATGCTAACCGAATTGCATACTCTGAAGCGCGCGTGTCTAGCGCAAGGTTGCCCCCTGCTTTTCGAAAACTAGCGCCAAGCAGCCTCCGCCCAAGCATCAGCAGCTCTACGTGGCGCACTGAAGTTGGGACGGCGACGACGTGCAGCCGGGGTCGTGAGCCTAGCTCGCATCGCGCTCGGCACTGTAGGCGCACCATAGTCTCCGTCTTATATTGACCGACCGGCCATGAGCTACTGGCGACAGTCAGCCCTGCGTATCGATTCAGTATTTGCTTGCGAAGGGACTGTTTTGATGGTGGAGCGGTCGTGTGCAAAACGTGGTGGTCGACGTGCTCGATTCAGCCACCTCTGCAGGAAGCTGGTGAAGTGGGCATCGCGGCATTGGTTTGGTAAAACGATAGGTTGGTTGGGAAAGTGGGGTTGTCCAGATATTATGTCCCGAAACATGGGAATATTACGCGTAAGGCTTCGTGGCAAGCAATATACTGTGCGCTACGGCTGCACCGCCAAGGCGGGGTGCATTCCTCATCAGTAGTTCCATGGTTGAGAGCTCGTTGTGCCATAGATCTCTTGCCTCAGTGCATGCTGCAAGAATGAGACCGACCGACCAACGGATTCCCATTTCTGCCCTGTCGCCTCTCCAAACGCAGTAGTGCTCCTCCCCCTACAAGCAAGTAATGAAAAGCTCACTCTCGCTAGCCCAAATGCAGCCACTTCCACTAACAATCAATTTGCGTTTTGATTCATTTATCCGATCGCAGCGATCGCTGCCGCCCAACTATTCGACAACTACACTGCATATGTACACATGCACCAACGCACACGAATGTCTCCAACTACATGGCTTGGCGAGTTGATGGCCTTCGATCCGGTCTAGTCAGTCTTGGTCAGAGCACCCTCAGGCTTAGGCGCTCTTCTTCAGCTTGAGCGCAGCCTGCGCCGCCGCCAGACGCGCGATCATCACGCGCATCGGAGAGCATGACACGTACTTGAGACCCATCTTCTCGAAGAACTCGATGGACTGCGGGTCGCCGCCGTGCTCGCCGCAGATGCCCAGCTCGATCTTCGGGCGCGTCGCGCGGCCGCGCTCCACGGCCAGACGCACCAGCTCGCCCACGCCCTCCTCGTCCAGCGTCTCGAACGGGTCCTTCTCCAGTATGCCGTGCTTCACGTAGTACGATAGGAACTTGGCCTGCGCGTCGTCGCGAGAGATGCCGAACGTCATCTGCGTCAGGTCGTTCGTGCCGAACGAGAAGAACTCCGCCACCTCGGCCAGCTTGCCGGCCTGCAGCGCGCCGCGCGGCACCTCGATCATCGTGCCCACCTTGTAGTCGAACGACTTGCCGCGCTTGCCGATCACGTCCTGCACCACCCTCTTGACCAGCTTCACCTGCTGCTCCAGCTCCTCGAACGAGCCCACCAGCGGGATCATGATGTGCGGGTGCACCGAGATGCCCTCGCCAGCCACCTTCACGGCCGCCTCCGCGATGGCCTTCGCCTGCATCTCCGTGATGCCCGGGTGTACGATGCCCAGACGGCAGCCACGCAGACCCATCATCGGGTTCGCCTCCTTCAGACCGGCCAGCCGCGACTGCACCGTCGCCTGGCTCACCTTCATCTCCCGTGCCAGCGTCACGCACAGCTCCTCCAGCGCGCGGCCGTCGTGCGGTAGGAACTCGTGCAGCGGCGGGTCCAGCATACGGATCGTCACCGGCAGGCCGTCCATGGCGCGGAAGATGCCCTCGAAGTCGCCCTGCTGGAACGTGCACAGCGCGTCCAGCGCGTCCTGCTGCGCGGGCGAGTCCAGCTCCACGGCGCCGATCATGCGGCGCACCGCGGCGATACGCTGCGGCGAGCTGAAGAACATGTGCTCCGTGCGCGTCAGACCGATGCCCTGCGCGCCGTGCGCACGAGCCTCGCGGGCGTCCTCGGGCGTGTCGGCGTTCGTGAACACCTCCATGCGGCGGTGCGCGTCCACCCACTTCATAAATTGCGCCAGCTCACTGCTCATCGCAGCCTTCTGCGTCGCCTGCTCGCCCTTGATCACCTCACCAGACGTGCCGTTCACGCTGATGTAGTCGCCCTCGTGCAGCACCACCTCCGCGCCGCCCGGCATGTGCACGCGCATCGTCTTGCTGTCCGCGTCGATCGACAGCGCGCTGCAGCCGCACACGCACGGCTTGCCCCACCCGCGGGCCACCACGGCAGCGTGCGACGTCATGCCGCCGCGAGACGTCAGGATGCCCTCGGCCGCGTGCATGCCGCCCACGTCCTCGGGCGACGTCTCCTCGCGCACCAGCATCACGCTCTCACCGCGAGCGAACCACGCCTCCGCGTCCGCCGCCGTGAACACGATCTTGCCCACAGCCGCGCCCGGCGACGCCGGCAGACCACTGCACAGGACGTCCTTCTGGTACCCCTTCTCGTCGGCGAAGCTCGGGTGCAGCAGCTGGTCCAGGTGCCGCGGCTCCACCAGCATCACGGCCTCCTCCTCCGTGATCAGCTTCTCGCGCCACATGTCCACGGCGATCTTCAGCGCCGCCGGACCCGTGCGCTTGCCGTTACGCGTCTGCAGCATGAACAGCACGCCGTCCTGCACCGTGAACTCCGTGTCCTGGACGTCCTTGAAATGCGTCTCCAGCGTGTGCACGGTCTCGTCCAGCTGCTTGTACACGCTCGGCATCTTCTGCGCCAGCTCCGAAATGGGCTGCGGCGTGCGAATGCCCGCCACCACGTCCTCGCCCTGCGCGTTCAGCAGGAACTCGCCGTAGAGCTTATTCTCGCCGTTGGCCGGGTTACGCGTGAACAGTACGCCCGTGCACGACGCGTCGTTGATGTTGCCGTACACCATGGCCTGCACGTTCACGGCCGTGCCCTTGAGACCCGTGATCTTGTTGATCTCACGGTACTTGACGGCGCGCGGGATGTTCCACGAGCGGAACACGGCCTCGATGCCCATGCGCATCTGCTCCCACGGGTCCGACGGGAACGACTTGGCATGCTTCTCGTACACCTTCTTGTACTTCTGCACCAGCTCCTTCAGGTCGCTGGCCGTCAGCTCCACGTCGAACGTGACGCCGCGCGCCTTCTTCATGGCCGTCAGCTCCGCCTCGAAGTCGTCGTGCGGAACCTCCAGCACCACGTCGCCGAACATCTGCAGCAGGCGGCGGTAGCAGTCGTACGCGAAGCGCTCGCCGCCGCGCTTGGCCACGCCCTTGACGATCTCGTCGTTCAGGCCCAGGTTCAGCACCGTGTCCATCATGCCGGGCATCGAGATGGCCGCGCCCGAGCGCACCGACACCAGCAGCGGGTTCGTCGCGTCGGCGAACGTCACGCCCAGCGTCTTCTCCATCAGGTGCACGCCGCGGCGCACCTCGTCCATCAGGCCGTCGGGCAGGCGCCCGCCCACCGCGTAGAATTCTTGGCACACCTCCGTCGTGATGGTCAGTCCGGGCGGCACGTTCACGCCGTTGCGCGCCATCTGGCACAGGTTGGCGCCCTTGCCGCCCAGCAGCGGCTTCATGCTGCCGTCGCCCTTGCTCTCGCCCTTCACGAACGTGAAGACGCGCGGGTGCTGCAGCACTTGACTCATGCTCGCTTGTAGCTTGCTTACTTGCTCTTGGTTGGGTTAGTTGAGGAATGAGCTCTGGCTGCGAGCACGGAGCCGAGGGGGCTGCCCCGATCGGCCCGATGGAGGGCAGCGGACCAGCAGCAACCTTCCTTGCAGTCAGGCGGGCGCGCGTGCGTGGAGGCCGCTGAGAGGTCGGCGCCGTCGGATACGCACCAAGCACCTGTAACGGACCATTGCTTGGTGATTGCTAAAGGCTGCGGAAGGGAGCCGCAGCGGCCTTGGTTGCCTTGCCTGTTGTATTGGACTGCTGCTTCGAGCCATCGGACTTCCATGTTGAAGTGCGTCCTGCGCAGAGAGACGCGCCAGTCAGAAGTACGTACCGGCGGAGATCTTCGCTTCCTAGACTTGTAGGTTGGTCTAAGTCGACAACTGGACGTCGACTTAGTACGACAACATCATGTCAATTCGGCGGTCGCCTTAAACATATACAGTACCAACATGCCAGGCTGATTATGGCTTCTAATAAGCCGTGCTAAAGTTTCTAAAGGCGCATAAAATGGTAGACGAGGAGTTTCTATAGAATTATATAGACAGGAGCTATATAGAAACGGTCTTCGACACCGGACTTTGAAGACCAAGTACTTGGAAGAGAGGTGAATTACCATGCCTTGCAGGTAGACACTCAGGTGCATTTCTCGTGATAGTTGTTTTTACTGCTAGCTTTAGTGCTACTGCACTCGTCAAGGCCGCTTGAATCGCAGTGCTGAGAACTACAGTACTTCGAAATAGGTTCGTGGGTATCCTTATACGGACGGGCGAATTGTCGGGAGGTGCGCGTGAACTCTTGTAGAAAAAGTTCGGTATACTGTACAAGCAGGAATAATGCAAATCGAGCTCATACTGCCAACGATGGAGAATACCGCAGTGTTGACTGTTGGTACACCCATGTTGCTGCAGTTGCATGCTAACAGTTAACTGTTAACTATGCAGAGCCGTCTAGCTGGTGCCAAACGCTTTGACGAAGGACAACGAAGCAAGCCACAGTGCAACCAACGAGCTGTATTGTTGTCAGTCTGGCGAGTGTTATCAATTTATCTGAAAAACACTGCATGAGCAAGTTCTCCTCTGCTTTCTCTCGTCCTCCGACAAAAAGTCTGGAAGACGCGGTTCATTCCTCAACTCACCTAGTCAAGAGCAGCATGAGTCAAGTGATCCAGCACCGGCATGCCTGCCTGCACCTTCGAAAAGGCCAGCATGCACGCCATGGTGTGAATTGCCTTTCGACTGACCAGCACCCCGGGGGTGTGCCAAGAATTCTACGCGGTGGGCGGACGTCTGACCGACGACTTGATGGCCGAGGCCACGTACATGGACACCGAAGTTATAAAGCGCGTGACATCACGAGCACTTTGCCGCTGCTGTGTCGTGTGGTGCAGGTACGATACCAGAAGGATCTCGATCCAGCGAGGCTGCCCTTGAAGCAGAGCTCTTGGGCCTGGAATGGGATTCGGACCGTCTTGCGTCGTCGTCTGACTTGGAACCGCAGGCAAAGTGGCCGACGCTGGATGCGCGCGAGTCGATGGTGATGGATGAGTCTTGCGAACTTGCACAGGCCGCCGTTGGCACTTGGCGTGACGACCGATGTTCGTCCGGTGCCAGCCACCACGCCGAGGACATCGCCGGCCACCGGCCCTCGCGCCGAGGTGGCTGCGGCGACCTGCGCAAGACGCCCGCGGTGAGGATGTGAGGCTGCTGCGCGGCGGCTCAAGATTGGTCTGCCGGAGGAATGTTTTCTAGGATGCAACCTGCAAGGCGGGCGCCGCTAAGTCGACAAAGTTCCGGCGTAGACAAGCGGCGCGCCAACTTCAACGTTCGACGGTAAATCAATTTCTAAGGCCTTAGAAACGGTCTTCATTACCGGCGGTCGCAGTGCGACTCGCACGACTCGATCTTCCACGGTCGCAGCTTTCGCGGCGCCATTCAAGGCAATACCAAGTGTGCTTGCCAGCGCAGCCATGGATCGAGTATTGAGCAAGGGAATGCTCTGTGCATCGAGGGTAGAGGCTTCGAGCCGTGGCAAAATTTGCGTCGGCTGCAGCGGGCACCGAGCCGAACGGTACGTACTTCTGCTTGGAAACGATACGCGCCGAGCACTGCTGCTTGGATTGCTAATATTCCGCGGACGAGTGGATGGCAAGCGATAGGCATCAGGATCGCTGGGCTTGATGCCGCGGCAGTCCTGCGTGGCAGCACGCTGCGCCAGCACGGCCGACCTACGAGTGGTGTATCTATCTGCAGAGCACCAGCTGGGTCCGCCAACGCAGGCGGCCCAGCTAAGGCGCCTCACTCGCGTTGAAGCGGTCGACTGAGGGGCTACCCCACATTACCTGCAGGATACCACGGCACGACAGGCGCATGTAGCTTTTCGGTCGTATGACGAGGTCGCGTCGGTGCTCCGCGTGGACGGCCTGCCGCGTTGAAGTGGCTGATCGGAGGCACCAGCGTCGCGCTGGTTACCTGTCTGGCACTCTGTAGGACGCATGCATAATGATTTTGCCGCGGTGCGCACGAGTGTGCGATCTGGTCTGGCCCGGTAAATACTGTAGTAGTCCCCAGCTTGTTCCGAGCAAAAGCAAATGAAAAAAAGCAAATGCACTTCACATGTATCACTTGACCACGAGAAGAACATCTCAAAATCCTCGAAGTCCACTTGGTCACCCACGATTCAAACCGCACACACTCAGGAACAGTTTTCCAATAATCAATTTGCGTTCATTCATCCAAGTACGCAGCGATCGCTGCCGCCCAACTATTCGACAACTACACTGCGTATGCACACATGCACTAACGCATACGAATGTCTCCAACTAGATGGCTTGGCGAGTTGATGGCCTTCGATCCGGTCTAGTCAGTCTTGGTCAGAGCACCCTCAGGCTTAGGCGCTCTTCTTCAGCTTGAGCGCAGCCTGCGCCGCCGCCAGACGCGCGATCATCACGCGCATCGGAGAGCATGACACGTACTTGAGACCCATCTTCTCGAAGAACTCGATGGACTGCGGGTCGCCGCCGTGCTCGCCGCAGATGCCCAGCTCGATCTTCGGGCGCGTCGCGCGGCCGCGCTCCACGGCCAGACGCACCAGCTCGCCCACGCCCTCCTCGTCCAGCGTCTCGAACGGGTCCTTCTCCAGTATGCCGTGCTTCACGTAGTACGATAGGAACTTGGCCTGCGCGTCGTCGCGAGAGATGCCGAACGTCATCTGCGTCAGGTCGTTCGTGCCGAACGAGAAGAACTCCGCCACCTCGGCCAGCTTGCCGGCCTGCAGCGCGCCGCGCGGCACCTCGATCATCGTGCCCACCTTGTAGTCGAACGACTTGCCGCGCTTGCCGATCACGTCCTGCACCACCCTCTTGACCAGCTTCACCTGCTGCTCCAGCTCCTCGAACGAGCCCACCAGCGGGATCATGATGTGCGGGTGCACCGAGATGCCCTCGCCAGCCACCTTCACGGCCGCCTCCGCGATGGCCTTCGCCTGCATCTCCGTGATGCCCGGGTGTACGATGCCCAGACGGCAGCCACGCAGACCCATCATCGGGTTCGCCTCCTTCAGACCGGCCAGCCGCGACTGCACCGTCGCCTGGCTCACCTTCATCTCCCGTGCCAGCGTCACGCACAGCTCCTCCAGCGCGCGGCCGTCGTGCGGTAGGAACTCGTGCAGCGGCGGGTCCAGCATACGGATCGTCACCGGCAGGCCGTCCATGGCGCGGAAGATGCCCTCGAAGTCGCCCTGCTGGAACGTGCACAGCGCGTCCAGCGCGTCCTGCTGCGCGGGCGAGTCCAGCTCCACGGCGCCGATCATGCGGCGCACCGCGGCGATACGCTGCGGCGAGCTGAAGAACATGTGCTCCGTGCGCGTCAGACCGATGCCCTGCGCGCCGTGCGCACGAGCCTCGCGGGCGTCCTCGGGCGTGTCGGCGTTCGTGAACACCTCCATGCGGCGGTGCGCGTCCACCCACTTCATAAATTGCGCCAGCTCACTGCTCATCGCAGCCTTCTGCGTCGCCTGCTCGCCCTTGATCACCTCACCAGACGTGCCGTTCACGCTGATGTAGTCGCCCTCGTGCAGCACCACCTCCGCGCCGCCCGGCATGTGCACGCGCATCGTCTTGCTGTCCGCGTCGATCGACAGCGCGCTGCAGCCGCACACGCACGGCTTGCCCCACCCGCGGGCCACCACGGCAGCGTGCGACGTCATGCCGCCGCGAGACGTCAGGATGCCCTCGGCCGCGTGCATGCCGCCCACGTCCTCGGGCGACGTCTCCTCGCGCACCAGCATCACGCTCTCACCGCGAGCGAACCACGCCTCCGCGTCCGCCGCCGTGAACACGATCTTGCCCACAGCCGCGCCCGGCGACGCCGGCAGACCACTGCACAGGACGTCCTTCTGGTACCCCTTCTCGTCGGCGAAGCTCGGGTGCAGCAGCTGGTCCAGGTGCCGCGGCTCCACCAGCATCACGGCCTCCTCCTCCGTGATCAGCTTCTCGCGCCACATGTCCACGGCGATCTTCAGCGCCGCCGGACCCGTGCGCTTGCCGTTACGCGTCTGCAGCATGAACAGCACGCCGTCCTGCACCGTGAACTCCGTGTCCTGGACGTCCTTGAAATGCGTCTCCAGCGTGTGCACGGTCTCGTCCAGCTGCTTGTACACGCTCGGCATCTTCTGCGCCAGCTCCGAAATGGGCTGCGGCGTGCGAATGCCCGCCACCACGTCCTCGCCCTGCGCGTTCAGCAGGAACTCGCCGTAGAGCTTATTCTCGCCGTTGGCCGGGTTACGCGTGAACAGTACGCCCGTGCACGACGCGTCGTTGATGTTGCCGTACACCATGGCCTGCACGTTCACGGCCGTGCCCTTGAGACCCGTGATCTTGTTGATCTCACGGTACTTGACGGCGCGCGGGATGTTCCACGAGCGGAACACGGCCTCGATGCCCATGCGCATCTGCTCCCACGGGTCCGACGGGAACGACTTGGCATGCTTCTCGTACACCTTCTTGTACTTCTGCACCAGCTCCTTCAGGTCGCTGGCCGTCAGCTCCACGTCGAACGTGACGCCGCGCGCCTTCTTCATGGCCGTCAGCTCCGCCTCGAAGTCGTCGTGCGGAACCTCCAGCACCACGTCGCCGAACATCTGCAGCAGGCGGCGGTAGCAGTCGTACGCGAAGCGCTCGCCGCCGCGCTTGGCCACGCCCTTGACGATCTCGTCGTTCAGGCCCAGGTTCAGCACCGTGTCCATCATGCCGGGCATCGAGATGGCCGCGCCCGAGCGCACCGACACCAGCAGCGGGTTCGTCGCGTCGGCGAACGTCACGCCCAGCGTCTTCTCCATCAGGTGCACGCCGCGGCGCACCTCGTCCATCAGGCCGTCGGGCAGGCGCCCGCCCACCGCGTAGAATTCTTGGCACACCTCCGTCGTGATGGTCAGTCCGGGCGGCACGTTCACGCCGTTGCGCGCCATCTGGCACAGGTTGGCGCCCTTGCCGCCCAGCAGCGGCTTCATGCTGCCGTCGCCCTTGCTCTCGCCCTTCACGAACGTGAAGACGCGCGGGTGCTGCAGCACTTGACTCATGCTTGTCGAGGTGGGTGCTCGCTTGAAGCTTGCTTACTTGCTCTTGGTTGGGTTAGTTGAGGAATGAGAGAGAGGTGTGCCTTACGCGCGCAAGCTTGCTTGTTGATTCGGGGGGGGGGCTGTAGATCTTGCTTGGAACTTCACGAGTCGTTGGATACGCGGGTGAGGATTGCTCGTTCCTGGACGAAAATCGAAATCCTGAGGTCGACTGTTAAGTCGACTTCAACTTGAAGTGCACTCCATTACGATGCGGTGTCACGAGGAGAGTTTCGAGAGTGCGGTCATTTCTAAAATGGACCATTGAATAAGGCACGCGGGGCTCATGAAGCAGAGCTAGCGGGTGAGTTTCAACCCTCTTTCAAACAGTGAGGTGTGGTGACGGGGCTACCGCTCCGGCCTTGAGGATTGATCCCGAAGACCGTTCTTACTGTTTGTATTGATGTGATAGAAATCCTGTCTGTAGAATCTCCTCGTTCGCAACCATAATCTGCCTGGCATGTTTTATGTTTAAGGCGACCGCCGAATTGACGTGAGGTCGTCGTGCTAAGTCGACGTCCAGCTGTCGACTTAGACCAACCTACAAGTCTAGGAAGCGAAGATCTCCGCCGGTACGTACTTCTGACTGGCGCGTCTCTCTGCGCAGGACGCACTTCAACATGGAAGTCCGATGGCTCGAAGCAGCAGTCCAATACAACAGGCAAGGCAACCAAGGCCGCTGCGGCTCCCTTCCGCAGCCTTTAGCAATCACCAAGCAATGGTCCGTTACAGGTGCTTGGTGCGTATCCGACGGCGCCGACCTCTCAGCGGCCTCCACGCACGCGCGCCCGCCTGACTGCAAGGAAGGTTGCTGCTGGTCCGCTGCCCTCCATCGGGCCGATCGGGGCAGCCCCCTCGGCTCCGTGCTCGCAGCCAGAGCTCATTCCTCAACTAACCCAACCAAGAGCAAGTAAGCAAGCTACAAGCGAGCATGAGTCAAGTGCTGCAGCACCCGCGCGTCTTCACGTTCGTGAAGGGCGAGAGCAAGGGCGACGGCAGCATGAAGCCGCTGCTGGGCGGCAAGGGCGCCAACCTGTGCCAGATGGCGCGCAACGGCGTGAACGTGCCGCCCGGACTGACCATCACGACGGAGGTGTGCCAAGAATTCTACGCGGTGGGCGGGCGCCTGCCCGACGGCCTGATGGACGAGGTGCGCCGCGGCGTGCACCTGATGGAGAAGACGCTGGGCGTGACGTTCGCCGACGCGACGAACCCGCTGCTGGTGTCGGTGCGCTCGGGCGCGGCCATCTCGATGCCCGGCATGATGGACACGGTGCTGAACCTGGGCCTGAACGACGAGATCGTCAAGGGCGTGGCCAAGCGCGGCGGCGAGCGCTTCGCGTACGACTGCTACCGCCGCCTGCTGCAGATGTTCGGCGACGTGGTGCTGGAGGTTCCGCACGACGACTTCGAGGCGGAGCTGACGGCCATGAAGAAGGCGCGCGGCGTCACGTTCGACGTGGAGCTGACGGCCAGCGACCTGAAGGAGCTGGTGCAGAAGTACAAGAAGGTGTACGAGAAGCATGCCAAGTCGTTCCCGTCGGACCCGTGGGAGCAGATGCGCATGGGCATCGAGGCCGTGTTCCGCTCGTGGAACATCCCGCGCGCCGTCAAGTACCGTGAGATCAACAAGATCACGGGTCTCAAGGGCACGGCCGTGAACGTGCAGGCCATGGTGTACGGCAACATCAACGACGCGTCGTGCACGGGCGTACTGTTCACGCGTAACCCGGCCAACGGCGAGAATAAGCTCTACGGCGAGTTCCTGCTGAACGCGCAGGGCGAGGACGTGGTGGCGGGCATTCGCACGCCGCAGCCCATTTCGGAGCTGGCGCAGAAGATGCCGAGCGTGTACAAGCAGCTGGACGAGACCGTGCACACGCTGGAGACGCATTTCAAGGACGTCCAGGACACGGAGTTCACGGTGCAGGACGGCGTGCTGTTCATGCTGCAGACGCGTAACGGCAAGCGCACGGGTCCGGCGGCGCTGAAGATCGCCGTGGACATGTGGCGCGAGAAGCTGATCACGGAGGAGGAGGCCGTGATGCTGGTGGAGCCGCGGCACCTGGACCAGCTGCTGCACCCGAGCTTCGCCGACGAGAAGGGGTACCAGAAGGACGTCCTGTGCAGTGGTCTGCCGGCGTCGCCGGGCGCGGCTGTGGGCAAGATCGTGTTCACGGCGGCGGACGCGGAGGCGTGGTTCGCTCGCGGTGAGAGCGTGATGCTGGTGCGCGAGGAGACGTCGCCCGAGGACGTGGGCGGCATGCACGCGGCCGAGGGCATCCTGACGTCTCGCGGCGGCATGACGTCGCACGCTGCCGTGGTGGCCCGCGGGTGGGGCAAGCCGTGCGTGTGCGGCTGCAGCGCGCTGTCGATCGACGCGGACAGCAAGACGATGCGCGTGCACATGCCGGGCGGCGCGGAGGTGGTGCTGCACGAGGGCGACTACATCAGCGTGAACGGCACGTCTGGTGAGGTGATCAAGGGCGAGCAGGCGACGCAGAAGGCTGCGATGAGCAGTGAGCTGGCGCAATTTATGAAGTGGGTGGACGCGCACCGCCGCATGGAGGTGTTCACGAACGCCGACACGCCCGAGGACGCCCGCGAGGCTCGTGCGCACGGCGCGCAGGGCATCGGTCTGACGCGCACGGAGCACATGTTCTTCAGCTCGCCGCAGCGTATCGCCGCGGTGCGCCGCATGATCGGCGCCGTGGAGCTGGACTCGCCCGCGCAGCAGGACGCGCTGGACGCGCTGTGCACGTTCCAGCAGGGCGACTTCGAGGGCATCTTCCGCGCCATGGACGGCCTGCCGGTGACGATCCGTATGCTGGACCCGCCGCTGCACGAGTTCCTACCGCACGACGGCCGCGCGCTGGAGGAGCTGTGCGTGACGCTGGCACGGGAGATGAAGGTGAGCCAGGCGACGGTGCAGTCGCGGCTGGCCGGTCTGAAGGAGGCGAACCCGATGATGGGTCTGCGTGGCTGCCGTCTGGGCATCGTACACCCGGGCATCACGGAGATGCAGGCGAAGGCCATCGCGGAGGCGGCCGTGAAGGTGGCTGGCGAGGGCATCTCGGTGCACCCGCACATCATGATCCCGCTGGTGGGCTCGTTCGAGGAGCTGGAGCAGCAGGTGAAGCTGGTCAAGAGGGTGGTGCAGGACGTGATCGGCAAGCGCGGCAAGTCGTTCGACTACAAGGTGGGCACGATGATCGAGGTGCCGCGCGGCGCGCTGCAGGCCGGCAAGCTGGCCGAGGTGGCGGAGTTCTTCTCGTTCGGCACGAACGACCTGACGCAGATGACGTTCGGCATCTCTCGCGACGACGCGCAGGCCAAGTTCCTATCGTACTACGTGAAGCACGGCATACTGGAGAAGGACCCGTTCGAGACGCTGGACGAGGAGGGCGTGGGCGAGCTGGTGCGTCTGGCCGTGGAGCGCGGCCGCGCGACGCGCCCGAAGATCGAGCTGGGCATCTGCGGCGAGCACGGCGGCGACCCGCAGTCCATCGAGTTCTTCGAGAAGATGGGTCTCAAGTACGTGTCATGCTCTCCGATGCGCGTGATGATCGCGCGTCTGGCGGCGGCGCAGGCTGCGCTCAAGCTGAAGAAGAGCGCCTAAGCCTGAGGGTGCTCTGACCAAGACTGACTAGACCGGATCGAAGGCCATCAACTCGCCAAGCCATCTAGTTGGAGACATTCGTATGCGTTAGTGCATGTGTGCATACGCAGTGTAGTTGTCGAATAGTTGGGCGGCAGCGATCGCTGCGTACTTGGATGAATGAACGCAAATTGATTATTGGAAAACTGTTCCTGAGTGTGTGCGGTTTGAATCGTGGGTGACCAAGTGGACTTCGAGGATTTTGAGATGTTCTTCTCGTGGTCAAGTGATACATGTGAAGTGCATTTGCTTTTTTTCATTTGCTTTTGCTCGGAACAAGCTGGGGACTACTACAGTATTTACCGGGCCAGACCAGATCGCACACTCGTGCGCACCGCGGCAAAATCATTATGCATGCGTCCTACAGAGTGCCAGACAGGTAACCAGCGCGACGCTGGTGCCTCCGATCAGCCACTTCAACGCGGCAGGCCGTCCACGCGGAGCACCGACGCGACCTCGTCATACGACCGAAAAGCTACATGCGCCTGTCGTGCCGTGGTATCCTGCAGGTAATGTGGGGTAGCCCCTCAGTCGACCGCTTCAACGCGAGTGAGGCGCCTTAGCTGGGCCGCCTGCGTTGGCGGACCCAGCTGGTGCTCTGCAGATAGATACACCACTCGTAGGTCGGCCGTGCTGGCGCAGCGTGCTGCCACGCAGGACTGCCGCGGCATCAAGCCCAGCGATCCTGATGCCTATCGCTTGCCATCCACTCGTCCGCGGAATATTAGCAATCCAAGCAGCAGTGCTCGGCGCGTATCGTTTCCAAGCAGAAGTACGTACCGTTCGGCTCGGTGCCCGCTGCAGCCGACGCAAATTTTGCCACGGCTCGAAGCCTCTACCCTCGATGCACAGAGCATTCCCTTGCTCAATACTCGATCCATGGCTGCGCTGGCAAGCACACTTGGTATTGCCTTGAATGGCGCCGCGAAAGCTGCGACCGTGGAAGATCGAGTCGTGCGAGTCGCACTGCGACCGCCGGTAATGAAGACCGTTTCTAAGGCCTTAGAAATTGATTTACCGTCGAACGTTGAAGTTGGCGCGCCGCTTGTCTACGCCGGAACTTTGTCGACTTAGCGGCGCCCGCCTTGCAGGTTGCATCCTAGAAAACATTCCTCCGGCAGACCAATCTTGAGCCGCCGCGCAGCAGCCTCACATCCTCACCGCGGGCGTCTTGCGCAGGTCGCCGCAGCCACCTCGGCGCGAGGGCCGGTGGCCGGCGATGTCCTCGGCGTGGTGGCTGGCACCGGACGAACATCGGTCGACTCGTCACGCCAAGTGCCAACGGCGGCCTGCGCAAGTTCGCAAGACTCATCCATCACCATCGACTCGCGCGCATCCAGCGTCGGCCACTTTGCCTGCGGTTCCAAGTCAGACGACGACGCAAGACGGTCCGAATCCCATGCCAGGCCCAAGAGCTCTGCTTCAAGGGCAGCCTCGCTGGATCGAGATCCTTCTGGTATCGTACCTGCACCACACGACACAGCAGCGGCAAAGTGCTCGTGATGTCACGCGCTTTATAACTTCGGTGTCCATGTACGTGGCCTCGGCCATCAAGTCGTCGGTCAGACGTCCGCCCACCGCGTAGAATTCTTGGCACACCCCCGGGGTGCTGGTCAGTCGAAAGGCAATTCACACCATGGCGTGCATGCTGGCCTTTTCGAAGGTGCAGGCAGGCATGCCGGTGCTGGATCACTTGACTCATGCTGCTCTTGACTAGGTGAGTTGAGGAATGAACCGCGTCTTCCAGACTTTTGTCGGAGGACGAGAGAAAGCAGAGGAGAACTTGACATCAATATAATTTGTTGACATTGATGGTTGTACCAGCTAGACAAATACTGTATCGTACATGGAGTTTTTGCGGGGGTTCTACGAAGAGCTCCGCATCATGAAGTGAGCACTTCCAGCAAGTGAGCTTTTCCAGCAACTCAGCAACGATATTATCAACACCCTTGGTTTTCAAGGGTGACACAAACATTTTACCACCTCCAAGAACTCTCCTAGTAGTACGAAGCAATCGTATCGGGCATGTATCCTAAGCTAGTTCAGTTCACAAACGAGTTGTGTTCGCAACATTTGCGACGCTATCCAAGGAAAATAATCGAAGTCAGAATGCTCGCATTTTAATTCTTTTTGCGACGATCGAAAAGCAAAGTGTCCTTGTCTTAGCGCTTAAGTGCCGCGCATGTCGATAAGCACAACTCCAAACGACATTTACAGCCACTTCTGACGCAGGTTGATCACGTGCGGCTCAGCCTGGGGCACCAGCTTCGGCTTGAAGTCGACAATGGCGTCGATCTTCTCACGCACCTCGGGCGTGATCTTGTCCACGAACTCCATCGCCTTCAGATTCTCGTCCAGCTGCTTGATGCTGGTGGCGCCAAGGATCACCGTCGACACGTGCGGACTGGACGCCACCCAGGCAATTGAGAGCTGCGCCAGAGAGCAGCCCACCTCCTTGGCCACTTCAGCGAGCTTGTCCGCCTTGGCGATCTTCTCCTCCAGGCCGTTCGACAGCATCTTCTTGTACGAGGGCATCGACAGACGCGAGCCCTCAGGGATGCCCTTGCTGTACTTGCCCGTGAGCACGCCCGAGGCCAGCGGCGACCACGTCGTGAGCCCGTAGTTGTACTTCTTGTACAGCACGTCGAAGTCGTACTCGACGCGCGAGCGCTCCAAGATGTGGTACTGCGGCTGGTCGAAAATGGGGCGAATGAGGCCGAGGCGGTCAGCAATCTCACAGGCCTCGATGATGTCCTTGGCGCACCACTCGCTGGTGCCCCAGTAGAAGGCCCAGCCCTGCTGGATGAGCCAGTTCATGGCGCGCACGGTCTCCTCGATAGGCGTGGACGGGTCGGGGCGGTGGCAGAAGACCAGGTCCACGTAGTCCAGGTCAAAGCGCTTGAGCGACGCCTTCATGCCCTCCACGAGGTGCTTGCGGCTGTTGCCCACGTCGTTGGGGCCCGACTTGGTGCCAAAGAAGAGCTTGGTGCTGATCACGAGGTCCTCGCGGCTCCACAGCTTGCGCTCGATGCCAGCCTTGACCACCTTGCCCATGATGAGCTCCGACTGGCCGTTGGCGTACACCTCGGCGTTGTCGAAGAAGTTAACGCCCTGCTTGTAGGCGTGCTCCATGATGCTGTAAGCCTTCTCGAAATCCAGTTGCGTGTCGAAGGTCACCCAGCTGCCGAACGACAGGCGGGACACCAGCAGGCCCGAGTTGCCCAGGAAACGGTACTTCATGTTGTGCGTCGGCGTGGCCATCGTAAAGAGAGGTTTGAGAGGTGGTGGGTCGGCTTGGGTCCTCGGAGGCAAATGCAAGACTGACGTGTATTGTGATTGAAGAAGCGAAGAGATCTTCGGTGTTTGGTGTACCATAGACTTGGTTTTTGTATGGTGGATCCAGGGTTTTGGCTGACGACGGTTACGAAATCAGCTTTGATGACGTCATAGCCGATTGATTGGTGTGGTGCACGTGAAAGTTCGTCGCAGTTCGACGACCGAATACCGCAAAACTCTTATCGAAAGGCACCCCTTGCAGCAGGATGCCAAATGCATGGGAAGAGACACCTGCAAATAAATGACAGCTGCATCACTCGGAATATATTTATGAATGAGATTTTCCTGAGTAGATTACGGCCACCTCGCTAGTTCGTTGGTGAAAGCGGCTGTCATTGACGCGATAGACTGAGGGTTCAAATCCCCTTGTGGCTACTCGGAAAGTTAAGTCATCTTATGATGAAATCTTGGTGCCAGGGTTCCAAGAAAAGTAGGTGCACCTACTTACGTCCCCTCCGTTCATTTCTAAAAAAGGTAGTTTTGCATCTAATTGCTGATATCTCGCTCTGCATCCTTCGAGACGTCTTCACCGACATTGCAGCTTACGAGAAGTTGAATTACTACCTGCAGCTTCGAATCGTACGCGGCTACATTTTCTAGCGGGACTTCGCGCTGATCCGACGGCACGCCAAGCTTCCTGAATCCAGCTACAATGGTGCTCTTGGACAACCTGGTCCAACTCGCATGTAGCCAACCCACGACGACCTCTCGTGTAGGAGCTGCTAGTACAAACTTACTCTGTTTACCTTGATGCCGTTCGAACTGCTTCTCGATGTCCGACAACCACTCGGCGCGCAGCTGAACCTTGAGGGGTCGCATCCACGCGATGTCAACAGGCTGGCAGACGGAAGTATAGCCACCAGGGACTTTGAGCAGGAGAACATTCAGCTCCTTAGCGCACGCCTCCACCTCGGCAGTCCAGTGCCCACTAAACTCGTCCCAGATGAGGAGGACGGGCTCGTCGATGTTGGGGCGCACTGCGAAGTGGAACCGCAGGAACAATACGGAAAGCTCAGCGTTCCACCACCCACGACTGTTGCAGTAGATCGGCATCCCAGTCGATGCCTGCATCGCTTTAACCTTCTTCCAGAGGTCTCGACCGAAACCCTGCTGCTCCTTGTGGTTGTGCTGTTCCGTGGCTGGCACTCGGGACGGTGGCTGCTTGAAGACGAGGAAGGGTGCGCGCTTGATTCCTCTGGAGTCAGCAAGAATCATGGCAGTGAGGCGACTCTTTTCCTTCCCGCTGTTGCGGACCCACACCGTTCGTGTGCCAGTCTCGTCGATGGTATGCGTGGGGAGATGCTCAAAGTTGAGAGCCGTTTGATCTGCGTTGAACACCTCGGTGATGCCGTGCTTGAGCATCATCTTCTGCACCTTCTTGCGGAACTTCTCAGCCACCTCACGCGAGTCGCTGGGTGTCTTCTGGCCGATCCTGGTACGTCGTCGCAGTGAGAGCCTGTACGACTTAAGAAATCGGCGACGCCAGGACGAGCTTGCCGAGAACTGGTCGGAGCGAAGACCCAGCTCGCTTGCTGCCGCACACGCGCCTTCATCTGTAGCATGAGCGGGGACACTGGTACGCCCTTGCGCCGCAGGTCTCTTACCCAAAACGCGAGGTGGTCCTCCTCAGCCCGAGGAAGAATGCAGCCGACACCAGGTCGTGGTTCCTTGCAGAGGTGCCCGTTGCCTTGGGCAACCTGATTTTTTTTTTTTTTGGCGATGTCGTCACGGGCCTCGAACCACTTGTGCAGTTGCCGCTTCTTCCGCTTTCGAGCTTCCGCTTGGAGTGAGGGATAGAAGCGTGTTACTGCAGCCGCCATGCCGTTCTGTTCGTCGAAGCCATTGATGATATGTTTGCGCTGGTAGCTAATAGCAGTGCGAAGACACTGGCTTGGCGAAGCTTCGAAGCCTTTCACGCGTGGGCGACTTCCTCGGGGCATTCTTGCACACTGTGTAATGGCGAGTTGATGAATGGCCAGCACGCTGCGTAACCTATTGACTGGTGGTAATTTATCTCCGGGGTGCCTTTCGATATGACACGATAGATGATCAAAATGCAGTGATCTGATAGGTTGATATTTTTGAACCGTCGCCTGCAAGGGGTGCCTTTCGATAAGAGTTTTGCGGTACTCCCCTAGGGGATGTTTCATTCGGGGGTAAGTTAACTGGGGCAACTTTTTCGACCAATCAGAGCCCATTATTTTTGCCCCAGCTACCCTGAGCTTTTGGGCCAACATCTGGGGCAACTTCGGCAAATTAATCCCTGCCTAAACCGATTAATGTTGTTGTTTATGAACACTGGCTGTCATCACTCGCAGAAGCCACTGACTTCGATAGTCATGGAGGGCATTCCTGACGAGCTTCGTGCCATATTAGGTGGCCCACCACCAACCATCAGGTCGCCCACCCCTGTTGCACGCATGCCAACAGCAGGGGCCGACACATTGTGCAGCGTTTCACCAGATCCTCATGCTCGCGCTCAAGACCCGACTCCGACACGAAGTCTTAACTGGACTGCCGAAGAAGTAAGTCGCTCATCATTCTTACTGCTTACAAGTTTTAACGTTTTTCATGTGTCTCTGTAGACAATCAAGCTGCTCAAGCTAAGGTTTAAAAACGCAGCGATCCTTGAGAAGTTTGCTACTCAGCGAGGTATGGCAAATACTTGTCGAATGGTCGATTGTTGGTATATATAAATGCTAACTAATTTTTAAATCTTTGACTTGTCAGAGAAAAAAGACGAAGACGACAATTGGGAACTAGTTGCAGCTGCACTTCCGACCCGGAGCGCTGCAAAATGTCGTGATCGTCTAAAGACACTCGTCAAACAATACAAGCTTTGCCGTGCGCATTGATCTCAAATGTCGGTTTTGTCGCTAATTAATTTGTTGCTTTTTCTATTTGATGTAGCGACTCACGCAAGAACTTTTTACCGCAACTGGAAATCGCAAGGGGCCTAAATATCCCGTGTATTGGGATCTACTTGTACACTGTTTGGCTCCCTTCCCTGGTTTGCGGGGTCTTCTGGTGGGAGGATCCCACGTTGAAACGACAGAAGCGGCAGGAGGGGACCTACGTGAAGCAACCAGAGACCCCCACGCTTCTGGGCCTCCTCCAAACAAAAAGCAGAAAGTTGGTGGCTCCAGCAAAAAGGTTGCTACAGCAGCACCTGTTGTCCGAATTTGCGAGTCAATCGAAAAGCTTATTGGCATCATGGGGCCTCGAGAAGACCAAGTTGCCGTAGTGCCGCCTGCGACCCACGGTGAAATAGCTTCGCTCCGTTCAGATCTAGCATCTGTAACTACCAAGGTCGACGCTTTGGCAGATGCCGTCGGCGAGCTAGTTCAGCATCTCCGAAACTCAAGTCAGTAGATTCTATTAACGATTGCAGAGTTGACGCAAATAATAGTTCCTTTTGGTCTCGCCTAAACGCAATTGAGATGGGCTTGAATTTGGAATCACTTGAGCATCTTCATTTTCGTGCAGTAGCATCTCATCTTTAACAGAGTTCTCTTCTTCGTCCGAAATAACAATATCGTTTAGCGTCTCTATGGCCTCGGAATCGTGCAAAATACAGACGTTGTGAAGCACAACGCAAGCTCCAATGACGGTGCCGTCAATTTGCTCACTATGACTATCTAGTTCACGCCGCAATATTTGAAATCTACCTTTTAGGGCTCCAAATGCGCACTCGACTGGAATCCGTGTCCGCGAGTGACCCAGATTGTAGCAGTTGATGTCAGGAGATGTCCGAGCGTCATGCTCAAACGGAGTAAGTAAATACTCTCGAAGCATGTACCCACCATCACCGAGGAAATGATGATTGAAGGGGATCACGCTCTTCACGTTAGCGCCAATCCAGCTGCCGACCACAGCGTGCAGTCGTTGCTACTCTCAGGTCTTATCGTAAACTCCATGAAAAGTTTCTTGCTGTCCACTATTGTTTGCATGTTGTAGGCGATGAAATGTTTCCTACAGTACCAGCCCCAGAAGTTAGCTGGGCGCGATCGCTTGATAAGAGTGCCATCGACAGCACCAACCACGCGATCAAAACCGGCAATGCCTTTGAAGCCCTTAATCACTTCGTTCCAATCGGTATCGTTGCGCGGAAAGTGAACAAAGCGCTCGCGGTCGTCGTAAAGCACGCGGCAGATTGCAAAATATGCACGCGATGCCGTTGACATGCTCATTCCAAAATGGTTTGCTACATCAGATAGAGAACCGCGCGAGCCGAGGTAGCGCAATGTAAGCGCCAGCTTCATCTCCAGTGGGTACTTGGTCCGGTTATTCTCTGGTGGATGCCCGTAGTAGTGAGGCCAACGGTTTCGAAGGTAAGATGCGAGAAATTTGAAACACGGTCGAGACATTCGAAATGCCCGGCGGAACGCCTCGTCAGAAGCCTTGTAGTTTTCCTCGAAGTAGTTGTTCGTGACCGTTAGCTCTCTCAACGCTTCTCCCT
Source organism: Phytophthora crassamura (assembly GCA_033557995.1). Classification (NCBI taxonomy): domain Eukaryota; phylum Oomycota; class Peronosporomycetes; order Peronosporales; family Peronosporaceae; genus Phytophthora; species Phytophthora crassamura. The sequence continues at coordinate 6,339,382 of JAUCED010000004.1, forward strand.
TCAAGCTTCTTCCTTCATTGGCACCTATAGCAGCAACAAGGAGCGATAACAATAACACCAAAATGATATTGACATCACTCGCGTGTATTGAACCGTCCATTGCGTGCATCCTAGCCCTGGCTGTGCTGCTGTTGGTCGGCGGGGCGAAGGTGCTGGCTGTGCTGGGCTCTTGCCAATTTCTCGTGTGTGACACCTGCGTTAGTGTTAAAATTAATATCTCTGAAATTTGAATTGTTTTGTCGAATATAAAATGTTACAATACAAAGTTGCCCCAGTTAACTTGCCCCCGAATGAAACATCCTCTAATAATAAAACGGAGGGCGATTTGACAGAAAGGCACAATAGCCAGGGTCTAATGTTACTAGGTATTCGTAATATTTTTTCGAATACTAGGGCTATGCTTAGGCTGGGATAGCTAACCGTGTTTTTTTGTCATTATAAAAGTTTAACAACTTCTTTACTTTTCCGACCTGTAATTAAGACGGCGTTTTCGAGGTTTTAAGACGCATCTACTGCGCCTGCTTCGCAGCCGCAGCATCTGCACCCAAAAAGCGTAGCTCGATGTTGGTTGAAAGTATAAATCTAAAGATCGCAAACTGTATGCTATTAGTTCCTATCCCAGCCTTCGCACGGCACTCGCAGCAAAGTGACGTTTTCGATATTTGCTTTATTTATATTGTTGATCACAATATTGTGGGTTCTACTAAGATTGTCGTGTGCCATCGGTTGAATCGATCGCTCAACAGTCGCCTGTCGATTATTCTCCCGTTTAAGTTCGACTATGGGCCTCTGCGCGATTGACAAAAAAAACTTGGAATTATAAATGGGCGATTGATGCAATTTGGCCAAGATCCCTAAATAAAAAATATAGACTGAATTCACAATACATAGCACACTTGCTGTAGTCAACGGCCATCATTCGACACCAGTCTCCGGATCAGTATACTGCTTTAGAAGCTTCAAAACAGGCTTCGGCTACCGGCTTCAGTTACCGGCTTCAGCTACCGGCTTCATTTACCGTGGCGTGAATTAACCTGATTTGGGCTGTGCAGCAGCGCCCTTCAGGCCATCTGCTATCCCAGTATAATATTGATATTGATACCCGAAAAGATTATATTCGAAAGCATTTCCCAGTATTATGAGATATTTTCAATATCATTTGGCATCTCCCACGAATATCAGATATTTATGGTAAAATTACCTAATAGTTCCTAAGGGGCAGCTGGGTGCACAGATCATGTATCCGCGAGGTAGGGAACTCACGACGTTTGTTGAGTCGATCAGCCTGCGCTATGCGGGGTGACATCTACCTTAGGAACACCTTTGTCATGTTATCGCCTTGAAATACACCGTCAGTGGTGGTGTCTTTGATGTTCCATCACATGGATGAGGGGCTAATGTTTGATCCACAAATGGATGATATTATACCAATGCATAGCGAATACGAGAGGCCCATCTGTCATTATACTGGGAACACCTCGTTAGAGGCTGTAGACAGCCCATCCAAGATTAATTCCACGGTACTGCGTAAGCGTAACCTGGGTCAACATTCGCGTAACATGTCAGCATTGCTTCAGTAAAAAAAGCTGCGTGTTCCCAGCTAAGTCGCAAACGATCTAGTTTGGGGTCGCCTTACAAGTGCACGGTGTCAGCTGGACGCACACAGAAGCTGTAACGGGGTTACATCGAATAGTGTGATGCACACAAGCTAGGTGCCACACATAAGTTGAGTTCCACACATATGTTACGTGGGTCACCCCAGATAGGAGTGGGTGGCTCACAGCCAATGAATATGCATTAGCTAGGCTCTACTATGATAGATAGTGAGTCCTATACATACAAACAACAGGCCGCTCTGCCGCGATAAACAACAATACATTCAGTTCACATTTTGAAGCATAGAGTTCATACCTTTATATAAGGTATTGTCTATCTCTGGAATCCTTAATTAAGGTTTAATAAGGTATTCGTCCAAACTCTCGTATAGAGTTTGTAAGCTTTCAAAGAACACTAGAGACTCTCTGAGTCTGTGTCTTCCTCTACGTAAACGCTATTGCAGCCCCGCTGCACTTGGTAACACTTGTAGTCAATCCTACACCTGAGTCTTACGACTGTCCCTCTGTGAGGATGGAGCAATTCGCGCCCACTTACCGCCGAACCAACAGGAAGGGCTTAAAAAGCTGATGTCCCTGATCGGTCCGGATGGCGTGGCTCATCTTGCTTCGCAAGGCCCCGACGCGGTGAACGCGCGTCTGGAGGCGTTTTCTCAGTATGAGAATGCTCTGTTGGAGCACGTCCAGCAGAAGATGACTGCGGCCGCGGCGTCTGTGACGCCTAGACCTGCATCGGACGATGTTCCACGAGCTAAACCGCTCATGGTGAGCGTCAAGACCTTCGAGGGCAAGGAAGGCGAAAGCCTTTTGCTCTGAATCAGAGAGGTCGAAATGGCCATGGCGTCCGCCATGCTCAAGACCGAGCAGCAGCGCGTGGCGCTTGCGATCTCCAAGCTCGGTGGCCGAGCGCGAGAGTGGGCCCTGACGTGTGGCACGTCTGTGGACACTGCGTTCCCTTCTTGGGATCAGCTGAAGGCCCAGCTTTCGCGAGTGTTCTCGCCGCGTAACCAGGCGTATCGCGTGAGGTCACGCTTCCTGTCTACCCGTCAGGGTAAGAAGGAATTGCTGGACTTCGTCCAGGAGTTGAGAACTCTTCTCGCCGGCATGGCGGCGGATCCTCTTCCTGAAGTGGTCGCGGTGACCGTCTTCATGGAAGGCCTTCGCACTGGCGTGGCCAGGACGGAAGTCTTCCGTGTTCACCCGACCTCTTTTGAGGAAGCCGTGAACGTGGCGTTGAACGCCGAGTTCAACTTCAAGTGTGCGCGACTTGGTTGGACGGCTTCCCAAGCCAGCTCTCCCGGAGCTTCTGATGCGTCCAATGGCGCAGTGCCTATGGACCTCAGCTACGCTGAAGATGAGGAAGCCAAGCTTCAGGCTGCTGAGCAGCGTATCGGCATCCGTCGATGCTATGTGTGCGGCAGCACGCAACACCTGCGTCCGGGTTGCCCGCTGCGCAAGCAGCGCCAGGCTCCGTCGAGCCGAACCTCCGCTTCTGAGCAGAAGCCTGGCTCGTGGCGGGGAAACGCCAAGTCCCAGTAGGCGCGGGCGCCCTGCTGGGGGAGAAGAACTGAGTTCTGTTGAGCCTCAGGGAGGAGGTCGGCAGGGCTTAGCCCCAAAGAGCACCGTGCTCTCTAACAACACGGAACGTGTATGCAAGCCGGGCTTGCTGGTCGTGGAAGCGACCGTGAAGGGCTTTGAGAAGCCATGGAAGATCCTTATCGACTCCGGAGCGTCGGGCAACTATGCTCGGCGCTCCACGATGGAAGGAAGTCAGCAGTACGCTGAGGCGCTGAAGGCGTTCGAGTGACATCGTCACCGTCCGTCTTGCGACGGGGACCCGTGTCACGGTGCCCAAGGTTCCTGTGAACCTGGGCGTGAAGTTTTGGACTTCGATAGCGTTGAACGCTGTTTGGTCATCGACCTGGATTCGAGGTACGACCTCATCCTCGGCATGGCATGGCTGGATCGCCACGAACCATGGATCGACTGGCGGTCGAAGACCTTAGGCGCTACACGCTTGCCTCCTAGGGTAGCATTGGCGAGTCATGAACCCACCTCTGCTAGGAAGAAAAAGCGCTATTGGCGCGGGCACTGGACCGAGTCGGTCAATGTGCTAGACATTGGAGAGTGTCTGAGTTAATGGACACTGGCGTCGAAGACGCGAGTCCCGAGCACTGCTCGTGGGCTGGACGTGGAGTGGCACGTAACCCACTGAGTGAGACTCCGAGTGACTGCGAGTCATCACTGCCTGCCGGTAATGGCGGGGTCGACACTGAGTCGAGGCATCTTGGGCGTGGCCCTAGTGATGCGCGTGGAGCAGCACGATACCCGCTGAGCGATGCTCGTGGCTTGAGCGCAGCATCGCTGCATGCCGGTAATGGCATGGTCGGCAGTTCGTCGAAGCATCTTGGGCATGGCCCTAGTGATGCGCGTGGAGCGGCACGTAACCCGCTGAGCGGTGCTCGTCACGAGAGCGCAGCATCGCTGCATGCCACTGATGGCGTGGTCGGCTGTGAGCCGAGGCATCAAGGGGAGGACCCTGACGATGCGGGTGGAGTGGCACCTAACCCACTGGGCGAGGGCTGTGAGCGTTGCGGCTCCACGCCGGCTCAATCAGAGCAGCAAGAGGTGGCGACACCTGACGAGACTTTCACTCTGAACACGCTGGCCTCTCCGAGGCGTACGGCTTCCGCGAGGAGGCGGCAGCGACACCAGATGGCGACTGCGAGACGCAAGACGTCGGTCCTGGTACAGGACGTGTCCGTCGTGGACGATGATAGCGCGCGGCTATACACACTCGTTGATGGAGTGACTGGTGAAGCCGAGGGCAACGTCAGCCTCGAGGCTATTCCGACGGTGGCTGCTCTGCTAGAGCTGGACGAGATGTCCATTCCCGACTTTGGGGATGCCTTAAAGGCTGGCGCGCTCGCCGAAGTGGTCATGATACTACAGGAGGAAGAATTGAACTCCTCGTCGCTTATGGATGAAGCTGTCCTTGAGGACACGAAGGAGGCACTCAGTGCGCGAAGTGGATCTTCGATCCTGAAGGACCCATCGGATCCGTTCTAGCCTTTGGTTAAGGAGTTCCAGGATGTGGTCTCGAATGACCCGCCCACTGGCTTACCTCCGGATCGAGGTGTCCGTCATGAGATTGACTTGGTTCCTGGAACCAAATACTGCGTAACGAGGCAGTGGCCCTTACCGAAGGAGCAGTGCGACGTCATTGACGCGTTCTTCAGTGCCAAGCACGCGGCGGGCATGGTGCGTGAGAGCAAGTCTCCGCACTCGACGCCTACGTTCTGTGTCAGAAAGCCTAATGGCAAGTGGCGCATCGTTCATGCTTTCAATAAGCTCAACGCTGCCACCATTCCAGCACAGACGCCGATTCCTAGGAAGGATGTTCTGCAGAACAATATGGTTGGCTGCACGATGTACAGTGCGCTCGACTTGGTCGATGGTTATTACCAGTTGCTCATGCGAGCGAGTGACATTCCGCTGACAGCGGTTAGCATTCCGAGCGGTATGCTCTGGGAGTGGCTAGTCATGCCCCAAGGGCTGTCGAACGCGCCTGCGACGTTCAATCGTCTGGTGACGCAGCTCTTCAGGCCCCTGCGGGCGTTTGCTCAAACGTACTTCGACGACATCTTCGTCCACAGTCGTGCGGAGCACGGTCGGTCTGACGTGGAGAACCACATTGACCACTTGCGAGCAGTGCTCGAGTGCATGCGCACCAACAAGCTGTATGCTAACGCATCAAAATGCATCTTCGGCGCTGAAGAAATTCCTTTCTTAGGATGCTTCGTTGGGAAGCGCGGCCTTCGAGCAGATCCTGCTAAGGTTAAGGCCATCGTTGACTGGCCGGTTCCCAAGAACCAGAAGGACTTACGCAAGTGGCTTGGCCTCGCCAACTACTTGCACAAGTACAGCGCGAACTACGCTGAGATGGCTCGGCCATTGTCCAATCTCCTTAAGAAGGATGAGTACTGGTGTTGGAACACCGAGCATCGAGGTGCCTTCGAGGCAGTCAAGGAAAGTCTCCTTCATGCACCGATCCTGGCATTGCCAGACCCTGAACGTCCATTCAGTGTCGTCTGTGACGCATCGGACTTTGCCATCGGCTGCGCACTGCTGCAAGCAGACGCCGAAGGGCGTGAACGCGTGATTGCGTTTGAGTCTCGCCAGCTCAAGGCTGCAGAGAAGAACTATCCAGTTCATGACAAAGAGCTACTTGCGATGAAGTATGCTCTTGGCAAATTCAGGGTTCACCTGCTGGGCTCTAAGCCGTTTGTGATCTTCACTGATCATGCGTTACTACGCACTGCGACCCAGTCGCCTCACCTCTCGCAAAGGATGGCCCGTTGGCTGTCCTTCTTCGCGGAGTACAACTTCGAGGTGAAGTACAAGCCTGGCAGGCAGAATGGTCTTGCAGACGCGTTGTCACGGCGACCGGACTATGAGCTTGCTCATGTCATGATGGTGACCTCGTCGGTGACGGACTTGATACGCGCTGCGTATGCGCGAGACGACATGTGTGTCGCCCTGCTGCGTGCTCTTGGGAGCAAGGAGTTTGAAAACTCGGACAAGACATTGTCGGCGCGCTTGCGCGCGAGCCTGCACCGTTACTCCGTCGCTGACGGTCTGCTGTACTACAGGACGAGTGCGGAGGACCCTCCTCGAGTCGTGGTCCCTCATGACGAGGATTTGAAGTATCGTATCCTCTACGAGGCGCATGATACACCGCTTGGCGGCCACCTCGGTCGCGAGAAGATCTACAGCTCTGTGAGCCGGACCTAATGGTGGCCCAAGCTGTACAAGTGGACGGGCACGTACGTGCGCACGTGTGAGACGTGACAGCGGTGAAGCCCTCACCGCATGCGGCCGCGCCGCTGGCAAGCTTGCCTGTACCCTCTGGGTGTTGGGAGTCCATGAGTTTGGACTTTGTGTTTGGCCTTCCAAAGGACTCGGAAGGTAACACGGGCATCGTGGTCTTCGTTGACCGTCTGAGCAAGATGGCTCATCTAGCGGCTGTGCCGGACACCGTGGACGGTGAAGGGACAGCGAGGCTGTTTCTCGATCGGGTCTTCCGCCAACACGGGCTGCCCGCATCGATTGTCTCTGATCGAGACCCCCGCTTCACTGGGAAGTTTTGGGACGCTGTCTTTAAGGTGCTTGGCACCAAGTTGGACATGTCCACAGCGGACCATCCGCAGACCGACGGTCAGACTGAGCTCGTGAATCGCGTTGTCGAAGACATTCTCCGTAGCATTTGCGCTGAAACGCCGAAGCGTTGGAGCGCTATGCTTCCACTCGCCGAGTTTGCGTTGAACAACGCTGTGCATGCCTCCACGGGCTACACTCCGTTCTACGTGAACGGCCTCACTCACCCGCGCGTCCCGCTGACGCTGCCACTCCGTGGTCCTGGGCTTGGTGGGGGAGAGATAGCCGATCGGCTTGCTGATGTCAGCCCACTCACTGTTCGTAAACAGGTTGACGAGTTCCTGTCAACGCGTCTAAGTGTCCTTCGACACGTGCGTGACACTATGGCTGAAAGCCAAGACAAGCAAAAGGAACAAGCGGATGCCAAAGGCAGAGGCAATGTTGAAAGTTATGAGGTCGGGGACCTAGTGTTGCTTAACGCTAAAAAAACCTACCTACACATGCAGTGTCTGCGGTCTTCAAGACCAAGTTGCGCCCGCGCTTCGTTGGACCGTTCACGGTCGTGGCCAAGAAGGGCCTAGCGTATACGCTCAATCTTCCGAAGAAGATGCGCACACACCCCGTGTTTTACGTGGGCTTGCTCAAGCCGTACCGGGACCCGGTCTCAATTCCTGGATCCCAGTTCCAAAGTCTCAGATCCCAGTCCAAGTGCGATCTTTCCATGGGCGACTGTTCGTTTTGAAGGGTCGCGGTGACCAGTCGCGGTGGTACAAATCCGCCTGACATGTGGCAGCTAGTTCGACAAGAGGGTACAAGATCTGACGACCGGTGGTGCAAGATTCGATGACGCGTGCAAGCCAGCCAATGAATGCCCCTGGATTCGCCGAAGCCTGTGTGACAGCGACGACGCGGTTGAAGCTCGTCAAGGTCAAGCAGCTTGCCTGCTTTTGACCAATGACTGGGATCCCGCTCAAGATTTAATCGTGGGCTAAGCCGCTTAACTTCGTCCGAACCCAAGTGTAGCTTTTTTACTGCGGAGCGTGCGCCCTAGCTTTGGCACGTCTCTGTTTGCATGTGTAAGATTAAATCAAAGTTCAATTTGCCCCGAAGGACGAAAGCGAGTGTCGCCCGATCGCATTTGAGTACAAGCGACGCAACGACCAAGCCAACCCCCACGGGTTAAGAAGATCTCCAAATAAATTCAACCCCATTAGCCCAAGTGTTCCGACTCGTTCGTGTGTGCTTCCGCTATTCCATCTTTCCCACTCGCGGTGTCGTCGGTCCTGTGCTGAGCAACTTCGCGCGTGCTTCATATTTTGGGGCGTAGGTGTTCGGCCCTGAGGCTAAGGAAGTGCGCTCTTCTGAGATCCCGGTGTGGTGATCCCAGCTTCGGCGCAGGTCCTGTGATTTCCCCGATTGATCTGTGTGACGATTTGATTCGCCGAGACAAGGCGTGGTGCGCGGGAGTACCAGAGTGCAGCGAGAGAACTCTGGAAACAAGGCAGGCTCAGACCCGAGCCAACTACTCCGGGCTCCTCCTGGATCTGAGGAGCGAGTGAAGATCCGTTACGCGGCTCCCAGTCTGAGCCGCAGAGGAAGAGAAGTGACTGGAGCGACTCTGAGCCGGAGTTGCCGAGAAGAGCAGAGGCTGTTACGACCCGTGTCCTGGGTCCGAGAAAGAAGAGGACAAGAGTGTGTGTGGAGTGTGGAGTGCTGTACAAGGAAAAACTCGGGGCAAGTCGAGTTCGGATCAACACGTGCAGACTGGGACCTGCTGAGCCAGGGCCTATCTCCGCACAGGAAGACAAGCTTGGAGACACCAAGAACTGGGATCGCAGTTGGTGTGGCCGTCGTGTGCTTGGGCCCAGAGCGTAGCCCCAGTCACAAGGACCCCACTGTTCAAGGGATAACAAGGCGAGGACTCACACGCCACGCTCGGACCCTCGCATGTTAGAGCGTTCTGAGATCTGGTCTATTGACCCCAGTCCCAGGTTCGAGTTACAAGGTTCATCCGTGGTTTTGGCTCACCGCATCGCCACAATTTTCCTTTCCACAACGCGGCGCACACTGCGCAGCTCAAGCTCTCTCACGCGCGCCTTGATACTCGACTCTTCGCCAGCATGGCGGGCACCAGTGGCTCGGGTAGTTCCGCGCCTTCGGCAGGGTCAGTCACCCCCCTGCAGATTCCGCTGCAGTAGCGGAAGAGTTTGCCGCAACGGTGCGCCGCCGTATAACGGAGGAGGGCATAGTGAAAATCTAGAACGCAGACCAAACGGCCGTGTTTTTTTAATACGTGCCTAAACATACTGTTGATCAGCGAGGAGCTAAAACTGTGTGGGTCAAATGCGGTAGTAAAAGCAAAGAGCGGCTTACCGCCATGCTAATGGCGGATAGTACGGGGCGCAAGTACGAGCCGTGGGTCGTATTCAAGATGCGCCCGTCTACTAAAGCGGAGACGCGGGAGGAGAACACGCGTCTAAGGCACGGCTTCAGCCGTAAACTGTGGCCAAGCATTCAAAAGCTCCAGGAAGAACACGAGATGCCTATATTTACGAACTCAAAAGGCTGGTGGAACTCAGCGTTGTCGATGCGCTTCTTGGAGCACTACTTCGGCGAGCGCGACGACTTCGATGATCATGTCATGTTGTTGTGGGACGACTTCAGTGCCCATTGGACCACTGAAGTTGTCCAGTACGCAGCTAGCAAAAATGTTGTACTACAACGTGTACCACCGGGGTACACATACTGCTGCCAGCCCGCCGATATCTCCTGGAACAAGCCATTGAAGGACCGGTTGCGGGCGAGCTGGCTGCAACATCTAAAGGCCGAGACTGCGAGGCTTTTAGCTTCCGAAGGAAACAAGGTTCGTGCGCCGGACAAGTGGTGGGGTGGCTCCGTGCTGCATGGGGAGAGCTCAGCACAGCGACTATAAAGAGCGGGTACAAGAAGGTTGGACTCCTTTTTGACGAGCGCGTTGAGGAGCAAGACGAATGCAGCGAGACTGTGGACAATGACTTAGCAGCCATACTGGAGTCGTTGTCATGCATTGACACGTCCGTTGGCGAGGTGAGCTGGGACGACGATGTTGTAGCTCGTTACTTGTGAATATAGTGTACCACACATCATTTTCCATCTGCACTTAAGGTTTTTTCATGAATTGGCCAAGGTGACACCAGAGGGGTGACAGTTAACACCGATATTACATGCCGTGATGATGTGGAGATGAAGAAGCAGATGACCGAGCGTGACAAGTACAAGCACGGTCAAGAAGTATTCTCGCGTATCACGATGGAGCTCACTGACTTCCCAGACGAAGAGTTTGAAACCGCGATGCAAAATCTTGAAGGCTGGTGGGACAATTTGCGCCAAGGGAGTTTGTCGCTACCAATGCAACGAACGCTAAGTGTTTCTGATGGTGAGCTAGAGCCAACGCAACAAGCCGCTGCGACTCAGGTCGAGGAAGAGGAGAAATATGGCTAAGTTCATGACGACATCATTGACGAAGCAGGCGAGGAATTGAAATTGAAGCCATTCAACCCGCGAGCTCCGAAGTCAGGGCGACCTAAGAAAAATCGGGCTGCTGCAGACTCCAAGCAAAGTGCAGAACGGAAGGAATACAACCAGGGCAGCAAGTTGCGAAAGCTGCTTCGTGCGAAAGATGTGGTGGATATCAAGCGCCATTTGGAGACAAACACGCCTCCTCCGAGCGAAGTGCTCTCGTTCCTGAATACGTTAGAGGTTCGCTTCTCTGGGTACCACAAGCAGAAGATGACCGCAACTGTGAGCACATCACAGCCGGACCCAACGCCAATTTCCTTCCGACTTCCACAGGCTGCGGTACTGACCGCTCTTATCAAAGCAGTGCAGAAAGAAGCAGAAATGGAGGGCGCTGAGAAGGAGGTGGACCATTGCTCTCCCAGAAGGGAAGTACCCGTCACGACGCGGACACCCTTCAGTGCACGGTTCATATCAAGGGTGCAGGCGACTTTTCAAAGAACAGACTCGAGGCTATGCAATACCTGTGGAACATGGCCAATACCTGTTCTCGTAGAACGCAGTGCTACTCGTGGCTCATGAGTGAGGCAGACGTCCAGTTTTCGGACGAAGGTGGCAAAGAAGATGATTAGAGCTTCGGCCAGAAGACAGCATCCCAAGTTTCATCTTTGACGTGCACTGGGCACACACTTACTGCGTGCGGCCAGGCGTGTGATTCACGACATCATCATTCAAGCTTTTATGGACACTCTCGCGCACAAGTACAAGAAAAGCAAGACAATTTTCCTGCCTCAGCTGAGCAACCCTGCACGAGACAAAGGCAATTGTATTCCACAAGCCACGCTCAGCGCACTCGAGACGACCCCCGAGGACTTCGCCTTCATGCCGATCAATTTGAACAGATCTCACTGGGCATGCATCCTAGTAGACATGGCGAAGGGAATGCTCATGTGCTACAACAGCGTGGACAGCCACCCCCACCACAAGCTTTTATCAGAGCTGACATCTGAGATTGCAGCGAGATCGCTAACCGCGCAGATCGCTGTGCACAACCCACTGCAGAAGGATAGCAACAACTGCGGTCTCTTCGTATGCCTGCTTTGGTGGAAGCGTCTGTGGAAAGACGTAGGATGTGACTACACCGACGAAGGTCTTGCGCACAGACGCTGGCAGATTCTGCAGGCGGTGGTGAACTTCCAAGCCGACAAGGAAAAACGATGATGAAAACAACTAGATCTAAGATCTAATCAACGAGCCTTGCATTGCAGTTCAGCTCTTCGTACTGTCAACTTCAATTCTGATATCTGTATTGACCAGTTTTTTACAGGTTTTCAAGCATACATTGACCATGTTTGCCTAGCATGTATTGCCCATCTTTGGAGTAAGTATTGGGCTCCCAGATGATTCGACAGGACAATCTATCAATCTCTAGTAAACGTGTTATACTGTCCCTCTTCGATTGTTAAGAGGACTTCTTCGACATTTCTGGCTGGACAGGATTGACCGACAACAGTCAAGCTGTCTCACTCTTCATTTTTGGTGACCATCCGCCAACATGTATTGTAATGTAGTAGACATGGGCACGAACAGGTACCTCGCTGCGAATGGCTCATATGGCTTCGGCTTCCGTAATTTAATGAGAAAATATTTCCGCTTCGTTTGGTGAAACATGGATAATACCTGACGATACCTGACCAATACATGAAAAAAGTAGGCCTACCCCTGATAGAATACATGGGCAGCATCAACAGCCATTATAATTCTAACCAACATCGAGCTAGGCTTTTAGGGCGCAGATGCTGCGGCTGCGAAGCAGGCGCAGTTTATGCACAGCCTATCCGTAAGCATTGATAAGCATAATATGTAGCCCTAGTATACAAAGTCCACCGTGTTTTCTATACCATTTCTTTACTAGTAAAGAGCATCTCGATCGCCTGGGCTCCATCGAGTTGCTTTTGAAGGGGCGACCGCAAGAAATTATGTATTCCACACAATTTCTGGCGCGCGCCCCCCAACTCCCCTTCAGCAAATCGAATCCAGATGGCTAAGCTGAAGAGCACCAGGCGAACAGGCTGCAAGCAGCGCACGCTAAAAGGTTCGCAGCAGCTCCTACGTAATACCTCATCGAATGAGAGATTCACACTATTTGCTGCAGCACGTACTCGTGCAGGTATAACAGGCCGCGATCTGCGCTGTGGAGCGGTCGGTACGTACGATCTGGTACCATGACTGATCCTCATTTCTGCTGCTATTGACTAGACTCGCTGAAGACAGAAGTACAGCAGAGATTTGCGTTCCGGGCAGACTTAGAGCATCAAAAATCGCAGCAGATCACCGAGCAAGAGGAAGGCCAGCAGCAACGGCAAGGCATACAGCCAGGGCAGAAGACCATCATGTTTCGCCAACCATCGAAGACGTTAGAGCCGCGGAGATTCCGACCTCAGATCTAGCTCTGCGCGCACGTGCCGTCAAGGCAAAGAAGCAGGTGCAACGTAAGTCATGTTAATTCGTGGTACGCACGCTAAAACTTACTACCGTGTCCATTTTTTCCAGGTAAAGCCCTGCGGGCCCTGCGCATACAGCAGGCGGCCCATGCGCGCAGCTGCAAAGCGCTGAAGCTGAAGGAGACGTCGTAGGCGTAGCTGTGGGTAAGCAAGCTACCAAGTGAATTTTCTTTTTTATCACTCACTCTATATACAGCTTATTACGCATGAAGTGACCTATTTGAAGAGCCCTCTTGGCCTGACCTTGCGATCTGTACCCGCTGCCTCGTCCCGCCTGGCGAGGGCTTCGCACATCATGTCGAATCCAACATCTGCTCGAATGCGCAGCAAGTGGTCGGCCTCGAACCTTCCTGGCACTTCGTGAAAGTGACGGCGGCGAGCTTTGTCGGCACTGAGAGCGGCCTGGGTTCGGCGGGCTCGTTCGCGCAACCGGCTTTTAATCATGATAGCAAGACGCTCCTTGGGCGTGGCGCCAGACTTGGTTTAAGGTTTTGATCCGTGGGAAGTCCGCTGTTGCTGGGCGTATCGAGCGGACCGTAAGCCTCGCATCGTTGCGTCGATGATCTGTGCTTTGATGAGCTTGACGGCGCTCCGTGGGCGCTGGTTAATCGCTTCGTTGCCGGGCTGGTATGGTACTCGAGGCTTCGACGCGAAACTTTCGGCGACGCCAACTCTGCTAGCGGTTCACGGCTAAGCTTTCGCTTTCCTGCACAAGACTCAGAAGAGGGTGAACAATGGCTCATCTAGCAGTTGCGAAGTCGGGAGCAGATCCAGAAGTGATCAACCAGTTCCAACCGAAGGCGGCACGTCAGAGCGGTTTTAAAGGACCCATCCAATTCTGCAGGACCCCTCCAAAGCGAGTATAACCTAAGTGAGATTCACGAACGTGGTTGCAGCATTTGATTGTGTACCAGTGCAAGCTGTTTCATTTCTACTATGTCTGCAAACGCCGCGGCCCCGTATTGGCAACTGCATTTTCAATTCGCTGTTCTTCTTCGTTAAACGCGGTACAGGCACTCGACGAAGAAGTCAATTTTGCAAGTGTTAGCGGAGTAGTGAGCACGATATCGTTGCGATGTCGTACTCGTGACAGCGCCGTATAGACAAACGAAGCATTTGGGATGGAGTTAGCATAAAACACGATCTTAGAGCAAGTCAGACCTTGCACTTTGTGCACCGTCATTGCGTAAGCTAGACGCAACGGAATACCGTCGCGTGATACACTCAAGTCGCTGGTTGTCTTACTCCACGTAGTTCGTCTAGGAATTACTGGGACAATGTTGGCTACGTCAGGTAAGAACGAGGGACCAAGGTACGTATCTGTGATTTGTACCAGAATTATGGGTAGCTCGTCGTCCGAAGGAAAAAGAAAATCATAGATTACACCATTGGTTCCATTACACAGTCCGGCAGATTGTTCAACATTGAAGGTCAGTACAACGGATCTCGAATTAAACGTTCAAATGAGCGACTGCTAATCTCTCGTTTCTTTGCTAGTCTTTTGAGCTGTACTTTATGCTTTGAGCGAACGTGGATAGTCGATGAAGAAGTTGCTTCTAGACTGCGAGCATTTGTTTCGTTGACGTCAGCATTAGTGTAGGCGATGTGCTTTGCCGATGGAGCCCATACCGCCATTTCATTAGATTTGCGGTACCTAGAATTGAAAAGTGCAACATCGTCTTCCGTGGAGCAATTACAACGTAGGCGTCGTAATGCCGCAAACCATTCGGGATCAGACTTTTCCTATTTTTGAGTTGTTAAGGTGCAAACGTTGGATATGCGTTCCCGTAATTCACGTCCGCGTCGCTGAATAGGATTAGTTATCTTCGCTAGAGCCGTTGAAAGCGCAAACGGAACGACCGGATCAAGCTGGGCTCAGTCGCCGGTGAATATAACGTCTCGACCTCCAAAAGCCAGGTGACTGCAGCGTGGCCATATTTCTCGCCTTCTTTGATCGATCCAGTACAACATATCACACGAAATTATACTAAACTCATCTATAACAACCAAATGAACGTCAGCAAACTCTTCTTGCAGCCTCTTCAGCTTTGTTTGACCGCCTTTTAAAGTAGATAGAGGGGTATACGAAGAGGAGAATGCATTTTGAGAAAATGACGTTAGTTCCATCGCCAAACATATAGTCCTTCCCTTAATATTGAAGGCAACTGTGCCTTGGTGAGCTAGAAGAAGAATTCGTTTGGAGTTTCGCCTCGATGCGGTATGCTCTCCGAAAACGCAATGGATATTTTTTACAATGTGACGTATCAGCCAACTCTTCCCGGATCCTCCTTCACCGTGAATGATCATGTGTAAGGGTGCACACGGAGTATTTTCAATCGAGGAGCAAAAGCGCTGTCGCGCCTGGCACATTGCTAGCGCAAAAGGTATCCACTGCGACTCGTCCATGCTCGCACAAGGCTGTACCTAGACCAAGGAGGGTTACGCACGAAAGCTGGCGCACACGTGGCATGGGCCGTTCCGCGTGATGGATATATTGAGCGCTTTAGCTGCTCGTCTAGAAACCGCCGGCACGGATTACCCCCTGTTCCCGGTGGTCACGTGTCAAAGCTCAAACATGTAAGGACGTTCTCTGATAGACCGACGGCGCCCGCGGTAGTGGATGATGCAGATCGCCTCGACTTCGATGAAGCGCTGCTCCCTGAAGACAGCTGGGATCGTGCACTAGAGGAAGGCGAGTACAAAGTCGAGAAGATCAGCGACGTGAGGACAGGCCGCCGAACGCGGTACGGACGAACACTGCGCGAATTCAAGGTACATTGGCGTGGTTATGAAGATCCTACGTGGGTCGATGAGGCAGATCTCAATTGCGGCGCGTTGCTGTGTGAGTTCTTACAAGATCGAGCGAAGCGAAGCCGTTTTCAGGTGATGCAGTCGCACAAAGAGGCATAAGTGGTGGAAGCCGCCACGACTAGTTCGTTGCCGTAAGCGGCATCGAGTTGAAGATCTGCAGGAAGGCTGTAAATGGGAAGGAGGAGGATCCACGGCCACAAGAAGGTGATGGGCGTGAAGAAGTTGGACGAAGACTCTGCGGGAAGGCCATAGAGGAAGAAGGAGGAGGTTGCCCATCTCGACGAGTTGGTCGACGAGGTGGATGAAGCGCGAGAGAGGAGGCCGCATACCTAGAAGAGGATGGTGGAGTGCATGCACGTTTCGGTGGAAGATCCAGCTGGTCCAGATCCGCGGTGGGGATCCTGGATCGGATCCACCGAGGGATCCTGCTGGACCGGATCCGCTGTGGAGATCCTGAGCTCAGATCCACTGTGGGGTCCGGATCAGATCTGCTGTGGAGACTACGAGCCGAACACGAGGATGGCCAAGATGGTGGATCATGGAAGACGTAGTGAGACAACGAAAGAAGATATGGAGACTGACTTGATTACGACATGAAGGACGGATCGCTGCGGCTGCCATGCGAGAAAGGCTCGAGCTACAACAAACTACTCCTGATCCGGATCCGCCGGGAAAAAACTTGAGGCGAAGACGATCAACTTGGTGCGACGGGTGAGCACCAGGATCCGTGCGATAATGATTGCGCCAAGGCGCAGATCGGTCACAGTCCGCCAGTGCAGATTTCAGATCCTTGGGAGGGGCGCGCCCTTCGACCGCGGCCTCCCGCCCAGGAAACCAGGTGGTGTCCTCTGACAGCTGGGGAAAGCGAAGAAGCGCGGGATCCAACAGGATGTCCAAGTCACAACACCCTGTCTGGCGGACCCTTGGCCAAGACTTGGTCTTCCCAGGCCGAAGTTTCTCCCGAGCGTGCGAGCTTCGGTTCTTACGCCCCGAGTAGAACGTCGCAGCCCACGCCTCCGCCTTCGGTCTGGCTTTCCAGATCGGGAAGGAGTGCGTAGCCTCCCATATGGCTTGGCAGTGATCGCCCACGAAGATCTGGAAGATGGAAGCGATCGTGGCCAGGTGAGGGGATCCGGTGGGATCAAACGTCAACGGCTGGACAAGGGACAGATCCAGATCTTCCCACGGTTTCCCACCATACAAAGCCCCGACATTGGCCTCCGTGATCAGCCCGGGGGTATACAGGGCTGGATCAAGCTGACCCATGCGACCAGTACGCTTCGGGAACAGCCAGCGACCAAAAGCACCTTGCGCTCGATAAGGATCCGAGGCATGACGGTGTCGAGCGTCAACGCGCTGATCTGCTCAGGGTCCCAAGGGGCTACATCACCCTCAACCACGCGCTGACCTGATGAAGGCCAGGGACGAAGCTCTCTACCGGACCGTAAGGTTGGAAGACAGATCCAGGCCGGTTGGGTACGGCCGGATCCGCGGTCTCGGATCCATTCGCGTCGTCACCAGTGTCGTCTTGGGTGATCTCGGGCTCGTCCGCGTCGTCGCCAGCCTCTTCTGGAGCATTCTCTTGGTCCAACTCGATCGGAGCCGCCGAGGATCCTCCGCTACTGGGGACATTGCCCGAAGAACTTCGGCGACGAGAGTCAGCGCGAGAGCGAGCAAGGACCACTCGTACTTGGTCATCATCGGAGTCGTCGGATCCGGAGGCAGAGCTGTCTGACGCGACGTCCAAACCGCTTGACGCGGCCGACTTAGCTGGATCCTCACCCGCACTCCCGCGGACGACATCGGACTCTGCGTCGCTGTGGGCCTCATCAGATCTCGCAAGATCGGGAGCGGTAGCCGACCCGGTGGGCGAGTTCCGAGGCTGGTCCGCTTGGTCCGAGACGGGACCCAGATTGTCGGATCCAGCATTGGAACCAATTTCACCAGACTCAGACGGATAGTCAGCGTCCTCGTCATCCGCTGGCAAGTCGGC
Source organism: Phytophthora crassamura (assembly GCA_033557995.1). Taxonomy (NCBI): domain Eukaryota; phylum Oomycota; class Peronosporomycetes; order Peronosporales; family Peronosporaceae; genus Phytophthora; species Phytophthora crassamura. Next base: position 6,356,955 of record JAUCED010000004.1, read on the forward strand.
GAAGGGATCGGACCTCGAGGGGATCGAACCGCCAGCCTTGTCCGCACCGGATCCTAGCGCCTTAAAGGAAACGGGAGATGAAGAGCGGGGAATCTTCAGAGGTCGGCTTGGATCAGGCTGACGAGAGACCGGGGATGGGCTGCGAGCTCGCTTGCTGGATCGGCGCGTCGCAGAAGACGAACGCTCGCGTCGTGCCGTCGACGCCCCGCGTAGAGCAGCAGAGGCGAGTGACGCCAAGCTGTCAAGCGCGTCGTCTCTCTCGCCGGCTGCTGAGGTATGATCGGCGGAGAGATCCTGATGCTCCTTCTGTAGCCGGCTGTGGCGATCCTGGAGCTGATCGTCATCTCGCCGGACGATCTGGTAGGCCCACTGCATGTCGACGATCTGAGAAAGGAAACCTTGCTGGGACTTCAGCACGATCTTGTCTCGGTCCTGCGTCGCGTGGTCGCAATCCTGAATGGCATGATTTCGGTCAACACAGATCCGAGCCATGTCCGTCTTGAGCTGGTCCACCTGGGCCTCCGCTGCGTCGCGATCCTGACGGATCGGCCCGAAATTGGCGATCTCAGCCTCAGCTTGCTTCAAGCTGATCCGAAGTTGTCGCCGCTCTTTAATGGTGAGCTCTCGATCCTCGTCGAGCTCGTCGTAGGCCTGCCGGATAGCACGCAAGTCGTCGTTCGCCTCCTCGAGCTTCGATCTGGACACCTTGAGCTCTTCCTCGCAACCACTTTAGCCTTGGAGAGCTGGCCATGATCAGACTTAAGCGCACGCAGCTCGTCTTCCACTCCCTGAAGAACGTCTTCGGCGTGGGCATGCTGGCGGAAAGCCGAGCTCAGCTGGCGCTTCAAACTAACGATCTCTTGATCGGAATCCTTGAGCCTGGCCACGACGCGTTCGTGTACGCGGTGGGGCTTCTCTCGACGTGAATCAGATTTGGACAGGAGCTTCTCCAACTCGATGATTCGTTGCCCACGCACGTGGACCTCGATCTGCGATGCGTGCAGATCCGCCGCCGGCACAGACTCGTCAAGTTTCTTACGCAGCCGTCCGGCCCCTGGTCCAATCCTTCACCATAAACCTTCCACTGCTCGTAGTGGCGGCAAAGGTCGGCGTGATCCTTTTGGAGCTGGAAGAGGTCCCGGAGCGCGACGTCGCGGCCCGAGTCAGCCGTTTGGAGGCTCTGCTCGAGATCCGCGGATCGTTTCTTCAACCGCACGTTCTCCTCACGGAGATCTCGCAGATCCTGGGCTAGCAGAGACGAGTGAACCGCTGGATCCGTCGACTGGGGATCCGGATCGCCGGCGAGACGCCACTCCAAGCCGATCGCGTAGTCTTGGAGTCGAGAATACGTCTCCGAAGCGACTTCTTCCGCCAAAGCGTGGAGCGTGCGGAGGTCACCGAAACCTTGCAGCTCGATCCGGAGCTTCTCGTTCTCTTGTACCGTTTCGGCTTCATGCTGGTTCGCCTGGCGCAGCCGGTCTTGGGAGACGTCGTAGTGGTGCTGCCCGAAGTCAACAAAGGCGCGCGCAGTTTCCCAGTTGGGGCGCCCTCGCGCGTGGAGCTCCTCGTTATGGCGGCAAGCGGCGATCAGGTCACGCGTCACCTGTTGGTGCTTGGCAATTAGTTCTTGATAAGCGTCGATGAAGGTCGTTGTTGAATCGGCCGCCGCCTGCAGACCGTCCAGATCCAACGCTACGGGAGTCGCAGCAGCTGAAGGATCTGATGGCGCGTGGTCGCAGTGGGCACAAGGAGGAGGAGCGCCAGGGGCGCGGCCTTGCCCGGCGAGCACGGCGGCGTTCGTCGAAGCAGCGACGCCTGGGGCCTCGCTGGAGCTGGACATGGTTCGGCTTGGGGCGATGCACGTGTGGGAGTGCGACGAGACCAAGCGACACGACGTGTTGCCGTTGCGCGGCAGCTACAACGTGCCGGGGGCGGATGTGGTATTGCAGTTTCTGGGAATTTCCCAAAGTGAAGGATTCTGACTACGCGACACGCGGGATCTGGTGTGGGACGGCCCATGGTGACCGTCCCGTAAGGAGTGAGGGTCGGATCCGGAGGGATCCGTACTTAAGTGGGAGGATCCGGAGGGATCCGTACTTAACGGGGAGGATCGTCGGGACTGTATGGGATCCATAGAGAGATCAAGATATAGGGAGAATGGGAGGCTCAGGAGAGCCCAAGGTAAAGGACTGGGGTGGGATAGACTAAAGCATAAATCAGAACCGAATTTGCACTAGAAGACCCACTTGGCTATAGTATAGGGGAATTCTATTGGCCCCATACATAGATCAAGTGAAACTTTGCGATCTTCCTGCACACGTGGCAGCCCCCTGGATAGCTTGGCCAGGCAGCGCGAGCCCTTCGGTCTCTCAACCCCCTCAAGATCCCGCTATTGGAAGCGGCAAGCCCCGGAAAGGAACAAGGAACAACCCCACAAGGAAACAAGAACAACGAGAACAAGGACAACTCCGGATCCCGAATTTCTATTACGGATCCACAAGGCCTGCTCAAGAGCTCAAGGCCGACCCTGCTAGGATCCCGTGCGCAGGAATACCCGCGCGGATCCCCCCCCCCCTCTCAAGTCCCCACAAGGACGTCCAAGACTCGCCAGTGTGCATCTCGTGTCAACGAGAGAGCTGTACCAGCCCGCCGACGGGTACACAAGGTGAACCACTCAGCAACTACACGGCCGTCGGAGTACCCTCTCCGTTAGTCGGTGTCTGGGCGCAGTGTGTGTGAGTTGGGATCCTAGGAATTCTAGCGGATCTGCTCCGCCACACGTGCTGCTGCATCCTGGCCACGTCCGGGGTCATCACGGGCATCACTCCTGCGGTGCTGGCTCGTGCGTCCTGTGTTCGGATTGCTGTGCTGAGTCCGACCCCGTAGCCCTCGCCATACTCACCAACTTGATCGAGCGCTGCATTTTTTTCACCGCTGCATTTAGCGTCGCTGGGCCGTGTCCCCGGATCAACGTCGCACTCAGGTGTTGCTCACCCCCGCCCAGAACGCGTCTACAAGTCATGTTTTGTCGACGGCAGTGCTGTCTGTGATCTCGAGCAGCGTCTGCGCGTCTTCCACCAGGGGCTCGCCCGTCGCCGTCGAAGTCGTGCCACAGCTTCGGGGTTGGATCGCTTCATCATGTATCGGTCCCTGAGCAGCCGACTCAAGTTCCCGAACGTCTGCTCGTTGCGTCCGGCGAGCGAGTCCTCCACCGTGTCGTACCACAACATTACCGGCCATTTGCAACCCGGGTTGTATTTCCCGAATCTGCGGCCTCTGCTTGGCCAGGCTCACAGTGTCGGCCTCTGTCGAGGCTGGTACTGCGGCAAAAAGGCGCTGTGCCGTTCGCAGCTTTGGTTGCACGCAGAGTGTCAAATACTGGGCTGTTTTGCAACCCAGGCCAATACAAAAATCAAGTCAGGTTGCAAATGACGCAATGTAAGTCTAGACGGTGGTAAAAGTTGCAACACAAATAGCGTCGATAGGAGCGGATGAAGAAGAAGAAGACATCCGAGGACGATAGAGCTTGTGGTCCAATATCCAGAACTGTAAGATGATCGGCGGCCTAAATGCTGCTGGCGTGGATACCGCCGGCGGCGTACTCGAGCACAAAATCCCAGCTTCGTTTAGAATGAGTAGCACCTACGGAAGACAGAGAAGCCCTCGTAGAGCACGTCGACACGTGCTACTGCTCTAATCGACGCAGCCAGGACTCCGTGGCGGCCACACGTCCGTGGCTGCTGGTCCTGCCGGAAGAGCGCAAGGTCTGAATCCCTTGTCGCACAAACATTCGCCGGTGCTCACGGGCGTCGGCCTGTTCACAGATCCGACCGTCATGTCGCCCATGAACTGCTCGCGAGCGGTAGTCGACGAGCGGCTCGCTAGCAGCGGCTGACCATGCGCACTTGCGTAATGAGTACTTGTTGTAGATCATCTTGGTTATGTCTGAGCGTGTTTAATGTGCCTGCGAGGTTAGTCCGTCTTTCCACGACAGGCAGCGCTGCTTTAGCTGCCAGGTGCGTGGCCATCCACTTGAAGCCCCTACAACGCACTCTGGATTTCATACTATTATACATTATCGCGCAACTGGTTATTCTTTCCTTTGAAAAGCATGATGTTGGTGGTGGTCAACAACTTAGGCACTACAACTTGTCCATTTTTAGCCAATCACCATACGGTTGCAAACCGTGTTGCACAAATGGTGTGTATTTATACAGTGTCTCGCCCTCGAAGCTCAACACCATCTCGATGAAAACCTCGTGTTCTCGCCACTCGCCGACCAAGATCGCTGTCTGCCGGCGCAGCTCGTTCTTCACGGCTTTTAGCCACGCCATCACCGTCATCTTCGGGCCGTCCAGGCCCTTGAATTTCGGGACCTGTAGATTGCGCTCTCGTCTCGACTCGCGATAGACCACCGTGGGCGTTGCCAAGATCGCTGTCTGCCGGCGCAGCTCGTTCTTCACGGCTTTTAGCCACGCCATCACCGTCATCTTCGGGCCGTCCAGGCCCTTGAATTTCGGGACCTGTAGATTGCGCTCTCGTCTCGACTCGCGATAGACCACCGTGGGCGTTGCCAAGATCGCTGTCTGCCGGCGCAGCTCGTTCTTCACGGCTTTTAGCCACGCCATCACCGTCATCTTCGGGCCGTCCAGGCCCTTGAATTTCGGGACCTGTAGATTGCGCTCTCGTCTCGACTCGCGATTGACCACCGTGGGCGTTGCCGGTGCAGTTGGAGCCGATGGTGCTGTTGGCGTCGGTGGCACTGGTGATGCCCTCCGCGCCGCTCCTGCCGCTGCTCCATTCACCCCAGCGCTGCTGATCATGGCTGTGCTCGGGACCGGTGACTGGGGCACCTGCTGATTGCTCCCGTCGCCTTCGCTGTCCCCGTTGCCGTCGTTGTTCATGTCCACCAGGACCACGTCGGTGTGTCCTCACCGTCGCCTCCGTCGTCCTGATGGCCGTACGTGGCGTGGTACCCGTCGCCACTCTCACGTTGGCCGACGTCGCGACCACGTTCCCACTGGCTCCAGTCGTGAGCGTCGTGGCTGGGCGGAGCTGCACTCGTTTCGCCGCTTCCCGAGCTGTTTCGGCCGCCTCCATCGCTCGCGTGGCTTCTGCTTCAGCGACTGCCGCGCGTCGATCGGCTCGTTCATCTCGGTCAGCACCCGTATGCTGTGGTTCCGTCATTCTTCTCCTTCCTCTTCCTATAGACACATATTCAAATTCAATCCAAACCAACCCATTAGCATCCATGCTCATTGCCGTCTTCGTATCGCACACAGGGCTCGTAGCGTCTGGCCCGTATTGCCTGCGCACAGCGTCCTCGTCGTAATGGGCAACCGAAGCCCTGGTTCGTCCCCTTAATGACTAGGCTCGCGATGTCTGTCGCCGTAACCAGACACGACCCGAAAGCCCCTGTATGACCACCATGTCGGCTTCCCCCGCTCTTCAAAGCAGGTTCGCCTAGTTGATCTTCTTATCCAACGGGAGGAGATTGATCGGCACGCTTAAGGCTGGCGCTAGGGGAGGGTATCACCGACTGATCGGCTCGACAGAGTCGAATGGAGGCGTCCTGTGAGAGAGCATTTAATTTTTTATGGCAAGCGTCACCCTTCCACTAGTACGGGCTGTGGCCCCGTTCTCGTGCGCTTCACTATGTACTGTGTATGACGAACATGCACCCTCCCTGGCACGCAGAGCGCACTCCAGGCTGCATGTCTTCACACGGTGAGGGAGCTATCAATACGCGCCTCGACCCCCGCGAGCGCTACCACGCGGTCCCAGACACTCCATGTACCTACTCTCCATGCTCGCGGCAACTGAACCCCGTGCTTCCCTACTTTACTCACCACACGCCCTTGGCCGAGCTTGCCGTTATGCAGTGCGGGAAACCAGCCTTAGTGTCGTTGGGTGAGGACGAACCTCACGCGAAGTCAATTAGCTGTTTAACTCAGACTATTCTCGTCTAAATCACAACTGAGAGTCGCGCGGCGATCCTCCGCACGCTGCTCTCCTACATCGCCTATACTACTTCCTGCCTACTTCATGGAAGCCCGCTGGCCTCTTCATGAAAATGCCAATGTCGCCTCCCCTGTCGGCCCTGCTCGCTGCGGACTGTCCTTCCGCGTCTGCCCTCCTACTTGCTCTGCTGGTGTCCACCTCCTGCTGTCCTTACTTGCTGCTACTCGTCCGCGCACGTCCGTCCTCCTGACGCGATCTTCTACGGTCGCCGCTATCTTCGTCTGCCCCGCCACTCCAATGCCACCCATCTCGCCTCGGTATCTCTAGCCTCTAGGCCACCGGCCTCCACTGCTACCGCCCCGACTGACTGCCCCACGATCACCACGCGCCACGCCGCACGCGTCAGCTGTCCGTGAGATCAATCACCTCGACTTCTCGTGCTCTTGTCGACAGGTCATGCTCTCTACGGCGCAGGAGCATGGGCTGTCCACACAGGTTATCTGCTATCCCAGTAAGATGGCAAGTCCAAGTCGAATGGAGTCAAGGGTCACTGGTATGACATGTACTATCGACCCTCGTCGTCACTCTCACAGCTCTTGCGAGTGATCCCCTATGACCCGCTGTTATCTGATTTTTTTCAGAGCTAAGACACGATACCAATCACCCTACCATTATCCATAAATTCATCACTCTGTAATTCATATACCACTGAATGGACACTATTCAAGGATCCCATACTTAAATGCAGTGATGAATCCACAGAAGTGATAACCTCTAGTAACTTATATTTTACGTGCGTGATGCATGTGTCGTCGGCCTCCCGGCTAAGTGCGAAAGTATAATGGGAGTGCAAGTTGCGCGAATGTGGTACGAGTGGTGAATCGTAAATACATGTAGCTTGTGTGACATACTGGGATTTCCAGTCTGGAAGTGATACCCCGCCATTGATCATGTGAGACCGCGCAAAACATTTTCGGTCTTAACGCCTAAGTGCGCGATTCACGTTTAAAGTCTATGACGTAGTTGGGTATATTAGCTGCATTTTAAGCTATCGTACGGCTTGATATGACACTTGGATCGCGCAGGACGAAGGCTTGCGCGAAGCAGGTGAAGTCAAATTTGAAAAAGTGTTTTTTTGCTTCTTCGTGTTTTAAGATGTAAGGTTTGAGGCGTAGAAGTCATTAATGCACTCCGTTTCCCTTAAAACGCGCTCTAACACCCTCAAAACGAGGATTATACGTTGGAAAAAATCGAATAAAGAACATTTATGTGTACCACCTGATAATTAGCGAGCTCAGATGAAATCGGCGTTAAGACTGATATTGATTTGCTGCTAGATTTTACTGACGCGCTATTGCTGCTCGCGTGTCGTGGTTTGCCTCTTGTGACGTTCTGTCGTCGTCGTTGGAGCACGCTTCTTACCCTGCGAAGCTTTCTGTCGCCGAGATCGTTTCGTAGCTGCAACTTCTTCTTCATCCAGGTCATCGGGAACAATGTAAAGCGGGTCAGTGAGCAGATCGGGTGGAACATACTGCAACACCTTTTTGTGGATGTCGTGGATCTTCTCTTTGTTTGGTGGAGGGGGATCCAGCTTCTTGAAGCTTGTCCACAGCTCGGCAGTTTCCTCAACACTGAGAGTCTTTGCAACACCCCGCTTCAGCAGGTCCTGAATGACTGCATCACCACGTGGACGCTTACGGCATCGCACCCGGCCAGGCTCCTCCGCGCGCATCTCAAAGAGCTGGTAGCTCCGGATTTCGTCCAGCTTCCGGTAGAGCCCGTCAAGCGTGCCTTTGAACTCTCGAAAGGTGTGATCAGAGGCTTCCAAGTTGATGCAGCGATTATCAGGCGATGACTCCCTCACAGCCCGCTCAACATCATCGAGAATCCACAGGTCTCGCTTGGCGTAGTAGCGCTTGATGTAGCCGAAGTGCCGGTCGCAGTGATTTTTTGTGTGCCCTTTGACCAAAAAGCTCAGTTTGGCGCTCTGCAACGAGCGTGTGCACGAGGAACAGCAAGAACTAAAGCACATGGCTGTTCTTGACCTGCCCACCGCAGTTATCGGCGTAGACGTGCCAACGTTTTGCTCCTTTTCCTTTGCTGTAGATATTGCGCATCCTTGCATACGTGTCGAGCATCGAGATCACCTCCGTGCTGCCCTTCTTAGCTTTACGCTCGGAATAGATTAGATTCCACTGCAACTTGTCCGGGTGCGTGTGAATTCCAAACACGGACACCGAAATGAGGCTCAAAACGTACCACATCGATGGTGTCTGGGCGGAGTGGGGTAGCGCAATGTTCTGCGGGAAGACGATAGTGGTCACCAGTTGATCTGTCGTAGCTGCATTGCAATCAGCTACGTACTGACATCTCATCGCTTTTGCATCGTTCACATGAGCTGCAATGGTTTCAGTGTCCTCCACGGACGGCTCAGGCCCCATCGCGTTTCGATAGATGACACAGGCGTCGCATACATTGTCTCGAGTCGAGCGGATGCGGATGTTGGGGCAGGTGCGCTCTAGAATTGTCCTGAAGGACGTCAGCGAAGGCTCCTTGAAGCGTACACGTGCGTCTTGTGCCCACTCAACGTACCAACCAAGCGTCATGGCCCAGGTGAAGTACGCAGGCAGCAACTGATACTCCTTGGTAGTGTGCTGACGACTCGTCGTTCCATTCTCCGACTTCTGGTACCGGAATCGCACAGGAACAACGTCTGCATGCATCTCGGCCAGCCTCGTGAAGAACGCTTTCATAGCTTCTTCATCCACAAACTGTGCATGCTTGTTACCAGCATTGCCGTGTGCAGGCAGCGAAAACTCTCCTCTCTTCACTTGGTTACGATACCTGAAAACAATTCAATCTCAGTCTTATTGCCTTTGGTAAAACAAAAACAATCTTAACGCCGTACCGTGTGATGGTGTCGTTGCTAACGTTGAACACGGTCTGGAAAGCCGTACGACAGACGGAGCCAACGAGAGGCAGGACGTACGAATATCGTGTTCTAGCGCCTGTAGATCGGTGTCGTTGGCCTTCCTCTGAGAGCCCTGAGCACGTTGCTAGCGCTGTGATCAAGTGGTGCGCTGGCAGTCCTTGGTCATCTTCGTGTAACCGGTGAGGAAAGTTGCTGTCGCCTCTGCTCGGTTCTCGATACAGCGCTTATCACAGCACTGGACACCCAGCACCGTGTCAATATGCTCAGCTACTGCGTCGTCGAGCTCAACATGCGTCAGGATCCTCTACGCTCTCCCCCGAGCTCGCAGTCAACCCGCTGTGCTCTTCTTCGGCGTCTACAGGGGCGCTCCCGTCGTGCTCCATCTCGGCCGCTGTGTTTTTGGTTTGTGAAAGAGGGAAAAAGTCAACCCTCGAATGTTCTAAACGCGATTTCTCGAAAGTTCGTTTAAGTGCGAATTTCCCTTCACGTGAGAACAAAGTGGCGATATTTCCACTGTAATAATATTAAAAACTACGATTTTGTTTTGCGCGGTTTCATGTACAAAACGGCCATGTATCGCGTACTTTACGCCACGCTCATGTGCTGGCCGCGATCCTGCGTTGCGCGCCGTGCTCGACATGAAGGATAAAGAGTTGAGCACGACCCTGCGCTGCGATGTTGCGGTTCGGCGACCATGAGCGACGCCGAACCACGACATCCGCCGCTTGGACAAGAGCGCACGGCCAGCAGGGCCGCGGCATTGCCAACAGCGTTCCAGCACAGGTGGCAGCGGCGACGGCGGGAAGAAGACAACGGCAATGACGGCAGCAGAGCGGCAGACGGCTGGTATGCTCCGCGACTACTGCACTCGCTACACATGCCAAGCAGCGGCGCTTAGGACGAGCCCTCTGTCACGAGTCGGAAGCGGCGCTCATGGCGTACGGCCCCGATGTGCATGTGCTGCGCGACTACGCGATCGAGACGGCGCTGGGACGAACCATGCAGCAAATGGAGGTGCGTTTCGACAACCTGAGCATCGCGGCCGACATGGTGGTGTTGGAGGAGGACGAGAGAGCAAACCGGGCCTACCAACGATCTGGAACGTGGCCAAGAAGAGCGTGGTAAAGCTGTCGACCGAGAAGACTGCGGTGCGCAAGGAGATCCTGTTCAACGCCAGCGGCGTGCTCAAGCCGGGCACCATCACGCTGGTGCTGGGCAAGCCCAGCTCGGGCAAGTCGTCGCTCATGATCCTGCTGGAGAAGAACTTGACGATTGTGGGCGACGTGCCATACAACGGCGTGGCCCAGGGCAGCCTCATGAAGCGCCTGCCGCAGTTCGCGGCCTACATGATGCAGCGAGGCAAGCACTTCCCCACGCTCACGGTCAAAGAGAAGCTCGAGTACGCGCACTGCTTCTGCCGCGGTGATATGTTGAAGCGCGCCAAGGACAAGCTGTCTAGGGCACGCCTGAGGAGAACAAGGCGGCGCTCGAAGCCGCCGAGTCGCTGTTCGTGCACTACCCGGATGCACATCATGTTACAACCCTTGTTGCCATATCTAACTCAATTCGTTTCCTTCGACTCCCCATGTTGGTGTCCCCAATTTTACCTAAATTTCAGAGCTTCTACGTGCCCCGCACGACTTTGTATGTCTTACACAAGTGATCGCCTTCTTTCCGTCTATCGCCGCACCAAGCTGTTCAGCGAGTTGCAGGTTTGTAAATTAGATTTCGGCAAGGAACCTTTACAAAACCTAGCTTCGTACTATTCGGCCAGGCCTCTCAACCCCAATTCGAGGTCAGGCAGTACCTCGTGTGCATCGTCGTTTCACCTCGGATAGTTTACCGACATGCTTTTGATGGTGGTAGCAGTCAGTCTACTCGACTATAACGACATGAGAGGAACACGCCCCGGGGCGAGTTCATTGTAATACTAGTAGTAAATCGCACTGCCAAGCTGAATGCCAGGCCAACGGTAGTGACTACAGTACAGCGCATGCAAGCCAGAATGGTCGGCATCACTCCTAGTTCATTTCGTTAAAAAAACTATAAGGAAACAATGCAGCATTGCGGGTGGACACAATCGCTTCTGTTGTTAAAGAATTCGCACTACGTCAATGACAATGCATCGAGATACCAAACAAAAAGCCGCTTACGCCTTGAGATACCAAGCAAACGGCTTGTCGGCGACGTAGGTGCAGATCTGCTTCGGCTCGAGGTAAGCATTCATTCCGAACGGTCCGAGCTCGCGACCGATGCCGCTCTTCTTAACACCGCCCCACGGCAGCTCCACGAAGCACGGCTGAGAGCAGTTGTTCCAGACGATGCCCGCGCGCAAAGCCTTCGTCACCCGCTTAAGCTGTGCGTCGTCCGACGTGAACACAGCCGCTGCGAGGCCGAACTCGGAGTCGTTCGAGAGAGCAATGGCTTCCTCCTCCGTCTTGAACGTCATGACGGACAGCACTGGACCGAAAATCTCCTCCTTCCACACCCGCATGTTCTTGGTGACCTTGGTGACAATCGTTGGCGGAACAAAGTATCCCTTGTCACTGCTAGGCAGTGTTCCTTGGGCCAACGTCGCACCCTCGTCCTTGGCACTCTGAATGTAGCCCAGCACCTTTTGCTGCTGCACCTTGGACACCAACGGGCCCATCTGCACCTTGCCATCCAGAGGGTCGCCCATCACCAGCTTCTGTGTCTCCTTCACTAGCAGCGCAACGAATTCGTCCGCAAAGTCTTCGTGCACGAGCAATCGCGACGTCGCACTGCAGATTTGGCCGTTCGTCCAGAAGCAGCCGAACATGACCCACTCGACCGTGCGTTCCATGTTGACTTTGTCGAACACGATGGCAGGAGACTTGCCGCCCAGCTCCAGCGATATCTTCTTGATCTCCTTGGCCGCCTCCACCATGATGTGGCGCCCTGTAGGCACGCTACCGGTGAAGGCCACCTTGTGCACGTCTGGGTGCGCGACCAACGGACCTCCCGTCTCCGCTCCCAAGCCGTTCACCACGTTCAGGACACCGGCGGGTAGGCCAACATCGGCTGCGACCTGGGCCAGCTGCAGCGCACTCAGCGGGGTGATCTCGGAGGGCTTGAGCACTACTGTGCAGCCCGCCGCAAGCGCCGGCGCCAGCTTCCACAGGGCCATGAGGGCTGGATAGTTCCATGGGATGATGGCGGCTACGACTCCCACCGGCTCGTAGCGCAGCGCACCTAGAAAATCGTCGAGCGGCAGCTCCACCTTCTCGTACTGGCGCTTGTCCAGCGCCTCGGCAGCCTTGGCGTAGTACTCGAAGCAACCGGAAACGTCCTCCATATCCCACACAGACTCGGCCAGCGGCTTGCCGTTGTCCAGCGTCTCGAGGCGACTCAGCGCGTCGATGCGCTTGGACACCAGCGCGCCCATCTTGTGGAGGTACACGGCTCGCTCGGCGCCCGTGGTGGCACCCCACGTCTCGAACGCGCGCTTAGCCGCCTGCACAGCCAGATCCACGTCAACGGTCGAGGCAGCGGCCACCTGCTGGATCACATCCTCAGTCGCCGGGTTCAGCACGTCGATGTACTTCTTGCTGACGGGTGCCACCCACTTGCCGTCGATGAAGAGCTCCTTTAGTGTCGGGATCGGGTCGCTCATAATGGCGCTGGAGGGGGCTGTCTTGAAAGGAGGTTGAGTGCCGCTTGTTGCGCAAAAGGCAAAGTGATCGGTGCCGACGAGGGCGCTTCCGCGGACTTCCTCCACCGCCGGTACCAGGTTGAAGTGCTACCGGATGCTCCAGGTCCGCCGCATGCTGCCCAGCACGTGGTCGGACAAGCGTGGCTGCGGTTGAAGCGCTCCGGCGCGGACCGGGATTGGTCGCTTGAGCGTCGATGAGCGCCACGTACTTCCAACGGTGAGCCCATCTCCCACAAAATATGAATATTATGTTACGCAAAGCCGTAGCACAATCCGACTTTCAAAGCCGGGTATGTGTCTCCAGCGTGTGCACGGTTTCGTGCCTCAATCACGCCAGCTCACGACCTCCAGCTGCGCCCCAGTCTGCGTTGCAAGGCCACCGCTGTCCGCCGCGCTCCTTGTGGAACGCTGATCGAATGGAGTGGAGAATTTCTATGCGGTAAAGTGCGAGTCCGGAATGAGATTGTTTTCGTTTTCACTATATTGGAATTTGTCCACTGCAATAATTGGCAGTACAGTAATTTATTATTACTGTAGTATTGTGAATTCCGTCTATATTTAGGAATCTTGGTCAATTGCATCAATCGCCCATTTACAATTCCCAAGTTATTTTTGTCAATCGCGCAGAGGATAGTCGAAAGACCGCGATTGTTGAGCGATCGATTCAACCGATGGTTCGAGAAAATTTTGAGTAGAACCCACAATACAATTCACTTAACAACGATAAGCAAGGAAGCGCTGCACACACAGGCTCACTCCCGGGAGAACGACCGGTTAACCTCCGATAGCGCGTGCAGCCCCGTCTTGGCAGGCGCCATGGTGTGATAACCTCCGGTCTGGCTGCGCTTGACGATCTTCTCGCGCACCCCCTTGGGCGCCGCGGGCGAGCACAGCGTGTTGTTCTTGATCTGGGGCACGACATGCTTGAAGTAATAGACGCTGCCGACCAGGAAGACCAGCGCCGTTACGACGATGGAGGCCAGGAAGATGGTGTCGCTGAGGCTGCTGTAGAGGATGGCGAAGATGGCCACGCCGCACAGCGCGATACCGACGATCGCCCCGGACACGCCGAACGGGCTGCGGTACGGTCGAGCGCGTCCAGGCTGCCTCACCGCGAGGTAGATGTACGACAGCAGCTGAAAGATGTACGAGATGAGTGCGCCTAGCAGCGTCAGGTTGATCAGTGCCGAGCCCAGGTTGGCGTCACCAATGGTGTAGTGCAGCACAATGGCGATGACCTCGCACATGACGGTTCCGAAGACCAGCGCGCCAACCGCGGTGCCTCGGGTGGGGTGCTCGTACGCGAGGAACTTAGGGAAGTACCCGTCCTTGGCGATAGCGAAGAGCAGTTGGCCCATGAAGAAGATGTATGAGTTGGGGCTCGAGGTCAGAGCGATGACGGTGAGCCACTTAAAGACCGTTGTCGTCGCCCCGTTACCGAACACGGTCTGGAAACTTGTGACGAGCGGCGCCGACGCATTCGCCATGGCAGCAGCTCCGGGGGCGATGAGCGAGCTGAATGTGGCGGTGCCAAAAGACAGGAAAACAAGCGTCGTGATGCACATCAACAGGCCTCGCGGAACGTTCTTCTCAGGCTCGATGGTCTCGTCGCTGGCGAGCGGGAGCTCCTCGATGCCGAGATAAAACCACATTGCAAAGGGGATAGCATGGATGGCATTGTCGACACTCGTGAACTCCCAGTGCTGCTGAACTACCCACTTGTCATAGTCGAGGAACGGGATCGACGCCACGAAGAAAATGAGCAGCAGCGCCACGCACAACGTGGTCGAGCATGCCTGCATTCGGAACGATGCCTGCACCCCGAAGACGTTCAGGCTCAAGAAGATGATGCCGAACGCGATGAAGAAGAGCGGGGCGAACTTGACGTCCACGTCGAAGAGCGTCTGCAGGTACGAGTAGACGGTGTAGAAGGTTGACGCGTTGACGGCTATCACCTTGAGCGTCTCGGCGAGTCCGCTGAAGAATGCTGCTCGAGGCCCGATCGCGTGCAGCGCGAAGATGTAGGGGCCTCCGCCCGTCGGGATAGTTGATGACAGCTCGGCGATGGAGAACGAGAGCATCACGTAGAGCACTGTCACCATACTGAGAACGATTAGCATGCCGTCGAAGCCGGCGATGAGGGCCGACTGCCAACCGTAGTACTGTCCACTGATGACGGCGCCGATGCCGAGGGCCCAGAGCTGCGGCGCTCTCGCGTATCGGTGCGGCGCTGGCTTGCCCCCCTGGATGTCCACGGAAACGCAGTCGACGCGACACATTCTAGTTGTCGAGTTTGGTCGAGCTGCTGCGGACGTGTGGGCTGCGAGGCTAATTCGAAAATGATCAGCGCTGGGGGAACAAGACGGTCATTGTGATGAGCAAGACCCCTCATTGGCCTTTTCAAGTGCGTCACTCATTCTTCAAGCTGCCGAATCGGGTTGACAACGAGCGCTACCGGTATTACCAGCACAACGCCTTATGGCAGCTCCTAGGGGAGAACTCCCAGCTGGGCTGCACTCAGCTACCTGAGCCAAAGATGAAGCTCGTTATCCCGAGTTCGGGTTGTGTTCTGCGTGGATAGACTCGAGCTTCGGTTCAAGATCGAAGCGGGCCGTCGATTAATGCGCCCAGTCCCTCGTAGATAAAGCGTTCGCGTCCCACAATCGAGAGAGGACTACATGTATCAGCGGAACTGTAAAACAGCAAGGGTGTTCCGGTGGTGTTCTGCCCAATTTGCGGTGCTTGGTGGCGGCGCACTCCTTTGCGCGTTGAAGCTGTCTATCGAGACACGGGTACGAATGAACATCTTGAAAAGCAAATGATGTGAATGGATGGGTGTACATGGCGACAACTACTACTGCCCAGTTGAGACGCGCACTTCGCTCCTAGCGCTGAGCAAGTTTTCGTTCATGTCTTTGGTTGTGATGGGCGAACCGAGCGTCTTGTTCTCGATCTTGGGCAGTACAGTCTTGAAGAAGTAGATGGTGCCAGCGATGAAGACAAGCACCGTCACCACGATCGATGCCAGGAAGATCGTGTCGCTCACGCTCGTGTACAGAATGGCGAAGATGGCAACGCCACACAGCAGCAGACCGACAAAGGCGCCGGCGAGACCGAACGGACTACGGTACGGGCGAGGGCGGTTCGGTTGCCGGAAGCGCAGGTACACGAACGATAGCAGCTGAAAGATGTACGAGATGAGAGCCCCCAGCAGCGTCAGGTTGATCAGCACGGATCCCAGGTCGTCGTCGCCGATGGCGTAGTGCAGCACGACCGCAATGAGCACGCAGCTGATGGTGCCGAACAGCAGCGCGCCCATTGCCGTACCGCGCGTCGGGTGCTCGTACGCGAGGAACTTGGGGAAGAACCCGTCTCGGGCGATGGCAAACAGCAGCTGGCCCATGAAGAAGACGTACGAGTTGGGGCTGGAGCACAGTGCTATGACAGTCATCCACTTGAAGAAGGTGGTGGTAGCACCCGTTCCGTAAAGCGTCTGGAAACTAGTGACGAGCGGAGCCGACACATCGGCCATGGCAGCAGCTCCGGGGGCGATGAGCGAACTGAAGACGGCCGTGCCGAACGACAGTACCACAAGCGTCGAGATGCACATCAATAGTGCGCGAGGAATGTTCTTCTCAGGCTGGATGGTTTCGTCGCTGGCGAGCGGGAGCTCCTCGATGCCAAGGTAGAACCACATTGCATACGGGATGGCCTCGATTGCACTGCTCAGGTCCGTGTATTTCCAGTCTTGCTGGACTACCCATTGGTTGTAGTCCAGGTGCGGGATGGAGGAGAAGAACATGATGAGCAGCAGTGCCACGCAGAGCGTCGTGGAGCACGCCTGCATGCGGAATGAGGCCTGCACTCCGTAGATATTGAGGCTGCCGAAGATGATGCCGAACGCGATGAAGAAGAGCGGGGCGAACTTGACATCGACGTTGAACAGGGTCTGCAGGTACGAGTAGATGGTGTAGAAGGTGGACGCGTTGACGGCTATCACCTTGAGCGTCTCGGCGAGTCCGCTGAAGAATGCTGCTCGAGGCCCGATCGCGTGCAGCGCGAAGATGTAGGGGCCTCCGCCCGCCGGGATAGTTGATGACAGCTCGGCGAGCGAGAACGACAGCGTCACGTAGAGCACTGTCACCATGGTGAGAACGATTAGCATGCCGTTGAAGCCGGCGACGAGCGAGGACTGCCAGCCGTAGTACTCGCCGCTGATGACAGCGCCGATGCCGAGTGCCCAGAGCTGCAGCGCCTTGGCGTGGCGGCGGGACGGCTCCAGCTTGGGCTCCTGGATGTCGAGGGACACGCCGCTGATGCGGCTGAGGCGGGCCATCTTCACTGGTCGGTTGTTCGGCGTGACAGCGCAGCGGACAGCACGAGGACAATTGGGAAGTGAGCTGGAGCGCTCCCAGCGAGCGCACCGCTAGCGGACATTCGCCGAGCGCAGCACCTTCCTCCTCCTTAACCATCACGCCGAGACTCGACGGACGACCAATCCACCAGCGGAGACCGCCTGTAATTGGCCGGGCAAGCGCGTAGCTGAACGCGTCACCGCCATCTGCTGCACTTCAAGGCACGGATCGGCGGCACACTGGGGCGATGCAAACTTTCTAAGGTTAACTTCGCACGGACTGGCCGTCTCCGCTTGTCCGCGGCGACCTGGCAGAGCAATGCAGGTTCGTGCAGGGAAATGCATTGCCGGTCGCTGTTCGACGCGTGGTAGGCTCTGTTGCAGGCATCGTTGCAGGGCCGGCTCGACCGGCAAAACGCGCTACATGTAGCACGCAGGCAGCCGAGCGTCCGAACGTCCTCTGCTTGTCGTCAGACATGGGTGACCTGCGAGCGTACTGCAATGGCCCGCTTAACACCATCGGCTTGCCGGCGAGATCGAAGCGGAGCGCATCGCCTCAGAAGTCCGGCATGCGGCACGGCGTGTAAGGCTTTGCAAGGCTGATATGGAGCGGTGGCAGCTCGGCAGCGCGGGGGAGAAGACCATTTGCAATGGTTTTGCAGGTCAGTTTGCTGCCGGAGTGTCCTGCCCTGCGGCGGTGTGCCTCGACTGAGGTGCAACGAACGCCGTTCGTTTAACATGGCTCTTGACATGCAAGCAAGACGGCAAGATCATCATTTTCTAGCGCGCTGATCATGCTTCGTTACAAGTTACACCCCCTGTGGGGCAAAGCTGGTCACCACGACGTGGTTGTTCCAGCCGGAAATCCCTCTTGTAGCCCGGGTATTTCCTACCTAGCTTACTGTCTAGGCTATCAGTCTCCCGACGTCGCCATCCTCGTCACGTCCAGCCGTGGGTCCGTCACCTTCGGTGCGGCTTGCGTGTCTTGCACTGCGCAGGTGGAATTTGCACGGCCTTGGGTCGGTGGGTCGCGGTTTGAAGCGGCAGTCTCGACTTGGGGCGCTTCTCGGGCACCAGGGTAAGGTTCGAAGAGTGGGCGAGCTTGAAGATCACTTGGAGTGGGGCTCGTCCGTCTGGTACTCGAGCAGCGCCCGGCAGCTGATGAACTCCCGCCCGCGTGTCTGCTTGATGTCGTTTTGGAGAATGGCAGACTTCAGATCATGCTACGCATCGGAGCGGAAATGGTTGGTCAATTTCGGCGTAGCGTAAGCTTGTCAATTGCGTTCCGCGTGCAGCAGATCACCATGAACGCTGTCACGCGGCCATGGTCTCCGCCAGGGATCCAGAAAATATAATTGATATTGAATTGGGCCTCGTAATGTCGATCAATCAATTATTGGGTATATTGGTGTATTGAACTTCACGATCACTCCAAGCTTCTTCTGGTTGGATATCAAACTTTTTTTGTTCAAAAGGAAATGAAGCCAATCAGGTACTTGCCCGCTACAGGCGAGTCATATCTGGCTTGAACAGCACCGATAATCGAGCCGTACTGCCGCGCTGCCTCAATTGACGTGTCGAAGAGCAGCCCCAGCTTGTTGTGGCTCAACTCCTCGGGGATAGTTTCACAACCACCTCTTCCATGTGCTTTCACAGAGTATCCACGCTATGTTGCCGAGCTTAAAGTACAACCCGCCTGCATTTTCAAGCAAGACCCGAGCGGAAGGTGCACCATCATGGTCCGGTCGAGTCAATAGTACGCGTTGGAAAGATCACTGGTGCCCACAATGACCTTACGAACAGCTATAGCGAGCGTGGCTAGCTCGGGAACGTACTCGGTCCTACAGCTCTCAATGTAGGATGGGATGCCTTTATGTTCGTGTGTCAGTCGTGCAAGTCGAGTTGCAGAGGCGATTGCAGAACGCGACTCTCGTCAATTCTCTTTGTATGAAAGTTTGTATGTGCGATTGAACAGGTATTGGCTTCCAAACCAATCAATTATTTCAATTTATTTATTGACATTTATTTTCTTCAATTAATGTTTCTGGATCCCTGGTCTCCGCTAGCGGTGCTAGTAGCGCAGCCCCTGTTGCCCCCTGTGGTGTCTGTTGCCTTCAGCTTCGCGATATGGCGGGTTTGTGTAGGAAAGCAACGCAAGGTTGGCAGTATTGTTGGGGTTTACAGACCGCCGAGCCATCGGACATCGACTGACGCGCCTGAAGCCCGAAGACACATGGCGTGACTCGATGCGCGTGGGGCGGATGGCGGCCCAATGGGCGTTGAAGCTGCTGCACCAGATGGCTTTCACCGTGTACCGCCGGTATGGTCTCCGATCTCTCGAGCCCCGCAAGGGTTTTATGGGATGCAGCTTGGCGATGAATTCGCGTAACATCATACAGCGGCAGCGGCATAGATCGCCTGCATTGGCGGCGTAATGGCGCACCCGATGGGGCCAGCTGGAAGAAGGCGCGCGGGCTCGGTTAGCAGAGCGGGGACATGCTACGCCATGGCGGCGACACCAAGCGCGGCGTCCGCTTCGCTCTCTCATTTTCGGATTTGCCTCCGCCCGCACTCCTCCTCCTCTCTTCCAGCGACTCCGCTGCACCGCCATCATGGCTCCCAGTGCCCACTGCGCGTGCAAGGACATCAAGCACCCGCTCGACCCGATCACGGCCGATGAGGTTCGCACATTGAAGCAAGTGCTCGCGGACGCGGGGTACTCGAGCCCGGAGCTGCGCTACGCATATGTGATGCTGTTCGAGCCGGACCACGCGACGCTGGCCAAGTTCGAGGCCGGCCATCTCGAGGAGATCCCGCGAGAGATCGGCGCGCTTGTGCTTGACCAGGCCTCCAACCGCACGTTCGACTTCGTGGTGGACGTCGTGGCTCGCCGCGTTGTGAAGGAGGTGGAGCTGGACCCGAAGACCGACGGACAGATCCCGGTCCTGGACCAGGACTACTGGGACGGCGACTCCATCTGCAAGGCCGACCCCGCCTACGTCGAGGCATTGGCGAAGCGCGGTATCACAGATCTCGACATGGTTCGCGGGGAGCAATTCTCGGCCGGCGTTTTCGGCTACGAGGGCGAAGAGGGCAACCGCATGATCCGCGTGCTGAGCTTCCTCAAGGTGGAGAACACGCACGCCATGTACGGCCACCCGATCGATGGTCTGGTGGCGCACGTGGATCTGACGAACCGCAAAGTCCTCAAGCTCGTCGACACGGGCTACACACACATCCCGATGGAGTCGGGCGACTACTTGGACCCCAAGATCACCGGGCCCATGCGCACGGACATGAAGCCGCTGCACATTAAGCAGCCGGAAGGCGCTAGCTTCACAGTCAAGGACAACATCATGTCGTGGCAGAACTGGGAGATCCGCGTCGGATTCAACGGCCGTGAGGGGCTCACGCTGCACGACATCTCTTTCAACGATCGCGGCCGCAAGCGCAAGATCATGAACCGCGCCTCGGTCTCCGAGATGGTGGTGCCGTACGGCGAGCCATCGCCCACGCACGACTGGCAGAACTACTTCGACGCTGGCGAATACCAGTTCGGTCGCCTCGCAAACTCGTTGGTGCTCGGCTGCGATTGCCTCGGCAAGATCCAGTACCTGGACGCGACTGTGGTTGACGACTTCTGCGAGCCGTTCGTGATCAAGAACGCAATCTGCATGCACGAAGAGGACTTCGGCACGCTGTGGAAGCACACCGACGTACTGGCGTCGCCGCCCACGGGGACGGTGCGTCGCCAGCGTCGCTTTGTGGTATCCTTCTTCGTGACTGTCGGCAACTACGACTACGGCTTCTACTGGTACTTCTACCTCGACGGCAGGATCGAGCTGGAGTGTAAGGCCACGGGCATCGTATTCACGTCGGGCCGACCGGAGGGTGAGTACGAGTACGCGACCGAGATGGCCCCGCGTCTTGGCGCGCCGTGCCACCAGCACTTGTTTTCGGCGCGCTTGGACATGGCCATCGACGGTAACAAGTGCCATGTCGATGAGCTGGAGGCGAAGCGCCTCCCGTTCAGCCCCGAGAACCCGCGCGGCAACGCGTTCATTCGCACGTCGACCCGCCTCAAAACGGAGAGCGACGCCCAGCGTGTGGCAGCGATGGACAAGGGCCGCGTGTGGCGCATCGCTTCGAGCGAGGCAAAGAACCGCCTCGGTCGCTCCACGGGTTACGCTCTGTTTCCCGAGGGCAACCCGGTGCTGCTGGCTGCGGACGGCTCCTCTATCTGGAAGCGAGCCAACTTCTCCACTAAGCACCTGTGGGTCACTAAGTATGCGCGCGACGAGCTGTGGGCCGCGGGTTTTGCGCCTAACCAGCATCCGGGCTTCGCCGGCCTGCCTAGCTACGTGAAGGACAACCGGCCGGTTGACGGCGAGGACATCGTCGTGTGGCACACGTTCGGACTCACGCACTTCCCGCGCGTCGAGGACTGGCCCATGATGCCCGTGGACTACGCCGGCTTCAAGATGATCCCCGAAGGCTTCTTCGACCGTAACCCGACGCTGGACGTGCCCGAGGACCCGAACGGCAAGGCCAGCTCCGACCTGCACGGCTGCTGCGCCTCGAAGGAACCCGTGGCGGAACCGTAAGAAGTAAGTAGCAAGACAAACCCGAATTGGTAGTGTAAAGTGTGAATTGCATTCATGAAGTTGCTTGAAGCTCTTGACTCGGTCGGAGGTCTCCGAAAGAGAGCAAAGTTGCCTTCAACTTTAAGTTGAAGTGAACATGTACCCAAATAAATGGACCAAAAACTCGGGATACGCAAAAAAAAGAGAGCACATCTGATCCGCGTCAAATGGACTCCAAGCCGCCGTCGGCCGATGCGCGCCGCGCCGAAGACAGCGCCCCCGTCCCTCCTCTCAACCCTCTTGCGGTCGATGAAGCACCGAGCGACCCCCAGGTGCCTTCAACCAGCGCAGGGTCCGCGCGCACGCAGCAGCAGCAGCCGAATTGCGAGGCGTCCGAAGCTCCGCCGTCTACGGCCTTATTGCCGGCCGCACCGGACCTGCGGCGGTCCTCATCCTCCAGCGGCGCTTCCCGTGGTATGGGCTTCGTCATGAGCGCGGGTGCCGGTCGCCGGACCAGAAGCCGCAGCGACGACGGAGACCGTGCGTCCTCTGAGTTGGTGCTGCAGTTGCAGAGGCTCTGCCGGCGCCAGAGACAGCGCTCTGAGGAGCGCGCTTTCGTGCGGGACGTGGAGCGCGTGCTGGCGCTGCTTAGAGTGCAGGCGCCCGCGTCGAACGCGACGTCGGCCACGTTTCCCGGACCCGAGACGCTTGGCAGTGTGCAGGAAGAAGACGACGCGGCGGGGGACGAGCGACGCAGTTCCGTCGCCAGCAACAGCTCGACTTTTAGTAGTGGCAGCTCTTTGAACTCCAGTGACAGGCTGCAGACGTCGCGCGTGACGCTGACGCTCGCGGAGATCGACGCGCTGCTGGACTGCATCGCAGACTTGTTCGACCACAGGAACGCGGACGTGCGCGCGCTGGCCTTTGAGGTAGTGCAGTTGTGTCTTCTACGGTTTGGAGAGAGACTGACCCCCGCACTCAGGAGAAAGATCTACCTCCGACTGGAGACGCACCCGCCAGGAGATTTTTTACTGCGTCAGAAAGCGCTCCGAGCGTTAACGCAAGATGGTCGACACTTGGAACCCTTTCACGTGGAGCTTGGGTGGTTCTTGCTGCGCTTGTTGGAGCAGTCGGATGCCCAGCGCGACCTTCTCGGTCTGATCCAGAGCATCTTGCGTCGCAGTCCTCGTGCGCTGGATCGGGACAAGGTGATCGCGATTGTCTCGCTCATTAGCTCCCGGTGCGATATGGCTTGGAGTCGCAGCGACTTGGATGCTTGCCGCAGATTCGTTGCCTTCTTCCATGTGCTGGCGGTGCAGGATTTAGCATACGCAGCTAGCACCCCAGCGTGTTTGCGGTCGCTGTGTTGTCTTGTGAATGCGGATGGCCACGGAACATGGTCGGTGATGAAGCTGCTGCTCAATGGAAACTCGGGCTTCCTTGTACTGCGGGGTCTGCTGCAGATACTGGAGCATCCGACGGGGGCTAACTCGCCTTGGGCACTTCGAGGCGCAGTGTTCTTTGTTGGTATGTCCTGTTGGGGTTCTCAGCGAGTGGCCAAGTTCAACGACATTGCGTGGGCTCCCATCCTGCTCGCTCTTGAGCAAGCCTTGGAATGTTGTCGGGGAGTGGTTATCTTCGAGGTGATCTTGTCTATCCAGCGGCTTGTGAAGAAGTTTGGAGCGGCTCATCCGTCAGTCAGCGGTGGCCAAGCCGCCACTTCCAGTTCTGTCGGCGCGTCAGCCAAGCCGGTTTCTCACTCGGACTCTAGTAGCAGCTCAGGCACAACTGCAACGAGTGAAACTAACACTTCAAGCTCCAGCGGAAACAGCGATACACGGCGTCTGGTGATGGAGTGGGATGTTATCGTACGCATGCTCCAAACTCTGCGACCATGGGTGTCTATGACTGATGAGACTGAAATCGAAGACGCACCTCAGCGAGCTGTACCCGTCGATAGCAGGAGGCCCGAAGCAAAAGTGCCTCGTACAGCGGCCATCCATCCGACGAATGATTTGCCCGAGCAACCACAACACCAGCTTTCGGTGTCGATTCAGCAGACGCGAATTCCTCGCGAGCTTCTCGACACCTTGCAAGCTGTGGAGGAGCTTGTAGAACAGCGCCGATTTGCTGGCGATGTGGACGAGTTTCTAAATGTTCTCGAGGACTATTTGCCGCATCTCAGTGAAAACTCGATGCTCTTCTTACTGCGGCAGCGTGCAGAAGCAGCACACCCCGGCTATCATCTCGACTGGTTGACAACCTTATCAGCGACAATGCGGACATTCTTCTCGCGCGTTGGTGCTGATGGCGACGCCCTTCCTATCCCCAGTGCAGTGCGCTTGGAGGCGCTCGAATTACTACGCGTCAATCTCTGGACAAGTCGCAACGTATGTGAGGACCGAGTCATTGAAGAAGTGGTAATTCCGACTCTCGGTCGTGTGTATGAAGACCCTGACGCAGAGGTGCGTCGCCGAGCGCTTGGGTTCATCATTGAGGTGGCTCGGCAGCTTGAAAGTGTCAAGTTTGACTCCCTACTGGACATCCTTGCTAGCGCAATGGCGCTTTCGAGCAACGAAGACGCCCAGCTCGTGGCAGCTTCGGGCATCGTTGCGCTCTTTTCTTCTGCTTTCGACCATTTGCCTCCTGGTCGTGCTGTGCGCATGTACGACCTAATTGCCACCACCGTCGAAACCCATCGCAGTCGTTCAGTTCGACATGTTGCGCTCACGTGTCTGCTGTACGTGTGCGAAGCCCGCGCAACTGATGGAAAACTTCAATGGAAGGAGCAGCAACAAGTTCGGACGTCGCGGTTTCTTTTTGTGTCTCGGCGAGCTGCGCGTATCAATGCGTCGGGTGTGCAGTTGACGGCTGCTTGTGTACCGGTGGCACGGTCACTGCGAGCCCTTCTGACGTTAGTGAGTGCGGAGCCCGATGCGGAACTTTTCCGTATGGCTGTCCAAGGTATCAGGTTGATGCTGGAAAATCGTACGATTCTCGAAGATGTGGATATCAGCGAAGTGTCGGCCAAGATCGTCGCTAGTATTGACTACCGGGCGTTTGGCCGCGCTGCAATTGCGGACGAAGTTGGCAGGCTACTGCTTGACGAGACGAAGGACAGGGATGGAAATTCCGCAGCGACGATTTCTCGAGACCAGAAACCTCAAGGAGATTGTAGACACGCAGGTCGCTCGATCCCGCTAACCGATGCTGAGCTTGTCCGTTCGATTCATGCTTCAACACGCAGCATTGATGCAGAAAATGGGGACAAGTCGGCAGCGTCGTTCTGTACAAGTGTGCGCGCTACAGCTGCTTTGGTCGCTAAAACCCAATTTCTCTCCATGGGGATCGAGCTCCTCCAGTTACTCGTAAGCTACGAGACTCAGCTCCACGATAACGCCGTGCAAGAAGTCGCGCGGTGCCTGATAGGAGCGATGGAATTGCGTTTGGCGGTTGCTGAGAAGGACCTATTTGCTGGCGGCTGTACTGCAGAGGAAGCGTCGACCTTGTCTGCGTCAGCATCTTCGCCTAACATGCTTTATCGCCACGAAGAAGAAAACTCCCAGCTCGATGCACCTGACCGTTACGCATCTGGGACATCACTTGGGTTTACGTCTCGGGTGCTCTCACGTTTTCAGACTTCGGCATCGCACGGCAACCTCTTCCATGCTCTCTCCGGGTCCGTAAGTAAGTCGTCATTAGGGTTGGCCATTGCGCGCACAAGTTCCACCACGTCAGCACGTCCAACCCGACAAGATCGAGCCCAGCTGCAAGGATTTCTGCGCCAACTCTTTGATTCCGAGTTCAAGTTGTTGCACACCACCACGACAGCATTGAGTTTGTTAGCGCTGCTCGCTCCAGTTTCAGTGTTGGGTCAGGTCGATGAAGTGCTTCGAAGTTGTCGTGGGTGTGTTACTACCGTGGACGGGGATTTTCGGCCTGATGCCTTCGTTGCTGTGTTGGAACTGCTGTGTACCATCGTGCCGATTCTAGCTGCCGAACAAGAGGACGACGCGCTGCCAACACGTAAGGCAATCGTTGAGGCACTGCTGCTCGGCTTCGAATACGCAAAGTCAAGGCAGCTTGCCTACCTCGCGTTCCGCCTTCTCTGCCAAGTCATTCATCAGAGCGACCACAAGAACCGAGTCTCGCTTGCAGCACTGGCGATGCCAACGCTGCAACAGTGTACTCGTCGAGCAAACAGCCTTCTTGCGGAGGCTGCGGTCGACTTTTTGATGTGTTACGCGTACTCGCAGTCAGCGGTGCCACCTCCGGCGCTCTGTACTCGACAGCAGATGAAAACGAGTGAAAGTGAAACCACAAGTTCGGCTGGAGAGTCTTCTCAGACAAGAACGAGGTCTTGGGTGTACAGAAGATCATTATTGACAATCACCACGAACTTCCGCGGGGATGCATCACTGATAATCCGGAGAGCCAACTGCACAAACCGATGGGAGCTGGATGCATGCCACGATCTCTCGGCTGCCTCCTCTCTACTGTTTTCACGTCCTCTCCACGACACGCGAAGCAACAACCTCACAGACTCTGATCCACCAACCCAGCGCCAAGTAGTGATACTTGGAGCAAGACCCGCAGCGATTTCGAAACGTTTGGCACTCCCAGCCGAGTTAAGACCCTCTTATGTAAGTCACTCGCGCTCACATTTCTCTCAAAAGTTGTCAAGTTCCGAGAGCAGCAGCAGTTCTGGTGGTGGACGTGGTTTGAGACCCTACAGGGATGTTGTAGTAAATGGAGGAGCTCAAGATACGACGACAGATTCCATTCACTTAGCGACAGGGACAGCGACAGCGCTACCACCGTTACCAGCTTATGATGGCATCGGTGGATCGCCGTCGTATTACTGCGAAAATGCACAAGGTACGACGACAGACAGGTATCAGAAAAGGTGTCCTGGCTGGTCTGATCGTATGAGTTGTTGTTACTGATGTTTATAGTACGCCGACAGCCCCAGCGAACCATGAGTCGCTCAGCACCCAGAAACAGCGCAAGGCATTCAAGGCAAGCGGAAGGAGAGGACGGACAAGAAGGTTCACCGGGCAGGCTTACGATTCGTGCTATTCAGGAAGATGTCGAAGAAAAGGATGACGACTCGACAAGTCAACAGCGGCACGTGGAAATTGAAGATGACCAGGACGGCAGTGAAATGGATGATTTTTCGCTTAATGACAGCGTGGGCGAGGAGCCGAGTGTTCCAGCAGTGACAAGTCCGATGCTCCAGGTTTCAGACAGCAGCTCTTCTGGGTCTATGGAACGAAACGCCGTCAGAAACTCGCGCGGGCACGCAGCCCTGGCTGAAGAGGATCAATACGATCCTATTCATTTGATGATGCAGCTCTTCGATCTCACAGTGAAGAACCGCCCACAGATGCTCACGGATGGCCCCTCCTTGAAGCTGGCGCTGAGCGTACTGGACCGTACTCCCGAGTACGAAACCCACAAGATCGGCCTGCTATACGTTCGGGACGAGAAACAAACCTCTGAGCCTGCTATCCTAGGGAACACCGGTGGCTCATTGCGCTACTTGCAGTTTCTGCGCGGACTGGGCACCTTCACAAAGTTGAAGGGGCTTCCTGGATACACGGGAGGGCTCGACACGACAAGCAACAGCGATGGCAAGTTCGGTCTCATCTACAAGGATGCGTGCGCACAGGTAACTTAAACCTCAGTTGGCGCAGGTGGTTAGTGTATGATTTGGCTGACAAATGTTTGCGAACTGATCCACAGATCATGTTTCACGTGGCCACAATGATGATTCCTGAAAGTAATCACCCCGAAGGAAGTAGATCTTCGAGTATTTTCACCTCGATGAAGAAGAAGCGCCACATCGGCAATGATTTTGTGCATGTGGTGTTCAAGGTAAGCACTGCACAGATTGGAGTTTATGCTTTACAATCCGAGACTTACGGGATTCCCTTATTTTTGCAGGAATGCGACGAAGAGTACGATCTGCAAACACTTTCGGGGCAGTTCAACGACGTGCACATCATTATTCAGCCCCTGAATGACCGCAAGTACCGCACAGAAGTGCACGTCAAGCCAGGAATTCCACCTTTCGGCCCGTTGTACGGAAGGCAGATTGTGGCCAGCTCCATTATCTCGGAAAGCGTGCGCCTCACGTGTCTGAACGCCAATCTGGCATGTCAGGTGTTCCATCAGGATCTGGTGGGGTTTGCTCTCAATTGCGAAGAGCGAATGAAGCAAATCAAGCAGCTTGGACTCCGACTCGCTACGCCGGATGAATGGAAGTAGCTGTGGCTACATGACAGACTTCCAAAAGCAGAAATAAATGCTGAGCTGAATCAAAGCAATCGGTAATGCTAAGCGTAAGCTTGTGGGAGTCTCTCCAGATCGAGCTGCAAGGGAAGCACTCTGTCGACCGGCTCGTCTCTCGGTGAATACTGCCGTGCTGTAAGCCTGGTCGAAGTTGCGCTATTGCGCTTACTGACCCCTCTTACATCCCTTGCCACGGTGATTGTTGGAGGTATGGTGTCGTTGGCCCCTCCAGAGGCGGGAACAAACGCCAACGGTATGTTCTGGTCGCGTAGGGTTTTAGTCCTTTGGTGCTTTACGCTGTCGTTCGTGGTGCAACTGAAGGAGGCGATGTCGATTCTCCCAATGTCGCATTAGTCTCATTGTGTGTGGGAGGTCTGGCGTACAGCTACTTCTCTCCGTGGTGATTGGTTTTCCTGTGCCATTTCTGATGCCATTCACAGCTCCAACACGATTCGTTTTTTACTCCCGGCACACCTGGTGATTCACCGCTTGAATTGAACGTTGAAGCCAACGGCCGTTTTATACCACGTCGCAGATTTCCGCCTGAGTTGCACTACAGTTGCGCGTATCCAGCTTGAGCAGTCGCGACTCAATAATAAATAATTGCGCTCTTCCTGCAAATGCGCACAAATCCTGATGGTCGCTTTCCAGTGTTTCGCTCGCTTGCGTCATGGCTGGCCCTGCTTTTCCTCTTCGTGGCCTCCTGCATGGCGCTAGAAGTGCTGCTCGAGGTGCCGTTGCCGCTGGAGCCGCCGCCCGAGCACCGGCCGTTCCTGCTGCTCTCGGACCAGGAGCCCGTGGACACGCTGGAATCCTTTCGAGTGCGTCACAGCCAAACCAAAAGCTGGAGATACAATATGCTGGTGCAGATCTGTCGCCAGCCACGCGTGGTTTGTCGCCGCGAGGTCCCGTTGATCTACTCAACGGAGATCAACGCGCCAGGAGGTGGGACGCTGGGGCGGCTAGAGATTTTGGAAGGCGTCGAGCCGGCGGACGTGGTGCTCGCTTTTGCTCTGCAGCACGACATTGGACGACGAGGGAGGGCGGTGATATTGAACGCTGTGTGTGCAGTGCCTCATGTGGTCTGCTCGCGTTATAACGCTCTGATGCACTCAAAGACGGTCAGTGGAGACGGCGGACAAGTCATCGGCCAGCTTGAGATCTATGACAATGTGGAACCTGTGGATCAGATCTACCGGTTTGTAAAGGACCATAAGCTGCCGCTCCGTGCGATGGAACAGTTGCTGAGTGTGACCTGCTTGGCTGTTGGGGAGACTCAATGCTCGCGGGAAACTCCAATGGTGTACTCGCAGCGAATTGTAGCGAGAGATGAAGAGACGGGGGAGCCTCGTCAACTGGGAACTCTACAAATTGCGCTAGGAGAAGAGCCGGCGGATGTGGTACACAACTTTGGACTAAACTACGGCTTGACGAAGCCGTTCAGGCAAAATCTGGTGAGGACAGTGTGCGAAGACAAGTACGTCACGTGCAAGCGCCTTAAGCCGATCGTCTTCTCTTCCCCAGTCACCGTGGAAAATGGGACGACGGTAGGGATTTTGTCGATTCGAGAGGATGAAGAGCTAGCGGATGCAGTGCGCAGGTTTTCCAGGCAGACGAACATCACCCGAGATTTGCAGATTTCGTTGCTGCAGGCACTTTGCGGGACGCGGGAAGGGATTCTGTGCACTCGAGGCCAAGCGCTCCGACGGTCTACACCGGTAAGTGACGGCAGTGGACAGATTTTGGGCTACGTGGATATCTACGAGGGCCAGGAGCCTGCAGACGTAGTGTACCAGTTTGCAGAGCAGCATGGTCTAGCTCCTGGAGATCGCGAGGTGTTGCTTGACAGTTTGTGCAATCCTCCAAAGCCAGTCTCGAACGAGGAAGATGTCAAGGATGAAGATGGAGTTGAGCCACTCGAGTGTTCTCGCTATGCGCCTGTCGTGTTCCGAGTGCCTGTAGCTGCGCAGAACGGGTCCCAACTTGGGGTTTTGGAGGTACTGGCGAACGAGGAGCCGGCTGATGCTGTTGCGAGGTTCGGGAACAAGCACGAACTGGGCCCAGAAGAGAAGAAGAGCATCGTCGCCGGAGTTTGCAAGGCAAGTGGACTGGAGTGCACACGTGAAGTCGGGCTTCTCTACGAAGCAGCGTACACCCTTCCTGCTGGCCAACGAGAACTACTGCCCTTTTACGACGGACAGGATTCCACAGACGTCATCTACGAGTACGGCCTGATGCGAAACTTGACCCTACGCCAGCGACAGAAGTTCCTCATTGAAGTGTGCAATGAGCCACGTAAGCGTCCGAATTGCACGCGCGCCGAGCCGATGCTGCTCAATATTCCGGTGTGGGAGTCCGCAAGTACGAAACTTGGCGACGTGCAGATACTGGAAGGCCAAGAACCTGTCGACGTCGTGTACGCGTTCATGGAGAAGCACGACCTGTTCCAGACGGCGCCTTTGAACACGACCTTATTGGAGATCGTGTGCAACAGCACTCGAGTCGAGTGCAACCGCACGCAGCCACGGCGTACGCTTTTCTCGGTCCAAGCCACGTATGCTGGCTTATCGCACACGCTCGAGTACGTGCGCCCCGAGTCCGATTGGATCTGCGAGACGGAGCCCCACGGCGGTCAACGGTGCGTTCACTACGTGGAGATTCTCGCTCACAAGTTCTGCGAGCGGCACATGTACGACTGGGCTGCGTGCGATTCGCGCATCCTCGAGGCCTTGCGTCAACAGCTCGAGTTCTACGAGATCCGCATGTGGAAAGCCAAAGACATGTACGCGAAACTCGGTTTGGTGAAGACTGCCAGTCGGGAGCAGATCGACGCGGCGTACAACACGTTGGTCAAGCGCTTCAACAACGAGACAGAGCCGTACAAATACGACAAGCTCAAGGAAGCGTATCGCGTACTGAGCGACCCAGAGGAAAAGTACTTCTATGACTTGCCGTGCGTCAAGCTTTTCGGGTGCCTGTGCGGCAAGCGCCAGAAAGACGGAGGAATCACCTTCACGCCGGACTAGTAAAAGCTAAGACGTCAGCCAGCTAATGCAGATTTTAGGATAGCACGACGATAAGCATCCGTTAGCATCGTTACCATAACACGTTGCGATCTTCTTGTCTTGAAAAGGCACGGCTGAAGCGCTGATGACCACACGATCAGCGAGATCCGATACTGGGATGTCTTTTGCGGGTCACTAGTCGAGCATCCAATGAGTGTGTCGGTGCAGAACGAGCTGCTTCAGGCGGCGCACGAGCTGTCGGTATCAAGGCTGCTGATCGGCATCTCAAGTGGGCTGTCGCTGCTCGGAGCTCTAGGGATGATCGCGCACTTCCTGACTTTCCAGGAGTCCCGGAGATGCGGCAGGCGGCTGCTGTTCTGCTTGCATTTGGCAGATGCAGGCACTGCTTGCGCTTGGCTCCTAGTGTTTCTGCTACCAACCCCTGACGAAGATACACTCGACGTCCACACAGCAACGATATGCACTATTCAGGTTGGTAGCGTGCGGGGCAGCGTTTGCTTATCGCGTTCTCATTGATTCGGATTGCTTCTTGGCTATTGAACGGCAGGGCTATTCGCTGGTATTCTTCCCATTAGCGTCGTGCTTTTGGACTGCATGCTTTGCGTTCCACCTATTCCAGCTACTCGCGCGGCGACGTAAAGCACCCGAGCTGTACGAGGGCCGATATCATCTCGTGTCATGGGGGATACCTATCGCGGTAAAGCGTTTGCGTGTGGTTTCGACAGCTCATAAGCTTGCCAGAACTCACCACGGTTGGTTCCTGCTGCGATAGACTGTGGTCCATTTGTACATGCAGGCGTTGGCTGGTACAAACCTGGTAGGCGAGAGCGGACGCCCTTGGTGTTGGATACGTTCATGGAGCGACAATCAGTGGAGTGTGCAAGCGTTCTACGTCCAGCTTGTGGTCTTCTACGCCCCCGTAGTGCTCTCCTTCCTGCACAACCTCGTGACGTACGTGATGCTGCTGTACGTCATGGTGAGCTTCTCGTCATAAGTTATCGCATGTTGCTGCTGTGTGTCTCTGATCACTCATTCTATCTTGTTTCTGGAGTAGGACGACATCTTGTCGACGAGCATGGAGACTCGCATTCATCACCGCCTTCTGCTCTACACCTGGGCATTTTTCCTGCCAAATGTGTGGATCGTCTTCACGTTCGCGTACCAAGCCGTAGCTCCGGACCACGTCCTGGACGCACCGCTCCTGTATTTAATGAGTTTCTTCACTCCACTCCAGGTACGCGTGTCACAACCTAGAATGATCATGAAAAAGCTTTTGCTAACCCTCACATTACTGTCTGGCAGGGAGCGATGAATGCTGTCGCGTACGGAATGAACCGAACGGTAGGTTTCTTTGCATCTCAATATTGATCCCCATTTCTTCGTAAAGGTATTGACCAGGATGCATCTTCTGCCTTTCTACAGTTCCGAGAACGAGTACGAAACTCTGTAGTGCAAATGTGTGCAAGATAACATGAAGTATGTAGCCATCTTCCAGCAGCTGTTTTTGTGCATTTTGTATGGAAATCGTTGGTCTCGGACAAGCAATGGACTCCGAGTGCGGCGTCCGGGTGGCGTCCTTCCTGTCGTTGAGTGATCGGCGCCAACTCCACGCAGTGAGCAGAAGATGGCTCTTCACTTGCACATGGTTGCAATTCGGTGACAATGAAGAAAGGAAGTCCGTGTGGGACCTGCGCAGCCGCGCATTTCGACACGACTGGTACACGTTCATCCGGAGCGAGTGCCACTCGTTTCTGCCGCTGGTGTTGGGGCTACTGCCTGCCGCAGCGATGGCCGAGACGATGGAGCTCAAGAAAGGGCTCTGCCTATCTACCAACACCGGACAGCGACCGTCGTTCGAGAACGTTCACGCGCGCAGCGGCTACATCCAGCAGAAGATCAACCGCTGCGGGAACCTGCCGAACTTGCTGCTGACGGAGGAGCTGGGTGAGCTGCGCTCCGAGCTCTTTCGGCGCCAGCAACCGGCGTGCTGGAATATAGCGCTGTATGGCGGTGGGCCTGGGTTCGACGCCATCGGACTCGTCTTCATGCGCGATTACATTCGAGCTGCGGACGTGAGCTTTCGCACCACCGTGTACGACAACGAGCCAGGGTGGAAGTGTGCGGTGGACGCTGTGCAACAGACAATAGACCGACTTGGCCAGCGCAACGCCTCGTTGAGCTTCAAACATTGCGATATCACGTTGGACGCCCACAGCGAGGAGAACGTTCACGTCCGGGAGGCGCTGAATGCCACGCAGTTGCACGTGTTCTCCTTCGTGTGCGTGGAGAACTTCCGGCTGCTTCGTGACAGCGAGTACGCGTTCCTCCGCTCACTATTTTCACAGTGCGTTGTCGGCAGCTACTTCATCTTCGCGGACTCCACTCACCGCCTCTGGCCAGCCATATACGACGTGGCCAACACCACCGCGCCCAACAGATTCCGGGTCTGGACGCCATTCGCACGGAGCTGCCACTACGCACTCGTGTTGCAGAAATTACCACCGCACTCCAAACCAGCATCCAGCTACCCATTCTACTCGCAATCCATCAACAAGCTCGAGGACTTCCGCCAACACCATCAAAAACACCTCGAGACCATGGACACACAGGACAAAGAGGTCCAGGACGAGCAGGACCAGAACTTGACGTTGCTGTTCATGTAAATAGCCGCTCTTACTCAATATACGTGCACCACACCACACACTGTCGTCCCTACGAACCAATCGCATATTATAACCCCCTTCCCGAGTATGACCGAGGTGACGGTGTCTCGCCGCGACTCGGCGGCCTCCGCTCCATCCCCGCCCGACGAGCTACTGCGCGCCGTGCTGGACGAGGAGAATCCTACGGTATCGGCTCCGCTGGTGTCCGCGTTGTCCAAGGATGCGACCCTTTCGCGCTTCGTAGGCTTCATCACGCGACTGAATTCCGCCCCCAACGCGCTTCCCGACGGCCCCGACGCCAAGAAAGTGGCCGCTGCAGCAGACGCGGCTCGCCGTCGAGAAGAGGAGACGCAGATCCCCGTGACGCCCGAGCTGCTGGCCTCGTACCGCGCCACGATGCTGCTAACCAACGACGACACGGCGGACGCGCTGCTCACGTTCCTGGGGGACAAGAGCCAGCTGCTGACACGCTGTCTGTTTGTCGTGTTCCAGCGGGACGCGCAGGGCAATCTGCGCCACGCCTGTCGCGTCATCGACCACCTGCTCCGCTTCTATCTGGACGACGTGTACGACGTGCTGGGCATGGACGCCAACACGGTGCAGCGCTACATGGGCGCCATGCTGCCCTACCTCGAGCACGCGCCCGTGGCTGAGCTCTTCCTCACACTGGTATGCAAGCCGCACAGCGCGTCGGTCATGCGCTTCTACGCCTCCACGCCGCCTAAGAAGTGGGCGTTTTTCAGGGCTCTTTCGGAGTGGAAGGTGCTGCTCGTGCTGGCCGACCACGTCTGCAGCGTCGAGTTTGGAGAAACCCACACTATTGGAGCTGCTGATGTCTTCGTGGAGCTGCTGGATCGTCTTGCGGCCGACGAGAACGGCCAGCTGCTGCTGCAGCCCGCTGCCTACTGCCCCGAGCTGCTCGAAGGACTCATCAAGGCGGCGGTGGAGCCTGAAGACCCCAAAAGCAACACCGGCCAGAGGACGGTGGGTCAGCGCACCGCCGCGATGAAGTGCGTCTTCCGGCTGCTGCAGAAGAGCACGCTGGAGAAGGTGCAGGGCCCGCCCACGAGCCCGTACCAGTCTTTCGGCGCCACGATCGTGAACCTCGTGCCCAACCAGTTGGGGCCGCTGCGTGAGAAGATCTACGAGCTGGTAGAACAGCATCTTGGTGAGCTTCTGCGATACCTGATCCAGAAGTACGTGAGCCAGCAGAATATTGAGATGCCCGACGAGGAGTCTGGCAAGCCGCTGCCGGAGAGCGCCGTCCGCCACACGGCGTACGTGGTCAAGGTGCCTTTCACGGAACTGCGGCTTACGCTGGTGGAGGCGCTGGTGGAAATCGTGGCGCACAACCCGCGCCTGATGAGCGAACACTTTGACGCGAACGTCTGGCGCGTGCTGGTCACGTGGTTCTTCGAGTACGCGCACAACAACCTGTATCACGCAGCCTTCTATCAGCTTGTCTTCATTGCGCTGCGCACGGACAACCAGCAGGCACTGGAGGTGCTCGTCAAGAAGCTGAAACTGGTCACTCTGCTGGTGGAACACTACCGTGAAGACGGCGACAGCACCAGCAACAAGGGCTACATTCTGCAGATTTGCAACGCGATCCGTCTGCAGGCAGCTTCGCAGTCTCCGGAGGCGTTCCTGCGGAACTTCCTGCAGTCACACACGACCTGGCGTGGCTTTGAGCAAGAGCTCCGGGACCAAACCAACCTGCTTTGTGTGAACGGTCTGGGTTTTACGGTGCCTCAGACCATCCGCCCGGGCTATCAGAAAGACTCGTGGCAGATGCTCAACGAGGAGCAGGCAGGAATTGACCATGGATCGGAGTTCGCGCGCTCGCTTGGCTTTGTGGACGACGTCGCATGGCCCGAGGAGGACGCAGCGGACGGCAACAAGAAGCGCAAGAAAAAGAAAAAAGGAAAGAGGAATTCGCTCCACCCGAACAGCAATGGCAACTACGATGACGAGGCCGGTAGTACCGATGATGAGTTCACCGCCAAGCCCGAGGATGCCGCTGCCGCCGCGTTGATAGCAGCAGAGGAGGCCGAGCTAGCTGCCAACGGTTCTATAAAGTCCGGCGCCCCCAACGGAGCAAGCACTCCCAAGAAGAAGAGGAAGAACAAAAAGAAAGCGCACAAGAAATAGAGGCGTGGACGCAGCGGAAGGTAAGTTAGGGTAGAGATCATGGTGGCGACGCACCACATTAGCAGATAGGAGGAAACACGGAGCTGCAGGACTGGACGAGTGAGCAGCGAACGAGTCATTCGTGTGAGCGACTATACGCCTGGGCAACGCACGCTGGAGTAGAACTTGGTTGCACCCGATCACAGGAATGCCTAGATGTCGGTTCCCCGGTGTGATAGAGACGACGAATGACCACATTATCATTTTGCAACACACGGATGCTCCTGGAGGCGGCCGGAACAGCTCGCCGTCGTTAACGGGGAAAACAGTCGGCAGCTCGTACGTAAGTTCAAACGGATCTTCGACTGTCTTGATGTCGTACGGGTGAAAAGCACCGCCGCTACCATGCGGAGCTCAGCATCGCGAAGCGCATGCCAATGCATTGCCGAGGTCCCGCCAGGAAGGTGACAAACTTGAAAGGCGAAACTGGCGCAGCTTGCCCGTCTCCGAGTCGATCCAGCGTTCCGGCTTGTACTCGGCCGCATCTTCTCCCCACGTCGACTTGAGCCGCGCAGAGGCGTAATGGCAGACGTACACGATCGAGTTCTTGGGGATGAAAGTCCCGCAACTGAGAGTCGTGTCTTGGTTCGGCGAACGCGTCGTCATACTAGTGTTGAGGCGTAGGTTCTCGCGCATCGCGGCTTCTAGGTACGGGAGTCGTCCGAGCTGTTCCATCGTAGGTGCGTCAATCTCGCCCGAGAGCAATTCCGGTAGCTGTTCACGAATTTCGTCGCGAAGCTTACGCAACACCTCGGGGTAGCGATTCATCATGACCACGAACCACTGCAGAACGAACGATGAAGTGTCCTTGCCGGCAAAGAAGAAATTGACAGCCATGTCTTGCAGTTGCTGGGCATCCGTGAGTCCTGACTCCATGAAGAACGAGAGCAGATCCTTGGTGGGGGTCTTCGGATCTTCCAGCACGGGATCCCCAGGCTTCGAGCTCGCCACCTCATCCGCTTCTTTCTGGGCGAAAGACTGCACCACAACATCGTTGACTATGGCCGTAATGATGGCCATGTCCTCCTTGCCTCGGCTAGGTTGAGCCACCGCTTCAGTCGCCAAAGGAACATTGGCTGTTGGCAACGAAACTGCAGCAAACGTGACATGTTGTCGATTGCTTGAATGAACGGATGCTCCTGTTCTAAGTCGAGCTTGCTTGCGTCCAAGCCATGCAGCTCCACCCCAAAGCCAATCTTCGTGAACACGTCGCTCGTGAACTGGGAGATCAGCGACTTGATGCTCACCAACTTGCCTTCCTCTGCACAGCGATCCAAGAGCTCACGGAGCTTGATGCACTTGTCCTTCACCTCCTCCGTCATGACTTCTCGCATCATTCGGTTCGTGAACAAGTGGCTCGCCGATTTGCGTTGCTGGCTCCACCTGTGTCCGTCGACGGCGATGATGCCTTCGCCCAAGAAGTCCTTGAGCACGTACGACATGGTGGCGCCACGCTCGAAGACATGCAGCTGGTTCTTGAACAAGTCTTCGTAGCTTGCCTGTGACGAGATCACGAAGGTCGAGGGCTGCCCAACGATGCTCATGAGCCATGGCTTTCCTCCTGCGAGGGCGCTCTGGTCGGCCATCCAGTCTACGAACCGCTCTGTCTGGAAGAACATGGCGTCCAGAGTGTTTCCCAACACGGGCAGCGTGGACGCAGGACGATGAATCCGCCGGAAGCTCTCATCTGCAGCCTTCTCTTGAGGGGTACGCGTAGCGCGAGCAACAGCCTTCCAGCCGAGTATCATCACGAAGAGAGCAGCTCCGACAAGCACGGTGCGTTGCTGGCTGGATGCGTGCTGGGCGAGAGTCCACATCTTCTTGTCACTTGAGTTGAAGAGGGGAGAAGCAAAATGAGAGGCCGTGAAGCTCATGATGAGCATCACCTCGTGGTCGGAACCACCAGCACCGCAGACGGTGCTGCAAATTGAGTATTGCAAAGACTGGCAGTAACTAACAAGATGCAACCATTCCTTGCACGGTCCGGTGAAAGCAGCATGCCGAGACTACCTGCTCATAGAACAAACACGACAACACGTGGCCACCAAGATTCCTCGACTCAACCATTATTCCTTGCGCAAGTGATCACGCACACGCTGCACATTTTGAGTCGCCGGGTTCTTGTGCTTGAACACCACCTTTTCCTCTGTGCGCTTTCATCGAAGCCAGCGGAATCGGGACCGGGGGACATCTATCTCTAACTACGCCCGATTTCCGCCTCGAGAAAATTCCGCCTCC
This sequence comes from Phytophthora crassamura, assembly GCA_033557995.1. NCBI lineage: Eukaryota > Oomycota > Peronosporomycetes > Peronosporales > Peronosporaceae > Phytophthora > Phytophthora crassamura. Next base: position 6,394,869 of record JAUCED010000004.1, read on the forward strand.
CTGTTGGGTAAAACAATCGCCAAAGTGAAGGAGGGTGAGCACGCAGCCTCATATCGTTTCAAGTGGCCCAGTCAAGTCACGTACCATGGATTAATGCGATTGTCGTCCGATCCGTCATCTTCGTCCCAAGTAATGCGCAGCGACTCCCACGGCAGCATCCCGTGCTCGTCAAACGGCAAGGATCCTGCAGTTATGCCGCCATAGTACTCGCCTGGGTGTCCTTGAGGGTTGCGGAACAGCATCCGGAACTTCTCTCCACAGCTCCAAGTTCGGTTCACCGCCCACGCATATCGATCGATGTCCACAATGTACTCCGGCAGTCGGTTTTCCAGTCGCAAGATAGTCACAATGGAGCGGGTTGGTAGCACAGTGGATAAAGCTTCCGCATCGTCTTTCAAAGCCACGTCCTTCTTTTCAGGAGATAACGAGCTGTCCATCTTCGCCGGCGACCCAGCCGAGGCGCCTTCGCAAGCGCGGATTTCCTTGCTCCACTTCTTGATCTGGCCTTCCGCAACATTCACCAAGTTGTGGGCCAATGGCGGCAACGTCGGGAAGCGGCCTTCGCAGAAGAGCTGGCAGTTGTCGCGCATGGTCCGCAGGTCGGCCATAAACTCTGCCGCGTTGTTGTACTCCAGCTTGCTGGCCTTCGTGGTTATCTTCCCGAGGTCCATCGGATGCAGGATAATCTCCTTGTACTGAGGGAACTCTCGATCCGAGACGGGCTCCAAGAATGGGCCGGCGTCTGTCAACATCTTCAGCTTCGCCAACACTCGAAGGAAAACTCGCGCCAGTCTTTGCTCGCGTGAAGGCAGGGGGCAGAGGAGAGTGCCTGGTTCACGAACACATTCGTGCTGCGCCATATCCGGCATTGGTTTCAACACCGCTAACGCATACGGGTCGCCCGCGCCGTGGTGGTACGAGACCCTCTCCACTGTGCAGATGACTGTAGTGTTACGAACAGGCTTGTCGCTCTTCTGCGTGAAGCGCTTTCTCTTCGACTTCTCGTCTTCTTTCAACGCCAATGCATGGCCATCACCAAAGTAGACAACAACCTTTCCGGCCTCGGGAATGAAGTTTCGCGTCTCCTTCGGGCGCAGCTTGAGCCATTCCCGTCGATCCAAGCGAATGTGCAGGTCCATGAACGCCTCAACGTTGATGAATTCCTCCAGCAGCAAATGCAGCAAAATCACGAGCTGTGGGTACGTGCAAGAGCCCTCCAGTGCCAATCGCCACTCATGTCGTTTGCGCTGCCATGAAGGCCTGATTGTCTCCACACCGGTGTCCAAAGCTGCAACCGCAGCGTTTTCTAGTTCGGCAAACAAATCCAGCTGCTCCTTGTACGCCTTCGCTTCTTGCACACGCCTGCTCCACGTCTGTGCACTTTCCCACGAAGCAGGAAGCGTGTTCGTGCTTTCCAAATGCTGTTTCAGGCATAGCAGCATCTTGCGAGCAACATTGTGCGACTCGATGACCTTGTCGGCCTCTGTGATGGTCATCGTCTCACTCTTAATGGCACCTCCCGGAAGAGGGAACATCTGGAGCTCAATGCCACCCTTAGCGTTCCACACGATCTCACTGGCAGTATCTCCGTCTTGCTTGCCTTCTTCCTCATCAAACACGTTGAGCAGCTTGTCTTTGACCTCTTCCAGCTTCGTCAACAAGTCCAACTCCCGAACGCCCTTCGGATTAAGCCACTCTAAAATCTCCACCAATTGAGATTTACTGCTGCAAACCACGAAGTCGCCGGAGTCTCCACGCTCGATGAACAACCGCGGCTTCGTATCCTGCTTGAACATGTAGTACGAGTTGTGATATCTGTCTCTTCCCATAGGCGATTCACGAATCACAAGCGAGCTTAACTCGCTCGTCATTTCTTCGGCCTGAACCTTCTTCTCTTGCTCCAAATTCTTTTCGTCCTCGATTTTCTCCGCCTGTAAGTCCTCGAAGAACTTCCCTATGAACTCATGCCGCCGCTTGATTCCCTCCGAGAAAACGTTGTGTGAGTTTGGATGAATGCCTTGGTTAGCAAGATCCCGTCTGAAGGCATTATCCTTTTCGCGCCTCACTCGGTCCGAGTGCTTTCTCCGAGTATCTAAATCGGCAGCACGCTTCCTATGGTTCCGATTGATCAGCATTTCCTGATCCACCTGCGATCCCATGTACGTTCGGATACTCGACAGCGTTAGGAACTCGGAGCAGATCCATGACAGAGCGCCAATTTTGTACGACGTCGGCAATTCGTGGAATTCCGAACAGTACAGTCCGTACACAACGTCGGAGTAGTGGAACGACTTAAGCTCTTCCGCCGAGAGGTCTTGCAGTTTTGCTTTCATCTTCTCGCAACCTTCAATCCGGCTTTGATTCGCTCGAACGCGCCCAACTACGAAACGATCGTAGTCTTGCTCGAACACATCCGACAACGCTAGCGCCGCGCGGCCAACTTCCGATTCCTCGCCATTGTATAGTACAGCGTTATCCCACACCAACCGAATATCCTCGGCAAACTTTTCGTAACCACCATATCCTTCGTAGCCTCCCGAGTCAATCGTCTTTTTGATCGTGCCCAGATCCATCGGGTGCTTAACAATCTGCGGATAATCTTCCAGACCCTTTTGTGTCGTGTCGACCGGAGTGTTGAATGGCGTCGAGTTGTTTTGCATGTACAGCGTCTGCCGCACGATCTCACAGCCCACTAAAGGCTCCACGTGGCCGATCGAAGGGTCAATCCCTAGATCCTTAGACATCAATTGCCGAAGAATTTCTTGCCACGTCACTGCATTCAGCATGTCACCATGGGCGCGCTCACAGATTCCATACGTTCTTTCGCTGTTCACAAACAAATCCGACACCTTGATGTTACCTTCAACCACCAGATCGTCCAGCGGTGACATGAACGACTTTTCCGACAAGATGACTCGCAGGAATGCCATGAAGATACGAGCCAACCCAACGTGAGTGCCTTCATTGCAGCGAGTCGTGATGCACTCCACGAGTGCTTCCAGTGAAATTGACTCGAGTCCCACGAAATCCTTGAACGTGCAAATCGTTTGCCAAGCCATGATTAGCTCGCCAAGAAGTGGGCCTTCGACGCCCTTCAGACTCGAGCATGGTAGAGGGAGGCTGTTAGTGTGAAGTGCCTCTCCTTCGAGCAGTCGCAGATCTTCACACGGGTACTTTAGCTCTTCCTCTTTCAACTTTCGCTCTTCCTCACGCTCGCCCATTATGCGCTGCCGTTCATTCTCAGCGCGTTGCCTCCTCCGCAGTTGTTCATTCTCTCGCTTTACGCGGCGGACTTCCCGCTCGGCGGCCTCCTTCTGATGCCTCGCCTCGCGCAACGTGTAATTCTCGTGTAGGCGATGCAGTTGTTTGAAGAACATGGAATTCAGGTACGTTTCCTTGTCGGGGAACAGGTTACAAATCTGGGCCCGAATAAACGGGTAGTTCTTCACGAGAAACCAGGCAGACTGCAGAATCAACAGCATTAGAGTTAGAAAATAAGCCAGGAACCTCATCCCACTAGCGTTCACATCAACACTCGTACCACTCGATATCTCCCGTGTAGCGATAGCTCGATAATCTGCTGGAGAGTAGCCCGATAGGACACCTTCTTGTTGATCGGCAGCCACTCCTTGAGTACGTACGCCACAAGGTAGCTGGCTTCAAACAAGTGACGGACATGCTTAAAAGTCTGCCGATACGAAGCATGCGGTAGGAGTCCGGATAACGGCCCTGCGATTTTATACCAGGCATGCGGCGTAACAACCCATAGCGTAGGATCACCTTCAGCATAGTCAAGGCACCAGTCCGTAATCTCAGGAAGCCACACGCGAGTTCGAGCGTAGCCAGCAGGGTGACGAAAGCCACACTCCATCAGGTTAAGCTCGTCAGGGGTGCCCTTAGCACTCACCTCAACAGCTTCGTCTGTTCGCATCAGTTCGACTACATCCGCAGGCAAACCCGCGTTTCTAGAATCCACGCGCGTACTCGGTCTTCTCGGCGCACCATTGACTGGAGGTCTGTTTGCTCCGGCAGCACGTTGGGGTAAGTAGTTTTCAGCTTTCACATTTGCCGGACTCGTAGTTGACGAGCGTCGACTCGCTGTAGTCCCCCCTTCTCCACTTTCAGCATCACTACCACCGGAAGAAGAAGAATTGCCAGAGCCCATGCCGTTGTCACTCCCACTTCCGCTCGAGCTGCTACTAGCTGAAGAAAGGAGCTCGCTGTCATTTTCAGAGCCGGCACCAGATCCACTTCGCATCGAGCGAATGTCTTCGTCGTCCGAGGTCAGGTCGCTACCCCCGCTATCCGAGTCTGATTGCCCATCCATTTGGGACAACTGACTGGGGTAGAACGGACTGGGGAAGCGGTACACAGCAGATCGATAGAAGATGTTGTCCGTTCCACAAACCGAGGGACCGCTTTGCCCGTCTTCAAATTCACCGTCACCTTGGTAAATTGTCTCATCCTCAACTTTCGGGCGCTTGCTATCACTCTGGATGCCACCAGCTATGGGTGCAAAAGAGCAAGTCAGTCAGTAGATCAAAACAACCAGCAACTCAAAACTAAAGCCTACCGTTGGTTCTCGCTCGTGCCTTCGCGGATGGGAACTTTGCAGGGGTGGAAGAAGAGGAATCTGCACGAGGACGCTTCTTGGATCGCGAAGGGAATGCAGGAGACGCCAGAATCGGCCGAATCGGAAGTGGCCGCTCTGCCAACGGTAAATGCTCCACGAGAGTACCGAAGCCCATGATCTTCGGGCGCTTCTCTTTCGGCTGATCTAAGATCTCGAGGCTGATCGGTTTACTGTTTGAACAGAGAGAAGTAAGTTTTGATAATAACACGTTGCCCCGTAGAGCGTCAAGCAAACATTTCAACGTACCCGTTCTCGTCGCAAAAGAAAAACATGTCCAGCTGGCGCAAAATATCACCACCGTGCGCAAATGGGTCGTTGAAATGACCCGGGATGTTCGCTTCGATGGTTTCCTCTGGGTTCTCTCCGACGAGAGCAGGGTCCACCAACGACAGCTCTCTCGCACCGCGGATTTCGCCTGCTGGTACAGTTGGACCACTTGGAATCAACTTTGGTAAGATGGGAGGACCAGCTGGAGTTGGCGGCATCGGAGCCGGCGCCCCATTTGTTTGCTCTGACGGGGCTGCACCTTGGATAGCGGCAACAGACTGCGTACGGGCTGCAGGTTGCTTTTTCTGCGCAGCTCTTGAACCCGCCGCGGGTTTTGCTTTCCTAGCTGCGGCTGCAGAGGGTCGGGGTCTCTTTGCAGGCGCTGTGGTCAAATCATCCACCTTGAAATTGACGTTCGATCGACTACTCGCTTGTGCCGCCGAGTTTCGTACAGCTGCGCTTCCATTCTTCGCGATAAAGCCCGGTGGAAGCTTCAGGGTCACTTTCAGCGACGACGGGCTCACTGCAGGCTTCTTCGTTGCGGCTCTCCGTTTAGGAGGGCGTGTCGACGCCGTAGCGACCGGCTTACCAGCAGTAGTCTCAAAACTAACTGGCGGGGGTGGTGGAGGAGCCGGGAACGGCGTCTCCGAGTCCGATAAGTCCGACGAATCCGAGCTGGAGCTGTCACTGAACGAGCTGTTACTGGACGAGTCGTTTGCTGGTGCAGGAGGCGGGGGCGGGGGCGGCGGCGGTGGGGGGAGGCTGGGTGGGGCTGCGACTGGTGTAGCTTTGGCCGCCTTCTTGGCCTTCCCGTTACTCTTGACAGGGGACCTCCTGACTGGGGGTTTGGGCGCCTTCCGCTTCTTCCTCTTGCCGCCGCTCGTGGCGCTACCGAGGTCCGAGTCGTCCTCGTAATCTGAAATGTCCACTTTCTTGGCGTTGCGGCCGCCCTTCTTCTTGGCCGAGGCCCGCGGCGCGTCCGAGTCGGACTCGGCCCCCGAGGACGACGAGATGGCCGACGAGCTGGACGACAGGTCGTCCGAGTCCGACGACAGGCTGGACGAGCTGCTCGAGTCCATGTACTTGGCGCTCATCTCCACCGACATGATGTCCGCGAGCGCCATACTACCGGTAACTTGCTTGTTTCTTAGGCCCGATTCTCCCCCTCCTCTCTTGGCTTGGCGCTTGGGGTTTGGACCTAGTCGTCACTCGACGCGCCTGTTGCTCGCTCGCTCCGGCTTGGTGCTTGGTGCCGTCTACGCGCTGGTAACGAACGCCAACGAACTTGCTCCACGCCCGCGCCACCTTTAGGCCGGTCCGCTGCTCGCTCTGTGCTCGTGCAGCCACGCAATCTTGGACAGAGTGATGGTCATCGTACTTAGTCGGATACAAACTCCCTCTTTGTATGCTGCCGCTTTCTTCGCGAATAAAGCCATGAAACTGAGGGCTATTCGAGGCGAGCACTTCGAAAGGCGCAATGAGGTCAATTAGATTTGGGTACTGTACTACACTTAGAGCTGCAGCCGCATGGGGCTGGCGCCGCCATTGCTGCTCGTCGTGTGCGTGGGTGTAGAAGCAGAACGCCGCTCATTGCTGTCTTCTCTCGCGCGCTCCAGGATGTGTCGTTTAATGTCAAGGAACGAGTCGATGATCTCGTCCTGCACGAGCTACAAAATAGCGATTGAGATGATCCGTGAGAGACGACTCGTAAGGTGACACACAACGCAGTAAGCAGGGCCTCACCAGCGGGCAGCTGTGCAGGATGGACATGAGGTAGTAGCCCAGGTCTCGCTGCCGCTTGTCCACAAAGTCGGCCGACAGTGACGAGCCGATGTACTTCTTGCTCGGCAGGTACGGGAACAACGGTGCGCGTGACGGATATTTCTCGCGCAGCTTTCGCATCCAGCAGTATGCATTGCAGACGTTAGTGCTTGTTATCCTTCACCTTGATACTCTCTCAACCTCACCAAGATGTCGATTGCGCAGAACTCGCGGTAGCGGCGCACCACATCCCAGATCTGCGCAAAGGACACCATCCAAACCTGGTCAGCGTCTTCAAAAACACTCAAAAGCTTAGTAATGGCACAAACCTCCGGCGTCCCATTGCGCTCGATCCACGAGCAACGCAGGATGTATTCCTGCGAAGAGGGTGTAAACACCGTGAGAACCACAGAAGGGTCAAAGCAGCGACTGCAGCAGCTCGCGTACCGTGTAGAACTTGCCGCAATCCAAGTCCAGCGACTCCTGGCTACCCATCACCTCCACGCGGAAGTCGCCCTGCAGGCTGGCGCCGCTGCTTGGCCGTTGCCGAGGCTGCAGCACGGGCGACGACATGGGGACTGCGATTATGGGAAGGCCTTCGCAAGGGCATGAACAAACTACGCTACATCATGTTCAAGCACTTCAACAGGAAAATTTGAGTTTGTTCTTCTCAACCACACTTTACACTTGAGCACAGCATGACACTAACTTTTTTATTAACAACCGAAGCACGGATTCTCCACTTTACGCATGACGCGACTTCAAAAACACACTAATCGCTCAAGTCGGACTCGTCTGAGTCCGAGTCGAAGGCGGCAGCAGTGGCAAGGCCGAATAGCAGCGGGGCGGGCTTCTTCGCCGTCTTGACGGGCGTCGACGGAGCAGCAGGGGCCTCCACTGTTTGGGTATCGCCCCACGTCACTGTCTTCCGCCGGCCCGTACTGGAACGAGACGACGAGGACAGACGCTCGCCAAACAAGCTTTCCGCTTCGTCGAAGCTGCGTGTCGACGACGCAGGCGAAGTCGGAACGACAGCGCTCAAGCCCGTAACGTTACTCTGTCGTTGACGTTGCTGCTTCTCGGGGACAGGGTCGATGGTCTCCCCAAAGAGGTTTTCAGCACGGAGCTCGTCTTCGCTATCGCTGGGAGTTTCCGATTCAGCGTGCTTCTTGACCAGTGGAGTAGAAAGGATCTTTGTTGTTAATGCTGCCGTCATCGATGTCTGGACCGGAGAAACCACAGCGATTTCAATCAAAGGCGGTGGTGTTGCGGCTTGACTTGCGCTTTGAGGTTCTGGCATAGGCTCTACGGACTTGGTCGCTTCGATTGTTGCCGCGATCGCTGTAGCAGGTTCCTTTCGCACGAGGTCAGTGACGGGAGCAGTTGAGACTTCCGGAACAGCCATTTGAGGAACAGGAGATAAATCCTTGAGACGATCGATGTCGGGGGCTGGACCATTGACAGCTGCGTCGGCATCAGCTCTGGTCTCATCTTGCCTGACCTCATAAGACGGTGTTGGTGTGACGACTGGCGACGGAGCTATCATCATTGCAGCGCCATCTACTGATGACGATGATGAAGATTCTTCCACAACCGAGTCAACCGTCGAATCGAAATCGTCCTGAGAGATTTCGGGCGCTTTCATTGTCTGCAAAGCCCGGAAGTCGCGCTCCAAAGCCTCCTCGTGTTGCAGTAAATAATGTTTGGCCGTGAGAAGAAGAGCACTGCTCTTTAGAATGTCCGGCTGGATGCTCAATAAGCTTGGAACCAGTTGAAGGGCACGAATAGCGCCGAAGTCCTTGATCAGCGTGTCCAGATAGGCATGTGAATCCATGAAATCAGTGCCAAACAACCGCGAGTTGACTTTGAATTCCTCTAGCCGCGCCTTGTTCTTCTTGAGCAACTTGCGCACTACCTTCTTGATACTCTTCTGCATCTCGACAGCTGCGTTATCATACACGCACGGTACTTCGTCTGGAAGAGTCGGTACTGCTTCAACTGGTAGAAGAAGTCGGAACGGATCAATATCGGTTTGATCGCGCTGGCTCAATTGTTCACGCGTTGCCGCTATCGCTGCAGCACCGGAAGAGCGCGGCGCTTGAGTTACGAGAATTGGTGGTCGCAGCATTGCTTCCATCGGGGGTGGTGCACTTTTTGGACTATCTCGCTTTGGAGCTGTAGCCACGACTGGCTCCTTTTCCACAGTTTTCACCACCACATGAACCGGTGAATGCTTCGACTCGTGTTTTGCTGCCACGCTTTCTTCCAACTTGCGGTCACACTCAGAGTCGACCGTGCTGCACGACGAACCCGATAAATCGGAGGCCGTGGGGTGTTGCTTAGCAACAGCAGGCGCCGGAACGTGAAAGTTCAATCGTCGACGGACCGGTGGTGGCGGAGGGGGAGCAACAGCAGTAGCAGGGGCCTTCTTGGCTTCAAACATGGCTCGAGCGGACTGGAACGCAGATACCGTTACTTTCTCCACCACAGCCTTTGGCGTTGCAGTCGCTGGAGCTCCCACGGGAGGCCATCTCTTCGCGGTGGGCTGCGCGGCCTTTGGAGCAGCTGAAGACGGCGCCACATTGTTCAGCCAGCGAAGCGCCACGCTCTGTCGTGCTGGGGGGCGGATGTCAGTGGTGGGGTGCCCCTGGGGTGGCGACCGAGACGCCATATCGGAACTGGTCTTCACGGGCTCTGGACGATTATGCGTCGGAGCAGAACGTGGCGCAGAGTTGGCGTAACGGTCGATGTAACGGTCGATTTTATAGCCAATAGAAAACCGTGGTCTATCTCAGGAGGATACACCACTCTCGGCTCGAGAGCCCTTCAACACCGACAGTCAGGGCCTGACTCAGGCTGCTTGTCGTCTTTAGCTCGGAATGCTTCGTGCATCATGGTCGTGGGGGTGCTTTCGTCCAAGTATTACAGGTATTATTACATGTACTACGTAGTAGGTTGAAGTCGAACATCTGATGAGGCCCCAAGGAAAGGCCAGCCCGCACAAGCGCGAGGAGCGGCTTTGACAAGCTCGTTTGCACGGTCGGCTGGCTGGCTGGCGTTGCTGCTGGTCATTCATTATCTTTACTACAGGGGAAAGCGCTAGCTACGGAGATGCATGCTGGTGATCTTTATAGGTCGCAGTGTCAAAGGCGTAAGGCTCGCGACGTCCAGCACTTGGTCTCGTGAGACGCAAGGTGGTGGCGGTCGTGGCTGCTCACTCAACAACAGAGTCGATCTGCAGCAGAGGAGCTTAGGTCAACAGCGCAGAATCCAGTTATTAGTGCGTCATCTCGAGCGGGGGACGCCCAACGAAGTCGTGACGAGCACGCTGTTGCCTTGCGTGGGCCCGGTTTGAACAGGCCGACGAAGTGGACCGGTAAAATGCCAGCACAGCTTTTGCTGTTAAAAATATGTAGCACACTCTGAGGGCAGAGTGTGCTACATATTTTTAACAGCAAAAGCTGCCGCTTGCCGACAACGGAAGAACTCGACTCTCGCACCTTCATCTCAGCCAAACTTCGCCTTAAGCCTCCCAGTCATTTCAGCTCATACACGCGTACTGAGCTCCAAGCGCTCAGTCGCTCGAGCGCCGTCGTGTAGCCATCTCGTTCTTGCTTGAAACACGCCCAACTTTTGTCCTAAATTAACAAACAAAGCCCAGCGCTTCGTCACGCTCAAGACCAACCAGGGCGGTGTGGCGGATGCGCTCACCGCCTGCGTGGCGCCGCTGCTGTTCGGCTCCAACCGGTGGCTTCCCTCGGACCAAGCGCGCGACTTCAGCAGCCAAGAAGCTTGCCAGCGCGCAGTGGCGCTACTCAAGCGACTACCAACATGCACGTGGCAGAGCGAGGTGCCCTCGGGAAGCGACGCCAACTCGCTGGCTATCGCGCAGCAGGTCATGCGCGACTGCGCCTAGGCACTTCAAGGTGAATTAACGAATGCCTTGGTGGACTGACATGTGCGGTTGAATGTCTTGTACACGTACGCGCCGCGCCATTTGCGAGCGCTGAGGCGAGGCGGAATACGGGCACGCGCCATGGGCCCCGATATTGCGACACTGACCAAACTTTCTTCTTGTTGCGTCCTTAAGATTTCCAAATCTCGTCTGGGCCCTCCCCCTCTCACTGGAGGCTCCAGTCCTTCTTCTCGTCCCTTTCCCATACATGTATTGCGAGAGATCGCCCAGCGAATCGACCAAAAACTAGGAAGCACTTGGGCTCACTATTGACCCTATTAAGTACGAACGCGGGCTTCGAAAGGTCGCTTTCTGACCAGATGTTTTGCTTCTGGTCGATTTCCTTTTGACTTGGGTTTTGTATGGGGTGGCTCAGAACACGCTTGCAAACTGACCAGGATCCGCAAATTTGGACGGAATTGGCAATATCGCTTTTGATCCAAACGTCACTTGTCAGTTATTGGACCACACGCTCTGGGCGACCACTTCCGGGCGACGTCGCCTGTGCTTCCGGGCGACCACCGCCTGTGCGATCACCGCCTGCGCGATCACCGCCTGCGACCACCGCTTACGACGTCAAGTATTGGTTCAGCGTCATAACTCTGGCAAAGATGGTATTAGTAACGGAAGAGGACGCGACGCAACTGAACAACATCAATTCCTCGAGTAGAGCAGTGGCGCACGAAGCAGACGGATTCCTGGCAGCCCGATACATAGGAGAGAGCCGACACATTCGAAGGAGGCACCACCCAGTATGGATGGTTCGTAGATGCCTGCCGTATTGAAAGGAAGCAAACGACACTAACTGCGGCGTGTATATACTCATGGTGCAGACGATATTATGGAGATCTGGAGGGGATACGAAGACGCCGCTAGGGAAGGTCCTGGCTGATAGCGAGGTCGCACTCATCGCCATCAAGTGGCTTTCGCACCGATGACGCCGCCAGCCCCAGTCAGTTTGGATATGGTAGGTCCCTTGCTGCCGCCAGATTTGCTCACTTGCCATTTTCCACCATGTCTGTGTTAGATGCCTGTTATCCAAAGCGGGGCTTTCGTCGCCGACACAGGTCTGCTCACTTGCCATTTACCACCATGGCCCCCAAGCGCAAGAAGACTGACGAAGAGAAGGCGTTCCTCAAGAACCGCGTCCACGGAAGCGTGATCTGCAAGCTGTCTCGTTTTTGCAAGTACGAACCCATCGTGGACGAGATTCAACGCTCAGCGAGAGAGCTCAAGCAGTGTCAGCTGGAAGCGTGGCACGTCGCCAACGTTCACGCTCCGCTGTCTGGAAGAGAAGCTACCGCTGCCATCGTTCGACAAGACCTTCTTCAATCGATGCTGCGCTGGCGTGATGAAAGAGGCGGAGGACAAAGATCGCGAGAAGCGCGCCCAACCACCGAGTTCTTCCAAACCACGGAAGCAGCAGAAGACCATGGCAACTCAGTCGGTCGTGGCCGCGGAGGAGGACGAGGAGGCTCGTGACGACAGCCAGCGCAAGAACGCCAGAGCGCAAGTGGAAGACGCCGAGCTGATCAACACGTTTCGACTGTTTTGGGAGCAGCGAGCCAGCAATCCTGCGTACGAACCTCCGTCGCTAGAGTTCAGCGCGGCGATTCGTGGAGAAGTCGCAAATGCGCAGATGGTGAACACGATTAACATGATCGCTCTCCAGTTTCGCCGTCGCCTCCACCAATACATCCGGTTCCGCTACGCCAAAGAGGACGAGCTGCAGTTGGACATCAAGGACACGAAACGCGTCGTAGCGAGCTGCTACCGAGTCAAGGAGATCCCTGTTCCCTGTGATGATACAGAGTCATCTACACCGCCTGCGACGAAGCAGAAGAAACCAAAAAAGCCGAAGATGCAGAAGATGTGGGACGAGTGGGACGACACCGAGGACCCGACCGAGCTTGAGTTGCGCGCGTGGCTGGGTATGGTGCCTTGGGACTGGAACATAAAGAAGAACTTGGCGCACTTCGTTCCCAAGCTGCACGACATGCTGACATGGATGGAGAAGTTCGCCGAGAAACACCAAAAGACAAAGGGCACGCGCTTGTACTCTTTGCTGCCGTACTCTTCTTCCTACGCGAGCTGCTACATCACGGTCAATGGGTCTACTCTTCACGGTAATTGTGCAAGGATTTTTTTTCAAGCGAACAGGATGGAAGCTGGATTCGGTCCCTGTACCTCCTCTTGGTGGATTGGTTCGACCTCCTTTTTTTCAAGCCAACCGATCGCGGTTACTGCGGGAGATCTTCAACGTGACCCAGTTCGAGACGAGAGTTTGACTGCGCGGTGTCGAGAGCAGCGTTTGACGCAATGGACCACGAAGCGAAGAAGCCGTACGCGAGCCGGTACTTCGCAGACTAGGTCTCCTCGAATGGCTATGGGGCGAGTGTGTTGCTCACCCACCCGACGGACATCATCGAGATCCCGGAGAAGGCGGCTACGGATAAAACGCTACTCGACGACCGAGACCCGTTTGTGATTGCGCGCAGACGTCTCCCACTCGGCTACTTCCCGACGTCATGATAGGAATCGATCCGGATGCGGACACTGTGTACTGCTGTCAGTGTCGGCCGTCTCCTTCGTCGGCGCGTTCGACGGAAGTGGCTGCAGCAGCGCAATAAGAGGAAGCGGAGGCGTCTCAATCGTCAGTACCGACGCGGTCAGAAGATCATCGAGATCAGTACGAGGGAGTACCGGCACATGTCCAAGATGAACCACTTCCGCGCCTGGAACGAGCGTTTGAAGAAGCGCGAGCCGTGGTATGCAGGCGTGATTCGCGCGATGCCGTCGTTCAAGACAGCGAGCTACACCGCGTACACGAAGGGTCTCCGGTTCTTCTTCATGCACGTGCGCTTCTTGCTAGCATTTACTGCTGAGAACCCGTTCCTGAAGTGGCGTTTCACGCGTGAGCGGCTGAAGGCGAAGGCGCTGGACGCGCTGGCCAAGCGGATCGTGCCGATACCGAGCCCACAAGTCTGCATCGCGTACGGAGACTGGAGTCGCCGAGACGGCATCAAGGGCCACGATTCGGGGCCAGTCAAGGGCTTCGCCAAGGCGTTGAAGAAGCGAGCGACCGTGCTTCCGATGGACGAGTTCCGGACCAGCATCACCTGCTCTTGCTGCCACAAGCGCATGAAGGAGACGCCTCTGCTCACCAAAGTCCGCAAACCCAAGGATGGAGAGGAGGAAGCAAGGAAGAAGAAGGTGGTCAAGAAGAAGCCCAAGCTGTCTGCCAAGGATCTGAAGAAGAAGGCTCAACGGGAGGCCTTTGGAGACGAAGAAGACGGAGAGAATGAAAAACCCGAAGCTCGCGGACTGGAAGATCGTCCTGAAGAGCAACCGGAACGTCTTGCGCTGCACGAACAGCCGATGCGAGGCCAACTTCTGGAACCGGGACGTCAACGCCGCGCGGAACATGCTCGAACTGATGAAGGGGTACTTTCAGAACTTTGGACGGGCTACAGCGTTCATGAGAGGCGGGCAGTGACGCAACACACAACTGATGATGGATGGAGAGGGTCTGGGGCTCGATGGCCCCAGGTAGCTTGACAAGTGAACCCATAGCCAGACCACATGCAAACGTGCATATAACAGGAGAGGACGGGGATTGCACCCTCGTCCGTTGGCACAGGATAGGATATTTTCGGTGCCCTCCGTTCCTTAACAAACAAACCACCGGTAAGTCTCATCATTCGAGCTGATGCAGCCCGCACCATGCCGATGCAATGCAGGCGCTGACCGCCTGCCGCCTCGGCCCATGAAGATGATGGAAGCAGCTCGCGAGTCGCTCCTGCCACTGCCAACCAACAGGTTCACGTTGAAGTCGCGCCTCGGCCCGTGGCAGGCGCTAGGAACGTCGCCCGAGTTGAAGTCAGCGTTAAACGCTCGCCGGGATAAATCTCTTGGACTTGGTAATGCCGGTGCAATGATCGCCACAAGAACACCCCGCGATTTTTGTCATGGCGGCGGCTGTGCAAGGTATTTTTACGCTACGCTCGACTTCTTACGCGACTTTTTACAAAATGCCTCCACCTTATTGGCCAAAATAGTCAGATTTACGGCCGCGATTGGCCGCTTCAACAAGATACTGATGCTGGTGGTGCGTGGATTGCCCCCTCAAGCGCCAACCGCTACTCTGTCCAAGTGCGTTTGGCCAAACCGCCCCCCAAAGTGCAACCAGCGCAGGCTCAGCTCATTCCGCATTTCGATCCGGTGCAAGCAGCTCATCCTATAGCTTCCGCTCGAGAGGCCCATCGCCACATATCACAGTAGCATAATGATGCAGACGATCGTCAAGCGCTCGGCCGCTGCCGCCGGCGCCACCACGCGCCGCGCGCTCTCCACCGCGGCCGCCGCTGAGGCCGGCAAGGACCGCCTCGTAATCTTCGACACGACGCTGCGCGACGGCGAGCAGTCGCCCGGCGCCACGCTCAACTTCAAGGAGAAGCTGGACATCGCGCGCGCCCTGAGCGCGCTGGGCGTGGACGTGTGCGAGGCGGGCTTCCCCATCTCGTCGCCCGGCGACTTCGACGCCGTGTCGGCCATCGCCAAGGAGATCGGCCCGCTAACGCACAATCGCGCGACGGGCGAGCCCATGACCGTGTGCGGCCTCGCGCGCGCCATGGAGAAGGACATCCAGCGCTGCTACGACGCCGTCAAGCACGCACCCAAGCACCGCATCCACACGTTCCTGGCCACGTCCGACATCCACCTCAAGTACAAGCTCAAGATGACTCGCGACGAGTGCATCCGCCGCTCCGTGGAGGCCGTCAAGTTCGCCAAGAGCCTCACGCCCGATGTCGAGTTCTCCACGGAGGACGCCGGTCGCAGCGACCCCGACTTCCTGTGCGAGGTGCTCGCCGAGGTCATCAAGGCCGGCGCCACCACGCTCAACATCCCCGACACGGTCGGCTACACGGTGCCTGGCGAGTACGGCTCGCTCTTCCGTTACCTCATTGACAACACGGAAGGCAGCGACAAGGCCATCTTCTCCACGCACTGCCACAACGACCTGGGTCTGGCCTCAGCCAACACGCTGGCCGCTGTGCAGGGCGGCGCTCGCCAGGTGGAGGTCACGATCAACGGCATCGGCGAGCGCGCCGGTAACACGGCGCTCGAGGAGGTGGTGATGGCGCTGAAGACTCGCCCGCAGCACTTCCCCGTGTACACGACTGTGGACTCGACGCACATCACGCGCTGCAGCCGCATGGTTAGCCACTACACGGGCATGTCCATCCAGCCCAACAAGGCCATCGTGGGCGCCAACGCCTTCGCGCACGAAGCCGGTATCCACCAGGACGGAGTGTTGAAGCACCAGGCCACGTACGAGATCATGCTGCCGGAGTCGGTGGGTCTGAGTGAGAACAAGATGGTGCTCGGCAAGCACTCGGGCCGCCACGCGTACAGCAAGCGTCTCCAGCAGCTTGGCTACAACAACTTGACCCCGGAGGAGCTCGACTACTACGTGGAGAAGTTCAAAATCCTGGCTGACGAGAAGAAGACGGTCACGGATGCCGACATGGAGGCGCTTGTGTCCGACGAGCTGTTCAAGCCCGAGGTTTTCTGGACGCTGCAGTCCGTGCACGTCACTGCTGGCAACCTGGTGAAGCCCACGGCCACCGTCACGCTCGCGCACAAGGACGGCCAAGAGGTGAGCGAGGCTGCCATGGGCACTGGCCCCATCGACGCCATCTACGTGGCGATTAAGCGCGCCACGGGCATGAAGAGCATTAAGCTGAACGACTTCACCGTGGAGAGCGTGACGGACGGCACGTACGCCTTGGGCGAGGTGACTGTGCGGGTGCAGGAGGACAAGGAGGAGGAGGAGAAGACGGAGGACGAGAAGCACGTGAACGCGCAGACGGGTGTGACGCGGGACCGCCAGTTCGTCGGCCACGGCGCCAACACGGACATCCTGGTGGCTTCGGCCACGGCCTACGTGAACGCAGTGAACCGCATGATGGCGTCGCAGGCACGCACTGCCACCGAGGCTGCTCGGGTGCAGGCCTAAATGTTCGAGAATACAACATCCAAGTAACAAGGACCTCGTCGTTGGTCTCCGTACTCGAAGAAAACGAAACGTGGAGGCCAAGGGTGCCGTCTGTATGTATTATCACCACCTGAACAGCGAAATAAAGCGTCCAAGCTCGCTACGAATTGCTTCGTCTTACTCGGCCGTGAGGCCGTCGTAGGGCGTGAGGCCGCTGTTGTTTTCGATGGTGTCGTCGGCGCCGTGGGCGATCAGGTACTCGCCCAGGACGCCTTCGGTATCGTAGGCCATTGCGAAGTGCAGCGGCGTGTTGCCCTGGGCGTTGCGGTGGTTGACGTTGGCTCGACGCGTGACCAGGAGCTCCACCATCTTCTGGTTGACGTTCTGGCACGCGAGCAGCAGCAGCGTGTTGCCCTTGTCGTCCTCGCTGTCGACGGGGAATCCGGCGTCCAGGCTCTCGACGAGGCGCTTCATCCGGCCATTGCGCGCCTGCGAGAACACGGTGTCCACCTCGAGCGAGAGCTCTTCACCTCCGACCGGTTCCTGTCCACGCGCGCGCGCGGCGTTCGTCTCGTGGTCCACCACATCAAGTTGCGCTCGCTCGGCCGCTGTCAAAGGCAGAAGCTTGTTGCGGGCGGTGAGCAGCTTGCGCACGTGGAGCTTGTGCGAGACGCCCAGCACTTCGGCCATGTCCTCGGCTCGGAGTTCAATGAGGAACTCGCCGTCCACGGCGCCTTCACGGAACGCAGCCTTGTACTGCGGCAGCGACAGGCTGTCGAGCCATCGCCCCACATCGTCCACCGTCCATGCGCGCAGCTCCTCAGGCAGAGGCTGTTGCTTTCCTGGCGCCGACGCTTCCTCTTCGTCGCGCTGCTGCTGTGCGAGCTCTTGCTGCTTGCGTTGAGCCACCGTAGAGAGCAAGTAGCTGATAGCGTCGCCGTCGTTCTTCTTCTTCGCAAGAGCTGCCACGACCGGCGTGATGTTCGCGGCGGCGGCAGCTGCTGCAGCAGTGGCGGCCGTCTCCGCTGTGGTCGTGATCGCGGCGGCGGTGGTGTCGGCGTTGATATCGCGCAGGTTCTTGAGCATGTTGAGCGAGCTGAAGTACGACAAGGACATGGACATGAACTGAAACTTCATGAGCTCCTCCGTGGACTCGAACATGGCGTGCGACCGCGCCTCGTGCTCCCGGGCCTTCGCTGCGGTAGCTGCCGCCGCGGCAGCCGAAGTGGCGGTCGCAGTCTCGAGCTCGATGCCCTTTTCGCGCAGGTTCTCAAGCTCCAGCTTCTGCTCTTCCAGCAGCTCCATCAGATGCCGCTGGAGACGAGCAAACTCGCGATCCTTTCGCATGCGAGTCTGCTCCATGTCGGCCAGCTTCTCCTCCAGTGCCGCCAGCGCGTCGCGCTTCCGCTGTACCTCGGCGAAGGCGCCGGTGAACTCGGCTTCCAGGTCCCGCTTTTTCTTCTCTCGCTCGCTGCGTTTAATGCTGATCGCCATCTCCACAGCATACGCGTCGGCCTGGCGCTTCTTCAGAGCTTCCTTGGACTCCAGCGCGCTCTCCGCCCCAAGATCGTACGCAGCTCCATCGCTGCTGTCCGGTGACGAGAACGCTTCAGGTACGCCATTGCCTAAAGCTTCGTGCTGCGAGGACGAACGCTGGTTGCGCAGCAAGCCCTCGACCCCGCCAGCATGCAGACGTTCGGCTTCGTGAGTAAGTTCGCGGACGTCGGCGTCCAGTTGGTCGATCTCTTGCAGCTCAAGCTCCAGTACAGCCAGTTCTTTCTCGGCTTCACGCAGCTCGTTGTGCACGGCACTTACTTGACGTTCGGCTGCCTCCTGAGCGCGGTGCAGCGCGTCCAGCTCGCTCTGCTGGCGTTCAAACGCCTGCTTCGAGCCTTCAATCATCTGCAGTCCAAGTGCTAGCCGCTCAGCTCCGGGCGGTGCGTCACGCCACTCTTTCTTCCGTGCAGCTTCTCGACGTCCCAGCAGACCGCGATACATTCGCTGGATCTCCAACGCCGCGAGCTCGGAGAACCGGACGGTGAGGAACTTGCCGCGAGCAACGTACATCCGCCAGGTAGCTTGGAGCTTGGCCGCATTCCGATCGTGGAATCGACGGCGTTCTTGCTCCTCTCGTAGTCGTCGCGCTCGTATCCGTCCAAGGTGACCTCGAAACACTCGCTCCAGCATGCGCGCCTTGCTTTCGCGTAGCTTTGCGTAGTAAGCCACTCGACTTGAGAAGCCCCGGAACACTGTCTGGATGTGCGTGGCGGCGTGCAACCGCCTTGCAGCCTCCTGCTTCTCCTCAAGCAAGCGGCGGAATCGTCGACGACCAAGACGACCGCGAACGATCCGTACGATTTCACCACCAGCGAACTTCTTGACGCGCTCCTGCTGCACTTCACGGCGCAAGCGACCAACTTGACGCGTGGCCAAGAATCGACGGAGATACTTCTGCACTCGCGTGGCTTGGGCGTCGCGTCTTCGTCGCAGTTCACGCTTCATATTGGACTCGTTCGCTCGGGTATCTTCGCGGAAGTCTTGCTGTAGCGATGAACGCACCTCGTCGAACTGTTCACCGCTGAGGAGACTTCCTGCCACCAATTCAGGCCCAAAAGCTCGTCGCTTTTGATCTCGCCGTGTGCGAGCTTGCTCTTCTGCCTCGAGCTGGTCGAACATGCTCGGAAGTTCTGGCTGTTCTCGGATCTGCTGTCGTGTTGCCTCCACACTCGGAGCTAGCAACGCGGCGGAGGACGCTACTGAGGGACTCGGCATTTCGATAGACGGTTCCAGCGTCAGCAATGGTGCAGAGTCTGAGACTGCATCACTCGCTTCAAGCACAGCCTGGTCCTTCGCAAGCTGCTCCAGATCCCGTTGCTCGGATGCCGCAAGCCTTTCCGACTGCTGAGCCTGCAATTGAGCCTCCAGGGCTGCTAGTCGTTCGCGATCCTCCTGTTCCCAATCACGCCGCCTACGCTCTTGCTCCTCCCGTAGAGCAGCCATCCGCTGCTCAGTCGCAGCTCGATGCCTTTGACGCTGCTCTTCGGCCTCCTTCTCGAGATGGGCTTCTTCGGCACGGATCTTGGCTCGCACGTCCTCAATGTCGTCGTCGATCCGAGAAGCGGCGACTTGTTCAGTTGGCTGGGAAAGATGAGGTGTTTGAGCTTCGTCGACAACGTCTCGGTGCTGCTGTGGATGCAACACAGCAGGAGGGAGAGCAGGAGTCTGCAGCATGTCCATGAACACAGCGGACTGAGTGATCGGGATCTCGTCAGCTCTGGTCGTCGCGATGACTCCCGCTAGACTTGCAATTGAAGTCTCCACCGCAAGTCCATTGACAGAACGCTCCTTGTGCTGCCTTTTCTTCTCGTACGCAGCCTTCTGGGCTTCGTGTGTGCGCAGTGCCTTCTCGAACGCTCGCTCCGACTTTTCTAGCTGGAGTTCGTAAGGAGATTTGGTGGTTTGCTGCTGAGGAATAGCTGCTGCTTGCAGCTTGCTCGTCAGCGTAGTGGCTGAAGGTATCGTGGAAGTCTCCGGGGTTGAAGCAGTCGCCTGGGTCTCAGAAAAGCTTGGAATGGGCTGGCTATCAGCGACCTGTCGAGCTGCTGACTGCCTCCTTTCCGCCCCGTTGTGCTGCATTGTTGGAGCTGGTTGACGCTGCTCTACCTCTTCAGCAGCTACGCGCTCTTTATCCGACAGCTCCATTTGACAGTTGACGAGCATCTCGACCACTTCGGTAACGTAACTCTTCGCTTCCTGTCGGAGTTCATGTCCGGCGCGGAGCCACGAGACAAAGGCACTGTTCGGTGTCGCCAGCACCTTCCTCAATTGCGCGCGGGTCTTGGAGCGCAGGTCACTAGTATGAGGCTGTTGATGAGACCACACGTGCTGAATATTCGCGCGACCTTGGAGGAATGGATCCACGTTCGTGGGGGAGATGAGTGTGTTCTCTACGGACTGTACAAGCACCACAGGCACGTCGATTTCCGCTAGTTGACAACTGAGATCCACGTGGCGAAGGGCACCACGACATAAACGAATACGGCCGTCAAGCGTGATGGCGTTGGTCACGGCGGTGTAGATACTCAGCGCCAAGTTCATGTCCACCTTGCGCAGATACGCCTCGGAGAAGAGGAATTTACAGAAGAAAGACACGGGTAGATCTGGTCTGGTCGGTGGTAAGCAGGCGAACACGTTCACTGCGCTGTGTAGCACGGCGGCGAGTTGAGCGTCCACGCTCGCGAAACCATTGAAGAGTGCGAGAGATAGCAAGTAGTCCTCGTAGCTTTTGCCGTACAGCACGGTGTAGCACGCGGCCACGTTTGCTCCGTTACCAAAGCCGACGATGTGGAAGCGAGCACCAGTTGTCAAGAACTGGGCGGTGTGTTGCAAGAAGTTGAGGAGCTCGTGGACTCGACGTGCCAGCCACATATTATTCAGCACCAGCTTGTCTTCTTCTCGGGCTTGATCATCCACTGCGTAGGCCGAGCCAGCCTGGCCGGGGAAATTAAACAACAGCGCTCGAGCCCCCACATTCCGCGCCACAATCGGCCGGAAAAAGACGCGAGTGCTCTCCAGCGTGTCGAACAGATCGTGAAAGACGACGAGGTTGCACTTGACTGTATCGCCGATGGGCTGCCCAATTATGGCGTACGGGATCTGCGTGACGCCATCCTGGCACGTGAAGACACTGTCGGTTGTGCTTCCAACCACGCCGTCCTGCAGCCCCGAGGGAGCTGCAAGACGTGCCATTTGCTGCGCTTGAATAGCTCGTCGAGCCACCTGCTTCTGCTGAGTCTGCCGGCGTGATTTGGAGAACGGGTCGCTGCTGGTTGCATCATTTGCCTTGATACGCGTTGCTGTCGCTTTTGTGGATCGAGTGTCGTCAAGTTGAGCAGCAACAGCATCGGGCGGCAGCATCTCCGGCTTCAGGAAGCAAAGCATCCGTCGCGTCTCGACATCCGGCATCTGCAGTCTCTGCTTCCACGCATAAGCTTGAAGCACTGTGCGGATCCAATCGCAGAATCGAGCAGCACACGAACTGATCGGCGCGATCTGAGCCGGAGTGAACAGCGGGTTGCGAGCGTGGGCTGCAGCCTGCATCACGGCGTGTTCGGAAAGTGCCTCGAGATTAACACAATGCAACCGCGAAACGAGCTTGTCCTGCGAGATCGCTCGTTTAACTTCCCCCCAGTCTCCGCCGCGTGAGCCCAGCAGCAGAGCACCCAGGGCGCTCATAACCATCGCCACAGCAGGATGAGGATTCACGAAGCTGTAGAGCTCAGCCGCGTCCTTCTTGGTGATGGCTGCAGCCACACTGGAGCTTTGCGCCCAAATGTGCTTCCACACATGCTGGAAACGATCTGAATCCGGTGTCTCGTGGGCATTGTTGTCGATGGATTCCTCGTCCAATTCCTCTTCCTCTCCTCTCTCGGTGATAGACAATTGCTGGATACGTTTGCGTCGAGCAGCGGCGTCCTGTTTGTCTGGACTCCGACGAGTTGGACTGGTTTTCTGCCCTCCACGCCGCGCGACTTGACCCCGCGCCTTCATGCGGACTTTTTCCACGAGCGTGTAGAACTCGTAGCAGTTGGCGCACACCTGTACATCTCGGTAATAGTAGCCCGGAAACGTGACCCCGAGAGGCTCGCCATCGCCGTAGTACGCCTCTGCAAGGTACTCGCCGTCTTCACCGCGTTGGTAGCGTCGGAGAAAGAGATCCACGAGCTGTTTCTCAGCTCGAGTCTGCGCTACCAGCTTGAACGGAATCGTATGCGTCGGTGTCTGCGGCTGGAATGCCTCGGCCCGTTGCAGGCGCTGTGGGGAGCCTGGTTTCCGCAGCTCTGCCAGCAACTCGTCTGTACGGTGGGCTTCCAGGAAGGCGCTTGCGGCCGCCGTGGCCGTGGCAACGCTTGTACGCCGTCGGCCTTTGCTCGCATGCCCTGCCTGCTCTTGCAGTGTGACTTCCTTCTTGCGCTCCATTCGCCGCGCACTCAGCTCGGGTATTGACATGCCGCAAAAGTCTCCACAGCAGCCGCGCTTTTGGCTCGACATCAAGTGAGATGCTGATACAGTGCGTCGGCGTCCTCGAGACAGTGACGACGTGGCAGGAAGGAAAGACAACGCGTCGTCCCAGTCGCTTGAGCTGCGCAGCGTGAGGTTCTCACGACGTCTGTCTTCCAAGTCCCCGAGCGGGTCCAAACGCGCGTTAGCGGGCGTGACAGACAGAAGTCGCGACGCCAACCGATTGGAGCGCGAGGGCGCTGCCATAATGGCATCGACGACTCGTTCATCAGGCGCCCGAGAGCCTTCCGCGCGGGCGCGAGTCAATAACCGCTCGTTCATGGCGCGCGGTCCCTCATAAGACATTGAGAACGACGATACTGCAGGCAGGGTGTCTGGAAATGTCGGTGCGGAAGGCAGCGCAACCGCTGCGGGGATGGTTTCGCAGCTCGACGTTCGCCACAAATGCAGTTTTCCAGCTTCATCCATGATGAAGAGCGACACACAGCGCACGACGCGGCATTTCTTGCTCTTCTCGAGAAAGCTCACAAAATGCTGCACCAATTCATTGACAGAGGCGTTCAGCTTGCCGTCCTTGCTCGCGATTCGCTGGCCACCGAGAGCCAACAAGAAGAGCTTGCCCTGCACACGCCCGCTCTTCTGAAGCCTAAGCAACAGGAACACCAACACAGGTCAGACATTGCCGTCGGAACTTTCAATCATCGCAACGAAAGGTACCTACGTGAACTCGTGCTCGAGATTGGCGTAGCAAACGGGGTCCAACTCGCCGCGTGGGCGAACGAAAGCACTGATAGCGGCGCTACACGCGCTGCTTGACGACAGGGAGTGCAAAAAGGTGAATAGTTCTGACGCCGTGAGGAACGGCACCGCGCCCGGCACGTCAGTCTTGTCGAACCAGCAGACGGCAATGGGTCGAGTCGCCGGGTCCAGCGTCGGGTCTGCACCAAACTTGTCCGCAAACTGCACGAACGCGCGATGCACTTGCTCCGGTGTGAGTTTGTTTTGCGGCTTTCGACGCACGACGCCGGCGCCGTCCGTGACGTACCAGGACCAGATCTGCTGCTTGTCCACGAAGACGCTCTCCACCACGTGTACGCAGCACTCGCCCTTGTCTCGACTCACCAGCGCCGAGCAGACCCACGCCCATGACCGACGCGTGCGTGGCTCCCTGTCCAAGTCTACGGCCGGCACGCTCTCGCGCAAAATCTGAATCTGGCCATACTGCTGCTGCTTCATTGCTCAGGTGCCGCCGCTTGGAAAGTGTCGGCGGTTGCAGTACACTAGCTCGTGTCATTCCTTATTTTTAGGGATTCGAGAGATCCCCCGAGGCTGCACACAAAAGCTCGTTGAGACTTGGTAGTGACCAGAAACATTTGCTTGGCCTGGGCTGTTCGCTTCGCTCTCCATTCATCGGTTGTACTGTTCTGCAAAGAGAAGTGTCCGTCTCGCAGAGGAGCTCGGCGCCCACCTCCGCAATGCTGTGCGGTTCCTTCAATACTGCACGGAATGAGTTCCACCCTTGAACATGCTTCATGCAGGGCACTCGGCGTTTCCGCCCGAGTCACGCGAAAATAACCTCGTTCCTAACTTTAGTGGAGACTTCGATTCAGGAGCACCCCAGCAAGGGGAGAAAGTGCGAACAAGGATGCCAGTTCCGTTCCAGTGGCAGTGCGGTGCCTGTCGAAAGTGTCACCACACATCAGGGTCCTTGCTGGTTCTGTGCCAAATTGACTTCGGAAAACGCCGCTGGA
Organism: Phytophthora crassamura; assembly: GCA_033557995.1. Taxonomy (NCBI): domain Eukaryota; phylum Oomycota; class Peronosporomycetes; order Peronosporales; family Peronosporaceae; genus Phytophthora; species Phytophthora crassamura. Next base: position 6,419,255 of record JAUCED010000004.1, read on the forward strand.
TTCATTTCATCGAGAGCCACCGCGGCTGAAAGAACGAGGGTGCTCCAGAACGGCACAAGTTCGCCCCGTAAAGGAGCCTGGGCTTCAGTACTGGAGAGTTGAAGTGCAGCCATCTATATTTTGTGGCCGTTTCCTAATCAGGAAATGAATGGACTCAAACGGCAACGTCAATGCGCTGCAAATAGCCGCTTGCTGAGCGAGGCTTGGTTGATCTCCGATGCGTAGCGGTCATGGCCGCACCTGTCGGCATCTTTAACGGATACTCTGCCCGTCGCACATTCTGCATCAGGCGCAATTCAACCCGAGACATCCGAATAGGATTCCTTTTGGCGGACGGTGTCCAGTGGACACTGCAACTTGCCGTGGCGGCGGACTTCACCGCAAATCGGACCGGACTCGAGGGATCCTGGCGCGGGAAAAACAAACACCCTTACTTACCAGTGGTAACTTACCACAACGTACAGAGCTCATCGCCAAATTGCCGAGGCACAGCTCTTGCCGCTGAATCCAGCGGTAACGAGTGCTTTTTGGCTTGAGGTAATCAAAATACTATCATATGTCGTAAAATTTCAATATGGCATGATTTTGAAGGGGGTTTTAAACTGAATTTGTATTGTATGTGTTACCTATTATATAGAATGATTACACCTCGCCCTTCGCGTTACTTCAGCTTACTTCAGCTACTTCATGGGACATCAATTATACACTTCACAATAAGCCAGCGCGGCTCTGGCATTCTCGCTCAAGAATAGAGACCGCCTCGCCATTTCACCAACGGACCGACGGACGAGATGCGCGTCGAGTTCGCGGTGCCCTCGCCGTCCGACAGCTCGACGGACTACCAGCTCGACATGGGCGGCGGCCAGGCGGGCGCCTCCTCCGTGGACGGCGGCCCGCTGGCGCCGCCTTCCTCCTCCACCGGCGCCGCCGCTCCCAGCTCCCAGCCTCACGCGCACAAGAACCTGCGGCGCGTCAACACGTTCACGGGCGCGCCGAACGAGGAGGAGCAGCGCAACATCATCTCGCTGCGGTATCGAGCCGACAGGTACAGTCTTCCCCTAAAAAATGCCTAATTGGAAGAGAATCCTCTTTCTTCCAATCAGGCATTCCTGGCAGGAAAGTGATGAATCTGATGAACTAATCTTCTCCATTTTCGACACTCGTTTTCGACACTTTGTTTTCGACAGTATGGCCGACTCGGTAGCTTCCGACACCAAGCCTAACGCAGAGACCAAGCTGTGGAACCTGTTCGAGAAGGTCTTCTGCTTCCTCAAGGGCATGACCATCTACCAGACGCGACGCCGCCTCAAGTTCACCATCGTGTCCCAGACTGTCATTAACTCGTTACGTATCTTCCCCATCATCCTGGGCCTGAGCTTCCAGGCCACAGTGCCCGTGCTCATCCTGTACATCACGCTGGTGCTGGGCTGGCACGGCACCAAGTTCCTCGTGCCCAAGTTCCTGCTCAGCTACAAGATCGGCATGCAGCTCACGCTCCTGGTGGACGTCATCTGGTACTACAAGGGCTACAACGGCAAGCTCAACAGCGTCAGCAGCGGTACTTCCGTGCTCATGCAGGGCTTCTTCTCCATCCTGCTCACCATGCTCAACATCATGGGCTTCATGTACGGCTGGAAGCTGCGGCGCATCGTCAAGGCCGTGCAGAACCAGCGCGAGTGCGACCGCGCGGCGCTGGCCACGATGATGCCGTCTCCGCAGCGCGCGAACTCGCTGCATCAGACGTTATCGATCAACCCGTCGGCCGAAGTGGACGAGGACGACGGCCCGTCCGCTCGCCGGAAAATCCTCGTGGGGCCAGGCGTTCCGAACAACAGGCTGCGACGCAGTCAGTCGGGCGTGTCCACGTCCTTGCCGGACGCCTTGAAGACCAAGAAGCAGCGCATGAAGGAGACGGACGCATCACAGGAAGAGGCGCCCGTGTTCTGCGCCAACCTCATCGTCACGAGCAAGTACACGTACTACAACTTTCTCTTCATCTTCCTCAAGATGCAGTTCAGCCGCCTGGCCAACCTGTACACGACGATCGTGGTGGCGCTGTGTTTCTTCGACTTTTCGCCCGTGAGTCCCGTGGCCAGTCTCACGCCGCTGCTGATCGTGTTCGCCACGTCGGCGCTGAAGGACGTGAGCGAGGATGTCCGTCGCCAGAAGGGCGACGCGCAGGTGAACTCGCGGCCCGCACATATCATTCGACGCGACGTGCTGGACGAGGTGATGCACATTGACGGTACATGGCAGGACATTGAAGTGGGGGACGTTCTGCTCCTGAAGGACGGCGATCAGGTTCCTGCGGACTGCGTGCTGCTGGCGACAAGTCGCCCTGACGGCCGCTGCTACGTCGAGACGGCCAACCTGGACGGCGAAACGAACCTCAAGATCCGGCAGGTAGCGAGCTGCACCAAGCACTTTCTCACGGCCGAGGAGATTTTGCAGCAGCACAAGATCGAGGTGGAGTGCGATGTGCCCAACAAGGATCTGTTCTACTTCAACGGCGTGATGCGGCTCGGAAAGCTCACGGATGAGGCTGTGACGGACGCCGACAAAGAGGACCTCGAGACGAGTTTGACGATGGACAATTTGATCCTGCGAGGCAGTGAAAGCCGCAATGCCGAGTGGACACTCGGACTCGTGATCTACTCGGGCAAGGAAACAAAGGTGCAGATGAACTCGGTGGCTGTCCCGTTGAAGCGTAGCTTTGTGGAGAAGACGCTGGACACGATGTTCGTGCTGGTGCTGATGCTGCTGTTCGGCATCTCGACTGCCTGCACGCTGGGCAACAACAACTGGAACTTGGATCTTGCGGACGAGAAGACGCCGTGGTACATTATGGAGGACTCGAACGGCTACATTTTCCTGAGTTACGTGATCTTGTTCAACAACCTGATCCCGCTGTCCATGTACGTGACGATGGAAGGCGTGCGCTTTGTTCACGCGCGGTACATTGAAAACGATCTCGAGATGTACGACTCCAAGACAAACACGCCTGCGCAGGTCCGCAACAGCAACATCAACGAAGATCTGGGCCAGATCCAGTACATTTTCTCGGACAAGACCGGAACGCTGACGTGCAACGAAATGATTTTCGCCAAGTGCACGATCGCAGGCCTGCGCTACAACGACATTGAGGTGGACCCGGCAAAGCGCGCGAGGCCTGGCACCCGGTTTAACGACGGTCGGTTGCTGGCGCGCCTGAACTCGAACCACTCGACGAAGAAGGAGATTCACGACTTCTTGCTGCTGCTTACAATATGTAACACGGTGATTCCGGAGACCAATGCGCCTGCGTCTCCCACGTCGAGCAGCGACTCGTGCTCGGTGCAGACGCCGACGATGAAGTACAACGCGTCTTCCCCGGATGAAGAGGCGCTGGTGCTCGCCGCTGCCGACCTCGGTTACGTGCTGACATCGCGTGACGGTCCGGTTTGCAACACGGTGATTCAGGGCAGACCCATGTCGTTTGAGATCCTCAATGTGCTCGAGTTCAACAGTGACCGGAAGCGCATGTCGGTGGTTGTGCGCTTCCCTGACGGCAGCATCGTGCTGTACTGCAAGGGAGCAGACGATGTGATTTTCGACCTGCTGTCCAAGTCCCAGCCGCAGGGTGTAGCGCACGTGACGCGTGGCCATCTCCAGGAGTATGCGTCGGAAGGTCTTCGTACGTTAACGACGGCGATGCGGCGCCTCACTCAAGAGGAGTATGAGCAGTGGCACCAGTTGTACCGCCAGGCCGAGTTCTCCATGGAAGGGCGCGCCTCGAAGATTGCCAAGGTCTCGGCCATCATTGAGGTGGAGCTGACGTTGCTCGGTGCCACAGCCATTGAAGACCGTCTGCAGGACGGCGTGGAGGAGTCCATTTGCGCTCTTCGTAAGGCTGGCATTAAGTTCTGGGTGCTCACTGGTGACAAGAAGGAGACGGCGCTGAGCATCGGCATGTCATCGCATGTGATCGATGACAACATGGACGTGATCGTGCTGGGACAGCGTGACAAGGGCTCTCTACGTACGAGGCTGGAGGAGCTGTACGTCGACCTGGTGGAAGACAAATGGGGATCGGATGAGACCTCGTCGGCGGTCAGTGTGCTCTGGGAAGCGTTGAAGCGAGCGATCCTGTACTTGTGGGATCTCGTGAAGCTCGCTCTCGTTGGACGTGACGAAGAAGGAGAGGCCCGTAGGAAGCGGAGGCGCTTGCCACGCCGCGAGCACGCTGGAGCTGAGACGGCACCGAGCGACAGCCCAGCCCACTACGACGAGGTGTATCCGTCGCTACCGAACCGTGACGTATCGGAGAACAGCTTTGACCGGGATCTGTGTGACCACGACTTCGAGCCGAAAGCGGACACGATGACCGGCGGCACTGGCAGCATGAGCAGCGGCGACTACGTGGACGAAGAGCTGGAGTTTGCGATGGTCATTGACGGCAAGACGCTAGCGCTGGTGCTGGACGACGATATCAAATATCTCTTCTTGGCCGTGGCGACGCAGTGCAAGTCGGTGATCTGCTGCCGTTGCTCGCCCGCCCAGAAGGCCTCGGTGGTCAAGCTGGTGACGGAGCCCACGCTGATGTTCTCTCCCGGTAATATCACGCTTGCCATTGGCGACGGCGCCAACGATGTACCGATGATCCAGGCGGCGAACGTGGGTGTTGGCATTAGTGGCAAAGAAGGCCGCCAAGCGGTGCTGTCAAGTGACTATTCTATCGCGGAGTTCCACTACTTGAAGCGCCTCTTGTTGGTGCACGGCAACTACAGCTACAAGCGGATTTCCAAGCTCATTCTGTTCTCGTTTATGAAGAACGTGGCGCTGTCGATGTCCAACTTCTTCCTGGCGATGGAGACCATGTACAGCGGGTTGCTCATGTACTTCAGCATTTTCTTCACGCTGTACAACGCGCTGTTCACGACGATCCCGATCGTGATCATCGCCATGTACAACCAGGACGTGTCTCCTGCGGTGTTGATGCAGTACCCGACGCTATACGTGAACGGGCTGAAGAATCGCTCGTTCAACTGGCTCTCGTTCTTCGGGTGGTGTGTACTGGGCGCGTGGCACGCCTACGTCGTGTACGCAGTGCCGTTCTTCTCGAACGGTTCGATCGTGTGGTACTTCTCGAGTGATTCGTCGATGCTCCAGTTCGACAAGCGCGACTTGGGGCTCTGGGCGAATGGTGTCGCGTCGTACACGTACTTGATCACGGCTTCGACAGTGCAAGTGTCGCTCATGACGAGTAACTGGACGCGCACCAACGGTATCTCGACGATCGGCACGCTGGCGTTCTACTACCTGTTCACGGCATTCTTCTGCGCCGTTTTCGGGTGGACCAAGGCGGATTTCTACGATACCGAAGTGGGCTTCGGAGTCGTGGGGCAGCTCGTCCGTGAAGCGTGGTTCTGGCTGGGCCTTCTGCTGTCGGTGATCGTTGCCATTCTGCCCAACTACATCGCCAAGGCCGGCCGGGTCTTGTTCTACCCGGAGCCGTCCCATTTGATGCGCGAGTGGAACCGTCTGGCCAAGGGCGAAGATGCCGCGGTGGTCATGGACTCGCCGCGGCTGGTGCGCCGCAACACGGGCTTTGCCTTCTCGCACTGCCCCGGCGAGACGGAGATGGCCATGGGCATGTTCGGAAACAGCAACACGCGAGTACAGTCGCGCGCAGGGCAAATGTCGGACCTTTCCGACGTCGACCTGCGCGTGCAGTCCCCGTCGTCATCAACGGCAGACGGGTCCTCCCCGTCTCCCAAGACATTGCAGTAGAGGCTCGCGATCCAGAGTCTGCAAGGCGATTGAATAGCGAGCACGTGTACCATACCATTCGGTGTTCTTAAAAGATCTGTTCGAGAGGAATTTCCTCGGAAAGGTGCGAGTCGATGGCGAGCTTGGCGATGTATTCCTTGTTGTCGCTGATGGCTGTGCAGGAATGAAAAGACAAGGCTGAGCACGAGATCGAGACGAGCAGGAGCAGGGGACGAACCGTAAGAGTGACACCCGACGATCCAGTTGACCTGGTTGAAGCGATCGGTAGCTGAGAGCGACCGCATGGACCGCTTTTTCGGCAGAGCTTCGTCGTGGGCGATGCGAGTAACCAGAGCACGCTCGTATTTGGCGCGGATGTCGGGTCTCAAGAGCTGCGTGCCACTCGTAGTCAACTTTTCTTGGAGACAAGAAGTTGGAATGGCTGAAGGGATCGGAAAACAAAGAACGGTGAGACTTACTGACGCCAATGAGACTTGTAAACCGCTCGACTTACCGTCGAAGTAGTTGGGAATGCCTTTCGCGATGCGGGGTTTCTCTAGCAGACGAGCGAGTGCCGGGAAAACGCTGCGTACGAGGGCTGGCACGTACTCGAAGAGCACTGTGCGCATGATGACGGTGGCGCAGCCAGCCACGAAGAAGGCAAAGAGCACGACGACTTGCGGACGTGTCACGCGGGAGATCAACTGACCTCTGTAAGCTGCATCGAACAGCGGAATCCCGTCGCCGGGGCTGCTGGTACTGTTTGTCATGGAGAAGTCTTCCTGCTCGGCCTCGAAGATGCGGTCGTTTGAGAACATCCACATGGCCACAAGGCAGTGCATCAGCACGGCGTAAGGCAATAGCGACCCGGCGGCTGAAGCGACCTTGCCGTCGTACAGCGGTGGGGACCGCGCAACGCGAAGAAACGTGAACTTGTCGGCCCAGTACGTCATGATCATCGCGCCGAAGCCGATGAAGTGAAGTAGCGGCATCCCGGCTGAGAACTGCAATGGACACGTACACAGCTCTAGTTTAGTAGCAGCTCAAACACCTTTACGAGTTCAACGAAGGCGTACCATGTATGTGATGAAGATCGACGTAAGCGATTGCGCGTAGCGAGCAGCGAGATCAAACTTGGGTCCTCTATACAGCGCCTCCAGATCTCGTTGTGTATCTTGCTTCGAGAGCGAATGATCGAACGAGAAGCCTCGGTCGAGAAAGCGGCGAGCCTTGAGGAGCGTATAGTTGGCAAAGAGATACGCGTGGGTGCTGAACGAGTTGATGATCATGGTCAGCATGAGCGCCACGCCGACGTCGTTGTACCAGTCGGCCGAAAAGTCTGCGTACGCGCCGTTCAGGACTTGAAGAGCACCGATCGAAAAGCCTCCGTTGTCGGCGCTTGTCGCTGAAGACGAAAAGTATTTTGCGTTCGCGTTGATGGCCAGCATCAACAGAGCCGTATTGCAGAACTGGGCCAGGAACACCTTGGTGACGCGGGACACCACAAGACTGGATTGCGTGTGGTGCTTCTCCAGAGCCACGAGGCCGTTGAGAACGCGAGCCAAGATGAGATTCACCGCCACAACCAGAAGCACTGAGGCAATGGACAGCACTTGTGTCGTGACAAATGTCGTGGCCCACGTCCTACACAACATGTCGTCGTCTCCAGTGTCTGGGTTGCGGAAACTCTCGTACATCATACTCCTAAACGTGCTGGAAATGAAAAAAAAGTTAAATTTCTGCAATAAGATGCGAGCTTTACAAGCCAGAAAAAAATACTTAGAAGTACTTACTGATCAACGAGGAAGTTCTTGCAGTAACACTCGAGAAGTGCCTTGTATGGCACGAGTCCGGATGCTTTGCTTAGCTCGTCTTGAATGACGTCAGTCTTGAAGACGGTGGCCGGACAAGTGGTCGGTCGGCCAAATTGCCTTTCGAGTTTGCTCTTCTGCTCTTTCGCCACGAAAATGAGCACGAAGCTCAGAAACAGCACCGCCAACGTGATCAACGTGACAATCTGCCGAGATAGAGCAAGGTTAGCAAGGCAGGTATCTTCTGCTCAAAAGCTTGTGTGAAGTTACGTACCAGTTGCCGGAACATTCGCTCCATGAACGGATGATGGAGGTTTTCCCAGATAATGTCGGTCGGGTCCGGTGCCGGACGGAAACGAAGCCTTTTGCCGTGGAGCCGCTTGTAGTAGGGCTGGAAAAGCCGATGCACCCAGCCGAGGTCTGGGTATTCTTGCAGACAGCGGTGGAAGCCCTCCTCTTCTTCGAACGTCACGAAAGCCGTCACCGCTTGCGAGATATTCTGCCGCTTTTGACGAATGTGCCAGTGCTCCAGCTTCACATTGAAACGGTGAAGCTTCGTCTCCAACTTGTGGATGGCGCGCAAGTGCCTCCGCTCACGTCTAGCGTAGACGTTTTCATCCAGTCGACCACTCAACAACTTGAGTTTTTCATGGCGTTGCTCTGCGATTTCGAGGCGACGGACGATGGCACCACGGCGGCCTAGCAGACGGAGGTGGCGTGACGCGCTTTTCCCGAATTGAACGTCAGCGATACGAATCCGATCGAGCTCCACTGCGAATGGTGGTGCGCTGCTCAAAACAGCTTCAAGGTGAAGGCGGATCTAGTCAACGTAAATACTGGAATCAGCACAGACCACGAGTTTTTAGGTTTTTAGATAAAACCGTGACTTACCTCCTGACGAAGCAGGTTCAGATCATCATGATGTGGCAGATCCACAAGCTGCACAGTGTAGTCAAGAGCTTGGATCTGGTTCTGCGCGATCCGGTCTCCCGCTTCCCTTTCCTTTCGACGCAGCCAAACAACAACGAAGAAGAAGACCAAACTGCACGCGATGTCGCATCCGACCGCCAGTCCCAAGAACTCACGCCGCTGCAAAACCGAGCTTTGTTAGAGCGAAATAAACAACCGTGATTGAGAAACATATAACTTACACTCATCGAGTCCCAGCCGATGATCTTGAGGCTCCACGCGCTCGACAAGTCGATTCGCGTGGTGAAGCACCGCCCGTACACGATCAACGCTCGGGGCTTGCCCACCTCGCACTTCAAGTAGTTACTATCGTCGTTTAGCTGTACTTTGCACACCTCCTTGGTGATGTTGGCGACGCTGTCGATAGTGACAACCGTCGGACTCTCCGAGCAGTTTGTTCCGTAGTTGGCCTCGGGCTCCCAAGCGTACGTGATGTCCTCACTCACGTTGAGAGTGCAGCTCTTCTTGCCCAGACACAAGCCTTCGACTATCTGCTGGGCCACGTTGGAGCCACAGCCTTCGCTTTCGCGAATGCGCATATCGTCAAAGAGCGGCGTCTTCAGCGATTCACTTCGTGAGAACGAGCAGCAAGGTTGAAGTGAGACCGGGTGCACGCCTAGAAAGCACCCTGCTCCGTTCGCTGGACAGGCCGATCCTTCTGCGTCGCCACGGCATTGACCAGAACCGGCGGAGACGGTGTTACGCTCTGGACACGAGCAGCTTCCCTGCGCGTCGTACGTGGAGTAAATGGCCTTGACGAAGCCGATTTCACCTGCAGCGCAGGTCAGCGACACTTCCGTGTTCTCTAACGCTTGGTCGCATACGCTGCTGGCCTCGCTGAGGTGCCCGATACTGGTGATACCCAGGACAGATGGGAGGTCCTGGCGCGCGAGAGCTGTAAGCTCCGCGATGGACGTCCCGCCTCCAACGATGTAGACGGCTAAGGCTGGCGCGCTGATGACGACAAGCAACAGGAAAAGCCACGTGACGACCTTGAGATACTTGAAATACAGAGCAATGCCGAGCCCGTACTGGCTCAGCACGACAGAGTCGGTCGGTAGGTGATGAAAGGAGTGCGCCCCAAAGTCCGTGGACAACAACGGGTGCCGTTCCGGCATGGCGAAGCCCAGAGCATCCACTCGGGTGGTTGAATAGCGCATCGGGTGCGTCATGCCGCGATCGCGTAGGACTTTGGCGTACGACAGATACTTAAGCTCCTTCGTGCCACAATCCGGTGGGTAGCCGCCAAGCTGTGCGTCCAGGCGAGGCGACATCATGATGACCTTCTTCTTGCCGCCCTCTTCCATCGCAGTGACATCTCCATCAATCGCCAGTCTCGAAGGGGTGGCCAAAGCTTGCGAGTCGTCAACCACCGGCTCCGCAGAGCTCACCTCGCTTGCTTTAGTGGAGGTGGCGGCATCGCTGTGCCGACGTTCGTGCTGCCGAGGGGTTGCTGTGTGCTGGACGTTGCGAGACGAGAGCGAGGCTCGCCTCCTGCCTTTACTGCGTTTGTTCACCATATCATCCGCGGCTGAGCTCTACGAAGAAAGGATCTCGCTTGGTGTTGTTTCCAGACAAGTGGAGCGTGTTGGGTTCGCGGATGTTACACTCCCGTCCGTTACATTTGTACTTTTGATAATAATACGAAGGCGCTGAAACGGAAGCTCTTCACAACAATGTACAAAGATAAAGTGCATTGCCTCCAAACGTGCCTGCATTGACCCACTAAGACTGTTGGCGGCGGGGTTTAGCATTTTCAAACATTTCCTCAGGCCCAGTTAGCCGCACAGGAGACGTCATGATGGCCACGTCGACCTGAAAAAAGCTCATATCGTTGGTCGTGAAGCTGTTTGCCACTGCGGAATTGCTCAACAGGAGTTTAATGGAACCTGCACCAGTTCCAGGCGCACTTGTTCGCCACCGATGAAAATGAAGACTAAATGCATTGATCGTTAGCGAGCTGCCTCAACAGCCTCCTACCAACATTCACGGGTTCAAGCCCGTTCTCATTTAAGCTACGTTAACGAGATCTTGCTGCCCTGTTCTCTCGGCTTCGAAGCCTTTTCCCAGCTCTCAGCCTCTTCCCATTTCCAGGCTTCGGTTCTGCTTTCCAACACACTAAGAGTGTTGGCGGCGGGGTTTAGCATTTTCAAACGTTTCCTCAGGCCCAGTTAGCCGCACGGGAGACGTCACGATGGCCACGTCGACCTGGAAAAAGCTCATGTCGTTGGTCGTGAAGCTGTTTGCAACTGCGGAATTGCTGATTTGCTCCTGAACAGGAGTCTGAAGTATCATCTCGACTTGACTAGCGACAACACCATATGATCACCCACTACTTGAGTTGAGGTGTGGCAGGCTGCAGCGAAGATGCTCATGAAACAGATCGGCTCACCCAGTGGACGCCTTCCAAAAATGACCTACCGGTATGCTTCTGCATAAGCTGATTTAAGAAAACTTATATCTGCTGAGACGCAGATTCGGTCTCACCAAGCGAAGGGTCACCTCACCGCCTTATCGGACAACTTCATAAATATTATCTTGGTTTCAGTATGGTTCACTCTTTTTCGACAACTAGGTGGCATAAACTCCGACCTTTCACATAATATGTGAGGGACCTTGTTTCAAAAGTATCATTACGCCGTTTTAAGGTTTTTTGCTAGAGGCCTTTGAAGCTGGGTGAGGTGAAATCGAGTGGATTCAGCACTTTCAGAATGACAAAACAAAACGGGCCCCACCCTGAAGGACACCTGGCGAATGGCTAGCGATCTGGACTGGGTGGAGGGCGACTCTGCCCCTGACAGCGACACTGGTACAGACACCGCAGATCGGGTTGCAGCCGCCGCCGCTGCTGCGGCCGGCGATGCCGGAGGCGCACACGACTCGAGCGACGATGGCGTTCTCACCAGCGGCTCATCGACTGGGCGCAGTCTGTCTAGGCTGGCGGAGCTGGTGGGGACGGCAGCCCCTCTCACGAGTGAGGTCCGGCGGCTCGAGGGCCTGGTGTGCTGCAGAAAGAAAGAAGACCAAAACAAGCGGGCGAGCAGCCAGCCAGGTAGCAAACGAAACAAGCACACAGACCGCCAGTCCGCGTGAGCGCTTCCAGCTCATGGTGCCGTACGTTGGTATTGTGTGCAAGGAGGCGTTCCAAATGCTTTATGGCATCAGCCATCGCACCCTACACGTATACAGGAAGCGCGTCCGCAACGAAACCATCGCTGCCAAGCCTCACGGCGGTAAGCAGAACCAAAACCACAAGGAGATCGACGTTGATCTCCTGGCTGCCTGGTTCTTGGAGGTGGCGTCCCTCTTGGGCGAGGTGGTGCCCGTTCGCGTCCGGATGAAGAAGGTGGATGGGACACACACGCGCAGGTACTACAGCGCGGAGGACTACACGTTGCTGCCGTCGAACTGCACGTGGGAGAGCCTGCGCGCCGAGTACATGACGTACTTAGACGACAACTACTTGGACACGGTCCGGCCGTCAGAGAGTTCCTTCCGGCATATTCTAAAGCGAAGCTGCCCCACGATCCGCATTAGGTCACCCAGAGACCAAGTGTGCGACCAGTGCGCCATCTACCGGCAGCAGATGACTGACGCACCCGACGGAGAGCGCGCGGAAGTGTTCGGCGAGCACCTAGAGGACGCCAAAAGAATGAGGTATTAGTGGTCGTTTTGAATTATTGCTGGTCCTTTGTGATACTTTTGAATAATTACTCACTTCGACTGCTGGTACAGGGTCGAGTACAAGCAAGACGTCGAGAGGTCCAGCAAGGGGCACTTGGTGCTTATTATGGACTTTGCCCAAAATCTCACGTTGCCTCATACACCGAAAAACCCTTCGGGGTGGTATTTCCTGTCACTGTGGAGCGTCTGGCTCTTCGGCGTGTACTCCGCTGTCGACAAAATGCACCACCACTACTTGTACGGCGAGCGCAAGGGTGGAAAAGGAGCGGACGAGGTGTGCAGCATGCTGGGCCACACGCTTAAGTACTATGGCATGGTGCAGACCGCGTGGGAGGACAATATCGGAGAGGACGTGCAAAAGGCAAAGTTGACGATCTGGGCGGACAACGCGGGTGGGCAAAACAAAAGTTTCTACGTCATCTGGTTCCTGACAATGCTGGAGAACTACGGCGTTGTCGAGGAAGATGAGCTAAAGTTCTTCCAGAAAGGACACAAAAAGAACGCAGTGGACCGCGGCTTCGGTAGCATGAAGCAGCACATCGCGCGCGTATCGGCCTGGAACATGGCCACCCTTGCAGATGCTGTCGACGCAGCCAACACGTCCAGCCGCACGGTGAACCTGGAAATGGAAGGCACACCATTCCATCGTTTCAAGGACTTACTCACTCCGACATACAAGAAGATAAAGGGCATTCGGAAGTACCAGCTCTTTCGAACGACACGTAAGAATCCCGGCGTCGTTGAGTGTCGTCGCCGCCCCACAAGCGAGCCTACCAACGCTACCGTTTCTAGCGCTCCGCTTCACACGTTGAAGGACTTCAGGACGCTATGGGAAAGCATCCCTAGCGCGACAGACAGAGAGCTTGACCCAGAAAAGATGGTCGACATGAACGCTAAGATCAAGCCCTACGTGCCCAAAGAATTCGTTAACGACGACCTCTACGCGGCCCCGACATCGGCGATGGTGGAGAAGACCGCTGAATCAAGAAGAAGCGTCGAGAGCGCGCGACTGCTCGTATCTCGGGGAAGACTACCGTGGACGACGAAGGCAAGGTCGCTGCAGTCTAATGCGGTCTCACTAACATAGTGATACTTTCGAAGTACCTGGTAGATACTTAGTGATACTTTCGAATTAAGCCAAATCGCGGAATATTTGCAACAGCCAATTTGAGTTTGCTTTTTAACAATGTTTGGAAGTGTTTAAAGGGGCGCCGACAGTACCATTCGAAAGAACAATGTTTTTAGAAGCTAAAACACGAAATAATATTTTTTTATTTTTTTCATAGGCGTATCGCGCCGTCGCCCACAATGTTTTTGGTATTTAACTTTTCGGGGTGCTGAAGGCATCAAAATGTAGCCAAAGGCGATCACTACAACGTAGTATAGCTCGCTTGGTTTTGAGGTTAAATCGATAATGATACTTTTGAAAAAAGGTCCCTCATATATCGACCTCTGCACTATTTTAATTTAGAGACAAATTTTGAGAAACCGAATAAGGCGACTATAAGGCATTTTTGGCAGGCGTCCGGTAGTGGACTGTGAGTGGGGTTTTCATGTTTCGGTTACTACGCATCCGAACGGATATCCAGGATCATTCGCGGCATCGTCGAATGCTGGTGCCAATAGTGATAACAAATTAATGCCATCCACTCGCGTGCTGCGCAAGTAAGCGCACGCGTGAACTGCCAGCGTTGACATACAGCATCAACGAGTACGCATCAAACACGCCGTCGCCTATTGTCACGCCGAGCGCTTTGACATTGACGTCACGACGCAGCACTGGATCGCGCCGGCTTCCTCTTGCAACTCCAACGCTAGGCTCTCGCGCGCCTCGTAAGTATTGCAGACGCAACGCGCACGCGCCACTAAGTCAACACCGCCGCTGCGCTGGACGGATCTCGTTCTGAGTGAGCCGAATTCAGCACAACTCGCCTTCCTGTCGGCGATCGAGCCCTCGCATATGTTCCACTTGTTGAAGTCAACGGTGTGCTGGTAGGAGCACGCACACGGCATACCACATGTGAGTCAGCATTGCCATTGGCAACAGGACACTGTTGCCGCTACGAGGGATTCTCCGCTCTGCAGTCTTGTCATGTACGGAGAGGAAAGGCAGCGCGCTGGCGCCAGTATAGGCACCGATCCCCCTCGGCGCCAAAGCCTGAGCCTGTGCACACATAGAGCGCAAGCTTCCGCTGCCGCCTCCGCGCCACATTCATGTCAACCCACTGATTTGCGTCAGCGATCTCTAACCTTATTCTCACCCGGGCATCGAGATAGTCTGGCGCTCTCAGTCGCGGCGCGCTCAGCCCCGTTTGGCTGCCGACTACATCAGAAGGGGCTCCAGCAAACTCAAACACGCGCGCAACCGGAGGTTGTTACAGTACTGCCGCGAACATGGATCGCTTCGTGTTTGAGTTTGCTTGCTAGCTCCGCGAAAGGTGCAAACCGCAAGTTGAGCTGGTCGTGGGAAATCAGATACGCCAGGAAACGGTTGGCCTGAGTTGCACTCGAAAGTCCTGAAGAACGAGCTTACCCGTGGCATTGCCAGCGGTGGTCATGTATCCCAGGAGACTCTCATGACGATTAACACCGATATCTTCCATTGCGTCCGGAGCACCAAGCCGCTGCAGGCGGGCTGTGAGCTCCGGAGTCCGGACTCATATCATCAGTCTCGTGCCGGCCCCACCAAAAAACGAGTATTTTTGCGGTTGGAAAGTACACCTCTAAGTCGACAGTGCTCGCCGTCCACACGGCGCAAAATCGACATTTCACTTCCTCTTGGTATGTTGCTGAAATTTGGTGACGCGACTGCAAAGTCGACATGAACCACTAAGTCGACGTGTACCGTTAGGATCTCACACCTTGAAGACGCCACGAGCCTGCACAACACCTAACTGCTCACCACTCTCCAATTTGACTTCTGCCGACCAAGTCGCCGTCCCGCACAAGACCCGAGGCCATGCAGCAGACCACAGACGACGAGTTCGGCTCGCTCAAGTGCCGCTACGCCAGCAAGCGCTGCTGGAACCTGCGCGCCATCAAGCGCAACGGTGAGCGTCACAACCTGTGCGAGATGCACCGCCAGAAGGCCAACAGCAACCAGCGCCGCCTGGACAAGAAGCGCAAGGCCGGCCAGGCTGTACTCGGCTTGCCCAGCCACCTGCCGCTGCACGCTGTCAACGGTTACTCCGACCTGGAGCGGCGCATGCGCATGCGCGCCTCCATCGTGCTCAAGCTCGAGCACGAGCTGGGCGCCATGCCGCTCACCACGCAGTACATCCGACCGCCAAACTCTGCTCCCTCGCTCTTGGAGTTGCAGCGCGCCGCCGGGCTTGTATCCATGGGCAGCAATCTGCCTGCACACAGTAGGGAGACTGACCCGTGGCGCGAGTCCAGCCGCCTGCCGCCCACCGCGTGGATGAACGCGGCCTACCCGCGCAGCCCGCGCGCCATGCTGCGCGTGGCGGCGCTGGCCAAGATGGAGCCGCAAATGGAGCAGCGCGGGTGGCTGCATCGTGACCCGCTATCTCCGCCTAAGGCAGAGCCTGCACTCACAAACGCACCAGTGCCGGCACCAGCGCAATCCATGCTGCTGCCGCCAATTGCCACCGCTGTGGCGCGATCGGGCGAGGGGCTCATGAGCTCCGCGACGCTACAGAGCTCGTGGCAACCCGAAGTCCGACGAGCACCCACGCGCGCCAACATCTAAAGACAAGTATCCCCCAGATCAACCTGACCGTTCAGTGGCGGCACCTTGACCGCCAAACTTGAAAAACCCAAGCTAAAAGTACCTAAAGTGAATGAATTTGCAAACGAGAGCAATTCGTGCACGCATCGAAATCACTTCAACCTGTTACAGCGCAGATAGGAATCTCTTCAGTCTCTGAAACCAAATCCAGGCCAGCGCTCCTGATAATAAGTCAGCACTACGATGCAGAGAGCGCTCACCAAGAAGGCAAGGGCGCGGTGGATACTCGCTCGAGTTCACCGGACGATCACCGACTCGAGGGTTTGCGGCGCAAACCTCCCCGCGCGCGACAATTGCGCTGTCGAATGGATTTAACCGCCCGGCTGCTGGCCCGTCCGCGAAGTGCTGGCGCTGACGTTTGCAGGCACTGCCTGGCAGGCAACGGGGCATCATCAGGGCTTGCAACTTTGCGGCAAAGCCTCGGATATCTCGGATTTCATTCTGCACGTGCAGCCAACTTCGATCGAATAATACATGTACATGTACCGGTAACCACGTTGGCTTGCCCGCTCCACACATTTCGAAGTGCGAATCAATCCACTCATCGCACAAGAGACCGGAGCTCCGACGGCTGGCGGCGTGCTCCGGCCAAGGCGCACCGGGCCACGGACAATTGATTTTCTGGGGGAAATCCAGGACAACTTGAACTGAGTATGAGGTAGCCATCTGGGATCCAAAAAGTACCTATCGTGGCCGATGGTGAGCAGAAGTATCTTCCTGCCGCCTCAGCTGCGTGCGTGGCTGGTGGATCATTTGCACTTTCGCCTCTTGCCAGCATGATGGCCACTCGCCCCGGCGCAGAGCCCACTCCTTCCTCCCCCAAGCCGTCGCCCCCAGCAGAGACCACGCCGCCGCCCGAGCACGACACCGAGGCCATGTGCCGCTACCCGAGCAAGAAGTGTTGGAACCCGCGCGCGCTCAAGCGCAACGGCGAGCGCCACAACCTGTGCGACTTCCATCGCCAGAAGGCCAACAAGAACCAGCGCCGCCTCGAGCTCAAGCGCAAGGCTCGCTCGCATCAGGCCACCTCGGACGAGCCCGTCGGCAAGCGCCCGCGCGCGCACAAGAAGCCGCGCCAGTGCGCACGTCGCGCCCCGCTCAGCGCCCACGTGGCCATGAAGGAGGAGGCCCGCGCCAAGCAGGAGGCGGCGGCGGCAGCTGCTACTTCATCAACGGCTGAAGGACTCACCGGCTGGTTCCTGCAGGACCTCGTGCTGCTAGACGGCGTCTTCGACCGCTCCGTCAAGGAGGAGCCTGCGTCCATCGAGCTGCCGGTCGACGTCGTAGGCGAGGAAACGCTGGATCGCCTCCTGCAGGACGGAAAGGGGGATTACGAGAGCCCGGACGCGACCTCCGGGCTGGAGGCGCTAGCCACGCTGCCCGAGGGCAAGACGTCGCCCGTGGACGTCGGCGAGAACTGGGACAGCCTGGACTTCAGTGATTACTGCCTGCCAGCCGAGCAACAGGCCGTGAGCTTCGACGCCTCGGCCTTCGTCGTAGACGACGACGTGTTCGTCGCAGACGTGTGAAACGTGTAAGCTGCATCCTCCTATTTATTTTCTGTACAGACAGGAAACCAGAGCTTTGCAGCACCATCATAAGAACTCGAATCCTAAATTTACAGCCGACGCTTTTGATGTCCCCAGCGTCCAGGCAGATGCCCATTTACTTGATGCCCTTACGCGGACTAACTGTAAGCGATGCCGCAAATTCGAGGCGCAGCAGGCTCTACGACCAACTCGCCAGGCGTGATCATCGGCTGTGTGCTTCTTGCGCTGCTCGTCCTGGGCTTCTTCCAGCAACAAATGCAAAAGCGCAAGCGACGAACACGTACGCAAAATGCTACGCTGGTTATCACGGCTTCTCTAAAACGATAATGATCCATGATTCTTGTCTTCAGAGTACCATCCGCCGCTGCAACTGCAGCAGTCGAGCTCAGGTGTGCTGGAGCAAATTGCCAAGCGGAAGGAGGACCTTCGCCGTTACATTGGCAAACTCAAGGAGCAGCTTGCCGCTCGTGAGGATCAGCTGCGCTACCACGATGAACTCGAGGAAATTATCACGTCCAGAGTGGAAACAAGTCGACGCAATGATGAGGTAAGGCGCGAGCATGCTTCTCTTTGCCCTCAGACAGTTTGCAGTTGCTTACTTCACTGCTGTCGCAGGAATGGACGAGGCTCATGAAAGCCGGCAAGGAAGTCCACGGTCACAAGTGGACTGCGTCCAACGATGGCGAGCCTTCACTCAAGTAAAGCAGCCGTCTGTCGTGCGTTCATGCTATCGATGTAGCACTCACAAACTCAATTTGCATGGTTAGAGAGCTCATGGAACTCCACAAGGAAGAGCTGCTCGAGTACAAGCGCACGCTCCACAACCAACCCGAGTCGAGCCGCCAAGGTGCTGCGAACCGGTCTTCAACATCTCGAGAGCGCAAAATGATCCGACGCCCGTCAAAGTTCAACCTCCCAATGCTGAAGTTGCAACCAGTTGCTCCACTCCCCAGTGCCTCCCACGGCATCGGCGCAACGACGAAACCCTACAAGCCCAAAACCGTACCACCGCAATGGCAGTCTACTCGCGCAAAGGCAGGATCTCGACTTCCCGTGCAGCTTGAAGCGCCAGTAAGTGAACCCGAAGAGCCGATGCAGAAGATGGCAGTCCCCCCATTAGACTTCAGCAAGCTCGGCGGTGGACTCGCAATCGCCATTCCACGGGAAGTGCCGGAGGAACCGGCTTATAAACCGAAGAAGAAGACTTTCGAGGCGACGTTCCAACGGCAGACGCGGCTCGCAGCTATGCTGCGGAAGAAGAAGTGAACGCACACTGGGAGGGACAAACGTGTAGGCCAGAAGCGCAAGGAAGTTAGGAGGAAGTGACTGAATACCCTAACGAACCGTCAGGAGTCGAGGGTCCACGTTCACTGCGTGCCTGGGATGCGATTAAATACACATCCCCATCTTTTCTTCAGTCGCATCCAGATCGACAATGGCAGGGCCCAGTTGCGCTCAAAACGCATTCATCATTGATCACGCATCGGTTTTCGTCTTCTTGCTGGGTGGCCGTCGAGACTTCTTGGACTTGGGCGTGGCGATCGGCTCGCGACTGCCCTCTGGCACCTTCTCCAGCACGAATTTCTCCAGGTCGCGGAATGTCTTGTTGTCGATATGGTCGACGACGATGTCCATCTCGTCGGGCGAGCTCTTGTCCAGCGCCTTGGGGCACTGCTCCTCCAGCAGCTTCACGATAGCGCCGAGGTCCTTATCCGCCACCTTGTAAATGTTCTGGCTGAAGTGGATCTTCTCCTCGAGACTCGGAGCCCTGGCAAGTCAAAACACCACCCGAATGTTAGGTTAACCTACATTCCACCCCCCAAAACAAATAATACTGTCGTACGGGATGCTCCTGTCGGCCTTGGGCACGGGGCCCACGTCCAGCTTCATGGTCTTGACACGGTCCTCGAACTTCTTGGTCAGCTCGTCCGCCAGCAGGTACAGGTCGGAGCCGTCCTGGTTGTAGAGCTTGCAGTTCTCCCATACCAGGCGCATGTCGCGCGCGAACTCGGCCGGCTTCTTGTACTCGTTCTTGCTCAGCTTGCTGCGGATGGTGCCCAGGTCCATGGGCTCCTTGACCACCTGCAGGTAGTCGTACAGGCCCCACTCCTCCCAGTTGACTCGCTCGCGAAAGGGCTCTACAATCACCGCGGAAAGCTCAGGTTAGCGTTGCCGATCACCTCTACGTATTGCCACCGATGAGGAAATACAACATCTACACTCACCGCAGCTGTCGAGCTTGAAGAAATGCTCCACGACTTCGATACACTTTTTCCTGTTCTCTGGATCCATCGTGTTTTTAGGGACGAAATTAAGGGCGAAGTACGGAAGTTATCTGCATGAAAATGACATAAACAGGTAGGTGAGATGCAGGAGATTGTGGTGTAGTTACTAGATAGCACGGTGCGTCCACTGAGGAGCGCACACACGCGTGTGCAGCGGCGACAAAGTGGGTCAAGCAGGACACGCGCCCTCACCTTTCGAAAACGAGGTCCCAGTATAATGGGAGTGGTGTGGTCGACAAGAAAGTGACAACATTGGTGTGACTGACGCGACATTGATGTGGACGACCCCATTTTGTATTTATGGCTACACATTGCCTTCAACACGCCGCGTTTGCCCCACTGCACTACCGCGCATCTTGGAACGAGGAACTGGCCAAGAGATCGGAAAATGTGTGTGTAGCGCTTGCCGTTGATCTGTGAGGTTGTAGGGTATCATTGCTTACTGGACGAGTGCGATTGGTTTGACTGTCGCTAGGCTGTCGAAGAGGGCGAGTTGGTTGGAGCAGCCCAACCACGAGCTGGCCGAGGTGCGAGCCGACTTGCGCCGGATTTTGCTGGTGTCCGAGGCTGCCAGGTGCAAGGCGGACTATGAATTCCTTGACAAGTACAGTGCGTTCAAAACAATCTGCAGTTTTTGTCCGATGACTTTGCTGTGTTCTGACATGGCGTTTCTTGTTGACGCTCAGTCAATCGCGTCAAGTACTTCCATGAGCTGCCGTCGAGAGACCGGCTACGGTTCTTGAAGGCGGCAAAAGGCATTGAGCTCGAGGATGGAGACGCTCTATTCCGGATCGGCGATCGGGCAGACGCCTTCTACTGTATCATGTACGGCACAATGAGCGTGGTGATGGATTTCTCTCGCATGGCCGCTCCGACACTGAACGAGTTTGAGGAGATCATGAACCGTGCCCGAGTCCATTCGAGCTTCCTGAATCCGGGCGGAAAGCTCGATATGTCGCACGACGCGACGTACGTAGTGCGCACCATGAAGCCGCTGGAGGTGTTCGGCGATGTTGGTTTGCTTCTCGAAGAGCAACAGCGCACTGCGTCTGTTGTAGCAACAGAAACGACTTTGCTCATGCAGATCGACTGCGACACGTTCATGGCACTGAGGGCATGTAACCTCTCTCGAGAGCTCCGGTACGTAGTGATGATCACAGCAAATGCACCACTCAAGCTGACTGCTGCATGTCGCTATCGGTTTTCTAGCGAGAAAATGACGTTCTTGGCGGGTGTGGCATGCTTGGACCATTGGGAAGACGAAAGCATCTTGAGGCTTTGCGCTCGGATGGAAAAGATACAGCACACATACAACGACGTTGTTGTGGTCGAAGGAGAACCTGCAAGTATGTGGACACAACTGCCTATTTACTACATTGTCCCGGATTTGAACAACGGGTGCTCCTAGATAACTTCTACTTCGTCAAGCATGGCGAGTGCAGGCTGGTCAAGCGCTACTCTGCACTCGAACAGGAACAGTGTGGTCGGAAGGTACCATGCTTCGTTGAGATGTTCACCGTCTGCAGGTATCGACGTCACAGCTTTCACCACAAAGTGTGCCACTAGCTAACTCCACTGTGCTTCGTTGCGGTGAAGTCAACACTATTTCGGCTTCTACGAGGCCATCCTGGGTGTGACCAATGCGGTGTTTTCCGTGCTGGTGTCTTCTCCGACGGCTACCTTGTACCGCGTGGATCGCGTCGACTTCCGGCAAATACTGCTCAAGGATGCCGCCACGGAGCAGTTGCTACGGCAGGAAGTGATTGGAATTTCCGCACGAGCGGATAGCACCAGCGTCATGCGTGACTTGGGGAGGGAGGCCAAATGGAACCAGTACAAGCTCAAACTCGTGGACTCGGTTCTCACAAGGCACGAGGAAGAGCACGTTCCGATCATGGGGCCAAGACCGGATCTTGGAGGGCATCGATCGGCGCGTGAGCCCAACTTTTCCCTCCCGAAGCTTCCGAAGTCGCCAACTTCTGGACGAGGCTCCCAAAACGAGCGACGGGTCCCGGGCGTCTCCTCTGGCCAGCTCCGACGAGCTCAAAAGCCTCTGCTCGATATACCCAAGCCGTCTCCTCGTCGCTCGCGTGGAGACGATGGCAGCTGGCTCAGCGTACGTTTATTCGCTTTCGTAGCGTGAGGGGAAATCATTTGCGGTTGCACGCCTCACGCCTGGTGTTTTGAACTGCAGTGGGCTCGGCAACGAGCCGGAAGCGACGACAATCCAAGGCGCAATGGCCGGAGTCATGCTGACAACAAGCACGAGCAGGTGGGTAACTGGTGACTTTTTGCCTTGCGGATACAGTTAACTCGAACCTGAAAACTCGCTGTAACTTGCAGGCGCTCGTGAGCAACGTCCAGTGGGGCAAAACTTCGCAGATCATGGGCGGACTGCGCAACGACGAAGACAAAGTGTCAACGGTTCTCGTCGAGCTCTTCAAGACCAAAGGGGTCGACCACTAATCCTAACAATTTAAACTGCAGTGGATATTTATTTTTTCATAAATTTTCCGTTTGCAGCAGTGGGCTGCAGCGCCAGCGAGTCGCCTAACAGGACTAATAAGTTACTACAATTGTTGAGCTGGGCGGGCTGGCACCTCTGGAGCACGACGACAGGGCTATCGACTAGATGTGGAGGTGCTCCGTGTCCTCCGTGATGGTGTACAGTTGATCCAAGCACAACGCCGACGTCCTCGTGGGAATAGGCGAGTCATTCGCTTCGTTTGCCGCCTTGATGACAGGCGACGGGTTTGACGCCGTAGACGGTGGCGTGTCCAAGATGGGGACCTCGTCGCCGCTGGTGCTGCCGTGGCTGGCCGACTTCCAGTCGGGCAGGTCGTCGCCCAGGTCTTTGATGTCCAGGAAGGCTCGAATAGCCTTCAGGACTTTGCATTGCGAGTTGACACAGCAACGCACTTGCCGCTTGGGAGACGTGCGGTACACAGCCAGCACCATCTCGATGAAGTACTGGAGCTGGGCTTGACGCGCTCTCGCCGTCTTGACGTCGTCGTCGCGGTGCAGCTTGAACTTCATCTTGCGTCGCGGGAACTTGACCGCGGCGAGCTGCTGCGTGAGTTGCTGGCACGCGCCGTTGCGGCACTCGCCCTTGCGTCGGCCCTTCTCGCCGGAAGCAGCTCCAGCGCCTTTGCCGTCGAGTAGCAGCTGCTGGCGAAGGTCGCGGAACTGACTAAAGCGCTTCTGAAGCACGAACTGCTCGCGCGCAGTGTCCACCTGCAGGCGGAACTCGCAGTGCGTCTCCAATCTGGTCACACCCAAGAAGCGGACGCTTGTTTCGAAGACCTCGTGTCCAGGCACCTGGCCGAAGCTCGAGAGCCGAGAGGAGCCGCAGTCCGACGACACGCGAACCACGGCCGGCGTGGAGTTGCGGCCGTGTAGCGAGTGCTGCGAGCGCCGCAGCGAGTCGTCGAACGACAGGGGTCGGTGGTACGATTCGGCGATGTGCCGCTCCACCAGCTCGCGGTGGTCGATGGCCAGCTCCTCGGCGAAGAACGCGGGCATGGTTGGTGTGTGAGGTGCCCCCCACTGGGTCTCGTCTCGAAGAGCGCAAATTCGCGAGTGATGAAAGTGCGTTACGCTGACCGGACGAATCCGCTGGGATAAGCAGCGTTGGCACACCGATCAGAAACCGGCCTGCTGGACCGCAGCATTGCAGCGCTTTCGCTTTCGGTGACACAAGACTGCAAGATGTTGCCATCTTGCACGTTGGTAACGTGCAGGGGCTTCAGAAAACGGCAGCTGCTTGGGACTTGAGCCCAATGGGCTCAAGTCGACGCACTCGATGCACGAATCCAACTGCGACCGAGGAGTTGCCAAAGTCGCAGATGCCAACGGCAAGGCGGCTGGCGAACCGGCCTAGGATCCCAGGCAGCCACAGGGTCTCCGGATTATATATTATTCAGTAAATGTATCGAGAATCTCCGAGGTTCAGCAAGGGCTCAGGAAATAAAGTCTAGCGTCGACTAGACTTCTGCCTACCGGCAGCACATGGTGCTGACGCTAGCGGATACTTGGAGCCTGAGGACGCAGCCTGAGGACGCACCCCATGGTCCTTCTGGGGCAGAGCGGAGCAAGCACCACCGGTTCTGATGTCGATTCATGTGCCTGGAGTGCCGGCTGCAGGCCATTCCTTTGTCGTGCTCCATCTCACCGAGCGCCGGTTGTTATCTGAGTTGTGAGATGAAGCTCATCTCATCCCGCCATGGGGTTCACTTGGCAGCATTGAGGCCGGAGAAGTATGGAGAAGTGCTGCTTGGACCTCGATAAGTTTCCCGGGAAAACGGCCACGGAACTGCCTCCGCATAACGCTTGCTTACCGAAGTCCACGCGACCGACGGAACCAACTGCCATTGGAACTCGAACATGCTAACTTATCCATCAGATGCCTAGCGTTGCCTCAGAACGCACAGTCGAGAAAATCTTTGGTTTTGATCATCATAAAACCACAACATTTGAACCGTGCATTTGGATTTGTCCTCGACTCTATTTGGTACCGCATGTGACCGAAGCAGCGATGGAGTGCAAAGACCGACCCAACGCGTAGAGCAATCAACTCCAGCTATGCACGGCTGCAAAGGCCTCTGCTTCAATTTGCTACAAGAATCCTGTAGCATTGGACGGCTTCCTCGCTGTCCGTGTGACTACGAGATATCATAGAACTTGGTACTGTAGCCGATACAAGTACTCGCGTCGAAAAAAGACTTGTCGCGATCACTGTCAGCCAAGCTGCTCTGATGAACCACGCAAACTATGCTGCAAAACGTCTCCGCTCGCATGGTCGGTAGCTTCACCTAAGTTGCAGCGTTAACCATCCTGGGATCCTGGGATGGCCAGCGCTGCTACTTGTGCAACTATAGTATTGGGCCGAATTCCACAACCGATCGTACAACCGAAGCTAAAGCACGGATAAATCAAACGCTGCTACCTGTTGCCGTTGCTCGCAGCTCGCAGCTCGTTCTTCTATGAATCGTACATTTCGGCGTGTAGCCGTTTAAAGCGATCTCACCACTAACGGATATCACCTTTGAACCCGCTGTAACCCGCTTGTTGATAGTTCCTTCAGCCAAGTTGCAGCCAGGTAATGTGTCCATCGATCCTAACTGCAACTCACACCATATGAGTACAAGAACCGCGCTATGATACTCCACACGCACTTCGTGGTTATCCGACCACTACATTCCATGTTGGCTTCCATGTTGTCATGAACCTGCTTTCACGATCGCGGAGGTTCTTACATGTTCCCTCTTTTCCATTCACCGTGGAATCATTTGTTTGGCTATCGTTTGAAGCACCAACCTCCAATTGTCCAGGCTCTACCGGAATTCAACATGAACACCATGTCTGTATGGCCATCGCGCGAACTCTGGTTTGTACGACGGTAGTACACGTCGAAAACCTGTTGCCCATAGACCTCATCTGCATCGCTTCAGTAGCCACTCGTATTTCTAAGAGCTCTGGCCTGACGCCTTCGTCGTCCAGGCTGGGGCGAATTGATCGTCGACTTGCGTCCACCTTGTTCATCGTGATGGCCAAGATGCACAGCAGCTGAGTCGTGGCGTCGCGGACAACACCAACGATGGCGCCGGTCAGGACGGCCAGGAGAATGTGCGGCACGAAGAAGAAGCGGCTGTCGACGTTGTACTCGTCGTAGTAGGCGCTATACTTGCTGCTGAACGCCCGCTGGTCGTGCTCGTACGTGCCCATGTCCTTGAGTTCGTCCGTGTTGTTGCCCACAACGATGATGCCAAGCCCAAGAGCGAGCAGCACAACACCCGCAAGAGAGACAATTCCCAGTGCGTACCGTGAACTAGAGCCACTTGCTGAATCATTGGACGTTCCCGTCGAGACCAAGTAACTCCCCGCCATCGCGAACAAGTTCTGCTCACCGTAACGTGTTAATGTCGACTGTATATTGCTTCTGGTCGCCTCGCCTACTCCTTAAACTCCAAAAGCGTTCTGGCCGCCAGCACGCCCATATCGTAGAACGAGGACACAGCAGCTCGGAGGAGCCGGATCTCCGTGGCCTCGAAGTGGCTGCGTCGCACCAGCACCAACCACAGCATAACGAACGTCAGCTCCACCACAGCTTCAAACACAACTACCCCACGCATTGACAACGCTGACTTGAGCTACAACTCCGTACGTACACGTGGAGCTCTGTGCCCTTGACGGTCAGCGTGCGGTGAATCTTCTCGGGCTGCAGCTCGTCATCCACCTCGAGTGTCTGCTGCACCAACTGCGCGCACACCGCCTCGGGGAACGTCAAGCTAATGTCGCTGTAAAAGGCGAAGAGATAAACCGAGAGCAAGGTTAGTCGTGCAAGCATCGAGGCCATCCATACAGGGAGTGAGAAGCCACGGCCGCGGCAATACCATTCGAACGGGTGCGTGTTGGCCATGGTTGCTCTTGGTCAAGTGTCTTGCGAATTTGCGGTTGATATGTGGTGCACACCATTTTGCTTGCAGCAACATCGACCAACAAGCTGGAACGAAGAGAAGGCCCAAAGAGAAGCGGCATCTACAGTGAAGGACTCTGCGTATGAGTAGCGAGGCGGACCTAGCTTCTAACAACGTACGTTGTGTAGCCTTTGCAGGCGTTCTTATCCGAGGACTAGACGTCGCCTATACTCCGCGCAGCAGTGTCCTGGTTGTCCCTACCCATGCGGTCCAGTTCTACGTCGGTGCTTACAGTACAACAACGAGTGGTGGCCACATCGAATGATACTTGTACTGAGAACGTGTTTCAGCACTTGAACAAGGGTCTTACGCACCTACTACTTTAACCTCGTCGGTTGCCGCGCAGAGAAAACATAGCGAGCACCATCAAGCATCGCACTGCTGCGGCTCTGCGTGCTGCTACTTCGGGGCGCGATAGTCCAATATGGGCAGTAGCGACAGCAGGTAATACGCTGGCGCTCCATTCGCTCGATCCAGCCATTCAAACCTGTCGGGTTCGAGTATTTGCGCACGGAGTTCTACGGCGTTGACAAAGTCACAGCGAAGAGCCTGCAGTAGGAAATCTTCAGAGTGATGTAGCTCTGTTGTAGAGTACAACTTTGTAAGTGCTCTCGTCTATCAACGAATGTCCTTCAACTGTAGCCATGCGCGATTTCATGTATACCACACAAAACTGAAATGCATACCGGTACATCGGTACGATTGCGCTGCGTGGTGCACATCACTGTGCGTGTCAAACACACCGGTGACAAACGCATCGGCAAGCCGTTGTTGAAGACGCCATCGATCTGCTCAGCCAGCTTTTATCGGCAAGGTCATGTCTTCATTATTGACGCTGCCGACACCACCAGGGACGGACCTGGGAGGCACTAAATGCGTTCTCCTCCACGCCTCGAGAGCTCGAAACCTGCCCTGGTAAAAACGGCAATAATAAAGTGCGCCGCGTAGTAGCGTGGCAGCAAGTTGCATCAAGAGTTGGATTGGCATCCAACACCCCCGTAACTGTGCACGCTTGACCCTTTGCTCGACCAGCAAAGCGGATGGCGCTGCCGACGACAGTGCTCTTAGCGCTTATCGGTGCTGCCCAAACTTTCAAGTCGTGTTTGCTGCAGCTGCCCGCCGTCTTCGTGAGCGTCTGCACTGTTGTAGGCTACAGCGTACATGCAGAAAATCCGCCAATACTAGTACACCGCAGGAGCCCGTGAAAAACTCGGCCGGCCCGTCTCACACCTAAAACGTGTCTGACTAGTTTCTCACGCCTACGATTGGCTGAAATATTGCATAACCGACTTTAACCGGTAGAACCGACCTCGTTCTGGCCAATCCCGAATCTCGCTGACTTCAAGCCTGGCTCTGGTGCGGCATTCCCATCCAAGGAACATCGATGGAGCAGTGGCCGAAGCACATCAAAGGCTCAAAGCGGCGTCCTCCGGCATCCACCAAGGCACTTTCGCATCGGCAGGTCCGCCACCACCGGTCCGCCACCAACGAGCGCATTCCGCCTCGTATCATACCAGCCAAGACTCGAGTGGGTAGCTAGCGATGGGGCTGCTGTGCTGCGCCGCCAAGTGCTGCGGCTGCATGGCGCTCGCGCAGCTCTGCGCGCTGCTGTTGCCGCTGGCCTTGCTGGCCGCGTTTGCCCTGCTCTTCTACACGTACATGATCCCGTGGGGCGAGGACCAGATCCGCGAGGCGCTCAACCTCGCGTCTGACGTCGACATCGGCGACCTGAACGCCAGCTACATCAAGGCCAACTCGTGTTCGGGCTGCGTCTTCGGCAGCAACACGCAGTGGCCCACCAACACCACAGGCACGCGCCACTTCCTGGATTCAGAGGCTGGCAGCACCGCGTCGGGCGTCATTGCCACGTCCCTGGCGGGGGCTGCAGTCATCGGGGCTGGATCAATGCTCTGGGCGTCTGCTGTGCCCAGCGCGGCGGCGGCGCTGAGCTTCTCGGGGGGATTCTACGAGATGGCGCACATCGTGGAGCAGGCCCAGTTCGCGGGAATGATCAGCCAGCTTCGGATTGACGGAGCTCCCACGTTCCTGCTCCAGTTCTCCAAAGAGCTGTCGTGGACCAACTTTAATCTCATCAAGAGCAGCAGCGATGACTCTAGCAGCAGTGGAGACGGGCGCCGGCTCGCGGACTCCAGTTCCAGTGCAACAGGCGTCATGGCAGCAGCCGGACAGTCCGGACCGGCGAGATACGCCGCTCTCATCGGCGTGGATGCCGACGACCTATTCTTCTACACTTTAGTGACGTTCATCGTGGTGATTGCCGTGGTCCACGCCTTGTACTTGGTGTTCGTCCTCATCGCGGGCGCCTTGGCGAAGAACGAGTCCTTTGGCGACGTCGCTCGCAAATGGTATCGCAAGGTGGTCTGGGCCGGCGTGCTGGCTCTGCTGCTGGCGCAGTACATGTTCGCGATGGCGGGGAGTTACTTCGTCTCGACGGGAACATCCAATGATTCAGCAAGCGGCTCCAGTTCACGGTACGCGCTGGGAATTGTCGCTCTCGCGGGTGTTGTGCTGCTCGCTCTTGGGCTTGGCATCATCGTTGTGGGCAACAACACGGACGAACTCAAGGACATGGGCACGTACGAGCACGACCAGCGGGCGTTCAGCAGCAAGTACAGCGCCTACTACGACGAGTACAACTTCGACAACCGCTTCTTCTTCGTGCCGCGCATTCTCCTGGCCGTACTGACCGGTGCCATCGTTGGCGTTGTCCGCGACGCCACGACTCAGCTGCTGTGCATCTTGGGCATCACGATGGTGTACCTGATCTTGCTGCTGGTTCGTCAGCCCAACTTGCTACGGTTCCTGTACTACCTCGGCATCGCGTCGGTCTTCCTGAAGGTGGTGCTGATCTCGCTCATGCTCGTCGTGGCCAGGGACGACTACTTCCCGCAGAATGTGCGGGACAACGTGGCGTACGGCATCATCGGCGTCAACATATTCATCTTCTTTCTGCTCTTCGTGCGTCAAGTCTACACGATCATCCACAAGATGGTCGTGGTTTGTCGACACAAGAAGAACGGCAAGGACAACAGCTTGGACGCGACCGACATCAACCTCGAGTTCGGCAACAACGGGTCGGCCAACAATGCGCGCAGTTACGAGCCAGTGGAGTCGACACCTGCAGGTCGTGGACTGGACTGGTACGCGAACAAGCCGCAGCAACAGCAGCAGATGAACCAGCCGCAACCGCATCAGCAGCAACAGTATCAGACGCAGACGAGTAACATGTCGGGCTACACGACTCAGAGCTCGCGCGGTGGCCATAGAGAGAACGTGCCCATGCTGGAACCCGCACCGGAGCCCGTCCCGGTCTTCAGCCGCTCGAGAGGCGGCATTCGTCCGCCGGTGTCTCGCAACCAGCAGGACGCGTTCGGCTCAGCGCAAAGTGGCGCCGATTTCGAGGTGAACAATGCCGTGACGGCACCTCTTGTTGCTGCTCCCGAACCTGTTCAGGAAGTACCGACGTACGATGTGCTGGCAGCTTATCTTGGCACCAACAAGACCAACGATGAGGCTACGTACTCGACGTCTCCGAAGTCGGGCAGGGGTAAATCGTCAAGAGGTTTATCGTCAAGAGGCCAGCAGCTCTCGTCAAGGGGCCAGCAGCTCTCGTCCAGGGGTCTCGCATCGTCAAGAGGCCCACCGTCTTCGAGAGGCCAGTCCTCAAGAGGAGGAGCTGCGATCGCGACGGGGATGTCTGGTTCTGGACTGGGCTCCCGTCCGTCGACGGTGCCTCTGGACGCGTACGCTGCCAACTTCTCCGACTCGGTCGTCAGCAGCTCTTCTTCACGAAGGAAGCACAAGGATGTGGACATCGACGACGTGGACATTGACGTGGACGGAGACGTCGTGGTCGAGCCACCGAAGCTGTCGTCAGCTCAGCGACACTTTGTTCCTGGTGCGTCGACCGTGGGCCAACATCACTTTGCTCCTGCAGCTTCGACGGCCAGCTCGTTTGCGATGATGGAGCAGTCTTACGTCAACTTCTCCGACTCGGCAGTCTCCTCAGCCAGCAGCCACTTGGTCATGACGCAGAGTACCGTCAAGCCGGACAACACGTTCTCCGCTGCCATGGGCGCTGACGCTATTGGCAACAAGGTGAGCAACAACGGTGGGGGCTACGGCAGCAGTCCGCAGGCCAAGATGTCCATCTTCTCGAACGACTCGGACAGCAGCTTTGACGGCGACAGCAGTGGCTGGTTCAAGCGCCGATCGAAGACGGTGGTGAGTGTGGACGCGGACGGCAGCGAGGCCAGCGATGTCGAAGGCCAGAGCTACGAAATCGGGCCGCTCGGCGTTACGGCGTCGGCGTTCTCGCTGCGGGACTCGGTCGACTCGTACGGCTACCAGTCGACGGCCACCTTCGCAACTTCTCGCGTCGATTTCAACGCCCAGAGCAAAATCACCGACACTAGCAGCGACGATGGCGGGTATTACCCGTCCCATCGCAGGCGCTCGGCGTCATCGAACCAGTCGTCCAACCAGTCGTTCTTGAGCGCGCACTCGGACGACAGCGCTGGGTACTACGACGTGGACAAGGCCCGCAAAGATGACCCCAACCCCAACATTCTCACGCTGTAAGGCACGGCGCTTCCGAGTGAAAGGAGGCCACCAGCTCTAGCTCTCTCTATGTATAATGGAGTTGGTACAATACATTGAACAAACCTTCAACTTGTCCTTCAACTGTAGCCGTCTCGAAAAAATATGTATACCACACGAAAATAGAGTACCGTACATCATTGCAAATTGGACGAAAATGGCGTCAAGGACTCGCGACCGCGACAGCGCGGGGCGGCTGCTGCGTGTACTACAGGAATGCGAGCTCTTCCACGTGGGTCTCGCCTTTCTCGCTGCTTTCTTCTCTGTATGTCTATGCAACTCTGAGCTCCTAACTCGCTGTGGTTGTGTAGATGGATGCAGCTATCGCCAGCTCGGACCGTGTGAAACCTGGAATCAGATCTGAGTCCCTGCTTAAATCGAGTGGCGGGGACGCCGTAGACGTGCTGGAACGCACTACTGAGGTATCATCGAGTGCATCATGATGTCTTAGCGTGCTGCTGGCGAGGCGGTTCGTTCTAATTCATTACATTTTGTACCGTGCAGGGTCGGGTATTGTCCTTGTCGGACCACAAGAAAATTGCAAGAGTTCAAGCTGCTTTGAGTACAGTGGCGAACGCCTACGACACTCGAGGTGACGCGGACTTCACGGCAGCAGCTGATGCTGGACGAAACTTGGTGTGCACCGTGGCTGGAGCCGCGATGATGCAATCCATACGAGCTTGCACGGCGTCTCGAGCGAACTGTTGCATTTGGGGCCCACAGACAGAGAAGCTGCACGTTTTACTGGACTGGATGATGAATCGTGATAGCGTAGTGGAGTCTTCAACGCCAAGCTATGGATATGTGCGGCAGCTGCTGTTGGAATGGATTCAACCGACAGCCGAGAAGCAGAATCAACTGGCGGCGTGTCTTACGCTGTTCGAGTTGCTGCAGCGTCACCGTCGCAAGTGGATGGGCTTAAGCCCAGGAAGCGAAATTGCCTGGTTGCTCGGAGAACGCGTGGGCGAGTACTTGGATGCTCTGCGTGAAGTCGTAGACCGCGGAACAGTGCGAGTCGCTGGCTTGCATCGTGTCAAGCCGTCGACACTTGCGTTAGTCGCCTCGGAAACGATGGCTTTGCTGTGTGGAGATATCGCAGCGCAATTTATGAGCGTGAACGATTCGGCAAAGAGTCACTTGAGTGACGATGATTTGATGTGCAAGGCGGTGGAAGCCATGCGCTTCTTCGTGAAAGCGCAACTGCAATGGCATTCGCACTCAACCCGCCGCCAATTCCTGGTGTTTGTCCTCCGACATCTGCAGTCGTATGTCGAAGCCTGTGATGCCGTTTTACACGACCCCAATGGCCAAGCTTCAAAAGCTGTGGCGGCGCTGGGTGTACTGTGTTGGCACTGGGAAGCAACTGCCCCACTGTTTTGCACGCGCAGCGCCGCAGCTTCTCGAATTCAACAGAACGAGCCAACGGAAATGTTCGTTCGAGTTGTGAAGAAATGGAGCGACCGTACACTTCACAACTCAACCAGCCCTGAAGTCGTATACGCTCAATTACACTATGTGTGTATATTGATGGACTCCATGGGCGGATCAAAAGGATGTGCAAAGGCTTTTGATAGTTTTCTAGCGGAAACGAAGGCGTATTTCGCCTTCTTCATTGTCAAAGGCTTGTCAACGGCAGTCAAGAATGGAGATGAAGCGGCGGTTCGCTTCATCCTGAAAGTCCTTAAAACCGTATTCTCGGCCAGTAGTGGACTCAACCTCTTGAGCACAAAAGATGAAGAACAGGAGGTTCTGTCGCAGCTACTTCGCATTCACGGCAACGCTCACATGCCGTATGGAGCATCTGGCAGCGTAGAACTGGAGTTCTTGGTGGCTGATTTCATCATTGGTCGAGCACTCTTTATCACTGAGCTGGTAAGGCGGGCAGAGGACTCGCACAATGGAAAGCGTCAGGTACGAGAATTTCGAGTTTTTCTAACTTTCTGCTGGTATATCTGTGCTAACAGACTGTCTTGTGTTTTGTGAATGCTTTCCAGAGTTCTATCTCCGCTGTACGGACATTTCTGTACCAACTTGACGGCTCAAGTCAAACAACTCTGTGTCAGCACTGGCGGTGAGGAAGAAGCACTGGCGCCACGTTCTCCGTCAAGTGGAAAATATGTTTCTAACATCATGGGAATTGTTTTGTTAACCAGACGAGAGCTCACACCGGCAGTTTTAAGCTGCATTGATGCCGAGGATGATCTCACTCGACAGCTGGTACGAACTGTCGACACTTCATGGTACTGACGCAATCGCTAACTATGCGTTTGATTCGTTTTATTACTCAGGCACTTTCCTGCTTGCCTTCACTAGATGTGGTCTCTTGTGTCGCCAGGCTGTGCGTCGCTGGAATTCGTGGCTCTGAAACCTATGTGGTTACATCAGCACTAGGATACTTGTTCTCTTCTTCGACGCAGACCTCCCTCAAAGCCATGAGCTTGTGGTTCTTTGATGCGTGTCAGTTCGGAAGCGTTCCAACTGATCCAATTCGTGAACCCCCCCCCGCCTCTCCTAGTGAATGGAACACTTTCGCTTGTCAACTGGAAGGGAGCTCTAAAAACCCCAGAGAGGAGGAAGTGCGGAAAGAGGTGCAAGAGAAGCTGTTGTCGTTGTGCTTCGGTCCGAAAGGGTACGTTGCGATCACGTGAGTCATGTTGACCGCTCATTCTCTAATGTGACGCTGTTATGTTTTGTGGGGGCAGCTGGAGCCATCAAGTTCAAGCAGCAAATACTCGCAGAGGAATAATCGGTGTTCTCCTTCAGAAAATCTTGGGCTCACCTCGTGACACGATGCTTTTGCGGCTGTTACGTGACTTTGTGGGATGTGGCTGGGTTGATGGCGATGTGTTTGGCCCAATTGAGACCCAAATATTCACTCACATGATGGTAAGTGCTGTGATACTCTGCAAGACGACTATGTTTTCTTAACCGATATGGTTGGTACCATGCATTTTGCAGAATCTGCAACGCTTAACCGAGGAATTCCTGGATGACAACTCTTCATCCTCCGCGAAAGCAGTCGAGGGCTTGCTGTTTGCTCGGTTGGCCCCTCTATTGGTGTTACGAATGATTCCTCGAGGCGTCTTCGCAGCCAGTGGAACTCATAACCTCCTGGTACGTAGGCCGCACTAGGGTCATAGTATTCAGAATATTGATTTACTCTTTCTGAATTGTGTGCGATGCAGTGTGGTCGCGAAGATTTGGATCATTTGAACGAGTACGTCGACTCGCAGCAACTGACCAACCTCAACGATGCAAAGAAAACACTGGGGAACGAAGAAGACATGTCAGACGAAGTTCTCTTTCACATTCTAGCCCGCTCAATGGTGGACCCACTGGAATTCAAGGAGGTGAAGATGCTCACTACCGAGTGCGTAGCCAAGTTCCCGGCACCTCTTGTGATGCCTTTCGTGCTCGCATACTTGATTGCTTTCGTTGGAGAAACAAACCCGAACCAAGAACAATACTGCTCGATTATTGTGGACGAGAAAAGCGTACCAGATTCGTGCGGACTGGTGACGGCCAAACTGATGGTCTATTACCTCAACCGGGTGTTTTCGGAGGATGCATCTGCCTACCTCGACGACGATATTATCTCGAAAGCACTGGTTGTGCTAGTACAAATTTTGGGCCTCCCGTGCGCTCAAGAGGGAGGCGAATCACTCCTTACCGACCTTCAACGCGGCTGTATTGATTGCTTCGCGTTGATCCTCTCCAGACTGGCAGCAAGTGATACTTCCGAAGATGACAAGAAGATGTCGACGAAAGCTTCTTCACTTATGAACCTTTTGCTGTCGTGGATTTTCGGGGCCAAGCATGGTGAAAGTATCAAGGAAGATCAAAGTGCAGAAACTCTTGGTAGACGAGTGCAGCATTTACTCGAAAAAGGGTGGGGTGAGGCTCGGCATCACGAGTTTCCACTGCAAGTTCGTATTTGCTGCTGCAATGTTCTACTCAGGTATAGTTGAGCGCTGCCCATCTCCAAGATTTTCTTATGTATTGTTTTATTGACTGTTGTTGTGTGTAGTGCTATTTCGCGATCCGAGAACAATGTACTCACTAGCTGGAAGGACCAGGGAGTCATTTCGCGCATTGCGTTAGCCACTGAGGACTGCTTCGAAGAATGCGTGATCGCCGGAGGGTTACAGGTAAAAAACAATGTTATTTCCACAGGTGTTGAGGCTTTCAACTAACTTATTGTCGCTGCAGATCATCTTCTCGTTCTTGTACAAGGCCAGCGGCATTCTCTCGATGGAAGACAACGGCGATTTCCAACTTGTCTGCTTGTGCTACGAGACCACCGCAACTCGTCTCGAGTCTACGCAAAGCGAGTCGGTCGCAATGAACGGCCTTAAAGTGGTTGGAGCGCTGATTGAAAAGCTTCCTGCTTTCATCGGGACATTGCCACCAACAGAACTCCAACGACTCATCGACAGGTGCGACATAACTTGAACAGTATGAGTGTTGAGCTTGACTAATGAGTCTTCTATCTTCTCGGAACTCACAGGTGTTTAATCACGGTACGCGACCGACAAGTATCGCCTGTGGTGAGCGAGTTGGCTCAATCGCTGCTGCAAGCCATGAGTCCGCCATAATGGAAACAACAAAGAGATGAAAAGTTAAACACAATGCAGAAAAGTTTTGATGAACAGATAAAAGGATTGCCAGCAACGATCTGAAATCGAGAAACCGCGTGGGGCTGTTCGAACGACTGTCTCTTAGCAAGAGGGTGGCGGTCGAGTAGCAGCGTAGTACAGTGCCCAGGCGCGGCTGAGTCCGTCGTCCATAGGGCACGTGGAAAGCACCTCGAAAGCCTTGGCACGGTCCAGAACGCTGTAGTTTGCAAACAGCAGCGACGTCCAGCCAGACTGATGCGCCTTCCAGTCGTGTACGATGGGCAGTTTGCTCAGCACTTCGTCCCATTCTTCACGCACAAATCGCGTCGGTCGAGAGATTTCGAGGATCGGAGACACAGGAATCATCTGGATACCATGGATGCACTCCTTGTTCGGGCTGAACCACGTAGTGTAGTCGCATTTGTTGTCGAAGAACACACCCGTCACCTTGTTCTTCGCGAAGCCGTCGGGGTGGATCGGAGGACCATCGCTCCGCAGCAAGAAGTACGTGTTTACTGCACGTACATACACCTTCAGCATCAGCTTCGCCAACACCTGCTGATCCGCATTCTCCGTTACTTGACCATACAACGCAAGGCCGTACAGGAAGTTAACCTCTTCAGACGTGGACTCTTCATCCTTGCCATCGGCCATCGGAGTCACTCCGTGCGAGTATGAGTGCCCCAACCACCAGTTGAAGTACCTGAAGCGCGGGAAATACGGATCGCTTCCAGTAGGGGACGACGTTGTCACATCCCGGATCAACGTATCAACGAGTGTTCGCAGCTTCACCGCATCAGCCGAGTGACGCCAATTCGGGTCTAAGTGCAGGGCCATGGCGGCCGCAGTCACAATGTAGCCGTAATGGTAGTGGTGGTCGTTGTACACGGCATTGCCGAAGTCAACGTTCATGTCGTGCTTGGCCAGCGCCTCGCTAGTGATGATACCCTTGTACACGGTGTCGTAGACGAGTGGGAACGCCGACTGATTGTTCACGAACTGGGCCAGCAATTGCTGTAACTTGGAGATGGCGTGGTTGGTCACGTCTTTCATTTCTGGATTGGTGGTCTTGGCGAGTTGCTTCGCGACGAGACACATGGTGCCGAACTTCTGCAGGGTCTTGCCCTTGAAGTAGTAGCTTCCTTCGCGCGGCAGCGACCAGTCTCCATTGATTTCGTCAGAAACGACGCGGCACAAGTTCAGCCTGTCCACTTCATCACGCGTGACGGAACCAGCGCGGGGCGGATAGAAAGCTGTGCACGCCTCGACAGCTTGGCTTTCAGCTTGGGGCACGTGGCAAAGCCACGTCGGACTCGAACTCGGAGGAGTCACCAACATGTACGCAAACAGCGGCCCGTGTGTGTGCGAATGCAGCACAAGCTCGGACTTGGCTTCAACGGTCGACGGGTCCAGCATTGCTTGCAGGTGCGTCAGTGCAAAGTGGAGGAAGCGGGCTCCCGGATTGCTGCCTGCAGCAGCAACCAGCTGCCAGTGGAAGGCGAACGACTCAGGGTTCAGCGTCTGAGCGGTGGCTCCTCGCGGATAAACACCTGCGCTTGCATGGTAGAGCTGCAGGATCTTGTGTTCGTCCTGAGGGACGTCAGACTGGACTGCACTAGTCGCGACGAAAGCTGCCTGTACGACGCCCCTGAACCTCGATGTGGTCGTGAGCTTGTTGTCCTTAAAGACCAGCGACGTGTTGCCCCCAGCGCTGGAGAAGAAGTAGAGCACCCACTGCTGTCCGTTGTTGAGCGAGATGACGAAGCTGACGCCATTCACCTGATGGCCGTCTCTAGCAGGAGCTCCGTTGATGGCAACGATGGAGTGCTCTGTGCCAAGCTGTGCCTGCATGTCCTGGTACTCCACCGTCGTGAAGGCGGAGCCCAAGGCCAGGTACATCCTCATTCCAGCCAGGGAGAGGTGCACCCCCATGTCATCCCAAGCTTGGATGCTGAAGGGCAGTGCACCCGATTGCTCCGCCAGCTCAACAGCTGAGAAGACCCAGTTCTTGATGGTCGGTGGGTAGAAGTAGAAGCGAGGGGCTCCGTTGTCGTTGATGGGGCCGTCCGTACGGTACTGTATCAGGTAGCTGGTTGAGAGGCCGCAGCCGATGACTCCGGGCTGGGCCAGCGTCATCTTGTACGTGTAAGGTCCTGCAAAGATTGCGTCGCTGTCACGTTGAGCGTCCCATGCCAGCAGGTTACCCCACCACTCGTTGGTCGGGATGGGGCGAAGCCGCGCCTCCGGGGACAGGAAGTGGGGCGTGATGAGCTTCTGCAAGTCCCCCGTGGACCGGAAAAGCGGCGGCGGAGGAGCAGCCGACACGGACGGAGCGCTCGGTGGCGCAGGAGGGAACAACGAGTACGACATGGCGGGGATGGAGCAAGTCTTAAGGGTGTCGAGGGAGAGATCCGAGACTTGTCGGCAACGTGGCTGCTTCGAAAGTGAAGATAGATCTTTTGATTGAAGCGCGTGTCGCACTTTGTAGGTTACAAAATTTAACTTATAAAATCCAACAAAATCAAAGTACACTGGTTGGAAATGATGGAAACTTCGAACTTTCAGGTTGAATAGCAAAACTTCCCGTTGGGCGTTTTAGGAAGTACAATTTTAGGTTTCTGCAAGAATTGAGTTTGTGCACTCTACGAATATGGCGACGAAATGGTGCGCAGGAACATTCATAGTTCGCACGTATTAATAGAGGGCGATTCAGGTCGAGCTGCGGGGCCATACTCGGCTGATAGATTAATCGCGCTGCAAAAGTAAACTGAATGCATCATCCTTTTGGGCGACTTAATTCCTCGGCAAGCTGGCACCGTTGTTTTTTGGTTACGTGTAGTCTTGGCTGTAAGGCTTTTTACAATCTCTTTGTCGTAAATGCTGCTGGCACTACCAATGTTTCGAGCACGTGGTTTGGTATGACGTTTTGGTGAGCACCAGAGTCCTGCCGTACAAGCAGTCAGATCGGCGGGACTGATGTTATCACAAGATCAAGGCATATCCAAAATATCGGTAATATTGCTTGTAGCGGAACGATGAACGCATTTCGCGGGGTATCAAGTCAATAGCGTAGCATTCGTTGATGTGAGTCGAAATGTATCAGCAGCAAGCCTTTCAACGACGAGCGACATAACCTGCTCCGGATCTATTAACGGCTTTTCAGCTTACGGAAATCAAGCTAATATAACCTCGTTAGGGAGTCTGACGGAGTTGGGAATGCATTCAACTCCAACAAATGAATATTTTTCCATCACTGGTTCCGGGACAGACTATCTCGATGCTGGCTACACACGGATGTGCACATTTGCCGGATCGAATATCACACCTGTTAAATTTTAGATCGAGGTCAATAACGGCACTAGTGCAACCTCTACTAACGCGACATGGATTGGTAACTATACTTCGAACGATTTACGTTTCGGAACGGCAGCAACTACAAGAATGACATTAACCAATGCGGGCCGACTTGGGATTGGTACAGCAACTCCAGCAGCGCCGATGCAAATATCATCTACTGTCAGCTATACCTGGAATAGCGCAGGAAATATAGGGCTGAGCGTCTATAGGCTAAGAACAGATTCAGGAGTTACGGAGACGGCTACATGTACTCCTATAACATATACAAATGGATGTGCGATATTCAATGATTATATTGGTTGTGAGGCCATGGTTATGCAATCAGACCGCCGCCTGAAGCAAGATATCAACGAGGTGTCCATTGAGCGCGTTGCATGCCTCTACGAGTCAGTGAAAGTAAAATCCTACAACTGGAAGCAACATCCAGACAAGCCAAAAGAGCTTGGTCTAATCGCTCAGGATGTTCTTGATCAAGGGTTTTTAGATTTAATTGCTCGGATTCCTGATGGAAGCGAGGAGCTTCAAACCAGTACTGATCTATGGCTAAAGCCATTAGGCGTCAAGCTTCATGTAGATTATTCTAAATTAAGCGTCTATAATGTGAGAATGATTCAGCAACTAATGTCTGAGATTAATGATCTGAAATCCCAACTTAATGAACTACGAGCAATTATCGCTGAGTGAGTATAGAGACAGACAAGTCTGTCGATTCGCCAACTGGTTGGCTTGAAAAATGGTCGCTTTCAAGCGCAAAGGTAAGCAGTATGACGTGCGATGCCCGAGGTCAGCCATCATCAGGATAAGAAGCGTCGCAAAGCATACTGCACGCGACATGGTCCAATAGATGATGAAAATCCATATTGGTTTTCAAAGAAATATCTTTGGTAGTGTATAGCATAATCATGGGTTGCGGTCCGAGTAAAGAGCTCAAAACTTATTTAACTACTGATGAACCTAATCAGATCGTGGGATCGACGATGCTACAAGCTGACAAAATTATTGTTCTTGGTGATAGTGTGTTCCTTCCCACCAAAAGTCCTGATGGTGAGTCTGCCATACTTGAAGTAAGTATCAGCGATAAAAAAATCAACATTTATCGAGGATATCGAAATAAACTCGTGCAGAGTGGCATTAAGTAAGCTTAGAGAGCGAACGTCTTCACTGTTTTGGTCTTTTTTTCGGCTGGTAAGCCCACATACGACCACCCTCGGTTTGCGTTGATGCATCTACCTTCCTGATTGACTTATCGAGATCAGTGGCCCATACGGCTGCCTGCGTCTTCTGGGGGCGATCGTGACTTCATGATAGCTTTGCGTTCAGCGACATTGTTGTCGGCGTTATCACCATAACTACCGGATGAGCTGGAAATAATGCGGGGGTTGGAGAAGAACATGGTGTTATAGTAGTCGAGTTATAATCTCCTTGAATTCTTTATCATCAATAAGACGATTGCTGTACATATCCACTGTTAGAGATTTGAGTTGCTTGATGATGCTAGGATTATCATTCCCTAACTGAATCTCACCCTTGAGCTTGTCATATTCAGCCCGAAGGGTTTCAAGCGGATCCGTGAGCTTATCGTGGAAATTGTACTGGAGATGCGTTAACGCGAGGATCTCTTTGAACATTTTTTTTATCTTCGACGCTGAGCTTGTCACACCTAGGTTGATCGATATGCTGCTTATAGACAAGAGTTCTAATCATAGCTTGAAGACTATGACTAATCTGACATTTTGGCCCACATTTAGGACGGTTAGGTTGAACGATAACAAGTGTTTTAGCATCAAGGTCAGGAATACGAATGTACTTACTACCAATCTGTCGATAAACGTAGCCACTCGGTGTAGCTAAGCCCTGAATCTCATTCAGATTGTAGGTTCTCCCACGTCTGACAACCCCTTCTAGTGGGGCTACGCCTGCTCCTATTAGACCACGCCCTTTAAGTCCCTGTCCGCGAGAACGCTTAGAAAAGTCATCTGCAGCACGCTCACGTTCCTTTTCTTCCGCGATCTCCTGAACCAACTTGCTGTATTTCTTGTATTTTTTTTGCTACTATAAACTGCTTTAGTAGCCCTCATAGCTGACGTTGCTGCCTTCAGTGCTGATCGAGCTGCTTTTGAGCTATTTTCCTTGACTGCCTTCTTAGCCTCTTCATATCGCTTTTGAGCCTCTCCGTATGATTGGTAAGCGCGTTCAGCGTCATCGTGAAGCATATCCAACTCACTCTCCTCATATACACCCTCACTTTCTTGCTTTACATCAACAGCATTGTTGAAAATGACCTTGCGAATGATCTTAAGATTGTCATTCACATTTTTAATCATTTTCTTCTCCGCTTCAGTTGCAGGAGCTTCGATATCAGTGCAGTACGATGAGCATCTTCTAACCCACTTAGTAAAGCCATGAACGTATCCATCCAGCGCATCACCTTCATCAGCTCAGTCCAAGCATTTCCTGAAACAATTTTGTGATCCTTGTTCCTAATATTGAGATATTTATTTTCGCTTGGTACGCTGAAGTAGTAAGTGTCATGAGCTTTTACACCATTCTTAGAATCGACAACGGGGTGAAGACGAAATGGGATCACGATCTTGTTATCAAAGAGGCCCTTATCGTACTCGTATAGAATTTTCTTAGCTTCACTGTCAGGGATTGATAGATTTCTATCCATATCTTCATCTAAACCAGTTTTCGTACCATGTCGTAGCTCACGCTCTTCATCATCATCATAAGGCTTGTAATCCTTCATATCCCTTTCAACATCGCTATTTCCAACCATTGTTAGCTCTAAGCCCCTATCCTTGACCATTTTCAAAAACGCTCTGAGTGTAGATTGCCAGTCAATCTTCTTCAGTGCTGATGTGTGCTTCAGGTTTGATTCCTTTCCAAACACATCAACGGATCCATCCTTAACCCAAACATACTGCTCTAATGAGCTTTTGTCAGATTTATACTTTTCCTTGAAGATCGGTAGGATACTCTTCATTAACCCATTCGAATCCAGCATCTCCATGTTTTTGGAAATAATCCATAGCATCTTAAATCTACTACCATTGTCGTCGGATGTGGTAGAAGTTATTTTTCTATCAAAGGTAATATTGGGCAGTCTCCGATCCTTAAGAACTACGTCAAGCTCTTCTAATTCATCACCTGCTCGCTTATTCTTTTCCAAACGCATAATGGTCCTCGTCCGATTTTCTTCCTCCAACATTCCATGTGTTTCATCGATCGATTGACTTTCAGCATCATAGTACATATCTTTAATTTTTTCCATAGTTGCTACCCAATCAATATACGCGTATCGTTTGTATTTTTTTTACCATTTTTCGATATAAGCCCCCCATTTTCACCAATAACATAGCGTTTATCGTCTTTTGTATCTTTCTTTTTAATCGGATGAATTCGAAGCGCAACCCAATTATGATACTTTTTGTAAAAAGCTTTGACCCATTCACGTGACGAAACTTGCTCCTCCGTATGAAGCTGGCTGGGTTTAGATGATGTATTCGTTGCTGCATCTGTAGTTGAAGGCTTAATATTGACAGAAGGGATACTAATTCCTTCTATTGAAACATCACATAGTGGTCTCTGTACTGGAGGGATACTAGCACCGTCCAGTTTAACATCGGAAAGTAATCTAATGTTAGGCTCTGTGTTAGTTCCAGTTGTTGATACCTCAGGGTTTATGTCGGAGTTTTCATCACTGAGACTTTTTTGTAAGTCTGATTGAGCAATCGCCTGATCAATAATATCATTAATTGTTTGCTTAACTTCTGTTGGAACAGCCTGATCGAGTCCAACACTCATATCAGTCTGAGTAGATTCAGTTGATTTCTTCGGTACAGTCGTGATACCATTGGTGATATCAGTCGCCCACGATGCACCTTCATACATATCAGGTTTCGCATTAGCTTGACGAACACGACGTTGAGATCGTTCAAGAAGCTCCTGTCGTTTCTGCTCTCTCTGAGCGAGGGATGTAAAATTTGGGAACATTGTGTCTATATCATCAGAATCATAAAAAAATGAGTAGATAATTACCAGTAGCTTGTCATGACTGAGTCATGTCGGAATGTTGCATATGAATGGCAAATATGATTCCGCTCATTGAGTAAGCTGAGATAGCGATCTTTGATACAATGGAATGGAACTCCGAATATGTCTTCCAATTCGTTTTTATATCTTCGATTGACGACCGTTTTTCGAAAATTAGACGCTGCATCATGATTTAACAACTCGTTTTTAATTCGGCTCACTCCTGAATGATCCATAGCTTTCGCCGTAGCTTTGCAAGCTCACGGTCCTTTTCTAAACAGCGGGAACACATTATGAAGGATTACTATATATCAAGTCATATATTTTTCCAAAAGTATCACAAAAAATACATCGAATGCTATACTTGAGTCAAACGCTTACAGAGGATGTCTCTATCAAATTTATTACAAGCTGATTATGACTCATTTTTTTGTTGCCTCCCAGTACTCCTTTTCAAGCGTCGACCTCCTACTCTTATTAACTAATCTAAGATTATCTTGCGGCTCCCAGGAATCAGGTTCATTACCAACCCACTGAACCAAGTACCTGTACTTTCCAGTTCGCAACTTTTTGTAGTCTAAGATCTTCTCTGCTTCAAGGATATCGCCTCGG
Source organism: Phytophthora crassamura (assembly GCA_033557995.1). Taxonomy (NCBI): domain Eukaryota; phylum Oomycota; class Peronosporomycetes; order Peronosporales; family Peronosporaceae; genus Phytophthora; species Phytophthora crassamura. Next base: position 6,462,766 of record JAUCED010000004.1, read on the forward strand.
TTGATAGTTGCTTCAGTTGTCGCCGATTGCACTATCTTGAGATCATTGGGAGCCTTGTAGAGTGTGTGCCCATTTTTGACTTGATTTGGACGCGATATCCATCCATACCTACAATCGAGTACACAGCTTTACTCCACCTAGCAGCTTCCTTATCAAACGTCCGCTTCTTTAGTCGGTAAAGGGCATTGATTCCAATCTCGAGCTCATTATCAATTTTATCAGCTTCTGCTTGGTTATGGTTCAACTATGCCTCAATGACTCTGCCTTTGGCTTCATTGGGTGTCATTCCAATTGATCGATGAGAAGTGGTGTTGTAGTTAGTAATAACGTCGCTGATGAGCTTTTGCGTAATCCTCTTGGGGGACATTTTGGTTAGTCTCTGCTTCAGCGTTCTATTGAAGCGCTCGATTTTCCCCACAGTATCGTGATCACCAGGCTCAGTGTTGAAGTGTTCGATCTTCTTTGCTTTATATGTTGCTGAGCTTTTGAGTTCATGAACTCAGACCCGTTGTCGCTTGTGATAATATCTACCTTATAAGATCGGATGAAAGCTTTTAGTGCTATCAATACTGTAGCAGCTGTCTTATTCGATAATAGTTTTGCGTACCCGATGCGGGAGTTAATGTTGATACCAGTCAGAATCGGTTGTTTTCACCAGAACGCAAGGTCAATTTGCCAAGAATTCTGGTTATGAGAGGCGATTTTGAACCAATCGAATCTCTGCTTACCAATCGAATCTCTGCTTTTGTTCTTGGAATCTCTGACTGTGTAGCATACCAATCCTTTACCAGTTTTAGAGTTATCTTTGGATCTAACTCACGAGCCTTCTCATGTAGAGCCTGAGCACCAATATAGCCGGTTTTAGGATCATAATAAAGTTTCGTAAGTATGTCACCCATGGTATATGTTAGATGGATATAAAAATGTGATAGCTTGGACAGCGTTTAAATATCAAGAGCTACTGAGTAATACCATCCTCAAGCACACGCCGCTTGTCGTAGAAATATGATAGCGCTGTCCTTGTCTGACGGTATGTGATGATAGATTTAGTCTCTTTCGACAATCTAAACCCCTTGTTAGTGCCTTGGAGTGTGATACGATCTCGCACAACAGACTCGAACCCCTTGGGGCTAAGAACATCACTATTGCGTCCACGACCCTGCTGCACACCCTTGGCTGAAACCTTGACCTTGTACGATTCGTCTGGTAGCTAGCAGATGTAGTTCTTGGAGGATAATGAGACCATAGCATCACCTGACCATTCACCCTTGAATAGACCAGGGGTACGACGATCAAACTTAGCCACATCCGTGCTATAATCACGTGGGAACCAATCATACTTGTGCTGCTTGAAGTGCTCACGTAGATCAGGTTTGATACAATCTTGGAACGGATTATCACAACTGAACGCGATGTAGGCGGAGTCCGTATCCATCTCCTGATACTGAAAGTCTGAACGTTCGAAGTAAAAGTCGATGCAATCATAGTAGAACTGGAACATGCGTAGCTTAGCGAGCAGGTAGATAGCAATCGACAAATGGATCGGGTTCTTGGTCTTAAGCTTGCGCTTCATCATAGTAAGCTCGCAAGCATCGTTGAGCTCCTCTAATCCATGAAAGGTGAAGTGCTCAATCTTTGAAGCAATTGCCTTCTTATCTGACTCATACTTAATTTCCTTGTGCTTGCTCATGTCCATTCCAGATCGACCGAAAGCGCTGTTGCCTACTAGCTTCATCATCTCAGCAATCATAGCCTTGGACTTGTCAGCATCACCCTCTCGTCGAGCGCTAGACACCGCTTCCATAAATGGAGCGAATGCCTTGGGTGAGCTAGCTTTGATGAAGCTGTATGTCTGGGTGATTTCCATACCATGAGATAGGTACCACTTGAGCAAAGGCGTGTAGATTAGGATCTTCTCACCAAAGTAGCTACCAATCAATTTTTGCGAGCTGGCTTCGATCTGCTTTTCTCTCGTGTTTGGTTATAGTCATACATATGCTTACCAATGATACTCTCATCCGTACAGTCAATCAGTTTATTTTTGAAGATGGGGGTCATCTCACCAAAATACTGCTTCGAGTGTTCTGGTGTCTGAATATCACACTCAAGAAAGCCGAAAATCTTATCGTTCTTGATGTCCTCAACAATGCCTGGATAAGCTTCGATAGTTGTAAGTCTTCCGCATGGCATGTCATTTCCGAGAGCCCAGAGATACAGAGCATTAGCATCGTACCCGATTACCTTCTTACACAGCTTCCCACCACGAATCTTCGTCCCATTGCACTTAGCGTAGCGGTTGAAGATAATGGATGGACCACCAGCAATGTTAGCTTTCATCTTATCGTAGATGTCCTTCTCCTCCTTGTCAATGGAATAGGCCAGTCGCTCTGAGTTGAAATCGAGCAGCTTCTTGTAGCGGAAACCCTTGAGAGACATATCCTTGCGAGCGGTGTTGCACGAAATACAACTAATCAAGATGTTGCCATCGATATGCCCAAGCTTGTTATTGATTCGATCAGCTGAAACAGTTTCAGTGCTCAAAGGACCGTAACAAAGACCACAAAGATACTTCTGTTGATTTAACAGTATATCTAGGTGCCCTAACGTCATACCAAACTCGCGCTTAGCCTAATATCCTGACTCTTGTAGCCACTCATACGCTTGCTAGGGAATCGAAACGCTTGAGGAGACGTCTTTCTAGGATATTGGAGATTGTCGAAGCATGTTTGATACATGACTTTCTCCGAGAGACCAAGCAGGGATACACCATCAGCAAACATGGCAAGTTCAAACCGCTTGAACAACTCAAGCTGAGCCTTGATGGCCTTGATGAAAGGTACCACATCCAAGTTATTGTACCAGATCAGCAGGTCCTTGATCGACTTCATTCCATAGTGCCCCCAGACAAATTGCACGCACTTATAGTCATCATCGCTGATGCTAGTTCCACGGAGATCGCTATTGAAAGCTGACTTAGGAGGAATCGTAGTCTGACTAAGAACGTTGAACGAGGTAATGAACTCGTACGGGAAAATGCCCTTACCCAAGCCGCAGACACATCGAATCTTGTTGACGCATTTGCAGTCGCCTAGATATGTGCTGAGGTACTTTGCATAGCTCGTACCAGCTGGTACATAGTTGCTAATATCGAGCATTTTCATGTTCGAGTCGCAATGCACATGTAGCTAGGATTTTTGATTACCGATTTGATGTTGTTTGTAGCAATAACGGCGAAGAGATCGTTCTTAATCAGATTTACATCGTAGCGACCGCTGTTGAACCCAAGCACTGGAACTTGATCAAGGTGCTGCTTCATCCTACCATAGTCAGACCTCCGCTTACCAAACCCGAGGGTGCTATGGAAGTCGAAGAAGCTGGCATATTTCCCTTCCTTAATCCAACCATCCACATCGATCATCTTCTAGGTCTTATCGAGTTTAGCACCTGGAATCTCCATACCAGTCAGGCCGTGAGCATCAATAATTTTCCGCAGGAGGATCTCGTACTTGTGCACGTTGTACTGCTGGATCTTAATCGATACCTGGCGAATATATTCGAACATGTCCGTTAGTAGCATCTTCGGTTCATCGCTGACAAAGCAACGCACCTCCTCGGTTAAGCTATCAGATACAGATACTGATACGGGAATATGCTCATTGGTGAAGACAGTATGCTCACCATGCTGTGCCATAACTAGCTTTAGAATGGCCTCAAAGTCATACACGAGATAATGATCTAGGTACTGATCAATACCCTTGATGGAGTACTTGGTTAGCATTGATCGAATAGTTTTCGGGGCTTGTCTGTAGATAGTTGGTTCAGCTGAAAAGCTCTCGATGTTTACAAGCTCACACTGATTTTTGGCATGGTCGCGTAGCTTAGTAAAGCTAATGAAAATCATTTCACACTTCGAGCATTGGTACTTGGACTGAAGCATATCAACGTTCTTGATGTACAAAGCATGGTTCTCATGAGATAGAACATCCATAGCCACTAATTCTCTCTCCGAACGACGGATACACTCAACATTACCGGTCTTTACCCATTGAGTAGACGTTAATACCGAAATGAAAGCATTCCTCAAGCTCGTCGAGCTGTAGGAGGTCAATCGGCTTAAAGTTACGGAAGAGACTAAGCGTATAGCTGATACCCTTGTAGAAGCAGTAGCGCTTGAATACTTCCTTCACTTGGGCCTGGATCCGACGAGGATCTTTCTTAGCATGCTGATGTAAGTACCATGCGATACAGTGGAACACGCACTTGTTGTTGGTCTTAGGGAAGTTGATTACGTGTTTGTTATCGCGGATAATCTGTGGGATAACAGCTTCGCTATCGCCAAGTGCATGCTCGCGAAAGTAAATGTAAATTTTGAACCCAGTAATTGACTTCAGCTTATACTCCGATTTGGGGTAGTTCAGCGTTTTAGCCAACTCCATCGACCTGATCTCTGAGATAATTTTCTTACGAATGTCAGATCGACTGTTGATAGCAACAGGGGTCTTAAATACGTAAGTGTTAGCCAGATTCGGGTGCCAGTACTGGGTAAAACTACCATCCGTTAGGCTTACAAGATCGTAGCCAAGAGCAATGTTGACCTTGAAAGCATTAGTTTGGCTAGCAAGCACGGTTTCGAGCTTGTCATAGAACTCAGTAGGCTGGATACCTTCATACAGGTGCGACTCCATGTGTTTTCCGTTGTAGAAACACTTGGGGTCAGTCTTGTAATTAGTGGACATGTGCTTCTTCAGAGTCTCGACAGAGATCTTGTATTGCTTAGCTAGCAGCTTCTGATTGGTCGGACGGGAAACGTTGCTAACATAAACCATCTTACCCGTTCTACCACGCACCTTAACGCGGTAGGTACTACCCCAGCGAACAGCATCAATATTCAATCTCGTTAGACCTTCGCGCTCGTATGCAAACATGTTGCCTATATATATTCTTGGCGATATTATTCCCGTGGAAATGACTTTATTATTATTGGATCTTGTATCAGGATCGACTTTATATCTTAGCCTCATCCAAAAGATTTCGAAATTAATTAATTCAAATACTTGGCGTAGGGTCTGTCGCGCGTTTGCAACCAGCGATAATATTTTGGATCGTGAGCCTTGACCCAATTGAATGTCTTATCACTGTACTTGTCTTTGCCTCCAATAACAGTTCTTGGGAGTAAATTACGAGCGAAATCCAGCCTAGAAGCTTCAGATACGATATCACACTTAAATAGGAAGTGAATGTAGAGTCATCCACTCCTAATAGCGACTCCGGCTTTCGATTTCTGTACTTATCAAATGTTAACTTCGTCTCACTAAAAGAAGACGGTCGACACTCCTTACAGTATTTGTAGCTACCTTGGTACCGACATTGGCAGCCGAGGCACACCTTACAGTCCCCACCAAAGAGCTTAACACACTCTGAACCGACGAAGTGATGGTTCTCATCCATGTCGATAATAAGCTTGATCGGGGTGTTGCAATAACACCGTGGGTTGACATTAGGTCGATAGTCAGGGCACGGATAAACTTGCGTTTTCCCTACAGACATCAATTTTGTTACCCTTGTCCTTTACTGCATGCCAGAACCACCCAGACGAATGGTACTGACGAGGGCATCGTGATATTGTCAGTCATTGTCTATACGGATAGACTTTTATGTGAGAAAAAAATAATTAATTAACTAAGTTCGGTTTCAGCGTTAAGTTCGGCTTCACCGGTACTAAGTTCGCTTTTCGGCTTTCGCTTGCGTGTTCGAATTTGATCCCTATTCTTATCGTCATATCCCTTTTGATAGGATAGACGAGCGTCACGTGTGCGCTGGTAGTAGCGCTTCTGCGCTTCATTGATGCGCTCTTTGTTAGCGAGATATTGATCGGGTGAGTATGCCATCTTTATATTATTAACTTTATATTTGTCAGGATAAAAACTAAAATTGGAGGTCCTATTCAATGCATACTAATTTTTGTAGTACTAGATTGTGGTTATTTTCTGATCTCTTAATAATAGTATCCTGCCACACTCGCATCTTGTTGGTTGCTGCTTCCTGGCTCCAGCATACTGAGCTAAGCGTACGCATCAAACGCTCCTTCAAAAGGTAGCGCAGACAAGACTTGACAATGCCGACCCAACGTCATAGGTGAGCCTCGTTGGAGGCCACGGCTGGCTCATCATCTGACAGCATGGAGTAGATCTTCTCTGCACATCTTCACTGATTCTCGCGTAGGAATGTCGTTCACGATAGTAATCGTTGCATCAAATCACTCAATTCCGTCATCCAGACTTCTGGAGAAGTACCAATCCTTGAAATTTGTGACGATGCTGTTTAGCTTCGTCAATCCTTCGACATCTGCGAGTACTTCGCACCCTATGTAAGCCTGCGCGAGGCCCTGCTGAAAATCATCTCGTTTCGCCTCGACGATGCACACACGTTTACTGCCACGTTCAATCACAAATTCAAAAGACCCGTCTTCATGTACTCGTTTCCCAGTAACTGTCTCTTCGACGAGAATACGGACTTCTCCATCAAAAAGCCCACAAACGCAGGTAAGTATTGGGACGATGAAGTGAAGTCTTTTCACTTCTTTCCCCGTCACGATTTCTCCGAACGCTTTGGTCAGGAGTAGGAGATACGCATGGAGCACGTCAAGCTTGTCATTTTCGATGACTTTCGATGGCTGCTCGTAGCGACGCGCCCTCATTATTTTGTCGACATCGGTGAACGACACGTAAGAGTACACTGTGGACGACTCACCAGCAGAGTTGACCTTCGACCTTTTGTTCCGATCAAGTACTTCGTTCAGTTCTTCCCACCTTTTCTTGCGGACGGGATGGGGTTCACGAAGAGCGGCGGCACCTACTGATAGGCTTTGTCCAGGAACCAGCACCAGCACGTGAATCATGTCCTCTCCGAGCGACACGTTCGGCCCAAAGACTTGGTTTGGACAGCTTCCACGACGCGCTCATCTTCACGTAGGAAGAAACATCTCCGCTCTGAAGCACCGCGTCCAGAGCATCGTCGTCCGTCAGCCACGCGCCGCCGCCCTTGTCTTTCTTCGCCAGGAAGAGCTGCAGCTGGTCGGCTCGCCCAGTGTACCAGCTCGTTTGCGATCGCCTTCTTCAGGCCTCCCACCGACTGACTCGTGTCGATGTCCACTGGGAACGCGCTTCCCGCCGCACCAACGATCGCACAGAAGAGCTTCACCACCTTCCCTCGAGCCGGCAGATTCTGGAATGAGGAAGAAGGGGGAAAGAATTTCTGGACGTATTTAAGCGGAAATGAAGGCGTAGACTTCCAACCAATGGTGAGACGCCACGCGTCGCGAACTATTCCTTGCGGTAAAAATAATAATTTTCTATTGCATTTCAAGGTACCGTGTAGTTTGAATGTTGTTGGAGCGGTTGTTGCTCGGGAATTTGACAGGAACAGTATAGTTTCAATCTTAAATGACAAGACAAGTATAACCAGATGGTGGGCCTAGGTTACCTGCATCGAAAATAATGCGTCAGTACCAGTAAGGTTACACTACTCTTCTTGGCGAACACATATTTACAATCGAGCCGACGTTTCTAAGAGAGCGAGGTGCGTTGCGGCAGCGTTCACGTGATACATGTACCTTGAGACCGCTACATCACTTCCATTGATACCGGCGAGGTACTCGCGCGAATGTACGGTGGGAGCCTACGGCGGGACGCTAATTTAGAATGCCCTCAGCAAGTTCTGACGTTGTGTCCTGGGCACTTGCGCTGGCTGCAGATGTATGTGCTTGCTTGGAATACAATTCGTTGGAGTTCATCCTCGCTTGGGGTTCCTAGCCGGAGGCTGCGTGATATCGTTCGGTCCAGCAATTTCTCCGTGTTAAGTGGAAACTGGTGTGACGGACTTCCCTAATGGAAAGCTTCAGCGTACACCAGCATGAAGTATTGGCTTAGCCCAAATGAAATAAAACAAATATATTTAACTGGCATTCGTGCCCCCCATGCCCATCGTAAAGCAAGCATACTTCAGGATGCCCTCCTCACGAGTAATGACAGTAAAAGTAGCCCCTCCGGACGTGAAGCAGTGGCTGGACTCCATCTTACTCAGCTGCAGCAGCATCATCTATAAGTCGCAGGCCCGGTCCACCCTAACAGTTCCTGAAGCCGAGGCTTCCTACTTAGTAAAGTCGTGCCCCAGTACCGTGTTGTCGATCATGTCGCCGTCCAACAGCAAGTCGCAGCCCAGCATCACGTCTCCTCACAGCTCCAGGTCTCCTCCAGCACCGTCGTACCCCAGCAGCATGTCGTCGAGCATGCCACCGCCCAACATTAAGTCGGACAGCAACGCGCCGCCTAGAAGCATCTAGTGGCCTAGCATCTCGTGGCCCATGCACCAAGCCAAGCATTCGCCGCCCAGCAGCATCTCGTCTCCCTGCAATCTGTTGCAGCACCATATCCAATGGAGATTCTCCAGACGGTGAAGCTGTGCAGGAACCCACGTTGCTCTGGACTGGTGAGTCAGCAGCAGCAGAATGCTGCCCTGCACTATCAGTTGCAGCACAAATATGCAACAACCTTCATAGGCATCGTTTTCTTCACCTTGATGGCGATCCAAGTTACAACATATCGCAAAGGGTAGGGCTTACTGGAACTGTCGGGCTTTATACTAGTCTTGTCACTTAAGATTGAAACTATACTATTCCTGTCAAATTCCCCTTGTTGCTCTCACTCTCAGGTGGTCGAGAGGTTGTCCTCGTTGAAACCACCGACTGTCGCTTCTAAGGAGACGAGAGCATTTAAAACTACTTCTGAAGTGGTGGCGCTTTCTCTCGTTCTAAGGTGGTCATGAGATTGTGTCGTCAAAGTCGTAGCATTGCATTAGAAACGGTTAGCCCTATTCTCGTTGTTAAATAAAGCTAAAAAAAACTGCCGGTGTAATGTGCTGGCTATTACTACTAACGTAGATGTTTTCAACGCGTTGTTTCGTGGCTTTTGCTACACGAGTTTGGCAAGTCTAACACGCGGAGGTGCACACACACGTTCAAGCTTGTATGAGTCAAAGGAACATAATTGAGCAAGTAGAATCTGTTCACGGTATATTCATGCCAGCTAGCACAAGAAAATATTACGCTTGGCTTTGCATCATGCTGATAAAGGCATGCCGTTTCTTATAAAGGGGATTGTCCCTTACATAGAGGAAACACACATTTTCTTCTCAGCGTGGCAAATCAGCAGTTAGAAGATCGATGGTAGTGCTGCACCACGGTGACCTGGATCGCACGCTGTGGGGCCCGGCGTCGACAGTGGGCCGCTCTCGAGGAGCTGACGTCGCGATCTATACTCAACTGGTAGGGTTCTACGCTCTGGGTAGTACAGTCACCATCGGTATTGACTTAACATCACGGACACAACTACTGCAGGTTCTGGTCGCGTTGCTCGGTGTGGCATGCGCTCTACAATATGACAAGCCAGAGGCAGTGAGGTTGGCCGCAGCGGGGGCCACTCTATTGATGTACTTCCGCAGCACTGCGCTGGTACGTCCTGCTTGTAAATACCCACGGTTCTACATAGTGCACCAAAGCTCTGACATGGCGCAGTTCGTCCGCTTGATGATGTTTGTGTCTGCCATCGTGTTCTATGGAGACGTCCTCATGCCGATCAAGCGACTCGCTGGCGAGGGCGAAGTATTCCCACTGCCGACCGCCAAGTTGCTTCTACACTGCATCTGGGTCTCGAACAATGTGAGCACCCACCCAGATTTCAATGCTATCGGCTACGCAGGCTTGTTGACGACACTTGTTGCTGCGTATTCACTGTTTCACAACGCACCAGCTCCTCGTGCTGTACACAATCTTCCAGTCTGGAGCTCTCACGTCGGGCGGGCGGAAGAAGCGGCTCACACCGGGCATGTTCAGGACGCGCTCGAAGGTCGCTTAAGGGGAGTTTTTGTGCAGCAGTCATTCCATTCATGATACAGTTGATACAGTTGCTTCTGCTTCTGCGATTGAGCTAAGGGCTTTGAGAGAGGTCAAGTTTAAGTGATCGGGTTGCTTACTTAAGGTAGCCATCAGTTTTACTGGGACAGCAAATGGCCTGAAGGCGCTGCTGCACAGCCCAAATCAGGTTAATTCGCGCCACGGTAACTGAAGCCGGTAACTGAAGCCGGTAACTGAAGCCGGTAACTGAAGCCGATAACTGGAGCCGATAACTGGTAGCTGAAGGTTTTGAAACTTCTCAAGCACTACCGGTATATGCGGTATACTGAACAGGAGACCGGTGTCGAATGATGGCTGTTGGCTACAGTTGGCTACAGCAAGTGTGCTATGTACTGCATCCTCGGGACGGGGGTCCAGAGAGGAAATCGTAGTTCGAAGAATTCTATTGGTTGAAATTATGCATTCCGACGCATAATTTTCTTAAGATGTTTCAACGATCCCTTCTCGTCGATAATGAACCCGTGCAGGGGCATTTCTCGCGTTTAGTTCAGAGTTTTCATGGTCGGAGGATTTGATGGGAATGCAATTAAACGGTTCGTTGGCGTGTGCAGGTCCTCACTTTGCAGAGAATCATGCAGCGAGAGGAAGCGGCCTGGCGGCAGGCGATTGAGGACGAAGAGGCTGCCTTTGCAGCGGTTGTGCGGCCGAGAGGGACCTCCAGCAGCTAGTGCAGCATCACCTAGCCAGCAGCCCAACGGTGGACAATGCGGTGTCAGAGTTAGCCCCCCCCCGGCGCTCTGAATACTCCCTGACACTGAGAGCAACCTACGAAGCCGCCGCCCTGTACCATCGCACGGAATGGGACGTTATCCTTGCAGAGAGTCATCGACGTCGTGAGGACCACGAGCAACGCGTTCGGGCAGGTGACGCAGCAGACGCCAGCAGGGCGGCGGCAAGACGTGACCACCAATGCATTGGGAGTCGCGCATTCGCGGTCAAGCTCCAGCGAAAACGGCTCCCCGCCTAGGCCTACCAAGCGCCTTAATCTTGGACGCTCGTCAAGCGCCCCAGCTGCCCAAACGAGCAAAAGTGAGCAGAGTGAGCATAATGAGCAGAGTGAGCATAATGAGCAGAGTGAGCAGATGAAGCAGAGTGAGCAGAGTGAACAGAGCGAGCTTGGAAGTGGTGACTCTGAAGATAGCTCGAGCAGTGGTGATGATGGTGTCTCTTCAAGCATTCGCGGTGCGGGTTCGTCAATCAACCGGTTAATGCTGTATGATCCCAGACTGCATGGAGTTCCGCCGAGAATGCAGGCCCCAGCTCCAGTGCAAGCTCGTAGGATTGACTACGTTTCAGATTGTGAGTCCGAGTCGAAGAGTCAGCATGCGGACAGCGAGGGTAACGAAGAGGAGTCTGAAAGCGCTGAGGAATCGGAGTTTGTTCCAAGCGAGGAGTCTGAGAATTCCGAGAGTGCGATCTGAGATCTCGACCAAGAAAACCTCGGAAAGACAAGAACGAGAACGTTTGTAGGGGTAATTCACAACTAAATTGCAATTTTGATGAAACTCGTGTTGTGCATTTGTCGTGCGCCTTCTTCTCGTTGCCCTCCTGTGCCTCACTAGGATTGTTCTTTACCGTAAGCTAGACTAGAACAGTTTAACTGGAGAAGCCGTAAATGGTGCGTCCTTGATGTTTCAGCGCGTAGACGACATCCATTGTGGTCACCGTTTTTCGATTAGCGTGTTGAGTATACACTACTGCATCTTCAACGAGGTTGCGAACGAAAACCTTGAGAACTGAACGTGCCTCCTTGCACACTAACTCGGACATGCGGATGACGCCGGCTCTGCGGGCAGGTTTGCGGATAGAGGCCCGGGAAATGCCCTGGATGTTGTCGCTCAAAACGCTGGGACGGCCTTCGACGCCTCTTTTGATAATGTGACTTGGCATCTACAAGCAAATAGGTAGTAAGCCAACGACTCAAATTTGAACAACTGAAACATATCTTACCTGCTGAGCGCGGCTTCAACCACTTGATCAGCTTGGCGGGGTGTCTACCGATCGCACAATGTCTTGAACGTTGCGCTAGAGAGGGGAAAATGTAGAATGAATCACGAGGCATAATAGTTGCGTGGCTCCTTTTCTAATATTTACGCTCGGGGTGCTCCCTTTTAAGATACACCCCAGTATAGCTACATTGCGTGGATGGCTGTCGATCGATTCTGCTTTTTCATCTTGCTGCTGATGAAATTAACTGCAACGTAAACGAAGCAGGATGAACCTGGCAAGCAAAATTACACGTTGATTCAGTTATCGCTTTAGAGACGCAATGCAGGCTAGCAGTTCCCTGTGCCTTTCGTTCGCAGCTCGGATATCTTGAGCACGCTCTTGTTGGCGAACCTCGGTTTCCGATGCGGAACTTCTATCGTTTCTCTGCTCTCGTACAGATCGCTGGTGATCCCGCTGTAGACACCACAGGAATAGCTGAATAGTTTCACCTTGGGTCGGCGCCGCATCGCTCAATGGTATCTGCAATGGAAGCTGCCCGGATCCCGACGTTCTATCGCTACCCTGGAGCGTTGTGACCCGGCTTCCTGGTGTTCCGTTGGGCTCCGCAGATAATTGGGCTGCTACCTGAGACTCGTGTACCAATACCAGCCCCGGTATCTCAGTATCAGCGTTGTCCGACTCGCTCTCCTCAGATAGTACCCGATAGGTAAGCTCCAGATTCCGTGGCTGATTGTCGCTGTGGTCACACCCGTTGCTTGGCTGCTCCACATGATTCATGGCATCGTCGGCAAGCTTGCGCTTGATGTTGAAGGCCAAAAGCTGGATCGAGCTGCAATCACGACGCCGGCACGCCCTGGTGGATTGCGAGAGGCTCAAAAACTTGCGCTTGCGACTAACCCCACTGCGAGGCTTCCCATTTCCTTTTGAACAGGCATTGTATTCGTCCGCAATCTGTTCCCATTCACTTTGCCTGTGCGGCAATCGCTCGGCAACAATCGATAGCAATCGAAGCTGCTCGTCGACATTAAAGTTCTTCTCGCGCGCGTCTTCGGCATCTAAAACAATGTATGCTAGCTAGCCGCATACGCACACAATCAACATGAAGCGCGTGGCTCTGGTACCCACCTTACGGTTTCCGCTTCCTCCCTTCAGCGCAAATCTTGGAATGCGAGTGCTTCGGTTTTCAAGCCGTCTGATGGCTGCAAATGTTTCCACATTCTCTGCGAATTAAATGATGATGAAACTTACAATGGCACGTTGCATTGAACATTTTTTGTTTTTGCGAAATCGATCAGCAAACGATAGCCTATTGGGCCCAGCAGAGATCGCGAAGCGTGACGGTGACTTGACATTGCTCTTCCTTGAAGAGCTTGAGCGCTGAGTACTTGTTGATACGGACAATGACACCAGGCGGAGGAAGCTCGGAAGATTTTGAATCCACACCCCACAGAGTAGCTGTGAGGAGCACGGAGTTAATGTTATACCATGTTCTCGTCGTAGTGTGCTTGAAATACCTATCAGCAATAAGCAGCAGCGATCAGACAGTAAACTATATCCAAACCAAAGTCACGCTTTCCAACATACCTCCAGCAGTTCGTCGAGGCTTCCAGCTGTGGTAGCGTCCACAAAGTGTAGTCGAGTAAGATTCCAGCGTTGATATGCGTGTCCAGACACCCATAACAGCTTCATTTCCAGCACAACATTCGGTGGCGGACTCAATTTATTCTTCAGAAGTTCCTGAACCTCTGTGTAAACAACACGACAGAAAACCGTTAGTGCCTCTCATTTCCCGTCAAGCCCAAGATCAGCAGATACCTTCGACGCTGGAGACAATACGGCGATCGGTACCAGCGCTGGGAGGGCGGGATTCATTTAGTTGCAGAAGCCTTTGGTAAGGAGAAAGCCGTTCGGTCGACGCCAGCACGCTTTGAGGTAGCTTAGGCGGTGTTGAATGTCCTGAAGGTGAGCCGAGGATTATAGTCACAGCGGCGTACGTGGCTGGTTTCACCTTAGCACCGCGCCTAGGTTTGCGAGTTGCGACCACTTGCTGCGCCTTGCTTGACATTGCGCAAAATGAAGACTGTCAATGTAGCTTTATCACGACCGACATAAACTTTGTTCGATGATCTAGTGTAGAACAAATGAGAATGTCGTTGCCCACACAATTTCCATAGATCTACTCATTTTCGCACGGTGCTTTGCTAGTTCATCCTGCCATTCCATACACATTTGGTATTGCACGACGCACAGCCCGGAACAAAGCATTAAACTAAGACGGATCGCAGGTAGCGCTCGATGAACGTATCCGTAGGCAAAATCGTATAAACCTTCGAAAGATACTTCAACGACTCGGTGTCATCGGTGACTCTTGCAGCGCATTTTAAAATAAAGACGCCACAGACAATGTGCAAACGCAGCGCCGATCCACCAAGTTCAGTGAACGCTACGAATACCGACGAGGTGGAAGAGGCTTCGCCTTGAATGGCACGACGCAAACTCTGCCTCTAAAGGTTTAGTACAGCACTGCTGTGGCCGCTAGCGAACCGATTGCAACTTGGTTGCGTTTCCGGGGGTCAAACCTGATAAACACGCCTTAGAAAGATACTTCAACGGCTTGGTGTCGTTAGTGACGACAAGCTTGAAGCGCATTTTAAAATAAAGACGCTCGCGCAGGCAATTTGCAAACGCAGGGCCGATCCACCAAGTGCAGTGAACGCTACCAATACCGACGAGATGAAAGAAGCTTCGACCTGAATGGCACGGCGCAATCTCTGCTTCTAAATGTTTAGCTCTGCACTGGCGTGGACACAAACGAACCGCAAGCAACTTGGTTAAGTTTCCGTGGGTGAAATCCTGTAAACACGCCTTCGATAGATACTTCAGCGGCTCGGTTTCGTCCGTGGCGACAGTCTTGAAGCGCTTTTTAAAATATAGTCGCCCACAGAGTACAATCATTAGTAAGCGCTGCGAATGCCTACGAAACGCATGATGCTTCGGGGTTGAACAACGAAAAGCTCGCTCGCTTAGCTACTATCAGATCAGTACATTAGCTTGAACCTGAAAACTTGAAAATTGAACCACCTTAGCAGATCTTCGGTGATCGGATCTACCAGGCATGACGAGGAGAACTCACTTGCGGAAAGTCTGTTTGGTTTTGGCAAGATGAGCGGTGAAGAAACGGCTACATTCCAGGTTACTTTTGAGCACTACAGTTGCGATCATTGACATAGAGTACGTGCCGCGACGTAAAGCTCAGCTCCGATTTGCTTCGTGAACACCAGCACACTCAGCAGTCGCACAATGTTCGCCCGTCACAAATTGAAGTCGCGCGGGTATGTCGTCCTCTACCACGCGGTTCCCGAACCCACCGTCGACTACACCCGAGCGCTATCGCGAGACGACCAAACGTTCTGGATCCACGATACCTGGGATGGTGTTGTTCACGACAAGCAGCGTTTCCGCGCATTCGTTCCCGAAACCCCGGCCAGGGAGTTATCGATCGGACTGCAGCGGTTCTACAAAACGTTTTCCCCAGATGCGTCTATCACTGAGTGGTGTTATCTGAAGACGGCTGGCGGCGCTGAAACCCAACTTGCTCGTCGTGAACTTGAAACGGGGTCGGACCCTATGGACGTGTGCAATATTCCGGGTTCGCTTCTTGTGGCAACGCAATCCCCCACTATCCTCTAGGCTACGGGTGGAACCACCAAGTCCCGCTGCATGAGGACCGACAGTTCATTGAGCTCGAAAGGGAGATATGGTACTCTTCCGCGGGGACTACATGTACGCAAGATCAGGAAGTGAATCCAACAACGTGTGCTTCCATGCATACCTGGACACCCCGCAGTACGCTCGCCCCACGTACCACATCCCAGAGATTTTACCTGTCATTGACAACACTCGTGACATCGACGATGTGTTCTGCTACTGCTGGCAGTGCCCCCACGTGTGCAGCAGTCAAAATTCGCTGCAGAAGCACCTGAACAGCTTTCATGGCTTATACTTCAACCGCACGACACGCACACCACCGTAGCAGATGCGGCAAGGTTACCGATGCTGCAAGGTCGCAGGTGCAACATCCAAGATGGTCGTGTGTGCCGTGTATATCTACGTACTCGAGTCTAGCTACTGTGCTTCCTTCTATTAACTGAACCAAATGGCGGTCTTGTATGATTCCGTGGTGCTCATGCTTTCCGCTGCGTGCTGGCGCATCTAACTTAAACTTAATCAATCAGTTCGTTTTCGCGCGAGTTCATTCGGCACAGATCAAGTCCAGACTTGAAATCCTAGACCAACGATACCTTCTCAATGCTGCCGGTGCCGCACTGGCGTGCCAGGTTTGGGGTCTGGCACCCCTCGCCTGATCTGTGCCCTCTAATTGCTACGTTTACGACCAAAGGTTATTCACGCGAGTGAGGACATGGTGAACGACGCTCCTCATCAAAGCGAACAATGCGATTGTGAGCGATATTATCGTGGGAACGCTCAACAATCCATCGGGCTTGGCGCCCAGAGCATTGAGATCGATATCCCAGCTTTTGGGAGCACAACATTCGGCCTATATCGAACGTGATCGAGCTTCATATTCACGAGCGCCTCGTTTCCTCAGTTGGCCTGGTCAGTATTTTAAAGAAATTATAATACGTGTATTAGTAGTGGAAAATTGCTATAGTTTTCTCGCTTAACGCTATTAACCGTCTTTCCTCTTGCAATGCGTCCCATGACGGATGAGCCCACGCCGTGATATCTGCTGTAATGGGGCTTAGCGTTGAAAAAGCAAGACGCGATGTTACTCTCGATACCAGCAAATAGGGTTGCTCGCGCTTGTTGGCAACAACAGTTTTGGATTTCCACTCCGTCACCACCATTTTGCGTAGCGTCTCCCCTTGGACTTTGTAAATCGTAGACGCTACCGCATATACCAATGGAAACTGCTTCATTCGTGTCACTAGGGTACGTGGATTGCCGTGAAAGTTGCCGTTTAGTGGAATCACGCTTTCGCTAACTGCCTGAGACTCGAACAGCAAAGGAACAAATCGGTATCATCACAGCCACGCATTGCAGTTGCCGTATCTCCGCGTGATAAGCTTACAATCACAGCAGGCGGGGGAACACTTGAAATCTTGACGCAAATATCCGAAACACTGTCATGCACGATGCGAAAAGTTGTTCCCGGTTCAAAAATAGTTGCGTGAAGTTTCCCGAGCGTTCCATTTGCAACCTGTTTTGCCGGCTTAACATTCTGGGTAACTTGAACAGGCATACCTACGAATAAATCAAGGTAAGGGGCCAAACGCCCAAATTTCGAGTCTGGTAAGGCCATGACTGTTTACCTCTCAGCCCGATTCAACGCCGCTAGCTTGCCGTTGAAGTCTGCGACCACACGAACAGGGTATTCGTTGGGAGCCAACCGTTTTGCTGTAGTTGCTATGTAGAAGTTGTTGATAGCAAGTCGTGTCAAATTGTCAGGAGTCACAAGAGTTGGTGGCACGTTGGCATCAGTAACAGAGTCCTCCAAAACGGCTTCAGGCGCCATTACGCGTGTGTTGATAAGATCAACAAACTCCGGTGTCCACACGCCAAGTCGAGCCTGATGACAGCCTTTCCCCCTTTCCGGATCCTCGCGGAATCGAACAGAGTCTTCGAGCACGATCACAGTATCAAACGACCGCCACAGGTGATACCCAGCGTAGTCGCTCACACTTGCTTTACGTTTGACAGCAGGGTTACGATAGAGAGGGTCAGCTCCAACCGGTGGCAAATTGAAGGAAGTCACCAACAAGGACAATGTGGACACCTCCAAATGGGACGTCGGGGATCCGTTTGGCAATGCGTAACCACTTATCCAGCTGAACGAGCTGGGCTTTCTTCATCATCGAAACCTCATCGATTATAATCATGCTGATATCAACAACTCTGTCGGCACAGTTACGGCGACGAATCTGCAGCAAGAAGCTCACCAAAGTTCCTCCTTCTATGAGTGTAACTGCTTTTCCTGTTAGAGCAGTCTTAACCAAACTCCCCGACCGACCCCAGCTAGAAAATAGCATTTCCACAGCGGCAAAACGCGACTCTTACCCGTTCCACCTTCTCCCCCAAGGAAAAACGCATTTGATCGTTTCTGAGCGCGTCACTGACATCTCCATTCAAATACCCGAGCGTCTCTGTATACTTCCATCTCGTCAATAAGGCTGTTCCAATTGCTTGTAAAGCGTAGTGCTGCTTTTCATTCAGCGTAAACATCCTAGAAATATCTGTGATCGTAGCAAACCGCGCCACGTCTCCTGTTGTTCGACTTGTCGACGTGGCGGTGGCTGGCCAACTCATGGTTGACGAATCGAGGTGCACTCTCCAGCAGTTCCACTACTGCTGTGTCCTGACTGTTCGGGCTATCTGGCGGCGCTTTGCTGGTGATGGCGTTATCAGTAGCAGAATCAACAATCCACTTTCTCATATCGATCACCGATGGATACGAAGTCAAGGGCAAATCGCTGGTTGCATTTCGTGCTGTTTCCACTGCCACATCGTCAAGTAGTTTTAGTCTGTCGAAAGCACTAACATACTGCCGATTCGCGCTTCTGGCTGAGCAACCGTTGGATAGACCGATGGATTGAGCGAGCTGGTTTCGGGGATGCGCTGATCACCACCTGCTTCATCCCAGTCGTCAATGTCTGGTTCGGCACATTCGACATTCCCAAGGTCCCCATTGCTAGCTATACAAGCGTCATCGCAAAACAAATCGTCATTCTCCTCGTCAGATAGCGCTTCTTCATCAGCCTTCGGGTCAGTCGGTTGATCTTCAGGCGAATGAGATGCTCTGTCGCTAGCCTGTTTTGCGTGGCTGGCATCGCTGTAGTAGTCAAACATGTTGTACATAATTGTCTTGGCAAATGAGCTACGGGCTCCTTGCCAGAGTTTGTACGCGCGTAGCCAAGTGTAATCGCTTGTTGTGTCATCTCCGATCAAATCAGCCAGCTTCCGGAAAGGTTTGAAAAGAACAAGAGATAATAAAACATGCTGACTTTGTAGTCTTTGCGAGGTTCCCTGCTCGACATACGGTACTCGATAGCCATAGATGACAGGAACGGCTTCTGTTCTGCGCTTGGCAAGACTATGACTATTGTGCAGTGGATGCTCGCGTAAAAACGGAAGCTGGGACCGAAAAGCATTCGTATCTTGCTTGCGATAGTAACGCATAGTGAATTCGTACAAACTCTCATCTTTCAAGACCTCCGGTCGGTATATAAAGTCATCCAACGCCGAAACAGCATGATATGTCTCCTGCACCGGTCCCGCCTCGCTCACAAGATAGCATGAGTAGTCTTCTGTCGAGCACAATTGCCTCACAATTTCACCTAACGGCAGCGAAGCACATCCAACACTCATGTAGCTACACGATCCTCTGTACAGATACAGAGCTGCCATCGGCCCCGCCACTTCTTGTCAGTTGGTAGTTGCATACACCATAGCGCCCACACGCCTTCTTGCAATATTCAAGCGTTGCAATTGGCTCGACACCAGACACAGCTTCCTCTCTATTTTCTTTCTCCTGTCGACGTTTGAACGCCGCGAGAACTACAGCAACAGACGAGTCCAATCTCTTCTGCCGCTTCGTCACGTATTTGCAGCAATAGTAAATTCGGTCCGTCGCATTGTCGCCACCTACCAGTAGCTGTACATCGTAATTGCACTTAAAGGTTGCCATGAGCACGTAATTAAATCCATTGATGAACTCGTGTGCCACGTCTCGCTTCAACTCAATTCCCGACGACCTAAACAATGTTTTCGGCACCCGTTCACGAGGAAATCAGTAGCGGCAACAGGCTGCATCTGTCGATACCCTCGATTGTTTGAAGCAACTGCTTGTGTGGCACCACCAGTGTTGGTTCAAAAGGAAAACAAGAACCGAAACCATATAATCCATAATCTGCTTTGCTTAAAAAGACTGTCTGACTTCGACGCGGGCAACAACTCAATCAGACGCGTAATAGCATCATTTTGGAAAGGATCATCTTCACTTTTGCAGATTTTCATGCGAGGAATGTTTGCCGATTCGAGCACATGCTTCGTTTCAACAGCGGTGAGCCCATTTTCATCTTCTAATTGAATCTCATCCCTCAGATCGGCTTGGATGCTTTCGCGGGCTTCGACTACTACACTTGCATGGCGCTTACTATCACGGCACACACATTCCACACCAGCTTGTTCGTTCATTTCCCCCGTCGATAGTATATGGGGCGATGCTGCAGTAGTACACGTCGGAGAATGTGTTGCGAGCTGGCGTCTGAGTTGCAACCATTACACCGCAATAGTGCAGGCTCTGAAATGCAGTCCCATTGTTGAGCACGACGTCCAGTTCGCGGGTCTTTCTTCATGAAATCGGCAATAGACAGAACGTCAAGATCCGAAGCAGAGGATCCACACTGCAAACAGGAATACCGGCTTAATCCAATTGGCAGTTGATTGCTCACGCCACTATCCGCGTACTTCTGTATTGCCCCCCGAAAACGCTCAGCATTCGGGCCTTTCAAATTTGCTTCTATGACATCAGCGTTAGGAGGGCAGCCCTCCAGCCAGATGAGTATGTGCATGTGAAGTGTCCCTCTGCCCTGCGTCTCCACGATTCCAAAGTATGCTGAGGCTTCTCCAAACAACCCGCAACCCAATCGGTGTTTAGTGCCCGGATCAATCCCTACACAATACTTCAAGATGGCATCGATCTGGCGCATGAACAAACGTGCCGACGCGCAGTCGTTTCCTAAGCTTGCCCCACGCAGCGCCGATTTGGTTGGCATCTTGGCATCCAATACGTCAAAAAGCGAGTCAACCGAAGATATCCCAGTGTAGTGGGCCATAGCCAAGGAGTTATCCGTGTTTGGTGTCAGTGTAACAAACAACGCAGGCTGGCCGAATCGAGTTTGGTAAGCGAATGCATTCTGCCTGCAGCGAGATCGTTCCGAATTACTACCCCACAGAGAACCCGACGTTAGCTCGACCGTCTTTAGAAACCGGTCGGTAGTGCTGTCGGTTGGAATACCTTGTGGCAAAGAGCCCTGCAGCCTTCGCTCGTTGGCAAGCAATGCCGAAGCGAGTTGATCAGCCGCAATACTCTCATATCCATTGTACATGTGAGGGAACGACGACATCGACAGAGTTTTGAATGTACATATTCTCCATTGAGATGCGGTCAAACGCGACCAGTGCAAATAACTCATCCTCGGCAAATTGTCGTTCACTCAGCGATATATAGTACTTCACGCATTCCGTCACCGAGACATGATCTCTGCGGTGTTCTCCTGGATGCCCATGACCGAAAGGAAACAGGTGAGGAAACAAACGCGAAAAAAAATCGCCACTTATGTCATTCAAAAATTTGTTGGATTGCCGAACCAAAACTTCACGCTCACGTGGGTCGTTGCCAGCCTGGGCAACTAGAGGATGATCTTTTGCCATAATAGTCAATGAGTCATCGATCAGATTACTTCGTCGCTCGAGAACAACCCGTTCGTCCTGCTCACTTTGAACTTGCCACGCTTCGGACTGGCCCCGAATATTCTGCTGCTGTATATTCATGTCCTCTTCGTACTGCCCATCGTCATCATCGATGTGCTCAAACAAATCACAATCGACCAAGCTGTCAGTGTAATCGGTATTCAGCACTTCACCATTGGGAAGAACGTTCTCGTACAATGTGCTGAAGGTCTTATAAAACGAGAAAACGTCATCGACAAGTTGTCTCCGCACACGGTGCATCTTCCGAACTTTCCTAGTTTGACCCTCCGTAAAATCTTCAACCATAACCACTCGATACGACGACACATCTACCAATGACCGCGGCAAAAGCGTAACTGGAGGACCTGGCGAGCAATCAAACGCAACACAATGCGAGCGGATACACCGATGGCGACCACCGCGCATAACGCGCGTTATCGCTCCAAAACTTGCGAGTTGGGTCATGAACCGTTCGGGGATCGTCAAGCCTCTTGGGTATTCGGGTAGTCTTCCGGAGAAATCCATTCGCAATAGCAAACTTTGGTAGCTTCTTGTTTGTGATTGATGCATTGCAACGCTTGCATACTGACATCCATGCCGTCGGGCAGCCATCCTCACTGAAGTAGCAATAGATACCACGCGGCGAGACCAGCACGTTTTCGAGACCTTCGAGCTGTGGAGGCGCCGTATACTGCTCCACAAGCTCTCGTGGAAGATCCGTCTCCACTTCGCCCAAGCACTTCTTGATCATATCCACATATCGCCAGTCACCAGCCTCTTTTCGCACTGCATCACGCCGGAGAACCAGTCGATCGCACACCAAACATGAACACTCATCCAGTCCCTAGCTTCTAGAAGCAAGTCCATGCATTTACCTTTATCTACCAAACATGAACACTCATCCAGTCCCTAGCTTCTTGAAGCAAGTCCTTGCATTTATCTTTATCTTCTTCACGCAGCGGCTTCATAAACTTCAGAGATGTTCCCCAGTCTTCGATCTCGTGACGCGACTTTTTCCGAGCTCGATAGTTCCGTGATCGCTGTGCAGCTTGTTCTCTCCCGAACGCGATATCTAAATGCTGTAGATATCGCCGTCATCGTCCTCTTCACCGGCATCAACCACGCCTTGCTCGCGGGCCCTTCGCTTTCCATGCAGCTGAAAAGTAGCAAAACCGTCAGAATATTCGTCAGCCCAAATTCGTCAGCCCAAACCAAGCCGCCTGCTGCGCCACTGATGAACTTACTGGTGGCATTGTTGGTATCCCCAAAAGCTTCCCGCAAACGACCATGCAGCCACAACAACAACAACATCGTCAGCATGCAGCAGCAACCTTCATATGCAACAATGCCGTCGTACCTCTCCCCTCGTAAATCCCAAATGACGAGCCCGCGCAACGCCAGCGCTGCTACCTTCAGGAGCTTCGAGCAAACCACCTAGCAGCCAGAACATCATCAGCATCCATCAGCAACCCACAAATGCAGCGATGATGTCGTACCGATCAGCTCGTAAATGCCAAACGACGAGCCCGTGCAACGCCAGCGCTGGTACCATCAGGAGCTGTGAGCAAACCATCCAGCAGTCATTAGAACATCAATCCGGCAGCAACCCACAAATACAGCAATGCCGTCGTACCTCTCCACTCGTAAAATGCCAAATGACGAGCCCGTCCACCATCAGCTGAACACGCTCGTCGCCTTCTGCAGAAAACCCGCCGACCCTTTTAAAATAAACCTCTGAATGTCACGACAACGGGGGCCTTTTTCAGAAAACACGCCGACGGGTCGCCATGACCACCACTAGCGCCTAGCCTTGCAGCAATATACCTAGCTAGATGCGTAGATCCAGCACCTGCATGCTAGCGGGTCGCCATGAATGCACCGCGACGACCACGCTCATCCTGAGCGCGGCCGTCGAAAGCGACCCTTCATGATCGTCTCCTACTAAGTACGAAATTCATATAAGCTTTGAATAGACGGCACCCTGCTCGACGTAAGTGAGTGCGGGCGCGTTGGTTGTCGATGCTATCGTCGCCTTCCTCGTTAATATGAAGGCTACGCACTGTCGCTACGTCCTGGTATCGTACTCGCTTGTGCATCATTCTGGCAGTTGGTTAAACTTGGTCGTAAAGTGGTCGGTGCCGCCTTGGACACCATCAAGCTCTCGCGGTATTGTTTAAAAAATGGAGAGTATTAAAAGTGAGGTGTCCCTTCCTTGGAATGTCCGGGTTGAGCAATCATGATACAATCTTTATCTGAGGGTTATAAGTTTTCAGTAGACGAAAATACCGATTGGTAGGAGGCTGGAGGGTCGCCATACAAATTTAGGTTGTTAAGCCTCATACCGACCAAATTCCGGTATTGTGACGCTGAGTTGCTACAATCGATAGTTCTTCGAACTACGAATTGTGAATTCCGTCTATATTTAGAGATCTTGGCCAATTGCATCAATCGCCCATTACAATTCCCAAGATATTTTGTCAATCGCGCAAGGAGGTCCATAGTCGTACTTAACAACGGGAGAATAGTCGCGATTCAACCGATGGCCCAAGAAAGTTTTGAGTAGAACCCACAATATCAACAATATAAATAACGCAAACATCAAAAACGTCACTTTGCTGCGAGTGCCGTGCAAAGGCTGGGATAGGAACTAATAGCGTACACGTCACGAACTTTAGATTTATACTTTCAACCAACATCGAGCTAGGCTTTTGGGCGCAGATGCTGCGGCTGTGAAGCAGGCGCAGTAGATGCGTCTTAGACCTCGAAAACGACGTCATGAATACAGGTCGGCAAAGTACAGAAGTTGAAACTTTCATAAAGACAAAAAAACCACACGGTTAGCTATCCCAGCCTAAGCATAGCCCTAGTGTAACCCTTTTCGACGTTTATTGGCTCAAATTCAATTGGGCAACGAGACCCGAAACAGATACCTTACCTTACGGTCAAGTTGGGTCAAACGGAAACCATCACTCTCCATTCCGCATCGAGTGCGCACTCGGCCGATTGCACGATGCGGGGCGGGCTGTTCCTCTTCCCGCTGTACGTGGACCCGCAGGACGCGGCCGCCGCAGATGCGCGCGAAGAGGTGCTCCCTGTGGCCGCGCCACCAGCGGCAGGCGCTGACTCGTTCAATCCGCAGCGCCTGGCAACGCTCATACGCTCCTCCAACGGCAGACTCGGGTGCGGTAACAAAAGCAGTTATAATTTTGTATTACGAGAGTAGTTTTACTTATATAAGCATTACTTGTTGTGCTGTTCACTTCTTGCCGCTGGCAGCTCGAGCGAGACGACGGAGATGGATGCGGACGTATTGAACTCGCTGCCCAAGTGGGCACAGGCGGTGGTGCAGACCGGATGCTTCAATGGTAGGCGGGCTGCAGAGTCCTAGTATTTGCTGATGCAATGCCTTAACTGGAGCTAATTGTCGGTTCGTCTCTTGTGTACTGTTAGCTGTGGCTGCTCAAGGAGTGAGGTCGTCGCCCAAGAACAAGTTGAAGAGAGGTTTGGATGAGCAGGACGGCCATGAATTTGAGCAATTACGGAAGAGACGGTCGGTAGGAAGTGTTGGGGATGTGAACGCCGTGAGTGATGAAAGTGGCGAGCTCCAGGATCACTTGGACGAGCTGAACGCCGAGCCAGACCTGGACATGGAGATGGACGAAGAAGAAGAGATCCCGACCTTTTCCACCCAAGCGGAGATCGCTGCAGACACCGTGGAGAAGTACACCGAGCTGTTGGAGACTTTTCTTGACGTGGCTACGCGACGCCAGCAGTTGACGAGCTTTGAACAGGATAACTTGGACGTGTTCTCGGCGGAAGAGGTGAAGATGCTGCTGCAGTCATTGAAGACTATGCAGAAGAACGACTGGATCCAAAAGCTGAGACCCGAGTTGCTACTCTCGTTGATGGACGCATTTGATACTCAAATTCGGCTGGGCTTGGCAGTAGATGTGCTGGCCGCTGCCGCGCCAAATGCAGACGGTGGAAAATCGCAGCCTTTGGAGATTGACGACCGGCTGGTTATGAGGCTTTTGTCGTCACTTGATGTTGCGATTTGTGAGCTGATTGTGATGACAACGCCCCAAATCGATCGCCGAGTCCTCTCGGAGGAGACCATTGACAATTGCTTTCAGCTCCTGCATCACGTAATTCGACGTTTACTGCTTCCGTGCATCGATACGACCTACGTCACGACTGCGTGCGCACCGAGTGCGAAGGAAACCAATCGTCGGCAGTCAGGTGGAGGGAAATCGTCCAGCTCGTCTCGAGTCAATCTGCGCGCAAACAAGCGTATCCGCAAGGCTGTCGACAACGCTTCCCACGTGGTCTGTGAGTTCATGGATCATCTTGCCACACTTGTTGAAAACGTGAAGCTTGCGGATAAGTGGATCATCTCTCTGTCTTCCTCCATGGTGGAACTATTTGCATTGGAGCACAGTTCGTATGCTATGTCGCTGCAGCAGAGCGCACTTGGTATTTTGCGAGGCATTTTCCTGCATTACAAACTCCACCGGAAGTCGCTGCTTGTAGACATAGTAGCAGTCATGGTGAAACTTCCTACGGCGAAACGTACTCTCCGCACGGTGAAGTTGCTTAGCTCAGCCGACACGGTACAACGAATTTCAACTCTGGTCGTGTCAATGATTCAGTCTTGTGCCCCGGCTGGCAAGTTTGGAGCGGAAGTTCGTACCGGCCCAGTACATGACTCAATTGAAGCTTCGTCAACACCGGATACCGCCAGTGAAGACCAAGCCCCACTGAGGAATGGTGCCGTTGATACTTTGCTGGAAGAGACACGGAGCAGCGCGCGATCATTTGTTGGGATGCTGGTGAAAGAATGCTGGAAGAAAGTCGAAGAGCGGGACAATCGCGTGATCTTGGATAACTTTGTGGAAGATCTTCTCGTGATGTTTGTTCGTCCCGAGTGGGTAGGTGCGGAATATCTATTGGAGGTAATTGCTTCCTCCCTGGCCAGTATTTTGCACGCGAATGTGTCGGCAGACTTGAAGAACCCAGACGCACACCAAAGTTTAGCTGCGCTCAACTTGGTCGGAAAAATATCTGCATCCATCCGGCGGTACCAGAAGAACACTCGTCAGAGTATTATGGACAATGATAGTGACGCTGTTGCAGTTATTGACGACCACATCAGCTGTCTGCGCGAATCAATTGCTGGTAAAAGGAAACGGTCCAGGGGCGCGAAACTGGGTGTCAGCACGGACGTCTTTCATGAGTTGGCGCTGAAGCATATCGCTATTATGCATCTTCAACGGGACAACCCCAATCAGAGTGACTCGAAGAAGCTGCTCATTTTGAAATGTATCTCGGAATCAGAGAAGCATTGGCGACAAAACGAGTCGGTTTACGTGGAGCAAGAAACACGTTTGTGGGAATCACTGTGGGACGTGCCAAAGGGAGGAACTAACTCGACATTTAAGGTTGCTGCCCCGACAAGTGACTTGGCGCTGAAAGCGAGTTTGCATCTTGCTGTGAAACGTCAGTTTTGTGGATTGTTCGACAGTTTGCTCGCACACGTTATGGTTCTGCTATCGAAAGGAATGCCAAGCCTGAGAGCGAGAGTCATGAAGTGCCTTCGCGGAATTGTCGATGTGGATCCGATGCTAATGGCTGAGCCAGGGGTACGCTCGGCTGTTGAGCGGTGTTGCTCAGATGAAAAGCCTTCAGTTCGTGAAGCAGCAGTGGATTTGATCGGGACTTATGTCCTGCTCCAGCCTGTTCTGGTACGAATAATACACATTGCTGGTAAATGTGCTTTGTGCTAACTGCAATGGTCCGCTTATGCTTGTAGTTCGACGAATATTTTGACGTGCTTGCCCAGCGAGTGCGTGACAAGGGCATCAAAGTCCGTAAAAGCGTATGCAAGATCTTCAAGATAGCCCTGACATGCATGCAGGCTGAGCCACGTGATTCGATATCGGAGAAGGAGCTTAGCCGTAAGAGCGCTTGCATGAGATGCCTGGTTGAAAGAATTGGAGATGCGGCTGAAGATCAAGGGGTGAAGAACTTCATCATTGACACTTTTCAAGAGGTGTGGTTTGGTGCCGATTTGTCTACCTTCAAACTCTCAAACCCGTCGAGTGAATTTGGCGATGGAAGCGCGCTGCCCCCTGGTTGGACAGCTGTTGCAGCCGCGGTCGAGGAAAAGGCTGATGGCGCTGTGGTTTCCGATGCGAATGCAACGTTTGTTTCTGAGGATGGGACCGTAGCCTGCTCGGTTGAAGAAGCGTGGGCATCGTATCGAACTCCGACGGTGGCACCAGCTAGTGTTGTCAAGAGCAACGACGCCAAGCTGGACAACAGCTCTGAAGTTGTTTCGACCATCATTGACGTTATCCACGGTGTGCCCAATCTGAGCTGGTTTGCTGAACTTCTGAAGAGACTGCTAGAGGAACGCAGCAGCACAAGAAAGACAACGGCTCGATCCACAAAGTCTCGATCAGCGGAAGTTGCAATCGCTGAGGACCGCTCTCAAACAATTATCGATCGGCTTGTGGCCTGTCTCATGGACATCCCAGAAGGCACACTTCTCAAAGGCGTGTCGATAAAAGATGGGCACGAACAGTTTGTGGCGTGCATGACAGCTCTGTTTGCTTTCTGTGAAGCAAAACCACAGCTTCTCGCTTGCCATCTTGAGACGATAAGGGTCTACCTGAAAGAGGAGGACGTCAAGGTCCAAAGTCTATCCGTTTCGATGATTGACAAGATTTTGAGCGTCAAGCGCGCTTCGGACATTATCGCACGGAAGCTGGAACAGGATTTGACAGCGCTTGTGTTAGCTTCGCCCCCCAGCGTTGTTGGCCCGAGCGTCAAGTGCCTTTCGACATTGTCAAGAACGAGAAACAAGGCCCCAGTGCTATTGCTTCAATTGCTGGAACATTTTTTGCTCATCATTCGAAAGCACGAACGCAACGAATCTCTCGCATCTTTGCCAGAAAAGGAGAAACATGCCCTGTTACGCGCATTGTTTGCGGCCGGGAAAATTGCTGGAGTAACAGACATCGACACTCACGAGGAGTTGGCGAAGGATGCCAAAGTGCTGACAACTGGGCCAATCACGGATTTGCTTTATGAATCCTACGCAAGGTATATTCGTGCCTCAGGCGACGAACTGTGCACTGTTAAGGCTGTTCAGGGACTCGGCTTCCTGTTTCCGATCCGGCCACGTCTTTTTCTACGGGCACAACAAGACGGCGTGTTGGACATTCTATTACGATCTCGTCCTGGAAAAGCTACGCTGCAATGCCTCATCAGCATGAAGGAGTTACTGCTGTACGAAGAACAACGTTTGGAAAATGGTGTAGCCATGCAGACCTTGAATCAGTCCAGGAGCAAGGAAGAGCAAGTTCAGGGGGACCAGGAAGCCGATGCTTCTTTGATTGGCAACGTTATGCAAGAGCAGCTTGGGAGTACCTTGCTGCTCGCATTACAGAAGATACCACAAATCCGGATGGAGGCCATCGCATGCATCAGTGCGTTGCTGATACAAGGCTTGGTGCATCCACTGCAGTGCATTCCGACGTTGGTGGCGTTGGAAACCGACCGCGTGTCGGGTGTTCGAGATGCAGCCTTTTCCCAGTTGCTGGCGCTGTATGAAAGATTCCGGAGTCAGTTCCACGCACCGCTAGTTCAGGGGATCCAGGACTCGTACTCGTTTCAGCTGAGGGTTTACGGCAATGCCACAGCATTGGGGATTGATCAGAACAAGAAGGAGTTCTGCCTCTTCGGGCGACTGTACACGAGTTGCATGAAGCCTGTAAAGTCGCATGAATCGCTGCTTCTCAAGGCATTGGTGAACCAATTCACTGACCAAGGGACTATTCTCAAACCCTTGAAGGGAAAATCGGCCGTCGCTAACAGCAAGGCTTCCACGAGCGATCTCAAGTATCTGTGCTACCTGGCGCAAATACTTTCGACGCTGTCGTACGACGTGGAAGACGAACCGCTGTACATTATTTATTCGATCAACCGCTACGTGAGCCTTCGACTAGGGTACGTCTACATGAGCTCGCACCAGCTCAGTGCGCATCAACTGCAGTGCTAACAGGCGTTTCTTTATTATTTGTTTCTATATTGCAGCCCTTTGCTGGATGATCTGAAGGAAGTTTTTGCAGAGGCGGGCTTGGCGCCGACCGAAATGGAGGACGATGAATCTGATCTCTCGGCACTGGATATCGACCAGTATCGCCCGTTTCACTCGCTTCCCGGCTCGAAGATGTCAGCGCTGCAGTCCAATGGGCGTATTGCATTCGCGCTAGCCCTGATGCTCCGCCTGAAGTTCGCGCTGATGCGCAACTTCCAACTGAACAACGGTAAGTGCGCAACCTACAAACCGTCCTCCAGTGAAGCTCCTGTGGAGGCAAAGCAACGCTCGCCGAAGAAACTGTTGCTCCCTTCCGTCGACGACTTGTGCCAATCCGACGACCCGATCGAGCTCAACTGGAACTTATTCATGACTGCGTGGACGGCGGCTCAGAAGGACCAGCAGCATCTGGACATGGACCTGCAAGAAGCGGTGAAGCCCAAGACTCCCAAGACTCCTGCCAAGCGACGCCGTCGCTCGCGAGGTGCTCCGCAGAAAGCAGTCAAGGACAGCGACGACTCGGACGAGTACGTTGAAGGATTCGCCTAACTCCCCTCGTCGTTGCTGAATAGGCCCTCGTTTTTGAATGCTATGCGTAGCTTATTTAGTATTTTATTATCACCTGCGTCTTTGTACTCTTCTTCATGTGAACTCTTCATGTCCAGGCTTGACATGGATCCATCCGACGTCAGCCGTCTGCGCTTGACATCGGGAGCACGCTTTCAAACTCTGCGAGCTGAGCATTGCAACATGTGCAGCGTCAGCACCAGGTTGACCAGCTCCAGTCCGTCGTCGAACAGCCCCAGCAGCCTCGTGAAGCACCAGAACGCTCGGCTTCATTTCAGCAGCTGTGCACGTTCACCGCCTTTTCGCCTAGCAGCGCCGCGAACGAAGCCTCCACGTCCACAATGTGCTGTACCACCGGCACGCCCAGCGGCTCGTAGTACGTCGTGCGAAAGTTCCTGCTCAGCTACGAAAAGAAACGAAATAAATGATACATCCTGACATGGATCACTTAAAAACGATGCATTGATGTAGCCTCCTTGCACCAAACTCACCTACAGTTACGACTCGACTTCTTGTCCTTCGCCATCGTAAAGCAACGCACCCAGGACCGCGGCGGTCTTAGGCTTCTTGTTCAAACGGAGTCGGCTCACTGCGTCTTCATGGCTTGAAAACCGCCCTCTTTTCTTCTCTTCAATGATGGATTTGGCCGTTGCGTCGCCCACCCCTTCTATCAGACGTAGCTCGCGATACGAAGCGGTGTTGACATTCGGTGGGTCCACAAGACTTCGATACGCGCGACTTGCAAAGGGTCCAAAATATTCAGGAAATTCGTCTTTCGAGACGATTCCGCATCGTGGAGAAAGTGTAAACTCATCCGACAGCTCAGATGACGTAATGAGCAAGAACACATCCGAGTTGCCCTTCATGCCTTTTGCTTTTTCCTTCTCGTACGTTGCGTTGTTCATCTTCTGTTTCGTTTGGAACAATTTGCACTGAATCACTTCGTTGCACTCGACTTGCTGACTTCCAGCCACCAAGCGGACTCGCATGAATAGACCCCCAGCTGAGGCGCTGGCCCCGTTAATCACGATCGTCCTCATCTCTGAAAGGTTGATGTCACCTTCACCATTTGCGAAGCACGTCGAATCCTCGGAGATGGACGTTGTATCATGTTGGATGGTAGCCTCTACCACCGTGCGCGGATGCGGCTCGTGGATCCATATGCCATCGATTGCACCGAACCGCGCACCAGCGTGAAATTCAGACAACGTGACTGTAGTACCACAAAAAGCGATCGATTTCACACGACGATAGAATGCCACAAATTGCTCAAATCGCTGCCATACCAGCACGGAACGTGTGATATGCTCGTCGATGTTGTCCACTTCACCAACTTTCTTTGGAATTCTCCTCATCAACATCAGCAGAAGTATGAATGCGCATTCCAATCGTCCTTCACGAGTCCATCGAAACAAACCGTAGGTTTGAAGTTCATCCACTGTCACGCCTGTGTGACCGATTGGTTCAAGTACACCGTAGCTGCGACGGGAAAGAACTGCGGCCAACACTTCTTGGCAGTTGCTTGGGTTGTTAAACAACGGAGAATCAAATACATCACCATATTGATGTTTTAGCTCATCATACACTTCATCGACAATGGCGGCTGGGTCGACTTCCTCCAAGGAATCCCTGTCATGACGGTCCAGCACTTCCTTCAATGCCTCCAGCGCTTTGCCGTGCCCACCCATGTCATCCACCAACTGTATTTCAATCCTTGTTCTTGTTGAAAGGACTTCGTGACCGCGCAATGAAGGTGGAAGCAGAAGCAAGCGCTTCTGCATAGAGTCAGCAAGTGCTTCGAGAAGCGGCTTATGAACGGTTGCCGAGCACGCACAAACTGCAAATGCTCTGGACGAATTCAGGAAGCGACAAATTGAAGTCAAGACGCGATACAAGGCGCAAGGCTTCGACCCGTCATCGTTCGCGAGCTTCTGCAGACTATCCACACACAAGATGATCGTCATCTCCTTCAAATCGTCAATTTTCTCCAGTTTGGCCAACATCTCGATCACCATTTCAATCGTTAGAGGAAGCTCTCTGTAAGATTGCTTCAACTCGTGCACGAAAATCAACCAATCGTTTCTGTCTTTCGCGAGTTGGTAGATCATTCGAAAGCTGACGTCGGATTCAGGATTTTCATCATCAAGTAAAGGCCCGTCTGAAGAAGTGTCATTCTCGAACGTCACACGGAACTCATACGCCCTCTTCATTCTGCTGACCAGCTCAGCATTCTCTGACCGCTCCGCAGCTTCACACAGCAAACCCTTCATTTCATCCAGCATGCGCGACTTTCCCGTTCCTGGTCCACTCAACACGAGAAAGAGGGCATGCACCTGCTTGTCCATATTCCCGTCCTGCCAGGCGTTGTAATGCTGAACAAGTGGAGCCTGAACACTGACGGCAAGCTCTGCTGCTCCTCGATAGCCCCAATCTTGCCCAGGGCTGCCACACAGTCGCTTTGGCTCCTTCCATTCTAGCAAATTCGATAGTTTCTCCTGTTGCACGTCGGCTGATACACCAACTCCTTCGGACCAAAAGAGTAACAGCCAAGAGCAGTTAGTTATTAGCAATGACATTCATGACATTCACAAACGCACATGACAACCTACCAGCAGGTACTTGCACTTGCACGATGAGCGGGTTATCTTCATCCTTGCCAAACTTTGTCATTGGTGAATCGTCTTCCAATGCCTGCTTCGCGTCGTACGCCGCCCGATGCGCGAAGACTGTGAGATCCGATGGGGCAATCCCTGCGAGGTGACTGTCTGCGAACTTGGCCTTCACTGCGTCTCGTACGTCGACAACGACTGCTCCATCAGGCAACTCCTTGACACGGTCGGCTGACAGCAGCACCCCGTTGCCTTCTTCATCCACCAGCAGGAACCACACCGCACGCGTCATGTCGGCGGCAAATTCGAGAATGGCTGACAAAGAACTGCTGAGGTTTAATACTCAGATGCTGCAACTTCCTTTTACCTCTGCTGAGTGATGGTCCGTGAACCAGGTCACGAGCACTCAGACTTCAGCCTTGTGACTAGGCCTTCTTCACCTGGAGACCGTGGTGATCCAACTCGCAGCATGGCCTACAATTTGATGAAGATTCCCCCAGTTTGGCGATTGCTGTTTTCTACAGAATCAGATTTTGACAGCATCTCAATCTCTCACCTGCTACATGTTGCGAATGACCGATCCGGGACGCTGGCGAAAGCTGAAGCCGACGAAATCACACTTTTTGAGCTTCCGTCCAAGCAGTCAGGAACGAGTTCCAGTTGAGCTCGACCGGATCGTCGGATTGGCAGAAGTCCGGCCTCTGCATCTTCAAAAAATGTTCTGCCGTCGGCATCTTAGTAACCTTCATCGCTCTCACAATTCCGTTCTCGATCTCGTTTCAGCGGGGGGGCATTCTATAAAGCACCACATTTTCGTCGAGGTAAGTCCGCAAATATTCGCAACTTGCGCTGATGAGGAAGGAGTCCGATACGATAGACGCAATTTCGCCAAACTTCTACTTCTGCCAATCCACATGGCCACCACTGCGCAGCTCCCGGGGAACGTAACGTCGCTGTCATGGCCTGCTGCTTTACACTCGCAAGCTGAGGGTAGATCTTGTATTACCACAGGTGGAAATGGAAACTTTAGCCCCACCAATCTCACAGACATTACTACCACAGTACTACAGTACGATTTCCAAGTTGATGCAGGTTAGATCCTGGTGGACTATCAACGTCCTTTCCACAAGAAGTTCGCCAAGAGGAAATGAGTTTTCAAGCTTAACGAGAAGAGCTGACAGACAGGGCTTCCACATGCTAAAGATGGCGTCAATGATGGCCTGGGCGAAGCTGTCGTGGTCTAAGTTTACTTACCTCACGAGCATTTGCTCCAAGCCTTTATGACATGTAATTCCGAAACAAGAAGAGTTGAGTCTATCTCACTCGTATGCTATCACCACAACGAACGGTAGATTGATCAAACGGATTCGAGATACCTCGATTTCACTTTGAAAATGAATGTATTGAAGCCAGCTAACTACTGTGAAGGAGCCTTTGTCAGAGTAAAGCAAGGAAAAACTATTCTGCCAAGTTTAAACGAGCATGCTTGTCGTCTTGGACTTCTAGCCAACGTATGCACCTTCGACCGGGTCGAGGTTGGTAATCTCGTAGTCGACTCCGATGGCCATGACGTTTGCAGTTGTCGTCTGCGATCCCGGAGAAGCGACGTCAACCACTGACGTCTTAAAGTCTTCCTTGCTCACGGGAAGCCCGAATGTTCGCAGCCTAGTCATTGGGACAACGAAATACAGCTCAACCGCAGCAACTTGGTTTCCATGGTCACCGATGATGCTGTGCAAGAGGTCGACGAAGTATTTCTCCTTGAACTTGTGACGCTCAGCACGCGTCACTTGAACAAACCGGACCAGCTGTTTTGCTTTGTCGATGAAAACAGCGTCGTATCCGCCTTGGTTCCACTTGGCTGGTGCCATCCACGCCGGATCCTTGAATGGGATAACAAGTGGATACCTGCTGGGATCAAAGTAGACGATAACGGATTTGTCCCACTGATGACGTTGCAATTCCGATTCCACATACACGCTCCACGCCAGGCCTTTGTGCCTGAGCTCCGCGAAAAACCAAGCTTCGAGGATCCATCCATCCGTGGATGGATTCACAGTGCAAACCCTCGCGAACTTTTTCAAGAGACGCGGACCCATCTGAATAGCAAGGCTCCGCACAACGTAGTCGCTCACCAACCGAACGTTGGGCTTCTCGGGAGGAGGGCTGTAATACCGGGCAAGCAAACGGTTGACAGCACCAGCAGAGGATTCGCCAACCAAGCCGTTAAGGTAGTGTTCAATGTTTGGTACGTCCGCGATTGCTCCTTCGAGGGCTTCAATCGCCTGTTCTGCCGTCAATTCAAACATTAGCCTCGCGCTTCCACCAGCCACAAAGTACTTTGCTTGCAGCAAGCTGATTCTCTCCTCTTCTTCCTTGACAGGATCCGTTTGCCTTGAATACTCTGGAAACATGCCCATCACGGCGCGGAAAAATTCGTCGCACAGAACTGCCTCCTTGTACTCCTCAACGAGCCACGATGTCAACACAAACATCATTTCTGAATACACTGGACGATCCTCTGCCTGCGTAGGAGGAGATTCGCTCGTTTGTATCTCCAAACTAGCATTCGCTGCTGCCGGCTCCAGATTGTAAGATTCGCCTGGCTCTATATCCACGTCTTCCACTTCAGAGAGCTCCTCACCCACGTCTTCCATTCCAAACAGCTCCTCATCCACGTTTTCAATCAAATCGTAAAGTTCTGGACGATACTCTTTCCCAATTGAAACCATCGAGCAAACACACACTAGTCGATGCTTGATTTCGTCTTTTTGCTGCCAACGTAGGCACTTGAGGTAAGCTGCCTCGCCAGCTTTCGAGTCTTTGACGTACCCATCCAGGAACACAATCGTTTTCCGTGTCTGCGACGTCCCATTCAAAATTGCTGCCAGATCGCGCTCTACCGTCTCCTGCTTCACAACACAAACCATTTTCTTGTCCCCCTGAAGCCAAACGCAATTGAAATGCCTCTTACGTCGCGAGTAATGGATCCACATCACTTCCCAGTGCAATCGATCAAGTGACCAAGCGAAGGCGAGTGCCGCACACGACTTTCCTGTTCCAGGTGGGCCGACAATCCAAAGTTGCGCATACGTTCGGATAGAACACCTGTTAATCTCATTCCATTGCTTCACCAGTGGTGGACGACGATAGAGGACCAGTGCCTTGCCGGAACGGCCAATTCCGGAACCAGCGACGCAATATGGTGGCAATTTGATCACTCGATCTTCATCCTTAACGAGAAGCTGAGGGCACCATTCAGCTGTGACAGTCCAGTCGATTTGCGGCTTATCGATGGCAACATCCACCTGACGCGACGTCGACACTTGCACGATGAGCGCAGCATTCTTTGAACCACCACACAACCCAATCGGCGAATCGACTTCCAACGCCTGCTTCGCGTCGTACGCCGCCCGATGCGCGAAGACTGTGAGATCCGATGGGGCAATCCCTGCGAGGTGACTGTCTGCGAACTTGGCCTTCACTGCGTCTCGTACGTCGACAACGACTGCTTTATCAGGCAACTCCTTGACACGGTCGGCTGACAGCAGCACCCCGTTGCCTTCTTCATCCACCAGCAGGAACCACACCGCACGCGTCATGTCGGCGGCAAATTCGAGAATGGCTGACAAAGAACTGCTGAGGTTTAATACTCAGATGCTGCAACTTCCTTTTACCTCTGCTGAGTGATGGTCCGTGAACCAGGTCACGAGCACTCAGACTTCAGCCTTGTGACTAGGCCTTCTTCACCTGGAGACCGTGGTGATCCAACTCGCAGCATGGCCTACAATTTGATGAAGATTCCCCCAGTTTGGCGATTGCTGTTTTCTACAGAATCAGATTTTGACAGCATCTCAATCTCTCACCTGCTACATGTTGCGAATGACCGATCCGGGACGCTGGCGGAAGCTGAAGCCGACGAAATCACACTTTTTGAGCTTCCGTCCAAGCAGTCAGGAACGAGTTCCAGTTGAGCTCGACCGGATCGTCGGATTGGCAGAAGTCCGGCCTCTGCATCTTCAGAAAATGTTCTGCCGTCGGCATCTTAGTAACCTTCATCGCTCTCACAATTCCGTTCTCGATCTCGTTTCAGCGGGGGGGCATTCTATAAAGCACCACATTTTCGTCGAGGTAAGTCCGCAAATATTCGCAACTTGCGCTGATGAGGAAGGAGTCCGATACGATAGACGCAATTTCGCCAAACTTCTACTTCTGCCAATCCACATGGCCACCACTGCGCAGCTCCCGGGGAACGTAACGTCGCTGTCATGGCCTGCTGCTTTACACTCGCAAGCTGAGGGTAGATCTTGTATTACCACAGGTGGAAATGGAAACTTTAGCCCCACCAATCTCACAGACATTACTACCACAGTACTACAGTACGATTTCCAAGTTGATGCAGGTTATGATCCTGGTGGACTATCAACGTCCTTTCCACAAGAAGTTCGCCAAGAGGAAATGAGTTTTCAAGCTTAACGAGAAGAGCTGACAGACAGGGCTTCCACATGCTAAAGATGGCGTCAATGATGGCCTGGGCGAAGCTGTCGTGGTCTAAGTTTACTTACCTCACGAGCATTTGCTCCAAGCCTTTATGACATGTAATTCCGAAACAAGAAGAGTTGAGTCTATCTCACTCGTATGCTATCACCACAACGAACGGTAGATTGATCAAACGGATTCGAGATACCTCGATTTCGCTTTGAAAATGAATGTATTGAAGCACTGTGAAGGAGCCTTTGTCAAAGAGAAGAGCAAGGAAAAACTATTCTGCCAAGTTTAGACGAGCATGCTTGTCGTCTTGGACTTCTAGCCAACGTATGCACCTTCGACCGGGTCGAGGTTGGTAATCTCGTAGTCGACTGCGATGGCCATGACGTTTGCAGTTGTCGTCTGCGATCCCGGAGAAGCGACGTCAACCACTGACGTCTTAAAGTCTTCCTTGCTCACGGGAAGCCCGAATGTTCGCAGCCTAGTCATTGGGACAACGAAATACAGCTCAACCGCAGCAACTTGGTTTCCATGGTCACCGATGAAGCTGTGCAAGAGGTCGACGAAGTATTTCTCCTTGAACTTGTGACGCTCAGCACGCGTCACTTGAACAAACCGGACCAGCTGTTTTGCTTTGTCGATGAAAACAGCGTCGTATCCGCCTTGGTTCCACTTGACTGGTGCCATCCACGCCGGATCCTTGAATGGGATAACAAGTGGATACCTGCTGGGATCAAAGTAGACGATAACGGATTTGTCCCACTGATGACGTTGCAATTCCGATTCCACATACACGCTCCACGCCAGGCCTTTGTGCCTGAGCTCCGCGAAAAACCAAGCTTCGAGGATCCATCCATCCGTGGATGGATTCACAGTGCAAACCCTCGCGAACTTTTTCAAGAGACGCGGACCCATCTGAATAGCAAGGCTCCGCACAACGTAGTCGCTCACCAACCGAACGTTGGGCTTCTCGGGAGGAGGGCTGTAATACCGGGCAAGCAAACGGTTGACAGCACCAGCAGAGGATTCGCCAACCAAGCCGTTAAGGTAGTGTTCAATGTTTGGTACGTCCGCGATTGCTCCTTCGAGGGCTTCAATCGCCTGTTCTGCCGTCAATTCAAACATTAGCCTCGCGCTTCCACCAGCCACAAAGTACTTTGCTTGCAGCAAGCTGATTCTCTCCTCTTCTTCCTTGACAGGATCCGTTTGCCTTGAATACTCTGGAAACATGCCCATCACGGCGCGGAAAAATTCGTCGCACAGAACTGCTTCCTTGTACTCCTCAACGAGCCACGATGTCAACACAAACATCATTTCTGAATACACTGGACGATCATCTGCCTGCGTAGGAGGAGATTCGCTCGTTTGTATCTCCAAACTAGCATTCGCTGCTGCCGGCTCCAGATTGTAAGATTCGCCTGGCTCTATATCCACGTCTTCCACTTCAGAGAGCTCCTCACCCACGTCTTCCATTCCAAACAGCTCCTCATCCACGTTTTCAATCAAATCGTAAAGTTCTGGACGATACTCTTTCCCAATTGAAACCATCAAGCAAACACACACTAGTCGATGCTTGATTTCGTCTTTTTGCTGCCAACGTAGGCACTTGAGGTAAGCTGCCTCGCCAGCTTTCGAGTCTTTGACGTACCCATCCAGGAACACAATCGTTTTCCGTGTCTGCGACGTCCCATTCAAAATTGCTGCCAGATCGCGCTCTACCGTCTCCTGCTTCACAACACAAACCATTTTCTTGTCCCCCTGAAGCCAAACGCAATTGAAATGCCTCTTACGTCGCGAGTAATGGATCCACATCACTTCCCAGTGCAATCGATCAAGTGACCAAGCGAAGGCGAGTGCCGCACACGACTTTCCTGTTCCAGGTGGGCCGACAATCCAAAGTTGCGCATACGTTCGGATAGAACACCTGTTGATCTCATTCCATTGCTTCACCAGTGGTGGACGACGATAGAGGACCAGTGCCTTGCCGGAACGGCCAATTCCGGAACCAGCGACGCAATATGGTGGCAATTTGATCACTCGATCTTCATCCTTAACGAGAAGCTGAGGGCACCATTCAGCTGTGACAGTCCAGTCGATTTGCGGCTTATCGATGGCAACATCCACCTGACGCGACGTCGACACTTGCACGATGAGCGCAGCATTCTTTGAACCACCACACAACCCAATCGGCGAATCGACTTCCAACGCCTGCTTCAAGTCGTAGGCTTCCCGGTGCGCGAAGACTGTGAGATTTATTGCATCAATACTCGCGAGAGTGTTTGCACACTCCTTCTTCAGTTTCTTTCGGAAGCGAGCCACGTTAGAATTATCAGGGCAATTGACACAGCTGGCCGAACCCACCACGTTGCCTTCTTCATCCACCAGCAGGAACCACACCACACGCTTCATGTCAGCAAATTCGAGAATGTGCCAAAGAATACTCGCGAAATAACCTCATCCGAGGTTTTTAACAGTAATTAGATCTGCACTCCTTTTACCACTGCTGAGTGATGGTCAGTGAACAGGTTACGAGCACTCAGACTTCAGCCTTGTGACTGGGCCTGAAGACCATGGTGACCCAACCTCGCAGCATGGCCTACAATTTGATGAAGATTCCACGAGTTGGCGATTGCTGTTCTCTACAGGATCAGATTTGACAACATCTCAATCTCCGACCTGCTGCATGTTGCGAATGACCGATCCGGGACGCTGTCGAAAGCTGAAGTCGACGAAATCACACCTTCTGAGCTGCCGTCCAAGCAGTCATGAACCAGTTCCAGTTGAGCTCGACCGGATCGTCAGATTTGCAGAAGTCGTCGACGGAAAGTTTTCTTCGGCAAGCGTTGCTTTGCCTATCGAAATTTAAGATGAATTTCGATCTCGACGACTTCCTGATGATCGGAGGGCACCTGGAAGACAAAGTCCCGCAATTGGCGTATAACCAATCGACTATCTGGTATTTTGTTATCACCTTCGTCTGCCGTACTCTTCTTCGTGGATGTTCTTCATGTGCAGGCTTGACATGGATCCGTCCGCAGTCAGGCGTCTCCGCTTGACGTCCAGCGTTCGGAGAAACACGCCTTCAAATTCTGCAAGCTGAGCACTGTACAGCACATCCAGCGTCACCACGGGATCCACCAGCTCCAGTCCGTCGTGGAACAGCTCCAGCAGCCTCGTGAAGCACCAGAACCGCTGGGCTTCATGCGTCAGCACCTCGCACACGACGCGAGCAATGCCCAGCAAGAAGTTAGTGTCGTCCATCCCGCACAACAGCTGCGCCTCGCAGATCTCCCTCCAATAAGTGCGGTGCAAGTGCACGAGTCTCTTGAGCTCCGGCACTGAAGAGGGTGCAGCCTTCTCCGTCTTCTCCACCTGCTCTGCCTCGGCTTCCTCCTGTATCATCTCCAAAAAGTCGTGGTACACGCCTCTGCTTTCGTCGCCCTCCGTCACGTCTTTCGCCTGGAGAACTTGCGCCGCGCCCACGACGTCCTCGAACATGACGCGTCGCTCCTTGAGCGCAAAATCCCATAGCGCCGGGTACGGCGGCAGCACTCCGGCCAGCAACAGCCAGATTCTCGCTCGGTACTTCGCCGCGATGCCCAGTTCCAGCGCCAATTTCAGCAGCTGCGGCACGTTCACCGCCTTTTCGCCTAGCAGCGCCGCAAACGAAGCCTCCACGTCCACAATGTGCTGCACCACCGGCACGCCCAGCGTCTTGTAGTACGTCGTACGGAAGTTCCGGCTCAGCGCCATTCTTCTCCAAAACAAAAAAAACGAGATAAATTAAATTAATGGGAGCATTTCTACAAAACCTCTTGCAATAGATAGCCTTTGCCATCAAATGTTTGATCGAGTATTTTCAAATTAAGTGACCCCCCACACGCGATAACCGTTGAAATTGCATTTTGCAGATGTTTGGCCTTTCCACTTTTATGTTACTCATGTTACCCAAAACCCAACTTCAATGTTTTTCCGTGCTTTCAACCTCTAAGATCTCTATTCGAATTCATTCCTCGAAGAACCAGCTCTTCCTAACTGTAGATGGTCGTGTCGGCTCTTTCCGTGGGCCCGAAGAAGCGCCTGTGGCTCGGAGACGGCAGTGGAAAGAGTAGCAGACGCCCGCAGCACCCGCGACTGACCCAGTGCCGCGCCAGCGAGGGCTCCGCGGGCGAGACGGACTGCGAGAGCGTCGACCTGGACGACATGGACGAGGCCAGGGGCGGTATCTGTACGCTGCCGGACGAGCTGCTGGCGCTGGCGCTGGCTCAGCTGGACGGCCACTCGCTGCTGGCTTGTGCTGCCACATGCCGGGCTTTCCGCAGCCTCACGTTTGACCGGAACGTCTGGAAGCGGATCTGCATGAAACAGTGGCCGACTCTGAGGACTCAAGTGCTGCCACAGCTACCAGGCGCCCCGGACTATGATGTACGTACCAAGAGCTTCCCTGTTAGAGGGTCGGAGCGCTCGGAGAGCTGAGTATATGGCTGCTTTTGTGGCATGTGTGACCTTATAGCTTGTGAGACTCTATGGAGGATGCTGGAGACGATGCTTCATGGAGAAACACGGTAGGGAGCAGAGAGCGGAGATTCAGGTCAAGGTGCCCAATTTCTCGGACGTGGAGGCCATGCGAGACGTCGAGAAGGTCGTGTCCGACACCTTCACTATCGGCGCCCATCGCTTCTGTCTCTGGGTATTTCCGAACGGGAACCCCAATGAAGCTCAATACAAAGGCCGGGTACTCAGTGTCTACCTCGTGCTCACGGACCTAACGCGGCGAACCCCGGACTGGCTCACGTGCGCCGTGTTCTCGCTGCAGGTGGAGAATGCACTGGACTCGAGACGCCGACTCGAGTGGCATTCGTGTCTGACGGACAACAAGTTCCACAAACACCTCAACAACTGGGGAGTGCACTCACTTGGATCGCTGACGATGCTGCGAGACCCTCAGCAAGGCTTCCTTACGAGCTCTGAAGAGGGTCAAGCACAGCCCGACACGCTGACTGTGTCGGCTCAGGTCCGGCTCATGTCCATTACGTTCCGCGTCGTCTTCGAACGCGATCTTCGAGAACACCATCATCTTGGGCTCGTGGATTTCACCAATGTTGCCGAGCTGGAGCTCCCTTTCTGTAGTTCGCTGCGCGATTTGTTGGTTGCGCTTCACGATCAGTTTCCCGAAGTGCTCGGAGAATACAGAGAAGACGACGCAGCAAGGAACAAGACGCGCGTGTGGTGCTTCAACCAGCCAGTCGTGTCGGGCCAGGCGCTTCGGCCGCGCAAGCTGCTCACGTGTGACAAGTCGCAGCAAGAGCGACCGCTCTTTGGCCACCTGCTCTGTGACGGAGTCGACATCGACGCGTACTCGTTCTGCCAGATTTACGTCGAGAACAGCTCCGTTATGAATGAGCTCCCTCTCGATCTGCCCTCTAGCGACACGGCGACTGCAACGGACATATTAGCAGCCCCGGAAGGCTACGTTTTTGTCAAGCTACTGCAGCCGGCTCCTCTCAACCGTCTCGAGTACGTCGGCAAAGTGCGCGTTCCTGTGTCTTCATTAGCCGAAGGAGTGGCAATACAAGGCAAGTCTGGAAGCGGAAAACTCGTACCAAGCGTACTTTACGAGACTGTCGCGCGCCATACTGGCTGGAGCTGTGGCCAGCTGGAAATGTACCGAGAAGAGATCGCCCCCACCGCGCTTTCCGACTTGATTTCGTACCGCGCATCGGCTGAAAGTGCAGCCATACAGCCGGCGGATATTGTCGTATTCTGCGTGCGACCTCAAGGACGTCCCCGTTCGAGTACGCTAGGCCCAGTGTACGAATTACTGCTCGAGCGTTATGCAGAAGCACGCCAGCTTTTCGATCCTAAGGAGTTGCAACCTCCAACGCTGGAACTGATTGAAACCCTCGCTGAGAGGCTGGACATCCCCAAGTTTCGAGTTCGCAGTGCGTTCCGGAAGTGTCATGAGGACGCGCTGGCCACGTTGCGCTACATCATGGAGGGCCGCCACCTGGGCTTTATTTGCGACTCGTGCGGGGAAACAGACTTCACCGGCGCACGATTCAACTGCGCAGTCTGCAACGACTACGATCTGTGCGCCGCGTGCAATGGTAAGT
Source organism: Phytophthora crassamura (assembly GCA_033557995.1). Classification (NCBI taxonomy): domain Eukaryota; phylum Oomycota; class Peronosporomycetes; order Peronosporales; family Peronosporaceae; genus Phytophthora; species Phytophthora crassamura. The sequence continues at coordinate 6,506,056 of JAUCED010000004.1, forward strand.
CAGCGTGGTTCATGAGCCTCGATAGACTTAACCAGCTGAGCTAACTGTGATTTCTTGGTGGTTCTGAAAAGCAGCGCAAGCTTGCGAGATCTCGCACCGCTATGCTAACGTCGAAGGCAAATGGCAGCGCGTGTACAACTTCAAAGACCACAAATCCTCGCACACCATGCGCAAGATGTTGCCGGTGTTCTATGGATACGATCCCAAGCTGCGTTCGCAAGAACCAGCCGAACGCTACTGCCTTCATCGCTGACACAATGGAAAGAAGCAGACGCCGCTGGGCTGTAGCTAACCTCATGTAATCTTTAGGTTCATTCATTTTCTTACAACGTACTTCGCGTCTCCCAGGCATTCGACTTGGATCGGCTCCGTACCTGTATCAAGTCTAAATTAGAAACAACATATCATGGCATGCACTGGACGGTGAGGCCCCCACCTGCTCCTCTCCTTCTTGTACTGGACATGGTGCGCCGTCGGCAAACTGGGCCGAGCGTCCGCGCACTCTAGATACAACCAGTGTCGAACTCCGTGCTATCGCGGCCGACGAGACCGAATTCGGGATACTGCTGCTCTGTCGTTGACTGGGAGTCGCGCTCGATTCTGCTGTAGCAACACCCACGGCCCACCCCAAGACGCAAGAGAACAATCAGGCATCTCTACGCGGACCCAGCAGACCAGTTCGACGTCCGCCGCTGCGTCAGCGCCGTCCGCGTACGTACCCTTCGCTGAGACGCGGCTCCGACCGGCGTCCTGACCGGCGCTTTTCCCGCTTGCTGCTCGACTCCCGCGCCAACGCCGCCGGCTCCTCCGTTCGCGTGTACGAGAAGCCTTGGAACTCGTTCTTCGGCGACACGGCGAGGCGCTTGTCCTGCTGCAAGAACCCATGGTCAGGCAGCTCCTTGGTGAACTCGCGGTCGAAGTTCTGGATGTCCGTCGGGCTGCGCACGCGCGGCTTGAACGGCGGCTTAATGCCGCGATTCTCCAGCAACTTCCAGTCGATGCTGGCGAAGAACACGTGGTTCTTGATGTCCTCCACGCCCGCGCCGGGACGCGAGCCAATGCGGTACGTCGGGTCGCGCTCCAGCAGCGCTGAGATGAGACTCTTGACCTCCGAGCTCAGGCCGAAGTGGGCGGGAAACTTGAGCGGCGACTTCATGATCTTGGTGCACATCTGCTCGATGTTGCGGTCGAAGAAGGGCGGCCAGCCCGTGAGCATCTCGTACATGAGCGTGCCGAGGCTCCACCAATCGATGGCCTTGCCGTACTCGGTCTTCTTCTTGCGGCTGATGAGCATCTCGGGCGCCAAGTACTCGGGCGTGCCGCAAAACGTCTTGGCGCCGGTGAAGTCGGTGCAGTCCGTCTTCGAGAGCCCGAAATCGGTCAGGCGCACGTGGCCCGTCTCGTCTAGCAGAATGTTCTCGGGCTTGAGATCTCGGTAGATTATGTCGCGCTCGTGCAAGTGGCCAATGGCCGCCACCAGCTCGGCCGCGTAGAAGCGCACCATGGCCTCCGAGAAGGAGCGGAACTTCTTGAGGTGGAAGAAGATCTCGCCGCCGCAGCAGTAGTCCGAGACCATGACGAGCTTGCTGGCCGTCTGGAACGAGTACTTGAGCCCGACGATGAACGGGTGGTCGATGGAGCTCATGATGCGGCGCTCCATCATCGTGTGGCCCACCTGGTTGCGCTTCACGAGCTCCGACTTGCGCAGTACCTTCATGGCGTAGATCTTCCCGTCGCCTCCTCGTTCTCTAGCCATGTAGACCTTTCCAAACGACCCTTTCCCGAGCATTTTGAGGATCTCAAAGTCCTGCATCGTCACCTGAGGTGCCCCCGCGTCCTCCGAGGCGAAGCTGTTGCTCCCACTGAGCCGCGAAGACGTCGCGAACGCGGTCGACGTCGACTGCACGTGCTTGGGGGCTGAGACCATGTCCACGCCGCGCTGCAGTCCGTCCGTGCTGTTGCCGTCCTCCTCGTCGTCGTCCACCGAGTTGCTTCCCGTGCTGAGGAACTGCACCACTTCGATGGGTCGGGGTCGAAGCGTCAACACTGCGTTCATGTACGTTTCAATGGCTTCGCGGCGCTGCTCGATGACGCGCAGCGACAACGACATGAAGAACTTCTTGGGCGGGAAGTAGAGCTTCCCCACAGTGGCGTACTTCCTACGCAGCGTCTTGTGCAGCTCGCGGAAGTGGCTGTATCTCTTCTCAGACACGCGAATCGCGCCCGATTGGAAGTGCACGTACACCTGGAACACGGTGTATCTCTTCTTGCTGCCTGCATCGCGGTCTCGTCCCAGCACGAGCGCTCCCATGGAGCCTCCATGGCCGTTGCGGTCGTCCTTGCCGTTCCACGTCGAGGATCTAGCGGCTGCACTGCCTACGGGCGAATTACCGGCACTGTCAGCCCCCGCGGGGATGTGCAAACGGTCGCCGCGGTCCGTCGTGAGCTTGGATTTCCAGCGGGGGATCTCCACCTTGAGGATGTCGTCGCCCGCGGGGGGAGCGGCCGGATACTCCGGGTGCAGCTGCTGGCGCGGGCTGAAGTCCCGGGACGTGGTGTGCAGACTGTGGCCATAGTAATTGTGGCTACTGCCGCGTTCGGGCGGGGACAGCGCCGAGCCGGAGGCGCTGGACGCGCTGGAACGGCCTGGAGCGTCCGCTGAGGCCTGTACGTGCGTGAGCGAGTGGCGCAACTGTCCGCTCTTCTTACTGTTGCTGTGACGCTTCTTCTTGTGCTGCGGGTCCTGGTACGACGCGCGTAAGGGGCCGTTGGAGCTGGCGGGGGCGCTCACTTGGAGCTGGTGCTGGAAGGCCGTGTTGAGGTTGCGGCCGCTGCCGCCGGCCGAGCGAGAGCGCGATGCTGCGTCCATAGGAGGCGCCCGACGAGGAGCGCGAGGGTACTCGTCCACGGCGGGCATCGCTGTCGCTGCGGAGCGCGAGAGGGTCGTCGTCCTGCCTGGCGTGCCTTGCTATGGGGGGAACGGCGGCTTTTGCTGTTGTGTGGAAGTCCGGCTGTCTCTTGCGTTTTCGTGCACTTGTGAAAACTCGAATTTCCGGTTGGAAAACTTCATCCAGGTTTTGGCAAGACATAGTGAAATCAAGTCAAACGTGTGCGTCGTTACAAAGAAGCGCTACTTCGCTTATTGTTATTTTACAATACCACAATAACGATGTCCTGCAACAGCGGACAGCTTCCTACGTGTGTGGTGGTTGGTTGTCAAGTCTTGCTGCTTCATCAACTTCCTGGACATCTTCCACGGAGTGCAGGGCGGCAACTTGCCAGGGACAGCAACTTTCTCGCCACAAATCGACCGGCCCGATGCCTGACGTAGAAGTTGCATTTTGCCCTACGTAACATGACATGACGTTCGACGCCACCTCATTCAATCCAGCCGCGGCGAAACTCTTCCATTGCCCTCGGGGCCAGCCAACCATGGCCCATGCACGCTTGGGTACAGTACTGAGTACTGAGCTGTGCAGTCGACTAAGATCCCGCTGTTTGACAACAAACGGCGCGTCATGCAGTTTCGTGACGTCAGCGTCTGGTCCTGAGTCAGCAACGGGATACCCTCGCACGCACTGCCGCCGTCGAGCTCAAGGCATTTGCACTGCATTGCAGCAGGCCATTGTGCGACTTGCGCGACTCCTGCATCCACGGCGAGGAAAGTTCCGGCCGTGCAATGGCAACTTCAGCAGTTGGCAACGACCGAAGCGACCGGTTTCTCCCGACGACCTTGGCTATTGAAACGAGGTGGCGGCTGCGGCGCTGGCCGTTGTAGGCGCGGCAGACGGCCGAGCAAGAGCCATCCACGCCGCCAGCTTGCGCATAGCGATGTCGAGATTCGGGCAGACCGATTGAATAAAGCCTTCGATGGCCTCCAGAGACGGGTCGTCCTGCTGTAAGCAAGCAGAGGCGGGCGGACGAGGATAGGCGTGAGTGAGCGCAGCGTTTTCGGTGGTGAAGCGCTCGACCGCGCAAGTGCTTACCATGCTCTCGATGAGGTAGAGCGCCAGGTCGCCCTTGAAGTCGACGAACGCCAGCCGCGCGAAGAGCTCGTCCGGCGCACGCCCGAAGGCCGAGCCGGGCAGGATGGCCACGCCCGTGTCCTGCAGTAGCTGTGCGCACAGCTGCTCGTCCGTCGAGATCCCGCGCAGCGCGAGCGCCTTACGGTGGCGTCGGAAGCACGGGAACAAGTAGAACCCGGCCTCGGGCACCTGCACTTCGACGTCCATCTTCTGCAGCTGATAGGCGAACCACCGACCGATGAGCTGCAACGTCTTCTGGCACTTGCGCTTGTACGACGCCAGCTCGACGCAACTACAGAGCGACCAAGCAACACACACGAGCAGAACGACCTGTTAGAGAGTGTTCGAGGGTACGGTGGAGTCGCGTTACGTACTCGAGAACGAACGCTCGTCGAGCAGCGTACTGGATAGGCGAAGCAACGGACGTGTACGTCTCGGACGCCATGACGAGCATGCTGCTCCGCAACCAGCCCATGCTGGGAGGGAAGAGCCAGAAGCCCATACGCCAGCCGCCAGCGCCACACCACTTACTCAGTCCACCGGAGACAATGGTGCCTTCCGGATAGTACTTGGAAAGTGACAGGTGTGAGCCGGAGTGGTGAAGCTCCGAGTAGATTTCGTCCGAGACGACGAGGATCCGGTACTTCCGTGCGACTTGTGCTAATGCCTCCAGCTGGTCAGAGGATGGTCGTTCATTAAAGCATACGGAGCACGTTAGTTTTGCCATCTTCAATCGTTTTCAAAGGCCACAAAGAGCACGAACCTCGTCAGCCTGGTAGGCACAGCCGGTGGGGTTTGAAGGACTGTTCAGAATGAGGATTCGAGGGGCGTCTGGCATAGTGTAAACGTGTCAGCAACGACAGCCCACACGTTGATATCGCAGTCTATTGAACCAACCTGGGTCTTTCGCGCAGTGAGCCTCGAGAACCTCTGGCCGAAGCACGAAATGGTCTTCTGCGTGGGTCGGCAGCCACATCATGTTTCTTCACACACACACAATATGATCAACAGATGAGTTTACACCGATTCTAAAGCAACGCGGGCACAGTCATACACCTTCCAGCGATAGCGGCTTGCGGCGCGTAACTCGTACAACTCGGGTTGGGCAGCAACAGGTCTCCGTAGTACACTGTCTGCAGCACGAACAGCAGCTCCTTGGTGCCAGGCCCCACCAACACATCGTCTCGAGAGTAATCGATGTGCAGTCGGTCCGTCCCCCACGCAGCAATGTCTTCGCAGAGCTCCGGCAGCCCCGCAACAGGCAAATAATCTCGCTGGTGCGAATTCGCCCTGAAGTCAAGGAAATACAATGAATCACCACAATCAACTCCAAACCCGCAGCAGCCATGAGCAGCTTCACTCACCGCAGCTCATCTACAATGCATTGCGGGATCGGGAACGGCGACTGGCCCAAGCCCAGCTTGTAGATACACTTGCCCTCCCGGATCATCTTGTTGCTCAGCTCGTCCAACGCGCTGCCTGCAGCCGTACACAACAACCGGATCTTGCAGTTGATCACCTTTCTGGGACCTTCAATTCCAACAACAAAAACACCGTTAGAAGCTTTGCTCTCGACTGAATTCACAACTCCAGCGCCTCGAACCTTGACTGTGTGGCTCGAGGTGCTCTGCCGACCGCTTCTTGCCCGTAACAGTAGCTTCTTCGCGAACTTCTCCTTTACTTTCCGTAACATCCTCGCTGCTCGTGTCGCTCTGGGTGTTGGTATTGGCATCGGCAGGAGCGGCGGCCTCCGTCTTGACATCCACTGCCTCTGTTTCGGAGGCCGTGGAGCCCGAGGCTTCCGACGCCCGCTGCACCCGGCGTTGTAGCGTCGTGCGCGGCACGTCGAACCTGCGCGCAGCCTCTCGTAGCGACATGGCGCCTCCCTGCACCGCGGCGATGGCCGCCTCGATCTGCGCCGACTCGGTCAGCTGTCGTGTCATCCTCAAAAACAAAATGATGGACGACGTTCTCCATTTTGACAATACGGTATTGCAATCATTGCAGCATGGTAAGTTACAACTTCAACTGATATGGTGCGATCATTTCATTACGATTGCAATTTCTGTTTCCCTTTCAGGCAAATTGAAGTGAGCGATCCGATAATTGCTTTTTTTCTAGCAGTCGGACGTTATGGCTTGGAGAGCGACTAATGCGCGCGGCGGCTCGACTGCCGGTGGCCGTGGGGCGCCATCCACGACGCCGCGCACCAAGCCGACCATGCAGGCCATCGCCGAGATCGAGAAGAACCGCGAGGACCGGCGGCGCGCCATGGCGGCGGCCAAGCGCGAACGCGAGCGCGAGAGTCAGCTGAACGAGAAGCTGGGCCACCCGGGCGACGTGGACTTCCAGCGCATGATCAAGGCCTTCCGCGAGCAGAACAAGGACAGAAGCAAGCCGCACGCCGAGGCGGGGGACACCAAGATCACCATCTGCGTGCGCAAGCGGCCCGTGAACGCCAAAGAGGTCAAGAAGCACGACTACGACGCCGTCACGTGCCTGAACCCCATGGCCATCGTGCACGACTGCAAGCTCAAGGTGGACGGCATTACCAAGTATCTGGACAGCAACGCCTTCAACTTTGACCATACGTTTGACGAGAGCGCCACCAACGAGAGTGTATACCTGTATACGGCGCAGCCTCTCGTCAAGTTTGTGTTCCATGATGGCGGCCACGCGACGGTCTTCGCGTACGGACAGACAGGAAGCGGAAAGACCCACACGATGCAAGGAATCCAGAGCCAAATTGCGGCGGACGTGTTCGCACAGGCGGACGAGTTTGCGCGACGCGGATACCCACTCGATATTTGTGTCAGCTTCTTTGAGATCTACGGCGGCCGCTGCCAGGATTTACTGCATCGTCAGGTGCTGACGATTCGAGAAGATGGCGCTGGGGAGGTGCAGATAGTGGACTTGGAAGAAGTCCAGCCGCAGGACACGGAGGAGCTGCTGCAAGTGATCAGCAAAGGGAATAGTCTCCGCACGACTCATGCGACGGAGGTGAACGACGTGTCGTCGCGCTCACACTGCATCTGTCAGATCAATCTTCGCGAGAAAGGAACAGGGCGGCTTCATGGTAAGCTGTCTCTGATCGATCTGGCTGGAAGCGAGCGTGGCGAAGACACAAAGAACCACAACCGGCAGCGACGCATGGAATCTGCGGAGATCAATCGAAGCCTGCTAGCTCTGAAGGAGTGCTTCCGGTGCGTAGTAACTTAGGCTGGTCTGTGGTTTGTAAGCATCATGCTGTGCAAGTTTTCTGAGCTTATTGTTGCTTGATTCGCGGAACAGTGCTCTGGATAGTGGCGGTCGAGGAACGCACATCCCTTTTCGAGCAAGCAAGCTTACTCAAGTGCTGAAGGATTCGTTTGTCAATGCGAAAGCGAGGTGTGTGCTACCTGCGACTGAGAGCGTCCAGACCCATCTAACTCCGTTCGGCTTGCTATGCTCAGAACGGTGATGATTGCGGCAGTGTCACCCTGTGCCTCGTCGTCGGATCATACGCTCAACACTCTCCGCTACGCTGACCGGGTAAAGGAGAAGCGAGTGTCAGCGGATGCTTTTGACGAGAGAAATGCAGACTCCGATGCAGTGGGTGTTGAGGACGTCCAATTCGAAGACGGTGCGTGTGGGAATGCTTGACTGGTCTTCGCTCTGCAAAGGGTTTGTACTTATGGTGGCATATAGGCTTGGACGGTGACGAAGCGTATCGCGCGCAAGATAGGGGTGACGACGGCGACGAGTATGAAGACGACGAGGAGTATCGGCCAGGAGAGGAAGAGAACGACGAGGAGTATATGGGCGATGGCGATGGCGAAAAGTACAGGAGCGATGCTGATGACAGCGGCAATGATATAATCACCATTTCGTCGCACCACACGCGTGGGGGGCCCGATTTAAGCGACGACTTGAGTGTTCTCCGCATTAGCCGTCGACGTCATTCGAGTACGTTCTTAGGACTGTATTTTCTGTGCTTGACGACATCATTTACCCGCTTTGCTGCTCGTGGTTATTCACTCAAGCAGATAAAAGAAGCGGCGATCCCGTCCAGGAAAGCGAGTACCCGGAAGAAGCATGGCGGGGAGTGGTAATGTTTCGCTTTGGTGTGTGTTGTGATACTATCACTATTGCTGACGAGATCTTTACGTGTTCGTTCTCCTCCACTAGGTCCAAACTCTGTATGAAGAGCAGGAAAGCCTGCTGAACACGCACATGACTGCAATTCAGGTTTGGTTTTGTAGCTCATCCATTGCACTGATCCATCACCATAATACTTAACTTCTCTGGACTATCGCAATGAGCAGGAGAACGCCGAGCTGCTCACAGAAGAAGGTGCCATGCTTGCAGCCATTCAGAACGACGCCACTGGAGACTCGGCCAGCATTGAGCACTATGTCTCGCGTCTGGAAGAGGTGGGCCAATAGAATTCCTACGTCTTATTGGCATACCTAACACCACTTTCCCACCTACCAGATCCTCGCCCAGAAGGCCCAGACTATCAGTACGCTCCGTCGACAGGTCGCCACCTTTCGTGAGCGCTGCGAAGGCGACGAACAAAAAGCTGCCGAGACGCCCCCCAAGAAAGTGATTGTGCGCGGCGGTCGATAGACTTCCAGCATACCGCGACTTGTTTCCTTCATTCTCCTTCATCCTCTTCAACCAGTAGTTAGGAATAGTATGCAACAAAGCACAATACTGTAGAGCTTTTCGAGACTAAATGCTTCAACTTGACTACAGTATTAGTCGAAATCTTTCAAGCTTTCGACCAATACTGTAGTCACGTTTAAAACATTGTTTTAGGTGCTCAGCCGTCATTCAACTCAATAAGAATGATGCAGCGTGGACTCGCCGCGAAGCTGCTGCGCGCCGTGGCAGCCTCGCAGGCGCCGAGCAGCCGTCTCTCAGTAGTTGCGGAGTCCTCTCTGGGCCACGAGGCAGCTGCCTATTCAACGCAGACATCGAGCCTGCTCTCTCTGAGCCTGGCCGCGGACTCGAGGAACGCGCCGTGTGTCAATAGATTCGCGGCGCTTGCTGGGGCCGCGGCGCTCGCTGGGGCTGTGGGACTGGCGGTGGGTAGTGATGCTCAACTGGAGGCGGCTCCGGACAAGAAGCAGGAGAAGGTGGGAGCAGTTGATGGAGTTGTGGGGATGCTTGGAATGATTTTAATATTTAGCGTAATGCTGCAGCACTTTGAGTACGCTGAGGCGGTGGATACCATCCGTCAGCAGGTTTCGGAGTTCCGTACGACGTTGAAGAGCTCCGAGTCGCGCATTCCCAAGGCCTTCCCCATCAAGAAGATCGGCATCTCGAGGATCCACGCGCCCAACGGCGTGTCTACCATCCGCATCGAGTTTGCATGCCCGTTGTTCGTGGATCAGGAGGCCATCCTTGGTCGTTTCCTGCTGCAGCTGCAGAAGAATTCGGCCCCGGGCTCTCGTCACGCCGTGGAAGTGATGCCTGTTCCGCTTGACAGTTCGACGAAGAAGTCGGTGGTGGAGTCCTATGAGCAGCCGGCGGTGACGTACTTGTACGCGAACGGCTCTGGCTCATTCCAGTTTTTGCGCGATACGTCATCGCTCCAGGCTACGTCTAAGTTTGTCTTCTACAAGGACGAGTTCCTGACGCAAGGCGAGATCGACGCTGTTGTTGCCGCGTACAAGGAGATTTACTCGTACGCAAACGTGAACGCTTTCTTCTTCCACGATGTTGAACAACGTCGAAAGAACGCGCTATTCGGGCGAGGAAGAAACCCCACCACAGCTTCTTCGGCGGCGCCTGACAGCAAGGTTCGTTTTGTCTTTATCGTCTTTTGTGGTGCTTGGTAGCTGTTTGTAGCTCATTGCGGATGAAATATTTGCAGGAAGAGGCGATCCAGCAGCTCCAAAACCTTGGCATTGATGTTTTCGAGCCAACACAGAGCGACAACGGCTTGACCTGGGATAGCCTGGTATGTGCTTGCAGTTTGGCTTCAATAACAATACTCATGTTAATCGTGGTATGCGTGCGTATTTGCTTGTCTGAACGTTTAGGCCGGATATGAGAAGGTGAAATTGGAGATTGAAGACACTGTCGTGCTGGCGCTTCAAAATCCAGAACTTTACGAGCGTATCGCGCAGAAAACGCGTTGCCGCTACGAAAGCAACCGTCCCCGTGCTGTGCTTTTCGAAGGTCCGCCGGGCACTGGCAAGACCTTGAGCGCACGGATCATTGCGCAGCAAGCTGGCATTCCCATGATCCATATTCCGATCGAGAGTGTGGTTTCGAAGTGGTACGGCGACAGCGAGAAGAAAATGTCGTCCATCTTCGATGCGTGCGAGAAGCTGGATGGTGCCATTATTTTCATCGACGAGGTGCGCTATTGGTTACGCATGCGCGGTCAGCTCTGCGGTAACTTTTACGAACGTTTTCGCACGACTTAGATTGATGCGCTCGCTGGAGACCGCTCGGGTGGTAACATGCACGAAGCTTCACGCCGGATCTTGTCCGTCCTACTGCAGAAAGTCGAGGGCTTCGCCTCTGCCAAGAAGACAACGGTTGTGTGCGCTACGAACCGGTATGCTTCTCGTATTTCGTGACCCTGTCAGTGTTTGAGTTTCTGACATTTGATGCATCGTATCTTATGATTGCAGGAAGCAAGATCTGGATGCGGCACTGATCAGTCGTTTCGATCTATCAATCCGCTACAACCTTCCCGATGAGACAACTCGTCGCGCTGTGTTTGCTCGGTAAGGTTTACGGTGAAAAGACGCGCGCAAACTAGATGCCTAACGTGTTGTGTTAATGCGCTATACCGCATATTCACAGCTACGCCAAGCAACTATCAGACGAGGATCTGTCCCAATTGGCCGCCGTGTCGCCACAGCTTTCATGCCGAGACATCAAAGAGGTCAGCTGAAAAAGGTGAATTGACTTGTGGAAGCGTAGCTGACTTACAGATTCTTTGTCCATGCTTGTGCCAGATCTGTGAATATGCAGAGCGTAAGTGGGCCTCGAAAGTCTTGAAGAAAGAAGAAACGACGGATCTACCAACTCTTCGCACCTACATGGAGGCTGTGAAGACCCACAGGAGTGGTTTGGCTACCCATGACGCCCAGCTTGATGTGTACGAGGCATAAAGGATGTAAACTGCTCGATAGTGCCACGTAAAAAACTTGTCAAATTGCATTCTGGTGCTGTGGGATACTGGGAGCTCGCTAGTTTTTCTTTGAGCTTGCTGTTAGCAGTGCTCGGTATTGCTCGTCGAGCTCATTGGCCAGTTTTCCTACGAGCGGTTCGCTGTGCTCTGTAAATTCAATGGACATAAATGAGCCTTGAAAACGGAGACGTTCCTATAGCATGCGTACTTACGCATGATAGCTTGGGCTGTTCTCATGAACTTTAGTGCTTCTTCAGTGTCATTGCTGCGGTGGCATAGCACGCCCTACACATGTAGTATTAGGAATTGGCTGAAGCGAAATGAAACGAGAACTGCCACCAACCAGTTTTACTTACGATGTTCCAGGCTTTGGCAATGAACCATTCCAAGTCGACCTCAGAGAACGCTACATCCAAACTGGTTACGAACTGAAGCAGGTGCTCAAACCACTCGTGCGCCTTTGTTTTCGAATCCGCAAGCGTTATCAATCGTCGGAGCAGATAGCACAGTTTGCTGGTGTCGGTAAATCCTGCTTGAACCAGCATTTGAAGCCTGAAAAGTATGCAAAATGCGTCACGAGCTTGGACCACGATGAACTTGAAACACCGCATCATTCCTACCCGTAGTTGAATATGTCTTGTGCTAACATCCGATACGGGTCTCGAACCTATTCAGCAAAGGCATCAGCATGGTGCCACTATCACCAAACCATCAAGCATTACCTCGACTGCCTCGTTAAACTTTGTAGCGTACAGCACGAGCTCTGTATGGCATGCAAGGTAACACTGTTGTGTTAGTGTACTTGTGGGAACCAGTCAGCACATCATTTAGTTAGTCACCTCCGATCTCGATGAGTTCAGGAGCAGTGTGCAGCTTGGCCTTGCACAGATCAAGAATCGCTTTCGTATTCGCATCGAAGAGCCGCAATTTCACTGCTATCAGTGCCTTTGCCTGTCCGCGAGAAAAAAGTTAGTGTACATCTTTGATCTTTAGCTATAAGCAGTCCGCCCTTCGTACCAAATAGCGCGAGGTTTCATCGGCGACTTCAGTATCTGTATCAATACTTTCGAATCGCTTGATCACTTCAAGGAGCTGTAGGAGGCGATTCTTGTCTAATGTCTCGATTTTCCTCATGGCAGAACTTATCGCAGCCAGTAAGCATTGCTGGTACCGCTTCTTGAGCGGCGAATTTTCTCCGTACAACTCGTCACTTCGCTCTGCAATATCGGCCGCAACGACAAAATATCGAGCTTCCTCGGTGCTTTTCGCGATATCGAAGCTGCCATCACAATTTCTGTTAAGAGATTGGCACACACTAGAGCAAAACCATCCTAAAACACTTACCTCATTCGAAAGAACCACTCAAATACTGAAGATGGCCCAACCTTGACATTTGGGCCCACTCTTGACGACTGCAGCAGAACGCTGCTATATGTCAGGAATTTTTCGCCGTACGAGCTTTCTGGTTCGATGCTTGATTTAGCCTGCTGCTGCTGCTGCTGAGTAAACTTGGTGAAGGCTAGTTTCGCTGCGTTTTGCAGGACTACCGCTTTCGGCACATTGGGTGGGCTGTCTTGTGATCGACAAAGCTCGTCCAGAATGTGCATAACAATATCTTGCCTCGCTGGATCGAGATTGTTTGCTAGTTTTCCCATGGCGAGCCAATCCTCAAGCTCGAAATCATCGCTAGCTTTTAGCTGATCCATGATGTGTACCAGCTCCTCCTCTGGGGTTTGCGGTTTCGTCTCGAGCGCTACTTGGAACACCACAAACAAAGATTGCTTTGAAGGCTCAATGTTGAACGCCTTCTCTGCCCAGTCTGATGCTTCAGAATCGCGCTTCATTTGGAGACACAAGCGAGACATTGTCCTACAAAGTGTCACCTGGGTCAGTTGTTTTGTAAAGCGCATGAAGCATCTAGACATATTCGTTACCTCAAATACATCGCCTGATCTTGCGCTCTTGAAGCTGCTGATAATCCAACCTCCGCCCACTTGAATGCGTCCTACACAAAATCAATAATGTTAATACCGCTGCACTAAAGCTGCATTGGTGTCTCGGGGGTACCTCGTGCTGATTCGAGTTAAGTGCATGCTGAAGTGCATCAAACATTGTTTGCCGGGCTCGCTGGATGTAGATGCTCATGCTGTCAGTGACTTGACCGTCTCTGTATTGCATACAAATCGTGGAGTGAGTTCGAGTATCACTCGGCAGCTTCCACACTGAAATCGTACATTTCAAGCTCCAGAAAAGTGCTCCCCACACGCTTCAGTTCATCCATCGCTTGATAGCGTTTGTCCTCTTCAAATGCGATATTGCATGCGATCTCCAAATTGATGATGAAGATGGAATCTCCGTAGTTGTCAGCTAGCTCTCGATAAATGTCCAGCCCTTTGTCTGAGAAAGACAAGCCCCGCGCATAGGTGCGAGCTCCCAAGATGGCGTCGTCCAAGTTATCTTGTCGAAACAGTACCAGTAGAAGGCGGTGTGCTTTGTCAAACTGCTTTTTGTCGACATTGAGTTTGACCATGAGTTGGAGAACCTTGGGGTCCCGGTTATCTGGAATGAGTTGGTAGCACGCTTCTGCTTTGTCAATGTCACCAGTAGCGCACAGTGATTGCAGCAAATTCTGCAGGACATGCTGATTAAACGCAGTAATCCGCTCCACGAAGTTTTCATCGGTACTATTTTCCAGCGAGTCACTCACACGTAGCGCTTCTTCTGTGAAAGCCACGTGGAGCTCATGTTGGGCAGCTTTGCAATACCCGTCGCTCACGCTCGCCATCAGATCAAGCAAACAACTCGCGTACGAAACTTTGTAAGGAACCAGCATTTTCAGTTCGTGCAGCGACGACACGATGTCTTGAAATTCTAGTGACGCGTTGCCAGACTGCTCCACCAGCAGTCGGAGCACGCGCAGGCGGTCCATGCAGAAGTCCCACAAATCGTCCACAATGTCCTCCAGCTCCAACCCTTGCTTAAACTTCGTCAACTGCGAGAGACCAATGCGAGACCAGAGCTGCAATGAAGAAGAGAAGGCCTCGCTAGCCATCGCCAAGTATTCCTCGCACCGCTCACAGTCAGCCGACGCGCTTTCCAGAGTGAGCATCCCCACTCTTCCAAATGAACGCAGCACATCCACGCACTCATCCACGAAGTGTGTGCTCTTGCTTGCCCCATTTCCCTGCTTCTCACCGCTATTCGAGCAAATGAGCGACAGCCCCATGATCTTCGCAGCCACAAACCGCGTGACAGCCAGCGAATACCGAGGGAAGCTCGTCTGCGATCCGCCTTCTCGCTGTTTGGCCTTCTCCACCTGCGCCAGGATTCTGAGAGCAGCCCGAGGCGCATTGTACAACTCCACGCCAGCGTTCATGATCTGCGTGGCCGACAGCTCGAGCACGCGCTGCGAGCGGAGACCGGCAACGACTTGCTGTAACTCGTCGAGCACTTGGTTCAGGGCGGCGACGTCCGCTACGAGTGTCGACGCTTCTTCAGCTCCAGCGAGGAGCTGCGTGGCCTTCTCCACGCGCTCCAGGATCGCCGCAACACTCTGTTCCACCATCGTGGCCGCTTCACTTGCTCTCTCCGCGGCGGATTCCGCACTGACCTGCCTTTCCGCGCGCGGGGAAACTTGGTGACCATCACTCCTCATTTTCACTTCAAGTACCTGTCATATGTTATATTTTCACGAAATTGACCCAACCTTTGAAAACCCATTTTGCCACGCAAGCCGAGCAAGGAGTATGCGACGCACGAGCGCGTTCGCGGCCGCGGTGGTCGTGGCATTGAGTAGCGTGCTGTGCGCGGCTGCCCCGAAGGTCGATATCCGAGTCATCCCACGCCCGCGGCCAGAAGAGGAGGAACCCCCCGTGCTGGTCCCCATTCCGTCCCGCGATCCATTCCCGGCATTCCAGGGCAAGTGCGATGGCACGAATGATCCTATAATGCTATGTGCTGACGCTTTATCTGGTGTTTTTGTGTTCTGCAGGGCCGTTTGTTGATAATATCGGGTCGCTGCCGTGCATTCATGAGGAGCGCGAGATGCAGAAGGGAAAGGCGTACGTGTTGCTAGATCCGAACGCTGTTTTCGAGTCAATCTGACGCTGTTGCAGTTATGCCCTGGACTTGTGCCTTCTAGCCAACGTGACACTTGAAGCCAAGATCGAAGAACATGTGGAAGTGGAGATGGAAGTGGCGGACGACGTGCTCAGCTCGACGGCGGATGGCGATGCTACTGCGGAGCTGGAAGAACCCGTGTCTGAGGAGAAGGAGGAGCCGGAAATCCCTACCATTCTCGGGTGAGATTGATTTTAGTGAGACTATTGCTTGCAACTCGATAGAAATTTGCTGACATTCTTTGTCTGATACGCAGCATTTTCCGCGGCTGGCACATCGACCCCATCACGCTGAACTACAAGTACATGATCTACGACGACGGAGACGAATGCATGGATGACGACCACTACTCCGTGGCTGTGGAACTTGTTCCCTCCAGTAACCCGGAATCTGACACGAAGCTGTATGACCTGAAGAAGACTGGCAAGTGCACATTCAAGGCATCCCTGCTGACCTACGTCCCCGAAGAAGACCGCGTTGCATCACAAGGCATTCATACGCCCGGTGTTGTGGACATTAGTAATGCGGAAGCGTCCTTGCCAGTGATCTGTGGCAGGATGAAATGTCGCTATGGGGATATCTCAAAGCGAGTGCGAGACTTGGCGGATCAGGTAACTCTACATGCGGTCTCGAACCTAGGCTGGAGTGCGGAAACATCTAACATATTGTATATCACTCCTTGTCACTTCAGATTCGCGGTGTCCAGACCGCAATGGCCAAGGGAAGCTTCAAAGCCAACACGCTGTTTACCAACATGACTTTGGAGGCGTCTAAGAACACGCTTGAATCCGCGACGCAAATACTCGAAAAGTCACTGGAGCTCTTCTACGATATCGAGGGTCTGCAGCAATCTTTGGCGAACGACTTTCTCGGGCGAGAAGAAGCGGCGAAGCAGGAGATTTCACAACAGGAGGTTCAGGACAAAAAGAGGGAAGTGGAGAAGGAAGCGGAGAAGAATGCCCCGGATGCTACTGCGGCTGATACCATTGAAGAACAGATCCAAGTGACAGCAGAAAGCTGATCAGGAGACATTTACAACGGGAGAATAGAAGAAGTTCGTCCGTGCGTCATTTCCGAAGGTCTTATCGACCAAAAAAAGAACATTTATCAAGGCGTGAGGATGCAAAACTCCTCGTGGCAATGGGGTGATCCGTACAATCTGCACAAATCTAGAGAAGTGGAGGCGCAACGAGCAGCACTTTCCCTTCGCCAAGAGACCTTGAAGGATGAGCTGTTGCGTATGCGTCAGCAACAACTTCTCCAGGCCCGGAGAGAGCGGCGAGCGGAGCTGAGGTATCAATCGCCGGTGTTGATACTTTCTGATATTGCTCACTTACGGAGACATTCGTTGCACAGAGCTCAAGTGGAGCGTCTCGAGAATCAAGTTTGTCATTATGAAGTACGTGGAGGGACGAAATGGTGAGAAATCGTTTTTTCTGTTGTCACTTACAGGAACTGTTGCTAGCGCAAGGCATTAAACACAGCGAGTACAAACCCTACGCGTGAAAACATCTCTTGGGTCACCTCAGGGCTCCTAGATGAACCACAGCAGCGGTTTCCAGGATCAAGCGCAAGTTTGATCGAGAAACTGGTGCAGCAAAATGAGCAGATCATGGCACTGTTGCTCCCCCGAAAGCGGTATGTATCTTTCCCGATCCTAGATTCGGGCATGGCACGCTAATCTACTCTTGCTGGGTTTGTGTGCGAATAAAGTGAAGAAGATGCGAGCCGGGCAACAAGCGCTTTGAAGCATTCATCGAATGAAGACTCGCTAAAAATTCCTGACGAAGCGAATTCCAACGCGAAGTTTCCATCCGGGCAAAGCGTCAAGGAGCGGCTAGATACTACACAGCCGGAAAATGTCAACGAAGTACCAGCGAGGAAGTCTCAGGCGCCGTCTCTGGCCCCTCCAGCCATATCGTGGCTTCCTGACTTCGAATGGACAGACGAGGATGAAATAACACTGGATAAACTCGAGAAGGACGAAGGTGCTCTGACCGACGTACCAGGGAGTGAAGTGGTAGATACCAGCACTGTGAAGTCCGAGATGGCTAACGCAAAAGCTAAAGCAGGCTCATCGATAGAGCAGAAGGCACGCGATCGCCTCGAGAGCCGAAAACGGCTGGAGGCATTACTGAGTGCCTCTCTCAAAAATGTAAACGGTGGTGCTCTGCGGAAGCCACGCTGGCGACTTGAGGCAGAAGCTGATAGTGACGACGTGTCACCGTTCGAAGTCCAAGATGCAGAGGCAATGGAGCCTCTGCAGGTGTTCCGTTCTGCTGTAGTAGCCGTGCTGTACACGGTGCATCTCAAGGACTTGTTGATGGTGAAGAAGTTGGCTGAAAAGGAGAGCGCAATGAAGGACTTTGAGGCGATGCTGCGCGTGTACTTTGATGCGACTCGCATGTGGGTGGGCAAAGTGGTAAGAGCGCCGCTGGTTTCTTTACTTCAGGATTCCAGCTTGGACGTGGATATCAGCACGAAAAGTGGGTTGGCAGGGTCAGGTTTACGGGGATTTGCAAAGAAATTTGGCGGCATCTTGGCTCGCCGCCCTCCCCCACCAGCTTCTGGCACTGGGAAACCAGTTGAGAGTGTTGTAGATCCAGGGAAGTTGTTAAAGCTGAAAGTTCGTATGAGAGGGATTCTGCAAGTTCTGAGTAAGGCGATCGATAAGAAGGAAGTGCCCTCAGGCATTTTGGACTTCTGGAAGCGAATCTCTTCGGACGGTGTGTATTTCCCACCCAGCGTGCGTGCGAGTTGCTCGTGGCTATTTGTTTATTCTGACGAACTAACCTGTGCGTCTTGCAACAGTACCAACTATTTGACGAGGAGCGGCAACGCCTCGAATTTGATCCTCTCGGTGCCACTCGACGAATGGACTTTGACGGTTCCAGTGAAGATGGGTTTTCACGCTTCAATGTGGTGGTGATCAATTTCCTGCTTGTCCGAATCCTGATCCCGCATGTGGTCCTGCAGCCTTGGAGCGTGGGGATCGGATCCAAGAACATTGGTAAACAGGCATCCGCAAACCTGGCTAGTTTGGCCACGCTGCTCTACAGTGTCTGCAGAAAACTATCACCGTTGCCACCGCCCGTGGAGCCGCCGGAAGCTTCGTTCCTTGGACGACGCCGGTCGAAAACGGTATCAATCTCACAACCGAATGCAGCTGAAGACCATCTAGACCGACTGCGCGTACCTATGAGCGGAACCGGTCTAGCACTTGCTCCACCTGAATCCCAGGAAGACGAAAATGCCGCAGACTCCTCTTTTCTGTCTATCGATGAAATCGGCCGTCGTTTAGTTCCCGACAAGAACTTCCCTTGCCAAGACCCTCAAGTCATCCTGGTCGTACAGGAACAACACTCCATGCTGTACGAGACGCTAGAGCAACTACGAGCCCAACTTCACGGCTCCAAGGAAAACTATAAAGCACTAAATACAGAGTTATGAAAACTGTTCTCTTAAGTTTAAAGGCTGCCCGCTAAAGTAGCAAATAGTATGTTACACTGTGTCCTGGCAGCACAAATTCGAGCGCCCCGCGTCTGCTGTTCCCACGGCCTCGTTAATTATTGTGCAGCCAGTTCGTTAGCACGTACTCCTGCCGGTCGTTGTTCGCCACGCGCTGCTGCTGGCCGGAAGTTGTTGGTTGCGAGTTCAGGTTCAGCAGGTGCTGCATGCTCGGAATGGGTTTCTTCCGAGGCATCGCCCGCGACTCGCCTTCCTTTGGTAGGAAAAAGTTGGTCAGCTTACCCGTCTCATCATAACCTCGGCGGCAGACAGCGGCCTGTTGCCCCGCCATCTGCACCGGTGGCTGACTTGACGGCGTCAGGTTGAAAGCTCCGTACTGGTTTGGGTTCAGGTTGCTGCGTCCGAAAGTCTGTCGAGCGTTCGGCGGAGGGCGGATCGACACGTCCGAGTAGGCGTTCGCCCGGAAACCCGCGGATTCCGAGCGTGGAGTGAATTCCAACACGTCTCTTCCCTGCTGATCGAAATACGGCAGCGAGTTCGGGACCGTATCGACTTTTCTCTTCTTGTTCTCCATCACCTGCGGCTGAATGCCCGTTCCAAACTCCCCAGGCAGCAGATAGCGCTTGCCTTCAAACACAGCGGACGCAGCTCTTCCCTTGGGTTTGCCACCTCTAGACCCATTACCCGCCTGTTGCGTCGACTGCTGCGCGTTCTTCAACATTTCCTTGAGCCTCATCTTGTCCTTCACGACCTTCTGGTACTGGTCATGGCGGAACTTGCAGGCCTTCTTGAGCGCCATAATGAGCTCTCGGGGGTTCTGGATCTCCTCCTCCAAGGCGGAGGCATCGCACGTTTCCAAGTACTTCATAATGCTCTGATTGACACTGGAGCGGCGTATGACCTCGCTTTGGCGACTCAGCTCCATCTGATACCGCGCCACCTTGGTCATCAGCTCCGACTTGGCAGCTTCCAGGCCTCCGACACGCTGCGCCAGCGTCTGTTTGTCCGCTATGAGCTGCTCGCTCTGCGTGCGAAGCCTTCGGAGCTCGCCCACGATCTGTTCCTCGCGCTTGTTCTGCCATTGGACGCGCTGCATGAGCGCATTGACGCGCGTGCTGAGCGCCACGCTGTCGCCTGAGCCCTGCGAAGATGGCTTCTGTACTGTAGCTGCGTCTGTAGCCGCTGTAACCCCGGGTACGTCGAAGTAGAGCGTGATGATGTCGGCGTCTCCCGTGCGGCGGCGGCAGATGGGGCACTGCTGGTTGACCTGCAGCGCCTGCAGGATGCACATCTCGTGAAAGACATGGCCGCACGGCCCGGCTACCAGGTCCTGGCGCAGCTCCTCCAGGCAGATGTGGCATTCCTGGTTAGACGCCATGGAGGCCGAGGAAGCGAAGCTCTTCCGGCTTCACAAGGTAAAATAGTGTGGAGCGTTCGTTTTTCGGCCGAACCATAGTGAAACCAAGTGAACGGTCTATGCTTCGAAAAAATGGGGTATTTTTTACTCCGACTAAAATATTATATAAATTGGTGGCTCCGTAATTACGCGTAAGAAGTTGAGAAGTTTTGGCCAGTGAGCGCGTTTTTACGAGTAGGATTTTGGCCAATGTGATAGAGGAGTTTGCTGGCCAACCACGGCCAACCATAGGCGCGTGACAGGCGGTTTGTATGGCGCGCCCAGCGCAGACTCTGCAAGTGCTTCTTAGTTAAGTTTAGAAGACCAACGCAACAAAATGGTACGGAGGCGGTGGCTTTAGCTCCGTGGAGCTCCCGCCCGATGGACACAGGAACCGCAGCGGGGCATCAGCTAACGAGAAACTTGCGTTGTCGTATGATCACAGCCGAAGCAGATCACCGACATCCGCGACTTCCTCCAGAAGGCGCGCCGAAAAGATGCTCGCTCGGTGAAGATCAAAAAGAGCGAGAAGGTCGTCAAGTTCAAAATCCGCTGCTCCAAGTACCTGTACACGCTCTGCGTGACGGACACGGAGAAGGCCGACAAGCTCACGCAGTCGCTGCCCCCTGGTACGCATCAGCAGCAGCGCTTTTCAGATCCCAGACAGCGGTGACCAGTGACTGACATTTGGGTGTTTCTTGTGAACAGGACTCCAGCGCAAGGATATTTAGGGTGTTGCAACGTGCAAGTGCGGCGCATTAAAGCTCGGTCTTCTTAAGCTTTTTCGGCGTTGGGGGCGGGTGGTAGGTCCGCTGTAGCACAGGGGACTGAGCTCAGCTGGGGTGTCCTTTTCGTAACAGCTCCCCCCTTTTACTCCGCTCGTTTGGTCGGACGGACGCAGGAAGGGAGCCGCGGGAGTCACAAATACCATCACCTTCATCAGGTCCACGCCTCTTTTGTTGTGTCGGAACGACCTCGTTTCGGTCTCGTTCGTCGCTTTTCGGCTTTGATTGCCATCGTCTCTGCATTAGGTATCATCAGCAACACAGGCAGCAGCAGACAAGCAGCTTGAAAGGGAATATGAAGATCATCTTGGTATCTGGCGACTCTTTCGCGCTCTGCGTCGACCATTTCTTCTCAAGCATCATCAGCTCTATGAGATCGATTTGATGGTCTCTGGTGGCCAATACTACTACTAGTACTAGTAGTAGTACTTCGTAGTAATATGAATTCGTGATCTTCTTGTTTTGACGGAAGAAACCTTTGCTGTAAGTGGTTGCTCTGCTGGCAACTTCATTCAAGATCGAACAACGTGCGCCAACTCCGCCGAAATTCTGGAAGTCGAAGCTAAACGAAAGAAGAACGAAGCTATTGCCATGTTAATGTGCTGATCTCTTCGACGCTAGGCAACAAACAAAGCTAGCAGAGCTGCAATCCACTCGGCACCCACCCGTGAGCGAGCAAACAGCGTCTTCGCTCTCACTTCATAGCTAGCCACAGCGCAGGTTGCCAGCCTTCTTCGCACATCACCTGCTTAAGCCGAGTCCTTACGTGGGGCGGGCGAAGCGGCGGCAGCAGCAACGGGCGAGGCCGATCTGGAGCGGGAACGGCGCGGAGAGTCCTTGCGCGCAGCAGGCGAACGCGAGCGCGAGCGACGGCTCGGTGAACGGCC
Source organism: Phytophthora crassamura (assembly GCA_033557995.1). Classification (NCBI taxonomy): domain Eukaryota; phylum Oomycota; class Peronosporomycetes; order Peronosporales; family Peronosporaceae; genus Phytophthora; species Phytophthora crassamura. Next base: position 6,527,871 of record JAUCED010000004.1, read on the forward strand.
ACGAGCAGGGGAGCGAGAGCGCGAGCGGCGGCTCGAGTCGCCCTCGGGGGCGACGCGCACGTAGCTGCCACGGAAGTCCGTGTCGTCCAGCTTCTTGACAGCGTCCTCCATGTCCTCCTTGGACTGGAACTCAGCGATACTGTACAGAGGCAATCCATCAAAAGGGTTAGCAACTGACACGCATCCCAACAGGCCAGAAAAGTAGCCAATTCACTTACGCAGAGCCATCCGCCTCGATGTTGCAGTAGGTCACTTCACCACCCGTGCGGAGGAAGTCCTTGACGTTGCGCCAGTCCACGTCACGCGGCAGGTCCGTCACGCGCACACGGTAGTCGGTGCGCTGGGGCGGGTTGCGACCTAGGAAAGCAACGCATCCACGCAGGGAGTTAGCGGAGTAGAACTCAATGGAGAACAATAGCACCAGCTCAGCTTACCACGCTCGAAGCGGTCGCCACCACGGCCACCACCGAAGCTTCCACGGTCGTCGTCACGACGGCCGCCACCGCCGCCGCCGTCACGGCGGCTGCCACCACGAGCGAGCTCAACACGAATGCTGATCATGCAAAACACCACGACACAGTCAGAAACACAGGCAAGCCTTGTACCCAGCTGGCAGCACGTACCGTCCGCCGAGGAAGTCACGGCCGTCCATAGAGCGAATAGCGTCGTCAGCGTCACGCGGGTCTTCAAAGTCCTAGAAGATGTGGGGGAGCAGGAATGGGGAGGACGACGATGGAGAGGCGTTGGTTGGTACGGTTCGGATCGACGAGCAGGCGAAGAAGGCGATGAAGATGCGGGGACGCGGCGAGGCGAGGCGTAGCATGATGGCTCGGCCAGCCGTTGAGGCGACAGTCTCTCCCTCAGAGAAGCAGCGAAGACCGATAGAAGACGCAGAAGAGGTCGTCAAGCTCCACGAGGCGAAGAGGTCGACGACGACACCGCAGTCTTCTCAACGGAGAGATGGGGTTCCGGCGGCGGTAGCGGCGGTCACATGACGAGTATACGTGTAGATATGTATAGTATACATTGATACAAAAGACATAAATCGCCACAGACAGACCGCCAAAGTGCCGGACCACCACGGACGCGCCGGAGTAGCCGTCCTACCACGAGGTAGGGCCCAGGGAGGGGGAGAAGAGGGAGGGGAGGGCCATCATGCGAGGCCTCGCGCCGACAAGAAGCAGCTCAACTCACCACGAAAGCGAAGCCGGGCGGGTTGCGCGCCACCCAGATGTTGGACACGTGGCCGTAGCGGGTGAATCCGTCCTGGATCTCGCGGGAGGTGGCGTCGCGCGGAAGGCCGCCCACGTACACACGAGTGCCCATGCTGTCTGGTCTTGGGGGGGGTCTGGAGGAGTGTGGTGGGGGGAAGTCGCTCGCTTCGTGCGGACGGACTGAGCTTTCGGTTTGTGAGCGAGGAAGTACCAGCGTTGAAAGAAGGCTATTCGACCAGCACTGGGCCTTGTTAGAAGTAATACGATTGGATGATAAGAAACATTATAATATGTCAGTGACTGTTATTTGTCATGGGCCGCAGGCGGCACAGAGACGGTTGGCGTCTCGCTCTCTATGTTTTTGGCCAATTACGAGCGATCACAGCAAACTTATCGTTTTAATGTTAAAACCAGTTTTATCGTTTCGCAACAATCTGCTGGTGCCTAGCCCGAGCCACCATTGCCGCACATTGGTCAAGATGCTGACCTCCGCTGCTCGTCGTCTACCAGCCGCGCGCGTGGCCCGCCGCGCCGCCATATCGGCGACTCACCAGCGCTCTCCTTACGTGGCGCAGCAGACCCGCGCGTTTTTCGGTCTGCGCGACCTGCTGTTCGGCGGAAAGAAGAAGGAAGAGGAGGCCGTCACCAAGGTCGTGGTGACACAGGAGCAGACGCCGGAGCCCACGCAGCCTCAGACGCAGACTCAGACGCCACCAGCCAAGGAGAAGGAGCTCGTGATCGGCAGCTTAGACACCACGTCCTATGAGGTGGGCAAGCTGGCCAAGCTCGCGGACGGCGCCGTGCTGGCCTCGTGCGGCCGCACTGTGCTGCTCACGACGGCCGTGAGCGGCGACCGCAACGGCAATCCGTCGGCCAGCGCAGGCCCCACCCAGAGGGACTTTTTGCCGCTCACGACGGACTTCCGCGTTAAGTCGTACGCCATCGGCCTCATCCCGGACAACCAGAAGCGCCGCGAGTTCACGGGCAGCGACGAGGAGGTGCTGCAGTCCCGCGTCGTGGATCGCGCCATCCGCCCGCTCTTCCCGCGTGACTACTGCGAGGACACGCAAGTGCTGGCCACCGTGCAGTCGTACGATCCCAACAACGACCCGCTCGTGGTGGCCGTCAACTCGGCGTCCGCGGCGTTGAGCATGTCCGACATCCCGTGGAACGGACCCGTGGGCTGTGTGCGCGTCGTCGAGGTCGACGGCCAATTAGTGGTCAACCCCACTGAGCCGCAGCGCGACGCTGCCACGCTTGACGTGCTTTACGCTGGAACGTCAGAGCGCGCCATCATGGTGGAAGCCTCGGGCGACGAGGTAACGGAGGCGCGTCTTGACGAAGCACTGGATCTGGCCCATGCCCACGTGCTGCCGGTGATTGAGGAGCAGAAGAAGCTGGCGGAAGAGCACGGCAAGCAGAAGCGTGTGTATTCGCCGCTGTTCATCGCGCCGGAGGTCTGGGAGAAGGCAGACGAGCTGGGACGCAAGGATGCCGAGGCCTTTATCGCGAGTGGGCGTGTCGGCAAGCTTGATCGCCAGCAGGGAGAGCGTCAAGTCTACAGCAAGATGCTTAATGGCATGCGTCACCACTTTGCCAACGCGTCGCCCCCTGTGGACGACGCGGCGATCCAGCGTGCGGCCCACGACACATTCCAACGGGTGCTGCGTGAGCGCATTCTGACCATTACCAAGGAGCCCAAGAGCTCCAAGAACAAGCCTGTGCGTCTCGATGGCCGCTCGGTTCGCATCGTACGTCCGCTTGAGATGGAGGCGGCTGTGCTGCCGATGGCTCACGGTTCGTCGCTGTTCGCTCGTGGCGAGACGCAGACCTTGTGCTCGGTGACGCTGGGGCCTCTGGAACGCGGTCTGCGTCTGCGTGGAGCGCTCTACGAAGCTCGCGAGCTGGCTGAGCCTAATACTCCCACGCCGCTCAAGAACGCCATGCTGCACTACGAGTTCCCTCCCTTCTGTGTGAACGAGACTGGCCGCATTGGCGGAACCAACCGCCGCATGATCGGCCACGGGAACTTGGCCGAGAAGGCCGTGCTGCCTATTCTGCCGTCCGTGACTGAGTTCCCGTACACTGTGCGGATGACGTCGGAAGTGGTGGGCTCGGACGGCTCGTCGTCGATGGCCACCGTGTGTGGCGTCTCGCTGGCGCTCATGGACGCTGGCGTTCCGGTTCGCCGGGCCGTTGCTGGCATTGCTATCGGCCTCGTCACTGCCGGTGACCCGTTCGCCGGTCAGGAGAAGCGCATTGAGGAGGGCGAGTACCAGTTGGTGACCGACATCCTGGGCTCGGAGGACCACTACGGCGACATGGACTTCAAGGTGGCGGGCACGACGGTCGGCGTCACGGCGTTGCAGCTGGACGTGAAGCTCCCCGGCGGTGTGCCGCTTTCGATCCTGAAGGAGGGACTGCGTGAGGCCAAGCAGGCTCGCTTGCACGTGCTGCGTCGAATGGGCATGGAGCTCGGTGAGCCGCGCGAACACCTCAAGTCGAACGGCAGCGCGCTGCCGGACGTGAGTCTCGAGTGTGTGATCCCCACGACCATGATCGGCGCGCTGATTGGCGTCGGAGGCAGCAACATCCGCGACCTGGAATCGCGTTTCAACGTTTCGATCAGCATCGTGGACCGCCGCGCGGGCATCGTGCGTGTTGTCGGCGCGACGGATGGCGCTGAGCAGGCTCGCGAATGGCTGCGCACAGACCTCGCTGCCGTCGCTGCTTCGGGTCCTCGCGGCAGCAACGGTAACGACAACGGCAACAGCCGTGACGACCGCCAGGGTTCGAACAAGGGCCGGTCGTTCTTCTTCCGCAAGGGCGAGCGCTACACCATGCGCGTGACGCAGATCATGGACTTTGGCGCAATCCTCGAGTCTGCCGATGGCCAGCGTGGCTTCGTGCACATCTCCGAGATCTCGCGTGACAAGGTCAGCAACATGAACGACGTGGTCACGGAGGGGCAGGAGATGGAGTTCGAGTGTCTGCAGGACGGCGCTTCGGGCAAGATGTCCCGCCGCACGCTGGGCGAAGATAGCGACGGCGACTCGGCCGCTTCAACTTCGTCGGAGGCCGCGGAGTCGACGCCGCGTGCCGGCCACCACCACACGCGCCGACCGTCATCACAGCGCCGCCCCAAGACCGCTCGCCGCCCGCGTACGCAGTCCAAGTAGGTAGGTTAGAGACTTCCCAATTGTTTTAGAGACCCACGACAGAAAAAAGAGAAACATTGGAAATCTGAAGTTGAAGTGCCATGTAGCCATTTTAGGAAAATGGGTACATTTTTGGCTAAGTACGGTACTTGCATTTGCCACTGAAGAGCACCGATAACATGGCGACGTCTACTGCCACGCCGCACCACAAGTTCTCGCTGCATGGCGAGCATAGCTACCTTCGTATTGCCATGTACGTCTTCCTACCAGCCTGTAGTACCTAGTTCGTCATTGGAGCGGTGTCTAACGCTCGCTGTGCGCTGCCAACCACCCAACTCCTCAGCTTCTCCGAGGACGGATCTGTACCAGTGGCCGACATCAAGCAGCTCAAGTTCGGCATCGACAACTCGCTCAAGTCGGCGTTCGGTGTGGTAGGGGCTTCGGCGAGTGAGTTTGACGTCTTGAGCTTCGACAAAATGACTGGCAACAGCAAAGAACCGAGCACGGCGCTGCTGCGAGTCCAGCGTGGAGGCCTGGAGGTGCTGCGCGGCGCCATCACCATGTGCACGACACTTGACGGGAAGCTCTGCAAGCTGGAAGTGCTGCACATGGGCGACTCGCTCATGGACATGGCCTCTGGGCGGTTTCTGTAAGGCCAATAGACATAGGGATCCGTCCGTGACGGTAAACGCTACGTGTTTGAGACGTCAAAGCTCTTTACGAGACTTCTCTGCTACTAGTTTGACTAACGCAACCTACACGACAGCTTCAGGGGCGCCGACAACGATGGTCTTCTCCGAGAAAGCTGAGCGTTTGCGGTTGCGCTTAAGCAGCACGGTGCGATCAATGGGATCGTTATGCGCGTTCATGCGCATCGTGGAGCGGTGATCGCCCATGTTGCCGCCAGCTAGTACGTTCTGCATGGAGGACATCCGCGAGACGCCCGACGTCATGGCTGCGTTCAACGTCTGGACCGAGGCTGTGAACGACGGGATCGACGGCGACGAGCGACGCCGCCGCAGCTCCCGCCCGGTCGGGAAACGCGGGCCGGAACGATTGCCCTGCTCCTCTTCATCCTCAATCCGTAGCGTATCCAGCACTTCATCCGTCAGCGTAGCCCTGTCGAATGCGTTAAGTACAAACTGGCGTAGTGCCAACCGGTAGCTGTACTTCTCCAGCAGCGCGTGCACGTACATGAGCAGCACGGGCTCTTCAAACAGTTCGGGCTTTGAAGACCGCAGCTTGTTGAGCGACGCGTGGGCCTCCTTCTGTGTGATGTGGTTGCTCAAGTCTGCCACAAAGCGCAGCACTTCGCGCCATTCGTTGGGCATCTTGTCGCGCCTGCGCACCAGCAGGCGTTGCAGCGGCGACGCGCGCGGTGTTTGGGTCAATGGGCACACGTTCGATGCTCCGGACGGCGGCCACATGAAGAGCGACGTGCAGTTCTGAGGAACAGCGATGGACGTCCGAGACGCGTCACGCGGCGCATCCCACCCAAGACGAGCCAAGTGGCGTCTGCCTGCAGGCGAGCGTGCCAGCAACCCCAACACGAAGAAGCACGTGCCGCGAATGGACACCAGAGGCGAATCCGTCGCCAGCTTGACGATCATCTCCACGAAATCCTGCGCGTAATGGTTCAGGAGATCGTAGCCGCGCGGGGTGGCCGATACGTGGCCAAGCGCCCAAAGCGCCGCGCGCTTCTCAAGAGGAACGCTCGCGGCATCGCGAAGACATGCGAGGAACTCCGGTAGATGGCCTGACGCATGCAGGATCTGACAACCGGCGCTGGTTTTCGCTAGCTCACCATAGAGATGGACCGGGAGCGGCACTGTGCGCGGACGAAGCGGAAGCAACTGCAGCGTAAACTCGACCGACTTGAGCAGTAGACGCTTGACGCTGCCGTTTGAAGTGTTGGTGCCTGCAGCCGAGTCCATTTCCACTCGGAAGTTCCACACGGCACGTTCACCAGGAGCGCACAGCGAGCACTCTGGAGCGCTCAAGTACTGCGGGGAGCGCTGCTCGGGCTGGCACGAGCTCCAATCCTTGTTTTCTTCCTTTGCCGCATCAATAGAAGACGATCCGGTATCGGCAAAGTCCAGCGACGAAGACATCATGGTCTCCGAGGAGCGGTCCATGCTGCCACCAGCCGAATTCGACGCCGAACGCGCGCGCATCATCTTCTGCTGCGTATCCGTTGAAAGCGCAGCCGAGCCACCGCTACTGGCCGATCCGCTCGTTGAGACGAAGCCTCCATTACTCTGTGGAGGAGGCTTCGTAAACCCACGCCGATCTACCGGCTGTGTACCAAGGAACAAACACGCTTGCAGTGTCTGCTGCGAGTTCACGACCACAGGTTGAGGCATGTTGCGCGCATCCACCACAATCCCCTTGACGCGAATCGAGTTCATGCGAAGCTCATCGTCAATACCCGTAGCCTCGTCCTCATCCCGCATCGCGCCGTCAATGTACGTCTCCAAAATGAGGTTAGACGGCGGGCCGCTTCCTGGAGGGCCCACGATCTTCACCTCCATGTTCCACGGCATACGATAAAGCCAATCCAGTCCCCACAGAGACCGCTGACTACTGCCACCACTAGGCGGCTTGAGACCCACCCCACCGCCTCGCTTCATAGGAACATTCACTGGGATTGGCGTCGGAGAGCACGTTTGACGAGTGTTGGTCGACGTACTGTTCGATCCCCGTTCACGCCCCGCAGCGTCTCGGTGCAAGCCACGGAATAACGAGTGCTCCACGGCGTGTACATACGAGATGTGCTTCTCACGACGCCAGGCCGCAAGCGTGCGAGGAATCCAGTCGCCAGTGTCGCGCAGGAAGTTGAGTCCTTCAGCAAGCGAGAGCGACTTGAGAAGCAGCGACTCGGCACGCTTGTCTTTCATCTGGATCAGCTTCATGGGCCGCTTCAAAATCATCGCAAGAAGACATGCCGGCGTCTCGGCAGCTTCTTCCAGCACGCTCAGAGCGGCCTTGGCGACTTCTTCTTCTTGTGTAAGCTGGGTCACCAGCGCGTCGATGCCCCACTTGTCAAAGTCTGCCACCTCCGAACGCAGTAAGGCACGCAACAGACACGTTGCATACAGACGCAGCGCCTTGGATCCCTCCATCATCCACGACTGAAGCAGCTTCCGGGAGCTGCCGTCGACCGAGTAGTCCAGGTTCGCTAGAATAAGGCGGCACAGGAAGTCGTGGCCCTTTGTCGTGCCCATGACGTAAAGCCGCTGGAACAAGTTCGACTGCTCCATCATCTTGAGACCTTCTTTGCTTGAGCTCATGAGGCCAAGCAGCGTGAAGTACTCACGCAGCATACGCCGGGACACATAGTCGGGAGAAAACATGCGCGCCTTGAGCACGCCAATGTGCGACTCGACGATCGCAGCCTCTGGTCGCGCCTCCAGCTCCAACGCAGACGAGATCTCCGTAAGCAATTGGCCTCGACGATCTGTCTTGAGGAAGAGCAGGCCTTCGGGGTGGTTCAGTAGGAGGGTGTACATTTGACAGGCTGGTCGCAGGTAAGGCACGTGGTCCGGGATCCAGTACAGGTTCGAGAAGTAGCCCTTGTTGCCCTGATCGCAGCGGAAGAAACCTGAAAGCCGCTTGAAGAACTTGGTCTTCATCGCCTCGGAGAGCCGCTGCGGGTTCGTCAGCGGGCCTTCCAGCATCTCCGAGATGATATCCCAGTTCCAGTTCTTGTAGTTCTTGTCTGTCAGAACGCGCGACCGATTGTGCAGCATGTCTTTGAAAGTGCTGTCGTCCATCTGCGCATCCAGCGATTGCTTCAGCTCCAGCACCATCAGTTCCCGAGATGTTAAGCTGTCCTTGAGCTGCGCTGTTGCACTCTTCGTGCCGCGTTGGGCCGAGGGAGCCGCGACAGCGTAGTTGGCAGAGCTGCTACCAGTTCCTCCAATTCCACTGCCCACGCTGGACGACGGAAGACGCACCACACCTGCAATCTGCTGCAGAGCGAGAAGGTTCGACGGGCGGTTCGTGTCGCGTAGGAGCTCGGACGCCAGCTGCACGCCATTCACGCCGCTTCCGCCGTACGAGACCAGCGAGACTCCGCGCGTCGCGATGCTGCCTGAATTCGCGCCCACCGCGTTGGCCAGCTCCCCCAGCATTTCGCTCGCGCGGATCGATTTCTCACGCTGCAGACGCTCCAAGAGGCTCTTGGCATGGTCTCCGAGCGCCATCGTCGTTGTCGTCGTGAGAGAAGTCGCCGAAACCAGCCGAGGAAGCGCAAGCAAAGACGCACAGTGTTGGTCCGGCAGTAGACGCGAGGCCATCCGTAGAATGTCCGCTAGCAGGTCAATTGCCGGTTCTGCGAGCGCCCGAGACGGACTCGTGCCCAGCGTCACCAGCGCTTCGAGAATGCCGCAGTGGATCATGGCCAGCAGGATGATCACCGTGTAGTTATCCAGTAGGTTGTGGTTCACCGCGAGCGGCAACTGCTCTGCGCTCGACAGGCTGACGGGGAGAGCAGGCGTGTCCGCTGCCGCATCGGACGCCGACTTGTCGAAGCTTGTCTTCTTGTAGAAGATCTCGCAGATGGTGGAAAGCACGGCCTCCTGCACGTCCTCGCCCACGGGGCGTACCAGCAGTTGGATGAGCGACTGTAGTCCCTGTGGGTTACTAGTGAGCACGACCATGCCCGTCCAGGAGCGCATCATCGTCACAATAGCATTACGACTGGCCATCCAGCGTTGCCGTCTCTCATTACCCGCCGGCAGGTCCGTGTCCGTGAACGGCGCCAGTAGCACCTGCGAGTCCACGAAAGGCTGAATGAACTTCCGCGTGGACGGTTCATTGAGGATAAGCAGCACCGTCATGAGCAGCGAGTCGGCCAGGTCCTGAAAAGAAGGCTCTAGGATGGCGTCCACCAGGATCTTGGTGCCGTTGGCCTCGGCCACAACCTCCACGTTGAGCAGCGCCAGTTCGCGCAATGTCTCGAGCGCCACGCGCCGCATGTTGTCGTCCTTGTGGCCTGCAATAGCCACCAAGGAGGCCACCAGCCCCGTGGGCATCTGCGCCGCGTCGATTTCCATGACGCGCCGTACGAGCTTGAGCGCTTGAACACGTTCCGCCAGATGTTTCTGCTCGCGCTCCAGCGCGCGCACCACGAAGACCGGCAGCCCCAAAGCCGTGAAGTACCGGATAGCTGAGCCGCTGCTGATGGCGTACCGTAGAGCGCGTAACGCGCCCGCGCGCGTGGAAGAGTCTGAGTCGCATACGAGCCGCCGCATTGCGCGCATCAGTCGTTCCAGAGGGAAGCTGTCCAGCAGCAGCGGGTCGCTCTTGAGCTCGTAACAAACGCGACCGGTGCTCTCGAGCTTGGACTTACGGTCCAGCTCCAACGTACTGCGCTCAATGAGCGTGCAAATAGCCGCCAAGCTGCCGTCACCGCGCGAGCCCCTCCGTTGCGACGCCATACTGAGCAAGGGGGAAGATGCGGCACCCAGACCCGGATGGCGACAAATAATCACTTGAAGTTTGTAAGATGGATAGTTGAATCAAGTCTGGATAAGGTATACTGTGTATATATCCCAGAATCTTATATTGTGGGTTGATTTGAAAAGACCATATTTTGATGATGTGTTGTTTTAAGATGCTGAAAAGTCCGATATGGGTGCTAGGACTAACCATCCATCGCTTGTGAGCCGCACGAAGACAATCAATAGACAAGGGGGAGCAGCTATGGCGAGTGTCCTGGGGATGAACCGACTGCTGCGCGGCGTAGCGGCGCTGTCCGTGGCCGCGCCTCGTGCCACACTGGCACGCGCATCCAGCTCGCTGCCGGGCAACCTCGCGCTGGCCGAAGAAAAGCCCACGCCGCCGCCCCGCGTGATCCCGGCGGCGCAGCAGGTCAAGACGACGGCCTCGGGCCACCTGGAGCTGCAGCTGCTGTCTCTGGCCGATGAAGCATCCGAGCTGGGCGCCGTGACTGTGGACGGCGAGGTCTTCGGCGCGCCCTCGCGCGTGGACATCCTGCAGCGCGTGGTGCGCTGGCAGCTGGCCAACCGCCGCGCCGGCACCAACAAGACCAAGACGCGCACTGAGGTCAGCGGCTCCACGCGCAAGCCTTGGAAGCAGAAAGGCTCGGGCCGCGCGCGTGTGGGCGACATCCGCGCGCCGCAGTGGCGCGGCGGCTACCGCGTGCACGGCCCCGTGCTGCGCGACTTCTCGTACAGCCTGCCCAAGAAGGTGCGCGCCATGGGGCTGCGCGTGGCGCTGTCCACCAAGCTTCGCGAGGGAAAGCTGGCCATCGTGGACTCGCTGGACGTCGATGTACGTGGCTGATGGAATTGGAGAAGTGGTGTGAGGCTGTACTGATGTTTTACTATTGAACAGGTGACCAAGACGAAGGATATGAAGAAGCTGCTGGGCGGCCGGGGCTGGGACCACGCGCTGTTCGTGGGCGGCGAGGAGGTGGAGTCCAGCTTCCTGCTGGCCACGCGTAACATCCCGTACGTGGACACGCTCCCGCAGAACAAGATCAACGTCTACTCGATCCTGCAGAAGGACCTGCTCATCATCACCAAGGACGCCGTCAAGTACCTGGAGGAGCGTCTCCACGTCGACTAGACAGCGGCTTGGACAGGTGGAGTGGCGCGTACACACAGTCAGGAGGGCGAGACCGGACCCCAACCAAGTTACAGTTAGAGCGTGGCCGAGCTGGGAGGAATGCATTCGTATCGCCCTGTTCGTCTTCCTTGTTGTCAACATCTCCACTGCCTGCGTTATTTCACGTGTTTCCTGTTTAAATCGACGGTGCATCGCTGAGATCGACCGTCGGAAAGAGCTCCGGATGCTTTACCGTAGCTCGAAGGCGCTCTTCCACAGGTGCAGGCTCGCTCACCTCGATGGCAGCCGAGTCGCAGGCATTCAGCAAGTGTGCTTGGCCTAGGAACTCCTTGGCTTCGGTCAGCTCCACCGTCAACGCCTCACGCTGCTTGGCCATGACCGTCTGTAGCTCGTCCCGCTTGGCCTTAAAGCTGCGGCCATTGGCCATTACCTCCATGAGCGCCTGCTTGATCGCGCGGCTCTCACGCTGGATCTCGGCCAGGTCGTTAGCGCTGGCCCCGGATCCAGGCCCGAACTCGCCCACGGCCATACGCTCCAGGTGCCAGCCGTTTAGGTCGCCCATGCGCGCGTCGGGGGCGCTCAGGTCCAGAATCTCTCGGAAATTATCCACATTGCGGCGTTGCTACAGAGAGAATCAACGCAGTTAGGAGGAGTTGGTAAGAAGAGATCTGGTGAGGACTGACGTACGTCGTAGACATCCGCGAGCTCTGTCCACTTGCCGTCCAGGTCATTGCGCGTGTACAGGTCGCACAGGTCGCAGATGGTGGCCGCGGCGGACGCGCCTGCAGCCGCATCATCCTTCCCCTTGCTCCTCGGCAGCATTGCGGGACGAAAATGAGTCCGATACAAAAGTGGGACAACATCGGACCAAAAAGGAGACAAACGGCCGGTGAAGGCCGTTTGTCATCCTGCAACATTACGATTATATGTTGCGATAGGTAATGTTGCGCAACTGACGCCAAGTCAACAAGTTCACTCACGAATTGGAGCTTTGTACGGGCATCCCCAAAATATCATATAGTTGTACTTATCGCTAACGTAGAAAATGAATAGCTGTTTGTTGTCGTGGGAGGCAACAAATAAAGTAAAAGAAGAAGACGAAGTGAATTACCGCAATAGCGTGAGAGATATCTACAAGCCCTGCTCCACCGTAGCAACGTTCCAGAAGGTGTCATGACCAGAATCATCTCGATCATCATCGGGGACAGACGGTGTCGCCCGTGGCGCAGTACCGCTCGCGCGACACTGAGCGTCTTTCGACCATGTTTGACGTCGGAATTTGGCCCCCAACAGGGCGTTGGAGCACTTTGAGTGGCTGGGAGATGCCCAATAAATTAAATTACCGAAAAAATGGATTTTCAAACATAAATGCCGCTTCTGAGATTAAACAGGCACCAAAATAAAATACTAACTAACTTGAACACACCATCAGTCCATAACCCCGGCAACAACAGTATCCTGGCTTATCCAGGCTCACTTAATTTGAAAAATCAAATATCACGAATATAACGAATATCTTTAGGAACAGAACCGATGCAGCTGTTCAAGTTAGTTGGCGGAATCTGGAAAAACGAAAAATTGGAATATTTTTTTAAAGGTATCTCTTTTTGGGGATGCCTGCCGTTGGACTTTGACGTTGTGTTTAGATTCGGCGCTACCAATGATCCCGGAGCACCTGATGTTGGAAAGCAGAGAACCGAGGCCTGGAAATGGGAAGAGGCTGAGAGCTGGGAAAAGGCTTCGAAGCCGAGAGAACAGGTCTCTTCATGAGAACGGGCTTGAACCCGTGAATGTTGGTAGGAGGCTGTTGAGGCAGCTCGCTATCGATCAATGCATTTAGTCTTCATTTTCATCGGTGGCGAACAAGTGCGCCTGGAACTGGTGCAGGTTCCATCAGGGTTATGAGCCTAAAGCACGGGAGCTCGCAGGAAACCAAGATGGCCAAGCCGATGAAGTACACCAGTGATGGAGTGCCCAAGAACTGGGACGGCAAGGATTGGCAGACGTACAAGTGGGCCATGCTGACTGTGTTCGAGGAGAACAGCCTCAAGGACATCGTCGACGGCACGTTAACCGAGACGATATGTTAGACCGCCTCTGCGGAGAAGAAGGAGGATGCAGCGGGGCTGCCGTAGCTTTAGCGTCAGAGGAAGACACAGACTCAGAGAGTCTCTAGTAGTATTGATAGCTTGCAAACTCTATACGAAAATTTGCACGAGTACCTTAATATAGCTAATTTTTTTTAAATTAAGGACTCCAGAGAAATGTAATATCTTAAACAAGGCAAATGAACTCTAGGCTTCAAAATGTGAACTGAATGTATTGTTGTTTATCGCGGCAGAGCCGCCTGTTGTATGTATGTATAGGACTCACTATCTATCATAGTAGAGCCTAGTCTAATGCATATCCATTGGCTGTGAGCCACCCACTCCTATCTGGGGTGACCCACGTAACATATGTGTGGAACTCAACTTATGTGTGGCACCTACCTTGTGTGCATCACACTATTCGATGTAACCCCGTTATACCCTCCCCCACCAGACTGAGGACACATGTCCTCACTCGTCATCGCCCCGGTTGAGGTATTGTTCAACGAACACGCGTGTCGCTAGTCGCTAGCCATCACAAGACCTCGCACAAGAACTTTCCAAGTTCAACGAGCACCTGGCTCGGAGTCCGCAGGCGTCTTGGTCATTCGACAACAAGAGCGCGCCCGCGTCCCCGGCACCTAGTGCCACAACGTCCGACCGTAAGGTCTCGCCGCGCCCCGCGTCAACGCTCTCGGTGAGAGAGTATCACGCCCTGCAGCAGCGCCGTCGTGCTCCTAGCTCCGAGAGCCCCAGCAGCGCGAACATGGTCCGCCGTGCGGCAGATGACCTCTTTGAGGGCCTCGAGGAGGGGGAGGAGGACGAGGGGCTGGACTACAACTCCGACACGCCGATGCCTCAGCGAGAGGACTCCCCGCCACCTGCGCGTCCACGCTCGCCGGAGCAGCAACGCCGGGTTCCCAACCCTTTCGTGGATCGCGAGACCACGGCACTTCGTGCTTCGTCTGGTTTGGAGACGGACGAGATCTCTAACGACCTCGACGAGGCTCAAGAGCGTCAGCTCGAGGGGCAAATGCTCGTTCGTTCGCAACGACCCGAGGCGCGACCGCTAGTGAGCTCTCGACGAGAGTATGGCTTCGTGCCGCTCAACCCGGTGGAGCGCTTGAAGCAGTTTGGCTCGGGGCCATTGCAGAGTTGGCGAATCGGGCCGGCGGCCAGTACCAGCGACCAGGTCGCTACTCGTACTGCTCTCCGAGAGAGGCTTCTGACGCCGCAGCAGACCACTCCGCAGGAGTATGGGACTCGCCTGTCCGATCAAGCCCGTGGGGCTTCGGTCCCCGCGATGCGGACTATTCCGGTGGTGCTCGGTCCGGGAGAGCTCCTCCACAAGGACGACGCCCAATTCACGAACTGGGTTCATCGAACCCGCCGTCTCTCTTCGCTGGAGGCTCTCCGATCTAGCTTCGACGAAGCTGATGTGCGCTTAGAGCGCCGGCTTCGCTTCGATTTCGCGAAGCTGAAGACGAAGCGTCAGGCGGCCGCCTCCAGGTCGCTACAGTCCCTCGGACTCGGCTCCTCTGCTCTTAAGAGCGCTGCAGGAACTCACCAAGGTGAGTCGACGGCTGCAGCAGCCCGGGATCAACGCTTGAGCTCAGCGTATGATCCCTCAGCTCCCCTGCCTAGCGGCGGGAAGCGTGAGGCGACCGACTTCGCGGTCGCGGGCTCGCAGAGCGCCTTCGATCGCGGCGATCAAAAGCGTCCACGACGTCAGGGCAGTCTTGCCGGAGGGGTACCTCAAACTCCCACGAGTTTTCTGAGTGCGGGTACCCACGCCACTTTACCAAATATTGGTTATGAGCGCCGCGTCGACGACGCTTTAGAATACGCTCCACATGAAAGTGGCGGTTCCCCTGCTCGTCGAGCAGCGCCGGCGGCGCCCGTGTCCTCGCACGGTGAGGAGCCTGTCCGGCCTGAGGAGCTGGAGAGCTTGGAGAGATCGCTGAGCGACGTGCGTCAGATCCTGGAGCGCCATGGGCGGAGGCTTGATCAAGCCGAGAGGGAGTCTGACACCACCGTGAATGAGATCCGCGATCTCCGGGAACGTCTCCAGTGGTGTGAGGCTGCTGAGTCGGCGACTCAACGCCTGGCGCGCCTTGAACAAGGTTTCGCGCGGCTGGAAGGTCAGGTCGACCTGTTGCTGCGACTTCAGCAGGGCGCTGTGGCTCCGCCACGTTGGGCGCCAGCTCCTGAGAACCCACATGGGCCGGGTCCCGGTACGGCTTGAGCAAGCCAACGTAGAACACGGGGTGCGTACGCATCTTCTTCGGAAGATTGAGCGTGTACGCCAGGCCCTTCTTGGCCACGACCGTGAACGGTCCCACGAAGCGCGGGCGCAACTTGGTCTTGAAGACCGCAGACACTGCATGTGTAGGTAGGTTTTTAGCGTTAAGCAACACTAGGTCCCCGACCTCATAACTTTCAACATTGCCTCTGCCTTTAGCATCCGCTTGTTCCTTTTGCTTGTCTTGTCTTTCAGCCATAGTGTCACGCACGTGTCGAAGGACACTTAGACGCGTTGACAGGAACTCGTCAACCTGTTTACGAACAGTGAGTGGGCTGACATCAGCGAGCCGATCGGCTATCTCTCCCCCACCAAGCCCAGGACCACGGAGTGGCAGCGTCAGCGGGATGCGCGGGTGAGTGAGGCCGTTCACGTAGAACGGAGTGTAGCCCGTGGAGGCATGCACAGCGTTGTTCAACGCAAACTCGGCGAGTGGAAGCATAGCGCTCCAACGCTTCGGCGTTTCAGCGCAAATGCTACGGAGAATGTCTTCGACAACGCGATTCACGCGCTCAGTCTGACCGTCGGTCTGCGGATGGTCCGCTGTGGACATGTCCAACTTGGTGCCAAGCACCTTAAAGACAGCGTCCCAAAACTTCCCAGTGAAGCGGGGGTCTCGATCAGAGACAATCGATGCGGGCAGCCCGTGTTGGCGGAAGACCCGATCGAGAAACAGCTTCGCTGTCCCTTCACCGTCCACGGTGTCCGGCACAGCCGCTAGATGAGTCATCTTGCTCAGACGGTCAACGAAGACCACGATGCCCGTGTTACCTTCCGAGTCCTTTGGAAAGCCAAACACAAAGTCCAAACTCATGGACTCCCAACACCCAGAGGGTACAGGCAAGCTTGCCAGCGGCGCGGCCGCATGCGGTGAGAGCTTCACCCGCTGACACGTCTCACACGTGCGCACGTACGTGCTCGTCCACTTGTACAGCTTGGGCCACCAATAGGTCCGGCTCACAGAGCTGTAGGTCTTCTCGCGACCGAGGTGGCCGCCAAGCGGTGTATCATGCGCCTCGTAGAGGATACGATACTTCAAATCCTCGTCATGAGGGACCACGACTCGAGGAGTGTCCTCCGCACTCGTGCTGTAGTACAGCAGACCGTCAGCGACGGAGTAACGGTGCAGGCTCGCGCGCAAGCGCGCCGACAATGTCTTGTCCGAGTTTTCAAACTCCTTGCTCCCAAGAGCACGCAGCAGGGCGACACACATGTCGTCTCGCGCATACGCAGCGCGTATCAAGTCCGTCACTGACGAGGTCACCATCGTGACATGAGCAAGCTCATAGTCCGGTCGCCGTGACAGCGCGTCTGCAAGACCATTCTGCCTGCCAGGCTTGTACTTCACCTCGAAGTTGTACTCCGCGAAGAAGGACAGCCAACGGGCCATCCTTTGCGAGAGGTGAGGCGACTGGGTCGCACTGCGTAGTGACGCATGATCAGTGAAGATCACAAACGGCTTAGAGCCCAGCAGGTGAACCCTGAACTCGACGAGAGCATACTTCATCGCAAGTAGCTCTTTGTCATGAACTGGATAGTTCTTCTCTGCAGCCTTGAGCTGGCGAGACTCAAACACAATCACGCGTTCACGCCCTTCGGCGTCTGCTTGCAGCAGTGCGCAGCCGATGGCAAAGTCCGATGCGTCACAGACAACACTGAATGGACGTTCAGGGTCTGGCAATGCCAGGATCGGTGCATGAAGGAGACTTTCCTTGACTGCCTCGAAGGCACCTTGATGCTCGGTGTTCCAACACCAGTCCTCATCCTTCTTAAGGAGATTGGACAATGGCCGAGCCATCTCAGCGTAGTTCGCGCTGTACTTGTGCAAGTAGTTGGCGAGGCCAAGCCACTTGCGTAAGTCCTTTTGGTTCTTGGGAACCGGCCAGTCAACGATGGCCTTAACCTTAGCAGGATCTGCTCGAAGGCCGCGCTTCCCAACGAAGCATCCTAAGAAAGGAATTTCTTCAGCGCCGAAGATGCATTTTGATGCGTTAGCGTACAGCTTGTTGGTGCGCATGCACTCGAGCACTGCCCGCAAGTGGTCAATGTGGTTCTCCACGTCAGACCGACCGTGCTCCGCACGACTGTGGACGAAGATGTCGTCGAAGTACGTTTGAGCAAACGCCCGCAGGGGCCTGAAGAGCTGCGTCACCAGACGATTGAACGTCGCAGGCGCGTTCGACAGCCCTTGGGGCATGGCTAGCCACTCCCAGAGCATACCGCTCGGAGTGCTAACCGCTGTCAGCGGAATGTCACTCGCTCGCATGAGCAACTGGTAATAACCATCGACCACGTCGAGCGCACTGTACATCGTGCAGCCAACCATATTGTTCTGCAGAACATCCTTCCTAGGAATCGGCGTCTGTGCCGGAATGGTGGCAGCGTTGAGCTTATTGAAAGCATGAACGATGCGCCACTTGCCATTAGGCTTTCTGACACAGAACGTAGGCGTCGAGTGCGGAGACTTGCTCTCACGCACCATGCCTGCCGCGTGCTTGACACTGAAGAACGCGTCAATGACGTCGCACTGCTCCTTCGGTAAGGGCCACTGCCTCGTTACGCAGTATTTGGTTCCAGGAACCAAGTCAATCTCATGACGGACACCTCGATCCGGAGGTAAGCCAGTGGGCGGGTCATGCGAGACCACATCCTGGAACTCCTTAACCAAAGGATAGAACGGATCCGATGGGTCCTTCAGGATCGAAGATCCACTTCGCGCACTGAGTGCCTCCTTCGTGTCCTCAAGGACAGCTTCATCCATAAGCGACGAGGAGTTCAATTCCTCCTTCGGTCGTATCATGACCACTTCGGCGAGCGCGCCAGCCTTTAAGGCATCCCCAAAGTCGGGAATGGACATCTCGTCCAGCTCTAGCAGAGCAGCCACCGTCGGAATAGCCTCGAGGCTGACGTTGCCCTCGGCTTCACCAGTCACTCCATCAACGAGTGTGTATAGCTGCTCGCTATCATCGTCCACGACGGACACGTCCTGTACCAGGACCGACGCCTTGCGTCTCGCAGTCGCCATCTGGCGTCGCTGCCGCCTCCTCGCGGAAGCGAACGCCTCGGAGAGGCCAGCGTGTTCAGACTGAAAGTCTCGTCAGGTGTCGCCACCTCTTGCTGCTCTGATTGAGCCGGCGTGGAGCCGCAACGCTCACAGCCCTCGCCCAGTGGATTCGGTGCCACTCCACCCGCATCGTCAGGATCCCCCCTTTGATGCCTCGGCTCACAGCCGACCACGCCATCATCGGCATGCAGCGATGCTGCGCTCAAGCCACGAGCATCGCTCAGCGGGTTACGTGCCGCTCCACGCGCATCACTAGGGCCACGCCCAAGATGCCTCGACTCAGTGTCGACCCCGCCATTACCGGCAGGCAGTGATGACTCGCAGTCACTCTGAGTCTCACTCAGTGGGTTACGTGCCACTCCACGTCCAGCCCACGAGCAGTGCTCGGGACTCGCGTCTTCGACGCCAGTGTCCATTAAACTCGGACACTCCAATGTCCAGCACATTGACCGACTCGGTCCAGTGCCCGCGCCAATAGCGCTTTTGCTTCCTAGCAGAGGTGGGTTCATGACTCGCCAATGCTCCCCTAGGAGGCAAGCGCGTACGCCTAAGGTCTTCGACCACCAGTCGATCCATGGTTCATGGCGCTCCAGCCATGCCATGCCGAGGATGAGGTCGTACCTCGAATCCAGGTCGATGACCAAACAGCGTTCAACGCTATCGAAGTCCAGAAACTTCACGCCCAGGTTCACAGGAACCTTGGGCACCGTGACACGGGTCCCCGTCGCAAGACGGACGGTGACGATGTCACTCGAACGCGCCTTCAGCGCCTCAGCGTACTGCTGACTTCCTTCCATCGTGGAGCGCCGAGCATAGTTGCCCGACGCTCCGGAGTCGATAAGGGTCTTCCATGGCTTCTCAAAGCCCTTCACGGTCGCTTCCACGACCAGCAAGCCCGGCTTGCATACACGTTCCGTGTTGTTAGAGAGCACGGTGCTCTTTGGGGCTAAGCCCTGCCGACCTCCTCCCTGAGGCTCAACAGAACTCAGTTCTTCTTCCCCAGCAGGGCGCCCCGCGCCTACTGGGACTTGGCGTTTCCCCGCCACGAGCCAGGCTTCTGCTCAGAAGCGGAGGTTCGGCTCGACGGAGCCTGGCGCTGCTTGCGCAGCGGGCAACCCGGACGCAGGTGTTGCGTGCTGCCGCGCACATAGCATCGACGGATGCCGATACGCTGCTCAGCAGCCTGAAGCTCGGCTTCCTCATCTTCAGCGTAGCTGAGGTCCATAGGCACTGCGCCATTGGACGCATCAGAAGCTCCGGAAGATCTGGCTTGGGAAGCCGTCCAACCAAGTCACGCCGACTTGAAGTTGAACTCGGCGCTCAACGCCACGTTCACGGCTTCCTCAAAAGAGGTCGGGTGAACACGGAAGACTTCCGTCCTGGCCACGCCAGTGCGCAGACCTTCCATGAAGACGGTCACTGCGACCACTTCAGGAAGAGGATCCGCCGCCATGCCGGCGAGAAGAGTTCTCAACTGCTGGACGAAGTCCAACAATTCCTTCTTACCCTGAC
Organism: Phytophthora crassamura; assembly: GCA_033557995.1. NCBI lineage: Eukaryota > Oomycota > Peronosporomycetes > Peronosporales > Peronosporaceae > Phytophthora > Phytophthora crassamura. Next base: position 6,547,802 of record JAUCED010000004.1, read on the forward strand.
GGGTAGACAGGAAGCGTGACCTCACGCGATACGCCTGGTTAGGCGGCGAGAACACTCGCGAAAGCTGGGCCTTCAGCTGATCCCAAGAAGGGAACGCAGTGTCCACAGACGTGCCACACGTCAGGGCCCACTCTCGCGCTCGGCCACCGAGCTTGGAGATCGCAAGCGCCACGCGCTGCTGCTCGGTCTTGAGCATGGCGGACGCCATGGCCATTTCGACCTCTCTGATCCAGAGCAAAAGGCTTTCGCCTTCCTTGCCCTCGAAGGTCTTGACGCTCACCATGAGCGGTTTAGCTCGTGGAGCATCGTCCGATGCAGGCCTACGCATCACAGACGCAGCGGCCGCAGTCATCTTCTGCTGGACGTGCTCCAACAGAGCATTCTCATACTGAGAAAACGCCTCCAGACGCGCGTTCACCGCGTCGGGGCCTTGCGAAGCAAGATGGGCCACACCTTCCGAGCCGATCAAGGACATCAGCTTCTTAAGCCCGTCCTGTTGGTTCGGGGGTAAGTGGGCAAATTGCTCCATCCTCACAGAGGGACAGTCGTAAGACTCAGGTGTCGGATTGACTCCAAGTGCTACCAAGTGCAGCGGGGCTGCCGTAGCTTTAGCGTCAGAGGAAGACACAGACTCAGAGAGTCTCTAGTAGTATTGATAGCTTGCAAACTCTATACGAGAGTTTGCACGAGTACCTTAATATAGCTAATTAAGGACTCTAGAGAAATGTAATACCTTAAACAAGGCAAAGGAACTCTAGGCTTCAAAATGTGAACTGAATGTATTGTTGTTTATCGCGGCAGAGCCGCCTGTTGTATGTATGTATAGGACTCACTATCTATCATAGTAGAGCCTAGTCTAATGCATATCCATTGGCTGTGAGCCACCCACTCCTATCTGGGGTGACCCACGTAACATATGTGTGGAACTCAACTTATGTGTGGCACCTAGCTTGTGTGCATCACACTATTCGATGTAACCCCGTTACAGAGGAGTTCAAGCTTAAGCAGGTCAAGATCAAGCGCATGATCGGGACGTCGGTACCGCCGGAGATCCTGCAGCAAGTGAGCGACAAGAAGACCGGATCCGACATGTGGGCGGAGCTGTGCAACCTGTTTGAAGGCAAGCAGAGCGAGGACACGCGCGCCTACACGATTCGTCGCTTGGTGAGTGAGCTTTGGGGAATGAAGCTCTCACCTGGAGCCGATGCAAACCTCCACCTGTGCAAGATGTTTAGCATAAGGACAGAGCTAAAGAACTTGAAGTACAACATCGAGGATTTGGACATGGTCGAGATGATGCTCGAGAGCCTGCCCTACCAGACAGAGTTCGGGAGTTTGAAGTCGTCCATCCGCTATGGAGCCGATCCAAGTGTGTACACACCAGCCAAAGTTCGGGAGCTGATTCGTGCCGCTGCAGCTCGGCAGAGCGAATTCCGCGGCAAGCGGAGTGGGAAACGCCGCGAGCAGAAGCATGAGGGTCAGGGAAGGGCAATATTCCGTATCCATATTAACGAAGGCGGAGCATTGCCAAGAATGAATAATGCCGTTATTTTGCATTATTGCTGAGCGTACGTGCTTCCTACGACCTGACCGAATTCTACTGTGTACACATCCCACATGTCCCTGTTGTACATTAGACACATTAGCATCTCCAGCGTCGACGGATCTAGCCGCTTACGTAGGTCCGAGTAGACCAGTTTGACCGCCGAGAAAAACCGCTCACACTCGTTGGACGTAGGCCAAGGAGTGGCACCGCTGGCACTTTGGCACGAGATGCTGGGCCACACGTGCCCTCAATACCTGAAGACCATGGTTGACAAAGGCTTGTTGCGGGGCATGATGCTCACTAAGCGTCAACTGGACACGTGTGATGCCTGCCATCTCGGGAAGCAGATGAGGAGCAAGCGACGGAAGAAACTTGATCGGGCCCTTAACCGGCCGAACCAAGTCGTCTATGCTGATCTACTGATCCCAAGTAAGTCGAACGGTACTCGATATAAAGCCGTCTTAGTGATAATGGATGGGTACTCGCGTTACGTGACGGTGAAGTTGCTGACGTCGAAGTCGAGCACTGTGGTAAACCAGCACCTGAAAGAGTATATTCTCTGGGCGGAACGACAAGCTGGCCGGGCTGTGGAAGAAATCTCGTTCGAGGTGAAGCAGGTGCTGACGGACAAAGGTGGTGAGTTTGTCAACACCGCCATGGCGGACTGGTACGCATCACAGGGGATTGAACACGTCCGAGTTGGACCTAAGAGTTCTCAGTTGAACCTCTGCGAGCGCACGCATCCGTCGTTGGCGGAAATGACAAAGGCCACGATGTTGCAAGCAGGATTTCCAGTGAGTCTGTGGCCTGAGGCACTGCGCAACGCAGCTTACGTGAAGAACCGGGTCTACAATAAGGGAACGCAGGGGATCCCGTATGAGAAGATGTTTGGCATCAAGCCTGATGTCCATCACATCCGCAAGTTCGGAGCGCTGGCATATGTGCACGTTCCTGTGACGCCAGGACGCCGAAAGCACCATAACAATGCCAAGATTGGCTATGTGTTGGGCTATGCGGAGGACATCGTGGGCTGTAAAATATACTTCCCAGACGAGCGGACGGCGAAGTTTGTGACTGGCTTACGAGTGGCAGAGGACGTTGTCTACCGCGATCGGCACGACGTCGAGCTTGATGAAGATGACTTGAGCTCGCTGCACTTCACCAAGCCGGTGCCTGAAGACGAGGGAGGCAGGACGAAAATGGCAACGGTCGAGATCAACAGTGCAATGCCTTCTGGACTCGAGGAGGGCGAGGATGATGTTGATGAGACCGAGATCATGGAAACTGTTGATCTGAACTCGCAGTATGATGCTGATGAGGTGGAGGATGACGTCGAGGGTATCACGGAAATTCTGGATAGCGCGGAAGTGGATGCTGGCCGTGCCCGACGAAATGAAGAAGCTCGTGTTGAAAAACTTGAGAGCGCTGGCAGCCAGCAGCAGACTGCAGCGAGTGAACATCATCCTGTTGCCGATGTCGAAGATGATGAGGTTGGCGACAGCATCGACATGGAGACAGCGCACCATGCCGATATTGAACACGTTGAAGGCGATGATGCGGATGAAGTCGCTGCTTCTGACGTGGTCGAAGACGACGCCATGTCCGACGCTGGAACCCAAGGATCATCTGTGGCAGAGCATGACCTCGAAGACGAAGATGAAGAGCTCAGCGACGAGGAGATAACCGTTGCGAGCGACTTTGCCTCGGAGGAGGACAAGGACAGAAACTCGTCAAACATGTTGAACTTGGAGAAAGATCTTGGCAACGAGGAGGAAGAGGAGGAAAACAACTCGAGTACTTCGAGTGTTCAGCGTGAGAGGGATCGCGAAGTGGTGGACGCGAGTGCTTTGTTGAGAGGCAACCAGCCAAGACAGACTGGAAAGCGCACACACAGAGATGAGACTCAGTCTGAAGAAGAGCGCGTGGTGAACGATGCTGCAAAGGCTGAGCGGAAGAGGACCTGTAACGGGACGATCTCCCGTTACAAAAGTAGGTAGAAGTCACAGTCCAACTAGGCTGTGACGTGGCACTCTGTCATTGGACAGAAGTCGCCCTATAGTATGCATATTGGCCAGTAAGCGTGCAGCATCTCAACCGATGGCTAGCAGCTAAGCTCGGCTTAAGTACGGTTTTGCGACCGTACTTTAATATCACCCAGAGTCAATTTTGCTTATAATTCCACGTGTCTTGGCCTAGCGTCCAAGACATTGCTTCCTCAACACAACAGCGAAAGCTTACGTATCGGTTGCCTTTGGCCCCGTTACACCTGGTAGCACTTCGTAGTCCTTCCAACGACCACGAACGATGAGCGCGTCAACGATCGAAGGGATGTCGGGTGCGCGACCGGAACACGAGCAGTTCCCCCACCTGACGCAATTCGAGTGGGAGGGGCTTCACCGCCTCTCACAAGTCTCCGGCGAAGCAGTGATCACCGCACTGCTGTCCACGGGGACAGAACAACAACACCGCCTTGCAGCTCAAGAGTTCATGGCGCGCGAGCTTGCGGACGCACGTCGGCAGGCGCTGACTCCCGCGCAGCCCAAGATGAACAAGGCCGACATCGTCAAGCTCGATGTCTCGAGCTACGACGGCGAAGGCGTCAAGCGGATGGCGCTGAACCGTTGGTTCTGCGAGATCGACATGGCTGTCGCGGCGCGACAGCTTACGACCGAGTTCGCACGGACCAACTTCCTGATGTCCAAGTTGACAGGCAAGGCCAACGAATGAGCACTCGGTCGCCGTGTCGCTGATCCGTCATGCTTCATGACGATGGACGAGGTCAAGGACGACCTGCGGCTCGCGTTCGAGCCGCCTCAAGATGAGGTCCAACAGCGAACTGCCTTCCTGAACTTGAAGCAGGGCAAGCTGTCGATGAGAGACTACATCCAGCATGCTCGCCATTTGGTGTCGTGCATCGTCGACAACCCGATCGACATGACGACCCAAGTTCATGTCTTCGTGACTGGCATGAACGCTGGCTTCCAGCGTTTCTATCTGACACGGAAACCCGCCGCGACACTGGAAGAGGCCTTTGCTACGGCGCTCCGTGAAGATACAGCGACACGGCCTCCCGTGCGTTCCCGACATCGATGGTGTACGACGCCAACGAAGCAGTGCCGATGGAGATCGACACGATCGAGTCCAACCCGACGCGTCGCTACGTCCCGTCCCAGAGCCGCGGCCGAGGCCAAGGCGGCTCCAGTGGGCAACCGGCGATGCTGTGCTTTTGTTGTCGCAAGCCTGGTCATCGTGCGGCGGTATGCCGCGCGCCAGCTCCCGTGCTCGCCGCCGTCGACATCACCGACCGCTCTGTCTCCTCCGGACAGTAAAAAAGCGGAGACGACCAGTAGGCGCGGATCGCCCTACTGGGCAGACAGAGGACCTGAGTTCCTTGGTGGTGGAACCTCCTCCCAGCCCGCTGTGCTGCACGCACAGCTCTACGCCACCACATCCAGCAGCGACAAGAGACTGATCATCCTCAGCCTCCACGTGTCGGGCGCGCAGCGTCCCATCCGCGCCCTGCTGGATTCCGGCGCGACGAACAACTTCGTTCGCGCCGAGAGTCTTTCGTTGCTCCCGAGAGATCTGCAAGTCCGTGAAGGTTAGTCAAGTACGCTGACGGCAAGCCGCGGCAGCTGCCGCGACGCAGCGTCAAGTTCGCGTACTCCTTCGACGAAATCTACGGGGACGACGACTTCCTCGTGATCGACTTGAGCGGATCCTTCGACTGCGTCTTCGGGATGCCGTGGCTGTCACGGCATCAGCCGAACGTCGACTGGCTGAACCGCACGGTCCGCCCTCGCGACATCGACGTCGATGGGTTGCTTGAATTCCTCCAGTCGTCAACCAACAACAACCCTTGGCCGCACGTGGCCGTCATGGATCCCGACTCCATGACACTCGCGGTGCACGAAGAGAGCGATGGCCCTTCGTGCGCGGCGTGTAACAGCGTCACGTGTGCCGACTCCAGCCTGCAGAGGCAGCTGGACCCGAGAACAGCGGAAGAGCAGGGGCTCTCGCACGAGAACGAGGCGGTCGAGCAGGGGCTCCCGCATGTGAACGAGGCGGTCGAGCAGCGGCTTCCGCATGCCAACGAGACGGTCGAGCAGCGGCTCCCGCACGCGAACAAAACGGTCGAGCAGGGCTCCCGCATGAGGACGTCGTGGCCGGGCAGCGGCCCCCACGACAGGCGACGCCGAAGCGGCGCAAGCAGAAGAACTGCCTTGGTCCCCGCTCCAACCATGCTTCGGACAGCAAAGATGATGAGTCCGACGTTGAGGTGCTCAACGTCATTGAGCACTCGGGCACCGAGTACCATCAGCGTCAGCTCCGCGTCGCTAACCCTCCCACGGGTGCTGCGGCGCTTACCAAGCTCCCAAGCATGTCCTGGAAGCGATTCCTGAAGGACCTCAAGCGCGGTGAGATCGAGCAGGTCTGCGTTCTCATGGCCGAGGATCTTTCTGCCGACGTGCCACCTGACGCCACGGTCAACGCCGTCGCTTCTTCTGTCAGCGATACGCCGGGCAAGCACGAGCGACCTGAAGGTGCTGAACCCAAGTCAGCACGCGAAGATCGCTTTGCTTCCCAGTCCTGGGAGGCGCTGCAGGCCTCGGGCAACCCCGTGTATGCGCTGGCTCGCAAGTACGAAGACGTGTTTCCGGAGAAGATCCCGGCTACACTCCCCGCTGATCGCGGTGTGCAGCACGAGATCGACCTGGAGCCAGGCGCGAAGTGCGCGTGACGCGGCAGTGGCCGCTTCCTCGGGATCAGGTGCAGGCCATTGATGACTTCTTCTAGGGCCGACGTCAAGCTGGACACGTGCGGGAGAGCGTCTCCCCGCACTCGAGTCCGACCTTCTGTGTGAAGAAGGCCACAGGGGGGTGGCGGATCGTCCACGCCTTCAACAAGCTGAACGACGTGACGATTCCAGCTCAAACCCTGATCCCGCGCAAGGACATCATCCTCGACTCGATGGCAGGCAGCGAGGTCTACAGCGCCATCGACCTGACCGATGGCTTCTACCAGATTCTCATGCGTGAGAGCGACGTGCCTCTCACAGCGGTGAACACACCGAGCGGCATGCTATGGGAATGGCTGGTCATGCCGCAAGGGCTGAAGAACGCCCCTGACACCTTCAACCGGATGGTGTCGCAGGTACTTCGACCGCTTCGAGACTTCGCTCCAAGCTACTTCGACGACATCTTCGTGCACAGCAAGGCAGAGCCAGGTCGCTCTGCCATCGATGTCCATCTTGACCAGCTTCGATGCGTGTTCGAGACAATGCGTACAAACAAGTTGTACGCGAACCTGCGCAAGTGCGTGTTCGTCGCACCCGAGATTCCGGTGCTCGGCTGCTACGTCAGCAAGGCTGGTGTCCGTGCTGACCCTGAAAAGATCTCGTCGATCTGTTCCTGGCCGATACCCAGAAACGTTAAGGAAGCCCGACAATGGCTCGGGCTTGCCAACTATCTGCACAAGTACACGAAGAACTTCGCGGCGATAGTGCGACCCCTCTCTCAGCTACTCAAGAAGGACGCTGAATGGTCCTGGACTTCGGTGGAACAGACGGCGTTCGACGCCGTCAAGAAGAGCATGGCGTCAGCGCCAGTGTTGGCGCTCCCGAACCACGACAAGGCCTTCCACGTCGTGTGCGATGCGAGCAATTTACCCATCGGATGCGCGCTCATGCAGTTCGACGACGAAGGTCGTGAACGCGTCGTGAGCTACCAGTCACGACAGCTGAAGCCTGCGGAGCGGAATTACCCGGTCCATGACAAGGAACTGCTAGCGATGCCCTATGTCTTGATCAAGTTCCGAGTCTACCTCTCGAGCGAGCAGACATTCGCGCTGTACACCGACCATGCCTCGCTGCGGACGGCCACGAAGAGTCCGCATCTGTCACAGCGCATGGCGCGGTGGCTATCGTTCTTCGCCGAGTACAATTTCGTCGTACACTACAAGCCTGGCAAGTCGAACATCCTCGCCGACGCGCTTTCGCGCCGGCCTGATTATGATCCGCGTTCGGACTCGTTTCCGGTGGTCGACGCTGACGACGACGAAGATTGCGCGGTGTGTGTCGCGTCGGGCGTCAACACGGTTTCGATGCACGCTGTCGGCACGTTGCGACAGCAGATCGCGGCCGCGTACGAGGCGGATGCGTTCTATTCTGGTGTCATCGACTACCTCCGCGACCCGTCTGACAAGGCGCTGCGCCGCCTGACAGCTCCAATGCGCGCGTCTTTTGCGCGCTACAGCTTCGACGGTGAGGTGCTGTCGTACAGTGTCGATCGCGAAGACTCCCCTTGGGTCGTCGTACCATGCGACGACAACGTCCGCGCGCATCTTCTACACGAATACCATGACAGTCCAAGCGGCGGCCACCTCGGCCGCGAGAAGACCTACGTCGCGCTTTCGCGCGACTTCAACTGGCCCCACATGTACAAGTGGGTCCGCAAGTGGGTGCGCTCCTGCGAGGCATGTCAGCGTGTGAAGCCGGCACCCTCGTCGCAGGCGCCCCCGCGCCCCCTACCTGTGGCTGCTGACGCGTGGTCATCCGTCAGCATGGACTTCATCTTCGGGCTGCCAGCCGACGCCCGCAATCGCACGGGCGTCCACGTGTTCGTCGATCGCTTCAGCAAGATGGTGCATCTTGCTCCGGTCCCCGCGATTGTGACGGCGGAAGAGTCCGCCGCGATCTTCGTCGACATCGTGTTCCGACATCATGGTTTACCGTCTGACATCGTGTCAGACCGCGATCCGCGCTTCACTTCAGCCTTCTGGACTCGCCAATTTCAATTATTCTGCACGCGGCTGCGTATGTCCACAGCCGCTCATCCAGAGACCGACGGACAGACAGAGCGCGCGAATCGCGTGGTCGAAGACGTGCTTCGCAGCTACGCCACCTCGTACGCGTCATGGAGTGAGTTCCTGCCCATGGTTGAGTTCGCACTGAACAATTCAGTGCACGCGTCGACGGGATTGACGCCGTTCTACGTCAACAACGCGCGCCATCCGCGCGTTCCGGCTACTCTAGCTGTGGCAACTCCCACAGCAGCGCGTGATTCTCAGTCTGGTGGGGGAGGGACCCCGCCTATGGCGGCGTCGAAGGAGATCTTCGGCTCAAGTGGCTTCGGTTCAGTGACGACCCAAGCATCAACGCGCTGACTCATCCTTCGGGTCCGACGATACATCGGATCCGACTGATGTATCAGGTCCGACTGATATCTCAGGATCAGACGGTCCATCGGGTTCGTCGCGGGCAATGTCGCTCCCCGTGCCGCGAGATCCAGTGACTGGCTCGGCTTCCCCAGTGGCGAACTTCGAGCCCAACGAGCTGCCAGCAGCGGATGAACCCGCTGCGTTCCCGGACTTCGTACTGCAGCGGCAGTCGATAGTCCGCTACGTGCGCGACGCCATCGCCATGGCTGTCGACAAGCAGAAGGAGAACGCGGACAAGCGCGGTCGAAAAGAACATGGAAAAGTTCAAGGTTGGCGAGCGTGTACTACTCTCGGTCACGGGTATTACAGCTCACGCCGTGACGAACTTGGGAGCAAACAAGTTGCTCTTGCGCTACAGTGGCCCGTTCAAAATCGTTGCCAATCTCGGCGACGCTTACACGCTCAACATACCTACGGCTATGCGACTCCATTCTACGTTCTACGTCGGCCGGCTCAAGCGGTACCACCCGGCGACGATCCCGAGCGAGGAGTCGCAGCGTCCGACTGCGATGGAGCGGGAGCCTTCTCTTCCTGCTCATCCGGCTCATCTTGCGTCGACCTCGGTTCATAGCGACGCCGTTCGCGCTTTCTTCGACGCCGGCTGCTCCGGCTCCCAGCCCACGGCCTTGCGCATCGCGACGAACTGACGCTTGTACGCGTCGTGCGACTGCTTAATCTCCAGCAGTCGCTGCTCCTGTGGAGCGACTTCATCTCGAAGGCGTTCAGCCTCCTGCTCGGCATCCAGAGCGCGATCCTTCGTGCTGTCAACCTCGGTCGTCAGAAGAGTCAGGCGCTCGAGATTGTCCGGCGCCACCGGCGCTGGCGGCGCCTCGTTCGCCACAGCAGCACGCGGCGGGCCCATATCCGGCTCCTGACGCCCTTGAGCACGCGGTGGCGTCTGCGGATCGGCCACCGGCGTCGGCGCTGGCATTTCCCGGTCAGCACCCCAGCTCCCCGAGCGTCCTGGCGCGGCTATCATGACGAATAGTCGTCAGCGTGACGACGGCGCGGCTCCCACGACGAGCGGTTTTCAACGCAACGGCCCTCCGCCGCTGACGGATAGCGCTGGAACGCAGCGCTGGATCGTGGATCATCTCGTGGAGCACCGCGATCCCACTCCGAGTACGCGCGGCGCTCATCACCGCGCCAGTACCACTCCGAACTCCCGCGAGTATCGCGTCCGCTGGCTTGGCTTCGCTCCCAGTGATGATACATGGGAGCCTCGGACCAACCTGCAGCTTGACGTTCCGGATATCGTGGCTGCATACGAGGCTGCGCTTGCTCAGGCTCCGGCGCACGCAGCGTCATCCACTCCCGCGGCGCTTCGATCGGATCTGCCGCACGCGCAGGCGCGGGTTTATCACCTGCGCGCCTAGCCTGGTCGAGCGCACGCTCGTACCAGCCGATGAGACGACGGATCTCGTCTCCAAGAGGAGCAACTGCGACATCGTCTCTCCAATCTTCAGCCGACGGTCGACGCGTGCCCGGCCAACAGTGCAGGCACTTCTCCATCATGTTCACGAAGCAGTACCGGTCTTCGTCCCAGCCCGTGTTGTGAAGGTGCTGGCGCAGTATGCCCAGACCATATCGACTGCGCGCTGACTCGCGCTGTCTCAAGACTGCGGCGAAGTCCGGCTCGACGTTCCAGCGGCGGATGAAGGCGTTCCACGACAGCCGCAGCGAGTCTTCGCGGGCTCCTTCGACTGGCTTGCCGCGCGAGGCGCGGAAGCGGCGAAACTGCTCGCGCATCTCCTGCTCTGGCGCGGGGTTCACCGCGCCGCTGATGTCGTAGAGCTCCCAGCGCGCCAACTCGGTCTGGATGCCCTCGCGGGCGCTTGCCGTGTTCCTCTCCGTCGCCATCTCCATTGCTTGCGCGCGCGAGGCCGATTGTGTTGTGAGGCCTCGCTCGCGTCGAAAGCTCTCGTCGCTGTGAGAACGTGCGCGGGCGCACGTTCGAGAAGGCGTTGATGCCGACGTTCAGCCATCATTGGCCCCGTGTCCCCGTCGTCTCGTCCTGGGATCTGTAGCCGTAGCCTCCTCTTGTCTTTCTTTTCCTTTGCGTTTTCTCTTTAGCAGACGGGTGTCTGCTACCTCAAGTGGGGGGTGATGTAACGGGACGATCTCCCGTTACAAAAGTAGGTAGAAGTCACAGTCCAACTAGGCTGTGACTTGGCACTCTGTCATTGGACAGAAGTCGCCCTTTAGTATGCATATTGGCCAGTAAGCGTGCAGCACCTCAACCGATGGCTAGCAGCTAAGCTCGGCTTAAGTACGGTTTTGCGACAGTACTTTAATATCACCCAGTCAATTTTGCTTATAATTCCACGTGTCTTGGCCTAGCGTCCAAGACATTGCTTCCTCAACACAACAGCGAAAGCTTACGTATCGGTTGCCTTTGGCCCCGTTACTGGACCCGTCGTGGACTTCGAGAGGCTAGCGAGCGCAGACGGCCCGCGTAACTTGACGACTATGTGGTGAATGCTGTACAAGCTACATCACGTGTGCTGGATCAAAATGGGAAGCCTATCCGAGGAAGTGATGTCCGGATCCCGCAGAACCGTCGTGAGATGCTGCGATCAAAGTGTAAGGAGTTCTTCCTCATGGCAGAGATGGAAGAGATGGCGGCCCTCAAGGCAAAGGGGGTTATCCAGGAGATCCCAAGCGAGGAGGTGCCAAAGGACGCACTCCCTATCAAGACCATGTGGGTCTATGCCGTGAAAACCGATCACCAAGGATATGTGATCAGGTTCAAGGCACGTATCGTGGCACTGGGAAACTATCAACGTCCCGGAGTTGACTTTCGCGAGACGTTTGCCCCGGTGGCAAGGATGTCGTCGTTCCGATTGCTGCTGGCACTAGCGGCGAGGCTCAGATTGAAAGTGTACGGCGGTGATATCAACACCGCGTACCTGAACGCCTGGCTGAGAATCCGCCAGTACTTGCGCTCAATCGACGGGTACCCATGTGAAATTAATGGGAACATGTACGTCGTTCTCAAAGCACTGTATGGGCTGCATCAGTCCGGAAGGGAGTGGAATTCGGAGTTGGAAGAATGGCTTCGTGAGCATGGCTTCGAGCAGTCTCTGACTGAACCCTGCTTGTACTACCGCTTCGATGGGGACACGATCATATACGTGCTCGTCTACGTTGACGACATATTGGTCGCTACCAACAACGAGCAGTGCAAGGTGGAGTTGTTCGAAGAGCTGGACAAGGCGTACGGCATCAAGGACCAAGGATTGCTGAAGGAATATCTCGGAATCGAGGTAGAGCAGACGGCAGCGCACATCAAGATTGGACAGAGCAAGTATGCAAGAGAAATCCTTGAGAGGTTTGGCTACTCGGAGGCGCACGCTGTCGGGAATCCGATGGAGGTGAATGCTCGCCTTGCCCCTACTGGTGAGGATGAGGAAGTGAACTCTGAGTTCCCTTACCGAGAAGCCATTGGAATGCTCATGTACTTGACTACGAGCACAAGACCTGATATGGCGTTTGCACTGAGCCAGTTGAGTCGCTTTGTAGCGCGGCCCTCGGCAAAGCACGTTGGAACTGTGAAGCGAGTGCTGCGTTAACGATCGACTATGGAATCACGTACGCCAGACAGCAAAAGGCAAGTAGTGCAGTCGAGCTGCAAGGCTTTTGCGATAGTGACTGGGCCAACGACCCAGAGCAAAGGAAGAGCACTACTGGATTCGTCTACGAGCTGTCAGGTGGAGCTATCGCGTGGATGTCGAGACGACAATCGATCATTGCGTTGTCGACAGCCGAGGCCGAGTACGTGGCCGCGTGCGAGGCGACCATGGAAGCGCTGGCGATGAGGAACATCTTGCAGGAGATCCTCCCGAGCAACTCGATCAAGTTGCAGCTCGGCATTGCCAGTCAGGCTGCGTACGTGATGGCCACGAACCCCACATACAGCCGTCGAACTCGGCACATTGAATTGAGATGGCACTATGTGTGCGAGCAAGTGGAGAGAGGAGCCATCACGTTGCACAAGGTGAAGGGAGAGGACAATCCCGCCGACACGTTCACCAAGGCTTTGGAGAAGAAACGCCTCAAGCGACTGCTGCAGGACATCGGAGTAGGTGCTGCTCATTAAGTCGAAGAGCAAGCTTCGAGGAGGGCGTGTTGGAAAGCACCGAGGCCTGGAAATGGGAAGAGGCTGAGAGCTGGGAAACGGCTTCGAAGCCGAGAGAACAGGTCTCTTCATGAGAACGGGCTTGAACCCGTAAATGTTGGTAGGAGGCTGTTGAGGCAGCTCACTAACGATCAATGCATTTAGTCTTCATTTTCATCGGTGGCGAACAAGTGCGCCTGGAACTGGTGCAGGTTCCATCACCTGAACAATGCGGTGGTGCACGATGGAGAAGAATAGCGCTTCGGAGGATTCATGTTCGGCGCTCGTGATGCAAGTAACGAGGAAAAAGATAATAATAGAAATTTTCTTCAAGCACTCAACGACACACAAAATGGTTCAGTAGCTGGGGAGTTTGACCGACCTGCAAAAGCACTTGCCGGACAAATAGCTCGAGCTGGTATAGCAGGATGCGTGGTTGGTTACTGATTACTTTTTAGGATTTTTAGTAAAACATAAAAAATAAAACTGACGAACTGCAAACCCCGCGGGCAAACAGCCCGCAAACCAGTTTTGACAGAGTCCATTCGGTTGTCGCTTTTGATGAGCACATTACTGTCGCATATCGTGGCTATGATTTCTCTTGTGTCGGCGATAAGTTTCCTCGCGATAACGACGTCGGCTTCAAGTGTCGAAAATCTACGACATACTTCGAAGTATAAGTTCTTCGCATCCTGCACCTTTATCTAGGTGCAGGCAGCACCTTTCAGAGGTGAATCTAATGTTACTATTTGAGTGATATCGTTACCTCTAGCAGCTTTATGGCGTCTGACTCTTCGTCCGGGGTGCTCAATACGCAAACTTCATCGGAACGCAGCACGCTGAAGCCGAGAAAGCCGCTGCTACACCGTTCACCCTAATTAGTCGTGTGACCTAAATATTTTGATAACCATCCCACAGGTTTTAAAAATATTATTAAAATAATTTTATCCTACTACCTGATATCACAAAATGGACCGGAGCAAATCTCGGCGAGTAGATTTGCGTACAGTAGCGTATTTTGGTTTCCCTACAGTTTTCAGTATGAAATTGCCTTTCAGTCGTATCCGGTAAATAGTCGTGCCAGGGTGAACGGTGTGTATTAATAACTGCAAGAGGATGCATGCCACCGTTTCGAAGCTGCGATCGAGTGGAGAAATGATTTATCATCTAATGCTAGCATCCTCATCGTGGTGAGGCGTCAGTCGCAATTCAAATCTAGGGCGCAAACCAACTCTGAAGTGTCATCGATCGCACTTCCCATCGCACCAACGATGGCACAGTTGAGCTTGACCATCTTCTTTCAAGGCGGCCGATTCTACACCGTTTTCGTATAAAACGACTAGAAAATCTGATGGATGCAACGTATCGTTTCAAGTCCCGCATTCAAGTTGAAGTGACCTGTTTTAGTCCAAATTTGTTTTTTTGTGTCAACCCATTTGCCCTTTTTTGCTGGTCGCCATTCATCAAAGGAGCTGCGGAATGCGCTGCCACTACGAGGTGCTGGCCGTCGCGCGCGACGCGTCGGCGGTGGAGATCAAGAAGGCCTTCCGCCTGCAAGCTCTACGGTGGCACCCGGACAAGCACCAGCGGAATGGCATCTCGAGCGAGGAGGCCACAGAGCAGTTCCAGACCATCCAGAACGCCTACGAGGTGCTGAGCGACCCGCACGAGAAGAAATGGTACGACGAGCATCGCGAGCAGATTTTGCGCGGCGGAGACGGCAACGACGACGACGAGGAAGCGGACGAGCTCAACCTGTTCCGGTACTTCAGCGCTTCGGTCTATTCGGGTTTCGGCTCGGACGACAAGAGCTTCTACTCCGTGTATGGGAAGCTCTTCACCAAGGTGGGTTTATTGCAGTTATTGTCATATTTGCAATTTGAATTATGTGCTAATTGGTATTTTGTGTGTGGACAGATTGATGAGGTGGACATTGAAGGTGGAGATGGTTCGAGGACGGACGCTGCGCCGGGGCTTGGCAACGCGAAAACGTCGATGGACGACGTCAACGACTTCTACCAGCACTGGAAGAGCTACACGACGCAGCGCAGTTTTGCGTGGGTGGACGAGTACAAGACGACGGACGCACCGACGCGAATGGTGAGGCGCGCGATGGAGAAGGAGAACAAGAAGCTGCGGGATGCGGAGAAAAAGGCCTTCACGACGGAAGTGCGCGAGCTCGTGGACTTCGTGTGTCGTCGGGATCCGCGCGTACAGGCAATCCAGAAGCAAAAGGAAAAGGAGAAGGAACAACGGCGCGTTAAGGACGAGGCTAAACGACGTGAGAAGCAGGCAGCGTTTGATGCTGAAAAACGCGCCTTTCAGGAGCAACAGCAGAAGCTCTGGGCCGACAGTGAGACTAGCCGTGTGGCGGACAGACACATTGAGCAAGAACTGGAGAAGCTCCGCAAGAAGATGGACGCAGACGTGCTTGTCTGTGACTTGTGCAACAAGACCTTCAAGTCCACGAAGCAGCTGCAGAACCACGTGACATCGAAGAAACACCGCGAAAAGGAGGAAGAGCTGGGCATTTTCAGCGACCTCAGTGTTCTGGATGATGAGATGGATCGAGCGTTGCAGGAGGAGCTCATCGCTCTTGGGAAGGTGAAGCGTGGCGAAGGCGAGGAGGACAACACACCCTCGAAGCAGTCGGAGGAAGATGACGAGCAGGATGCCGATGAAGTCGATCTGGAGCAGCAGCAAGCAGACGAAGACGCCGCTCTAAAGAAGGCGGAGGCTGAGCGTGTGCGGCTGGAGAAGGAGGAGAAGGCTGCTGAGAAGCGTCGAGAACGCAAGGAAATGCGCAAGAACAAGAAGAAGGAGAACGTCGAAAAGATCGTGAGCAGTGCGCGCTCGAAAAAGGAGCAGAATGAAGAGGAGGAAGAGCAACGTGGCCGCGGAAAGAAGGGCAAGAAGCGAAGATAGAGCTTCTACCAATTCAAGCGCTACTGATGCGGTGTACTTGTCTAGCTGCTCTGGTTTTATGGTTATGAGGACTGCTTTCGTAGAGCTGTGGCGCAGTCTTCGCATACGGGCATCCACTTGGACGCTGTACACTTCGTTACTGCTGGTGCTGTTCTGCAGTTGGAGCAGTAGATCACGGCTTCCTCCAGGCTCTGCGTGGTGGGTTTTGACGCCGTGTGCTCTTCGACCGACGGCTTGTCATGCGTACGCATTTGCACGAGTTCGCGCTCTTCTTTATAGCGTGAAACTCGAGCACGTTGCTGATCTCGCCGTTGCTGATCGAGCTTCTTTTTCAGGGCAAGATCGCGCTGGACGCGTTCATGAAGAGTGTCGAAGTCGTTGTGAACCTGGTCAAAGAGCCACTGGAGACCTCCTTCAAGGCGATCGTCGGCAACGCCTCCGTTAACCGCTGGCTTGGCAATACAGGACACGATCTGTGAGTTGGGGAACTTGCTGAGACGCAGCAGATTCTGCATCTCGAGCTCTGCGATTGCGTCTGACTGGTCCCGCTTGTTGGCAAAGCTGCACAACGTCGGTATGATGAGTAAATTTTGGCTTCATGAAATGCAACATAGAGTTTCTACGCGTACATGAGCAGTGGCTTGCCAGTCATTAGCTCGTTTGCCATGGATTCCTCCATCACGTTGGCAGCCTGAAGCACTGCGTTTTCGCTTGAAGAGTCGACCACGAAGATGACTCCGTGAACCTGGAACACCAAACCCAGGAGTTTCAGTATCAATGCAGTCAAGCAAAAGCACACGGCTGAGAACTTACGTCTGCGTAGTATTCCGTCCAGACGTTGCGAAATGTTGGGCCACCGCCAAGGTCGTAGAACGTAGCAGATCCTGTCTCCGTCTGAAACAGGGCAGATGTGAAGCCTGCACTAGGCACGTGCTCCTTCTCCAGGTCGCCCTGCAACGTGGACAGCAGTGTGGTTTTCCCTGCTCCGTCGATTCCGATGATCAACAGGACGATATCCATCATGCGGGTGAGCTGCGGCTTCTCCTGGTTGTCTTCAGGTGCGCAATTCGCTGCAGTTGCTGCGTCTGGCGTTGGGAGTTTCTTTAAACACATGTAGTGGACATTGCTCTCGGTCTTGCCGTCATCGTACAACACCGTGAAGCCTCCGTTGTTGTCGATGTCGGTGATAGTCCCAGGAAAGAACCTTGGTCTACCTTTATATCGACACAAAACGCGCTCGTTCACCTCGAACTGAACGTCGACGTCCAGTTGGTTTGACGTTTGCTCAGGGCTGCCGTTGATCTCGATCACAATACGAGCAGCAACGACGTCTCTGATGAAGTCTGAACAAATGCACCAAGTCAGGATATATGGGGTGTAAAGTAATGGTCATGCTAAGCTCACCTTTGACGGAGTTGGGTTTCTCGCGTAAAATCTGCTTGGCGAGGTCATCCATGACGGGGATCACGCTAGTGGACATGAAGTCCGCCATTTTGCGGCGATTTGTGAGCTTTTTGGCGTAGCCAACGCTGCGCGGACGGTGTGCAAAGCGGTCGGCCTTCTGTTCGTCCACGAAGTCGTGAATGAAGTGATAGACGCTCTCCGGCTGGTAGAGCAGCAACGACTCAATGAGCGGCATCAGGACCGGGTCCACGCATCGACGAAGGTACTCGTGCTCGCTCTCGGCAGCTTTTCGAGGCGTGCCTGAATCCAGGAAGGTCGGTCAGGATGAGTAAGTACATGTAGCAATTACCTACACGGTGACGCACCGGGGATTCTGCGAGGTGTTGTCTTGGTGACTTCACGGAGCCTACGAGCGCTCATGCTCAACGCAATGCGTTGCTAGTTCTACTGGATGTTGGTGTTGTGTGCTCTCTTTCACAGGTGGGGTCAATCCATGTGAACAGCTTGCAGGCGAAAATAGCGGAGCCATGTCTAATAGTGATTGATGCACAATTTGGGCTCCGAAACGTATCAAGTCTGCCAGGCTGCAAACCAAAGGCGAGCCGATTCGTGCACGATGAGACTATCCGACCAAGTCAGCGAAATTGTCAGCCTCGAAGTGGTCCTGGTCGCGATTGCTTAACAGTCACACGTGCCTTGCTGATCGTAGTCTCAAGGCGATCCAGCCGACGTCCACAAACGAGGAGGACAGCTTGCTTGTGCTGCCCATGCCGTATTGCATTTGTGCTGCAGCTCGGAAAACAGCAGCAAGTTCTGGAGCGACAAGGTTCCGCTGGTGCTCGTGTGGCAAGCGCCGCCTTTGACGCGCGGTAACGATCGAGCACAAGGTCATCATTACCTCGCTTCAACTGCACGAAACGCATCGACTCTGCCCGGAATGGTCCACGCTTTTCAATCGAGCACCCGTTGCTCAATTGTTCAGCAAGGTCTCTTCCAAGAGCCAATTGTTCTGCCAGCAATGTCTCTTCCAAGAGCCGACGAAGATGAAGCGAGACTTACATGTTCAACCTCGCTCAAAAGTAACGGCTCCAATAGTAAGCTCAAGTCATTTTCGGTTACGCCAATTTACACCAATCAGATCCATTATCAGACGCCATTTCCACCAATGGTCACGTTTTGGCGACTTTTCGAGCCGAAATCCGGCTCGAAATCACTGGCTTGACGACCCGGCTATGGGCACAGTGGGACATTTGTGGACCGATTGCATGTTGTCAACGTGCACGGAACTGGTGCTGCTGAGGAGGAGCGCCCACAACGCCTTCCAGCCCTGCTCCACTCGCTCACGTGGCGAGAACCGCTTCTTGTCGGTGAGGAGGCCAGTTGCAGTCGCGAATTACTAGAAATGTGGAGGCACCTAACGCCGTTTTGAGCAGGTCCAGAGGGACGCAAGACTCTCCACCCACGGCAGGCACGCTCAGCGTTCAGACTCCTTCTAGCGAGCTCGCGAGCAGTTGCAACATATGAAGAGCGCGTGGAATTTTGCAGCGTTCGCATCGGCGGCGGCGGCGGTAGCTGCTGCAGACGAAGTCTGCACTCGCCCCGCGCGAAATACGCTCACGAGCCACTGCTTCGGCGCGTGCAGCTCGTCGCTCTGCGTCAACTACGCGCCGTCGAGCGCCGAGGACCGCACCAAGCAGAGCAACGATGGCAGCTTCTTGTACCGCGGATGCGCGACGGTCAGCATTCCCACGTGCAAGCAGAACGTCACATCGGGGGACTGCGAGGTGCAGTGTCTCGTGGACGCACCCGAGAGATGGAGCTCGTCGCAGTGGACGCTCACGATCGCGCAGCCGCAAAGCGACAAGGCCGACACCGCCGTCTTCCAGAATATCGACCACTTGACGCTGCCGACGACACTGCAGAATCTGTAAGAAGAGTTTTCTCGTTGAAACGATGATGCTACGTGGCAGATTTACTGACAAGAATGATTTGGTGGCGTTGTGGTTTACAGAACGATCGTTGGTGCAACAGCGAGTTCTCAGATCAGAGTGCAGCTCTCGTTTTCGTCCGACGCTTTCCTCACTGGTGAAGCGCTTCAGCAAATGTACGTGTGCTTGTCTGCTGTGGATTCCAGAACGTTTGGACTGATGTTCTTGTCGTTTGCTTCGACGCCGTTTAGTATCATCTCGGACGTTCATATCGGAGATATGCTCACGAATATTTTCCCGGAATCACTTCAGACGCTGTAAGTCATGAACTCGAATGCATTTGCCTCTGCTTTCGACTTGTGCTAACTTCTTGTTCTCTTCAGTGTTATTCAGCGATCGCAGCTCACGCAGTTTGATCCTCGGGGCCCACACGCATTTACGTCCGTGTCGACTTTGTACGGTCTTCTATCTGCTGTAGTTCCAATGCGATGGTAAGACTAATTGTCGTTGTTTGGCTTCTGCAGAGACCTCAGCGACAACCAGCTCTCGGACATCCCCACCATTATTTATGAAATGCGCAACCTGTCGGCGCTGTATCTGCAAGGCAACATTATCTCGGACGCCCACGTGACGCTGCCACAGCTCCAGTATCTACAGGAACTTCCCGTGTTCGAAGCCAATTTAACAGTCAACGGAAGCTGCTCTGCTGGCTACGAAGCAGTATCCTGGGCTGACAAGAGTGTTTGCTTCACAACTGGCGACGGACTTGGCAGTATCAACAGCTCCGGCTCAAACGAAAAGAGCACGAGATCAACGGCTAGCGAGAGCAACAGCACTTCTGTCGGGCTCGTCGTAGTATTGGGCCTCGCGCTCTTTTCAGTTCTAGCAGTCGTCGGTGGCGTTGTGTTTCTACGGAAGTGGAAGCAGAAGACAGCACAGCAGCAGCATGAGTCCATCATAACAGCGGATGGAAAGGTCAAGGCGAACCTGCGTACCTTGCGGTCTCGAATGGGAATGCTGAATGGAACGATGCAGACCACGGAGCTTGAAGAATCTCTCAACGAGTATCACACCAGTGGTGGGCTGCGCAAGGCTGCCTTCAAGGAGATTCCGGCCTCAGATATGGTCTTGTTGAATCAGTTGTCCGCATCGGGCCCCGTGACGGTCGTGCTAGCGGAACATCGATCTCGTTTAGTGCTGGTAACAAAGCTCCAGACAAGCGATGACGACGTGGAGGCAGCTCTGGATATGGTCCCAATCCTCTCACAAATGCGCCACCCACAGCTTCTCTCCATCTCGGGGCTTGTGTGGGATGAAAGACATGCGATGACTGCGGTTTGCGAGTACATGACGCTGGGGACGCTAGAGGCGTACTTACGGAGCTCTAGATCGCAGCTGAACTGGAAGAACTTCAAGATGAAAGCGGCCGCTGAAATTGCTCGAGGACTCATGTATCTGCACAGCCAGCACCAGGTCACGTACGATGGGCTTAACGGCAAAACGGTGTTCGTCGATCCCGACAAGGGTTGCAAGCTCAATCCCTTGCTGGCAGCCCTCCCGACGGATGAATTATCGCCGTACAGCTGCCAGTCTTACTACCGCCACTGCGACTCGACTTCCAAGGCGTTTTTCGCGCCAGAGATTCTGATCGGTGAGCCTTCTCGATCGTCTTCAGACATGTACGCGTTTGGTGTGCTGCTCGCCCATTTGGATACGTGCCAGACTGCAGATGAAATGATCCGAAGCTCGTGGAGAATGCGCACACAAATTGGCGACTCCGACTCGAACAATGGAACGATTCTGTCGACGGACGGCACGGTGGTGTCCACGACTATTACTGATCCTGACGACTCGCGCCGACGCACCACGCAGCTTGAAAGCTTGCCAAGCTCCAACAGCTCGCGCACTCTGAATAGTACGCGCAGCCATGCACTGGAGGAGAACCGACGACGAACCACGCCTCTGATGGGCGCTCACAGCAGCGACGACACCAGCTTCTCGGGCATGTTCACGTTTACTCCCGAGTGTCCGATCATGGTTCGAGAATTGGCTGGCGCATGTCTTCAATACGATCCGTCACTACGCCCCAGTGCGTCCTACATTGCGGCAATGCTGCACATTTAGGCAAAAACTATATAGTATACATAAAACCTCAAAAACGTACAATACTCATCAATTTGAATGATGTTCTTTTGTCATAGTGGGAAAGTATCTGTCGGGACGTGGCGTCGCCAGTTCCATTCTTCATGTCTTCTCCCATCAATCAAAAGTGCTGCCTATGCATGGAATCCAAGGCTCATTCACGAAAGTTCCCGCCATGAGGCCGTATCGACAGCGACCTGCTTCACATCTTCAGCCACGCCCTAGTGGATCACTATTAGCTCGGGAGAACGGGAATGCTGAAGCTGCCACCAACTCGTGTGTCATTTGCCTCGAGAGTATGGAGAAGAGCATGGCAGCACTGTCATGCGGCCACGTCTTTCATCACGCATGCATCGAACAAGCCCTCGCAAGCAGCAAGTTTTGCCCAGTTTGCCGGCACCCGAGCACGAGCTCAATCGGTCTGTTCTTGTCCTTCGACTCAGACGCGATGCACTCAGCAAAACGTGCTCGGATTGATTTGAACCACGACAGCCTTAACGAGCGGGTTGCGACTGCCTCGCGTCTACCGGAGCGGCTGAAGGAGATGCGAAGCCTGCTGGACCAGGCGAACGAGATTCAGTTCTTTTCGTCCTGGCTGCAGAGCACCCTGGACGAGAGCACGCGTCGACTACAATCTATCCAGCGCGAGTTGGATAGGGCGAACGCGGAGTTGAAGACGGCACGGCGGATCGGTAAGACGGCTCTTGATCTCTTTGCATTGCTAGAGGATACTGGCTTATGCTGTGTTACGGATGTTTGCTGCAGTGGACCAGAGCTACGCGAAGGCCAGCGCTGCTATGCAGGCCAAAGAGACGTTCGAGCGCAAGGTGGTCACCTCAGCGAGCCGGTTGCTGGACAAGGTGGTCGGGCGGCAGCACACCACGCGGTGCTCGAGGTGCGCGGCCGAATGGGGCGAGATGAAGCGCGTTGCGCAGGAATTCTCCACAGCGGTGAGCGGTTCCGTGGCTCCACGGGCTTGTTGTTGCGTCCGCCACGCTGCCAGGACGCCGCCGATGACTTTATCGTCGTCGTTGCCGCGCCCACCTCGATCGACGCGACGTCGGCCGGTCTACGACGTTTGAAGATCGCTCGAGGGAAACTCGCGGCTCTGCTCGAAGCAAATCTCGTTTCTCACGGAGTGGCGTGCTGCCCGTGCAGCTACCAGCAGGCACGGCAACCCACCAGCGCTTTCAAGCTTGCTCAGTAATATGGTGACGTCAAATGTACTGCTGCGTTTCAAATTCATATTCATGCTCAATTGCCGTGCATTTGCCGCTTGGCGATTCGTCACAATGCGGACGATACAATCCAACGACCCCTCCGTCTTTGCTCGTTTATGCATCTAATGTATATGTACATGTAATCGGGCGCCACTAATGTGTGGGCTACTGCCCGCATCGAAATGCACTGCCGTCTCCTTCCCATCGTGACCTTGAGGGGATTGCTCACATGTCGGCCGGCCGCCGCCACGCAGCACGCTACCTCTCAGCGTCATGTTGCCTTCGAGTCGGAGCCAGCCACGTCAGCCCAGAGACGCGGCGCCACGTCAGACCGCGATCTTGGTGTTTGACTCGGTGTTTGTATCGAGTCGGGATTTCGAAGCGCGGTACTGTACCCACTCTGGATTGGCTGAAAAAACTCCCAATTCTCGCCACCATCCGTTGGGCCCCATACAAAGCGCAAGATGGAGC
The DNA here is from genome assembly GCA_033557995.1 of Phytophthora crassamura. Classification (NCBI taxonomy): domain Eukaryota; phylum Oomycota; class Peronosporomycetes; order Peronosporales; family Peronosporaceae; genus Phytophthora; species Phytophthora crassamura. The sequence goes on from JAUCED010000004.1 coordinate 6,570,773, forward strand.
GTACCGTAGGCGCGCTCAATAACGGAGCCCATCGGCGATCACCAGTGGTTCGACTCCCCAAGTCTTCGGTGCATCGCGGGCTTGTCTCTCGCCGCCCCTTGCACGCGACTTGAGCTCTGGTGCTTCTGGAAGCCTGTCCATTGTTCAGATAACACCCCCGCTGCCCTCAGCTGGCCGTCGGAACAGCACGTGGAGCTCCCCTCCAGCTGTACCAGCCCCCAGTCTAGGAATAAAATACAAACCTGCCGTACAGTACAAGCTCGCCATCCCCTGGGGTCCCTATCTCAAGAAGCCCACCTGTGGATGCTGCTGTACCCAGCGTGCATGAAGAACTCAGCTGAAGACGTCGACATGACCGTAGCCTTCCTCCAGCAACAAGTGGCCGGTACGTCGACCCAAGACGCGGTGCCGACGCTGCCGGCTTTGCAGCTGCAGCAGCTCGCCAATCGCCACCGTCTCGAGGCCATCATGAACACGGACCAAGCGGCGGCGGCGGCGGATTTTGTGGGCCGCGCCACCGCCGTCGCAGCCGCCAGCAAGAGCTCGCTGGCCTTCATTCTCGGCCGCGCGGACGAGGACCAGGCCCCGAGCTTCGGTACGTGGACCAACTGGACGGACTTCTGCTCTGCAGCTCATAGACTGACCGGGTTTGGTGCCTGCAGCGGACCTTTCGATGAGTGGAGCGGACTTGGCCTCGGAGAACCGGACGGCTAACGTGCCGGCCCCCGCGGCGGCCAAGGCGACTGTGAAAAAGTCGCGCATCTGCAAGTTCGAGAACTGCACGCGCTACGTAGTGAACCGCGGACTCTGCATCGGCCACGGCGTGAGTGTGGAGATGAATGTGTTTATGGTGTTGTGGGGTTTGTGATCTAACGGGGCGGAACTCGATCTGATAACAGGGCGGCAAGCGCTGTGCTGTCGTGGGGTGCACGAGCAGTGCAAAAAATTTGGGCGTGTGTTGGAAGCACGGTAAAGTCGACTCGATTGTTGAAAAAGCTGGCTTCATGATTTGCTAACCTTTCATGCACGACACTTGCAGGTGGGTCCACAAAATGCACCGTAATTGGATGTGAGAACCGCGCCAAGTCGCGCGGAGTGTGCTGGTCTCACGGTGGAGGTACGCGGCAATTTTTTTCTTGAAAATGATTTAGATTGTGTTTCTAATTTCGGGATAATTATTGTTTAGGTCGCAAATGCGGCGAAGAAAACTGCACCAAGACGGCGGTCTCCCACGGTCTCTGCTGGGCGCACGGAGGAGGTAAGCTACATGCTTGTTTTTGCCCAGCATATTGGGCCAAGCTGCTTGATACTTACGCGTAGAGTTTCATTCTGCCCCCTTCGCTGGTGTTTATTTATTTGTTGCTGCTCATTTGCTTTTCTCTAGGTAAACGCTGCGTCGTGGAAGGTTGCCGCAAGCCGGCCTACGAGCGCAATGGCAACGTGTGCTCCCTTCACCAAGGCACCCACTTCGGTAATTTGCAGAAACCATTGAAGCGATGATGGTGGCCGCCGCTCCCTTGCGAGCGTGCGCATTAGAGAACCATCGCAGACTTCTTCAAGCATCTCGCAGGCTGGAATCTCGTTGCGGGGGCAAATCAGAGGAGTAGGGAGGCGCGTTGAATATTTATTGTCAAGATAGTTTCACGCACTTCGTAGAAAAAGGCAATCCAATTTTTTCATTGCAATGTGCTGGCGCTTGCAGTTGTCGACAGCAACTTTAGCAACTTTAAACACACCAACGAACTTCGATTTGCTAACGTGTTGCGCGTTGTCATCACTGAAAGAGTTGATCCACGACCACCGAAAAAACGAATTTCGGTGTCAGAGGCAGGAACGTCACCTCTCCAGCTCAAGCAGCGAAATACATGCAATCGACTAACAGGCGAATGACTCGTCTTCCTAAGGTTTCGTCCCGACCATGAGCGGCGTATACACCTGTATATGCCCTTTTTGCCAGGCCAGGCTTGCCACATTGAAACTTGTAATACTCGCTGAAAAAGGTAATGACATTCTGAATGAAGTAGTTTGTTGTTTATACATAAGTGAGTTGAACTTGGTGTGTGGTGGCTACAGTATAAGGGAGGCCTCCCGTGGATTCTGCTTCATGCAGCAGCGTTTGCGCGCAGTTGGCGCGTGACTCAATGAAGAATAAAATAAAATGCGGCGACGACGATGTCTCGCTCCTACTGTCCACTGTGAGCTTACAGCTTCATTGCACCAGTCTTGAGGGCTAATGCCACATCAGCCATTGATGGTCGCCGCGCGGGGTCCTTCTCAAGACAAGCTGCGATGGTCTCTTTCATCACGCCCGAGCAGAGGCAACTCAGACGGAATCCCGTTTTTTTCGCCGTTGGAGAAAGCGCGTCTGATCGCTCCATCGACAGCCTTCGGGCGTTCATCACAGGGGTTTCTCCAGTGTCAATCTCCACCAGCACCACGCCGAATGCGTAGACGTCAGACCTCTCACTTGGCTGCTCGCCACGCAGCACTTCAGGAGCGACGAAGACCTTGCACTCATTGTCCAGCGGCGAAAGCTTCACGTAGTGGAAGATGCTGAACAGGCTGAGCTTCGCGGAAAAGTCCTTATCCAGCAGAATGTTGAACGCATTCAGGCGACCGTGCACGATCTTCTGCTTATGCAGGAACGCCATCGCTTCCGAGATCTGGCGAGCGATGGCGTGCTGCTTCGGTACAGACAACTCGATGGCATTGCTAACCGTGCAGTCACGCAGCGCGCCCTTCTCGACGTACTCAACCACAGCGCAGAGTTCTGTGCCGTCCGCATCCCACATCGCGCCCCGGAAGGCAGCGATACGAGGGTGTTTGAGCTCAAACATGAGTTCGATCTCAGTGACAAAGTCCCGCAGCAGCGCCTTGGATGCCGTGTTACTCTTGATCTTCTTGACGAGCACAGCCTCATGCTTGAACTCGCCCAGCCACAGCTCCGACCGACTGCTCACACGCAGCATTTTGTGAAGAAAGACGTCGTCGTAGGACAACCGGGTCAGCCCAATGTAGCCGTCTGCTACGGAGGCGAGAAGCTCGAAGTCCGAGGTGGTCTGACTCGAGCCATTGGTGGAACGCGGAACGCCCAACTCCATGTACGGGTGATCTGATAGGTCCCCCATGCCGATGGCAATGGACGGCGTGGAGCTGTTCATGAGCTTGGGCTGTTCGTTTCTCCGTCGCCGGCAGCACCACCAGATCGCGAAAACCAGAAGCAGCAGCACGACTGCGCCTAGACAACAACCGATAATGATCCACGTCGTGTGCGACGACGAAGACAACGAATCCCCTTCCGTTGTGGTCGGCACAGTCGTCGACGGCGTCTGGGTGACAGTCGAGTTGGATGGCTCGACGACTTCGTCCGTGCCAACACAAAACGTGAACGATTCGTTCAGAGCACTCTGCACGGCAGTGACTGGGCACACGCTCGTGTTTGTCGTGCCGTCGATCGAGAATATCCGCAGATTCGCGAGGAATGTGAATTGCGTCGCCGTGAGTTCCGACGCGTTAATAGGATTGTCAACAAGCGTCAGGTACTGCAACGTCGACAAGTTGAAGATCACGTCGGGAACAGCTTGGAGCGAGTTGTCATGAAGAAATCTAGGCATCCAAATGTCAGAAAACTTGTCATTCGTAGACAATGAAGTCATGCACTCACAAGGTTGTGATGGCTGGGAAGTTGTCCGCCTCGAGGTCGAAGCTCGTCAAGGCGTTCGACGATAGATCTCTGCATAGAGCCCAGCTTGAGTCAGCAACAAACACGTAAAAGAAGTAGTAATACAGATGGATATCCACGTACAAGACGGTAAGGTTCGCGAAGGATTCGTCTTGGAAGTTGCTGGCCACATCGGAGATGGCGTTGCTGGACAAATTACTGCACAATACCAAGCCAAATGGACACTCAGAACGTTTTACCTTCATCGCAAGAGGCACGGCACTCGGTACGTACATGACTGTGACAGAGTCGCCGGCTATTGCAGCCGTAGGGATCGAGCTTAAAGAGCAGTTGTTGAAGAATCTGTCCACAGTCAGACACAGTGCACAAGTCTCGTCAATCCAAGCTTCCTTTTGTCAAGAACTTGACGTTGACGTACATTCTCCTGACGCTATTGAGCGGTAGGGCGCTGTCCAGTCCGGACAGAGTCAGGTTGCGGAACGTCACCTTGTCGAGCGTCGCGTCGGGCTGGATGTTCATGGACGAAAGCTCGAGCGAGCCAGAGAGCGGGTCTTCGTCCTGCGTGGCCTCCCTGAACGTCAGGTCGGTGACTTGGTCGTCCAGCTGCAACAGCCCCACGCGCTCGAAGGGGCCGGCGCCGGCCGTGTCGTTGCTCTCGGCCGGTTGGAAGACCCACTCGGTGGCGCTCGAGCTGAAGGCGTCGAGGCACAGCGCCGACTGGCCCGAGGACAGCGTGACGCAGTTGGTGTCGTTGACGCAGTTGATGGAGTTGGCCGAGGACTGGCCCACGACCACGCAGGCGCCGTTGCTGCTGCAGCCGCCGTTGCAGCTCGTGGTCAACGTGTTGAGCGTGCCGCTCGTGGCACTGGAATCCGAAGAACTGGCCGCCGCTGCAACGTGCAGCAGCGCCGCCACGCCGAGCAGCAGAGTCCACAGGCGCATTCCCAGGCTGGCTGCAGAGATCGAAAGGAGGAGGTTAGATCGAAGAGGGATGGAAGGGTGCCACACACGTACCGGTGGGCATCTCAAAGGGGAGGATACCTTACTGGGAATGGCTGCACCTCAAGGATGTATCAGATGAGGGTGGGCGTTCCCCAGCGACTCTGATGCTTGGCCTCGAGTCGAAGAGGAGAGGAGAGGGAGGCAATGCAATGCAGCGGCCCGGGCTCTGCCTCCCGCGGACGAGTCCGGGCTCGTTCCTCGCCGAGAAAGCCCATGACGACGTGACGAAGCCATCTTGCGCCGTGTATCGAGCAGACGAGGCGGCGAGGAGATCATCCCACTCTCGGCGTCTGAAGCGACTCTACTGGTCCACGAAAGGACGCATCGCCCTGTCTCTGCGAAATGTTACGTGGGCCACATAAAAGTATCCCTTCATGGTATACCTACACTTTCAATTGCAAGGAACGGAAGGTGTTGCTCCGCCTTGCATGGATGGCTGCGGGTGATACGCCCTAGCGCGAGATAATATATTCTGGACATCGCTCTGAAATGTCCTTATAAGGAGACTGCAGCAGCCACACGGAGCGCTGCACGCCACCAGGGCTGTCGTCCGCTCTGGCTTTTGTGTACAGGTTTTTCTAGTCTTTCCGCAGCCACGTTACAGCGGAGGCGAAGACTTCCAGCGCCTGCCGCCGTGCTAGCGGCAAGTACTTGATATCCAAGATCTGCTTCATCAGGTACAGACTGCTCACCGGGTTCGTGGCGAGGAACGTGTGTCTTGCTTGGTGTTGCAGCGTGCCCAGTAGCTCCACGGCTGCAAGCGGGTGGTCTGTCGCTGCGGCTGCCGCAGTTGTCGTACTGGCACGCGGTAGTGCTACCAGTTGGCACACGAGATCGAGGAGCTCGACGGGTGAGCTGCAGCTGCAGCTGCTCCAGGGCATGGTGGGCTGGCTCGTGTCCATTACGACATTCGGTGTGCGCTGCAGCAAGCGAGCGGCCGTATGCGCGTCCTCCTTGACATAGTTACGCTTGACCTTGGCCACGATCTTGAGGTAGATCGGCTGCACCGTCACCACCACGATCTTGGCGTACACGATGTCATGCAACTCGACCGAGTTCTCGTCCAGCCCGCTGATCTGCGTGAGCTCTGTTACCTTGTGCGTCATGACCTCCTGGTACAGCGCAGACACGCACAAGCGCACACTCGTGAGCGTCGGCCCCACACCCGACACCCACACGTTCTGCTTGAAGTCGAGCCAGAACTTGCGCAGGAACTGCGTCGCGGGCTGGCGGCCGTCCACGAACAGCGCTTCCAGCGCCATCTGCATGCGCTCCCGCATCTCCGGCACAGACACGAGCAGCACGCAGATATCTCTGAATGACACGAAGGACAAACCCGAGTCCTCACTGGGTCCAACGGAGCCTTGCGAGTCAAACTTGCTGGCTGCAAGCGTCGTCGCTGGGGCGCCTCGATTGCTGCCATTCACTGTCACCGACAGCACGAACGACGCCGAAGCGGAGCTCGTGGCGCTCGTTTCGTTCGCCAGGATCTGCTGGGACCGGAGCTGATGGAACCGGGCAGTGGCAAAGTCCATCCGGAGCGTCTGGAAGAAGTGCTGCAGCCGCGTCGTCATTTCTGCCGCTGATTCGGTAGGAACTACCTTGCCGCGTCGAGGTGCCCGACTCGGCCGTGGGGCAGGTTTGAGCTGTGCGTTTTCAAGGACGTTGAGGACCATGTACTGCCGCTCGAGCTTGTCCAGATCTAGCATCTTCTTCGATGTGAAGTAGCTCGTCGAGCGCAGTCGCTCCAACATGACGCCGATGACGCCAATAAATGGGATGATTGAGGCCGAGGACACGTCACTGGAGAGCAACGGCCGCGCGCTTTCCGCGCTCTGCTTGCGGCGTAAGTTCTCGAACCCGCCGGTGTGATCGCAGAGCCGTCGTAGCTCGGAGAGACGCGTTTTGTGCTTGGCGCGAACCTTCTTCCACGTCGTAGGCATCCGTGAGGACATCAGTGGGGTGTCTCCCAGACAGCCGACACAGGCCATGACGAGGTGGAAATTGTTGAGCGGCGGGGCACTCGCGGCCATCGCGATGGAGATGATGTCTTCGATGACCTCGGCGCGTTCCTTGGGCGAGTCTTCGACCAGAACTGACCAAACGAAGTACGCTACCAACCGATTAAAGTGGTCCGTTAGATCCTTGGCAGCGTCCTTCGGGTGGTGCAAGAACGCCCATAGATACACGCTCGTGAGTTGGGCGTGGTGGAAGATCGTAAGCTGCTCAGCCAGCTCGGAGCACGAGACCTCCCACAGCACACTCCGCAGCGGTGAAGCAAGCGGGACGTCTTCGCAGACCACATCAAGTTCCTCGGATGCGTCGCAGCTTAGTGTTGAGCTTGAAGCGGCAAGAGGAACGACTCCGTCTTTCCCACCGCCAGGGCCTTTGCTGTCCGGCCACGGCGGAGCGAACAGCACGGACAAATTATCTCGAAGCCGTTGACTGCCTTCCTCGAACTTGGTGTTGATCGACTTGTCGCTGTCATCGACTGAGGTTGGCAGCAAACATTTGGACTTGGCAAGTTGAGAGATGCCCGCCAAGTTGGGGAACGAGTGGTTCCGTCGCTTTCGACGTTGAGGAGGCCGTGACGCTGGCGTTAGCGGCATGATAGTAGGAACAGCAGACACAGCGGTAGTCGAAGTGCCAGCGTCGGCGTCGTTTTCGCTCTTTGCTGTCACTCTGGACGAGTTGTTCTCTGCGCTTGAAGGTACCGGTTGAACCTGCTGCCATTCTGTGTCGTCGCTGAAGCGTCTGAGCCGGCAATGAGGGAAGAACAAGTCGATGAGTCCCTGCACAACTTCGGTGTTCACTTCTTCGCGCTTCGAGTAGATGGGGTGGAACAGGATGTCGCGTACAAATGCCGCCACGTTGTGCTTTTGCGTGCTGAGAGTGCGTGGCGTGAAGGAGCCCCGTCGAGGGTTCTCGCGCTGCTTCTCTCCAAGTGCTAACAGCATGTCACCGACTGTGATCCCGGCCGACGCCACGACCCCAAGGTGCAACAGAACAACTCGCCCGCCGTGCGGCATGCTCTCAATCATCGTCAGTAACGCGCGAAGTCGCTTCTGTCGTAGTTCTTCTTCGCTGCGCTTTGCGCTCTGCTCGCGACGTAGCGAAGGAGGAGTCTTCTTGAATAGTGTCGTGGCGGGATTGTCGCGAGGGTTAATGAAGGAATCGATCTCGGCTGCCCCCATGGACAGGTGGCACTGCATGACCGAATCGCGCACACTCTGCAGTGCGAGAAGAGCGTCATTGTAGCCATCGCTGTCTTCCTCGCTTTTGTCCGTTCCCATGCTCGTCATGGAGCTTCGTCGCCGATGTCCTTCGTGGTTGTCTGTTTCTTCGTCGGAAAGGAGATCGGTGCCATTCTCGTCGCAATCAACGTCTGAGCCAGGACGTTCCTGAGCGCTTATGATGGCGCTGATCCACTCGTCCCGCATGACCGAGGAGCGAAAGTCGAACACAGTATCGCGTCCGTACATTGAAATGGAAAGCAGCGACTGCCCTCCTAAGAACGTGAGCTTGATATTGGCATCAAGCAGGTCGATCTGGCAGAATCAAGCACAGACGTATGAGGACACTACACTCGGATCGACGGGTCAAACTACGGCACCAACCTTCGCCTTGATCGATCCGTGTTGCCTGCGACGGATGACCATCTCGCCTGGCTTGATAATAACGTATCGGTCACGCCACTGCACGCATCAAAAGCAACAAATAAGACCTCCAAAGCAAGCGCTTATCGATCGTGCTACAAGTTCGTACCATGAAGTGTCCGCGGACAGCGACGCTGCCTTCCCTGATGGTCTCGTAGACCTCGTCCATTCTGTACAGTCTTCTCGTCAGCGGGATCTACAAGCTCATGCAGCGCAGTACGAACGCACCTGGACGACGACGCTGCCGGATCCATTGAGTGTTTCGATCCGATCGATGAGAACAGTGACGATAAATAAAACCGGCGTCTCGGTGGCCCCGCGGCGGCGCAATTAGTCAGTATAGGGCAGGCAGCAGTCTGCAGGCGCCACTCCTGCTGGTTGTCTGGCTATTCAGTTTGTTCACACTGACCGACAACCTCTTTCACTCGCTTTGCCAATGGAGACGCAGCTCTGGGCTCTGAGCTCTCGGGTATTCTTAGCGGACTCCAGCTGGTCCACCCTCACCTACCCAACGTGCACGAAGCTCCAGCTGCTTTCGCAGCACGCTGGCGTCCATGCGCACGCGCGCATAGATCGCCGATGAAGTAGCCGCCTAGCCGCCACATCGTTTCGGCGAGAACCTTCAACGCCCCGAGCACCTGTTGTAGCAACTTCGGGGTGTCGAGCGTGTCGTGCGTACTGTATGCCTCCTCGAGGACGACGCGTCCAGGAAACCAGGAAACACTGCTTCGTCTCGTTGAAAAGGCGAGCGGAGACCAAGGTGCATGGGCGTCAGAAGTCAGTGCTTTATCCGGACGAGTCAGACACGTTTCCGGCTCTTCGTCCACCTGGAGTGACAGGTTGACGATCATCGGAGACCAACACAAAGGAACTGAATTAAAGAGGGAGCAACAGCTCTACACGGAGTCCGAGTTCTCCGCGTCGGCGTTCTCGTCTCTCTTGCGCTTGAGCGGGCTGCTCGGTGCCGCTGACGTTGCGGCTGCGTCGTCCGCGGGGGCTTCATCTGGCTTGGCCTCGGGCTTGACCTCGTCCTCCTCTTGCACTGCGTCCGAGTCGATGTCATCCGAGGGCATCGGCGGCGCTTCAGGCTTCAAGATGGTGAACCGCAGGTCGCAGTCCGCTGAGCTCGAGTGGTTCTTGACGTAGTAGACGTTGCCAGACGGCACGTAGAACTCGTCGCCGGGACTGAGCAGAAAGTGCGTCGTGTGTTTACTCGCGAAGAAATCGTCGTCCGTCTCGGGCGCCACCGCCAGCTCCAGCGACTTGGGCTGGCACCCCGTCACGAAGAACAACTGCACCGCTTGGCCCACGCCTTCAGGCTCCTTCCACGCGCCCGGAGGCAGCACCACCCGACCCGAGATCCACCGCGCGAACGGCGCGGGGCTGAACAAGTTGAAGCTCTGCCCGGCGTACGCGTGCACGACCGCGCCGCCCCTTTCCTCCGTCGGAAGCTTACGCAGGCGGATCTCGCTCGAGCGGCAAATCATGTTCAGATCGTTCATGCAGCCGGCCTGGCTGTCGTACAGCCTCGCCCACTCGCTGTCCACGATCCGCTTCTGAACGTCCTTCGGCAGCTCCTTGAACGCCAGAGCCCTGCTGTTGTTCGTCTTCTTCGACGGAGGCTTGGCCTTGGTTCGCTTGGCCGTCGGCGAGTCCGCACCCAGGCGCTCAACGCCGACCACAGTAGGCAGCACCGCGCCGACGCCGACAAAAGTGCGCTCGTACACCATGTGCTCGCTCTTGAACCAAGCCAGCGGTTTGTAGCGCTTCCGCTTGGACCGACGCAAGCCGCTGCCATCCCAAGCATCGTCCGTGCCTTCCTCGTCCAAGATCCTCGAGGCGCCCGGCAACCTGTCGCGAACCGGGCCCTTCGGTGCGTCTGGTTCATTGTAGAAGCTGTCGTCTCCGGTCTCGCCTCCAGAGTCGTTGAGCACCTCGAAGGACTCGTCCTTGTCATCGTCCGTCTGAATGGACTGGATCGACGTATCTGTCGCTGGCGGGGTCGTCCTGTATCCGTATTTCCCCGTCGGCCGCAGTCGCGGCTCCTTGCGATCGGCTGTCGAGCGCTTTGTCGCAGCCTTTTTCGGCTTCTTCACCTGCTTCTTCTTCGTCTTTGAGTTGCCTTCGCTTGCCTCACTGCCGTATCCATCCTTCTTGAACAGCTCTTTACTGATGTTTGGCGAAAGGGAGTTCTTGTCCGAAAACGAAGGAATCGACTTCAACGTGCGGTCACTCGCATTCGACAGTGGCGTCATGGCGCCGTCATTCATCGAGAACGGGCTGGTCATGCTTTCGTCGAAGCCCTGACCTCCGAACGATTCTCTCCGACGGGCCTTGGCCTTGGCCTTCTCGTCCTTCTTGCTTAACGACTTCTTGCTGCGTCGGTCACGCACCGTGACGTTTGTATCGTCGTTCACATCCACAGACCCGTGAGGTGAGCCCCCGAAATCGAACGAGACATCGCTGCGCACTGGAGACGGCGGGGCCGCGTCCTCCGTCTTCTGCTCCCTCTCCACGCGCCCGCTACTTCTCTGTGATCGGGACGACGGGATTGGAGCCAGGTCGACGTCCATGCTCTCTCTATCACTCATCGTAGGAATGTCGATCTCGGGCAGCTCCACCTCGTGCTCGCTGGGATCCGACACGTCCCCCGACGTGTCCGCCGCCTCCTTGTCCGACGCCGTCATCGCTGGCAAACACGCAGCGTCAGCATCCACATAATCCCCATTAATTGCCCAGGTCTTTAACTTCACCCACAGTCATCGTCGTCGTCCACCGAGTCATCCTGCATGGAGTCTTCATCGACCCAGAAGTCGTCGATGTCCTCGAATCCTTCCGCGTCCCTGCGCACGTCGCCGCGCACCACGACGCCCGACCGTCTGCGTAAACATACACAAAATAACAACATCATAATTAAATAAACTAATAGAGAGAAACAGGGACAGCCTAGCGTCTCCTTACGCTCCAACACTGTGGGGTTCCTTCTGGGTGGCTATGTACTGTTTGAGCTTGGCCCTGTCCACCTTCGTAGCGGCCTTCGCCACCCTGTATCACGCACGATCCAACTACTTATTAGCATGTCAAGTCTCCCGACGTCCAGGAGGCCAAGCGAGACGCACGTCGTGCGGGGCATGAGCGCCTCGATGTCGTCCATGTCCAGGCCGTCTTTCCGTCTTGGTCTTGGGATTTCCCCGTCAAAATTCAAATACGAATAGCCTTTCTGATTGGCCAATATCGTATTTTTCGGATTGGGCAATATCGTCGCACGCTTTTCATCCAATTATCCTGTCGACGTTTATCGACCAATGAGCGGCACAGAGACAGCTTCTTAAATTCGGCAGAAGTGGATTGACCTTCGCTGTCGCAAGTCCAAGTCCAGACTGCGCGAAACTTCCGTCGTCCTAGGACAGGCTTCAGTTCCCGACTTCCGCCATGCAGAGCGCGACGTTCAGTGTGGCGCCTCACGTGCTGGAGCAGGCGTACAAGGCCATCCGCTCCACGCCGCCCGAGCCCAAAGACCTGGAGCAGTCGGCCAAGCTGCAGACTTTCATGGACGAGAACTTCCCCACCGAGTCGGACGAGAACATCACGCGGCGCTCGCTCATCCTGGCCGAGTTGCGGTCCATCTTCCGGGCCTGGGTCAAGCAGGTGTGCATGGACAAGGGCGTTCCCGAAGAGATGGCGGCCGACGCGGGCGGCCAGATCCTCGTGTCCGGCTCGTACCGGCTGGGCGTCAATGAACCCGGAGCTGATATCGATACGATTTGTGTCGCTCCACGCCACGTAACGCGCGACGACTTCTTCTCGTCGCTCAAGCAGATCTTCCTGAACCACCCCAAGGTCTCGCATCTTGTGGCAATTGAAGGCGCCGTGGTGCCTATCCTCACATTCGACTACGAAGAGATCAACATCGATCTGCAGATCGCCATCCTGCCACGTAACTCCATCCCCGAGAACCTCAATATTCTGGACGACCACGTGCTGGTAGGCGTGGATCCGGCCACGGAGAAGAGTCTCAATGGTCCTAGAGTCACGGAACTCATGATCAAGCTCACCCCCAATCGCGAGAGCTTCATCAGTGTGCTGCGCATTGTGCGTCGCTGGGCCAAACGCCGCGGACTCTACTCGAACAAGATGGGATACCTAGGAGGCGTCAACTGGTGCATCTTGGTCTGCTTCATCAACCAGCTGTACCCGACGGCGGCGCCCTCGACGCTGCTGCTGCGCTTCTTCATGGTGCTCAGCAACTGGAAGTGGCCGCTTGCCATTCAGCTGTGCAAGACCCAAGACGCGAACCTCGGACTCGAGATCTGGAACGCCAATGCAGGCCACAACCGGTGAGTTTTCAGTTTTCCGTTTGTTTGAATTGTTTTATTGTTATTGTTATTTATTAACGTCGTTTTTACTGATGATAAAATGGATTTTTAGATACCAAGTAATGCCGATCCTGACGCCGGCATACCCGTCGATGAATTCCTCGTTTAACGTGTCGACGCACAGTCTGACGGTGATGAAGGAGGAGTTCAAGCGAGGCTTGGGTATTGTTCAGGACGTGCTCAGCAAGGGTGGGTCCGAGTGGGGCCCGCTGTTCGAGCCGTCGGACTTTTTCGCCGTCCACCAACACTACCTCGCGGTCGAGGTGTACACTGAGAAAGAGGACGAGGAGCAGGCGTGGTGCGGCTTCTGCGAGTCTCGTATGCGAAAACTAGTCGAGTCGTTGGCGTACAACCCCACGCTCTGCCGTTTGCGCGCGTTCACGAAGAAGTTCCCACTGAGCTTTGTGACTGGTGGTGAATCTCAGCCTGAGCAGGCTGATGGAGCAGCCCCCGCCCAGCCCAGTAAATTCGGCGTCTGCTTCTACGTTGCGTTCGACATTGATCGCCGCCAGCTGCGCAGTCGGGAAGTGAGCATTGACAACTCGGTGGAGTACTTTAAGAACAATGATCTGTACCGCTGGAACAAGCGAACGGCGACGATGGACGTGCGAGTTACCCCGGTTGTGTGGAAATCGTTGCCCGAGAGTGTGTTTGAAGAGATGGGCGGCCGAGCTGTCGCACGAGTTGCTCGCCGTGAATTTATGAAGAAGAAGAAAGAGGAGGAGAAGAAGGCGGAAGAGGCTGCTGCTCCCAGCCCTCCGCCGTCTGGTGATGAGGGCACGCACTCGCAAGAGGATTCTGCGGAGGAATTGACCAGCAGTCAGAAGGCTTCGTCACTTGCAACGGACATGGCTAACGGAAAGGGAAGCATCTCGCAGCCAGGAAGCCCCGACCCCGCAGTTGATGGGGAAGAGGTGACGAACGGAACTGATTCGCTGCAGAATACTCCACTCAAGGCGAAGAAGGAGGTGTCTGCAGCATCGCCAGAAATGACAGGTAAGCGTGACCGTGACGGTAAGTCTGTGGGCGGAGCTGGCAGTCCGGACGGGTTACTGCTGGCTGCCGCTCACAACTCTGCCGATACGTCAACTAATGGTGCGGTGGCTCCGGGGTTGACTTCACCGCCTGTGAAGGTGGTGAAGAAGCTCCCCGTGGAGCTACCGGCGGCTCCCCCAGCCGTGTCGTCACCGCGCAAAAGACGTAAAATGAAAATCACTTTTGCCAAACTGAATTGAGGAGATTGTGCCCGGGCAATGGTGAGGCATGGCAAAAAAATGAAAAGAGGAACACCATGAAAAAAAGAGAAAATGATTCCCCACAAAAAAAGAGGTAGCAGCAGCAGCGAGGATCTGTGCGGACATTCCTCGGCAGCCAGGACGGAGCAGACCAGGATGCAAGGTTGGAGAGCTACTTCCAGGCTCACGAACGACAGCGACGAAGGCGCTACCAGACAAGAAACACGCGGCTCCGTTCCCGATGATGAGGTTGAGCTGTCGGGCCGGAGTGAATAGATAGGAAAAACACGTTTGCAGATCAACGAGTCTGCAAGACAATAAAAATAATAACACACTAGCAAAACCATAAACTCGTGCCTTGTTCAGTGCTAACTCATGAAAGTGAAAAGAGGAAGAACGACACCAACTTGAGCCAGAAGGTTTTCTCGGTTTCTGTGAGCTCGTCTTGTTCCAGAAAAGCCGACAACTGGAATCGTGCTAGCGACGACGTTGCAGTCATATCCTGACGTTGAGCTTGGGAACATGCGGCCAGCACACGCTGGAACTTGGCCTTCCAGTCTTTGTCGACCGTCCGAGGCTGTTCTGCAACGGGTAACGAAGCTGTCGACGGACCAGCGAAGTACCGCACCAACACGCTCACGAAAAAATCATCCGCCACCGACTGAGCTTCACTCGAAAGCGACGTCGCGGGTGTGGCCTGAACCAGAATTTGGATGCGCGCAGAAGCCAGCGAAGTAATTGACAACGATGTTCGGTGCCACAGCGCGCCTAGGGCTTCTTCGGTTTGGGTTGCCAGCCACACGCCAAAATCGGGCAACGAGGACTCTTTCTCCAGAATCCCTCCTCTATTAGCGACGTCCGAATCCTCGCTATCAGCAATTGCCAGTGAATTACCCTCCAACAAACCGCAATATTCACTGAATAGGCTCAAAGCCACGACCTCCGTTACGCATGATAACTGCGGCATTTGCTGCAATCGGAATAGCGCGTGCAGCACATTCAGATAAGGAGGCAATAGTAACAGCGCCTCCTCATTGACGTACTCCAACGCCCGTGGGCTCAATTGAGAAGCCCACCAACTGCTCCCCCAGTCTGCCACCACTAGACGTCCCGATTCATCGTCGCATTCGTCGCATTCATCATCATCACCAACGTTGCCCGACGAAAAGTAGGATCTAAAAAGTATCCGCACTTGATCACCGCTGCTACTCTCTCCACCGCGGGGAACACCATGCAGGTGGCCAAGCTCTTCGGTAAAGTCGGCTAGCCCCTTCAAGTCTTTGTGTTGTCGGCGCTTCAGGAAAACCACATGTTTACTTCTCAAGAGTTCCAACCGCAGAGCATTAGCCGTTCTCACACTGCCATTCTCCAAGTTTTGGGATGACGACGCCATCAGAATTTCGATCGGATAAAACTCACGATCCGAGATGACGAGGCGTTTAATCGTACTGAGATCGGGGAGAAGGCACGGACTTCGTAGCATTTGATGCGTGGACTGGCTATCACCATTGGCAGGACGCAACTCCACCCGGACTTGAACGGCACTTGACGCTTTAGTGTTCACATCCACCGTCTCCAGCAACCTCGACGTATCAACCGCCAGCACGTACAGATGACGGAAAGCCTGCAAATGATACTTGTTGTCTGCGGTGTTCATAGGAGGCATCGGGTACAGTGAAATCACGAGCGCGGCGACCGCTTCCTTGGACCGTGACACCGTCGCACGTCCTCCACCCAGAAACAATAATCCAATCGCCATAGTAAGAGCCATGTGGTTGCCATAGCTCATTGCTGCGTCCACGCGTTGTCGTAATGTTACCGATCGGAGTAGAGTCAGTGTTTCCACATTGCCCGTTCCAGCATCAACCAAAGCGAGAGCCTGCGCACACACCGCCAAGCACCGCTCAACCGTCGCTCGCTCTGTCGCAGCAGCAACAACCTTGCTACTACCGCGCAAAATCATCGAGGAAGAAGAGGACGACGCCTTCGTCCTTAGTTCGCGAAAATGCAGCACATACTTGCGAAGCGTGGCACGGGCTGACACGTTGGCTGTGCCAGCGAAGCGCAGGCCGAGACTCATACACGCACCGGCCACAATGTTCGCATATGACTCGCAAATCGAGTGAAGATCGGAGTGTGAAGGCGAGCCACTTGGATACTCATTCTCAGCCCCCTTCTCATCCTTTCCATTTGACTGGATAGACTTGTACGCCTGAAGAAGCTGTGTAGGAACTTCGTGCTGCTCAATCCACTCCACTGTCGGTGAAATATCGCTCCACATCACCAGATTTTTCGCTAGTGTGCGTACCAACAAGATATCTGGACGAACGTAGTCGAGGAGGATCAGCGTGTCCGGAACTACCAGCTGCGCAGCTACCGCTTTGTTGTTCGTCTGCATGTACATGAATGCCAACGCCAAAGCGCTCGCACAGGCCGTTACTCCAGTGTTTACATGCTCGCCACCCCCACGAGCCCCAGTGCGGTCGCCTGTTTGCTTTGTATCGCGGCCAGCGCCAGGAGAGGCCCCAGTAGTACTATCGGGTGCACCATTAACCGAGTTACTTCCATTGACCGACGAGTTAAACCCGTTGCCACCGCTGCCAAACGCCTGCCAGCGGCGACCGCGATACAGGCAGCTTCCAGCCGCATTGGTGTCTCGATACTGCTGAGCGCCGCCGACAATATATCTGTGCAGCTTCTCCTCGAGCTTCAAGTCTGACAGTCCCGGGTCTCCAGATGTAGTCTGCCCGCGGCCTAGAACGACGAGTCCAAGCGCCATTCCTGCCGCTAACGCGTATCCTTCCAGCTGATCGAACGACGCCGTTGATAACCCTGCGTTGCTGCTTCCCACAAATTGGGCGCTTGACGGAGAACGAGCAATTTCAGCGAGCAACAGCTCAGTCATCAGACGGTATCCTGTGCCTTGGTACAGAATTCCGAGGCCAAGTAGTGCTGCTGTCTGAGTCGACGCGGGCACCGAAAACCCTCCGAATGGTGGCGGCAATAATGACGGGACGTGTAGACACAGCATCTTGGACACGGACCGCTCCAACGCCAGCTCTAAACCCGTTCCAAGCAAAGGCGTTTTATCCGACGACGAAAGCTCAGGAAACCCAGAGAAAAAGTGGTCAGGCTCCAGAGGTGGCAGCTCAGACGATGCCTCAGAGGAGGAGGAGGCGTCACTGGAGACAGGCTTCGTAGTTGCTGGCTGGTCTTTGCGCTTGCGTCTACAGTGCGCAGCAGTACTAGCCATGCCGAGCATAATGGCCACCGTCACGAACTCGTTTGAAAGCGACAAGTAGTTGTACACGTCTGCCATGGAAAGACACTTGAGGTGACCTCGTAAACCGATTCCCAGTAGCAACCCGGCGTGGGCAGCATACGACTCTTCCAGGTTGCGACCAGCAGCGTCAGACGACTGAGGCGTTGCTGTCTGCCGACCTGTCGCAGTGTTCGGTTGTTGTACATCGTTGACTGACGGGCGATGATACTTGATCCAATGGCGATTAATCACGCCCGAGAGATCATGCGCCGGAAGACGAAGACCGGTGGCGCATCCGTTATGGAACTGTGGCCAGTATGTCAGTTCCTTGGCAAAGCCGGAGAGATCGAGCTCCACAACCGCATTCGCTGGTGGCTTCCGACCAGCAAGCGGCAAGGCAGGGATGTGAAGCCGCCAAATCTGCGTCTGTGCGGTCGGAACATCGAAGCTACCAAGTGTGACCATGCCACGGGCCACAGAAAGCGCCATCGACCGCTTGCAGAGAAGCAACAGTCTAGCTTGCTGCTGCTGCGCGTAGTCAAGATCTGACAAGTCGGGGGTCTTCTCAATCTTCAGACAGAGAGGACGACTTGAACGTAGCAGGCGTGCGACTTCCTTCATTCTCTGGTCGCCAGGAAAGAGAGGTTGGCTCCGGTTAATAATCTCTTCAAG
This sequence comes from Phytophthora crassamura, assembly GCA_033557995.1. NCBI lineage: Eukaryota > Oomycota > Peronosporomycetes > Peronosporales > Peronosporaceae > Phytophthora > Phytophthora crassamura. Next base: position 6,588,658 of record JAUCED010000004.1, read on the forward strand.
GCCGTCCGAGTCGTCATGGATCTCTTCCTCCGTGCGAAGATTTGGTTCTTCTGGATCATGACGTTGCACGTCGCCGTAATAATCAACATGCTCACCCAGGTTTTCCGCGCTTGCAATACTGAGATCTTCGCGTCCCACGAACGCACAAATGTCCTCAGTAATAAAAGAAGGCGGATGATGTTTTACGTGGCGAATGGTTTGCATGATCGGAAAGCTTAGACCAACGGGGAGATCATCCACGGACAGCGCGCTACCGATCGGATCTTGAGCGAGGTAAGAGATCAACCGGAATGCATTCGATTGCGATGTCTCTCCAAAACTTCCAAAAATCAATTCGTATACCCGACAAATCGCCCTCGTGCGCCGGAGCGGATTCTCAGGATGCCGAAACGAATTATTCGGGGACAATTGCTGCTTTGAACTCTCAAACAGCACGGGAAACGCCGTCAATGATTGCGTCTTTGCCATCATTTTCCTTTGGAGCCAAAGAATCAAGTCAGGCACACACCCGTACTCACGAAAACAGAGTAATTCTTCCGCTTGAGTCTTTGGCCGCTGTCGTAACTTGATACTCGCCACCTTCGGAATAGTTTGACGTTGGAGAATGCAGTTATCCTGCTTGTAGTATTCGATAAAGCGGCCCAAACCGAGTCGCAATGCCATATCCAACAGAAAGTCCGCAAGGAGCAATCGATGCCGAAAGAGTGTGGTCGCTAGCCTGAATTCTTCGCAAAGCAAGTGAAGCCCTGCGAATATGGTCTCTACGTGTTCTTCCATAGCCGGAGACTGCAATCTGTCCGTATCCACCGGTCGATTAGCGCTGCGTTTAGCTGTTAAGGACTCCAAACCAGGTAGTTCCATTGTGGCAAACAGCATCGCATGCTCGTACTGGTACAAATTGTGGAATTCACTCTGGCAAAGTGTGTCAAAAGATGAATAAGAGGCCATTATTTCCTCGTTGTTTGCAGTTCCTGTGAGGACAGAAGGTGGTGTTGAATCTGTTTGCGTTGTCAGCAAAACAACCATGCAATCACGAAACGATCGCCACTCAAGATCACCATCCGTGCGTCTTTCATCTCCCGCGGAACTTTCAGCGTATTGCTGCGTCCTGAAAATGATGTCTGCCTTGAATGCGCACAAGGTTATTGGGGGCACGATGCAGTCCAGCACACCAAACACTTGCTGCAACAGAGGAGAGCTTACAACCTTCAGAGGATGCTCAAATCGCCAAATCCTCCCGCTCCAAGTACCACAGATTTCCGGAAACACGATCTCGTAGGCATAGCCTAGCTCAATGGAGTTGAGCCGAACGTTGCCCATTAAGCGCACTCTCCCTGATTCACTCCCACCGGCAAGACGATCCTCCTGCTCCAGGCTAGGAAGTTCCAGTCGACAAATTTGATGGTGCGCTCGATACAGCATAAGTGTGCCATCCTTTTTCAGCACCACAATTTCGACGGAACCGTCAAAACTTCGTCCCTTGCCATCCAACGACCTAGCGTGGACTTGCTGCCGAATGGGAACTGCATCTCGGCAATGCAAGATACGCACTCCACTAGTTTCACTATCGCCTTCATCAAGTATCGACGTCGTGGTTCCTTGCTGTGAGACGGGTTTTAAAACCAGAGTGCCAGCATCTCTGTCCATCATACACAACAGCGGAAATCCATTCACACTCGACGCAATAAATGAAGTCTTGATAGCACTCCCTGACGAACTTGAGGACGAGGTAGTCGCTATTAGTGACGGTGGAACTGGGGACGCAGCGACCACAGGAGGTGGTGAGATAATCGGCGACAGAAAGATCGGCTTCGACTTCACTGACCCAACTCGTGGCGATTTCCACAGCTGCGACGCCAGCCACTCCGGTTCAATTCGTACTCGCAGTTCCTCCAAATCTGTTCTAGCACGGTATCTCGTCCACGTCGGCCCGTCAACCACGCGCACTTCAGGCCTGCCCCACTTTCCAGCTCCTTTCTCCACGCCACTCAACTGAAAGACACAAAAACGCTGCTCCCAGCGATGGAACGCCACCAGCAACGACAATCCTTCTTCTTCCAACACACTTACGGCTTCCAACGCCGAGTCCGACAGGAACTTGTCTCCACCTTTCCCACTCACTGCCACGGGCTTCACCTCGTCCAGCGGATGTCGAAGCGTAAAGTATCTCGGCCTCGTCTCGCCTGTTTCCGAGCTGTAGTTGTACCTGGTTCCGTCTCCTCTGTTGCTGGTGCTGGCGCGCCGGTTCTTCCTAGCCAAAGCGACAACCGCCGCATCCTTCGACTTCTTGGACGGTGTCGCCGGCAGCTGCACAGCCTGACTGCGTTGCAGCAGCAAACCGCGGCCTTCAATTGGCAGCAACTTGTTGGCTTGGAAAGGAAGTGCCACCTCGAACACCTCACCCGCGGCCGAGTACACGTTGAGGCAGTCGGAACGCACCAACACGCACAGATGCGGATGCTGCGCGGGTTGCAGCGGCCGCTGCGCGGATGCTGCTGTTTGTCTTGCATGGCTAGCACCGTCTCTCCGGTTATTATACAGCGCGTGCGGCGCGAAGTCCGCCAGTACGGCATGCAGTACGCGCGATGGGAAGACGAAACGTCGCTCCACGACGTGCGTCCCGCGGTGCACGAAGCTGACGCTGTCGAAGTTCAGACGAACGATGTATGGCGAGGCTGCATACTGCTTCTCGCTGAAGAACACGTGGTCCGTTGGGGGGTGAGGAGGGCAGGCGGACGCGCGCACGCCCGCGCAGTCGAGGCGGATACGCCTCGGCTCCATTTTCGCGGTGCCAAAATGCCTAATATGGGTAGGATACGCAAATTAGAGTTTTTTGGGTTTCGATTTGTAATTGAGCCCATTTTATAGTTGCTGTGTTTTGTGCCATTTTGACGACTGGTTGACCATGTTCGCGCAGTTCAAGCGCGAGAGTCTGCGCAAGCTCCAGGTGATGGACGACAAGAGCCCCAAGGGCTGCATCGACGAACCTATCGTGGACCTTATCAAGACTATCAACGCCCATCCGGACTATGTGAGTGCTGGCGATTTTGGGGAACTTTTAGGTACTTTTATGAGGTCTCACACTGTGGTTGTAGGTGACGAGCAGCTCATGCTCGGGACGTATCGCCGTCTTCTGCGGTGAGGCTGCAGTGGGCAATTCGGCGGAAGTGGGTTCGGATTTGATCACCAAAGGCGGCAAATGGCTCATTGCGGAGCACGCGACCATCACGTTCGACCAATTGACGGCGGCTCTACGCTCGCCCGATGCCCATTCCAGCACCAGCAACATGGTACGTCGTGAACTTAACCGACTGGATATTTTGTGCAGGTGTACCTGACATTTTTTGTGATAGATTATCTTCAAGCACGAGCCGTTCATCATGCACGTCGTGTGTCGCGACCTGGACGCAGCCAAGGAACTGCTGCAGTGGGGCATCGCCAGCGGATTCCGTGAGTCTGGTGTTGTTCTTGGAAACAGGAAAATCATGTGCGCGATTCGCACGACGGCGAATGGAATGGAGATTCCGCTTGGACACAGTGCGCAGAACCTGCTGGTGAACGACGAGTATCTCCGCTGGATCGTACACGTCGCGAACCAAAAGTTCGAGGCCAACAAGCAGAAGACGGATCGACTTTTTGAGGCTTTCCGCGCAAAGTTTTGCCAACCGGCAGCTGGGAGCAGATCGGTGGTGGAACTGAGCTCCTGGAAGGAACTGACGAGCGAGGATGGTGTCAAACTAGTTGGACAGACGAGCGTGCAGTACAAGGACAACGTTGTTGTTTTCGGTGGCCAAGGACCCACTGCCTCCGGAACGACAACTCGCGTTGCCGATGTGATCTTCTTGACCCCTTCGAAGGATGGTTCACTTCAGCAGACGTACCATGGAGCAGCTGGAGTGGATGGACCGTCGGCCCGAATGTATCATTCGGCTGTTGTTGTGGGAACACGGATGATCGTGTTCGGTGGGCGTGCCAGTCCCGCGAAACCTCTGGGAGATCTCTATGCGATGGATCTCGAGACTAAGCACTGGGAGAAGATCGTTCCACAAGGAGTTGGGCCTTCTCCACGTTGGAAGCACTGCAGTTGTGCAGGTAAGATTTCCTCAGCTTGCCTGGAACTCGAATGTGTCAAACGAGAAGTACTAATCACTTCGGTGTATGTGAACTGTAGTTGGCTATGTTGTGTATGTGTACGGCGGTCGAGACGCAGAACAGGTATTTGGAGACCTGTTTGCTCTTGATTTAAGCCAGGACTCACCGCAGTGGCGTCAAATTGGTACGTATTGCCATGTCTTCACAGCTTTATTTATTTATTTATTTTTTTGGCGAAGTACTTAACACCATTTGTGCTGCTTGTACTTGCAGAGACTTCATCCACCATTCCTCGCCGGTTTGATTACATTGGTGTGGTCATCAACTCTACAGAGCTTGCTTTCTGGGGCGGAATGGCATCCCTTGAGGGAGCTGATGGCAGCAGCGATCAAGATGATACGGGAGTGTGCTTGCTTTTCGATACGGTCAAGGAGACCTGGGAACACAAGGTTCTCGAAAACACTAGGAATAAAAGCCAGCCCCCTGGACTTTTCGCTGCCAGTGCCTCGGCAATCAACGAGCACCAGGTAGTGGTGGTTGGCGGTGTGACGTCTGCTTTGCTTGCAAATGGAGACAAGGCGACCCAAAAGGTGTACATGCTGGACGTTAGCGCTTCGCAATGGACGGAATTGGGTGAAGTGAAGCACGAAAATGCTGCTTTTGTTGGGCATAGCACGGCGTGGATGCCGACAAGCAATACCCTTTACGTTTTGGGCGGTGGATTCCAATGCTTTGGCTTTGGGCAGTTCTACTCGTCGACGTTCCAGTGCCAACTGTCGCTGAGTGCGGCGACTAAAATCCATGTCAACGCGGCCAAGAGCAGACCAGTCAACGCGCTTTCTACTAATGGATCAGCCTCTTCCGATGACAAGCCGCTCGGTGTTCTTGTTGGGAAGTTGCAGGTGAAGAAAGTGAAGACGTTGCTGGAGAAGGCGCACGTGTATGACAAGTCTCGTCGTGTCCATGTTGCAAATGCTGCCCAGCCGAGTGAGGCTGCCGCTGATGGAAAGCCGACAACGATGTTTTTGCTTCCCGTGGTTGCAAACATTCGTGAACTTCTTGCCTCGACGAACGATGCCGAGCTGCAAAAGCTTCAAGTTGTTTCGGACGATGATGCGTACGCCAACAAGTTCGGCAAGACGAGTGGCCTGAACCGAAACGGAGTGATCCGCAGTACAGTTGGCGCTTTTGCTAGCAAGCACCAGCTCTCGCCGGAGATCATCAAGGCCATCCCAGAGAAGTATGAATTCGTGAGCGATGTCTTGTTGATCGCGCGTGATTCCTTCCTGGAGCCGGAGTGGGCACCGTTTGCAGACGAAATGTGGGCTCAAGTTTGTGTTTCCACTACACCTTCGTTCTCTCGCGTTGCGCGGAAGGCGTTTATCGATGCCAACGAGAAGCGTCAGAGCCACGTGGAACTCCTGTACGTGAACGACAAAGCACTCACCTCGCAGCGGAGCAAGCAGACACCCGGGTGGGTGGAAATTCGTGAGAACGGTATTGTCTACGGCTGGGACCTCACTCGAGTCATGTTCTCATCGGGCAATGTCACTGAGAAGGCCCGTATGGGCAACATCGGATGTCGCGGCGAGACCATCGTGGACCTCTTCTGCGGCATCGGCTACTACGTCCTCCCCTTCCTTGTGCACGGCGGAGCTGCTTTTGTCCACGCGTGCGAGTGGAATCCCGACTCGGTGGCAGCTCTTCGGTTCAACCTGGAGCGCAACCACGTTGCAGACCAGTGCAAAGTCTACCCTGGCGACAACCAAGAGTCCGCTCCTACAATTGGTGCCGTGGCTGACCGTGTGAATCTGGGTCTCTTGCCGACCAGCGAGAAGGCCTGGCCGCTGGCCGTGCAGGTCCTCAAGCCCAGTGGCGGCTGGTTCCACGTACACGACAACGTGGCGGTGGAGGACCGCGAGGCGTGGGAGCAGCGTGTATTGACCTCGATGCGTGAGCTCGCTCTGCAGTACGGCAAGCACTGGACCATCACGTGCGAACATGTTGAGAAGGTCAAGTCGTACGCTCCGAAAGTCTACCACTACGTTGCAGACATCCACTGCGTTCCTGTTTAGAGATCCCATTTTCGTGCAACTTCAATTGAACAAGCTCTTTTTCTCTAATTGGCCCAGAAAATATAGTTAATGTGGTTTCCCATTGGACGCCTTCCAAAACTGTCCTCAAACTTTTTATCACCTTTAGTTCGGTGGCCATTTTAATAACTCCTCGAGGACCCGTTAATCACCACTAAAACAAGCTACCAGAAAACGACGACCAAAACTGTCTAGATTTTTAATCCGTTCGTCTTGAATAGTCTCATTCGGAAATTTATTATGACTTAATAGGGGTAGTCAATGTCTGCAGCAGCAGCTCACATTTTTCCGATTCAGCAAGTCGGATTTTTTCCGAGGATGTGATTGGCCATAAAAAACTTCGCTATCGGAACGAAAAGTCGAGCGGCTCGAGCGGCAGCAGCAGCTTCGTTTTTTTTCCCGGCCGTCGACAGATCCGATCATCGCGGTCACCAGGATGGCAACATGCAAGCTCAAGTCGTGCCGTCGCGTGGCGAAGACGACGCCCGATGCCTCCGCCCTTGTCATCTGCGACAACAGCAGCTGCGAGCAGAGCATTCATCAGGCCTGTCTAGCAAGCTTACTCCTGTCATTCGACGCCGAGGCTTCGTTCGCGCGCACAGTGTGCAGCAAGCGTTGTTATAACGCAATTATGAAGTCGCAGCGCCTGGCAGTATCGGCCCAGCCAGCTCGAAAGAGAGTCCCTTGGCACAATGACGGACCCAACGACAGCGTCAGCTCTCTCAGCGTGCTCATGAATTGGTTAACGAGCGGCAATAATTACGGACGGTACCGAGGTGGTGAAGGGCAGACTGGTGAGACGAAGCAAACTCTCGCCGGCGAGATAGTCGCCGGCATTGCGGCCAGTGGAGTTACGACTGCTAGGACGAGCAAGGATGTAATGACGAAAATATTAATAATATAATTTACGAAGCCATATTTTTGTTGAATGCGCTGTGCAATTTGAGGTCGCTCGAACTCGTCTGGCCACGCTACCGTTCGAGATTGAAGCTTCAAAAGCGCAGACGTTGCTCGGTGTAGATAATCTCCAATGGTTCCTTTGCCAACGCCAAGAAATTGCGCGTGCTTGGACCACGTACTGTCATTTCCAAACCCGCCCAAGCACTTCAGCACTACCATCATGTGCAGGTCAGCCGATCCTCGAAATGGGCAATACCCACTTGACGACAGCGCTGCATCACCTTTCACAAGTTCCACAAGGTGAAAGAAAGTATGGCGCTCCATACGAAAATGCTCCAGAAACTCTGTTGAATTTAGAAACTCGGCATCGTAAAGCAGCTTCTTCCAGCGATCTTCGCGACGTCTGTATGAAGAGGGGCGGTCGAAATACCGCGAGGCAGCTACTCTTGCATACTCTGCAGCGATCTCGACATCTGCGTCGTCTTCACTTGAGTCTTCCTCATCAAGCAAGTAACGAAGGATAGCAGCTTGCCTTCTCGTGTCTATCTCCAAGCGAAGCCCCCGTAGAGCCTTCTGACGTGCAGTTAGGCGTGGCATCTCTCTGAAAGCGTGAAATGAGAGAGGAAACGGCGCGAAAATATTGAATTTGTTGCTGCTTCGAGTGAATGGGGTGGTCAAAGCTCTCGGCTTGTGATTGGTGATAAAACATTTGCCGCGAGCAAGCTAAAAAAAAAAACTTGTTGCTGCTGCTGGCATTGACTACCCCTAATGTATAGCTTGCTGAGCGAGGCCTTTGAAAGTGGACAAAAAACGACAAAACTTCTCGATATCTGGAGAGACGAAAGGGCGCGGACGCCCCCTCCTGCAGCAACACGTCGGCATTTCCCTTCACGTCGCTATCTTCGAGAATCTGCATCATGGACGACCCGTGACAGCTTGTCGTGATCCGCTCCATGTCGAAGGCTCGAGCGCGCAAGCTCGCCGTCCTTCGCGACCTCCGTAGGCGTCTCTACAAGGAGATGCAGCGCGCAGAGCACGCCCGAATCGTGCGCATCCGTCACTATTTGACGAACTCTTGTCCTGGACCCTGATCACTCCCCGTGGACGAATCTTCTAGCTCTACGGGTAGCGATCTTCCTGCACAACACTGACACCTGCTTACTCGCTTGTATGATCACTGTAGAGGCCCCTTTAACAGGCTCTTAGAGCTCTTCCGTCAAAATTCTATCGTCTCCCAGGCTACAATCCGAAGGGGGGGAGACCGAGAAAGCTTCGCCACCACCACCAGGTGTTAGGCCTGCTCATGGCCTTTTATGTGGGGTCAATGGGCTATTCTTCTCTCTGTTCGGACTTCGGCGGCCCCCACTCTACTCTTAGCCGCGTAATCAACGAAGCGGAGGAAGCAATGGCCAGGGCTCTCGAGGGGTTCGGCCCGGCGCGCATCGTGTGGCCTACCCTGACTCGACAGAAGGCGCTAGCTCGCCTGACGGCGGCACGCGAGCCCCTACTCCAATTCACATGGGGCTTTATAGATGGGAAAAACATGCGCGTGAGTACTGAGTCCTTATTGACACGAATGCATGCCGCCGAGTTGCTAATACTGTTTGTTATATACACAGGTGTTGGAGCCTCCGCAGCGCGAGAGGCAGAACGGTCATTACAACGGTTGGTTGCACGCTGTGTACGTCACTGGGACGCTGTGCTTTTCTGCCGACGGGTTAATTGTGTGGTGCAAACACAATTGCCCGGGCAGCTGGAATGACGCCGACACGAGCTTGCGGTTTCGAGAGCTGCTACATGATCCGGTCCTGAACCCTGATGCGCGCTATGGGATAGTGGCCGACAGTGCATTTCCGTGTAGTGCAGACATGGTAGGGCGGATCATGACTTCCCTCAAGGACGGGGATCTTGCTCGGTTGGTGCCGTCTATCCAGCCTGCTGCGTTGATGATGTCTAGTGCTATAACTTCTATCCGACTGGCCATTGAGTGGAGTATGGGGTCCATGGAAAAGGTTTTCCACCGCCTCGCGCTGCCGCTTCCTGCCGACACGGACAAGCGCAAGAAGCGACTTGATAATTTGTTTCGGCTAGCAAACTACCGGGTGCGCACAGTCGAAGTTAGCCAGATTCGCACTACGTTCGTGCACCATTGAAGACAATGCGTAGATGAAGCAGTTTTGATTGCATTACGTACAGTTATTCGTGTGCATGCACTCGGACAGTGAGCAAACAGCTGGTCGAAACAACCTTAGTTCTTCTGCAACTTCGTCAATAGCAGCAGCATTTGCTCGTGCCGTTCTCTCGCTTCTGCTCGATCGATGGCCAGTCGTTCTTCGTACCGACGTTTGTTCTCCTCTCTGTCTTGGTCGAGTTTAGCCTCGCGAGCTGCATCTTGGCGACGTTGCTCCTCCCTTAGCTCGCGGACTTCCTGTACTTCCTGTACTCTGCAATGTTCTGCAGCCTCGGCCACCTCCAGACGGATGCGCTCCCGCTCTTCTCGTTCGAGGCGCTCCGCGTCACGTCGTTCTTCGCGCTCGGATCTGCGGCGGCGCTCTTCTGCCTCAGCTTTCCGCTCGCTGTCGTGCTGGAAGGACAGCATCATCAGCATCATGTCCGTCCCCGAGGCCGCCTGCTGTTTCTCGAAATCCTCGAGTTCTTGCTGCAGCTGTTCCACTCTGGCCTTCGCCCGGACTCGCCTGAGCTTGCTGAACGAAGCCGCGCTGTCCGTCGGCGACCGCTTGCCGTTGTCGTTCACTACGCCATCGGTCATTGCCGCCATGTTGTCTCGTAGAACACGGATGTCACGCCCACCTAGACGGTTGCTTCCGATGTCCAAGGACGGGTGTCGCTCCAGCTCTCGGGCGTCGGAAACGGCTGTTGATATGTCACGCTGAAGAGGTGCCCCGTCCGGGCTCAGGACGGTGTCGAGGGGATCCCGACGACGGACCGGATGCCTTCCAGGAGATCGAGTTGTTCGAGACGGCGTGGTTGTAGTGGGCGGAGAGGGGTCCGACGATCCGGCGGGACGTCTGCTTCCTCATGGAGTCGCCCGGCGACTCTGGCCGTTACTGCCGCGCGTCGAAGGCGTGGCAGCCGGAATGAGGCCGCTTTCAGTACTGGCGGAGGGCCGTTGTTCCGAGGAACACTGCTGCGTCTCCGGTGTAGCCGCGGTTTGATCGCGTCCAGCGGGTGGCTGCAGACCACCTCTCTCGACGTCTTGGTTGAGTTCATCCTCGCCCTCTCTCTCCGACGAGAACGGAGAAAGACCGAGAGCAGCCGCCAAAGCAGCATCCACTTCGCCGTTCGCTGAGCATATTGGCTTATCTCGTCTCCCTCACCCCGTCGTCGTAGATCGGCTGTTGTCGTCTTCCGTGTGACCAGGCTGGCTTTCGAGCACAGTAGCCCGCTTCTCTTCATCACCGCTGTCCGAATATCGAGGGAGGTCTCTAGAGGCTGGAGTATCGCGCGTGGCGCGCGCTACAGTCTGCACGAATTCCTCGTCGTCGTCGCCTCCGTCCAGTCCGTCGTGCGTCAACTGAACCCCTCCCTCGAGCTCGATCCGGTGCTGGATCTCCTTCGCCAGTAGCACCGGCTTCAGTCTCGGCGGGATGACTCCGTTTCGGCCCGTGGCCTTCGCCTTGGCGTACAGGCTCCGGAACTTGCGCCGCAGCGACTCCCAATCACGCTCTGCGGAGCCACGCTGTCGCTCGGCGTTGAATCGTTCTGCTACCCGCTCCCACATGTTGCGGCCAAGCGGTAAGATCGACTCGACTACGGTGCACAACAGCATCTGCTCCTCGAGCGAATAGTTGTTGTAGCCAGCTTTGCGGCCTCGCTACGAGACCACGCACAGTCACATGTGAGTCCCGGGGCCGCACAGTGAACAAGTAATATTCTACACGTACCGATGCAGAAGCCATGATAGTCAAAGTTTTGTGAGTTCCCCTTCTCGCCTGCTCGAAGATCGAAGAATGACCTCTGGCTACGCAAACAAACTGAGTCGGTTCATTTAACTTGATTTCAGATTTGAAATGAGTACACTACATTTGAGAAGAAAAAGGCTGGCTATACAACAAGCTCTCGTGCTCCTTTGCTAACGGGCTGCGCGTTACGGGACGTCGACCAAGTGCTGGATGTCGCGGTGTTGACAGCCGCTCCAGCCGCAGCGGCACACGAACCACAAATGGTTGCCGTAGGACACCGTCACCTCCTCGTCAGGCAGGACCTCTCTCACTGTGACGCCAACCACAGTCAGGTGTCGTCCAGTCTGAACTTCGTGGAAGCGAGCGCACGGCTTGCACGCGTGGTTAAGAAATCGTAGAACCCCGCCGGCTTCCAACGCGTCGATGCCGAGGTGTTTGTTTCCGCTGGAGCGGGTCTTCAGGCGCATACGATACCCGTCGTTTGGAGGTCCGTTCAGGCAGGGCCGACCAAAAAGCTGTAAATGTCCGAAGTATTCCCCGATGTTCTTTCCGGCTAGAATACGGGCGATGGCGTTGACCCCACGCCCACCCACACACCCAGTGTCACCGATGCGCAGGCTTGGACTCTCATGCAACGGGTTCCCGCAAACCCCGGCGAACGCGCAGTTCTGGGCAGTGCAAAATCTGCTCTCGCGAGCGTTTAGACACGGCGCCGCATTACAGCGGCTTTCACAGGCACATCCTGCACCGCGACGCCCCCCGATGGAGACTGGCGTGAATGACCAATGGTGCGGGTTATACTGCTCGTGCAGGAACCCGACACCGGACGGCCACCCATCAGGCACTGGACGAGCTTCCTTGTTGCCATGCGTATTCACCGACGAAGCAGCAGCGCTTTGGTTGGCGTCGGCGATGATCAGTCTGGCGATCTTCCTCAGTCGCTGTAAGACCAGACTGAGCGCCTCTGAGTCGTATCCTTCAGACTCGAAAGCTTCCGAGCACCACGCCGGTACGTCGACGTCTTGGAGACGAATAACGTCGACACGAATGCGGCTTCCGCGAGACCCAGCGTCGCCTTCGTGTCGTAGGGTCCACGGATCGGGTCCGAGATAGTTCAGGCGAGCTCGGACTTGGCGGCAGCGTGCGACTCGGCGCGGGCGAGCTCGGAGTTGCAGCGATGCTTGTGTCGAAGGCGCTTCTGGTCAGGGGCATCCAGTTGTCGTCAAAGCAAATGTCGACAGGGTCCAGTGGAGACGGCTCAAAAGAACCCAGCGACTGCACTTCCATGGTGCCCGCGTCTTACAGGAGGGGATGGCGGATAATAGGACCCGAGGAACGAGGTCTGCGGGCGTGGCGGGTTCTTCGTCATCCTCAGCCTTTTCCGATCGCCGGGCTGGTCCTGGCGCGAGTCCAGCACGCGAGCGCTCCGTTTCGTCATTGCTGACAGCTCTAGGACAACACGAACACAGCAAACACACCACAACCAGCACCAACAGTGAGCAGTCGTGCACACACACAATGACCCATCAGAGGTGCTCACTTCGCGCGTCTCGGTCCAAACCAGCTTGGACAAACGCGCGGTACGCCTCGCGAGACGCTTGAAGTCGTTCGCGGTCTGCCTCCGACCAGAGAGATTCCTAAACAGCAGATCTGTAAGTACTAGGCAGGGCGAGGAATCACGGCTTGTATCCACTTACAGGAACTGGACGCCAGACCTTCTCCCCCTTTGTCCTCGTCGTCGACGTGGCTGCGGTGCACTTACAAGCCACCGACACAGTTACTACGTGCACATCGAGAGAAATCGAACGGGAACGAACCTGCTCCGAGGCGGTCCTGCTTTCGAGGCACGCTTGGCTTGAGCCACAGGCGGCGGATCTTCAAATGAGAGAAGTCTGGGCGCGAAATGAGCCCCAGCGCGCGCGGGAAAACCAAGCGCCTGGCCAAGATCGTTTGAACTTCAATTCAAACGATCGCTTGCCGAATAGAAGTTGTGGTTGATCACATACTCACTTCAAAATATTAGTTTGACCATGTTGCTACTTTAGGGTGTCATAAAAGGCGATAAAGGGCATCAAACTAATTGTTTGGTGAGACCACTTTTTGGTCTCACCAAACAATTCGGTTAATGACCCGATTTTAATGGCCGGTTTTATGACTCCTTAATCGAGTCCTCAAATCGTTTTATAGGGGTTTTGGAAGGCGTCCATTGTGACCCCCCCCAAATTCAAATCTTGTGTTTTTCGCGCCCAAATTCAAATCTTGTGTTTTTCGCGCCCAAATTCAAATCTTGTGTTTTTCGCGCCCAAATTTAAATCTTGTGTTTCTCGCGCCCAAAAAGCTGTGTGGGTGGAATCTCAAAAAAAAGTCAGTCCACATTCTTCATACTGAAGCCAAGTTAATTTTGCGCCACCCATTTTTCTTTTTTCCATTTCCGCTTTTGCTCCCCCCTAAACCGAAAATGGCTGCACGCTTTCCTCCTCAAGATGGTGCCATGGAGAACGAGGCGAAGCGCCGGATCGGGCCGCACGTGCAGCGTCGCGGCGACGGGTTCACGGAGGCCGAGTCCATGGGTCTGCTGCAGCTGGTGCGCGCGCGCTGGCGCGAGGGCTGGGACGTCATCGCGCAGCTGCACAACGCGCAGAACGCCAAGCACAGCCGCTCAGCCGACTCGCTCAAGAAGAAGTTCTCACGGCTGTATCGCTGCAACATCCCGCCGCGCGGGGCCAAGAACCACCAGGCCATCACGTTTGCCCATATTGTGCACAAGGAGATGGTGGAGGGCGTCCCGCCGGCTCCAGGATCGACTGTGACCAGCGTCGACGGTGATAAAGGTGAACTGACTGAAGCTCCAGCCTTTGAACCGCCCCACGCCGAAGACCGAGTGCAAGATGGAGCTACAGAGTCGGAGCATAGCTGGGTGGACACGGCCACGGAGATGCCGGCTGCAGTCGTCCCTACGGCGATCACCACGGCTTCTCCGGCTCCTGTGGCGGTTCCATCCGTCCCTACTGCAATTGCCGCTGCCACTTCGACGCCTCCTGCTGCATTGCGCGCTCGTGCTCGAGTGCCACGTCAAGCGCTCGAGTGGCAGAACCCGGCTGCCATTTTCCCGCCCGAGGCGACGCCGTTACCCACTGACGACCTGGTGACGTCGGTGCTCAAGGTGATCCTCCGCTCGCAGTATCAGCGAGACCTGGACCGGGAGGAGGAGCGCACGCGTCGTGATGAGGAAAAACGGCGTCGACGGGAGGAGGCGGAGCAGCGCAGATTGGAGGAGGACCGCCGACGCGACGAAGAGCGCGAGGAGCGGCGTCGCCGCAATGAAGAACGCGCCGAGGAGCGCGCCGAGAACCGACGCAGACACGAGCAGTTCATGCAGATGATGATGCTGCTCGTAGGGAAGAATGGCGGCGCCCAGCAGCGAGACTCGGAGTGTTGAGCGAGCCAGCGCGTTTTGTTATGGTAACTGACGTCTGCCCGAGTCTATCAAGTGAGCTAGTCAGCTATCGCCAATAGGTGTTTGGTGTCTTCGCCATTCGAAACATTATACAACAAGTCCCCGCTTTTTTGTTGATTAGATATCCGTTAAGTTGACGACACCACAAAGCTATCAACTCGATGTCCAGAAAAGCATATTCATTATTCTGCTCGGGTGGCGCCATGTGCCTCCAGCGTCCAGCTCGCAACATCCTTCAAGCGAGGCCAGCGCGTTAGTTCAAACCGTTCCGCTGCTGGCCCGCTGCAATCTGAGCCGCAAACGTCGTCATGACCTGCATGAACTGTTCGTTGCGGCGTCTGTCCTCCGCGCGCTCCTGTTCGTGTCGACGGCGCTCCTCGCGCATCTCTTCCTGCCACTGCTGCCTCTCCAGGTCGCGCTGGTGCTGCGACTCCAGCAGCACGAGCAGCACGGTCTGCACCAGCTCCGGACTCGACGTGGGCTCGTTGCTCTCGATCTGAGACCGCAGCAAGCGCAGTCTTTCGCCCGCAATAGGGAGGCGGTTGATGGCCGTCTGCCATGCATCCTCCCTCATGGTCGTCTCCTGCACAACGGTCACGCTCTGGCCCAGCGTCTGTCGCAGCTCGTGCTCGCTGGGAGCTTCAGGTAGCGGCGGTGCCTGCGTGTCCGGCTGGGATGTGATTATCTCCACCTCGTTGAGCTCCTCGTGTACTTCCTTGGCGCCCACGCAGCCGTCGGCGTCTGCCGCTAGATCGTCACTGAGTGCGCGCGCCCCCGCGAGTCCGCGCCGCTGGCCGCGCATCTCCTCGCGCACCTTCTTGGCCAAGGCGGCGGCGCGCGCATGCTTCTCCTTGGTGCTCGAGTCGACCTTGGTGCGGTAGAGCTTGGCGAACTTGCGCTTGAGCGAGCCCGCCGTGCGCTGGTGGCCCGGGAATGTCGCGTTGTGCACGTCGGCGATCACATCCCAGCCCTCCTGCCAGCGATCGCGCACCTCCAGCAGCAGACCCTCAGTCTCCTGCACCGAAAATCCATCGCCGCGCTTGGAGTAGCCGCGCTTCACGTCCGTCGGCTCGCCGTCCTCGGACGAGGGCACTGGTCGAGGACTTGGAGAAGCCATTTTTTGGGGAGATTGAGCGCGGAAATGGGTCCAGTGAAGAGTACTGTCGAGGCTTTTGAATCTGACGTCTTATTTCACGGATTCACTGTACAGGAGATGGAATCAATAATATTGATTAGAAATCTATAAACAATCTATTATATTGTTTATTATTTCTTTTCCACTGCATACGATTACATGTTCTGCTTCTGCTGGATCAAGGTCTGACGCTCCATCTCGACCAGCGACTTCAACGTAAGCAACGACTGCAAGAAACCAAAAACGTAAAAATCTTGAAAGTACGTCCATGGACGCACCGCGGTGGGTGAACACCCCGATATTGTTATCATTACGTAATTCAGACCGGGCATAGCGTGAGTGGACTCCTGTGCACTCAGCCCCTCCAAATTGACAATGCTCTCGATCGACTTGAGCACAATTGATCTCCGTTTGCTCTTCAGTGCTCAATAGCGCAAGACGGTCCGCAATTTCTCTTCGTCCCGGTGCAGACGCTGATCTTCTCTTAGAAGTCGCGCCTCGTTCATTTTCTCTTCACAGTATACTCGATATTCGTCGCACTCGCGTTGACCTTGAAGAACTTGGTATACTGTGCTATCGAGCTCATGGACATGAGTTTATGACGAAGGTAATTCTGCAGCGCGTTGTAGGAGGTCCGTGAAATATATCTGACGTGGTCCAAGCAAAACAGACCATCAACACTGTTGAAACTCGTCGATTTTCAAAACTGGTGACGTCCTGTTATCGGATTGGCTACCGTAGTTGAAGTTGTCGATCTGGCGTTCTTCTACGTGCTCCTCAGGTTACCCCAGTTGAAAGGGCTTACCCCAGCTCACTGGCTCAGGTTACCCCAGTTGAAAGGGATTACCACGGCTCCTAGTGCGCTGAACGCTATGCTAGATCACACTTCTTCTTCTACACCCAACCTACCGCATTACCCTCTACTGCACTACCATGAGCAACACGCCGCCGCCGCACGACCAATGCTGCTTTCGCAGCCGAGTGACCCAGCACTAGTGCCCTCACTCGCTGGGCTGAAAGTCAAACCGGTACTGCCGTCAACCGCTCCGCAAGAGGCTGAGCAAGCCGCCCCTGCGAGCGCCACGACTTCCGCTCCGGCGCCTACCGCTCGAGTGATCAACCGCCACGCCTCCACGTACAGAGGCCCAGCAAATCACGCCAAGCCCTGCGGCCCGAGAGCGCCTAAGCGCCCGATCGCCATTATCATGGGGCCAGGGCAGCCGCCGCACATTCTCGACGGCCCAGCCTTGGCACTTCATCTGGAATGGTTGATTGCCGTCTTCATAGACGACCTGGTGAACCGGGTTAAAACCGGTGAAAACGCCGGTAAAGTCAACATACAGCGAGCGGCGACTCACTTTTGTGTGCCGTGGAGCGTTTCATGATTTACGAGGATTATAGTAAGTTTGAAGAGTGGCAAATCACCGGGCGACCTCCGCGAGCGATATCAAGGACTGGATCAAGCTCGACGCGGAGGACGCCAGCTACACGCTTCGGGTACTGGAGTGGATGGTCGACGGCTGCAAGGTCTCGTGCATCATGGTCATCTATATCATCACGTTGGAGGCCATAATCAACGCATTTATGTGTGCACGTAAGTGCGGCGTGTACATGTTCCTCTACGTCGACAAGGGTGAGGCAGACAAGAGATTGAACAAGTCCCTGTTGAAGCGGGCGCACGAGGCAGGCGTCATTATCCAAGTCAGCTGCAATACGAAGATCATGCACCGCAAGTTGGGTACATACGGCATGTTTACTATGCTACGGCTCTACCATACTGACTTCTTGTTTATTTTGTATTTTTAGGCGTTTTCGACCACAAGCTCACTTACTTTGGTGCGTTAATGATCGCTTGGTCTTCATTGTTTTCTCTGGTTAACATCTCTCTCCCTACCAGCCACGACATGCTTATCCGAGCCGGCTCTCATCACGAGACGCAACCAGGATGACGCCCTGATAATCGACTCGCCTGCTTTTGGTGATTGTTCGTAATGTGTTGACTTCCTAACTGCTTGCTACTGCTTACCATGTAATCTCTCTGTATAACTACTGCAGCATGGGAGGGTATGATGATGGCCTGGCGCAAGGGGCTCAAGCAGGGCGGTCCACTAGTGTGGCACAAGGACCACGCAGAGCTAGTCCTAACGGACGAGCACCGAGCTCAGGTGGCCGCTAGTGACGCGGCATGGGCAGCATCCCACCCGCCGCTAACAGTCGAGACCGCACGCGCTCTTCTCAGCCTTCCTGCTGAAGCGGACCGGCCTGATGACGCCCAACCCTCACAACCAGTACTGGACGCCGAGGAGCGGCGGGCGACGAGCCAGCGGCTTGTTAGCTCTCGCTACCGATTAAATGTCAAAGACCTCAAGAGCGAAGCTGCTGCGTTAAAGGTCGAGATTGAGGAGCTGACACTACAGCGAGACGCGTTGGTCCTCTCCATGGAGCATGAGAGGGTGAATGCAGCCACAGCGCGGCTGCAAATGCAGCATCCACCAGAACGCAACCAAGACATGTCCTACCAAGTGGCATTAGACGGCCAAAGTATGCTCGACGATGAGGTCGGGTTGGTCGGCGAAGACGAGCTTGGCGCAGTGATTCCACAAGGCACAGATTGGAACATGCATGGTGAATCGACACTCGAAGTAAATCCGATGGAACCGGCTCAGTTCGAGAAGATGTTTGTACTGAGCGCTGAAGACGTTCTCGACGAATTGATTGCAGAGGACTCGGACCTGGAAATGACGGACGACATGACACTCGACGATAATCCGATCGGGACGGCCAATATGGTCGACGCGATGCCTGACGAATCCGCTGCTACACATGGAGTTACAATTCGACCAACTGACCCGCATCGACGCAGACCCTGTGCTGTCGAAGGCTGTTCCAGTAAGGCCAGACGTGGAACCTTTTGCTACCGACATGGAGGCGCACGAATTTGTTCGACTGCGGGTTGTACGAAGAACGTCGTTTCCGATGGTCGATGCGTTGATCATGGAGGCCGCCGGTCGCTGCAGCTGGCTCCATGTACAATCGCCGGGTGTACGTCGAAGGCCAGATCCCGAGGGTTGTGTGGTTCGTCATGGTGGCGGAAAGCGATGCGAAATACAAGGTTGCACGATGGCTGCCGTCCTCATCATCTCTATATCTATACAAATAGTCATAACGTCCCTTTCGGTCTCATTTATGTTGACGTACACCACCGTGTAGACTCCACTGCCACGCGTCCTATTCATCGCTTCCGTGATGTCGCTGAGTTTGAAAATGTACACGAGGACGAAGCACAAAAACCGCGCTCCGTCGATGAGGCTGATGAGGTATCTCAGTGCTGCCGTTTTATCGGACATCGTGTGTGGCTTGAATCACTTTGAGATGCAATCGAAATCGTCATTGTCCGCTTCCCTCATGGATTCTACCAATGCTCTATGTTGGTGTAGTAATGTGCTATTTATACTGGGAACACCTCGTTAGAGGCTGTAGACGCCCACCCAAGATTAATACTGGGAATACCTCGATAGAGGGAGGGACGGCCCTCAACGGATTAATTCCACGGTACTGCGTAAGCGTAACCTCAGTCGACTTTCAGCCAACATACCGCACATCGTGCCAAGTTGCAATAGCAGACCAGCATGATAGAAATTGACGCCACCGTTCAGATCTGGTGTGATAGAAACAGATTGTCAGCAGCTTCTCCGTTCGCACATTTGGCACTCAGCGCTCAGTAGCTTCATCAGTCGCCATATTTTTGCGGTGATGGTGAAGAGGAACATTGAATCGTTTTCTGATGAAGCTACGGCACGGAAGGACCAAGTCCATGAAACAGAATGCCCTCTCGATAAACAGCAACGGAAGCGCCAGCGCAAGGCGCTATACATGCGCCAATATCGTGCCCAACGGAAATTAGTCGCTGATCACTCTCGTGGTGAAGATGCAGTATCGCCAGTCGTAATGGCTACAGTAGCAATGAAGGAAGCAATGTAATGAAGGGCTCGCCAGTTGCAGTGGCAATAGCAATGGAGAACGCGATACAGCGCGTATGGATACCAAGTTTCCAGTGTAAGTCGCAGACGACCTAGTTCCACGGTACTGCGTAAGCGTAACCTGGGTCAACATTCGCGTAACATGTCGGCATTGCTTCGGCAGACCGCAATTGTAACAGCATTGTAACAGCAAAAAACCCTGCGTTCCCAGCCTAAGTCGCAGACGATCTAGTTGCAGACAGTGACAGTTTAAAACTCGGGTAGCCTCTTCGGCATTTTTAAATAGTTTATAACAGAACATTTTTAGCAGAATATTCTGAACAATAATATATGATTAATCCAATTGTTACAATAGCTGCGTACTCGAATGTCTGGGAAATGTGGTTAAAATTCAGCTCTTTTTGCGAACGGAAAATAAGCGTCGCGAGAGCATAAGTGCCAACTTACGAAACTTACGACAGATGCATCGCCACAAATTTAATTAAAATGTTATGAATGCAAATACGTTTTTTTTTTTTTTTAAAAAAACAATTTGTGTTGATTTAACTCTGGATCCCTGAAGAACCAGACCAAAATCAGCTAAATAATTTACTACTAGTATTTGTTTTTCCTAATCCTTAAATAATACTACAAAGTAATATTTCTAATACTCATTGTTCTACAGTTAGAATAATCATTTTATGTTTTTGTATGGAAGTGAGAACCGTCGACGATTTGAACTCAATGTATCAGTTTCAGCGATTCACTGTACATCCGCTAAAATCGCTGGAATCGACACCTGTGCCAGTCGCTGCATTGCATCACCTCCACGTGCATGTCAACCGTTTACAAAGGAGATTACAGGTCAATGCACAACAGCGCGGCTTGAAGCGCCGTGGCGAGAGCTCTTGATTAAGGTGTCATTAATGCTGCATCCATCCACGCTCGCTGTGCCTGGCATTTGCTCCTCCATCTACTTGGGCTGCTGCTCCTGCTGCGCCTGCATGATCTCGGCGTAGCTCTCTTGCAGGCGCACGGACGAGCGCATGGTGTGGCGCAGCAGCTTCTCGGCACAGTTGTTGACGCACGACGTCTCCTTGTCGTCCAGCTTCTTGCTGCGGAAGGCGTGCACGCAGTCCGAGAAGCACAGCTCCACCGTGCGGCTGAAGAACGCGATGGTCTGCGTCACGCGCATCTCCTCGATGTGCTCCTCCATCTTGCGTTCGAACTCCCGCTGGCTCATGGTCGGCTATCTGGTGCTGTATGCTGCGCCGCTCGATTCAATAATGGGTGGGGCTCGATGAGGGCATACAAACGCCAAGGTTATCTCAAAAGCCCGCTGAAAATGGTAACGTGTACCCAACCGAAATCGCAAGGGAGCTGATCAAGGCACACGGTAAAGATTTCGAAGAATACCCGACGCTAAGAATGAGCGCGACGGCGTGGGCCTCGTGGCTGGATCGGTTGGAGAGCGCGCGCGGCCAAGAGCAGGTTCTGTCCAGCAAAATCCGCACGGGTAACTCGGGCGCCATCGGCACCAGCGTCTTCGCGCTGCAGCAGAGCGTCTCGCGGCTCAAGCGCGACTTCGACCAGCTCAAGCGATCGTCTGGCTCCGTGTACGTTTCCTTCAGTCGATAGCGGGGCTGGTTGCGAGCGTCAAGGTTCATTTTATCTTGGTTTATGGCTACGCAGAACGAAGCAGGAGATTGAGCGGCGCGAGCGGCTGCTGAACCAGCTAGCACAGGATCAAGTACGTTGAGGAGCTCTTGAGGCTTCGTAGAGACAGAAGAGTGCTGTGACTGACGCGGTGACTGCTGTATGGACTGTAGCAAGAGGACTTGGATATGTATAACAGTCGGAAGACGTCGCGGGCGGCCGTGAGGTGAGAAGTTCAAAGGACGGGGTGGAGTGGGCTAGTGTGGAGTTTCTGATTGTCTTTGGTGTTGCCTTGCAGTCCTGGGGCATCCGACGCGCCCGTGAAGCTGCTGAGCATGCAGAACCAGATCATGAAAGACCAGGACGAGCAGCTGGACTTGATCGGCCAGGGCGTCTCCAACTTGCGCAATTACAGCCTCACCGTCAAGGACGAGACGGAGCTTCATGTGCGGCTGCTGAGCGAGATCGACGACGATGTGTCCCGCGTAACTGACGGCCTCGAGTCCGAAGGCGCGCGCGCTGCCCGGGTAAGTCGGCTTTCAAATTCACAACTTCATTATTTGGTACTAACCCAACAACGTGCTTTTTAGGTGGCCAAGCAAAGCAACAACACCAAGCTGTACCTCATCATCCTGGTGCTCGTCGTGATCCTCATCTTCCTGCTGCTGGCGGGTGGATAAAGCGTACATTTTAGTCCAGTTCATGCGGTAGGAAGCCTTCTCTTCGCCTAGCGTCGGTCAAAGGTCCGACTGACGTCAGCTTGAAAAATTTAACCAAATTCCGTCTATCGTCTGTCCGTCACAATCCGTTATATGCTCATGACATTCTGCTGCCCCAGCAGCAGCCCCGAAGTGGAGACGCCAGTGTGTAGCGCCCCCATGCTAAACTCGCGTCCGGAACACACGCCCGAGCAGCAGCAGAAGTTAAGAGAAGCCTATAGTTCGCCCATGCGGCCGTCGCAGTACACACGCGGGCCCGAGGACGCCGTCAAGGACCAAGACCAAGAGACCCCGCGTCAGGCCGCGGAGCGCCGCGAGCGCGAGCGCCTGAGCATGGCGCAGGTACTGCTGGACCGCCGCTGGGTCTTCCACTGCGCGTCGCCGCTCTTCCATTTCCAGCGCGAGCTGCTCAGCGAGTACGCGCACGACCTGGTCAAGACGCTGCGTGCTTCGGCGCTGCGGGCCTGTGGCCAGCAGTTCGGCTATAGCGTGAGCATTCGCACGACGCACACGTTCGTGGCCTTCCAGATCCGGGAGGAACGCGACGCGCGTGGCAACCAGGCAGCAGCCAAGCGAAAGACGCCCGAACGGACTGGAGGCTTCGTGCTCTACTTCCCGACGGAAGAGGAGCAGCGCGCGCCACGTAGAGGACGAGAGAAGCAGCAGGTGTTACTGCTACGAGGAGACGAGGAGCTGCTGCGCTGGGTGTGCTCGTGGCTGCAGCGCCGCTTCCAGTGCGTGGTGAGCACCCACGTGGTGCACATCCAGCAGCTCAACCTCAAGCGCCTCGCGCGTAACTGGGTGGTGGCCAAGCTGTTGGCGGACGAAGCGACAAGTCGACGTGAGGTGAGCAACCAGGAGGAACAGAGAGGTAGCTCCATGGCCACGCAAGAACCGCCACGAGCGCCGCTGCTGCTCAAGTACCGATCCACGAAGGAAGATGACGTCGTGCGTACATACACACTCACGGTGCCCTGGGCCACACTGCGTCGCCTTTTCCAGCAGACGAAGGACGTACCTGGAGGGAATCGACCGTCCACTTACGTGCCAGGTAGGCGACGGCGGGTGAGTGCGTTATTAGACGTCAAACATGCTGACGCGTGTTGTCTGTGCTTGGGTTGAATGTCTTCAGAGCTCATCGAGTTGACGGAGCGTCTGTACATTGACGCATTGCCGTTCGACCTCTCGACGTACGAGATCGAGCGAGTGGAGATGCAGGAGGTGGCTGTCGACCTGGATGGAGGCGTGGAGGTGAGTTTGCTGGCCGACTCATGTACTGGGAGTACCAGTAGCTTCTGACTGCTTTCTGTTTTCTGGTTCTGTAGCTCTACAGCATGGAACTTGTGCACACGGTGCTGTTCAGTCTGCTGGAGTTGCTGGCAGTGCAGGACGTCGTCACGACTTCGCGTCCGGAGATGACGCTTTGATTAAACCTTGCAAGAAGCGTTTAGATGCTCTTAGCGCACGTAGCAAAAACGTACGAGTATATGAAACAAACATTCTACCAGCAAGGGTCTGGATAATGTAAACCCCTCTCTTTGCAGCTTACGCGTATCGACTCAAGTCCAGCTTGATCGCAGCAGGTCCATTGCTTTGCTGAAGTGACGACTGTGCTTGTGGTCCCGCGGCTGGAGCTGAGCCGGTAAGAGCAAGACGCAGCGCTGTCTCCAGTACACCACGCAACGCAGGTGTCATGGCCGCAACCGTTTCCTTGAACGCAGCAGCGTGGGTTTGTGCAAAACACAAAAGCAATCGCGCCAGGATACCGGGGACTTGGGCTGGAATCGCGTTATCTGCGGCTGATGGCGCAGGGTGGTTGAGAACATCAGCGAGTCTTGGGAGCAGCATGTGCACAAACGTGGATCCGTGCTGGTCATTCAACTGCGATACCAAAAGACGAAGAAGCCCCTCCGCTTCGTCCAGCTCAGCGAGCTCGGCAGCAGTGCCTGGGTAGCCATTCGCCACACTAACGATCTCCACCAGAGAAGGACCGAGCGCTACCAGGTATCGGTTCGCGATGGTGGTTTGCTGCGCGTCGATAACCTTTTTCACGACAGTGTGCAACCCACGCAGAAGCTGTCCACTAGCAGCTGCATGTTGTTGCTTCTTCGAGTCGTCATCTTCTCTCCCGGGTGTAAGCTCCAGCATTGCTGAGGTTGTTTCTGCAACTTCAGCGTGAAAGCGCTCAGCATCGTCTTGGAGACACGTCGGGAAGTTGACGGCATAGTTGGCGACAATTTGCATCGCAAATCCTGGCGCTGTACGGACGTCTTCCTTGAGCCATTCGGACAGAAACTCCAAGGAACTGCATACGGTTGCCCTGATACGGGCTAAAACATCGTCGCTTGAGTCGCCATTTGCTTCACGTGCGCGGGCCAGCGCAAAGACTGCTTCAGTCGAAGCCCGACTCAATGTTACCACTGCGTCATTTACCGACGAAGAGTGATAGCCACCAGCAACAGAACTAATGGCTTGTTGCAACATGGCTACCGAGCGAGCCACGCCACTTCGAGCTTCTTCGGTCGAGTGCAGCAGCACAATACCATTCGTAGCGAACTGCACTACTTCCAGCATGTGCTTGGCGTCTTCTTCACTTGCAATGGAGCTACGGCGGGAGCTTGCGCCTCTGCTGCCGATGCTAACAGCTCGAGCATGCCGATTTTGTTCGGTCACATCGCAGAGTTGGCAAAGCACCTGCGTTGGGCACAACCCAGCCTGCGCCACGACGTCGAATAGATCCGTACAGTTCTTCTTTCCATCCCCATCAGAGCGTCCAATCTCTCGAGCAAAAGCCAGATTTGGACGAGATAGACACGAGAAAAGCGCCTTAAGCGCCTGAATCTGTGCAAGACCGTTGCACCGCTTACTTGCCAGCATCAACGTATCCAGGGCAGTCCTCAAAAACACCAGGAAACTGCTAGACGACGATCCACCCTGTTTGAGGGGGTTCTCCACCGAAGCTCTCAGCAGCAAAGGAATGCTGCGAAGCACGGCTGGCAATTCCGTATCATCCTCCATTCGATCGCGAGCGGTCGTGCTAACATGGAAGATCGCCGACGCCAACAGCACGGACGACCACTTCGGAATGTTGTTTTCCGGTGTGCTTTTAATCATGCAAACTGACTTTGGCATATAGACTTCCAATGTTGCCAGCGCATTCACAATCTTTGGCCAGTAGTGTTTGTAAAGCGAACGCAGTCTTTTCGACGTCGACAGCGCAGTCGCTGAGGCATTCGCGACAGGCACGATAGGAGGAAGTGGCATTTGCAAGGCCGGCATAACCATGACCTCATCGGTCTGGAGCAAGCTACACGTAGTGGAGTCTAACTGTGCCCACTGAGCACAGCCTTGCATTACCACACCATACGCGAACGTCACATCCAGCCAGCACTTGAACAGATATTCCGTGGAATTCGACAGCCCGTTAGTCATCGCTTTCACGAGTGGAGACATCGCGACAGCTCGGTGTTCGTCATCGCGAGCATTCTTTTGAGCGATTGCCTCCGTGACACTTGACGTCAATAGTTCACCAACCGAGGCCAGATTCGCGAGCGAAAGTGAAGTGCGGGTGACTTCGTCTCCAATGAAATGCGCGTGGCCGTAGTCTGGAGTCACAACAGCTCTCAGAATGCGTCCCAAACCCACCTTATCTTGAATAAGATGGGCTGAAATACAGGAACCGGCGATTCCGTGCGCTTCGATAAGAAGCGGCGCGTAGAAGTATCTTTCTTCGCTCTTGTCTGTTTCCGCGTTAGAGACTAACAAAGAAGACTCCACTTGCACTTGCTTCAGAGCATGGCGGATAGCAGACGTGAGCTGTGCACGGTATGGGTCTAACAGGTAGGCATCCCCCGTCGCAACTTCCGGATCACGCGCCGACGCAAAGTTTTTCACCAAAACATTCAGCAGCTGAAGGCCAGCGCACTGGAACATCAGCAACTCGTCTCCTTCAGTCGACGTGGTGGCGACATGGCACGCGAGTGTAACAAACTCGTCTAAGTACATACACAAGAAATTTCCGATGTTGGACTCGGCGGTCTGCGGCAACGTCGCTCCCGCCGAGAGCATCTCAAAGAAGTAACGGCGCGCTGCAACAAGATCAAAATGAAGCTGCTTGGTCTGGCATGCACCAGTCGTCATAGGCGGGACTGCTGTCATCAGCTCAAACACCCGCAACACGCACTCCACTGCGAAGTGACGCACTTGGCGTGAAAGCGGCGGCATCAACGCAATAAAGTCGCCTACGCTTGCTTTCGTAGCTCGCCAGGTGTCCACTTGAGCAGTAACAGCAGCAGTCGCTATCGAATTAGCGTCCGTCTTGGGTAAATCTAGTCCTGGGCTTGGCGACCACTCCGCTGTGTCATCATCCTCCGTTGCATCGGCGTTTCCTTGAATACCAGAGTTCATCCCTTTAGGGCTCATCATGAGCTGTTCGGCTCCAGCCCCTGCAAACGTACTGGCCGACTCTCCGATGGCAATGCTACGGCACAACAGAGCCCAAAGGCACGGCTCGGCATCGTCGTGGTCTCGACCTTCAACATCAAGTAGTGCTAAGGTCGTGCTCTGCAATGCGCTAATACCATTCCGTTGCATCGTCGTAGAATCCGCGAACGCGAACGAGAGGCCATCCCACATTCCGTGCAACCCAGGCATATAACTCCACATTAGCTCGTTGTACTCGACATGAAGCGCCGAAAAGAGAAGACAGAACAAGTTCTGAGTACGAAGCAACGTCGGGTCCCTCTCCACGAGCGTTCGAATGCAAGACAACCCAACATTCTGCAAAATGCTTCGGCTCCAACCGTTCGTAAAGACTCCAACATTGACAAGGCCAATTTGCTCGAACAGCCCACCAAGAGACCCTAACGTAGCCATGGAGGGACCTGGACCTGACGGCGGGGATAAAATTGGTGATCCCGAGTTCTGTTGCATCGTCAGCGATGCTGGGGCGGCTGAAGTCAACAGAGCAGTGTCAGAAATGATGCGTAGAATATATCTCAAATCTGCAGTTTGGAAGCGGGACGGCGCGAATACGACCACTTGCTCCAAAAACTTCAAGAACTCCAGCTCAACGCGAGCGTCGCCATCTTGGCGCAAAAACATCCAGTACGAGTAAAAATCGTTCAAACGATCGCGGGAGTCGCCGAGCTCGGGACCCAGTGTGGCCACCACGTCGTTGATAATTCGCCCCAGCGCCACCTTCGTGCTAATTTGCCACCGCAGACCCCGCTTATTCACCTTTGAATACACAAAACCGGCCAGTACATGAGCTTCCATAAGAGAGAACGTCGAAGTCACGAAGTGCTCGTAGTCGCCCCCAGTTGAATTCACAGATTCCAGAATGATGCCCCATGAATGCAAAATCCACGTACGCAGTGGCTGCGAGCATTCACCTGCAAACCGGAAAATGAGTCCAGTATCAATCGAGATACGCGATCCACACACTCGCTTGATGCAGGCTAACGCAAAAGCTGCGCCGGCTGACAAAATCGTAACGTCGCGTTCGGCGTTTGAGCCGAATGTGGCAGTGGAGACTCCCTGAGGGAGTTTGTCAACCACCAAGCGCTTCTCCAGCTCGATAATCAATCCCTTACAGTGATCTTCGCCCAGAAGCAGTGCCAGCGTTCCTAAAGCCTCGCCTGCACCACGACGAACCTCGGCATTTTCGCTGGAGATCATCTCACAAAGCATGGTTTGCATCTGAAGAGGCCATGACGTTGCCGACATAGATGCTGTTGCCGTCGGGGTGACCCCAGCTTTTTCCAGACGCCTCGCTTCCGCAATCACAGCAAACAATAAAGCGCACACATTGACCTCACATTCCACGCGAACGTCGGTGAGAGCTCCGGCGTAGTGCTGCAGACATCGCAGCTGCAGATCTTCTGGGATAAATAGAAAAAGTCGACCAAATAGCAGCACGCTAGCATCCACGAGTCGAACGTACGTGAATGGGCTGCAACTTGCACGCCTGGGGCCGCCGTCAACAGCTTCTTTTTCACCCATTGATCTCCAAAATGTGTCGAGGTATTGCACCTCCAGTTCGGTATCTGTCAACGCATTCTCGCGTTGCTGTAAGCCAAGCACGTGATTCAGCTCTGTTGAGTACAGTGGCGATGGATAATCTCCAGGTACCAAACGCGAGAGAGTCATCATATCGAGTGCATCGTCCTCAGGAGAAAGCATGCTTTGCAGGTACGTGGTTTTCGCCGGTTCCAACGAGGAATGCCGGATGTTTGTCAGAGCCTGGGCCGTCGTGAACTCAGCAACCAGATCCAGCAGTACAATGTACGAATCACTGTAAATCGGCGGGAGCATCGAGAAACAGTTGATGATCCACCCCATCAAACGGTACCGAGCGATTTGGCCGCGACGCTTGAGGGGATTGCTGAGTATGTCTTGTGTTGCCGTCATGTATACGTGCAGAATGTGGCTCGCAAGAACGTTGACGTCGTTATCGGAGTCGATAGCTGCGCCCTGGCAATTAAAAAGAAAACTGCTCAGTGCAATCACAGCGGCTTCAATTCGCAGGAGCTCGAGAGAGGATTCACGGCTGTGGAGTACACTGGACTTGAGCCACAAATTCAGGAGCTTTTCCAGGTTGGTCTTTATCCACTGCCCATCGTTCATCGCCACAAGACTTCCCACAAGCGTCCAACCAGCACGTGTGCACGTGAGCCAGATACTGTCTGCACACTCGTTGAGGAATTGACTTTCGACAAGCTCCTCGGAAATGGAATAAATTTCGTCCATGATCGCTTGAGATAGCCCTCCTTTGGAGTCAAGCTTGATGGCACGCAGAATATGCGCGATTGCCGCAGATCTACCCTGAATCGCATACAAGTGGGTCTTGCTTTGCATATCGTTCGCTTCATCTTGACCATCGTCTGCCTTCCCAGTCGACTCAGAATTTCCCACTTCTTCCAGATCAGAGCCTCCACGCATCAAATACTCAGAAGTGTCTCGAAGACCCTGAAGACAACTTGTCATCACGCTTTTCAACCGATACGGGATTGCAGTAACCAGCGAAGCCAGCGCGACAGCAGCTTGGAACCGAACACTTTGCTTTTCGTGACAAATGAGACCTTGGAGAATATCACTGGCCTCGCGTGCGTGGCTCACAGAAGCCTCGCCCATCGAGTGGAACATATGGCTCAGCTCTACCAACGTCGAAAGCACCTTGTGATGGTTTGGTTCTGACGCTTGAGCCTCATCCTTTAGCCTTTGCAGATATGCGCCAAGTAGCACCTCTTGCTGTCGCTCCGTTAGGCTCCCATTGAGCCCATGGCGCAGCACAAAACCCACTGCATTGCGCGCTCGAGTCAAGTCTCCGAGTGCGAATGGATGATCGAGGATAGCAAGCGTGGCATCCATGACCCCACGAAGCTGCGACTCGGCGATTGAGTCAGGTGGTAGTCTCTCGAACATGCTGCACAGCGCAACAGAAAACGAGGCCAGAATGCCTCCATGACTCTGGTTCGGATTGCTGGATAAATACTTGCTGGTCACCATGTCCTTGAAGTAGAGCACCACGTTCGCGATGGTGGAGAAATTAACCGTCGCTGCCTTCCTGCGAGAGAGCGAAGACGGCAAATTAATTGTTGACATGCCGGGGACGTGCAGCTTGAACCCGGTTTTAGCTTTCCCGACGCTAGAGGGAGGGGTATCGTGCTCAATCGAAGCCCGTCCACCAGCGTCGTCATCGTTGCTCCGGGAAGAACCTGCGCTCGCTCCGTTGCTGTCGCCGCCGTCTCCCTGTAATTCCGCTTCTCCTGACGACGATGTCGCGTACTTTGCCAGCACGACGCCAACCACCAATGAGAAAGCCCTCCTTGCTTCCGGAGCGACATCATCCATCCCTTTTGCTGTCACTTGTAGGATTGCATCGAGAGAAACACCTTGCGCACTCGCATGGCTGTTTCCCGCACTACCCGCGACCGCAGATCCACTTCCGATTCCTGCGCCGCCACTTGCATTGCCACCTGCTTGACTTCCACCAGCCCCACCTGCAGCAGCTCCCGCAGCCGACGCAGCCGAGACGGTCGTTTGTTCCGCCACCACTTGCAGCAACCTGGCCGCCGCGATGCGCACCTCGGGTGCCTTGTCCTGGAAAGTCTTGTTGACGATCTTGAGCGCGTCGGCGTGAAACAGTACCAGCCGTCTCGAGTCCCCTTCCAGCGCGTGGGCCACGCTTTCCACGATGCACTGCTTCATGTAGTAGTCAGCCGCGCGGACGACCTTGTTGGCCAGAGCCACGGCGTCAGGCAAGAACTGCAGCCTCTCCTGCAGCTGGAGGCGACACACCACCATCACCAGCGACACCTTGACGTAAAGGGATGAGTTCTTGGCCAGCAGCGTTTCGCTGATGCTTGGCACCACTGAGAAGTCGAAGGCTCGCACCAGCAGGTCGCACACCAAGCGGTGCACGCACTCGGACGTGGGCGCGCCGGCCTGCTGTGAGGATAAAGCCACGCCCATGGCGCCTGTGCCGCCACCCGTCGCCCCCGCGCTGGAGTTGCCTGTGTGGCCGCCACTGTACACGATGAGCGTGGCCAGCAGCAGCTGGAATAGCGCCGCGTTGCTCTTGGCGCTGCGCTTCTTACCCGGCCCCGGACTGTTCAGCAACTCAGGCTTCCACAGACGTTGCAGTGAGATGAGCGCCTGCACTAGCTCTTTCTGATGCGTCTGCTGATCGGCGGCGCCCCCAGAGCCGGCGCGTATGGCCTCCACGGCAGCCGCTAGCCGTCGTGCCGCCCCCTTCATCATAAGTGCGCGTGCGGGGGATATTTCAGGAGTGATGGTCGTTTGCGGACCTAATTAACGGAGCATACAAACTTTAAGTGACGTTTTGGAGAAGCGACATGATGCAGACGGCGACGCGCTCGTGGGAGGATCTGCGCAGCAGCGCGCGGACAGCGGAGCGCTCGCTGGAGGACAAGATCGCAGCCTACACGGCTATTAGCAGGGCACATGCACGCAGCTCCTCGGCGGCGTACGACGAAGGTGAGAGAGCAGGAGGCACGGAGAAGATCGATGAGGTGCTGAAGCTACGGCTTTTGTGGCATTTGATGGAGCAGAAAACCCACCTGAAGAGACGGCAGATGAGAGAGAGCTAGCTGTGGATATTGAGAACGCGCTGGCGTCGGTGGGTGCTGTCGCAGTGAAGGCTTTGTGACGGAAGATTGAGTTTACTGACCTTTTGGTATGCTGCTGCTGCTGTGCGTAGCTGTCCGACACAATTGATGAGATGAATGTGGTTGTGAACAAGTCGTCGGTAAAGACACAGGACGCCATGCTGCAGCGCTACCGCGAACTCTATTTCGACTTCAACACGGAGTTCCGCCGCTCGATGGTAAGCTGTAGCGCTAATGGTGGCAATTTTGCCCGAATGAGTGTGAAATGTTGCTGACTCGGTGTTGTTGATCTTGCTCGTGTGCGCAGAGTAATTTGCAAGAGAAGCGCGATGCGCATAAGCTGTTTGGCAACAGGTGCAGGGATAGCTCTGTCATGACAAAATATGCAAAGAGGAACTTGAACTGACATCGTGTGTTGATTTACTCGAGCAGAGGTCTCAAGGGCCACACAGAGGACGCGGAGATGGACTCGTTACTGAACGAGCGCCGCGCCGTTGACTCTTCGCGCTCCATGACCAGCAGCATCATCGAGCAGGCGATGGCGACGAAGAATGCGCTGGAGAACCAGCGCCGGCAGTTCGCGTCGTCGCACGGCAAGGTGGCGACGCTGGGCAGCTCGTTCGCTGGCATCAATACGCTCGTGGAGCAGATCCGCCGCAAGAAGATGCGCAACAACACCATTCTCGCGCTGGTGGTCGCCAGCTGCATTTGCTTCACGCTCTGGTGGGTCGTGCTGTCTCAAATCTAACGCTGCATGTTTTAGCAAGATGAAAAAGGAAACACGGCTGCAAGTTGCAGCAGCGCTGACTAATATTGATGGAGTTGCACCACGTCACATACTTTCTCGTCGACATTTTTCGACGCGTCGCGATTGGTCAAAACCATTGCATACGATTTGCAAGTATGAATGGTTGGCCTCCCAACATAGGGGCTTTCACAGCAAAAACGCCCGAGCCAAAAGCGCAACCAACTAAAGAGTCACTCGATCCGACAAGCATGGGCGACCGCGGAGGAGGAATCTCGCTGCTAGTGCGCAACATCAGCCGCCGTCTAAGGTGCGTTTTCTTCCGCATAGAGTTTAGCGATTGGCCGCGCTTTTTGCTGTTAGATTGGTCATTGCAAGGACGAACTAGTGACCGGTTGCACTTGTACTTGGATCCGCAGACCGGAGGACATTCAGAAGGAGTTCGAGCGCTACGGAGAGGTGCGCGACGTGTACATCCCCAAGGACTTCTACACCAAGTACGTGGCGGCTGCTGGACGCGGTGCGTGGGAGAAGGGACACGTAACTAACAGTTGTGCAATGATCAGGGAGCCCAAGGGCTTCGCATTCGTCGAGTTCCGCAGCGAGCGTGAAGCGGAGGACGCACGCCGCAACCTAGATGGTGTGCGCATCGACGGCCGTGACATCCGCGTCGTGTTCGCCCAGGAGCGTCGCAAGTCGACGGACCAAATGCGCGACCGAGAGAGGTACAGGCTTCCCACCAGATCCAATGATCCTTTGTATGTTGCGCCCCATTTTGAGTTGGGTTTCCTAATAGTTTATTGCCGGGACTGTTGCTATAGGACGGAGAAGCGCGGAGGAGGACGTCGCTCTCGCTCAAGATCGCCGCGGCGCGAAGCTCCCCGTGGCCGGTCGCGCTCTCGCTCTCGTGACCGCAGGGGGGCAGCGCGTCGTTCGTCGCGCTCTCGTTCCCCGGTGAAAGGCCGATCTCGCTCTCGCTCGGGTTCTCGCCGTCGCTCGCCAGCGCTTCGGTCTTTTTCGCCGGCCGCGCGTTCGCGTTCCCCGTCGCCGCGCCGCTCGGCATCCCCTCGTGCTCCTCCATCGCCGCGTCGGTCTCCGTCTCCTCGTCGCTCCAAGGGCCGCTCGTACTCACCGTCTCCTCGACGAGATGTAGGCCGCCGGTCGCCGTCGGGCTCCCCTATGCGCTCGAGTGTTCGCGATTAGGCCCACAAGCAACGGCTTGCTGGACGTCGACGAGTAGTGACCTTCAACCCCCTGTCTCCTGCAAGCATCGCCGACGGACCAGGCGACCGACACCTCCAACTGCATGAAAACTGCACGGCATCTCGCGTTGAGTTCCTCTTGTCTGGCTCCCACTCGCGTGTGCATTGTTTGCATGTCCCTCTCTACCAGAAAGCGCAGATGCAAGACTGTGAGGCAGTGCTGGAAGTCGGACGACGGTCGAGACTCAAGCACAAAGATACAAAGGCAAATAAAAACAAAGAAGACTGGGTACTACAACTACTTGTCCAAGAGATGGAAGAGGAAGAGAAGACTCGTTTGAAGCTGCAGATGACCTTCATTGCGTCGGCCAGGTCAATGTCCAGATCCTAGGAAGCCTCTCGCGTCCTGTCAAGCGAGGATGCTTAATTAATGTGTTACTGTACGTGTCGTCGAGTTGACTGTCGCTGAGGTGAGCAGGTGGACAGATTAAGGTGGACAGATTGAGATTGACAATAAAGCAACCACCTATTTTTAAATCTAAAACACCAGATGTAAATCTGAGACGTCAAATCAAAAACTAAGCCGCCAAATCAGGATACGCCATCGTTCGAGGCATCCGGAGACGCTCGGGACCGACGTACGTCAGCATGAAGAAGCGCAGTGTGGTGTTCGTGCTCATCGACGGGCTGGCCGACGTGTCGCTGCAAGAGCTGGACCAGCAGTCGCCTGTGGAGGCGGCGCACACGCCCGCCATGGACGCTATCGCCCGTACGTCGTAGCCCTCGAGAGCCCCTCATTCCTCCTCTAACCTTAAATCTCTTTTTGCGGACTTTGTAGATGGCGGGCTGACGGGGCTCATGGACCCCGTGGAGCCTGGTTACGCGTGCGGCAGTGACACCGCGCACATGTCCATTCTCGGCTACAATCCTTTCGTGTACGATCCCTCTCGATGCCAGCCTTAAGAGGTTGATACTGTACAGTGCTAACTAACTATCTTTTTGTACTGTGATTTATCTGCTGGCTGCAGTCACTATCGTGGCCGTGGGTCCTTCGAAGCGATGGGTGCTGGACTGCCCATGGACAAGGGCGACGTCGCCTTCAAGTGCAATTTCGCCACGGTCCAGGAGGACGAGAACGGCCAAATGATCGTCGAAAGACGTCGCGTGGACCGCAACTTTCCCTCGTGGGGCATCGAACTATGCAGCTTTTTGGATGGACTGACGCTCCCGGAATTCCCCGGCCTGGTGGTGGCGACGAAATACGCCACAGAACACCGCTGCGGCATCGTATTCAAGGGCCCCGGACTGTGTGACAAGATCACGGGCACTGACCCGCTGAAAGACCAGTACGTTGTTGAGTCTCTGCTCCTGTTTTCTGCAGAACTGATATTTGACATGATTAATTAACGATTTCTATTCGATATGTAGCCTGCCGCTTGTGAAGTCCGAACCGTTGAACGATACGCCTGAAGCCGAGTACTCGACCAGGGTGCTGAACGCAGTGTCGAACGCCATTCATGAACGACTTTCGGCGCACCCTATCAACAAGGCGCGAGAGGCAGAGAACAAGCCGCCAGCGAATGTCGTCCTGCTGCGTGGCCCGGGTGAGCGAATTGATGTCCCGACGTTCACTGAGATGCATGGATTTACTCCCTTCATGATCGCCCCAACGTGTATTATCGCTGGCTTGGGCATGTCATTGGGCTTTGAAATCGCCACAGCCCCAGGAGCCACGGGAGACTACCACACGAATTTGCTCTCGAAGGCTGATACTGCTTTGGAATTGCTACGTGGCGGTGAGTTCGACTTCGGCTTTGTCCACGTGAAGGCAGTGGACGATGCTGGTCATGATCGCGACGTTGCCAAGAAGGTTCACTTTACTGAACGCGCGGATGAAATGATCTCGCGACTTCTGGAAGGTATCCATGCCGAGTGCGGCGAGAAGGACAGCGAGGTGACTATCGTTGTTACCGGGGACCACACGACTCCTGTGAAGTACGGCGACCATACCTTTGAACCAGTGCCTTTTGCGATTGCGCGCGTCGGGACGGCGTACGAGAGGTTGCAGCACATTAAAAATGCTGGCGACTCGGCCAGTGTGTCATCGCCTGGCCCGTTGACGGACGACGTTACGAGGTTCTCGGAACTGGCGATGGCACGAGGCGACCTTGGCCGCTTTGCTGGTGACCAGGTCATGAAGCTCATCAAGGGCTTCCGCGAATACGAACTATAGGTTGTGATCAGTACATTGCATGACCATGGCAATACGTAAACAAAATTGGTTGTTTTACTCGATGGAGACGTTTAAACCACACTACGGAAAATTGTTCTTTGGGTACTTTTGAAGTAATACATTTTTTACTACTGCTCCTCCTGTAAAAAATGTCGAGTAGAAATTGCTTGTTGAAATATCCGAGGCACTTCCAGCTCCTTTGGCAGTGGTTGTTTAGCTGAGTGCAGCAATTGCTTCAGTTCCAGAGCAATGGTGCATTCGCGCGTCAGGAACGACGTCGCTTTCGCGGACATATTAGCACCGCCAATGTCGCCTCCAGGATGCCTACCTGTACGGCCACAGCGATGTACATAGTCCTCGATAGTATGGGGCATGTCAAACAGCACAACATGCTCCAGGCCAGGAAGATCGAGACCTCGCGACGCCAAGTCCGTAGCCACCAGAACGTCAACGTAGCCTGCACGGAAGGCGCGTAATACTTGCATGCGATAGCCTTGGGACTGTCCGCCATGCAGAGGAGCCGCGTGAAATTGCTCGTTTCGTAGCAGGCGAGCCACGCGCTCAACGCCCAAGCGCGAGTTGCAGAACACCAGTACTGGTGGCTGCTTGGTGGCGCGCAGTACTCGAAGAAGCCGTGAACTCTTCTCTGCGGGGCGCATGAACTGCACGTCGTGAACCACATTCGAATGCGCTGAGAGTGCAATCACGTTTGGAAGACTGCTGGAAGGTTGAGCTGACGAAGAGCTCCATGCCGATTGAGCTTGTCTTAGCATATTGGCCTCGTCGACGCGAACGGTGATCGGTCGAAGCACTGCCGACCGCGCTAGTCGTGGCAAAAAGGCCGGTAGCGTTGCAGAAAGCAGCAAACATTGTCGGTTGGCTGTGTTTGCAAGCTGCAGAATCTCGCGTAGCTGGGTCTCCATCTCGGGCGCTTCCAGCACGCGGTCCACCTCGTCAACCACGAGAAGAGAGACCTGACCAAGCGATAGTAGCTCTCCATGACGCTGCAGTAGATGGAGTAACCTTCCTGGAGTTGCCACAACTGCAAACATCTTGCCAGCGTGATATTGAAGTTGTACGAGTTGCTCGTCCACGGCAACACCTCCGCAAATCCCAACGACCGGAGGGCTTGACGAGCCGGGGAAGAACGCAGCGAGATCTTGGGCCACTTGATCCACGAGCTCTCGCGTCGGCACAACCACCACAGCACACGGTGTTGCCAGCCTCCCCGGTATAGTCTGATAGTACTCTACTCCCTGTCCAGCCTGAGAACTGTACTGACCTTGGAGCAACGCGAGCATTGGGAGGATGTAGCAGAGCGCCTTCCCGCTGCCCGTAGGCGCCAAAGCAACCACATCACGACCCTGGAAGATGCAAGGGAGAGCCTGAGCCTGCACCGCAGACGGAGTTGTCACCCCACGCGACTGCAGGATCGACACTACGTCTGCATTCAACGGGAGTTCCGAAAAATGGTGGACTGGAGCAGGGATGGACCCCTCTCCTTCGACTGCGATGCCTCGCTCTTGACGCGCCCACGAGGCTTCCTGCGTTGAGGGCTCTTTTACAGTGAAGTTGACGACATGTTGACTGTCTTGAGGGGTTGCAGAAGGCATGGGGGGCTCCGCACGCCGCCGCTTACGTCGAGGCACATATGCGCCGTGATCGGTCATGACTGGTTAGAATGAACGTATCTGCGACGTGTGAGACTGCGAAGCTTGGACTATATTTTGCCCCGAAATGGCTACACCTACGACCATATCACCGCCAGCAGTCACTGCTTGTTCAGTTCAAGTGTTGGCGTAGCTTAGCCGAACATGCGCGCCGCCGTGCGCGACACGATACCCAGGATCTCCTCGATCTCGTCCTCGGCGAAGCGCTTGTGCAGACTGGGGATGAGCGCCACGGCCTCCTCCACCTCCTCCGGGTTCAGGTTGGACAGACACGCGATCTCGAACTCCTCCAGACGGTACTCGACCGTCTCGCCGTCCTCCTCGCGCTGGAAAGCCAGCGACATCAACGCCCTGCACATCAAATCACAATACCGTTAGCCCTCAATGCTTCTGTGAAGCTACAACACCGAACGACGTACTCGCGCAGCTCCGTGACTGAAGCCTGGTTAGCCACAGGGTCCTTTGTGCCGCTGAAGCGCTGCACATACGAATAGGTCTTCTGGAACACACTGTAATCGATGCATCAGTGTAACGACCACGTGTGCCAATAATGCAATGTCGTTGACGTACCTGGTGAGCTGCTTCTCCTGCGTCTCGTAGTCGGACTTTTGCTTCTCCAGGATGACAGCCACCTCCGCATTGGAAAGACACGTCTCGTTGCGGAAGTCGTCGCCCAGGTTGAGCTCCGCCGCGTCCTCCGTGTCCACCACGTGCTGCGGGTTCGCCGACATACTTGCTCCCCAAAACCCAAAAGCAAAAAGTGGTCCGCGTCACACCGCTGCTACACCAACCTATTCTACCGCATATTTGACGTGCCAAACACTAAAATAATCTAATCGAAAGGATCATTTTGCAATTAACATATCTGCGGCCAGTATGTGGAGCTCCTCGCGCACGCAGGTCAAGACGCTGGCACGCGGCTTCTCGGCCAAGGCGGGCACCGGCGGCATCGCCGGACCCAAGATCACTGGCGCATTGCGCTTCTACAAGGATGTGGGCGTGAAGGAAGTGGCCAATGAGGAACCCTCGAAGCTCTACGCTGTAACTCTGGATGGCAAGACGGTCAAGACGCCGCGCCAGCAGCCCGTGCAGCTTCCTACGCGTGCTATGGCGTACGCTGTGGCCCACGAGTGGGATGCACAGCGGCACGACATCCGGCCGGCCACGATGCCCATCATGACGCTGGCGTCCACGGCGCTGGACCTCGTGTTCACGTCCAGCAGCCAAGAGACCATCAACGAGATGCTGCACTACCTGCACACGGACACGGTGTGCTACCAGGTGACGGCCGACCAGCAAGATAAGCTTGTGGCATTGCAGCAGAAGAAGTGGAAGCCGCTTCGCAAGTGGTTCAGCGAGACCTTTGGCGGCGAGGTGGACGTGAGCCACGGCAACATCAACGGACTCGCGCACGACCAACAGCTCGTGGCCAATGTGCGCGCGCACCTGGAAGAGGTTCGTAGTTGTAGGAGAATTGGGGTTATGAAGGGTGGAAGCTAACGAGGTGGATACGTTATGGTGCTTGGTAGCTGAGCGACTTTGAGCTGACGGCCATGCGGACGCTGACCAAGGAGTGCAAGGTGCGTTGGACTTTGTGGCGTACAGTCGATGAGCTGGTTGTTTACGGATGTTTGTGATGCAGTCTCTGATCACGGCGTTGGCGATCTTCAAGCGCCACCTCACGGCGAAGGAGGCGATGGAGATCTGTCGCCTGGAGGAGGAGTTCCAGATCACCAACTGGGGGCTCGTGGAGGGCGGTCACGACCTTGACCGCGTCAACTGTGCCGTGAAGCTCTCGAGCGCGTCCTTCCTGCTCTACCTGCTGAAGAACAAGCACTAAGTTGTCGCACGAATAGAGGAGGGCGGCACCCTAGAACCTGGAGCGAGCTGGAACTTGCTAACGGAACGTGCAGTCCAGTTTTTAATGAGATGGCTGCTTTCTTGGTGCATTCATGAGCGCTGTGTATCACAGGTGAGGACAAACTAGACTACTGGGTAAGGTAAGCTGGAAACCATTGACGCGCCCCAGCAGTCATCCCAAGAGCATCCAGACTCTCGCGCGTGTCGTCGCTGCGCTCAGCAGATGAGGTAACGCTGTACTCAGTATGCCACCATGAACTTGCCCTCGATCTCCTTCGACAACTTGAGGAAAGGAGATGTAGCCAGGGTAGAACGTGGAGCAGAATTCTTCGATGAAGTAGCGGAGGTCCACCTTCTTCCCGAGCCGAGCGAACTCGTTGGCGAAGGACTACGAAGGCGATGCCGGACTTGCGGCAAGACGTGGTCGTTGGAGAAATTTATCGATTGTTTCAACAACACCAGCTCGGTAGCTCGCATGAGCACAGACGAAAGCAAAACACCCCACAGACAAAACATAACTTGAAACACGTTGTCGTCATCAACTGCCTGCACCAGTGCCATCAATGGCACGGAACCGAAGTATTCTTGAAACGAAGTGAGCCATTGCAAAACGTCCATCCGCGATCCCTCAATCGCAGTAGACACAATCCGTTCCTTCTCGTAGGTAGCAAGCGTTCCGCACAGATAGTGTAGCATTGAATGAAACCCAGTTCAGATTCGTCTTCAACTGCATCGACAAGTTTCCCATGAGCACACCTCGAGGAAATATCAGCGCTTCGTGTAGTAGCAAAATTTCGGATTCATTTTCGATCACACAGTTGAGCGTCTCATCTGAAACACGTCGACAAACGCACGCCACGTAGTCGAATCTCCTGTTTCAACAACGAGTGTGATGTACTTGCGTGGTCAATCGTATCGAAGTCAGTGCACGCCATAAAGGCCAGCGCGTTCACAATTCCGGGGTACCCGTGCTCAATCGCCGCCGAAAGCAATTCATATTCGAAAAGTAAGCTGGCAATGCTGTCATCTGCACGAATTTGCATTCCTCTATAGTTGCTTTCCCAAATATGATCTGCTGTGCGTCGATCTCCGCGTTTCATTGCAGCTTCCATTAACTCGTCATCCCCATACTGCTCGATTATTGGAGCCGTGACTATATCAATTGCCTGCAGGCTGCAGACAACTGAACACAGACCTCCTTCCTTCCTCTCCGTAACGAAGTC
The DNA here is from genome assembly GCA_033557995.1 of Phytophthora crassamura. NCBI lineage: Eukaryota > Oomycota > Peronosporomycetes > Peronosporales > Peronosporaceae > Phytophthora > Phytophthora crassamura. The sequence continues at coordinate 6,628,656 of JAUCED010000004.1, forward strand.
GCAATAGTTTTTGCAATTGGTCAGTACGAACCAGCGCGCTTTCGTTGTTGTGACCATAAAGCACAAGCACAAGTTGTTGGAGAAGCAGAAATCGCTGTCTACGAGCACTCGTACCCCAATTCCATCGGTCTCTTCGGATTGAGGAGCTAGACCTTTCCGAAGATACTAAACGCCACCAGAACCGACTCGGTTTGCAATATGCACCGAGTTACAAGTTGATTTATTCTATGGCAGAGTGTTGTAAGTTACAACACTTTGCTATCGGCGAAAAGATCGGATTGGAATGTTCATCGTTGTCGTGAAATACGAAAGCATGGACAGAATCACTGCTTGCACATCTAAGCTACCGGGACGGCGTCACCGAGTGACCTTCATGAAGGATCTGATGTGCAGGAAGAGCGACGTTGGGCAGCGTCGCAGACAATTTCTTTGGCGGGAGATACCGATCGAGCGGCGCTATCGTCCTGCGGCTCTCTCCTGAGGCCTGTGCAGCTCGCGCGGCCAACCCCTTCGTCTTCAGCGTCGAGCATATGCTGGGTGGTGCGGAGACTGAGGCCTGTATCTACGAATCGCAATCCTGCCGGCCCAAGCAGGACGCAATGGTGCGCTTGGCCGACTGCGCGGGTAACCCTGCGGGATACGAGTTGTGGAAAGCAGCATGGCGGCGCGCTAATGAATTGAAGCAGTCCCTGGCCGCCACAGGCGAAGGCCAGCGGCAGCCAGTCGAGGACGTGCCTCTATCGCCGGTTGACGACGACGATGTGATTCTGTACGCCCCACCTGAGACGAGCCGCGGTGTCAGGGGCGACACATATGGCTGGATTCCCGACACCTGTTGTGGTGTTTATCACATAGAGGGGGGAACTGAGAGCGACTACACCGACAATGGAAGTGCCCAGCTCGTTGTAGCGAAGGGCGGCATGTACGGACGAAAACCGATTGAGGGACAGGGTGTACGAGCAATGCAGCAAGAGCAACTTGGGTTTCTACGTCAAACACGACGGCAGGAAGCCCCGTGTCCGCTACGTCGCCATCTTTCCCCAATCGATAGTGGAAGAAGCTGAGATGGATTACTTGCGCAGGCTTCAGCGACTGAAGCTGGGCTTCCAGTTTACCGATGCCTTGGACAAGACCAAGGTCGAAAAAAAAAACTTTTTTCTTACGTACCATCGCAGGTACTGCTAGCAAGGGATCAAATGCTGGCAGTGGTCAAGAAGTATCATGGGATACGAGCCGTGCCCACTTCCGAAATTAGAGCTGTGCCCGAAATCCAAGAAGCCGAACTCGAACCGGTCATGCTCGACCCGGTTGCGACCTGCATGGCGACCTGTACGAACGAAGAAGACTTCATGGCAGCAATGTCCCGGTTTAGTTATCCTCAGCTCCGCGCTACTGTGGATTCCTGCGCGCCATGGGTGAGAGGTCAGGCCAGGATCGATTTCATCGCAGCGTTGTGGGACTTGTGGAAGTCAAAACAGCCCCAGGACGGGCCTCCACATAGACGGAGACTTCTGGAGTGAAGAAGAACTTGGCATCGAGTCAAAGGCCAGCACCCAGTTAGCCGCCCCCTCCGACTTCCGTCCAAGTCCGTGGCTAGCTCCAGTGGAGCCGCCGCCGCGAGCCTCCCGTGCCAAGTCCAGGAAGAGAGGCCAGCGCCCCGTACAGCTGTCGCCGAAGGCGGGCGCCTGCGGAAGATCGTAGCTGAGTAGACTTTATTACCCTATGGAAACGCCGGAGAACAAGCAAATGCACCTGACATTTTCGTGCTCCCCCCCAAAAAAGTGATCGTCGAGTCGCAAAACTTGCTCGCAAGTTTTTTTTTGCTCGTGGAAAACCCCCACGACTCGTGCTCGTCATTTGCTCGTGGTAGGCTTGCAATTAGTCAACGTTGCATTAGCGTAATTTCATCATTTCCACAGATGAAGGCCATTCATGAGCTTTTGCACAAGATGTGTTGCTAGCTCTGTAGACGTATCGATACTTGACTGTTTCGCCTACTTGCAACGAATGATGCGGCTCCAATGGAGTCACCCAATGATTATGAAGACTCACGATGACACTTTTGCAGGGTTTAGCATCGCTCCTGATCCAGCACAATGGCAATCCACAAGTTGTAGTTGTTCTACGAGATCAGAAACGTCCTCAGAAAGCAAAACGGCAAAGAAAGCAACAGGAATGGATAAAAACATATCGATAGCAACTCCCAACTCTCGATGGAAGTAAGTTTCCTAGCGGCTCCAGCGCTAGTGCGAACACGTACTTAGTACGCTGACAAGTGCCATCACAGCCACGCGCCTTCTGCAGCAGCAATATGTACCTCGTAGGCCTTCACTTGTTGGATTAACATTTACTACTTGTGCTATAAAGATGAGACTAGACTCCTTGGTGCATTGTAAGAACGTAGGGCAGACTTGTGACGTCTTTCTCCTCCTCCTTTGGCGTTACCTCGCTTGGAGGAACCCCCTTCTTCTGACGGTACACGTATACCAGAGCAGCACACCCAAGCATGAAGACACAAATGCCAACTGGGATGATGAATCGGAGGTCGCGTTTCGAGTCGGACTCGTCGTTTTCGGCGCTTGACGTTGGGGGCTGCATCGGATCGAGGTGTGGTGCGCACACTTCCGCGATGAAGAGGACGATCTCGGTGTTGCTCTGGTTGCTTAAGGACGAGAGAGCCGCGGCGACGTTGGTTCCGTCCCTAAGGCACATTTGGTCCGCCAGACGAGTGAAAAGGATATTATCTGTTGCCGACACGATTTCGAAATTTGAAGCGCTGTCCACGTCGTGCAGCTTGAGTTGGGCCACATCGTCATTGACAGTAAGTTTTCCCTGTAGGAAACCAGCAGCGGTTTTCGATATCGCCGAGTCAAACGCAAGAGCGATGGTGTCGTTCTCCCCGCACTTGTCCTGGAGTCGATCGTCCACTTCGACCGCAGCTAAAGCAGCCTTATCCTCTGACCACGACGTATTCCACTCGGCCACCATCGTGCAGACGGAAGACGTCGTTGCAGAGACGTTGACGGCTTGAAACCTCGCCCAAAAAGACGAGAACTTGCCGTCCTCGCTCCCGTCTTCGATCAGTGACCAGCGCGCTGTCTCGTACAGGACTCTGCCATCGGCCGCAGAGTCGAAGCCAGCCACCGACGTGTTGATGATCGATGTGTTGCCTACCAGTACGAAGTCGATCGACTCGCCTTCGGAAGCGAACTTTATCTCCGACGACGAGTGCTCGTCCTCCAGGGCGTCCACCGTCGAGACGATCGTCGCGATGTTGAGGCTGTGCGCTGGGTCGTACGACCCAATACCGCCGAACACGCAGTGGGTTAACGCTGCTAGCGCCAGCCACAGCGAACCTGAAGACGCCTTCATTTTCACCGAGGACGGTTTGACAGAGACGCTTAGGCGTGTCGGTGGAGAAGCAGAAATGATGCGAGGGAGAAAAGAGTACGCGCGCATTGCCGGTCCCAGCTGTGGTGCAACGAGGCATTGCTAACGCTTGACCACCAGCAATAGAGCCTGTATTACGAACAGCAAACTCAAAGGCTTCGAACGGAAGAATGTGCGCGATTCCGATGGATGGATAGCCAGCAGCAGAAGCTTGCGAGCAGCTTCATGAGCGACTAAAAGGCCTTGGAGCTTGCAGACTATACGTGCAATCTTGTGGCAGGCAAGCCTTGCCGTCAGCAAAGCTGCTGCCCGACGTGTCACACAACATGCTGCTGCTTCGTTGTTACTGCGGCTCGTCAGACTACAGACTACACTCTCGGTCCCTCCTTCATGGAGTCCTTGGGGTCGGCTTTCCTACATGTTGCTGTAGTCCAACTGCTGCATCACTTGGTTGATCGTGCTCACTGTGTGCTTCCACACGACGTCCTTCATTTCATCCGTCTGGAATCTGGTCGGCGGCAGCTTCTCTCCGTCCTTGCTGACGAGGAACCATCCCGAGGCGAACTCGTCCTTGGTCAGCGCCAACACCATGGACTTGGCACATTCCTCCAGCGACCTCGCGATCACTGCGGAGAAAGCTTTAGCCGGGAGCCGCGCGTACCAAGGCAAGTTATCGGTGATGGACGTCGCCACCACACCCGGCGTAGCGTGCATGAAGCTTGCCTCGGAGAACGCCTGCGCCATGAGGTCCCTGTTGCAACAACGATGGGTAAAGCTGTTTTCTCAACCGTGTCAATCATGGCGGCAGTACGAGTAGGTAGGTGGTCGTGAAGTCAGCACAGCGCTTGATGGAGAAGGTTTTCTTGAGATCCAGATCGTTGACGTCAGGTTCACCGCCGGTCACTGCCGCCAAGATGTTGAGCACACGCACACCCCGGCGGTTGAGCGTGGATAGCAAGACATGCACGACCATGAATCTACATCAATAACACCTGTAAACACAAGATTTGATTCTCTACAAATACAAATTGTGTGTATCGTGCACGGTGCATGAATACCGTCCGTAGTAATGCGTCTTCACGTCGAGGCCCTCGGGCGTCTCCGTGCGTCCGTTCAAGGAAATAATCCCTGGTGACATGACGATCCAGTCGAACGCGGCCTTTTTGTGCTCGTTCGTGAACTTGCGCACTTCGTGCAAGTTCGACACGTCAAGCTCCACGTGCGTCACGTCGACGCTTGGGTTCTTCGTGTTGATGGAGGAGATGAGGTCGGGCGGACAGGAGCGCGATGCCAGCGTCAACTTCGACACGAGTGGCGCCACCTCGTGGGCCACTGCGCGGCCGATGCCGGACGACGCACCAATAACGAGAGCATGGTCGGCTTTAGTCATCCTTGAGCTCGAGAAGAAGAGAAGGATCGTCGCAACAGGTAAGGGATTCTATGAATTCCGCCAATACAAATCCAAGTCATTAGTGGATTCGAAGGCGGTGTCGTTGGTCGTACTTAAGTGAATTATAAATATTCAATCTGTAATACGGTATGATTGGGATCGAGGAAACTTCGAGTGAAGCAGTACCAACAGCAAGATGGCCGGTTGATAAACCCCACGATACAGCGGTGTATCGGGTTCATGAGCTACAGCTGAATTGATTTCAAGATGATCTCCCCGATTTAAAAATTGAAGAACAGTAAATTTCTTGAACGTCATCACAATTGCAGAGCTGCTCAAACAACCTAGATGTCACAACCTACAGTGCTGGCCAAAGGATAGCCCACCCTATATTTTCCCGCGCAACTAGGGCAATTTTTTGAGTTTGGCGCTCAATCTTGGACCAATCGACGGGCGCAGCGCGCTAATTCCGCCAATCAAATTTGAGTGGAATCCGCGCGATATTGAGAAACTGTCTATACAAGCCCGTGGAAAACGGCCTGGTCAAAAGGATAGCATACTTTTTAAACTTGGTTTCAGTATTGACAATTATGTACACCACATAGCATTTGAAGTAAACCTCATTGCAACTTGCGATGGGTCGGAAGGGTCAGCTCACGGAGTACGAGCGCGGGCAGATTGACGCCTATGCTGCTCAAGGTGTCAGCGCTAGTCAGATAGCGGCGGCTATAGGTCGCTCCAGGAAACCTATCTCTAACTACTTGCGCGATCCTGCCTCGTACGGAAAGCGTTTCGGCCCGGGCCGCCCGAGGAAGATGACACCGCGTGACTGCCGCCGTGTTGTGCGAGCGATGCGCCAAGATACGCTGAGCTCAGAGAAGGCCAAGGATCAGCTTGAGCTCACGGTCTCCAGCCGAACGATTCGCCGCTTCTTGAACTCCTCCGAGCTCTTCAAGTACGTCAAGATGAACAAAGCTCCGAAGCTCACTGACAGGCACCGCAAGGCCCGCGTTGAGTGGGCGGAAAATCACCATGACTGGGGCGAGGCAAACTGGCGGTCGACCGTCTTTTCAGACGAGAAAAATGGAACTTAGACGGCCCAGTCGGCCTCAAGAGCTACTGGCGGTGTCTAGAAGACGAGCCCAAGGTGCGTTTTAGCCGCCAAAACGGCGGCGGTTCTGTCATGGTGTGAGGTGGCTTTTGGGCGGACGGCACCACGGGACTTGCGTTTTTGGATGGTACCCAGGACTCACATGCTTACATCTACACCCTCTCCGAGCACCTCCTGCCCGCTGCCCATCGCCGCTTTGGTACTGAGTTTACCTTCTAGCTGGATATCGCTAGTATCCATTCGTCCAAGGCCACGAAGGCCTTCCTGGACGAGCACCTCGGAGAGGTGATGAGGTGGCCGGCTCTGTCGCCGGATCTCAACCCCATTGAGAATATACGGGGCTACTTGGCGTGCAACGTTTACGGAGGAGGGCGCCAGTATCTGACTAAGCAAGCCCTCATTGACGAGGTCAAGAAACAATGGGAGCAAATGCCCGTCAGTTACCTCGAGAAGCTGGTGCTCTCCATGAAGAAGCGGTGCATTGAAGTGCTGAAGGCGGACGTAAAACGATCACGTACTGATTTTATGGGCTGTACATAATTGTCAATACTGAAACCAAGTTTAAAAAGTGTGCTATCCTTTTGACCAGGCCGTTTTCCACGGGCTTGTAAAGACAGTTTCTCAATATCGCGCGGATTCCACTCAAATTTGATTGGCGGAATTAGCGCGCTGCGCCCGTCGATGGGTCCAAGATTGAGCGCCAAACTCAAAAAATTGCCCTAGTTGCGCGGGAAAATATAGGGTGGGCTATCCTTTTGGCCAGCACTGTATTTATCCATCAGGGAAGCGAACATGCACTTCGACTGGAGCGACTCCATGGTCACCTAGTCGCTCAAACTGCACAGCATCATATCGGTCGTGGGGGGGCTAGTGGTTAGCGCTCTTGAATTGGACTCGGGCGTGAAGCCGTCATTTCGGAAAACTTGGAATTCATTCAAGAAACTTACGCAAATCGGCAGGGGGCAAGACCCGGACCCCAGCAACGTCCAGACCAACCAACGATCAGTGTGAAGATAGCAGATAGGAGCGAGTGACCTTGAGCGGAAAAGACCGAAAAGGAAGAGACTTGTTTCGCACGGAGAAAGATTGGGATTTCCACCTCATATTAATAGTCCTGCAGTCGAACGTTTGGACGCCGAACCCGTGAAGAACGACGGAACGATGTTGCTGCTCGCGAGGCCTCACCTCTCCACCCATCGGCTTCCGTAGGGTAGGCGAAAGCAAAAGTAGCGCACAGGCGTCTGCAACATTTCCCAGTAGATTGGGAGTGTAAATTGGTGAGAGCCACTCGCGAGGCTTCGCAAGTGATGAGGATGAGATGGAGACGTGCGGGGTAGTCTCACTGAAATTGCGATGCAAATGCGAGCTGGAGCTCGAATCGTAATGAATCACCATTGCACAACTGCAACTGCGTTTTTTTTCAAAGAAGCTCCATTCTTGATCTTCCTTCCTCCATCGAACATGGCTCCTACGGCGAAATGGGCCGTGGGGTACTACCACGAAGGCATCGTGGACATTGTTTCGGTCCCGCCGACGGCACTCGGGGAAGATGTGCGCGCCACGCTGGCTCGCGTGCTGAACCTGACGCCCAGTTCGACCAAGGTGCTTGTGCTGACGAAAAACGAGGCCGGCAAGTGGCCGACGCCGCATGAGGCCCCCAATGCGTCGGGAAAGGAGCTTGGCCTTCTGCTGCCTGTGCAAGACCAACTACAAAACCTGCCAGGCGTGGACGCCGTGCAGCTGCGAGTGGCCTTCTACATGGAAGATCAGTACGAAGACTTCAGCAGGCAGCTAGCGAAATCTATGAATGTGGCCGTCAGTGAGATACAGGGAAAGCGGAAGGCAGCAACTGAGTCCGTCGTATATTCGTCGGGCAACAGAGAGTTCATGAAACAGATAGGCACCACCGGCCTCAAAGCGACCAAGTACGATCAGGAGATGCTGCAGATACCGAAGAAGTACATGGAGCACATCCGCAACCAGTACACGGATCTGGTTACGGCCGTCAACGAGCCATGGCTGCACAATGACGCCACACGGGGAATGTACATTACCTCCATCCTTACGACGTACGTGGCAGCGGCCAAGGACAAGGATGCAGCAAAACGGAGCTCTACGTTAACACAAAGCACACAGTCAAAGACGCAGCAGTAGCGCGGAGTGGCCAGGCCGGCTTCGTAATCGCCGTGGGGGGAAGAATGGTGATAGTAACGGAGGCTGAAAAGTGCGACATGGGGCTCGCCCTCCGTCAAAACGCAGCGGCGATGGAAGTGGCGCATGCGATGAATGTGCGGCGGCAGGAAGAGATCGAACGGTGTGTTGCCACGGCAAACGACAAAGCCGAGATCTGGGATGACATTCAGGGAATGTGCACGGATTATCAAAACTGGGTCTTCGTGAACGCACATCCACGGAGTTCGCTATGAAGCACATGCTGAGCCGCACGCCGGACTCGATAAGCACCGACGCCCACGAATTGCCAAGCGACATGGAGCTCATTGTCAACCAGGTCTACATCATCCTCAAGCTCCTGTAAAAAAAACTCTACAGCATACGCTTTCTTGAAGGAAAATATGAATCAAAGTTTGGGTTTTGGGTTTCACTATCCGTCCCTACTCAGTAAAACTTGGAGCGAGCTTCGAAGAGGTCTGCCAGGAACTCTTGAACGTCTGCGGGCCGCTCTCGAATGGCCGTATGCGTTGCTAGCACCATGAGGTGCCGCACCTTGCGATCGAAGTATACCTGCCGCTTTAGCTCCTGTACAACAACGGCGTGAAAATCTGGTCCATGGCCTGCCTGAATGAAAGACGCCAACATGGTACGCACCACGTAGTTGTACTTCTTGAGATTGAGAGTCCCTCGCACTGCATTCGCGAGGAAATCGGCCGTTTGGTCAGGCTGGAAAAGTAGCACTTGTTCCAGCACCTTGCTCAGGACCGGGTCAATCTTGGTTGTCATGTACTGGTACACCTCGTCCAAAGCAGCATTGAGGTGGGGGTCATGCAGCCGATAGCGCTCTTGCTCTAGACTCACATCAGGTTAGCGCTAAAGCTGATCAATCAACAGAAAAAGCAAGGACGAAGTGCTTACCTTCGCGAATGAGAGCCGATATAGCGACGCCCTTGTTGCGGGCCTTCTGTGTTTGCTGCTCCATACTGGCAGCCGAGATCAACTAGTCAGGAGTTCCCTAGTTACTGTGCACAGGAGAAGCACAGGGAGAGCACGGAGACAACAGGAATGATCCGACTGCAAGGCTGACCTCTGGCAGCTCGTATTTTTAGGCAAATGCCCTCATCTTCGACTCGTATTCGAGGCACTGGACGTTGTCTGATCTCCTTCGGCGGCTCGGCGTCTGCTCCTGGCCTCGTGTTGCTTCTTGCTCCACTCCATTTGCACAGAATGGGAACCTACTTGCTCAACCAGCAAGCTGGCGGTGCATCTGTCCGTCCTGCCTGCTTGGCATCGCTCCTAGTGCTCTGCGTCTCTGTCATCATTGGACCTGCTGTTGCGGTGGTGGCCACCGTCGTTGCCATCGGACTTGAAGAACGAACGCTTATTGTCACGGCCGCCCCACGCCGATCGCTGGTGGCTCGAGGACTTGTCGCGGGGATAGCGGGACCCCGTGGACGAACGCTCACCACCCGCTGATCCATCGCGGCTTTCACGGTGGTTCTCACGGTTGTTGCCGTCGTTCTTGTCCGAGCGCCACAGCGTCGTGTTGCGGAAACTAGAGTTGTCGTTCAGCGACGTGTCGTGGCGCTTGTACTCCAACGCCACAAACTGCGGCAGGTTGAGCACTTTCCGCATTGTATCACTGTCAACAAAGTCAATCCACAGCAAATCGTCAACTCAACCAGCTACAAGGCCTTCCTCGCGCCCCCTTCTTTCCGTACCGGATACGATAGCACGCCTCGTTGTTGTCAGCATTGCGGTTCCAGAGCGAGATAATGTCTTCGTTGTAGCGGATCGAGATGACGGCCCCGCAAATCTCGTTGCCCACATCGAATTGCTCCCCAATAATGGCCAGCACCTACAGCACGGAGGCTCCGTCAGAAAAGGCACGTAACTTCGGCACCATCATCCATATCGCTGCCTCACCAGATCCTCCCAGTAGCGCGAGGCGATGCCTTTGCGAAGGCGCACCATCCACTTGCCGCCTCGTCGGTTGGCAGAGTCCTCCCACATGGGCTTGATGCCCGTCTTGAAGAGGTGGTAGTCCATGGTGTTCGGCAGGTCGTTCGGTCGCACCAAGTGGTTGTAGATCTTCCAAAAGTCCTGCACCTACACAACCGAAAACACAATCAGTCAGCCCCCACAGTCGTCTACAACTCCCAAGGTATCCATTCCAACAGCAATTGCTCACCGTCTTGAAATCGCCGAGCCCCTTGATGCTCTTCTCGTAGCTCTCCTACATCATTGTAACAGCAAATAAGCAATAGATTGTCAATTTCGTACACAAATAATTGCTGCAAATATCGCTTAGATAGGATAGACCTACGCTCACGGCCTTGTTGCCGGTGGTGCGCTTGATGTACCAGAAGGTGTACATGTTCTGGATGGGCATCTCGCCCGCCGCCTTCTCGACCAGCGTTATCTCACCTGTTACAATCCAGTTATTGCAATATAGCAACAAAATAGTCAGTATTTATGCTACCAAGAAGAAGAACTGATCCACATTTTGAGTGCACACGTGTTCCTCTCTTGGCGACATTTTGGAGCTTACAGAGCATCCCACTTGGCGTCTGACGGCTCATATTAAAGACAAGACGCGGCTTTACAAGAACATTCACTTACCGGTCTCCTTGTCTTCCCCCATGCTGTCGCGCTGGCGTCTGCTCCGGTCGAGTAGTTGCCCACACGACGACGACCTTCCTATGATATTGTGTAATGGGGCGTTTGGAGTACCACACACAAATCGTACTTAGTGATTCATACTTTTTCCACCGTTTTTTTGGAATCGTCGACTATGGCGGATTCCGACTCGGATGGCGAGTTCGAACGGTACGTATATGGAGGTCTTCCATACTGCGGTGGCTGGATCTGATGTTGTGACTATACGAACGAGTGGATTAGCTCCATGGTCACGCTGGAACGGCTTCCTAACTCTCAGTATCGACTGCTTTATCGATGGTTGAATGAACCCAAGCCAGGTTTCTGCAGGAGGATGAAGACTCGCTGTCCCCAGAGCCGACGGCGCGAAGATCCAAGCATAGTGGGGTGTACACGTCGTCGGCGGCCTCTGCAGTGACTGCAGCTGCTGCTGCGCTGCTGGCATCGTCGAAGCTGACCAAGAAACACAAGAGCAGCAAAAGCAAAAGCTCCGACAAGAAGAAAAGCGGCAAAAGGTCGTCAAAGACGCACCTCTCAGACTCCGAAGTAGCGCCTCCCAACTACTACGATGAATATTCTACTAGACATGGTGGTGGGTTGGAGGATTCCGAGTACGTAGCTGGATTAAATCCTGAAGTTGAAGTGAAATGGTTGGAGACTGACTGGAAATGGTCGCAGCGCCGATCCTTACGCGTTTGATATGACGGCATCAGCGATTCCATCGTCAACAAAGGAAGAGGAGGAAAATGAGTACGCTTTCAAGAAAAAGAAGAGGAAAGAAGAGTTCAAGTCGCTTGCGAAAAAGGCGATTGTAAAGAGCGCGCCGATCTCAATGCAAGATCGCATCGCCGAGATCCTCAAGCGTACCGGAAGCACGCAGCTACAAGCAGATGAGAAAAATGACGAAGAAGACGCCAGTGATAAGGTAAGTCTGAAGTATCAATGTGAAGCACGTAAACTGTTACTGTTAGCTGATGTTTACGTTCAGGAAGTTGCTCAAAGTGACGAGAAGGACACTACACCGCTGCCAACAAACGAAGAAAAGGTTGGCGATTTAAAACATAGCCGCCAGCATTACGAAAAGAGTGACGCTGGACACAGCGGCAGCAATGCCGAACACTCTAGCCTATCTGACTCGTTGGGCGTGAGCGCCTCGGACTTTGAGGTAAGCCGAGCTTTCGCTACGCTATGCTGAATCTACTGGCCAAGAACGTACTGAAAAGCTGAACCCTGCTAGGTTCATCTCCCGCCGAAGCCAAGCTTGGATCGAAAGCGTTTATCTCTAGTGCGTTATTGGGGCGTTGACCATTTCCCTTCTCACGGTCATGCTGCCAACATGACTAATTCTTGCTTTATCCTTTGCAGTCAAGCCTAGACAGTGAACAGTTCGCCGTCAACTTGGATGCGTTAAACGATAACCTCGGTACGAAAATCGCTGCGGAAAGAGTTTGTCGTATTGTTTAAGAACTAATTGTTGGTTTTTGTTGTACGACAGCGACACCGTCGCGCTACGAACAGCAGATGAGTTTCTTGCAATCCGAGCAAGACGAGGACAGCACCACGGAGAAAGACAACTACGGAGATGACGACTTTGAGCTCGATCATACAACGCTTGGTGAAGATAAAGCGCCGCCTCCGCCGTATTTCCCCGTTCAAGATGAAGCTGACGACAACAAACTCGCTAGTCAGTTCGAAAAGATGAAGGTACGTTACTTGTATGAAATTTACACAACTGTATATATCGAATTGTATTGATTTACAAGTATTGAACTGCGGTTATAGGAACGTTTGCTAGCTGACCCCGTGGCAGCTAGAGCAGAGGAAGTTTCCGCAGGATCACAAGTTCAGGGCACCCAAGATGACTCGTTGTCTGCTAGTGCTGATGAACATCACAACCCATTGGATGCCAGCGATACATTTGGCTATGGTGACGAAGAGTTTGAGGTAAAGCGTGGTCGAATATTGCGGACTGTGTGGCGTATCGCTAACCGAGTAGTGCCAATGCATTTGTATCGGTAGGAAACCGAGGGATCAAGGCAAGAAAACGCAGTCGCTGCTGGTTCGGAGGACAAAAAGGTACTCCTGGTAAAAACGAAATGCTATGCGTTGCTCTTGCCGTTTACCCAAGCGCTATTTAATGTTGTATTGACGTGTAGATTGCTGAGCCAGCTCAGAATGATCCACAAGCAACGAACGACGTCGAGTACAGTGTCGACTACGAAGACGATGCGTTTGAAGCTGATGCTAGCATTCCAACTGAAGTGTCAAGTGCAGTACCACCGGAACCTTTGGAACTTGTAACAAAGGACAAGCCGGACACGCTTAGCAATGAGCTCACGGCTTCCAAGAGCTCAAAGATGGAGGCTTTGCTCGCCAAATATGGCGATTTTTACACATTGGAAGAGGAACCAGCCGTCAAGGAATCCTCAAATGAGGAAGCACTGCAACAGGGGCAAACCCAAGAAATACCGTCCCCCTTGGTGGGAGATTTACTTTCGAACGAAAGCACAATCCTCGAGCATGCAGCACTCTCAGCGCCAGTGGCAACAACCGATTCTCCCCCGTCGGTACGTCGAGCTTGGTCAACTACGCTGCAGGAATTGTATCGACCGAGGCTAATGACTTAGTCCCTAATGCTTGTATTCAGAGCCCACCTCCTCCGCCTCCACCTGATGAAGAAGACGACCAAGAATTGGATCGCTTTACGCTGGAAGCTCCTAGAAATGAGGCAAAGACTACCACGTCGCAAGGCCATTCTCAAGCGTCTTCGGCGGCCGACCGCTTCCGCCAGATCGAGAGTCATGTTGCTTCTCTTCGCTTTATTCAGCCCACGGGAACGCCAAGTCTAACGGCAGCCAACTCTCCAGCAACGGAGGCTGTGCATCCCGTCTCCTCCAAACAATTGGCCGGTCATCTAGACGCTGTCCCTCGGCCTTTTATTGAGCCCCTGTCGATCTCGTTTGATGCGGGTCTGCTCGCTGAGGATGACGAAACTCAGCATGAGATCGACGAGTTGGTACGCAGCTCCCAAGTACTGCGGCACGAGAAGCGATCCGCCGCCCAACGAGCTAGTGTCGCAAGGGAGAGTGGGCTGGTACTCCGTCTTCAACAGGCTCAGCGCCAGATTCTTCAGCTGAAAGAACACATCCAGACAACGGCAAGTGAATCGCCTGTTGTCCAAGCAAAGCAGAGCGAGGAGGAGCACGGCGATCGGCTCGAGGCCGAAGAGGCAAGAGATAAGGCTTGCACTACGTCCCAACGACCCGTCAGCAAGCTCGAGAAAGAGATCAAGATCCAGGACAACCTCATCGCCGCCTTTCAAAAGGAAAATGAGCGTCTCATGCAGCAACTCAAGCAAGTTCGGCAGGACGTTCACTACGACGTTCATGAAGCGAATGAGGAGCTACGTCGACAGGTTAAAAGGCTGCAAGATGAGGCCGGCGAGGTCTCAACCCTTGGCGGGGGCGGTGACCTCACCAGTAAAGCTCAGTACCGCGTCGCTGTGGGAGCCCGGCTTGAAGCAGAGGCGCATGCGATGGCGCTACAGGACGACCTTGTCGCTGTCAAGTTGTCGTATCAGCAGAAGCTCAACGAAGTGACTCTGGAGCTGGATCGCGTCAAGAAGGCCAAAGTGGAGCTGGAATGTCGCTACGAGGGCGTCGACTTGACGCAAGTGGCGCAGGACACACAGCAAGCGCGTGAGCTGCAGAACGAGCTGGAACTGGGCAAAAAGGAGCATGCGCATGCGTTGAGTACGCTGCAGAAGAAACTGGACTGGTACGTGGAGAACCAAAGGTTGCTGGACGACCAGGACGACGAGCTTCGACGTCTTCGACGCCACGTTGCAGCTCAATCGTCCGAGACGCCAACCGGAACTCCATCGAAGGAGCAGCGGGCGAACGCCAAGCCATCTCCTGCTCGTTCGCATCGTCGCTCACCGCACGATATTCGGCGTATTCAAGAGCTCGAAGGCCGTCTAGCCGAGCTGGAAGAGGCGATGCGTCGGCGATATCCTGACAGCTTGGCGAACCTCATCTTGGCTTCTCGTCGAGCTGACGAAGAGTCCACGACGCGCGCTCTGGCACGTGACTACGAGGATAAAGTGGCGCAGTTGTCTCGCGAGCTGGAGCAAGCGCACGAGGCGAGTGAGACGAGGTTGTCAAGCTTCCGTCAGCAGCAGGAGAAACTCTTGCTACAGTATCGCCGTAAGATCAAGGAGCAAGAGAAGCAGCTCAAGCAGCTCAGTAAAGCCCCGTTGTCCCACCGAGCGACGGCCAAGGACACTGCAAGCACCGCTTCGGACGCTGGGGTGACCAAAGTTCGTCGCTTTTACGCCGAGAAGATCAAGGAACTGGAGCGCAAGTGGGAAGCCAAGTACCGCTCTCTCCGCAAGCAGCAGTACGCTGGCCTTGGCAGCAGCCAACAAGCGCAAGAAGCGCTCACGTATGCGGACTCGGCTGTGCTGATCTCGAATTTGCAGCGTCAATTACGACAACAGGAACTGGAGCTCAAGCAGGAGAAGGCGAGGGTGGAGCAGCTCCAAGCCGAGAGTCAACTGGCTGATACCCGACTGGAAGACTCGCCACTTAAAGAAGGCATTGAGTCCCAGCGAGAGCTTGAGAACCAGGTGGCCGACTTGAAGGCCCAGTTGGAAGACAGCGAGAGTGCGCGAGCCAGACTGGCGCAAACGCTGGCCACAGTACAAACCCTGGGCTTGGCTCGAGCCTTGAACGCGGACACCACGCCAGCCGCAACAGTGGGTGAAAGCTCAGTCCATTCCCAGCAGACGGAAGCGGAGCTAGATCGGCTGCGGGAGGAGGTGTCTCGAGCGCGTGAAGAGCAGAAATCGGAGCGTTTGGCCGCTGCCACGAAGGTCGGGAAGCTGGAGCAGCAAGCGGCGGCGTTCGCTGACAAGAACGCTCAGCATGAAGCCCAAGTTGCAGGGAATGAACGTGAAATGCAGAATCTGCAGCGGCTGGCGATGGAGGCTGAGCGCCACAACCGGGCGCTTGTAGCACAGGCAAAGCGAGTGCCTGAGCTTGAAGAAGAGACGTTTGCCTTGCGTCGTGCGCTGGAGCTGCCGCGCACGCCGTCGATGGTGCAGTATCGGTCGCTGGAGCTCAAAGTGGCGACTCTGGAGCAGAAGCACAAGCTTCGCGAGGCCGAGCTCAAGGTGGTGCTGGACCGCGCCTTGACCTCCACGCACCTGGAACAGCTCAGTCGCGAGCGAGCCCATCGAGCTGCGATCGCCGCCAAGAACGCCGAGATCGCTGCGTTCAAGCGGCAGCTCGAGGAAATCCTCGACGAACTCGCTCTGCTGCAGCAGCCGCCTTCAACTCGGCTTAGTAAAAAGACAATGGGAAACTAGTCAACGTCCTTCCTGTGGGCAAAGCATCTACTGTATTGGAGCGTGCGGTTAAATAGCAAAAGCACGGGGGACCGGAGCTCGCCAACCCTCGACGGTGCCGTCTTGTGCGTCTGCTGTCGTGTCCTCCCCGCGTCGTTAACGTTCTGCTGTGCCGCCTTAGGTCATGGAGTCGATGAGCGCGCTGCGCATGGAGGTAGCGATGGCAGTGGGCTGCGCGTTCTGGAGCTTGAAAATGCTCTCGACCACCGAGATCTCGGTGGACGTCGTGTCCAGGCCGCAGAAGGCCGTCCAGTCGTTCACCACGAGGCCGGCGCCGATCACGTCGCTACCGCGGTTGACCGTACCGGCCACCACGGGCACCTGCAGCAGCGAACTGAGCTCCTCCTGGTCCTCCACGCTCGTGCGCGGGTGCACGAGGCAGCCCTGGTTGGACAGCGCCGAGTAGCTTCCCACGAGGGCATTGCCCGCCACAGTCTGACGGAAGACCTCGACGCCGAGCGTGTCGGCCACGATCTCCTCCGTCTCACGGTCCAGGTCCGTGTGCACGAGGGCAACATGGTCGTTGGTGGCGATGCAGTTGCCTAGCGCTGAGAGACGCTCCTCCACACGCTGCACGACCACCGTGTCGGGGAGGGCGTTACGGATGTGCTGCATCTCCTGGTCGGTCGTGGTGCTGGGCAGCAGCAGGCCGCGCTTGTTTCCCACGGCCACGCGGCCCACGAAGCGGCAGCCGGCGATGCTGGCGTGCACCACGGGGATGTGCTCGGCCAGCTCCGACTCGAACGTGCTGTAGAAGTTCTCCGAGCCACCGACGCACACGAGGCAGTACGAGTTGGTGAGCTTGGAGAACACGCCGATCTCGTTACTGTTCTCGAATTGACAACGGATAGCCATGGTTGTCTGTGTGTACTTGGGGTGGAAACGGGGAAGAAGCTGGAGAAGGTGTTCCTGGAACTCCTGATTGACAAATGGAGGCAAAAGAGCTGCTCGCCACCAAGGATTCCAGTCGCACTTAACGGAGTCGGATACTGTACCCAAGTCCAATGCGAACTGTCGCGGAACAGTGACCGACCTTCACTCAGACTACATTCACTCAGACTGAAAAAGGCAACTTTCTGTTGCCTTTTTCTGATCCGGGAGCGGCTCAAGACAGCAGGCGATGCTCATGGACGGCATAGGTGGCCAGCCTGGTGCCTCTGCGCTCTGAGCGTCCATGGTATGCGCTTCACGGTCTTCACGGCCATTTCCACAACTCCATCAGCGACTGTCGATCTCGTAGCGCGTGCGCATGCGGTTGAATCCGCGTTCTCTGTTCTCGTTCTCAATGGAGGAGCTGGACTACATTTCCTCGTCGTGCGTGTGCAACGCGGTTGCCGAGGGTGGAGGCTTGCAAGATGACGAAGGCACGCCGGCGAGCGTCGAGCGGCTGCGCAAGGAGCTCGACGACTGCTGCTCGTGCGTGTACGACCGACTCACATACATATGGAGGAAGAAGACATTCAACCACTGGCGGCAGGTGGTACGAGGCGCCAAACCCATCGAGCAAGACGAATCGCGGGAGCGCTCACGATCGAGAACGTCGTCGACAGTGAGCCGAAGCAGGTGCGGCAGCTTGATGGAGACCATCGACACGGGCGTCAGCGGCAGTCGGAATGGACTACTCGACATCAATTCTGCCATGCATATCGTCGTTCCGTACCTGCGCGTCGACGAGATCTACCGTCTCATGTTCACGAGCAAGTCCATTTGTCGCGAAGTTGGGCTTGCCACGCACGCGCTCTCGTTCATCCCAGCTCGAAAAGTGATCCTGGACGAGAACCTGATGGACCTGCCGACGCAGTTCCCCAACTTGAAGGAGATCAACTTCACGGGCTGTGCGGACCTCACGAACGAATCGGTCGAGCAGCTAGCCAAGTTGACGAGGATGACATCCATTGCGCTGAAAGGCTGTTACCTCGTGACGGACAAGAGCATCAACGCCATCGCCGAAGGCCTGTCGAACTCGACGCTCACGTCGCTCAATCTCGGCTACTGCAAAGTCGTGAGTGACGAAAGTATCACTGCCATTGCTACCGGTCTACCGAAGCTTAGCTATCTGAGTCTGCGTGGCTGCAGCAAGGTCGGTGACAACGGCATTCGGGAACTAGCTCGCCTCAAGAACCTCCAGACGCTCAATCTATGGTACTGTTACCAAGGCGCGCTCACGGACGCCGGTATCATCGCACTGGGCCAAGTGACGTCGCTTACGAGTCTCAACTTGTCCAACTGCAGCCAGCTTACAGATGAGGGAATCGTCGCTCTCAGCGCACTCGTGAACTTGCGGCACCTGGAGTTTGCCAACGTCGGTGAAGTGACCGACCAAGGTCTGTTGTCTCTGGCCCCGCTGGTTAACCTGGTCACGCTGGATATCGCTGGGTGCTACAATATCACGGACGAGGGCACGCGAGTGCTGGAGAACTTCTCAAACTTGTCGTCTTGCAACTTGTGGTACTGCAGCGAGATAGGCGACGCCACCTTCGAGCACATGGAGTCTCTCACCAAGATGCGCTTCTTGAATTTGATGAAGTGTGGCAAAGTTACCAACAAAGGACTGCAATCGATCTCGAAGCTGCGCAATCTCACGTCGTTGGACATGGTGAGCTGCTTCAACGTCACGGACGAGGGCCTCAGCGAACTCTCCGGGCTGCACCGCCTCAAGTCTCTATATGCGGGCGGATGCTCAGGACTTCGAGACGAAGGCATCGCTGGGCTATCACAGCTGAGATCCCTGGTCATCTTGGATCTGTCCAATTGCCGACAGGTAGGCAACAAGGCCCTGCTAGGGATCGGCGAGCTACACAGCCTCACCAACCTCAACCTCATGCGATGCAACCACATTGACGACCAAGGCATTGCTCATCTCGCACAACTTGAGCGCCTGAAGACGCTCAACCTGGGCCACTGCCGTCATCTCACTAACTCAGCGACCGAAATCATCGCTCAAATGACGGATCTCGAAACGTTGGTACTCTGGTACTGCAATAAGCTCACGGATGTCGGGATCCTGAACTTGTCGTCGCTTACGAGGCTCGAGTCGATGGATCTTGCGAGCTGCTCCAAGCTTACAGACGCTTGTCTATCGGCATTCGTCGCAATGCCCAACCTCACGTCGCTGGACCTTGGCAATTGCTGCCTCCTTTCTGACGAAGGAATGCCAACGCTGGGCAAAGTCACATCGCTCACGTCGTTGAACCTCTCGGAATGTGGAGAGATCACGGATGCAGGTCTTGAACACCTCAAGACACTTGTCAATCTCACCACTATCAACCTCTGGTACTGCACGAAGGTGACACACGCGGGAATTAACCACTTGCCGGTGACCGCGGACTACTAGAAAAACAGTTTTGTATACTACGTAGTAAATGTGATGCCGTAACCAAAAAAATAAATGCGTATTGCCACAATTGAGGTTTTTCATTTGTTGTCTTCTTCTTTTCGTGGACTCCCTCTTCTTCACTTGTTCGCTTTAGGCTCCGCGACGACGTGCAAGGATGGCAGCCAACTCGCTGTTGGCCCCGCCAATGGCTCCGTTCGTTGAGGATCCTTGCGCCGTCTCGCCGAACTTCCGCACCGAGTCCATGGACGTCTTGGCAGACCTCCTGGATGTCAGTGCGTGCTTCCGCGCCTCCTTTTCAGCCAGTTTCTTGGCCTTCTTTTCCGCGACACGGCGCAGACGCTCTTCTTCACGCTCCCGCGCGCGATGCTCTTGACGTTGGGCGCGGATAGCCAGCTCTTCCTCGCGTTGTCTTTCCAGCTTTTTACGACGGGCCTTCTCGCGTTTTCGACGCTTACGAATGTACTCATCCGGCACGCCTGGAGCCACATGAATCTGGATAGCGTTCGCATCGCCCGTGATTCTGTCGTGTCCTGATGACACGAACTGGATCTGCTGCGTTGGAGTCTTGGATAGCCCAGCACTTGCGGCGCGACGGAGACGAATCGAGTCACTGAAGCTGATGGGCGTCACAACGCTCGCCAGTGATCGTATGGCGTCCACAAGCGTGACAGCAATCTCCGTCTTTTTCTCGGAGAGCAGGAGCTGGTCTTCAGGCATCTCGGTGGACATGAGGCCAATGACCTTATCGTACACGCGTACGGGCGTGTAGAAGCCAAGATCCGGCACGACTTCCAGCTGTTTACACACATCGTTGCAGTAGATCTTGCCAGTGTACCGGCAGTGATGACGGCGGTTAAACAGCCCGAACTTCTTGCCAGTGGCCATGCAAACCATCGTACTCTTGTTGTCCACCCAATTGCTCTTGTTCGGCTCGGCGAGAAGCGGCTCTTGGTGTACTTTCAGTACAAAGTAGGGATCTGCCATTGTACTCATCGTGATTTCTTCAATCGCCGTCAACCGCAGGCGACGACGCAGATAAACCAACGGTGGCACCCACGAGCTCTTGGGGTCCACAACAGGTTGCCACGTGCGCTTCTCCATCAAGTAGAGATACTGGTTGGTGATCACCAGAATTCGCCCTACCATCGCAACTGGAGACCCATCGGGGGAGACACCGGCAATTGGACAAGCCTTCTCGATCTCCTCCATAAACACGATCTTCTCCGAGTCCCCATAGTGCTGGATAATCCCCATGACGACCTCACGAATCGTATTATCGCGGAGATAGTCTCCATCGAACGGACGGTAAATGCTTACCCGCTGCCGCTGCTTGTTGTTGGACGCGTACAGCTTCGTGATGTCGTGGCTAAGTTGCAGCAAGTGGCGACGGCCATAGTATTTCTTCCACACCTTCTGGATGCGCATGGCAAACGAGCCCAGCTTCTTTTCTCGAAGCTTCTCCAACTCAAAAAACGTTTCCGGCGTCTGAATGAACACCATCGTCTTTCCCAGCTGAACTTCGTTCTCGAGCTGAGGGAGCGACTTCACGGCTGCACGCAGAACGGCTTGCGTGCCCTTCTTGTCCGAGCCACGGAACTCCGGGTACGTCTCCTTGCTCAGCAGACGGAAGCGATCCACGAAGCGGCCGTAGTCTCCACGATACGCGTAACCGGCGCGACGCACCTTGACGTTTTCAAGAAGCCCCAGGTACTTGATCTGGTGAACGACACGCCGGTCGTCCATCTTGTTGGGCTGCTTCTGGTCGTTGGACTTGATGCAGCGCACGTAGTGAGGCGTGCAGTCCATCAACGCAGTCACAAGCGCTTCGCACTGCGTACGGATCTTGTAGCCAGCCGTATTCGGCATGCGCTTGTCGTTCAGGTCGATGTCTTCCGGGAAAATGTACCGCACGAGCTTGTTGGACGTCTCGCTGATGATGAGCGCGATGTCCTTGCTGAGAAAGTCCCGGTTCGCATCTCCAAAGCCGTCAATACTGTACTGCACGTCGCCTGCGTAGTGCTTGATCTCGAACGTCTTGCCGCGCTTCGAGAAGTGCGGGTGCGACCCGTGGATGCTCGCCACCTTCTCTAGGAAATTCGCATCCACGCTGTCTCCCTGGCGGGAGTGCATCGTCTTGACGGTATCGTCCAGAATGAGGAAAATACCGGGCGTCGGGCGTCGCGCCTCGATGAGATCGCACACCACCTTGTTGTTGAAGAAAGGGATCGGTGCCCACGCGATGCCTTCCCGCGCGTACTCCTCCTGCTCGCTCTTGAGCGTCAGTTCGATGAAAATCTGCTGCAGCTTCTCGTTCACGTAGTTGATGCAGAACTGCTCGAAGCCGTTCTTGTCGAAGATCTCAAAGCCATAGATATCCAGGATGCCGATCGTGGTCATGTCGTCGATCTCCAAGATCTCGCCGTGTTTCTCCGCCTTCTTCTCAATGTCCAAAGCGTGGTTCACGCGCTCCACCAAGAAGTCAAACAGTCGGTCGTACACCGCCTTGGCAATCGAGTCGCGCTGCGCCTTGGCCTGACTCGTGTTCTGTGGCACCTCGTACGACTCGATCTTGCCTCCAGGCGCCATCGTCTGCAGCAGCTTGTAGCACAGAGCGTGCTCCACCCGCGCCGCATCCAGTCCGAGCAGCTCGCAGGCGATCTCCAGGCTTTCACGGTCGCGCACGGACGAGCCTTCCGCGTCCCCCACCGTCTCCGGCTGAAAGTGAACGTTGCCAATGTGCAGCACTGCCGCAAGAGTCTGTACGACCAGCTCGATCTGTTTCCGTTTGATGCCGACGTGCTGCATGGCTGCCATGGTCTCGTCAAACTCCTGGGCGTCGTTCACGTCATCCACATCGTAGCAGCCGCTGGCCTTGAGGTAGTGGAAGCTGTCGGGGCTGCCTCGGTCCAAGTAGAGCTTCTGCTTGGCTGCGGGTGGCAGGCCGGCCAGCACCTGGTAGAAGATGTGGAAGTTGCGCTCGCCCTTGCCCGGTCGGACCACGCGGGACTTCTCCAGCAGGTAGTTGGTGACTTTGCCACCTTGCGGCCTTCCAGCTGAGTCGAAGAGCAGCTCGAAGTACTTGCCGAAGCGACTGGAATTGTTGTTCCGCAGCGTCTTGGCATTGCCGAAGGCCTCGAGCAGCGGATTGCTCTCCAGGAAGGTGCGTTTGACCTTGTCGACGCCTGCGCCGCTGCCGCTGACACCGGCGATGTAGTTTTGGATCTGCTTTGAGGCTTCCGTCTTGCCGGCGCCGCTCTCGCCGCTGATGATGACGCACTGATTGTCCTCCTCGCTCAGCATGGTGCGGTACGTCTCCTCGGCCGTGGCGAACACGTGGGGCGGCACGTCGATGCGCGCCTTGTGCATGTAGGCGTGCATGCTGTCCTCTCCGTAGATGTCCAGCCACTTGTAGGGGTTGACGACCACCAGGACGTGGCCGATGTAGGCGTAGATGACGTCCGCGGCGTGGCGCATCTTGAGGTTCTCCAGGATGGACGTCTCGCTCACGGACGGCAGCAACACCAGGTCGTCCACGCCCACCACCACGCGCTCGTCCGCGAACAGCGTCGCGTGCTTCGCAGCGGCCGCGGGCTTGCGTCTCCCCATTTGATCTAGAGAGCTACCGCTGCTTGAAGGGTTCCCGACTGTGCTGGACGGCGAGGGGGAACTGAAAACGTGCGACACTGCGCGGGCCAGCATCGTATTGTGTCGAGTTGTACGTAACTACGTGTGGACCACGTAAATATGGCTTTTGTGTACAGAACGTCACGTTGCGTGAGCCACATGAAATGACTGCCATTTTTGCATGTGGGCTCATCCATCTGTGCTCTCGTCGTGCCGCGCCGCCTGCCAATGCTGGGTGGTGGTGCAAGGGCGGCAACCATTTCATAAAGACGCTGCGGACGACGCGCTCCACGACGTCGTAGCGCGTGGACCTGGGAAGCGCGAACGAGGATAAAGCAGCAGCGACTCTGCGATCGAGTCTCCGAGCCTGGATAGCGGTCAGTGCTGTCGGCCCCGACGGCGCCCGACGGCGTGCTGAGGGAATTGTAATCAGTTCTACACATCGGACGATATCGCTAGCTCAAATCGTTCGCGCCGCGTGAGACAGATGAGCTCCGATGTATCTCGCGATCTGGTCCGCGATGTCGCTGGGCAAAGGTGTATCCTTCCACGCTTCCAGTGGAAGGACAACGCGAGCGAGGAGGACGAACTTGGGGCGGAACGTGTTGCCGTATAAGGTTCAATTATGCCTGGTGTAAGGTTCAATTATGCCTCTGGAGAGGGGTGGATCTCCGCCCTGGCGTGCGACCGTGTCGCAGACGCGTGTAAACCTGAGTTTGAGTGTACACTGAACACCCGTTTTTCAAAAGGCAACTTGGACAGCTTTTTGAGCCATTGCCGCCACCACCGCGCTGACAGCGACTTGACCGTCGTCCCGACGCCTTCAAGGACTGCGCGTGCATTACTCGCTGGGGCCGACACGCCGGCGAAGGTTTCTCCTCGCCAGGTGGGGCCGGAGCTCGCAGCCGCGATATCGAGTTGTGCGGCTCTGGTTTCTGGCGCGCTCCGGCGGCAATCGCAGCCAGCAACGCCAGGTGCTGAGCTTGCTGCAGCCAAACAGCCGCGCCGTGCTGCCAAACGGGGGTGGCACGCAATTGCAGTGTGCAGCCGCGCAGCACGGCAGGAAAGCGGGCTTCTTCGGCAGCACCGTTATTGACGGCGTCAACGCGTAGCCCAGCAGGCAGTGGTTTCTTCGAGCGGCAGTTCGTGCCATGGCTAGCATCCGTCCGAACGCGGAGTCGGGCAGCCAACGCCAAGGCCAGCGGCCGAGATGGCAATCAATCCAAAGTCTCTGCTGCTTGGTCTCCAAATTGGAGACCTTATCCGAGACTGTCGTAAGATTTTCGGCCGGCAACAAGTGCAATTGCTTGAGCCCTTTTTCTGGCGGAGGGCTCGGGCGCAGCCATCTTGGAGCGTGCCCTGCCTTGCCGAGCACACATACCATGGTACATGCTGGTTGCCCCTGGAAACTCCGCTGGCCGGCATCGGGGCTTGCCAGCGCCACGCTGTCCATTGCCATCTCCTTTGCCATCACAAGTGTTGCGCGTCCGTTCAGGCGTCGCTTTCGAGTGGGCGGGTGGCCGTTCTCTCGCCCAGTTACTTACACAACGTATGGTTGCGTCAAAGTGTCGCTGGTCGCTTCTTCTCTATGGCGAGAGTGAGTGAATCTAACCGCTCGCCTTCACAGTCGAACCTGCCGCGGCGCGAGCACTTCGCCATCTTACCACAGCTTTCCGTCGCTCCTCAGCTCCTCAACATGTCGTTCGCCTC
Organism: Phytophthora crassamura; assembly: GCA_033557995.1. Classification (NCBI taxonomy): domain Eukaryota; phylum Oomycota; class Peronosporomycetes; order Peronosporales; family Peronosporaceae; genus Phytophthora; species Phytophthora crassamura. The sequence continues at coordinate 6,653,455 of JAUCED010000004.1, forward strand.
CTCCGCGGTCGAGAGCTTGCGGCCCCTGATGAAGCCCGTGTCGCCTTCCGCTTCCCCCAAGCGACGCGCGCCCCTGCCATCCGTGAAGGACCGCACCGTGGTCGTCTTCGACTGGGACGACACGCTGTGCCCCAGCTCGTGGCTGCACGCGCAGGACCTGCTGCCCAAGTACCGCGGCCACCAGATCGCCGTGACGCCCGCACAGCGCGAGGTGCTGGCGCTCATCGGCGCGCACGTGACGCGTCTGCTGACGAAGGCTGTGGCCTACGGGCCCGTGTTCGTAGTCACTGCGGCCGAGTACGGCTGGGTCGAGATGGCGGCCGCGCTGTACCTGCCGGACGTGCAGGACGTGCTGGCCATGGCCGACGTGCACATCGTGTCCGCGCGCAGCTGGTACGAGCAGACCTTCGGGCTCGGCGGGGACTCGGCGACCTGGAAACAGGAGGTCATGCAGCTCATCGCGCGCAAATGTTTCGCCGCTGCGGCGCAGGAGACGGCCGTGCGGCCAGCTTACAGGGATCCCACGGCCCCACAGGACGCCAACTTCAACTTCCTTTCTATTGGCGACTCGATGGCCGAGCGGGATGCGTGCTTCGCCGCCGTGGAGAACGTGGGCCACACATTTGCCAAGACGCTCAAGTTCGTGGAACACCCCAACGCCGAGGAGGTGCTGCAGCAGGTGGAGCTCACCCACGACTCGTTCGAGCAGATGTGCGGCTGGGATAACAACCTGGACCTGCGCCTCTCACGCGCGCAGCTGGCCGAGCTCCGCGGCTCGCCTATTTAGTCCATGCGCGACCCAATGCTAGGAATTGTCCACTAGGGACTAGAAACTTTGTTAGACATAGCGCCATGTAGAAGGAATACGCGGCGCAGTTTTTATAATACTACGTAGTATTCAACAAACATTAGTTGCAGTTTGCTTTCAACAAGAACTTTATACTACGTAGTATACAGTGCTGATTCACCTTCAGCTTTGAATGGCTTCACATCTTTTTTGCGACGCTTGGTGTGCATTGCAATGGCAGCCAACCCGCTGGCTGAGCGGCGTCGACTGCGCGTACGATCCGTGGTCACTTTCAGTTTGTTCCTATCTGATTGATCCATTGTCGTGTAGAAACTCGAGAACCAGCGGCTAGAGAAGGCAGCTCGACAGCGTCAGGAGGAGCTCAGGAGAGAGCAGGAGGCGGAGTGCAAGCGTCTTGAAGACGGTGAGCAACAGGAGGTCCTTTCCGCTGAGTAAAATGGTGACTCTGACGGTTCTGGCTGGACTTGTGGGTTGCTTGCAGAGCGAATCGCGGAGGAGAAGCGGCGTCTGCACGAAATTGACGAGATCCGGCGCCAGAAGGCGGCGGAGGAGGAGCGGGTTGCCAACCTTGAACACGAGGAGAGGCAAGTAATTGCAGCCATCGAGAAGCAGTTGAGACTCGTCGGGGCGTTCTGGATTGCCACTTTTGAACGTCCAGGAGATGGATCTCTGCCGATGTGTGCGGCAGTGATCAGCCTGAAGGCATTGGAGAAGCCGATCATTGGACTGGAGGAAGATGTCGTCCTCGTGGGCGACAACAGCGTCAAGATCCATGGCTTCGATCGTAAGACGAAGAAACTCCTGTTCACCTCCTCATGGACAGACGACAAAGGTGATCAGCTTTCTTTACGAACACCCGTCGCAATGGCAACGACGCGTTGCGGGTGTCTCCTAGGTAGGGTGAGCAGCTCTTGTTGATTGTTTTTTTTGCTGTATGAGCCTGATACTGAGGTCTAATTCGTCTAGTGTGTGAGCAGGGATGCGCTCGTGTCGCAGTCATCGAGCTTCGCGTACTCTTTCAATTGTACAGGACGTGCGTTCTCGCTAATCAAGTCACTGGTGGCTCGACGTGCAACTTCGATGCATCGTCGGCTCGAACAGCTTTCATTGACGGGAGTTTGCAGCTCACGCTGCCTCGAGGTCTAGCTGTTGATGATGCAGCAGGGGAATTTTACGCTAGTGACGAGGCAAGCAGCTGCATCAGAGTGTACAAGCTGCCAACTAATTCTCTGGCGAAAGGCGTCACCCTTGAGCGAAGCATTACAGGATCGCGTGCAGTGGTGCTAAAGCGGCCGACGGGGTTAGATCTATCTCACTATCATGTTGTAGTGTGCGACACTGGCAACTCTCGATTGGTGGTTTTTACAAAGCGAGGAGCATTCGTGCAAACTATTGGCCGAAAGGGAATGGCCAGTGGCGAGTTTCACGATTTGCGGGACGTCAAATTGGCAAATGTTCGAAAGGTAAAAATTGTTAGGCATTGGAAATGTTGAAGTGTTATTTTCATAATTTGGTGTTTTATCACATGTAGCGCGCCATTACCCGAGGAGTTCTACCTGATAGTGAAGCTGGGGTCTCGAGCGAGCAATTTGAAGTGATCGCCGCAGACTGCGGCAACTTTCGTGTGCAGATACTCAACGAACGCGGAGAATTTCTGAGGCTGTTGTCACTGCTTGGGAGTCAGGAGCAGGTGGCCTTCCAACGTGGTCAATTTGCTGCCCTTCGTGCTGAAATTGGAAGGGAATATGCTGCGCTACATCGACCTCCACCTGTGCTCTCGGGTGATCGGATGGATGCCATTTACGATCTTACCAACGTACTGCATCCGACGGAGAAACTTTACGCCCGCCTTACGTCTCGCCAAATGGAGTGGCGCGATAAACGCTCACGTCTCCACCATCCGTTTGCATTGGCGTATGCTTCAGCTGAAAGGGAGATCGTGGTTGTGGACCGGGACAATGCCAATGTATACGCCTACAACTTTGACGCAGCCGGTTGCACTTGGCTTCAGCTCCCAAGGAACCAGCAACGAGGTGTTTGCAGCGTTCATAGCTGTCTCCAGCTTAGCTTCACGGCTAGCAACCAAGAAGAGCAGACGAAGAATGCGCCAACGAAACGATGGTTGTATGTGAGTGACCCGATGGCACACCGGGTAGCCGTCCTCGACTCCAGTAACCTCGTCTTGCAGTTTTTCATCGGCGCAACCACCTACGGCGACCAAGAAATCTGTGCAAATGGCTTCCTTCCTGGTGAGTTAAACCACCCTTCCTTCCTTGCAACCTATTCTATGGATGAAGTATCTTCAAGCGAAATGTTGGTGGTCAGCGATAGCGGTAACCACACGATCTCGCTATTTGATGCCCGAAACGGGGCATTCTGCGGACGTATTGGCGAGGGTTTCGGTCACTTGGAAGGATTCTTGGATACCCCGCAAGGAGTTGCTGTTTCGAACAATCGACTACTTTTCGTGAGCGACCAATGCAACCACCGCGTGCAAGTATTCGATCTGCCAACACGCAGTTTCGTGCAAGCTTTCGGTCGTCTCGGTACATCACCCGGCGAATTCAACTTTCCTACGGGCATAGCCTTTTGTCCCGCACTTCCCGAGACGCCGAAGTGTAACTTTGGCCCTCATCGCTCGGATAAAATCGTTGTCGCTGACACGGGGAATTGTCGAGTACAGATCCTGGATCTAAACGGCTGCGTGCAGCTAGTGATCGATGCGAAAGCTACGCCATTTGACCAGCCACTTACCCCCTTTGGCGTCTGGATTCAACAACGCAGCGGGTACTTACTCGTGAGCGACATCGCCAACCGCTGTGTGGGGATTTTCACGAACGGTGGCGTGTTCCTTACCACTTTTGGAGCTACCGGTGAAGCCGATACCCGCTTTTCTCAGCCCATGGGGGTGGCAATTGTCCCTCAATACGCCGGTATCGACTTGCTATTGACGGCCGATGGCGGTCGCTGCGATGTTAGCACCTTCGAACTCCGGTTGTAGAAGACATTAGAACCGAAAATCTATTGTCCTTTGCCACTTTAACACCTGCTTGTTGGTTAATCTCGCAGGTTGATTTCACTCAACTCTACGTCGTCTTCGCTACTGTCAGCATCCGAATGCAGTCGCTGGGCACGAGATGCGGGCGTTGTCGACGCCATCGGGCCAGTGGGGGTGTTATTGCCACTGGCTACATCGTCCAGGGGCGTGTATTGGTTTCTCCATCGCTTGACCATCGTGACGACCACGACAATTCCGATCGCGACGTTCGCCGCCACAGCTGCGGCAAGCAACACCATCGTGAAGGTGCTCATTTCACTGATGCCACTTGTCGAAACCACTGCGTTGTTGTTAACGTCGTCCATAGTGGACTTGTTTGTTTCGCCCAGCTGAGAACTGTTGAAGTGATCTTCGAGCTTGGCAATGAACTCGGAGATGACGGGGAAATTGGGCGTGCCGACTCCAGAGACGGCGTCCCAGCCAGCAGAAGCACTGAACGAGTCCTCGCAGGGGTTGTTACCACCTCGAGGAGCTCCATTATTGCCAATAACCACGTCGTTGAATGCGTCGGGATCGGTCTCGGCAAGGTAGTACAGCAACGGGTTGATGAAGCCGAGCGGGCTCTTCCCAGCATTTAACCGCCTGTCGTTCCATAGCGTCACCATGGCGCCAAACACGGGGGTAGAAGCCGACGTACCGGACACGGAGGAAAGACGGCCACCCATGTAAACAAGAAACCCAGCGCCCAAAGCTGCAACGTCCGGGTAAGCACGGCCACTGGCATTGAAGAAGCCATCCGTGGTCGGAATGTTCCGGGTTTTCAAGTATCTCTCCACAGCTGAGCGTTGATACTCTGGCATCGCGTAAATGTTGGAGAACCCACCGCCCGAAGTGATAATCCCGCCGTTCTCGACACTGCAAATGACTTCTTCCTTCGTATGGAAGAAGGGCTTGGCCGCTTGCTGAGCTCTTGTCAGAAGCATCGTCGCTCCCACCGTCGTGATGTACGGGCTGGAAGACGGCCATTGAGGGCCGCTCTGCTTGCAGATTTCTTCAGCCGGCACTTTCTCGAACTCAGGGCGCAAGCCAGTGACACCATCATCCCCACCAGCGATGAGAACCGTGATCCCTCGCAAGCCCATTTTAATGAGAAGCGTGTCCAACGTGCGCGCGTAGCCTGGCGAGACGTCGAAAATGTGTTCTTCGTCGTCCGAGTAGCTGATCGAGACGACAAGGGGCGGATTCTCCAGCGCCAAGACGTCCTGAGCGAATTCTACGAACGGTTCGTCCTCGGATGAGTACGGGTTGCTGCCGTTCATGGTCCACACGAAAGTCGTGGCATTGCGACCGACGCCGGTGATGTACTGCAGGTCCAGCGACGCCTCCGTGCTTGCTCGTTCAGGGACGTTCGCTCGACTCCCCTTTTCAATGATCTGTGGCAGACTCTCTCCAGGTAAATACTCTGCGAAGAAGGTCTTCAAGTCCTCGGGGTTCCATGCCTCATCGTAGAACGACGGCACGCATTGTGTGGTGCTCGCGTTGGTCACCACGAGGTCGTCTGAGATCCCGTACGTCTTTCGAATTGCAGCCAGTGTTCCACCTCCATCGCCATTCATCTCTGCTACTTCGGAAGACGCAGCCCCAAGAGCTCGCAACCCCAGTGGCTGCGTATTCACACTGAGGAACGACACGACGTTCTGAAGGTGCTCGGGTACGGACACGGCACTAGCAGCTCGCATCAACCTCCGTCGCTTCCACGCCGGCAAATCCTCCGTCTCTTTAGGCGCGAAAGCGTGTATTGCAGTGCCAAGCAGCCGCTCCACGTGCTTCACCTTCATTGGCACTTTGAACAGGTTTGACGTGGTCGAGAAAGTGCCAGCGCTGTTTCCGTGCGCAAAACCTGCCACCCAGCTGCGCACCGCATCCAGTGCTCCATCGGCAGGTCGAGACAGTTCGTCGGCTTGCTGTTGCGCAAGGTGGTGGCCGTACGACGAGTGTCTGGAGCGCACAAACCAACAATGACGATCAGCCGACTCTTTCACGTCTAACTCAATGGTAAACCGCCCTTCCAGCGCAGGAACTTCGCTGCAACTATTGCACCACGTACGCTGGGTCTGATACGCTGTAGAACTCCCGCTCGAGCGCGTTGAAATCGCCAGGATGCAGACCGATGACCAGCGGCACCACTTGCTCCGGGTCGGCGCGGCTTTGGCGCACGTAGTGGTGGCTGGAGAAGCCGCCGAATCGCGAGGGTGGGGCATTCTGAGCGGAGACAGTGGAGGAGAGGCAGCAGAGCGCTACCGTCAGCGAGAGGAGCCACGAGCCAGCCATGACTGCCGAGCGCGACGTAAGTGCAGTTGTGGAGGCAGAGGCTGACGATCGGATGATCCCCATACGTTGTTCGAGTCAGATTTAACGGCCGAATTGGCTTGATTATAGTATGTGACAAAACGTGTACATTTTGCACGGGATGTTGAAGTGAACGAGCTTGAGCATTCGCAGATTGGTGCCCAGCGCTAGCTTTCGTTGTGGCAAATAGCGAGCTATTTAGGTTTGGGTTGACCCACGATGCTGGAGCGAGGAGTTGATGATCGCTTGGCTTTTGTAAGAGCACTGTGTGGTTGCGTAGAGGTGACAAAGTGCGTATCGTTCATATTTTATCGAATTGGCACAGGTGGTGGGGGCTGCATGGTCATCACTTCAGCATTTGCATCGATCGTATGTATACTTCTGCGGAGCCGCAGCCTGTACCACTCGAAGATTGAAAATCAATAAATAACGCACTTCATAGTCAAGTCATGTTGCGAATTTATCGCAGCAGCAGCTCGAATGCTGCCATCGCTCATTGCTTGAAGTTGACGGTGATTGGCCAGATCCGGATTCGTGGGGCTGGAATCGCGATGATGCTGAAGCCCGTCCCGTTCGTGTTGCCCGTGTGGGCGTCTGCGCTGCGTCGCCCCCCGGCGCAGAAGTTGCGGCTGGGGCACTTCCCCACGCCCATCCTGCCTTTCTCGCCCCCGGGACTGCCCGAGGGCGTGCGCCTGTTCCTCAAGCGCGACGACTTTAGCGGCATGGAGACGTCGGGCAACAAGATCCGCAAGCTCGAGTTCCTGCTGGCCGAGGCGCTAGAGCAAAAGGCCGACTGCATCGTCACGTGCGGCGGCATCCAGAGCAACCACTGCAGAGCCACTGCAGCAGTGGCGCGGATGCTCGGGCTGGACTCGTACTTACTGCTCCGTTCCAACAAGCCGGACGAGGACCCGGGGCTGGTGGGGAACGTGCTCTTCGACCGGTAATAGCGACAACAAGATGGCAGCAATCCATGCTTGTTGATGGCCAAGATGAGGCTGATGCATTGATTATTGTTGCATCGTAGCATGCTGGACGCCAACCTCATTCAGATGTCGCGGCAGGAGTACGGCAAGTACGGGAGTGAAGCGATGATCAAGGTGCGGTAGAGTCTGCAATAATATGCTACGATCGAGACACTAACAAGATTGCTATAACGTCAGAGAACTTGCGAGCGACTGAAGGAAGAGGGTCGCCGTCCGTACGCCATTCCAGTGGGCGGGAGCAACGGTCTGGGCACGTGGGGGTACATCCAAGCTATCGACGAGATCAACAACCAACTGAAGGTTCGTCTTTGGCATTTATTATTATTATTCAGTGGAGAATCGTCTCAAAACTAACCTGTCGCTGTTTGTCGGTCACTTGGATAGGACCACGAGCTACCGATCACGGACATTGCGTTTGCATGCGGCAGTGGAGGAACTGCTGCTGGTATTGGGCTTGGCTCGTATTTGTATGCAAAGGCTAACTCGGACGCAGCCCTGAACTTCGACAAGAAAATTCCTGGTACGATGCAGCGCCGAGAATTTGACGTTAGCTTCAAGAAATTTACCTTTTCTGGATGACTTTTGCTTTACAGCGCACGCTTACATTGTGTGCGACAACGACGAGTACTTCCACGGCCACATCGACGGCCAGATCCTGCCGGCGATGGGGGCGCCGTCCGACATCTCGTCACGAGAGTTCCTTCAGATCACCAATGCGCAAGGCACGGGCTACGCTCGCAGCACCAAGAAAGAACTTGAGTTCATCTACAGCGTGAGCCGCAAGACGGGCGTGCTCATGGACCCGGTCTACTCGGGCAAGGCGCTGTTCCACCTCATCCGGGAGCTGAACGAAGTGCCAGAGGTATGGCAAAACTGTGAATTGATAGGTTCGTTGCCTGGGTGACTCACTTCTCCTCGTTTTTTCTTGCTCGAAGAAATTCGTGGGGAAGAACATCTTGTTCGTGCACACGGGCGGTCAGTTCGGCATGTACGACAAGGTGGACGCTCTGCGGGAGGTTATTCGACAGGACCAGGTGAAGCGTTTTACGATGGACGAATAGCGCTGCAGCTCCCGTTGTGGGTTATCCTTGTCGTAGCGCATGGAAATACTGTACCAGCCAGATAATACTTAAGCAAGAAGTTTGTCATTTCCAGCAACTTGTCGATGAAATATCTTCCATTCTCTTTACGTTTACCGCTGACGGACAGCTATCGACGTGGTTATTTCACTTGCTGGCGCATCCGCCCTTCCCAACGTACTAGACGAACTTCCAATCACGAGATTGGATACCTCCTTTGACGAGCTCATTTTGCTGCAGCTTTGCTGCGCTCGTGTGCGTTGCTCGACCATCGAAACAACTCGTCTTATTCCCGGTCGTGCTTGTCGTGGCTCGGCTGCTCGTGTCACTACGAGTGGCGGAGACGATGGCCAACTATGTTAGGCAAGCGCCACTCGTCCGAGCTTGCAGCTGCCGACATGGGGCCGCGCAATCGGCCTGCCATCGGTTGCCGTGCGCGTCATGCTCAGTTCAACTTCCAATCGCCAGATTACGGTTTGAGGAACTAGTGTATAGCATCGTCCGGAGGTGATGGGGGTATCCGTATAGCTGACGCGCTCCACGTGGCCTTCCTTACAAATACCAAGTCGAATATTCCAGCTTGAGGTTGAAGTGCCGACATAACCGCCGACATAATCGCCCGTTTCTTGCTACTTATCCGGAATATATAGTGTTGAACCGTCGTAAGGTGTATACCGTTACACGATGCAGCCATGTTGAGCAGGACCGATGCTGTTCCTCCCGCTGCCCTCGCGAGTGCTCACTTCCCAATTCTCCACGATGCTGGCAACCAAAACGTGCGTGCCGTAAGAAATCTCCGCTCCACTACAGCCGCCGACTGACGCTGTTGTTGTCCTCGATGTCGTGTTTCCAGCCTTAAGAAGACCTCTGGCCTGACGCGAGCCGTCGTAGGCCGCACTCTGCGCTTCACGAGCTCCGTGTCCGTCGACGAGACACCGTATTACGACGTGGTCGTCGCCGGCGGCGGCGTCATGGGCTTCTCGACCGCCTACCACTTGGCCTCTGCGGCCCCCAACCTGAAGATCGCAGTGGTGGAGAAAGACCCATGCGTACGTTGCTGCTTGTTGGTGCACAGCCTTCAGCATCGAATATCTAACATCAGCTTCGTTGTTTCACTCCGGATGATGCAGTACAAGTATGCGTCGGCCATCCTCTCGGCCGGCGGCATCCGCCACCAGTTCTCCGAGACAGAGAACATCGAGATGAGTCTCTACGGCACCGAGTTCCTGCGCCACATCGGCACCAACCTCAAGGTGGACGGCCACGACGCCCCCGACGTGCAGTTCGTCGAGGGCGGCTACATGTTCCTGGCCAGCGATCGGGGCTTGGACGTGTTGCACCGGAACTACGCCACGCAAAAGGCGAAGGGCGCCGATGTGCAGCTTTTGGATCCCGTAGCGCTGAAGAATCGCTTCCCGTGGATCAACACTGACGGCGTGGCGCAGGCCGTCCTGGGCATGAAGGACCAAGGGTGGTTCGATCCCTGGGCGTTCCTCAACGCCATGAAGCGCAAGAGCGTGTCGCTGGGCGTGGACGTACTGGAAGGCGAGGTCAAGCACTTCGATCTCGGCGGACAGAACGAGATCGAGAAGGTGCACATCGAGGTCAAGAACTCGCCCGAGTGTGGCGACATGCGCTTCGACTCGGTTCGTGCTGGTCATGTTGTTAACGCCGCCGGTTGCTGGGCCAGCAAGCTACTAGAAGCTTGCGGTGTCTTCGACTACCCGGTGAAGCCTCGCAAGCGCTCCATGTTCGCTTACCACTGCGACGCCGAGGAAATCTGGAAAGGCGACGCAGCGACTCCGCTCGTAGTGGACCTGAACGGTGTTTACTTCCGACGCGAAGGCCACGGCGGCCGGTTCGTGTGCGGGTGGTCCCCTGACGCCGAGGACGACTACGACGGCCAGTCCACGGACGAGCTGGACTTCCCAGACCACCAGCACTTCGAGGAGCAGATCTGGCCCACCATCGCACACCGCGTCAAGAGCTTCGAGGCCGTCAAGGTTCTGAGTGCGTGGGCAGGATACTACGACTTCAACACGCTGGACCAGAACGCGATCATCGGCCTGCACCCAGACGTCCCCAACATGTTCCTCGTCAACGGATTCAGCGGCCACGGGTTGCAGCAGTCCCCCGCCGCAGGTCGTGCGGTCTCGGAGCTGATCGTGCACGGAGAGTTCAAGACCATCGACTGCACGCCCTTCAGCTTCGACCGTGTCCGTGCCAACGAGCCGTTCGTGGAGCAAGGCATCGTGTAGACGGCCTCAATCGTGTTGAAGCCCCAATGACAGTCTAATGGCGGTAAATGCACAGAGATTTCTTTGCGTTGCCGTCGTCTTGTGGCAATGACCACGTGTTGAATTCGGTGGCTTCGCTCAGCTCCTGCACCTCCGTCAGGCGAGCGTTCACCGTATAAATTACTTGCTTGTACCCGGAAATCTCTTCCTGTCGAAGACGGGCGAGCTCCTCGGCGCAGCGCTTCCCGTGTCGAAGCTTCTGGGTCCGAATCACCAGTTTTGCCTCGCGTTCTCGAGCGGATTGCTTGTACTGCACAGCCAGCGCTTCGTGCTGGTCTAACAGCTCGGCAAACTCCGTCTTGAGAGCCAGCAGCTCCTCTGTTCCTTCGTCCAACGCTTCCTGCGCCTTGCTTGCGGCCAGCACCGCCGCGTCTCGCTCTTTCACGGCTGCCTCTTCTCGCTGCGCATGCAGCTTACACTCACTCTTGGCTTCTTGCAACTCCAACGCAGTTCGATGCTGCGCGTTGCCCCAGCTCTTCTCCCTCAGTCGCTCCGTCTCCTTCTGCTCCAAAGACTGCGCTCTTTCACTCGTCGCAGCCGCGAGCTGTTCCTGCAAAGCGTCTTTCTCCTCCTTCGTCGTCTTCAGCGCTTCCTCCAGCTTTTCGATCTTGCGTTGACAGTCAGCTACTGTATCTTCCACACTCGTGGACGATTGTCGTGCATTCATCAGCTCCTGCTTGAGCGCCTCCACCTTGACGTCATGTTCCCGGGCGATCTGCTGCCACAGCTCTCGTACGCGCTTGGCGTCGCTCTCCGTGCGTTGTACAAGCTGGTCCCTGTCGGCCTTGAGCTTCTGCAGCTCGTCAGCTGCCAGCTCGGCCTCCTGCATCGCCGTCTCCTTCTTCTCGAGCTCCTTCTTCCACTTGGTCTCCATAGCTTTGAGCTCAGCCGCGAGCGCCGTGTTCTTCTGCGTGGCGGCGTTCCTGCCTAGCACCGCCATCTTGTGCATGGCCACTTCGTCCTCCAGCTCCTTCTCCATTGCCATATGCTTTTCTCGCGCCGCCTGAGCCGCCTGGACGCTGCGCTGCTGCACGTGACGCAGCTCCAGTTCTCGAAGTTGCGCCTCATTCTCCAAAGTGGATCTGGCGGTGCGTTCCTGGGCCAATCTCCGCGTCAATTCCTCCACCTCTTCACGAAGAGCATCCCGTTCGTCTTGCAATCTCCTTGTGAGCTCCGGCAAGCCTCCGGAGGGCGGCGGGGGAGACGAAGGCGGCGTACCAGCCTCCGCCATGTTGATACACTCGGGCGGTAGATTTGAATTTGAAATTACAAAAAAAAACGTGTGAGTGAAGAAACCGATATGGGTACATTAAAATCGGGTTAAAGAGGGGATATGCTCATATTTTGTCAATCATTTGCTGATTTCCCGTCCGTTACGAAGGACAGGGCCAAAATGGCAAAGCATCAAGTTGCTGGCTATGAGGTCGTAGGCGGATGTGCAATCCAATTGAAGGCGAGAGAACCGATACCGCCGTTCTGTGGCGCGCAGACGTGGATCTGCGCGCTCAGCGCGCTGTCGGGTTTTCTCTTCGGCTATGATCTGTGCGTCATGGTCGTGGCGCTGCCTCTGATTCAGCAGGTGACCAAATGTGTCAATTGAGTAGAAATTGGGTGGTTATGTTCAAAGTTTTCTATCTTGTTGCAGGACTTTGGGCTTTCGACAACGTCGGCGGAGAGCGTCGTGAGTACGCTCATGTTCGGAGCAGTGATCGGGTCACTGGTCGGCGGCGTGGTTGCCGACTGGTATGATTGCAATTATTTTGTGGTATCAATTGAAAAGAGTTTGAGAGCTATTGTGCTGACTACTGTAGATGTTGCTTTCATGTTGTGTCCTATGCTGACTGTAGGATTGGTCGGAAGCCGGCAAACTTGATCACCGCTGCGCTCTTTTTGGCGGGTTCACTGTTCATGACTTTTGCGGGGTCGTTGCACACCATGCTGGTCGGTCGGTTCATCGCTGGGCTGGCAGTCGGTAGCAGCGGACCTTGTGTATCGACGTACGTGGCTGAAATTGCCCAGCCAAAGACCCGAGGAGCGCTGGTTACGGTAAATGAGGTACAGGACAGCAGCATTTTTTATATTTGAGGTTTTTTGTTTTTCGGTGCGCGGTGATTAACTTTATGATCCGTCTCGATGGCTGGCTGCTAGGTCATGGTCTGCTTTGGTTGCCTCGTATCAGTTGTCGTGAGCTCCTCGCTTCAGAACAGCGAGGTATTAGCCTACGTGTTTTTAGCATATTACGAGTCCTACACTGACATCTAAACGTATTTGCTGCGAATTGGCAGAATGGCTGGCGAAAGATGCTCGGGGTGACGCTATTTCCCCCAATTGTTCAGATGGTAGTGTCGATAATTCATTGGCGTGAGCATATAAATCGCTTACCTACTGACAGCTCCGTGGTTGGTTACCTACAGCTCGGACTGCCGCTCCTACCGGAGTCTCCTCGGTGGTTGATATCAGTAAGCCTGCGCTATTCTTTCGAAAAGCAAGCTCGACCAGCTGATACTCCTTTTTCACCGCAGAAATACCGGACCAAGGAGGCAAGTGCTGCTCTGAAGCGGTTGCTTTACAGCGAAGAAGCGTCGCAGCAGATCATCCAAGCGCATCTCGATGTTGGAGTACGTTTGCATCTCATTCTCAAAATGGTTTACTCGTACAATCTGGATAAAATCTAAACTTCTTTATCATTCTCGGTGTACAGACATTTCACGAGAGCTTTCTCCACGCGATGAGCGAGCTGGTGACGGATGAACTCACTCGAAAGTAAGTTTAATAGCGGTTTAGAAGACTGGCGCCTTGCAGGTATCTAACCGATGTGTCTTTGCTTTCTAGGCGCGTTCTGTTTTGCGTGACCATTGCGTTCTGCCACATCCTGACCGCGGCAAACGCAATGCTGTACTACTCAAGCTACATTCTGGATGAGTTACAGACCGGGAACAGCCATCCAGTCTCCCCCCTCGGCAAGGAGATCTGGGTGGGTATTGCCAAACTAGCGGGTGTTTGCTCCGCGGTTGCGGTCGTGGATCGCGTTGGACGTCGCCCGTTGCTCCTTATCGGAACGTCCATGATGTTGGCCAGCCACTTGATATTTGCGATCTGCTTCTGGACCCTCAGCTCGTCGCACTCCGAGTTTGTACAGACAATTGGGGAATGGAACCTGTACGCGTTCATCTTCGCATGGAATCTCAGTTGGGCACCGCTGATGTGGGTCGTGTGCTCTGAGCTGCTGCCGGACGAATTCCGCTCCATCGGAATGGGTCTTACCTTCGGCATGTTCTGGTTGGGCAGCGCTTTGGTCAACCAGACGCTGCTCTCTGTTTTCCACGTTTTCGGCACTGGGAACGCGTTCCTGCTTTACACAACGCTCACGGCTGGGTCGCTCGCATTCGTCGTTTTCAAGGTGCGGACAAATGGTGACATGGCGCTAGTTCAGCAAAAGATCTCATTACCGATGTTTAACTGCAGGTTCCAGAGACCAGAGGTCTCACGTTTGAGCAGATCGCCACGCTTTTCAACGACCGAGTGGCCCATGTTCCTATTGGCCATGCAGTGTAAGCTTAGCCCAAAGATCATAGCATCAAAGGCTTGCAAATCAATAGAAAATGGGACATCAAAATCCTCTATTTTTGATTTTTACCCATTTCAAAGATGGAGGATGGCGGGCTCTCGGCCGCGCAGCAGCAGCTCGATGAGCTCGAGTGTATGCTTAGCATGTTCCCCGACGACGAGGAGGTGACGGTTGATACAGTCGCCAAGGAAGCCGTCGAGACTTTCGTCACCGAAAGCAATGGAACGTCGAGACCGAAGTATCGAATTCAGTACACACTGCACTACAAGGTGAATTACAACCGCGAAAAGAGAGGGGCTAATGGTTGTCAATACTTACCCTTTCTTGGGACTTGTGTGTTGCAGGATCTCGCATTTGGTCGTCAAGTGCCTGCCTTAAAACTTACTTGCGAACCCGGTTATCCAGAAACGGAGTCGATGATGTTCGAGGTACAGTGTCCTCAGCTCTCCCGACTGGAGATGGAGAAACTGCACGCCGAGCTGTCAGAATTGACGACTGCTGCCTGTGCTGCTCAAGAAGTAGTGGGGCTGCAATTGTATCAGCACATGCACGAATTTCTATCGCAAGTGCAGACGACAGATGACAACATTGAACAAGAACCCGCTGCTACTGCTGCATCAACGCCCTCGGTGCTGGGTCGACGTGCCATTTACTTCCACCACATCATCGCATCCAACAAACGGCGTGTGGTGAAGGAATGGGCGCTGGAGTTGCAGCTAAGGGGGTTCAGCAAGATCGGGTGGCCTGGTGTCGTTATCGTCGAAGGTGCCGAAGCTAGCGTGCAGGAGTACTTGCGTCGACTGCAACATCTCCGGTGGAAGCAGATCACAGTTCGCGGCGAGCAGACAGAAGAACTACCAGAGAACTTTGAAAAAGGCCTGGACTCGCTGAGGAAACTACCTCGAGGCTTTCACGAATTCCCAGAAACCGGTATGTCGGACTTGGCGGCTGCGTGTCGAGCCGCTGGACTGGAGGAACTCTTCCTCACCACGATGAAGATCTACGGCCGAGCCGAAGACAAATAGGTTAATTGGAAGCTAAGAAGATAGGTGAATGGTGAAAAAGTGCCCGGTCCAGGGCTCTATGAGGAGGGATCTCTATTTACACTCGTTGCTTCTTGGTCTTTCCTGTGGCCGCAGCCTTGGCCCGCTTCCGTGGCTGCTTGAGCTCTTCCTCCTGCTCCACGTCACTATCACTGTCCGTCTTCTCGACGGCCGACTCGTTCTCACCAACGGGCAGCAAGTTCTTCATGGTCACAATACTAAAGTCCACCAGGTACGACTTCTGCAGCATGCGGTCGATGCGCTGGAAGTGACGTTCACTGTAGGCAATGAGCGCCTCCACCGTCTTGGAAACGCCATTCAGCGACTTCAACCGGCTCGGAGGCAGTTCGCGGAGAATCGTGCTCACCAACACTTGGCAGACGCTCGTGTGGCGAGCGTTCGTGTTCCAGTCCCGCAGCCACTCCATGAGCGTCGTGAGCTGCTCGTCTCCCAGGCTGTGCACCACCGGCGAGTAGATGTCCTCCGGCGAGAAGTTGTCCGGGTCGATGGGTTTGCCGCCAGGCAGCACGGGCTGGTCCTTGTGTCGTGGGCCTTCAAGCAGGTCGCGAAGGATCTGCAGCATGCGGTTCGGGTGGTTGAGCTCAAAGGCGAGCTGCACGGCGTCCAGCAGCTTGTTGTTGCGGAGACAGTTGACCAGTTCCTGCTCCTTCAGCAGCTTGACGTCGCGGTCGTCTTGCTGCGCACGCTCCTCCTCTTCCGTGAAGTCGCGCCAGAGGTTAATCGTCGAGTCGGCGCCCCCGCTCACCATCTCGGAGCTGTCCTTGGCCACGGCGAGCGCCCAGATCTTGTCCTCGTGGTTGTCCAGCGTGGCTTCGCACTCGTTGCTCTTGATGGTCCAGAGCTTCACAAGGCCGTCCGCTCCGGCCGACAGGAGCTGCATGCCGGCGCACGCGAACTGCACGTTCAGCACGGACGCCGTGTGGCCCTCGAACGTCTTCAAGCACGAGAAGTCCTTGGCCGACCACACCTTGACGGTCTTGTCGCCACTGGCCGAAGCAAGACACTGATCCACGGGCGAGAACTCGACCGCCCAGACGCCGCGCTTGTGGCCCCGGCAGACGCCCGCCAGCGTCAGAATGCGGCCGGCACCGCCTTGCTGCGAGTGCCACACCTTGATGAGCTTGTCCTGCGAGGCACTGGCGATGAAGCGGTCGTTCGGCGACACGGCGAGCGCGTTCACGTCCTTGTCGTGGGCCTTCACCGCACCCAGTGTCGAGATCGTCAGCTCCGTCGACACGGGTTTCGCAGGCGTCGCGTACGCACCAGCAAGCGGCTGGAGACTCCACATCTTGAGCGTCTTGTCCGAGCTGCCAGTCACGAAGAACGCGGCGCCAGTGCCGAAGCTGCTAAACCGCTGGGAAATGGCAACAGCACCGAGAGACTCCGTGTGTCCGACGCATGTGGCCACACAGCGCGGCAGCGTCTTGCCCATCTTCTTGCCCCCAGTAGGTCTCAGGTCCCACAGGCGAGCCGTGCGGTCCTTCGAGGCACTCACGAGCCATCGGCCATCCGGGGACACGGCCAGCGCCATGACGATGTCCGTGTGGCCCGAGAGAAGCTCGCACGATAGCGTACGGCGGTTCAAAAGACGGATCTGCTCGCTGTTCGTGGCCGCGGCCAGCACGTCGGACGGAGCGCCGCTCGCGTCGGCCTGCGGGATGTACTTGAGGTTGAGGATGTCGTCGTTGAAGCCGATGATCTGCGTGCGGCGCGTCAAGTTCTCATCGAAGACCACGAAGTTCTGCTCCGACGTCACGGCCACGAGCTCGCGGCGAGCGTCACTTAGCAGGAGGTCGGTGTACGCGAGCGCGGACGAGGCGTCCGCCTTCTGCGTGAACAGCGTCTCGCACGCGCTGCCGCTGCTGCGCCACAGCCGCAGCGTGCCCTTCTCTCCAGCGACGACAAAGGTAATGGCCTTGTCATCGTGCGTCTTGGCCGCGTTCGCGACGCACTTGAACGAGGACGGCACGACCACGAGGCCTTCCACGGCCTCGTGCACCAGCACCGTCTTGGCGAGTTTCTGGTCGCGCAGGTCCCAGAAGTTGACGACCTTGTCACGGCCGGCCGACAGCATCGTGTAGCCGTCCTCCGAGAAAGCCACGCTGGTCACGAGGCTCATGTGGTCCTGGATGCAGGCCGTCTGCTTCTGCGTGTACAGGTCCCAGACGCGCACGGTGGCGTCGTCACTGGCCGACACGAGCTGCAGCCGCGCCGCGTCCGGGTGGAACTGCACGAGCGTCACGATGCCCGAATGTCCGCGGAAGTTGTGAGTGCAGAAACCCTTGTCCACGTCGAAGACCTTGACGGTGCGGTCGCTGCCGCCCGTGGCCAGCAGCGTGCCCGACGGGTCGAAAGCCATGGCCAGCACGGGCGTGTCATGGGCCTTGATGGTGCGCACACACGTGAAGGTGTCCAGATCCCAGACACGAAGCAGCAGATTGCGGCCGGCCGTCACGAGCTGGTTCTTCTTGCCTGGACGGACAGCGAACACCACGAAGCTCTCCTTGGCCTCCTCGTCCTCCACGTCCTGCTGCAACGTACGCTGCAGTTCGCCCGTCTTGGCGTCGATGATGGCCACGTCGTCGTGCAGCATACACGCCAGCAGGGCGCGTGGCTCGGAGTCGGCCGACGTGCGGCCCGTGAAAAGCTCCACCTTGCCGCCTGTGTACACGCCCGCGTGGGACTTGACGGTGCGCCAGATCTTGGACAGCCCCGAGCGCGTCGAGTAGCTTCCGGCCGCGCTGGCCGCAGCCGCAGACGAGGTCGCGGACATGCTCATGGTCGTAGGAAGAGCTCTTGAGCAATGCGGCGCTTCCACTGGAATTTGACTGGAGTGGAGCTGCTTGAGGTGAGATTGTACTCAAAATTTGGAAACTAGTTGAGGTATATAGTGTGGTACACATTGTGTTGTTCCGGTGGTCGGCATATGGCTACATTTTGCACTAGTTGAAGTGAACTATTTGCATGAACTATTTGCAGCGAGTGCGTGGACATATCGTGCGGCAGTTAATGCAGACAGCAACCCGTTTCTCGCTTTGCCACATTTGTGTCTCAGTCTAACGCATGTCCGCCTTCGAGCTCTGATCTGGAGCCTATTTCTTGTGGATTGGGCTGAGGCAGAGGACGCTCGGAAGCCTGATGTTTGTTCCGCTAGGCAGACAAATTAAGTTCGTACAGGCAGTATCAGCATCAAACAACAACACCGAAGCGACGTTCACCTCCAGAGCAGTGACTGCAGGAGCGCTGCAAGTGTAACCGAGCTTGTGCATCCATGGGGCTCTATCTGAGCTGCGCGTGCAACTCCGTCTTCGCGGCGCCCGACGATAGGCGGCCACACAAGCTATCTCGAGCACAAGTCGCAATTGTCAACAAGCATCTGCCAAGTTTTCCGTACTACACAACCTCCACGGCAGCGCACAGGATGACTGCCGCGGCGTTTTGGAACGAAGCCTTCTTCGAGGTCGGTCCGCCATCCGGGAAGTCAACAAACAGCGGAAAGCGGAGCAACACCTCGTCGAGCAACACAAGAATTACACAGCTGTACGACACGTTCTACTCTTACCTGGACCACAACTCGCCGGCGCTGAAGCCCATCTTCCGGTCCTCCTTGGTCGTGCGCGGCAAGGTGCTGGTCCACATCAGCGCGGGACTGCGCAGCATCCTGGTCGGTGTTAACATGGTGGAACGCGTGGAGAGTTTGACGCAGACCCACCTGCGTTTTGGCGTCAAGATGGAGCACTACGACCCGCTGGGTGTAGCCCTCATCTTCGCCATGAAAGAGTGCTCAGGCGCGCTCTGGTCGCCGCAAATCGAAGAGGCCTGGCGCCGAATCTACGCGCACTGCTGCGTCGTCCTGCTAGATGCACATCGGAGAACGATGGACCAGCACGGGGCCAAGGCCCGCGACTTGGCCAAAGCTGGCGCCAGTCCCAACGTCGATGACCTCCACACCAACCTTCGCCCACCCTCGATCAAGGAAAACTCCATCGCCCCAGCTAGCACCACGTCGGTTAATAGCACCCGAGGAGAGGGGTCGGCCACATAGAGATAACCTGCAGTGTACAATGCAGATAATATAGGAGTCCAAGTGTGCTTTAGCTTTAGCTTTGGGCAAGTTGTTCCAGTAGTTTTAGTTATTTCAACTTGAAAAGTTATTGTAAATGTGACATTAGATTTTGATGTGATCTTCCTATTGTCACATTTGTATCATTGTCACGAAGATGGAGACCGAGACGCAGGCTGCCATGAAGACCGGCGACGTGGCCAAGCTACAGAAGCTGCTAGATGATGGAGCCAATCTGGACGTCAAGGACGAGGACGAGCGCACGCCGCTGCATTGGGCCTGCGCTACGGGCCGCCTGGACGTGGCGGAGTTCCTCCTGGAAAAGGCTCACGCTGCCGTGAACGTGCAGGACGACGCCGGCTGGACGCCACTCATGAGCGCCGCCTCTGCGGGACATGGGGACATTGTCGGCCTGCTGCTCAGCAAGTGTGAAGAGCTTTGAAGGCATTAGAAATTTGTGATTCGCTCTAACTTTATGATGTCTTCACATTTTGACAGAGGCGCCGACGCGAACCTCGCCAATGAAAACGGACAGATCCCGCTGCACTACCACAGAGGTGGAATGGGTGCAGCAATATGAACGGAAGTCGGGCATAATTGGTGATATTCTAACTGTCTTTTTGGTGGTAGGACGGCAGGAAATCGCCGAGTTGCTGCTGGACTACACACGGGATGTTAACCAAGCGGTGCGATGAGGTTTTCGTCTTTTGTACTTCGAAGTACGGCTTTACAGACATCTCAACCTACGATACGTGTTAAATTGTTTTTTACTGCAGGATAATGTTGGGAGTACTCCGCTGATGCGTGCGCTAGGCGGCAAACCAAGTCCAGGTTCGTGCTCTTTGCTAAAGCTTAAAATCTCACCGTGCTGTTGGCCATTGACGATGAATTGAATGCACGACTCTGCAGTGATTATTGCCCTACTTCTCGACCACGGCGCAAAGGTCAACACTCGCGATGTGGGAGGCAACACTCCATTGCACTTGGCTATCAGTGAGGGCTACGAGGATATCGCCCGAGTCTTGATCGAGAATGGAGCCAACCCGAACGCAAAGAACAAGGAGGAGAAGCGCTGCGTGGACTTGGCCAAGCCTGCATTCCGAGCCGAGATTCAAGTGCTCACCACCAAAAAGAAGGGAGGGGATCACCCTTAGGTTGGATCTAGACGCGTAGCTCGCAGAACTTCGTCGTTTTCACACCGACAGGAAAGCAACAATTGAGACGATCTATTGACATTCCATACTGTATGCCGTCACTCATCTAAAAAGCACTCACTTGCTATTATGCTGCTCGACCGTACTAGTCATCATCCGATCCGCTGAGGTCCAGATCCGGGATGTTGACCAAGATGAGGAGTGCCGCGTGGCAGTAAATTCTTGTCCATGCGTTCTCGATTCTGTCGTCCCAGTCCTCCCCGCAGGTGAGCCGCATTGCTTGAATGAGCGAGTCTCCTAGTGGGTCGAAGTCGTCTGGCTTCACGCCGATCTTGAGATGTACCAAGGCCAGACTCATCACTTTTTGCACCAGGTCTTCGGACGATAGCAACGACTTCATTCCGCTGCTGATATGCACGATCACGCGGCTTTGAATCTGGACGGATGCTTGGAACAGAGGCTTTATGTGCGGGTAATGCTCAAAGAGGTACTTATAAAAGTTCTCGTAGAGTAGCCCGATCTTGGTTCCAGAGCCGACGGCATGATGCGCGTCGGTGTGGATGTTTTCCTTGAAAACTCGCTCCCAGTGCTCGAATGCTACAAGCCGGTCATCGTTGTCGGACGGTTCGGTGACCGGGAAGTGAGGCATGTAGCGCTTGATGATGCGGCAGTATTGTTTCGAGAACTGCTTACGGCCTGGAGTGCCGCGGTGAGCTAGGAAGCTCGCGCCGCCGCCCATCCTCGTCTGCCTTCTTGTGTTTCGCGGGTGCAATTGCAAAGTGAATGGGGAGTTTGTTGGATTGAAATGAGGATGATAATGTTGGGATCTCCGTTAACACGGTGATGGAAGTGAATAATAAGACGTCGAGGACTCACTTCAACTGCAACCAGGCAAACTAATTGTGAGCAAAAATATAACGCTTGCCCAGATGCTGCGATAATACACGCAAACGTAGTGCCGCGAACGGTGCTGGATCAACCCGCGTCCTTGAAGCACTGGTGCCAGTGAGGCATCATATATTGGCTTTGCCAAAGTCGCTTCAAGAAGCGATGCCGTAAATCTTCAAGGACGCGCATGGAAATAGGCGAGTTCAAAAAAAGATAGACAGCATGTACTGAGGGTTGGAGGCAAGGCAGCGGCTCCCACATGACAATTCTTGTTGCACAGTAAGTTCAATGGCAACCACGATGACTGCGACAGCTTTAGTTGCAGCTCCGAATAAGGCGCTGCGAAGTAGCATGTTGGTGTACAGCTTCAAGACGAGAGTCTGGGCTATCCAAGGCGACTGACGCACTCACTACCCACACCAAACTAACGAAACCCATCACTTGTTCCTTGTTTGCCAACAATAATATCGAGGTGATGTGAATCCTACAAGAATGCTCCTCCAGACCGCCGGTGCAGGGGTTTCCACAGTTCCTCACGACTAACCTTCATCTGCGGCGCAGGTCGAGTCTTTTGGCTTTGCTTTTCCGACTTCGACTCGTGACGCGCTGCTACCAGTGCTGCTTTCTTGGTTCTCTTCTTCGCTGGCTTCGTTTTACGAACAGCATCATGGGCTATGGTGTTCTCCTCCTTGCTACCAGTAACCTCGTTCTTCTCCTTGCTTGCCGCAGCCTTGGCCTTCGCAATATTCACAATGGCCGCAGCCAAGTCGTGTTGTTCACTCGCTTCCGTCGCGGCCATCTCTGCGCTCGCCGCATTCAAAGCCGCCCGACTGTTCTGGAAGGGATACTATGACCATGGAATCACAACAAAAGTCAGCTTCAAACTCGTCCACCACAAGCTGCAGCTTCCCCAGTCTCACCTTCGCCCGGTTGACCACGAACACGTACGTGACGCAGAGATCAGCCTCGAACTTCTTGGCCTGCGGGTCCGTCGTTCGGTGTCTGTAGCCCGGGAACAACTTGATGTTAAACTTGCGGCGCTCCTTCAGTACGAAGCCGGCCGCCTTGGCCTGGTCCTCAATGAACCAGTTCGAGTAGGGCGGCCTGGTCTTGAGCGAGACGTGCGCCTCGCCATGCATCGCGAGGTGGTCGCGCGCGCTCTCGAAAAAGTCACGGAGTAGCGCGCGGTTGATGTGTACGCGCTGCTGGCCGCTGTGCGGGAAGTTGAAGACGATGTACTGGAAGAAGTCCGGCACGTGTTGCAGCCCCGCGCCCGTCTTGACCTGCGCCGGCAGCTCCAGCAGCTTGGTGGCGTCCACATCGTGCAGCACCAGGCCATGCGCCGACTGCACCGCTGCGATGCACTCGTGGGCGTTCGGATACTTGCTGCGGACTTTGCTCTCCGAGTCAAAGGACGTGGCCAGCAGGCCGCGCCCCGTGCCGCGGTGCTTGACTAGCCCGCGCGAGAAGGAGAAGTCGCCGTCTCCGAGCACCAGCACGGCGTCCTCAGGCGCATACAACTGCGTCGACGTCTCCAGCGCGTCGTGACGCTGGCGCTTGGCGCTGCCTCCGTGAGGCTCCGCTCCTTCTCGACGCTTCCGCGACGTGTCCCGCTTGCTACGCGCCATTAGATGCCAACCAAATACTAGTAGTAGTAGTACTTAGTAGTAGTCTACTATATTTTTTACTTAGTAGTAGTAGTCTACTACTAAGTAATATATATAAAATAAGTAGTACTACAGTGGAGAGAGAAGGGCGATACAGGAAGAACGTAGACGAGACCTCGATTCTGCCTAACTTTACGCTAGTAGTAGTAGTACTTAGTAGTAGTCTACTATATTTTTTACTTAGTAGTAGTAGTCTACTACTAAGTAATATATATAAAATAAGTAGTACTACAGTGGAGAGAGAAGGGCGATACAGGAAGAACGTAGACGAGACCTCGATTCTGCCTAACTTTACGCTACGTGAACCACACGGTCTTGACGTCGTCGTGGCCGAACATCTTCTTGCACGTGGGGCACTTGCGGTTGCGCGACTTGAGGTTGTTCTCGATGCATTCCTTGCAGAACATGTGGAAGCACTTGGTCACGATCACGTCCTTGCGCCGGTCCTGGCACACGGAGCAGTTGACGAGCTTCTGCAGGTCGCGCAGCTCGAACCGCTCCAGGTCCGTCAGTTCCCCCGTGGACGACGCCGACTTGACGTGCTGCAACTGGCGCCCCAGCTCTCCCAGCTTCTCGGTCAACGCCTCGCACTTGGCGCACGCCTTGTGTCGCTCCTGCTGCGCCTCCTGCTCGCGCTGAGACTTCTCCGACGTCGCATACACCTGCTTCGCTACCTCCGAATCGCGGAGCACCCTGCGCCGCTCGGCATCCGCGGCCTCACGCTCCGCTTCAATCGTCTTGACGTGCTCCTTCATCTTCTCCAGCTCAATCTCCTTGGCTTGCAACAACTCCTGCATCAAGCAGCATTGAAACAAGAACGTTAGACACATTAGGCTGCAAAGTTCGCTGGTTTCACGAGTTCGGCGTACCTGAGATGATTCGTTGGACGCCTTCTGGTGCTTGTGGACGGTGCTCAAGGACGAGAGCTGCAGTCGCACGGCAGCCAGCTCTTCAAAGCAGTGCGACTTGGACTGCTCCTCTCTCGCCAGCAGCGTGTGGAGCTTCTTGTTGGCGTTGCGCTTCTCTTCAATCTGCTGAAGGAACTTCTTCCGCCCGTGACGCAGCGACTCGACTTCCTTCTCCATGGTGCCAATCTCCAACAACAAGGCGTCGTTCTCGTCTCGGGAGGCTTCGCTGGAAGCCTTCATATCTTCAATCTGGGCACGAAGCTTCTCTCGCTCACTGCTGCATTCGTGGTGCTCTTGCCTTTCCTGCTCAAACTTCGTTTCCACGTCGGACAGTCGCTTCAAGGCCTCGGACAGCTTTTCCCCGGCGTTTTTCCTGTTGGTAAAAAACACAAAACTCGTCAGATATTTAGATAAATTCCGCAGTAAAACGCTGCACACCGTAACGTACATCTCGGCTTGTTTAAGCGTGTCGTACGCTTCTTGCAGCTCGTGTTTCTCCTTCTCCAGTAAAGACACCTAGCATGTTCTCACGGTTAGATACAAGGCTAGTCATACTCCAGCCCAGCGATAGTGTCTTCAATCGAACCTTCTTTGTCAGTGTCTGAATCTCATGATTGTCTGCCGAGACTTGGGCTCGATCCGCTCGGCTCCGCTCACGCTCGATTTGTGCCTTCATGTTGGAAACTTTACGGGTTGCAGCCTCCAGCTCGGACTTGGCTTCCACAAGCTGTATGATAAAACAAGAGCAGAAACCATCAGCAACGTTCAAACCTTACGCGGTTGTTACTAACGTGGTAATGTTCCCACCTGATCTCGGAAGTTCGAAGCGTTGGAGATCTTTTCCCGTAGCGACACATTCTTCAGGTTCAACGCGTCCATCTGTGACATGGTTTTGCTCATTTCCGCCTGAATCTTCGTGATCTTCTTCTCCCACTTCTCAGTCATGTGGTGCTTGACATCCTGAACGCATAAAATTCAGGCAAAAATATAGAGTTAATAGCCAGTCGAATAGGAGAAACCTTGATGCTAGCGCACTACCTTTACTTCGTCGAGAAGTTTCTTATACTCTTCATCACCGTGGGCATTCTCGTCTTGGAGCTTTTTGAGTTTTTCTTCGTGGTCTCGGATCAGCCCGGCCTCGTCGTTTTTCCACTGTTCGCACGCCACAGAATCATCTCAAGTTAGCCAGAACGGACGGCGGTAGGATCAACCCAAGCTACAGACTCACCGCTACTTCTAATGCCTTGAACTTTACCAGTTCGCGCCGCATCGATTCGTGCTTGTGACGCTCCTGGTACAACTTCTGGTCGAGCGAGGCCATGGCTTCTCTCAGACTCGCCACTTGCTTTGCATGCTCCTCCTCTTTTCTGGCGAGCTCTTCCCGCTTCACCATCTTGGCGCTTGGTGCCGTTTTCTCGCTAGATTTTTCGCCATCGTCGTTTTTCTCTGCCTTGATATCACCGTCCTCCACGCCGTCAGTATTTACACCTCGCTGATTCACATACGCGGTTAACCGGTCATAGTCTCGACAAGCACGATGGCGCTCTGTCTCCTTGTACTCCACGTCGTGTTCGAGCTCATCTATCCGCGTTTTGCACTAATAAAGCACAACCGTCAGCCCCAAAACCGCCCACGCGCCATCAATCGCCACTATTTCCACGTACCGCCTGCAGCTGGCCCTTGAGACTCAGCGTTTCCGCCACTGCAGCTCTCTTTTCATTCAGAATATGAGCGTACTCAATCGTCTTGCTCTTATCAGCAGCAGCGCTGGCCACGGCAGCGAGCAGCTTCTGCAGCAGTTCCTTCATCTTCCCGCTCTTCTTTTGGAGCTGTTCCTGCATTTCCTTCTCCATCTCGGACAGATCCCCCTTGCTAATAAACGCCGCACCATCTGCGTCCTCATCGGACGGCAGCATCGCATCAGCGTCCGGCTCCTGCTCCTCCTTGGCGTCCTTCACCACAGTAAGGAACCACTCGGGTAGATCCAGCTTCAGCTCGTCCGCACGCACGCGGAGCTGTCCGAAGTGGTCCACAGCGTCTAGAACTTCCTGCCAGGCTTGTGCGGACGTCTCGTCCGTCGCAGCCGAGCCGTCCACGGTCTTAACGGCCGCCGACAGCTCGTCCTGAAGCTGCAGCCACTGCCGGTGCACACAGCGCAAGGACGCGGCCGTGACGCCGCGCGCGCGGTACAGCGACTCGCATTTAGTGGTTAAGTAGGCGATGCGTCGGTTCTTCTCTTTCATGTCGATCTCCAGCGCGCGGTTCTTCTCGCTAACCGCCTCCATCGTGTTAGGGTTGGCTTCGGGCGGCGTGGGGTCCTCCAGCTTGATCTTCTTGGGGGCCGACTCGCCTCCATGCACAGCTTCGCGTCTCTTCCTGCCGTTCTCCGCCATGGCTCGGGCTCTCGGATGTCACGCCGCTCGGATCTTCGCGCTCTCCCCCCTCTCCAGGTGCCAGTAGTATGGAATGAGCCCTTCTGCTGGAGCTGTTAAAATGAGGGCTAAAACCGAGGTTAATTTGAACCAATTAATTCTGCCCTAGAAACCCAATAGCATGCGCAGCTCCAGGAAGCTCAACTGCAAGATGCTGATGAACATGGCGGCCGTCATGGCGGAGAGCAGAAGAGTGCGGGATTTCGCCTTGCGGACGATGTTCACCAGGCACAAACGACCCAGAAGAGTCATGATGAAGCCGAGAGGAAGCAGCAACTTGGCCATATTCAGGTCCAATTTGCCCCATAGGAAGAAGTCGAACGACGCCACTGAACAATGCAACAAGCAATAATTGATAAGTTGCCTGACAACAGCAGACTTGAATAAATGGATGATAACTTACTGCCACTGGCGAAGAACACTGCAGTTGCGGTCATGGCGGACACTGCTGCGGGAGTGAAGTTGACACCGCGCAGCAAGCGTGAGATTGCGCCTTCGCCTCCAACGCCAAACGCGCCGGCAAGTGCGCCAATCCCCAGCAGGTGAAGAGGCAACTTTCTGATCGACTCCGGCGACCACTGTGCAATGATCACATTGTAAGGTTGATTTACAGTAGAACGGAGGGTGACAGCAAGTGCGTATCGTACCTGGACTTCGTTCGGCGCGAGGATGAATCGAGGCTGCTGCTGTCTCTGGTACGTGGCCACGACGTCTTTCATCTGGTAGTGGGAGACGACCGAGAGGAAGATGAACGGCAGCATCGAGACGACCAAGAAGAAGAAAGACGTGGGAGGGATGCCGAGCGGGCTTTGGAAATACTTCCCGCCCTGGAGCGCAGTGAGCAGCACCGTAGCAGCGAATAGGCCAAAGTTCTTTCCCAAGTTCAGCCAAGGAAGGCCACCCTTGTACTGGAAGCCGCCATCGTCATCCTAGGGATTGGCAGCCAATATCGATGATCAGTAAAGAAACTCAGAGCTAGGAGAAAGATATGCTTGCCACCCCGCACCTGAAAGCTCGTGGAGGGCGCACCGAGTAGCGACATCGATTCCCCGCTGCTGCACCACCTCCACCCTTCGTCATGCCCTACAGCACGAGCCTTCTTGAACGCCTTCTTGCCAACATACACCAGGTATACGATCAACGCAATGTTGAGTAGCCAAGTGGAGAACCACGAAATCATCGACGCTCCAAAGCCAGCTCCCACTGAGCACAGGACATCCAACAACAGTTAATCGATCGCAGCTCTACACGCCCGCTCTGAATACAACAACGTACTCAGTAGCATGGGTTGCATCATCAGTATGAAGTCCCAGTTGATCAGCGAAAAGTTGGAGTTCATCGGCTTCTTCCAGAGATTCAGGAAAAAGTCCCCCAGAGCTACACCGAACCAACATCGCACCGTCAGCATACCACAGCCCCAACTGACGCTCAAGAAACAGCGAACTAACCTCCTCCGAAAATGGTAATACTGGCTAACGGGATGGCCTCCTGAAATACAAACAATGCGCGCAGCAGCAGCGTCAACGAGCATTCTCCCCTATATCAACATACTCCTATTCTTTCTCACGTCTGGCCCCAGCTTCAGCACCAGAATGAAGACGACATCCAGCACAGCTCCGCCGCCGGTCTTGGCCCCCGCTGCGATGAGCGCCACCAGCGCGGCCAATAGCAGGCCCAGCAGCTGGTGGGGTCTCTCCACCGACCGCAACACCTCGCGCGGCACGTACGGTTCGTCCTGGGGCTGGAACGTCGGGACGGGGCCGAACTTCACGGGACCTTCTTCATCGTCGGTTGGTTGTGCTGCGGTCAGCGTGGCAACGAGCGCCAGCAGGGCCAGGCCGCGCGCGAGGTCTCCTCGACGGCCCATCGTTTTTCTTCTTGAAGCAAAATGAATCTAAAAGTGACGAGGCGGAGGGAGAGGCAACATTTCCGTCATACTACGTAGTATTTGATTGGATGATAAGTTCATACAGTGATATGATTGGCTGTTATTTTGTTATCAGTTATTGCTAATGTAAATATGTGGAAAATCGCGGAGGACTTTTAGTCGAGAAGCGCTCGGACACTTTCAATACTCATAGCGACAGCACTGATGAGGACGATGATGGCCATGGAGAAAATGATGAGCGAGGGGCAGTTGAAGCGGCGCACGACCTTCAGCAGACACAGGTGGCCGATGTATGTCATCAGGAGCCCCATGGGAAGCATGAGCTGCGCGAGGTGGACGTCCATCTTCCCCATGACGATGTAGTTAAAAGACGACACTGCCAGACGACAGCAACTCAGTCAGTACGCTAATTACAAGGGGGACAAGCTAGCGCGAACTTACTTCCACTGGAGAACAACACGGTAGCGGCGGTCATGGCTGAAGCGGCTGATGGGTCGATGCCCACCTCAAGCAGCAGCGGTCCGTTGATGATGCCGCCTCCGATGCCGAACATGCCGGACACCGCTCCAGCCGCGAGCGAGAACATCGGGAAGAACCGGATCGAGGCCGGTGTCCACTGTAAAGAAAGATAAAAGACAACGTAAGGTGACTGGGCCTTCTTTTAAAGCTCTGCTTGGCCGTACCTTAATCTCGTGGGCTCCGATTTCGAATTCTGGACTCTGCTGCTTCTTGTAGGTAGCCGCCAGGTTTTTGAGTGAAAAGTAGCTGATGCCGACAAGGAAGACGTAGGGCAGTGCCACGAGCACGGGGTACAGCGCTGACGAGGAATCGATGCCCACGGGGCTGTCGAAGGTCTGTCCTCCCCGAAGAAGTCTCATTCCGGCGATGATGGTGAACAAAGTCGCCAAGGCGGCCAGTTTCCTCCACGGGATGTCGGCGCGAGCCACTACCTCTAGCTCGGATGTCTGCGCCTTCATGTAGTTGATCGAAGATGAGTCGATGCCGAGCAAAGAGCTCGTCTCAGGTGAGACGCCGCACTGCCAGCGCTCCTTTTGGCGGGCGCTGATAGCTTTCTGCAGGGTGCGTGTGCCGGTCACGCTGAGCACAAGTACCAGCAGCACGCACAGGAGCCACGTCGGCATGATCGTGTTGAGGGAGGTGCCGCAAGTTGCCCCCACTGCAGATCGCAACAAGATACGGTAAGACCCGATATATCATTCTGCCCAGAGCCGTGGGAGAAACACATCACTTACACAGCAGAAGCGGTTGCATGACGAGGATGACGTCCCAGTCGATGAGCGGCTTGGTCGAGTTGTCCCGTGTGCGCCGCACGTTCAGAAAGAAGTTGCCGATCGCTGTTAGAAAACACACAATGGACACTAGTGAGCAAGTGACGACGGGGCGCTGAGGGTACCCTTGCAGCGGCCACGAACCTCCGCCTAAAATCGTGATACTGGAGAGAGGGATGGCCGTCTACAATCAACAGCACGTCAATCACGAGTCAGTTGACAACACGCAGTTGACAACACGCAGTTCCGTCACAGTGCTGCTGCGAATCCCACCTTGGCGCTGAGGCCCATGATGAGGATGTAGATGGGGTCCAGCACGCCGCCGCCGCCCGTGCCTCCTCCGGCGGCGACGAAGATGACGAGCGCGGCCAGCGCCATGCCGAAGACCTCGCGCTGCGCCAAGGAGGCGTCGACTTCTGGGACGACGGCCTCGTCCGCCGGTGACGGCGCGGCCACGCCATTTCCGGTGCGCAGCGTTTGCGCCGACGACAGAGTAAGCGCCGCAGCGCTCACCAGTAGCAGCGTGGCCGGCAAAGCGAGTCTCGATGGCATTGTCTTGCTCTACAAACGCGAAAAAGCACTGCCTGCAAGACGGCAAGACCACAAATGCCGCCAACGCACTCAGCTCGCTGCGGCGAGTCCAGAGCCGTAGCCGAGCGTGAATCTTCCATGATCTTCAGCGGCCAATCAACTGCAGTCGCAGTAGTGAATCACGAAGCAGGAGCAACGGCAACATCTGCCCGTGTCGCTTGCGATTGGCGCAAAACCAGGCGCGACCTTTCGATCATCAGTCGCTTCAACGTCGAGATCCGCATTCGGCCAGCTCGCACCGGAATCCAGTCCAGTGGGCAATTCTCGGCTCGGCGCTGGTGGCGAGGGCAGCTTTCGTGCTCGGAGAGCTGCTGCAGCGCGAGAATCCCTGGCGAGGTCTCCGCCAAGGCCAAGGGAAGTTGCGTTACTCGTCGTCGCTCGTGGCAGAGGACGCTAAAACGCGAGCTGTCGAATCCGCTCGCTGGAGACCGCGGTGTCACTGCACACAAAGCTTTTCGCAGGGGTAATCTGATCGTGAGGGAGGAGTTACAGCGGCGAATGGGCTTGCCTTGAAAGACGTGGTCACTAGGAAATTCGTTTTCTACGGAGTAAAATTCAATTAATGCTCACTGGGTCTGCACCGAGTTGGAAAAAATAGATGCTGCTACCATGCCTATCATGCACAGCTCCGCTCTGCACGCGCCTACTGCAGACAGCACGGAATAGTCGGGCCTGCACCCGCCTGCTCTTCGCTGGTCGTACTTTCGCTGGCTGGAAACGGAACGTCTGCGAACGAGAAGTCGTCCTTCAGCTCCACCGCAAAGCAGACTGCAAGCCGGGCGAACTTGGCCGAGTTCGTCCAGCCGGGGTACTGGGACCGGAGCACGATGGACACGCAGTCGCCCAGCTCGATGTGCTGCACTAGCGCCGACGAGCAGTTATAGTACTTGCGGTGATGGCGGAAATTTCTGCCCGCACGGAGGTTTGGACAGAACGGCACGCGCGCCTTCTCATTGTTTTCCCCCTCCGCACTCGTCGAGGTGACCGCCACCTCATTCCACGAGCTGGCGGAACGGTACGTACCGTTGTGCTCTCGAGCGTCGGTGGCCCAGCCCTGGTCCTTTGACACGCAGTCCGCGACCAGCAGCGAGCACTTGCTCACGTCCACCCCGGGCGGAACCCTCAGCTCCTCCGCCGTCGGGAGCTGCAGCTGCAAGTAGTGCACGTTCATGTCGCTGCGTCCGCGACGGAACTCGCTCGTCTCGGCCTGGAAGGTCAGGATCACACCCGCGAATTCAAGGACGCTGTTCACCATGTCAATCGGGAGCTGGCGCCGCGCAACGACGGACGCGATGTAAAGGATCTCGTCCATCGGTCGCGGCTGGATCTCGACCTGCTCCTCCTCCGGCGTCATACGGTGTGCCTCGCTGGCCGAGAAGATGCCGTCGTCCGCGAGGAACACGCCCTCGTCCGTGCCAGGTGTCACCATTTTCACGTTCTGTTCTTCTTTTGGTGCTTGGTGCTTTCTGATTTCGTCGAAATCCGTTTTCGGCCAATCACAGCGCCGTTGAAGTGCGTGACCAGCGATGGTCTCGAGCTCAAGCTTGGACTTGCCACGGGGTTGCTGGTGTTATACTACGTAGTAGTTTACTACTTCTTGTAGTGTTGCTTGTGTGTTGAAACACAGCTTTTCCTATTGCTGCTGCATTGGGCCTGCAGTGTCTTCTTCAGGGGGCAACATATCATGTTGCAGCTCTTCATGTTGAAGTGCGCTATATAAACACGCCAGCGGCAAAGCAGCACTTGACATCTTCGCTGACGGAGAACGGCGCTACGTGCATATCGAAGCAGTATGGTATCAACCCCCTCACTCACGTCAACAGCAGTGAGCGCTAGCTACAGCCAGTGACAGCGTGAACTTCTTCCCCTCCCTCTCAAACTCAATTTGAACAAACCGCACTTTTGACAGGTCGAAAGAAAGAAAATTATCAGATTCTCAGGTCCAAGGCGAGCTTGAACCACTTCCCTCGACGTCGCGATGCAGCGCAAGGAGAAGGACGCTGCGCGCAAGCCTCGGCCGCAGCAGCTCGTGTTCTCCACCAAGAAGGCGGGGCGCAAGGCCAGGGAGCGCCAACAGCAGCAGCAGCAGACCGCAACGCAGTCCAGAGCGGAGCAGCAGGAGCCCAGTGCCCCGTCCCACGATGTCCAGGAGCCCGCGCGCCACCGCTCCAGCCGCAGCCACAGCCGCAGCCACTCTGTCAAGCGCATGCGGCCGTCGCGCGCGCTGCTGCAGGGCGACCACGCGACGGTGGCACAGGTCGTGCAGACGATGACGGAGCGTAAGACGGATGCCGCGTTGCTCGTAGATAGGAGCGGGCTGCTCACGGGCATCATCACGGACCGAGACGTGGCTGTGAAGGTGGTGGCTGTGGGCCGAGATCCAACCAAGACGTTGGCGCACGAGGTGATGACGCCCGACCCGTCGTGCGTGTCGGCCAACGCCAGCGCCATTGACGCTCTGAAGACGATGATTTCAGGACAGTTCCGCCACTTGCCCGTGACGGACAATGACAAAGGTGGGGAGACAGAGAGATACAATTTGGTTATTGGGGCAAGACGTGCTGATGTGTTGTGCAATGATGCAGTGGTGGGCATTCTGGACATCGCCAAGTGTCTGTATGAAGCCATTGCAAAACTGGAGCACGCGTATCGAAAATCGTCGGACCGATTGGCAGAGACGGTGAAGAAGGTAAGTATCGTGGGAGAAATGATGCTGGAGAGGAAGGTGCTGACGATCTTACTTTGAAAAATAGCTGCAGGAGAGCATGTCGGGCTCTACGGATGCCAATTTATTCGAGTCATTGCGACAAAAGGTGAGTGTCTGGTGGTGTGTGATGACAGCAAGCTGTGTGTATTTGACATCGTGTTGACGATTTTGCAGCTCTTTCTGCCGACGCTCTCGGCAATTATCATGGAAGGCTCCGAGGTGCCGATTCTAGGCCCTACATCGACTGCTATGGACGCAGCGCGCATGATGCTGATACAAAAGACGAGCGCTGTGATGGTGTGCGACGAAGCAGACCGAAGTGTGGGCATTTTCACATCGAAGGACTTGATGCGGCGTGTGGTGGCCATGTCGCTGGAGCCCAGTCAATGCTTGCTGTCGACCGTGATGACGCCCAACCCTCGGGCTGCTACGCTGGGAACGACCATCCTGGAGACGCTGCATTCGATGCACAAGGGAAAGTTTCTCCATGTGCCCGTGTTTGACAGCGACACAAAGCTGATCGGCATTGTGGACGTGCTTCAAGTTACGCATGGAGTTGTTCAGCAAATGGGCACGTTTCAGAGTGCGAAAAGTGACAGTGTGCAGCCGTTGTGGGATCAGTTTCGCAGCAGCCTGGAAAGCGCCAATGACGCTGGAGAACACGAGGAAGAAGTCGAGGACGATGGATCAAATGTTGGAGTGGACGATACGGATGGTGAAGGCGTTGACATAGCGTCGCTGGTGGGGCGTCAATCTTGGAGCGACTTCCAGTCTTCGACTGGAACAAGTGGCATTGGAGACCCCGCGTTGCAAGACGAAAATCCACTTCACGAAGCGGAGAACGCACCCGATGTGTTTGTTTACAAGCTTGCTGATTGCTATGGCAACAACCACCGATTCACGAGTTCTGCCGAGTCGGTGAAGCAGCTTCTCGTGGATGTCCAGAGCCGACTGGGAGACAATACGATCCGCCGAATCCTCTTCGTTGACGATGACGGCGATCATGTAGGTTGAGTGTTGTGGCTTTGACATGCATCCCTCGGATACTAAAAGGAAGGCGTGGTTGAATCGTTGCAGGTGTTGCTCTCCCAGGACTCTGATTTGAAGGAAGCGGTTAACCGAGCGCGGACATGGGGCAACAAATACATTCGCCTGATGATCCCTCACTATCGGCTTGCAGTGCGTCGAGCTCTGGGACACAACACTGACACAGCGATCGGCATGGTCGTGTACGCCGCTGCTGTGGCAGCTCTGGCTGGCGCGTCGTTTTTCTTGAGCAGAAGAAAGTGACCGTTTTTGAGGAAGTCTTGTGGCAGTGATGCAGTCGTTGAAATATGAAGTTTATTTCTTGAAGTACAACATTGAACGAAAAAAGCGGTTAAATCGAAGCGATTGCAATGGTCGCATCGAAACACCTGACGCAGTGAGGTTTTAACCGGTCATTGCGACGGCGAAGGCACTTAATCGTCCTTCAAGAAGAAATACGCGAGACTGCTGCCGAGATGTGCATGATGCTGAAGAGCGCCAGCAGAACGATGGACTTCCACGAGAAGAACTGCGGGAAGTAGTAGAGAAGTGTCCAGAGACCGTAGAGGAAGACGCCTGTGAGCACCAGCAGCGAGTTCTGCGGGTTCAGCACCTTGAGGTTCGTCTGTAGAGCTGCTTGCGGGTGGGGAGCTGGGGCTGCATGCAAGCATTACAGAAATTATTAATCTCCAGTCGGTGCGGTGCAACCAACACACAAAAAACGATTCTTACGCGCATCGGTGATGACGCTGTGGATGACGCCGTTCTCCTCAATGCCGTATTCGCCCATTGATCGAGTGGGGATCAGCAGCATGCCCATGTAGATTAACCGAATCTTCTTGCCATGGGCCAACTCGTCCGCAAAGAACTGCTCAAGCAGGAACGTCAGCGTTTGAGCCAAGAAATTCCAGTTAGTAGCTCAAGAGCGCCCTCACCTGGCTGACAAAGTCGTCGACTTGCTGTGTGGCCTTGAACCACGCGGGTCGGATCTCCTCTCCTTGCCGCAGACGAATGGCAAGGTAGCCTTCCGGAACCTCGTGACTGGCCGTGTCGGCCTCTGTCTCGTGCTCCAACCCCTCCGAACTCTGCATTGTACAGGCAATTTCTCCTGTGAGAATACGTACACACTTCGTATTGGCTTCAAGCCATCTCACCGCCTCGTGGGTCGTCACCGACGCGATAATTCTGCAATTGTGGAAAGAAATCTCTTTCAGTCTCCGTTGTCGACCATCTAAAAGACATACATAGTTGCAACTTACTCTGCGTCGTCGTTCACGACCGCCCACTCGTCGTGCAGAGTGGAAGGAGAGGAGGGAGCAGAAGCCGGCGAGTCCATCGTGCTGGCCTGGGTGAGAGCGGCAGTGGAAGCGGGGAGAAAGGCGGCGTGAATCTCCTCGGGCTCTGACGTCTTCTTTCGGTATGAGATTGCGTCCAAAATATACGCCTGGAAGACCAAACCGCGACACACAAAATACCAATTTCTGGAACTTCAACTTGCCTTTTTTCGCGTTGATCTGCTCAGGGCTCGACTCTGCCTCCCAGATGACGGCGGAGGTGGCGAAGCAGGCGAGCAATGTGGCCAGGTTTAAGCTTGGCTATCTGAGCTACGTGGTGTTCCTGCAGTTCAACCAGCGCATCGAATTCGTCCAGCCGTTGTCAATAAAAGCCTGAAGCAGCGCACTCTGTCCAATACAGTCGAGCGCAGCTTCAAGCACCTTGGTTGCAGCACTTTGAGGTGCCTCGATCTCCTTGGTAGAGATTGGGGTGACGCAGCTACTTCCTTCGGTCGGCTTTGTTGTAGTGGTGTCGTATTTTGTCATCTTTTGGCGCAGCGAGGGCAACCACGCGAGCCGCGCTGGATGGGAAGGGATCTTCAGATTGGCTTCCACGCGGGTGTCGTAGACACAGAGAATGAGGAACTGGTAGTAAGGCACGTTCAGCGCTATGATCGCAAGACCGGCAGTGATGTTGAAGAGCGCGTACGTGAGCGGGAACGCGGCCGGAAACCAGATCAAAAAGCCGAAGGCTCCGCAGCCGACGCCTAGGTAGAAGTAAAACGAAGGGAACGTGAACCACAGTTTCAGGCGCTGCAGCAGCCGAGTTGCTTGGTGGTCGTCTTCCGTTTCGTTCACTGCAAGCAGGATGAGCACGCTGTTGATCACGGAGAAGAGGAGGAAAACATGCCTGTGCAGAGGAACGAACTTGCGACGCCCTTGACTTCCTCGGATCACGACAAACCATAGTTGTCGAAGGACGTGGTGGCGACCACCTCCAGCCATGACGCCCACACGGTGAACACCAGCGCCGAGATCAGTCCAACATTGGTGACCTTGGTGAACCCAACCTCCTCGGCAGCACAAAAGAAGGAAGCTCTGCATCATTCACACTGTTTACAACCGTCCTCGTCTCAGCGTGCCTCAATTTTAGTCTTTGCTTACTCACTTTTGAGTCGACGCTTTTCTGAGCACATTCTTCAATCGACCCCAATCCAAGCCATGGCCGCCCTCCTGGAACGCACGCAGGCGCTGCGCCAACACATTGAGGGGCTGATCCGCCGCGACGCCGCCAAGCGCTCGCTGGCCGTGGACGAGTGCGCGCTGCGGCGCCGCGTGGATGACTATTACCTGCCGATGTTCCGCTGGACGACGGAGGTCGTGGAGGCTGTGCAGAAGAAGCAGGGCGATGCCAAGCGTTGCGTCTGCATCGGCCTCAGCTGCCCGCAAGGCGGTGGCAAGACCACGGCCTCCTTATACATGCAGGAGGCGCTGGCGCTTATGGGCAAGAAGTGCGCCGTTATGTCGTTGGACGACGTGTACTGGAAGTACGACCAACAAGTGGCCCTCGCCAAGGCCAACCCGGGCAACCCGCTGCTTCAGGTGCGTGGCTGGATGTGCTTTGTCGAAGATTTACGTTCTAATGAGCTTTCTTGTAGTACCGTGGAAACCCGGGCACGATGGACGTGCCGTTCCTGATGGATCTGGTCCATGAGTGCAAGACTTCCACGAAGGAGATCGCGTTGCCTCGTTACGATAAGTCGCAGCACAGCGGCCGTGGTGACCGGGCGCCTCTGTCTGAGTGGGATCGCAAGCAAGGTGAGGCGAAGTACAAGCAAAAAGGCTGAAACTTGGGGTTGTAATGGACTTGTGGTCATCCCATGCAGGTCCGCTGGATGTGCTGCTCATTGAGGGCTGGTGCATGGGTTTCGAGGCAATCGACGACGCCAGCTCGGAGCTAAGGTACGGCTTGTTTATTGGATGACGAGGCGAAGCGAGGCGAGGCTTTTTTACGATAGAAATGGAATGGTGCTATGTCAGTGAACACATGAAGGCCGTGAACAAAGAGCTGCGTGCCTTCGACAAGTTCTACGAGGAGCTGGACGGCCTTGTCGTGATCAAGATCGACAACCTGGACTGGGTTTACCAGTTACGTTCACAACTCCGTCGTATTGAATACTAGAATTCGCGTTGTCTAACTGAGCTTTTTGGCGATGAGCAGGTGGCGTGAGCAGCCGGAGCAGCTTCTGCGGGAAGCCAACAAGCCGGCTATGACCCCCGCCGAGGTTCGCGACTTCGTGGACCGCTTCATGCCGACGTACAAGACGTACCTCAAGGGTCTGTACGCCGACCCCAAGGACTCGACGTCGCCCTTGTCGTCAGCGCCGCGCCTCGTCTTCTCCATCAACTCGGCGCGTGAGCCGGCCGCCAAGCCAGTGGAGTTCAACTTCACATCGCAGGCACTGCAGGATTAGACCTAGAGGATAGGAAGCAACCACCCCGTCGTTTCACCCATAAATGGCATTAGCTCACTGTGTTGTTTCAATCAGTCCCATCAAAGAACGTTTAAAACACAGGGTTGTTTTCCTCCAATGAAATCACCCACTGGAAAAAATATGGGTCGACGGTAGTGGTCCTTGACTCGAGCTCATATTCCTTCGCTTCCTTCGCCTTCGGAGACCATGGAGCGGTACCAGAAGCTGGAGAAGATCGGCGAGGGCACGTACGGCGTGGTGTACAAGGCCAAGGACCGCGTGACGGGCGAGGTGATCGCTCTCAAGAAGATCCGGCTGGAGGCCGAGGACGAGGGCATCCCCAGCACGGCCATCCGCGAGATTTCGCTGCTTAAGGAGCTGCAGCACTGCAACATCGTGCGCCTGTACAACATCGTGCACACGGAACGCAAGCTCACGCTGGTGTTCGAGTACCTGGACCAGGACCTCAAGAAGTACCTGGACGTGTGCGAGAAGGGTCTGGAGAAGCCCATCCTCAAGTCCTTCCTGTACCAGCTCCTGCGAGGCATCGCCTACTGCCACCAGCACCGCGTGCTGCACCGGTTTGTGCCGTTTGTGCTCTTCTTATACTGTTCACAGTGTGCTGATTTCTCTCTCTCGCTGTGTTAATAGAGACCTGAAGCCGCAGAACCTGCTGATCAACCGCGAGGGTGAGCTCAAGCTCGGCGACTTTGGACTGGCGCGGGCGTTCGGCATCCCCGTGAGAAGCTATACGCACGAGGTCGTTACGCTCTGGTACCGCGCGCCTGACGTCCTCATGGGATCACGGTTCGTCAATGTCTTCTGGAAGCCTGATGAAGACTCCGTTTACCACTGTGCTAATGCGATGATCTATCCCTTTTATCGGTACAACAATAGGAAATACTCGACGCCTGTTGACATTTGGAGCGTGGGCTGCATCTTCGCCGAGATGGCGAACGGCGGCCCGCTGTTCGCTGGCACGTCGGAGTCGGACCAGCTCGACCGCATCTTCCGCCTGCTAGGCACGCCGACGACCGAGATTTATCCTGCCATCGTGGACCTCCCGGACTACAGAGTGAGGGTGCAATTGGCTCGCACCTCGCGCTTCATTTCTTTTCTAACCATTGCGAATGTTATTTAACTTACAGCGGGACTTCCCCGGGTACCCGACGCCGGACAGTTTGGCCCACCTGGTGCCAACGCTGGACGCGGATGGAGTGGATTTGCTAGAGCAGATGCTGCAGTACGACCCGGCAAAGCGAATCACTGCGGCCGATGCCATGGTGCACCCGTATTTTAGCGACTTGTCCCCGGCGCTTACCGAGAACCAATAGGTGTTGGTGGAAGGCCACAAGCGCAGCGAACAGTGCGACCGCCAGGCCAATGGGCGATACTCTTCTGAAAACCCTATTGGCGATAGTTGCTTTGGGTTCATAGAAGCATTTCAGTTCTTGTGGCGATGTCTGTCGAGCAGAGAAAAGTGTTAGTGAAGATGGCATTGGTAAAGCAACTGGTAAATTTGGAGAAAAAATGTGTCATGTGAAAAGGCGTCAATATTGTAAAAAATATCTTCGGACCAAATGAAGATACGGGCTCGACAGGTGCGACTTCCTGCCGTGCTGGTGCTTCTAATTCTCCTCTCTGCTGCACGAGCTGCCAGTAGTACTACGCAGTGGGCCAAATGCATTCGCAGCGTGCCACGATGCTTCACTCAGTCCCAGAAAGAGCAACTCTGCGTCATAAGCTCCGTTCACCAAGATCCGACAGCACCCGGACAGTGCGCAAAGTTGGCGCTGGGTGGTAGAGCATTACCGTCTGCAAAGCTCGCCTCACGAAGCGACTTGCAACGTGGCGCCTCCATTGTCCAGCTCTGCTCAGGAACTCAAAATACTGGACCTGCCAAATGCTGGCTCGCGATTCCAGCCCAAGTCCGGCAACAAATGCTCGCTTCCACATCGTCCAGTACCGAAGCTGAGATGGAGTTTGAAGCTGCTACGATGCCGCTGATCCAGATTTGCAGACGTGCTCAAGACGAACGGCCAGCTCAATGTTGGTTACTCTGGCTGGAAATGAGCAAAAGCCTTCGGAAACGCGATGCCCATGACGATCAGGAAGTGGCTGCTGCCCTCTGCAGCGATTTCGGTGGCAAGGTGGCCGCTCTGAAGCAATGCGTGGGGCAGGTTACACCTCACTTGAGAAGCGGTCCAGGATCTGAAATTGGTAAACTTCAGCTTTGCCAACTTATCGGTGATGGCTCGGATCTACCCGCTGTCGTGGAGTGTGTTTCCAAGCTCGTAAGAAAGCACATTGTGCCCAGTACTGTCGCCCAGGTGTGTGCTGGGACGTCCGAAGTCGTGCAGGCCCACAATTGTTTCTTGGAAACTCAGCTTAAACTCCGCTGGATGGGTCACGAGTCCCAGATCGCTCTCTGCAGAGATGCTGTCACAACAGCCCCAATACTTTGTGCGGTGGAGATAAAAGCTCTTGCACAAAAGCTGCTGTCTTCCGAGTCGTCAACGGCAGAATTCGTGGCCAGCTTGTGTCGTGGCGCGACGAATGCTACAACCGTGGTGGAGTGTGTGCGGCTTCTCCCGGCTCATTTTTTCACCGCCGATCAAGCTCTTCGGCTGTGTACTGCCTCTACAATGCCTGGCGGATATAACAATCAGGACTCCGAAGAGCGAGCCTCCGTCTCGCTTTACCCCACAACCTGCGCTTCTCAAGCGCGAATAGTCCTACAGCGAGCAATGTTGGCAAATAGCTCCAACGAGTTGGGCATCTCTGTATCTGCAGCCGCCGTACGCGTTTGTGAGCAGGCCACGTCCGACGCACCCAGCAAATGCCTGACTGATACACAGCACGATCAAGAATTATCAGCCAAGCTTCGAGTGGAGCTTTGCCAGCGCGCAATAAACGATGCACCTCAACGCTGCGTTGAGGTACTACGTAAGTACGTACGCGTACAGCGTCTAGGGATTAACGACACTGTGGTGGCATGTCGTCAAACTGCGTCACTGGGCCCCGTGGAGTGTATGACGGAGCTGCTTCAAGGCGCAACTTCAGTGGCAGGTAATGTAGCCGCTCAGCTTTGTCAAGACGCAAGGAACTTGGAGCCTGCTCGTTGCTTCAACGCATCTCCACTTTTCTACCATGCCGACTTGAAGCTCTCGCTTTGCAACCAGGCAGCGAGCTCAGCCCCAGCATCTTGTGTGGAGTCGGTGATCTCTCGATTCGGGAACCAGCCGGCCGTGAAAGTGGCCTTATGCCGAGGTGCAGCTACATCCGCACCGGCAGCTTGCGCTATCGAGGCTCCGTTCGGCATGGATGAAGCGAATGTGGTTGGCTTGTGCCGATCGGCGGTCAGTACGGCGCCTGCGAGGTGTGCCCACGAAGTTTCGACAACACGGAGCGTACCTTGGCACCGGGTGGCTCAAGTGTGTGCTGGCGCTTCGTCAACAACCCCAGGACGCTGTTTGGCGTACCACATTCGCAATTCTCGCTTGCTTCACCGAGCACTAGACGATAACCAAGTTGTGATCGAGTGCCGACAAGCAGCCGCGCGGCCAGCAGCTTTGAGCATCGCTCAGGCGTCGTACAACTGCCCGGAGCTTCGCCCGAGGTGCCCCGTGCAGCTTGTGGTGAACGTGCTGGATCAATACGGCGATCCCATGGTCGAAGCTCCCCACCGCAGCAGTGACGTTGTCTACGTGAGTGCAACATTCATCGGACGGCCAGATCAGCAAGAAGACCACGCACATAGTGCACCTCCAAGTCTCCAAGGATCATCGTACGCCCCGGTCATCAACGGTTCCGCCGTCTTTTCCAGCCTGCTGTTCACTGGAGCAGGCGAGTTCACGCTTACATTCCGTGCCGGCGCAGATGTCACCGAAGAGGTCGCTCGCGTCCTCGTTCACCCCGACATCGCTGCCGAAGCCCTGCAAATTCGCTGCGACGAGCTGTTCACACGCTTTCAGTGCATCGCGCAGTCGCCTCCGCCTCTCATGCGCGACTTCCAGCAACGTGAGCTGCAAATGCTGCTTTTGCCTCACTCGCTCCATATCATCGGTATCTCCTGCGGGCAGTTCTGGTTCGACAACGTCGGCGGCCTTGCGTTCAATGGATTGTCGCCCGACAACAGCGCGCTCTACACGCTGCCGCGTCCGCTGTACGACCTGTTCACGTACGTCCCTCTCACTATCTATCCATTCGTCGTTTCTATTATCCTGACTAATAACAACCGCATCAACTGACAGGAGTATGGATGTCCCGCGCGAGGACATGAGTGCGTGGGCGCTGCTGGGCTTGACCGAAGGCGAGACGAACCGCGCCGCCATCCGCCGCGCCTACCACCGGCGCTCGCTCGAGTGGCACCCGGACAAATGGCACGCACTGGCCGCTGCACTGCCTCCAACCTGGCAGCAGGAGCTTAGCGGAGTCTACGCGCTCGTCACACAGGCGTACGACCAGCTCAA
Organism: Phytophthora crassamura; assembly: GCA_033557995.1. Taxonomy (NCBI): domain Eukaryota; phylum Oomycota; class Peronosporomycetes; order Peronosporales; family Peronosporaceae; genus Phytophthora; species Phytophthora crassamura. The sequence continues at coordinate 6,695,437 of JAUCED010000004.1, forward strand.
GCGCTCGATAAGCTAACGCTCGACGAGGTTGGTGTCAACTTCAACTTGAATTACTGATTTAGGTTAGTTAAATCGAGATGTTGACCAATCAGCGAGCTCCGATTCGGAACAGATGGCGACGTCGCCATCTCGCTGGAACGCAATAGCGCCACAATAGAAGAGGAAGCATGCAGGACGAGCTGCTGGCGATTCTGCGCGGCGTCCGCAATGGCTCCTTCTACGGCACCAAGGTGCGCGCCCCGCACGGTAAGAACGCCACTGCTGCCGCCTATATGGCTGCTCGCTGGTATTGACGTTGTGCTCTCTGCGCTGCAGCCATGGTCATGATCTTCCTCTTCCAGAAGGGCTCACTGCGTCAGAAGCTGCGCGGCGTCGTGCGCCTCACATTCGAGCACAGTAAGAACCTGGCCCTATTCGTGGGCGTGTACAAGTCGGTGCTGGCGGTGCTGCGCACACACCAGCAGCACGCGCTGGGGCAGCATGTGGCTTCGGAAGTGGGCAAGCCGGGAGCACACTGGCACGCGGCCGTGGCCGGCGGCATTGGCGGCTACCTGGTGTGGGGCCGCTACTCGAGCGTCAACTTCCAGATCATCATGTACCTGATGTCGCGCGCGCTCATCAGCCTGGTGCGCGTGCTGGCCAAGAAGGGCTACCAACCCTTCGCTCAGCACCACTTCAAGCACGTATACCCGCTGCTGGCCACGGTGGTGTGGGCGGGGGTCATGTGGCTCTACGAGAATGAGCCCGCCACGCTGCACCCGTCGCTGCTCAAGAGCATGCAGTTCCTGTACGACAAGTCGTGCCACTGGAAGGACGGGCTCGTGGACTTCCTCCCGTCGCCGGCCACCGCCGCCGTCTTCCTGCTCACGTGGCTGCGGATCTAATGGTAGCGATGCAAGCGCTTCCTCTGCAGAGACCGTCGCAGTCTTCTGAAGTTGTTAAGCAAGGAGGAAACGAATAGTAATGGTTGCAAGTGCGTTCGTGCGTAGTTTTGTTGACTTGACTCGTGGAGAAAGGCGAATGCAAGCGCTGAGACCACCGCAACCGCTCCAAAAGGCAAGCAAGTTGCTTAAAGCAACACCACGCAAATCGCCATGGCACGGGAATGAAGCGACACACTGATTGGCAATCAGTGCACTCCGCTGGCAAGATGCACTTGAAGGTGTCGTGGGCAACATCTGCAACCAAGCAGCATGGATGCGCGGTGCCGGCCATGATCGTCGAGTGAAGTGGAGGTCAGTTTGTGACAACTCAATCGATGAACCCGACGATGCGTTTGCTGATCGCTGGACCGCAAGGGGTTCCCTGGCTCCACTACTTAAAGCTTGCACTACTACTACTACTGGGATCGATGCCGGGATGCCTGCTTAGCAACACCTTCCGGAGCACTAAGCTGCTGCTGTCGGCTAAAGGCCCACGTGGCGCGGCGCGAAAGAGATCGCTGACACTGCGACAATTGCGGTGTTCTTTTTCGAGCCAAAATAAAAGCGAGTTAATTACGAGCATAAGCGGTATCAACGTTATTTTGTATTTAACCAGGTATTTTACAGCTATATTTGGGATTACAGTGGTATCAGCTGATCTCGCTCTGACAAGAGGCAGGCTTTGGCAGCGAATGCTGCGCTGGATCCGATGCGAGCGAGACAGCCAGCATCCGGAGAGCATGTCAACAGCATGTCTACGAGTGCGAGAAGAAGACCAAGTTTGCGACGCCAAGGTTGATGTCTCTCGAAGATATGGGCTGAAGTGGCCTTTTTTACTTTCCTGACTTGTTGAAGTGCGCAATACCGTGAGAAGTTCTCACTGAGAACGGTGAAGGCTGGAATTATAATCCGCGAGGAGATTTCGTTTCGTGTATTCACTTTACGTATGTCATGGTGCTAAACGCATCTGAGCCTCTCCAGCGACACGTCTTACTACTGTAGTATGTTTTTAAAAGCGTACGAGTGTTGACGTTTTGACTTAAGACCTCGCATATTGCAGCGGGAAGTCTAAACGTAAGTCCTCTTGAGATGCTCGTAAGGCGTGTTTGTTTTTATCCATCCCAGCTCAATACTCGAGTCTCATCGAATAAGATGTGTGCAAACTTGCCGCTGACTGAGAAGATCTGCCACTTTAACGGAGTATGCTGCAGCAACAGAACTCACACAGAAAAAACGACATTTTCGGTTCATTCGGTCAATATTTGGTGACCTAGGGAAATCTAAACCGGGTGTATAAAAAGGAGAGGAGGGGTGACATGGTACTCGCAAAAGCCGGCCAAATAATGCTTTCGATTCCTCAGACCACGCCACTACCCCATTCTTTCAGCCCCCTCAGGTAATTCATAGCTCATTGAGCTTTCCGACGAGGCCCTTCACGCCTCAATTGGACTTGTTTTGACGAAGAGAGAGGTTTTGAGGCTCCGAGCACGCGCGACTTTCAGGATTTGAGTGCCATGCCATCCATCCTCCTCGTACCTTTGTGGAATGTCAAATAATGTCCTTTTAAGTTCGGTTGCTCTAGCACGATCCCACTTTAACAAGGGTTCCCAGTATAACCCGAAGTTAACGTATTTAAAACCAGATTATAAACCTGACAGTTTTTAATAAGGTTTTACATCGCATACAAATCGCGAGTCAGCTGCGCACAAAGAGAAGCAGGCTCGGCATGCGACGCCGACGGTCAGTTTTTTAGTCAGAGCGTCACTCTCCGAGTGCCGCTCCCCCAGTCGCCCAAGCCGCCTAGGGGCCCTCCTTCCTCGCACACCGTCTCCGCCACTTTCCACTTCTCTCAGAAGAGCACTGGAAGCGCCTTTGGCCTGTTTCATGAGCGAGAGAGGGGGGCCTCTATTCGACATTTCCAGTGAAACCCGCGACACGCCGGCACGATCCGATTGAAGTGAGCAACTCGCAGCGAGACCAGGCCAGCAGAAACCGATTTAGTACAAGAGGAGGAGCACACACAGATACACAGGCAGATTAACAGGTCAGCGGAGCATGGGGAACGTCTTCAGCTCAGCGGACACCAGCGGCAGCGACCAACAGCAGGTTTGGAAGCCTAAGGAGAAGCCCCACTCGCTCTCGGACACGACGGTGACGTCCTCACAGGACAGCGAGGAGGGCGACGAGGTCTCCAGGCGGCGCACGCCCGGTCGTCGACGACGAAGAGAGAGCAGCACGGACAGTGCGGCCAGCAGTCCGCTGGACACCACGGGCATTCGCTACGCCAACGAGACGGAGACGGCCACGCGGCCAACGCGCGGCGTTTCGCTCGTGCAGGGCGTACTGACGTGGCTGCTGTCGTGCACCGGCGGGTCGAGCCATGGCCATGCAGTTGACGACCTGGACGCCGGCTTTGACTACCGCTACTTAGCGGAGCAGAAGCACCGCGCCTTCTGGGAGCTGGTGCAGCGGATCTTGGACTTGAACGACGTGGTGCTCATGATCCGCCTGCTGCTGGACTTCCTGCAGGACGACCTGGGAGCCGCGGCGGGCGTGGTCTTCTTGGTGGATCAGACCTCGCAGAGCATGTCGCGCATCACGCGCGGCGCGCCCACCCAGTCGGGCCTGGCTCCGTCGAGAGGACTTGTGGGCAAGGCGCTCAAGTCCCGAGTTGCCACGTTCCTGGTGAACTTTAAGGAGGAGCAAGGATACGACCCCGAGGTGGACTTGGAGCAGGACTTCCCAGGACAGAAACTCTTCTGCGTGCCGCTCATGGAGCACGGCACGGTGTACGCCATCATCGAGGCCACGACGGCCCACCCCACGCGACGCGCGATGGATGAGCTCCATGTCAAGCTCTTGACATGGCTTGGACCGATTCTGAGCTCGTGTATGCGGAAGTGCATCGAGTTCCACGACGTGCTGCTTTCCGAGCGAACGCAGAAGGCGCTACTTCACATCATTAGCTCGTCGGATACGGAGGATACCGTGCTGAATCTCGTGGACGGGGTGATCGACGGCGCCTGCCACATCACCAAGGCCGAGCGCGTGTCGCTCTTCATGGTGGACTGGGAGACGGAAGAGCTGTGGTCCCTTTCGTCGAGTTACTACGACGAGACGCTCCGCGTTCCTCTCCGAGCGAGCATGTTGGGGCTTGCAGCTACGACGCAGCAGACACTCAACGTCCGGAACCCGAAGACGGATCGTCGGTACAACTGGACGACAGACCAGCGTCGCGGTATCCACACGCGCTGCGTGCTTTACGTGCCTGTAGGCATCCAAGAATCTTCGCAGGTCCTGGAAGGGGTGGCTGCTGGTAGCAGTCGCCCCATTGCTGTGCTGGAGATCATCAACAAGGTGGAAGAAGAAGTTCCTGCTGGAATCACTGCGGGGGGCGGCCTAGGTTTTACGTTTGATGACGAATGCGCGCTGGAAGCGTTCGCCTGTGAGGTGGCAGTCATTCTGCGTCGAAGGAGTAACGAGATCGAGTATATCAAGTTGCTGGCGGACACGCGGGCGGAACAGGTGCTGGCCAAGCGTGCGCGGAGTCAGGTGAATCTGCTGGAGTGCTACACAAGCTACGCGTCTGCGCCCCGGGCACACCCCGAGGCTTGCCTTCGTAACTCGTTCGCCTCGAGTGATCGACACGTGGCCGATTGTCCCGAATGCGCCGCGGCCGCGTTGCTGGAGCAAGTGAAGCAGCCACCTTCACCGACCCCAGCCGATGCCAAGAAGGATGAGAGTGGTCTTGCACACGCGGTCGACACCATGGAGCGTCTTGGCCGTGTGGCAGGCAAGAACCACCATTCAGGTCGATTGGGCTACGAATTCGTGGAGAACGATGAACAAATCCCTTCCGGACTGCTGTTCAGTGCGCCTCCAGGCTCTCGATTCCCTTCGTGGGACTTTAACGTGTTCACGACGGACCCGGCCGCGCTTCCGAAGCTGCTGGAAGAGATGTATCTGGACTTCAAGGTGGACGACGTGCTGCACACGACGAAGCATCGGCTGCAGAACTTCATTGTGGCGATGAAGGAGCACTACCATCCGAACCCGTTCCACAACTTCCTGCACGCCTTCTCCGTCGTGCACGCGTCTTACCTGCTGCTGAGCACGACCGACGCCGGCCAGATGCTCCAGCCGATCGACATTGCGGCCTGCCTGATCGCCTCACTCGGCCACGATGTTGACCATCCTGGCCACACGAACGACTTTGAAGTCAAGACGAACTCGCAGCTGGCGATGCTGTACAGTGACGAGTCCGTGTTGGAGCACCACCACGCGTACACGACGTTCCGCTTGATTGCCAAGGAGAAGAACGCCAACATCCTGCAGAATCTGACGCCCGCCGACTATCGCCACGTGCGTAAAATGGTGATCACGGCGATCCTAGGCACGGATATGGCCAACCACTTCAAGTTTCTGGAATCGATCGAGAAGGTGCTTCGCCCGGCGAGCCACCACGTTGACACGACTGCGATCTCGTCGGCCAAGCGCGACAACTCCAGCGTCACTGCTATCATTGCGGTGAGCAGCGGAGCGAAGCCGATGTTCGACATCACGGCTGCGAAGGACCAAGCGAAGCAGGGGCCGGAGATCTTGAACGTCCTACGCGATGCCGTGATGCAGCCTGAAGGATCCGTGGCCGGCACTCCGCGCGGAAGCACCAGTGGCTCTGCTCCCAACAGTTTCCACTCGACCACAGGCGCCAAGTGTGCTCCTGGCCATAGTTCAAGCGCGCGATCGACAAAGGGCGGCTGGACGTACAACGGGACGGTGGACGACCGGTTGTTCCTCGTCAAGACGCTGGTGCATGCAAGCGATCTATCCGGTCAAGTGTTCCCGAAGCCGGTGGCGCTCAAGTGGAGTAACATGATCTCGAAGGAGTTTGCGTATCAAGCGCTGATGGAGCAGGCCGAGAACATCCCGATCTCGTACAGGAACATCGACGACCCGCTGAAAATGGTGGAGGGCCAGCTCTTCTTCGCGCAGAAGATCGTGTCGCCGCTCTGGGACCTCATGTACATAATGTTCCCCGACATTGACGAGTGCATGTTGAATCTGCAGTCGAATGTGGCGCACTACGAGCAGGAGTTGCAGCGGCTCAAGGACGCGCGTTTCGAGGAAGGACAAGCGGCGGTTGAACAGCGCGAGGAGCGGGACGAGCTGGAGCGGCAGTACGCACAAGAGGCGGGCTCGGACGAGCCGCACAACAGGAGAGCACGGCGAGATTCGATGTGCGGCTGCGAGGACGAGGGCGTGGCGGTCCCAGGACTGGCCAGGCATAACCCCGCCAAGTTCAACTCGTTCCGCACGATACCGGAGGACGACAGCAGCAATAGTAATAGTGAGGGCGTGGGGTCGGACGGCGAAGCTGGGGTTCGAGCGAGCGTGCTCGCCGCAGCGGAGAAGTCTCGACAGGCTCCCCGCTCACGATCGAGCAGTGAAAGCAGCAGCGATCTGGAGGTAGACGAGCAATCGCTCGTGGTGTACGAATAAAAGAAAAAAGTTACTTCTAGCAGTGTCTAATAAGGCAGTTTGATAGCAGTTCCCGTGGCGGCTGAGCGCACGAGATCCCGTCGACAATCCAAGCAGCGTTTGATTTTCCCATCCACGTGCTCGGAGCAGAAGAACCCGGAACACCTCGAGCACTTGGCTGCTTGTGCAAATAACGCGAAGACGAAGTGGCATTCGCGAGCGTTGCAGTACCATTCCGGACGGTCGGGGAACTCGAGCAACGGGCGAGCAGCCACGTGCCAGGTCTGATGAATTGAGATGTAGCCAGCCGCTGAAGGAGCTTTCGTGTCCTCGGCATGTTGATCAGCTTGAGCTGGATCAATGATCTTGGGAATACTATCGTTAAAGAACCGAGGCGAGCCAAGCCAAGACATCGCCGCTGGCGAGTTCAAGAACTCGAGCGAAGACGACTCCGAGACACTGCGACTCAGCGTGACGCTACCGACCCGACTGATCGTTGAGATCGACGTCGTAGTCGAGGTGCTTGACCCCCTTGATCGACTGCACGTGAGCTCGGGTAGAGCAGCTAGAGTCTCCTCGTCGTTGTTGCTGCTATCACCGCTCTCGTCACAGATATTCAGCATCGCCATCGTTGGTTCGGACAGCCGTCGATCCCTGCGGAAGCCTCGTACGCGCCCACCGTTGCCAGCGCAGTTGGCTCGCGGACACTGGTGCTTGAAGATACAAAGCGCATGCTGCGGCTTACAGCAAAAGCGGAACTCGCAGTGACCGCAGACTGCGGTCTCAAGGGCCAGCACGTCGAACTTGGCGTTGCAGTACAAGCAAACCTCCTCCTTTTCCAGTACAAGTCGAGCCGCCGTCGTGTCACGCCGCTTCCAGCGATGTGCCAGCTCGAGCGGCGACAGCCGTCTCATGCTGGACTCCTGCATTCGCGCGCCGTGCGCAAGCAGCAGCCGCACCAGGTCGGGCTGGTTGCGGATTACACTAAAATGCAGGGGCGTAAAGCCGGCGTCGTCCCGATTGTCGACGTCGGCATTGCAACGATCGATCGCCAAGCACGCGACGGCCACACGCCCAAACCAAATGGCGTAGTGAAGGATCTCGTTAGCCAGCACGATCCCCGCAGTGGTGCTGTTATGGCGGCGAACCACGTGTGCCTCCCATAGACGACGCACGAGAGAGCCGTCCCCCGAACGAATCGCATCCGCCATGTCCGGAGGCAACGTCCGATGCAATCCGAAGTCTCCCAGCGAAGACCCGGCCTCTTCATCGCCGTCAGCACTGCCGCCGTCGCTGCTCGATGCACCAGTCTCGCTGCATGAAGGAGCCACAGCACCGGCCGTGCGCAGGAAGTGTTCACGAGATACGTGGGCGGTGGTATCCTCTCGATGCATCTTCGGGTTCGGTCGGAGCGCTAGAGCCTGCAGAATCACCTGATAAGGGTCCAGTTCTCGAACGAGAGGCTTGAACTCGCGCAAGAAGTCTTCGAACGTCATGCACATGAGCTTGGCCTCCAGCAGCTTAAGAATGGCGAGTCCTGCGCGTAAGAAAATGTCCTGTAGCCCCACGAAGAAGAGATCAAAGATCGCGCACGCAAGGTCTGTCTTGGTCGACAGCGAGAACAACGTGGTGAACCACTCGATGCCGTACATGGGGATCGCAAAGCCCTGCGCCAGTAAGTGGGCGTGCAGCTTGGGCAGGTCTCGGATGAACAGTTGCTCGAAGTGCTGCAGATACTCGTCCAAGAACGTGGAGCTGCGGTGGTAAATGCCTGCGAGGTGGCGCTTTTTGAGCATGTAGAGGAAGAGTGCGTAAGCGTCGGCCTCCGCCAGTCCTTCAACCAGGAAGAGCGCCGCGATGAAGTTCATGCCTTGGCAGTAGCCGTCCTCGGCCTCAGAGATGGCGTTGAGCACGCGGAAGAGCGCGCTCTGCTGCGCCGCGAGCTGGTGCTGCTGGCTGCGCTCGAAGATGCTGAAGGTGCGCGTAACGTCGCGGCCGATGGCTCCGGAGCGCTCGTACTCGGGCGTGGAGATGAGATAGTAGATCTCTCGATGGCGACGCACGAAGTCTCTGGGCAGGACGCGCATGTGCATCCAGCAGATGCCGCCCGTGAGCGACAGCAGCAGTTCGCGCTCCGATTGGTCCGTGAAGTTGAACTGCTTGACCACATTGCGCCAGAAGAGCTGACGCTTCTTCTGGGGCTTCGCAGAGGCGAAAGTAGGTGCTGACTGCAGCGTCATGGGGCTGCCGATCTCGTGCAGATCGCAGTTTGAGTGTCGTCTTCGCCTTGAGCTCAGCAGCAACGACGGAGCTGCTGGCGCGGAGCGGGAAACCGAGTCCGTTGGGCCTTTGGGAACCATCAGGCAGTTGGCAAAACGCTCTACACTGTCTCTTCCTGGCCACGGTGCGGCTTGCGTAGTGAGCAGAGCTCCCGCGCTATGTGGATCCCTTCGCGGCGTCCGTTTCTCGCGTGATGAAGGCGGCGCTTGATCGGTTCTCAGATGAGGTGGAGATGGTGTGGTGTACATAATGACACACGAAATACTTGAGGAGTGAAGGTCAAGGGAGAAGTGTAGCGTGAGGATGGCGGCGATCTCGGCGTCCAAGGCGCGCGATGAGGCCGAGCCCGCGCGCGAGAAGCTGCCGCTCAAGCCGCAGGTGGTGCGCATCGAGGTGCTGGGCGACGAGAAGGTGGGCAAGACGTCGCTCATCTGCTCGCTCGTGTCGCGCCACTTCAGCGAGAAGGTGCCCAGCGTGCTGCTCAACGTACAGATCCCGGCCGAGGAGAGCGACGAGAACGTGGTGATCTCCATCACCGACACCTCGTGTACGCGACACAGTTTATTATTTATTGCTTTACGGGATATCTTACGGAGCTTGATGCTCATGCAGCTCGCGTGTCTGACCTGATGCGCGTCACGAACGCGGCCAAGCGCAGCGACGCCATCCTGCTGGTGTACGACCTGACGCGGCCCGAAACCTTCCAGCGACTGCGACGCTGGCTGGACTTCATCGCCAAGAACAAGGAGATTCCGGTCGTGCTGGTGGCCAACAAGGTGGACATCAACGCGGTCACGCCCACCACGGACGGCCCGTACGCGAGCCAAGTGCGGCACCTGGTCAATACGTACCCGGTACGAGCGTGTCGAGAATTGTCAGACTGTGACGGCTTTGTAAAGACTGACGTGGAGTTGTGCTGCAGTTTGTGGTGTCTGAGGTGGAATGCTCGGCGAAGAACTTCACGCAGGTGGCACAAGCGTTCTTCTTGGCGCAGAAGGCGGTGTTGTATCCGGTTGCACCATTGTACAATGAAAAGAAGCGGGTACGTTGAAGTGAAGAGCTTTGACGTCTTGGGGTTTAATGGTTTGACTCACTTCGTTTGGGAATTTCGTGTGTGTTGATAGCAATTGCAACCCAAATGCCTCAAGGCGATCAAGCGAACGTTCCGTCTGTATAACCGTGACCGCAGCGGTATTCTGAGCCGGGAAGAGCTTAATGAGTACCAGTACGACTGCTTTGGCGTACGCCTGCTTTCCACGGAGATCGACACCTTGATGGAGTATCTGTCGTCGGAGGTGCCGTCCGGAGTGGCTCCTGATCGCAGCGGGCTTTTTGTCGAGGGGTTTATCTATCTGTGGTGGTTATTTATCGATCGCAACCGGCCGGAGTCGGGCTGGCAGGTGCTGCGAAGTCTGGGGTACAACAACGACCTGCACCTGGAGATCCCTCCCGAGCGCCTGCAGCTGCCGGCCTACGAAGAAGACCAGTCTGCGCAGCTTACCCCTCAAGCTGTCGAGTTCCTCACAAACTTGTTCCGCCAGTTTGATGCAAACAAGGATAACAACATCGCAGGAAATGAGGTCGAGGCCATCTTCTCCATTTGCGAGGACGAGAGCGCGCCCTGGACGACGTGCTCAGCGATCTCTTCGCCGCTGCTTTACGAAAGAACCATGGTGGACGGCAAACCGACGCTTTCGCTCGCAGTGTGGCTGGCCTGCTGGAGTTTCGTGGCGCAAGAGAACCCGCACAAGCTTCTCGAAACGCTGTTCTACTTGGGCTACAACGACAAGATTTTCCCCGCTGTCGAGTTTGTCAAGTACGTGTCGCGCTTTCGGAGACCCTCTGTCTGAGCCGCATGAGATCGTCTAACGGCCTTTGCATGCGTTGTCTTTTGATTGATTAGGAGTCGCAGCCTGACGCGCAAGGCGATGAGGATCGAGCGCAATGTGGTCTCGTGCTACATCTTTGGCTCGCCCGAGTCAGGGAAGGAGCATTTTGTGCGCACATTCGCCGGCGAGAGAGATGCAGCTAGTCCAGATGAAGAGCAGTTTATTATCCGGGGCATTGGTGCTGTCCCCGACCAGGACACGACCAAGTATCTCTTTGTACGTGGCGGCTGGATTTAATCTTGCTGGGCTTGCCGAGTTCCGCTTCTGATGGTGAACACTTGATGGTGTGCAATGCTCAGGTTACGGAAGCGCTGTCGGACGACGAGATCGAGATGAAGGCGGATGTGCTGCTGCTGGTGTTGAACCCGGAGGACGAACCGAGCAAGGTATTCGTAGAGGAGCTGGACAAGAAGCTGCCTCCGTCCATCCCGCGCGTGGTAATTAGTTACAAGCCGGAGGTCCACAATGAAGAAGCGGAGCTGGCCAAGGAGGGCGCCGATGAAAGCAGCGCCTTGATGAAGGAGGAGCCCGTGGACTTTGCGATCGACGCGACGCTGAAGCAGTATTCGACGTCGCTCAAGTGCTACGAAGCCCGATGTGTGAAGGAGGATGTTGCTCGCCTCCTTGTGGCCACAGCCCTGCGACCGTACGTGCGGTGGCGTTGCCTTTTGCTTGACTACATGTAGTGTGCTACTGTGTCTGACATCTCTCGTGCGTATTCTGTAGGCCTAAGAACGCGCGCTCCAAGTCGTCTGGCATCTGGCTGCCCGGTCGGAAAACGGGCATGACCGTTGTGGGCTTGACCGCCGCCGCGTTGGCCGCCGCGTTCGTCGCGAAGCCCGAAGAGAGCAAGGCGGTCGTGAGCGATCTCGTGTCAAAAATTCGGCGTTGAGCATACGTATCTAAGCTGTTGCAACGAAAATACCGAGATCAAAGACCATATCATGTCGCTTGGTTCTTTTAATTCTTTGCTCGCGGCCCTTTAACCCATGAAAAGTTACAAACCATGGAATATGCAAAAATGCAAAAATGGAGTTCCCCAGACCGAAGACCCAGCCGAACCAGAGATCGGGCCAGTCGTGCACAACGGGAAGCGCGTCACAAGGCTCCACGTCCACGTAGTGCAGAGTCACGCCCTCCGTCGTGCGCATGAAGGCGTGCGGCCATTGAGCAGCGATCGACGCCATGGTGGCGATGATCGATGGCGATAAGTACGCATTCTCTTAAGTACACATTCTCATGTAAGTAAGCGCGCGTCGTACCTTATTTAACGCTATATTCTAATTAAACTATACCTTAATCTAGTTCTTAATCTAGTTTTCGACCCGAAACCCGAAACCCGAGCCAAATCGGGCCGGAAAGGTCGCATAAGAAAATCTGAACGGAAAATCTTCCCGCAGGACGCGCGCGATGCCGATACCTGTCACGCGGGAAGAGGCGCTCGCGCTGAGGGCCGCCTGCCAATCCCACCCGGTCCAGGATGTGGTGGCGCACTCGGGGCGGTCGCTCTCGACAGTTTTGCGCGCAGTCAACAATCCGCTACCGCCTGCGCTGCCACGAGGAGACGGAAGGCCGGTTTCTCCAGGCAATGAGCTGCGCGCCATCGCCCACCGTGTGTACGGGATTTACGGTGGCGTCTCGATCGACACTATTACTCGCGCGGCCCTGTCAGACTGCGCAAGCCGCTGAGCCAGAGCTCCACGTATCGTTTGCGATTGCTTGCAAGAGGCTGTAGCTGGTGCTTCGCTGCTGAATGCTCTACCGAGTTGGGCGGTCCACGCGAAATATCTTTGACAGTGAAAATCACAGCGTAGCCATGTATACGTATATATTGGTTTTACAAATTGTTACATGTAGGGACCAGGGTTTGGTAGTAGTCAAGAAAAACTAGTAGTAATAGTAGTACTAGTATTACTACTACTACTAGTGTAGTAGTAGTGATATCGTGCTCAAGCAGCTAGTAGTGCTAGTCGACTAGTAGCGAGAAAAAGTGGCACTAGTAGTGCTACTAGCACTACTAGTAGTAGCGAACTTGTGTGAGATCTTAGAAGGACGTGCGAATGAGTAAGCCCTCCCTCTTCGGGATCTCGCTCATTTCTCAAAGCTTCTAAACTTGGTGCTTCAATGGATGTGTGGTAGTGCGGTGTCGGAGACCAGAAGCCATGGAATGTATAGCCTGGTTGCGTGATAAATGGCGTTTAATCGACAGTGAGAGCGTGCATTTGCGGAATTTGTAGGTAACTTAAAAACCGCGAGTGGTACCAGAAAAATAGAAGTGGTGCCCTATAGTCACGCTCTGATTGCCTACGTGCCCTGCGCTGAACTTTCGAAGCAATGGACGCGTTGCAGGTAGCTGGCACTTGTCAGTATTGTTTGTGACCGACGCGCAGCATTCATCGATAGCATGACAAGGCCAGCAAACCATCACGTTGTGCCAAGGCTACAAAGCGTGCTTCAAAAAAGATAGGGTCTGGCAGCAAGCAGCAGCGGTCGTCGAGCGCAAATCCGAGCGAGACCATAGATGCAATTGAAGCGGAAACCCAAAGGAGGCGTCTAGCCCGGCACGAAGAAACAAAGAAAAGGAACGCTGATGCTCAAGGTCTTCCCCGAACCAAGCGCCGCAAGAAAACCAATACAAAGTCCGGATCCAGTTTCGAAGAAAGGTGTGATTCTGATCGCAAAGGTATGAGCTTGGAAATGACTTTCGCTTGCTGACGCAGCAGTTGATACTAACTTCGCTACGCGGTTCGTTGTTTGTAGCAGGTTTTGATAGCATTGATGACACTCTGATTCGGATATGCGGTAGCTGTGGCGAAGTAGCAAATTCAGCGACTGCAGTACTCAAATTGTTCGATCCCAATGCCGGCTTTTACGATCCACTTCGTAATGAAGATGGTCAAGTTGAAATTGTCGAAGAGGGTCTCGTTGATGGTGTGGCGGGCAAGGAGGTCAAGTCAATATGGCTCTGTGATCGATGCCATAGGGCTATACGGTCGCGAAAAACTCCCAAGTTCTGTCGAGCGAGTGGATTTCGATTAGGTGCCGTTCCGGACGAGCTTGCTGCCCTGAACCGAATGGAGGTGAGGCTAGTAGGATTGGGGGTTTCGTTCACTACGTGCGTTAACCTGAACCGAGACGGCACGCGGGGTAATGCGATAAACTACTGGAATGAACCTGACGAAATTGTTCGACGACCAGACAGAGAGGCAGACTAGTCTATTTGGTCTTTTAGTGACGACTAGATGTCTGGTTGATCCTGAGCCTGGTTAGCAACGCCGGTTCCTTGCGGTCCAACGTCACTTTCGGTGACGTCTCTCGGGGTTCGTTCTCCAGTGCGTTGATGCATAGCTGCAGTCTCATCTCGTTTTATTTTTTTTATTTGATGTTCAGGCTGTCGGCGCTCCCGTTTGCGAGTGCCTTCAATTACCTGATCCCTGTGGCGTCCAGATCTCGTTCTGGCTTGCTTCCTCAGTCGTCTCTTCCTGGTGGAACACCACACAATTGCGTTGAATCCACAGACTCGTCGTGCACACACTGCACAATATTCTCCACATCCGCCTCCACGCTGCCGTGTACTCCTCCTGTTCATCCGGGAACTCCTTCTTGATCCACCCATTTGTCGGATTCGACAGCGCCGAGCTGTTCTGCTTGCACAGTATCTGATAAATCTGTGCAGTCTGTCTGTCTCCCAAACTTCTTTTGTCCAGGCCGTGGTGATCTTCTGCCAACTTGCCTTCGCACACGGACACGTCCAGAATATGTGCTCCAACGTCTCCTTGTGCCCTGGCACTCTTTGAGCTTCCGACAGCTATTGTCAAGAAGTCGGTCCTCATGGAACAGGTTCAGTTGTCGAACAGCTACTCTGTAGCCCACCCAGACTTGGTATTCTGTTAGCTCGTGCTTGTGCGCCCAGAGTTGCTTTGGCGTTTGCTGCATCTGTGCCGCCTGCCACTCACTGTCCTGTGCTGCTGCACTATCTTGCCCAGCTCTTCTCCTTGGCCTTTGTATCTCCCGAACGCCTGCTTCTTGATTACCATGCCGACGTGCTTGTTGGCTGTTGTGTCTGGAACGTCTCAGTGAAAGCTGTGCAGGTTAGGGTGAGCGAAGAACACAATGCTCCCTTCCCTTCCTTTCTGCTGAAGTTTCCTGCTGTCCGCTGTCCACTGCTCCGCGGAGTTACGGCTCCGTTGCATTTGCCACTGGAGCCCGTTCGGAAGTTGCTCTAGTCGAATCGTTTCCGGGTTTTTGCCTTCGCCACAGACTTGTGTCCCGATGATACGGCCGGTTCCTGCACTGCCCACGTGTAGTCGTTCTCCAACTGTGGCTGGTGTCGCATTCGCACCTTCGTTCCCACCTGCATTTCTGCTCCAATTTCCATTCGAGGGGCGCTGCTGAGAATCGCTAAAGCCCACCGGCGGAGCTTTGCTTGTCGGTGTCCTCTCTTCCCTACCGAAGGGATTTCCATTGTGTAGGTCCTGACTCCAGTCCTGTGCGCGTGAAGATCTGCAATTGTGCATGGTCGAATCTTATCGTACTTCTTGCTCGTGAGCCTTGCCCCTGTGTGGTCGACTACTCCCGGGTTGTCGGTCCACATGTATGAGGCCAGAAATCTGTCTCCTCCGCCGTTCTGCACTTCAGCGGGTGTGGTAGCTGATGCTGCAGCTCAATCACCCACTCCTCGTCCGTTGTCCAGTTGATGGCTTCCCGGGCCAGCTCCTCCATTTCCTCCATATACTTGGTCAGGCTTGCCTCGTCAATCTCTTCCGTCGGCGCTACCCATGCTCCGATCAGATCTTGCAGCGAGTCCCCGGGGCTTTGCCGGTTTCGCCGTCTCCTCCCACTTGGTTCCATTCTGGGCGAGACTCCTTCTGGCCATGATTGTTGTGCTCCTCGGAATGCCCACTCCCTCCAGGCGCAGTAGTACCGGTCTTTCCTCTGAACTAGCCACTGGATGGTGTGTTTTGCTCGTTGCGTCTTACACGCTAGTTGCACCGATGCTAGCCCCACTCCTCCTGCTTGTCGGGGCGTGAATAGCAGTGCCGGACTCATCTTGTGCCTGCTACTCGCAATGCTAGTTGAGTGGCGCCACAGGAACTGCTTTTGGAGATTCCGGATCTGCTTGTCCGCCCATGGGGGCATGTCGAAAGCCGCCGCCGTGAACAACACGGAGGGGAGCATGATCACGTTGAGTAGCGTGACTCTGTTATCCACACTAGTTGAAAGCTGAGTCGCAGTCGTGAGTCGTCGTTGGATTTTCCGGATCCGGTCCGCCCAGTTGACATTTGTCAGCTCTCCGGTCCCTACTTCATACCCCAGGAATCGTGTGGTCTCTCCGTGCCGCAGCACTGGGATTCCTTGATATGTCTTCATAGTGACCGCGATGTTCAGGAAGATTATCTTGCTCTTGGTGGGCTGCACTTGCAGGCCCGAGAGCTTTCCAAACTGTTCCACGATGCGCATTATTTGCGGCAGTTGCTTGGCCTCCGCGACGAACACTGTGGAATCGTCCACAAATGCTGAGAACTTGTGCTTGGCGTCTGGGCTGCCCGGGACGTCCAATCCCTTGGTCGTTGTGTCTTGCTTGATTGCTAGCGCTAAGACTTCGGCTGCGAGGATGAACAGCAAGGGTGCTAAAGGGCACCCTTGTCGGATTTCGGAAAGGATCTCCCGTGGATCGGAGAGTTCTCCGTTCACGAGGAATCTGGCAGTCGTGCCATCGTGAAGTCTCCTTATCATCTGCACGAATTCTGGGGAGAATCCAAATCGTAATAGCGCGACAAATAGGAATTCTCGCGCTACAGTGTCGTACGCTTTCCTGAAGTCTAACAGCAGTATCAGCCGACTCATTTCTGCTGCCAGGTCAGGTTCTCCATTCGCCGTTGCCAACATGGCTAACATCATTATCACAGTTTTTAGCATTTTCCTCCCTTTCACGAAACCTTGTTGAAAATCTCCAATGGGGATTCCCATGACTCGTTGCGCCCGGTTTGCGATCACTGTCGCTATAATTTTGTAGCCTGTTTGTAGGAGCGTGATCGGTCTGAAGTCCATCGCGTCGATAGAGTCCCCCTTCTTTTTCAACAGGTTGATCAGTCCTTCTAGAAAAGAAGGAGGAGGGTCTCCTCCCTGGAGTATCTCGTTTCCGATGTCACCATCACCGGCACTAGGATAGCCTGTGTGTCTTTGTAGAAATCGTTGTTTTGGCCATCTGGGCCCGCCGCTTTGTGGCGGTTCAGTTCCGTGAATGCCTGAATCACTTCCTCTCGAGTAATTTCCTGCATGAGGTCTGCATTCTCGGACGGTGATACCTGACGTTCCGCCGGGATCTTTACAAACTTGTCGAACTCGCTGGCCATGTCCTCGTGACCGACTGCGCTGTGGATCGTTGCCACTATTAACTTCCATTCCGACTTAAATTTCTCCGCTATCGTCATACCCCGCGAGAAAGGTTCCCCATTTAGCCTGTGGATGTCGGTTACTGTTTGGTCTTTCTCCAGTTGGAGACTCTTTTGAAGTTCCAGCGGAGCTGGTCCGTTGTCCGCTCCAGCTTCTGGCCGATGCGGACCAGCTGCTCCTGTCGGGCTTCTTCCATTGTTGTGTCGAGTAGGTCTCTCCGTGTCAGGAGGTGCGCTCTGTTTTGCATATTGCAGCGGTGCTTGAACTGTTCCCGCTGCTTTTTCTCCTGGCGGCTGACTTCTCGAACACATTTTGCACATGTTGCCGCTGTGTCGTCCCAGACCTGAGCCTTCACTCCTTTGCCGACTCCGGCTGCCGTTAACCGCTCGAGCAGTCTCTCCACTGCCCGCTCCGGGGTAGCTGTCCGCGGTGGGTAGGTCAGCCCTCGTTTTCTATGTCGTCGTTTTGAGCGACCGTCGGCCTCTATCAAATGGAGCCGCACGCGCTGATGGTCTGATGGTACTGCCGGTTCCGCCACTTCCACCCATTGGACTTTGGCCGTCCATTCGTCTGGCACGTAGAACCTGTCAAGTCTGCTGGCCACGTCCGGGCCCCAGTAAGTGAAATACTCTGTGGGCTCATCCGGCTCGGCGTCTTCGTCTGCATGACCGGTCATTGTGTGCGCGTCCTCGGGTTTTAGGTGCTGGACGATTTGTTGCAGCTTCGCACTTTCTGGTTTGCCTGACCTCCGTCCGCCCCACCTGTCCAGTATCGGACTCAGAACGCAATTGAAGTCCCCTGCGACGATGGCGGGTTGGTCTTGCCAGGTCCAGTCGGCCAGGCTCCCGTAGAAGCTTTCCCGCTCTTGATGATCATTTGGGGCGTACACTTTGACCATGTGCACGTTCGCATTGTGACTGCTATCACCCGCTTTGTCCATCTCTTTGGCTGCCATGGAGTTGTTGTTGCTGCCGCGTCTGGGTTCAGAAGTATGGCTACTCCCCCAGCTCGCGTGTCATCAATACTCCAATACGATAGCGGAGGTCCCGCGCTGTTGTGTTTCTTTCCCCACAAATTGCGCCACTGCTCTGCTAATTCTGATGCTTCTTCCTCTGATCCGACATGAGTTTCCTGAAGGAACCATGCCTGCGGTCTCTCCGCCTGTGACGGGAGTCACACGCACCTTTGCTTTGAGGAAGCGTAACGCGCTAACCACAACAGACGCCCGGCGTCTCTGCTGTCTTAGTTCGAGGCCCTGCCTTCTTAGTCGTTTGCTGGTACGGGTACCAAACGACTTGCGAACTTCTAGGTTAGATTTAAACTGAGCGTCTATTACTTTTGCTCACCAAGTCCTACTTACTATAAACTGTCTAATTAATGCACCTTCGAAGTAACCTGTTTCCAAATGGTTGGCTCTCAAGCCATGTCGACCTTGCTAAGTACAAACCGTACTTGAGGGCTCTCTTAGGTACGCACCGCACTTAAGGGCCAGTGTACGAAACACCACATGTGAGTGTGGCACATCATCTATGTGACAACTCCATGTGTGTACGACACACTAACGGGTTTGGTGCCATTAATAAGGGCCACGTCCCGTTACACCGCCACTGGCGTTCTTCTCCACGCGCCCATCCATTTTCTTCTATTCTCCTCCGCGAAACCCCTGACGTTTTGGGTTTCCAATCGCCATCCATTGTACTCCTTCTTCCGTGTTGGTTTCGCCTTCGCTTCCTGTGTGGCAATCTGCACATACTTTAGACATCCGTATACGTCTCCTACTGGTCCTTGCCGTGGCCCAGTAGGGGGCTGCACTTGACTGCCCTTAATATTGCTGGTACCGTTGCCTTGCTCCGCGCTCTAGCGCTTGTGCAAAGTAACATGCTACTGCATACCAGTCGACGGAATGACGCGTTCCTGAGAACGCCTCCTTGTAAAGCTCCACTGTCTTCAGCGCTCGCAATTGGCGATCCAGTCGTGAGAGAGGGCCTGTGTCCTGCTCGTCTTCCGTTCCTGTGATCACTCGTATCTCTTTTACGTAGATGAGAGAGCATAGGAGATGTTGGGCCAGCCTCACCTTGTTCCCTACGTCACACCACCGCAAGACCTCGTCCTTTCCGTAGCCGCGACTTCGTAGCGTAGCTGAGCCCAGTCGTCACTGCTATCTGCTACTAGTAATTGTTGCTGTGGCGGTGCCGCCGCCAGCTTCACTTGCCAACTTTCAATCCAATTCTTAGTTGGGATGTTGTTTGTCCGTCCCCGGTACACGGCCAACCGTTCGTGGAGGCATTGCGTCCTCCATACTGTAGTCCAGGCTACAAGTACTTGCTCGCTCACGGTGACCAGCACTTCGTCTGGGTAGGGGAATCTCTGTAGCAGTTGGGCTAGCTTTGCAGGCTCCTGCTGTGCCGCCTGCGTCCATACTACCGTCGAGCTACTTTCCAGCGGATAGTGGGCTTTTGCCGGCGATGGCCACAAGGAGCCGAACTTGCGCCACATTTCAGGCCAGGTGTCTCTAGATGAGTCTGCTGCGCTTGTCCCCAGTTCCTGCTGCACGTCGTGCATTGACTCAGTCCCGACTGCCGTTGTTTGGCGTTGTATCTTGGACTGCATCTGTTCTCGGATCCGTTCCGCCTCACTTGGCGTGATCGAATGCGGTCGCTTGGGTGTCTGCGCGTTGCCTTGAATTTCACTTTTTGTCAGCACCGAGGAAGCTACTGACGATTGAGAGCTAAGTGAGCTCGCCGGCTTCCATTCGGACTCCTGACTGCTTCCACTGCTATTCCCTTGGGAGTCTAGTATCTCCGTTGCTTCTGCTTCCAACCTTTCCGCCTCGAGTTGCCATTGTTTGATGGCTTCACCTGACAGTTGGTACTTCTGCATCAACCGCGTGACCTCATCGGTGTGCTCCATTTGAGGTCGGCACTTAGTAGGGTTTGTCTTTCCGCTGCGAATAGCGAGGCCGTGTTGATGAGAAACGCGAGTAACTCTGCATAGCGATCCGGTTCCGCATTTTCCAGGATCTGGTATATTTCACACTGCAGGTCGTGGGGATTGTCATTCCGGTAAGTCGTTCACGGAGATCCTCCACATCGCCGTTCCACGCCTCTGCATCCCACATCTCTGTGATCGGTGCCAGGACACTGCCTTTTGCGGTCGGTAGTTGTGAGTCCAGCTTCTGGCCTAGATGATGTCCCCGTTGGGGCCTCCATTGGTTGCCCTTCACTCTGATCCTCTCTCGCTGTCTCCCGGTTGTGTATAAATGCAGAATAGTGCTCCCCGTGATACCGGAGTATGATCGGTCCCGGATTTTATCCTGTCGGATCGCCGCCAGACTTCGCTGCAGCATCATTGGAACATGTTGACCGATGTCAAACGAGAGCTTGGTCCGTGAGGCTGTGTTTGGGCGATACATGGAGCAATGCCATTTTTTCTTGTGGTCCGTGTCGAATGCGAGGACGTAGATCCTGCGCTGTAAGAAGTTGGCCGCCATGGCCATTAAGTCGCTGCACCCCCAGTTGAAGCGTGGTACGAAATCCTCTCTGCCAGACGGGGAGGAGGCATCGTCATCTAGATACCACTTGAATTGTTTCATCGACTCATGAGCCTCCATTCCTTCCCACCCCCGCTTTAATTCACCAGTGTGGTTGTCCTCACGAAGTGAGAGAATTGGTCGGCCAGATGTAGCTGTGCCGTCCAGCGGATTCCCCCTTTGACGCATTTCGTTAGTTCTTCGAGCTTCGCTGTTTCTCCTGCAAGGTCGGAATCAGCCAGCGCTTGGGCTATGGCCATTGCCATACAGTTGCCTGAGGGCGGCGTGTTGACCTCCCTGATTTCCAGTGTTTTCTCAATACTGGTGAAGTCGCTGACGGACGTGTCACCCTTATCCGGCAACTGCCGGAGCGGACCTCGAGGCCGTTGCTCCTTCTCAATCGCCGCCTGAGTAGCTACTCATTCGCGCTGCTTGAGCGCGATGAGCTGCGGGGGCTTATGCAGCTTGTGGGGTTTGGCCTTCACAATGTGCAGATTGGATTTGTTTACCCCTGCCTTGGGTGCTGACTCTGATGCTGCCTGCTCGTCATCCGAGGAGATGTCGATCACCTCTTGGCTGGACGGGTCATCTTCTGTCTTCTCCTCTCGCGCGTCGTCGTCTTCGTCCGCTACCAGCACTGCAAACCGCGAGTCGCCAGCCTTCCCCTTCTGTAGCCAGGTCGCTGGATGTGCGAACAAAGTCCTCCCGTTTCCGAGGGGCATGGTCACATACTTCTTCTTCGGCTCGGGCTGAACCTGGTGATCACGGCGAGGTGTTTCTGTCCGCCCTCGGGCTGATAGGGGGCCTGAGAAGTCCTGAGCTCCAGCCTGTAGCCTCGGCTCTGCCTCCTTGTCACTGCTAGGGTCAACGGCTGCATTAGCTGTTCTGTCCGCTTCTTCCTGCAACAGGAGTCTCTTCGCCGCCGATCGTTTGACCTCCTCGAAACTGCCGAAAGGTTTATCTAAATCTGCCAGTTTTGCCACTTCCTGCTCCACTGCAACTTTACTGCCAGGTCCTTGCAACTGCTGGTCTGTGTACCGACATAGCGCCATGGTGTGGCCAAGGTTGCCACACCGAAGACAATTAAGTCTCTTACCCATGTGCGGATGTTTCAGCACGAGTGTCCTTCCAAACCACACTAGGCGGACAATTCCTCGGAGGTACGTCGGGCACTCAGCCGATTTCGCCGTTAACTTCCACACCGTGGAGGTCCTGGACTCCGGCGTGCATGTATCCATGTCCTCCATGTCGACTTCCACATTAATGTTCTTCTGCAAGTACGCTGCGAGCCGGCCTACGTCTGTGAAGCGGGCCACGTTTATGGATTTTTCCAGTTCGTATTCCCTGCTGGGCACGAATCGCGATCCATCTCGAGCTGATTGACGAGTCCACACCGACCCATGTTCCGGTTGGTGGGCGTTTACCACGCTGTAGATGGCTCCGTCAAATGGTACTCGCATGGTTTCATACTTGCGCGCAGTCTGCCTATCGAAAAAAGAGATGAATACTGTGGCGGATGTGGTTGTAGCTAATCGTCTTGGCTTGACTGAGCATTTGTCGGAGCTCCGACGAGTTGGCCTTGAGCTTTGTGCCGCCAGCATGATGTCGTCCTTCAGTGTCTGCGTCAGTTGACGTGCGATTTTGACCTGACCTCGGCTGCGCAGTTGGAGGATGAGTTCTCCTTCAACTTGACTTTGAATCGTGCTGCTGAAACGCATTTGCTCCTTGGAGTCGAACACGCTCCTGAAGAAGACTGGCATCTTTCTGCATACGATCTTTCCTTCAGTTATTCCGGTGATGATCTCCCACTCGTCATCCGTTGCTGGTCTTAGCCGTGTTCTGCTTCCTTGCCTCTGCGGTTGAGTGCATAACTGCCTTATATCGCCGATAGCCTTCGCTGAAATAGATGCCCGGGTTGAACATATAGTCCTGGTACTGCTGCTGCTCGGCTGAGATGGTCCTCTCGGTGGCTGCATGTTTGGTTCCTGCCTTTACCTGACTTGCCCACTGGTTTAGCGGCGCTGTTGTCGCCCATTCCGCCTTGCTCATCATGCTTTGCATGATCGTCTTAAACGTCCAGTTGGTATTGTACAGGTCCCGGGTTTCCGCTTGAGCATACCGTTCCCACTTTTCGAACGAGGTCCCCGGCTCCGTGGTGATCGCCTTGAACACTTTGTACAGCCATGCCTTCTCCTCTCCTTCCAGCTTCGGGTACCTCTTCTTACTTCCTGGAACCAGCTCCTCGTTGATCTTGACTTTGTCGTGGCTATACCGTATAGCTCCGCAATTGTTGACAGCCACGCCTCCCGCGGGGGTTCACCGGCCGCCCTCGTCATCTCAGCTACAACTGCTTCGTATATGTCCTGGGGTCGGATCTCCCTCTCTTCCATAGAGGCCTGCACTTCAGTCGTCCTGATCTTGTCCTCTGGTTCAGCCTGCGAGCTCTCGTTGCCTGGCTGAGCCGGGCCTGATGGGGGGGGGCTTCGTCTGCTGGGCCTCCTGACAGTCTTCGTCTCTGATCTTGTTGCCTGCCGTCGTGTTCCAGACGTCCTCCTCGTCATTTACACCTTCTGCAGTATCCCAGTCCTGCGACGGTGCCCAGCATTCTCGCTTCCGAGAATGCGCGACCCAGTCTTCGATTTGCGGCCTCGAGAGAGCATGCCGTCCCACTGCGACGCAGATTGGAGAGTGACCAGAAACACGACCATGAAGTGTGCAAAACTTGACTGCAGCTGGGGAGATATCACAGAGACCACACCTTGCTGTATATGCGGCCGTCTGGTGCACCACTTGTGCAGCAACGATCTCTGTACCAAAGCTGATCTCTCCAAGAGGTGGGTCAACAATATGCACTCCTTTCAACCGCTTCAATTCCTGTTGATAGCTTTGACATCCAGGTTTTGCAGTCGGAGCTATGTCAGGGAGTTCTTCGGCTCCGAAAATGACTCCCAGGAGTTCACAGCGAGCAGCAACTCCGGGATATCACTGTCGAGTGACACAGTGATAGATCTTGCACAAGGCGAGGCGGAAGAGGAGCCAGAAACCACCAACAGCATTCCGGAGCACGCCGTTGGTTTATCTAAGTCGGGGAGAGAAAGTGTCCCTCGGTCTGCAAAG
This sequence comes from Phytophthora crassamura, assembly GCA_033557995.1. Taxonomy (NCBI): domain Eukaryota; phylum Oomycota; class Peronosporomycetes; order Peronosporales; family Peronosporaceae; genus Phytophthora; species Phytophthora crassamura. Next base: position 6,719,049 of record JAUCED010000004.1, read on the forward strand.
TTGCGCGCGTCTGGCTTGGAAGAGGCTTCCAAGAACGCGTGTTCTCGACAGGATCGTTTCTGATGAGCTCAATGCGGACACGAACCGACAATGAGCGAGCCCAGCGGCAACTGATACTGCGCCACAACCGCCTCGAGCTGACGCGCATGGAGGAAAGCAAGCATCAGTTGTGGTAAGCACCTATCTGTTCTCACTAGCAGCCAACTAGTAGTACTACTAGTAGTGATACTACTAGCGTCTTCGCTAGACTACTACTACTACTAGTAGTTTATACTTTAACATACTCACTAGTAATAGTAGCACTACTAGGCCAAATCTTCACTACTACCAAACCCTACTAGGGACAATTGAAGCATCATTCATTTTTCGGAAATTATGCTGCCCATGTATTCTACGGCATGTATTGCCCAGGTGTTAATTCAGGTATTGCCCATGTTGTAATTTAAAATTTACTTACCGACTCATTTTCGATTTGCGCGCGGAAGCACACGCCACGAATTTAGAGGCTGCCACGCCTCCCCCCCGCAGCGACGCCAAGCCCCCCTGCTCTCCCTGCACCTCATCAAGCTCCCCGCCAGGCACTAGCTGCCCCACGCGCCAAGGTCCCCCCTCCAGGAGCTGCCCCACGCGCCAAGGTCCCCCTCCAGGAGCTGCCCCACGCGCCAAGGTCATTCGCCAGAGCGTCCTTCGTCTCGCGCTGCGTAGCTGAAGGTGAGAATATCGCTACTCTCTGCACACGGCTTGCTGTTATCATTGCGCTAACATACACATGTCATAATGTAGGCCGCAAAGGTGACGTAGCCGAACGTCCACGCGGAACGCCGGTAGCAGCCCCACACCTGGTATGGAGACGGCGTGACTGGTGTAGAGTGCATGCGTGGATAGGCCATGTACTGACCATATTTTCGCCATATATTCACTATGTTTTCTATCGTCGCAATCATGGCGCGGAACACTACGTACCTTCTTTGAAGAAACAACACAAGTCCTGGGCAAGCTTTGAAGCGTACCTGAAGGCGTACCAGAAGCGCACAAGCACGGTGTTGGTGATCACTGAGACCCTCAACGTCCGGTTGAGGAACAAGCGTATGAAGAAGCAGAAGCGATACCTTAACAAGCCGGATTCCGAGATGCCCCTGGTGCCCGAAGATATGGACCCCTTTCAGCAAATCTACATTTGCAGTCACGGTTGGAAACAACGATCGCGCTCGAATGGGGTGCGGCCCGTTCAGCGCGTGACGTTTACTGGCTGCAAGGTTCGGTCCGTCGCTCAAGTCTACGAACATACGACCGAGAAGTGGTGGATCGAGATTAAGCTGGAGGAGTGCGGCCACAACCATTACGAGGATTAAGCTGGAGGTGTACGACCACACACAAGGTAAAGTCCAGGACTTCAGCATATATTGACCATGTACCCGCCATGTATTGGCCATGACTTATGCACAGGCAATGACCACGTATTGACCATGTATTGCCTATGATTTGTGACTATATTTGGCTAGATGGCTTAGAACATCTGCGTTAGATGACGACATCCCTGCTATCGAGGTTCCTATCCGCGTTAGTACATGCCGTGATGATGTGAAGATGAAGAAGCAGAGGACCATGCGTGACAAGTACAAGCACGCTCAAGAAGTATTCTCGCGTATCACCACGGAGCTCACTGACTTCCAAAACAAAACGTTTAAAACCGCGATGGAAAATCTGGAAGGCTGGTGGAACAATTTGCGTCAAGGGAGTTTGACCGTACCGATGCAACGACCGCGAAGTGTTTCGGATGGTGAGCTTGAGCCAACGCAACTAGCCACTGCGACTCAGGTCGAGGGAGAAGAGAAAGACGGCCAAGTTCATGACGACACCATTGACGAAGCAGGTGTGGAATTGAAACTGAAGCCATTCAACCCGCGAGCTCCGAAGTCAGGGCGGCCTAAGAAAAATCGGGCTGCTGCAGACGCCTAGCAGAGCGCAGAACGGAAGGCATACAACCAGGGCAACGAGTCGCGAAAGCTGCTTCGCGCGAAAGATGTGGTGGATATCAAGCGCCATCTGGAGACAAACACGCCTCCTCTAAGTGAAGTGCTCTCGTTCGTGAATACGTTAGAGGTTCGCTTCTCTGGGTACCACAAGAAGAAGATGACTGCAACTCTGACGACATCACAGCCGGACCCAACGCCAATTTCCTTCCGACTTCCCGAAGCTGTGATACTGATCGCACATATCAAAGCAGTGCAGAAAGAAGAGGAAATGGAGAGCGCTGAGAAGGAGGTAGACCTTTGCTCTCCCAGAGAGGGAACTACCCGGCACGACGCGGACACCTTTCAGTGCACGGTTCATATCGAGGGTGCAGGCGACTTTTCAAAGAACAGACTCGAGGCCATGCAATACCTGTGGAACCTGGCCAATACCTGTTCTCGTGGAATGCGGTGCTACTCGTGGCTCATGAGTGAAGCAGACGTCCAGTTTTCGGACGAAGGCGTGCAACCAGTGGCACAGAAGATGATCAGCGCTTGGCCATATGACAGCATCCCAGGTTTTAGCTATGACGTGCACTGGGCACACACTTACTGCGTGCGGCCCGGCGTGTGGTTCAACGACGTCATAATTCAAGCTTTTCTGGACACTCTCGCGCACAAGTACAAGAAAAGCAAGACAATTTTCCTGCCTCAGCTGGGCAAGCCTGCACCAAACAAAGGCAATCGTATTCCACAAGCCACGCTCACCGCACTCGAGACGACCTCCGAGGATTTCGTCTTCATGCCGATCAACTTGAACAGAAGTCACTGGGCATGCATCCTAGTAGACATGGCCAAGGGAATGCTCATGTGCTACGACAGCGTGGACAGCCGCCCCCACCACAAGATTCTATCAGAGCTGGAATCTGAGATTGCAGCGAGATCGCTCACCGGGTTCACGCAGGTCGCTGTGCACAACCCATTGCAGAAGGATAGCGACAACTGCGGTCTCTTCGTATGCCTGTTTTGCTGGAAGCGTCTGTGGAAAAACGTTGGATGCGACTACACCGACGAAGGTCTCGCGCGCAGACGCTGGCAGATTCTGTAGGCGGTGGTGAACTTCCAAGCCGACAAGGAGAAGAACGAGGATGAAATCAACTACCTCTAAGATCTAATCATCGAGCTTTGCATTGCAGTTCAGCTCTTGGCACTTCAACTTCAATTCTCATACATGTATTTTGACCAGGTTCTGGACAGGTTTTCAGATCATGCATTGACCATGTTTGCCTAGCATGTATTGTCCATGTTTGGAGTAAGTATTGATTTCCAGATGATTCGACAGGACAATCTAACAATCTCTAGTGTACGTGTTATATTGTCCCTCTTCGATTGTCAAGAAGACTTCTTCGACATTTCTGGCCGGACAGATTGAGTGGACATGATTGACCGACAACGTCCAAGCTCTCTCACTTTTCTTTTTTGGCGACCTCCCGCCAACATGTATTGTCCATGTCGTAGACATGGCCATGAACAGGTACCTCGCTGCGAATTTATTTCCATATGACTTCGGCTTCCGTAATTTAAAGAGAAACTATTTCCGCCTCGTTTCGAAAAATATGGATAATACCTGACGATACCTCCAATACATGAAAAAGTAGGCCTACCCCTGATAGAATACATGGGCAGCATCAACAGCATTTATTTTTTGTTTTCGACTCTTTTTGCATGCATTTATGCGGTCTTTTGGATTTTGTTGGGCTGCAGCAAACTCGCCACGCGAAAATAATCACACAACATACATAATCAGACAATTTGCTTTCTGGTCCCACGTTCCTGATCAAGGGAAGCAAGCGCCGTTGGTCCATCAGGGAAGCGATCGATCAGGCCTCGATTGCGCGTGGGCGGCGTCGAGAGGTCCGGGCGCCGCGCTGCAGTCCTTGTCGCGCGCAGCACTCCCAGCTGACGGCGATTACGCACGACCTAAATCCGTCTGGGCTCTCGCGATTGCGCCACAAGGAAAATAAGCGGCCGCGCTTGACGCCCAAGCGAGCGAAACCCCTGCATCACTTTGCAAGTTGCAGTCCACGTGGAAAAGCTCCAGTCAACTTATTCATGGAGACCAAATCGCAGCGGCTCACGCGGCGCAAGCCCAAGGCGCTGCCGCCCCGCATCGTCGTGGAGCCCGAGGACGAAGACGAGGCCTTTGCCGCTGTGCCGGTCGAGCAGATGAGCGCGCGCGGCGTGTTCCTGCTCACGATGGCCGTCACGTCCTTCGCTGCCTTCACGCTCTTCGCGCTAGCTGAGCTCACGCACCACCACCCACGCTTCCTGCTGGCCGACGTGCTGCAGGGCGACACCCACGCCGCGGCGCAGTGGGCGCTGCTGCTGGCTGTGCCCGCCACCAGCGCCGCCGCCTGGTTCCCCATTTCCATCTCTTCTTCACCTTCGGGCGTGCTGCGCATCAAGTCGTCGGTGCCGCCACCCACTCCGGACTCCCCGGCGCTGTCGTCGCTGTCACCCACGTCGTCGCTGCTGGCCAAGTTGGCGCGGCGCTACCGACGCAACCACATGTTCGCCATCTACCAGAGCGTGGGCTGGACGCTCTACGCGCTGTTCGTGGCGCTGCAGATCGGGTGTTTCGGGTCCGACAGCGTGCGCGACCTGCCGTTCTGCCGACCGGGAAGTCGCTCCGTGCAGGCGGTGGCGGCCTTCATCGCCGAGGTGCTCATCATCTCGTCGGTGCTGACGCTGGAGAAGCGCCGCGACCGCAATCGGCAGCGCCGCAAGGACCGGTTCGTGGTGCAGCTCAACAACTTCAACAACATGTTGCTGCTGGTGGGCGCGACGCTGTTGGCGCTTGCGTCCGAGTACACGCGTGTGTTCCCTCACCCGTCGGGCAGCAGTGTGGGGTATCCGATGGCGACGGGGTTGGGCTCGCTCGCACTGTTCGTGACGGCACTCTTCAACACGTACGGCTTGGGTGGAGTCCTGTCGACGAAGGACGGGTGGAACTTCTACCAACCGTTCATGGGTGGCGCCCGCTTCGTGTTTTTCCAGATTGTATCTTGGTCTTGCTTTGGCGCTGGAGCGGCGTTGCAAGTGCTGTATCTGCTGTCGCTGGTGGTGGTGGAGCTGGAATTGTTCGTTGGCGCGATGGCGGTGGCAGGCTCACTGTTCGTAGTGGCGGAGATCGGCATGATGATGTCGCTGCTGGTTTTCAGGAAGTCTGGTCAATCGCCGAAACGCGCTGATCTGGAGCCAGTGACGGAAACAAAAACGGCCTCACCGACGAGTTCAGATGATGAGACGGCGACCATTGCTTCGACATCGGTGCGAGGATACGTTTTGGGCCTTCATGAACGTCTGCGTGACTTTGCGGATGAGTGTCTGGGGGTTCTCATCGTGGGGGCATTGGCCAACATTCAGTTTATTCCGAACGCGTTCATGTTCGTGTTCTTCGGCCTCACGACACATTTGAGCATGGCTGAAGTTGTGTTGTACGGTGGTACGGCAACGGTTGTGGAGTTTGTCATGGTCGTATCTCGCTCCGTTGCGACGCACCTGTACTTGATTGACTCGAACAACGGTCTACGGAAGGACGTGCACCGATACCATGTCAAGTATGTGCTGCCGCAGATTGTCACGGGCTGCCTTCCAGCCATTGCCACGTACCGCCACTACATTTACGACATGGACGCGTTTGTTCCGGTGCTGCTTCTCACCATCTTTGTCTACGTCTACGAGTTCACGTACCGCGGCAATCCGCAGCAAACGGGCTGCCGCGAACGAGCTAGCTGGGTTCACGGTCGCAGTTTCCTCGTGGACACGGTCAAGCGCTACTTCAGCGGAACCATCATTCGCATGGCACCATTAGACCCCGAGAAGCAGTACGTCATGAGCTTCCACCCTCACGGCATTATGCCCATCTCGGTCATGTGGCTCCAGTTCACTGAGCAATGGCGAAGCCTGTTTCCGAACTTCTACGCGCATATCTTGACGGCGAGTATTCTGCATCAAATTCCACTCGCCCGAGACGTGCTCCACTTTTACGGTTCGCGTGAAGTTACCCGACAGGCTTTCGCGTACACGCTTCAGCAGAAGAAAAGCGTGCTGCTTGTTCCTGGCGGCCAGGCCGAGATGTTGCAGCAGCAGTCGGCGAAGAAAGAGGTCCGAGTGTACACCCATCACAAAGGATTCATCCGCCTGGCCATCGAGCACGGCGTGCCGCTTGTCCCCGTGCTAAGTTTCAAGGAGGGCGAGATGATGGACAACGTGCAGGCCCCGTTGATGCAGCGCTGGTTCGTCAAGAAACTCGCCTTCCCGTTCCCGTACTTCCCGTACGGCCGCGCACTGCTGCCGGTTCCGCGCAAGGTCGATATCCCCATCGTGGTCGGAGAGCCGATGGAGGTGCCACACATCGAGAAGCCCACCCAAGACGACATTGATAAAGTCCACGCCAAGTACTTCTCCGTGCTTGAGAGCATGTTTGACAAGTATAAGGACGAGGTCGGCTGCCGAGACTACAAGTTTGTCCTAATTTGAGGCATTTCCAAGTTTGTACAAGTTCATAACAGCAAAACATTTGCCAAAACGTAAAACTGAAAAAAACACCCAAAAAGCAGACGTCTCAAACTATTTGGCAGCTGAAGTGGCTTCATCTGTTCTGAATGGATACTGCTCTGATTGTTGAATCAATGTTGATGCCACTTTGGTGGATAGCGGGAGCAGAAAGAACGCCATTTCCTTCAGTTTGGAAGCTGCGCCGGCGAGCTCAAGCCAAGAAGAAACCCGCATCTGAATCATGCCAGCGCCAAAGCTAAAACACCGGAAACCCACCTCGTTACCCCCTCTCCTCGTCGACGATGAAGACGTCACGTTCACTGCCACCCCCGTGCAGCCCATGACTTCTCGCAGCACCTTCCTGCTCACGATGGCCGTCACGTCCTTCGCCGCCTTCACGCTCTTCGCGCTATCTGAGCTCACGCACCACCACCCGCGCTTCCTACTAGCCAACGTATTGCAGGGCGACACCCACGCCGCGGCGCAGTGGGCGCTGCTGCTGGCTGTGCCCGCCACCAGCGCCGCCGCCTGGTTCCCCATTTCCATCTCTTCTTCACCTTCGGGCGTGCTGCGCATCAAGTCGTCGGTGCCGCCACCCACTCCGGACTCCCCGGCGCTGTCGTCGCTGTCACCCACGTCGTCGCTGCTGGCCAAGTTGGCGCGGCGCTACCGACGCAACCACATGTTCGCCATCTACCAGAGCGTGGGCTGGACGCTCTACGCGCTGTTCGTGGCGCTGCAGATCGGGTGCTTCGGGTCCGACGGCGTGCGCGACCTGCCGTTCTGCCGACCGGGAAGTCGCTCCGTGCAGGCGGTGGCGGCCTTCATCGCCGAGGTGCTCATCATCTCGTCGGTGCTGACGCTGGAGAAGCGCCGCGACCGCAACCGGCAGCGCCGCAAGGACCGGTTCGTGGTGCAGCTCAACAACTTCAACAACATGTTGCTGCTGGTGGGCGCGACGCTGTTGGCGCTTGCGTCCGAGTACACGCGTGTGTTCCCTCACCCGTCGGGCAGCAGTGTGGGGTATCCGATGGCGACGGGGTTGGGCTCGCTCGCACTGTTCGTGACGGCACTCTTCAACACGTACGGCTTGGGTGGAGTCCTGTCGACGAAGGACGGGTGGAACTTCTACCAACCGTTCATGGGTGGCGCCCGCTTCGTGTTTTTCCAGATTGTATCTTGGTCTTGCTTTGGCGCTGGAGCGGCGTTGCAAGTGCTGTATCTGCTGTCGCTGGTGGTGGTGGAGCTGGAATTGTTCGTTGGCGCGATGGCGGTGGCAGGCTCGCTGTTCGTAGTGGCGGAGATCGGCATGATGATGTCTCTGCTGGTCTTCAGAAACTCGCCGCTCACGGCCAAGAAAGTTGGCGAAGAAGTCTTTGCTAGCACTGATCCCCCCTTGTCAAACCTCAAAGCTGCTACGGATGACGTCAGTGGATCGGTAGCAGCTTCTTCCGATATTGGCGCTTATGAACGTCTTCGGGATTTTGCAGAGGAATGCCTTGGCGTTCTTGTCGTCGGCACGCTGATGAACAATTACTTGATCCCGAATGTGCTCATGGTTGTGACCTTCGCGGTTACGACGAACCTTGGCGCCTCGGATGTAGCGTTCTATGGACTTGCGGCGTGGAGTATTGAAGCCGCAATGCTTTTGTCGCGCACCGTCGCGACACACCTGTACTTGCAAGACTCACGCAATGGCCTTCGAACGGATGTAAGTCGCTACGACGTCAAGTACATGCTGCCTCAGGTTCTCTCTACGTGCCTTCCTGCCATGGCCACGTACCGACACTATATCCACGACATGGAGGCGTTCGTTCCCGTGCTGCTACTCACCGTCGTGGCTTACAGCTACGAACTCACATACATCGGTAGTCCAGAGGAAGTTGGAGGCCGGGAACGAGCTAGCTGGATATTTGGCCACAGCTTTTTAATGGAGACTGTCAAGCGCTATTTCAGCGGCACCATCATCCGCATGGCCCCGCTGGACCCCAAGAAGCAGTACGTGCTGAGCTTCCATCCACACGGCATCTCCCCGCTCTCGGTCGTATGGCTTCAGTTCAATGCGCAATGGCGAGAGCTGTTCCCGAACTTCTACGCGCACATCTTGACGGCCACGGTCATGCACCAGTTGCCATTTTCTCGCGACCTTCTCCACTTTTTAGGCTCAAGAGAAGTGACCAGGAAAGCGCTAACGTACACGTTAAAGCAGAAGGAAAGCGTGCTGCTTGTTCCTGGCGGTCAAGCGGAGATGCTGTACCAGCAATCAGCACAGAAGGAGGTCCGAGTGTACACCCATCACAAAGGATTCATCCGCCTGGCCATTGAGCACGGCGTGCCGCTAGTCCCCGTGCTAAGTTTCAAGGAGGGCGAGATGATGGACAACGTGCAAGCTCCCATGATGCAACGCTGGTTCGTCAAGACACTCGCCGTCCCGTTCCCGTACTTCCCGTACGGCCGCGCACTGCTGCCGATCCCGCGCAAAGTACACATCCCCATCGTTGTGGGCGAACCTATGGAGGTGCCGCATATCGAGAAACCCACGCAAGACGACGTCGATCAGGTCCACAGGAAGTACATGGCTGTGCTACAGGACATGTTCGACAAGTACAAAGATCAAGTCGGCTGTAGTGACTACAGGCTCGTCTTCATTTAGAGTCGACGCACGTAGAATACGTACAAAAACTTTGTGAAGAGAACCCAAAAAATGGTAGTATTGCCTTATTTGGTCTTCCTTCACAGCACAGCAACCCATTTCTTAAAGGGTGAACACACCGGCCAGCGCTTCAAAGCGCCCGCGACGCTGGGTTTGCTCTGGGAATTGCTTCCACGCCGCCTCCACTTTCCCTAGCGCTTTCGAGAGATCCGACGGCACAGGGCGTTGGAACTGCTCCGCGTATTGGTGCCAAATGTTTGGAGGCACGAGCGCCGCGTACGCCAGCAGAATGCACGAGCGCCACTTGCTCAAGCTTTTCTCCCACGCAGCGAAGGCCGCCGAGTCGCCAGGCGCTTCGCAAGCCCGACCAGAAACCTCTTGAACTTCGTCGTACGTCGCTTCGAATGCAGCCTCGCATGAGACGGCGTTGTAGAAGGCATCATCGAAAGGCGGAAGGGAGGCGTTCCAAGCGGTAAGCGCCTTCCTCAAAGGCTCCGGCAACTCACTCGGGTCTTCGCCGCCAATTTCAGCCGCTGCAGCTGAGGCGCCGCCAGTGGGAACAAGATTGGGCGCCGCAAACTTCTGAAGGAATGCCAGGCAATCTTGCTTTCGAGAAGGGATGTAGTCGCTGGCAAGTTTTCCGAGCTAGACAAACATGAAATGTCAGTACAATACTATGAACACGGCACCTCTTACCAGTTATATGACGAACCGAGTTAGGGATCGTGACGTTCACGTGTTTGTCGCTCATGAGCTCCTGTAGCATGTCCATCGTCACGACGTCGTTCTCACAGAGATAGTGGACGGGCGTATTTCCAATCTACGGAATGAGAGAAAGGCACGGATCAGTCGAAAGCGGCGAGGACAAATGGCTACATCTATCTACTCACGTTGTTCTTGATGTTGAAATTGGCCTTGTGCTTTAGCAGCTCGCGGATCATGAATTGGCTCACGCGACTGTTCTGGCAGATGTAGTGCGCCGGAGTCGATTGGAACTATTCGACATCGTAGAACACAGTCACATCATGCACACTATAAAAACCAATTGCGATAACGTACGTGGTTTTGAATGTTGAGGTTCGTCTTCCCCGTCAGGAACAGGCTGAACATGCGGTCCGACACGTGGCTATTCTCCGCCAGATAATGCAGCGGAGAGTTGCCATCCTATCACCAACACCAAACACACTCAGTTACCAGCACCCAACGTCTCCACCACAGCACTAGTTACCTCATCCACCAAGTTCACGTCCGGTTTGGCCTTCAGCAGTGCCTCCAGCGCTTCCGCCGACACGGCGTCGTTCTCACAGAGCAAGTGCAGCGGCGTCTTCTTGTTGTCCTGCAGTGAGCAACCCCATATAACACACACCATCAGCCTCCCACTTCTCCACCCGGAACTCTTCACCGCACGCACCGTCGTCTGCAGGTCCACACTCGCCTTGGCCGCCAGTAGCTGCTGCATACTGGGCACCAGGCCCTCATTCTTGTTCTTGCACAGCAAATGCAGCGCACTCCACCCGCTCTGCAGCATCCAACCAATAGTCCCAACTTCTGTCAATATTTGGCGATAAACACCAATTCCTCCCCCCTCTCACCTCGTCCACGGCGTTCACGTCGAAGCCTGCGCGTAGCAGAAGTCCCATCGACTCAGCACGAGTTGCCGCCCCCACGGACCGGTTCTCGCTCAGGAATTGCAGCGGCGTCCAGCCGTCCAGCAGTGCCTTGACATCGACGCCTCCGCCCAGCGCCGCCTGCAGCCGGGCCGCGTCGCAGTCGCCCTGCACCTCGTCCCACAACTTGGCGCTCATCTCTTCAAAAATGAAGCGAGAATCAGATGCGGGATCAGATTCTGGGGTACACAGTGTACCTGTTTTTTGAACCGGTGTCTAGCTGCACTATGATTGGCAGATATTCCTGCTGAAGCCGTAGACGAAGCCGAAGCCATTGACTCACTTGAAGATTGGCGGCCAGAATGACGAGCTCCCCGACGACCGCTGACCCCGCCACGTGCGCTGTGCTGGGCGAGTTCCGTACGCACCATGTGGAGCTAGAGCTGGAGGTGCACATGGCAAAGAAGAAAGTGTCGGGCGTGGCTACTCTGGCCGTGCAGAGACTCAGTAGCGAGGCGACTGTGCTGAGACTGGACGTGTTTCACTTGATCATCCACTCGGTGTGCGTCGCACTGCCGGAAGAGGACACGATCGCCGCTCAGTGGAGCATCAAGCCCTTTACGGATTTCGGAGAAGCGCTGGAGGTCGAGATTCCCGAGGAATTGCGGCTCGCGGACGCCTTCGAGCTCACGATCCGCTACGAGACGGACCCAGAGAGTCCCGGCGTGTGCTGGCTCGAGAAGGAGCAGACGGCTGGCAAGAAGCTGCCCTTCGTGTACACCCAGGGTCAGGAGGTGCTGAACCGCAGCTTCTTCCCCTGCCAGGACTCGCCCTCGGTGCGTGTCACGTACACCGCCTCGGTGGTCGTGCCCAAGGAGCTGGTGTGCGTCATGAGCGCCAAGCTCTGCGGCGCTGAAGACTACGTGCCCGAGGAGGAGGACGCGGAGCCAGAAACTACTCCGACCAAGAAGAGATTCACCTTTGAGATGAAGCAGTCCATCCCCGTGTATTTGGTGGCCATGGCCGTGGGAGACCTGGTGGAGGCGGAAGTGGGGCCGCGCTCGAGCATCTGGACGGAGCCGTGCATGATTGAAGCGGCCACGAAGGAGTTCGACGGTGTCCTGGAAGAATACTTGACCATCGGCGAGCGCCTCTTTGGTGACTATCTGTGGGAGCGCTATGACTTGCTGGTCATGCCGCCTTCGTTCCCGTACGGCGGGATGGAGAACCCGCGGCTCACGTTCGTGTCGCCCTGCACGGTTGCCGGTGACCGCTCGCTCGTGTCAAGTACGTCCATGGCAGGACTATTGTGTGGTGTCGTGTTGCTTGATACTCACTTTGAGTTGTCTGTGCGCTTGCTCCAGTTGTGGCGCACGAGCTATCGCACTCGTGGTTTGGCAACTTGGTGACGAACGCGACGTGGAGTGATTTCTTCCTCAATGAAGGCTTCACAATGTACGCGGAGCGGCGCATTACTGAGGTATCACACGGAAGGTAAGATGTCGCCCAAGGTTGCTATGTTGCTTAGCCACCAACACGCTTTTATCTGGTTGGTTCAGGGCTTTGAGCTGCGTGGACGCCAAACTGGGAGAAGCTTTGCTCCGCGAGGAAATCTCTTCACTTGGGGAACAGTCGCCGCTAACGCGTCTGCGTGTGCCGCTCAACGAAGGCATCGACCCCGGCGACTGCTACAACCAATGCGCATACGAGAAGGGCTATGCGTTCGTCTGCTACCTGCGAAGCCTCGTGGGGTCCGATATGGTATTTGACAATTTCCTCAAACAGTACTGCGCTGAGTATCAATTCCAGTCAATCCCTGCAGAGACGATGATCGCGTTCTTCCTGAAGAGCTTCCCGGAGCTCGCAAACACTGCGAGGACTGATCTAAAGGCCGAGGTTTCGTTCGATACGTGGCTAAATGAACCGGGCTACCCACGCTTCACGCCAGATCTCTCGGACGCGCAAGAAATCATGCAGAACTGCGAGTCGCTGGCCTTCCACTGGAGGTCGTCGTCTACGCCAGTGCAGCCCAGCGTGTTGTACCTGTCGGAAAAGGCCAAGCAGTGGGAGGCTCCGCTCGTGCTTTACTTCCTGGACTGCTGCTTCGAAGCGAAATTCTCGGATGCGGACGTGGTGATTGCTTTAGGAGACACGCTTTCGCTGTGGGAGTCGCGGAACTCCGAGATTCTGTTCCGCTGGGCGCTGGTCTTGATCAAGAACGGCGTCGTCAGCAAGTTGCCCGTTGTGCGCCGGTTCTTGGAGATGCAGGGCAAACAAAAGTTCCAGCTCCCCGTCTACCGCCTGCTCACGTCGAGCTCCAACGACGAGGTGCGCGGATTCGCCTCGGAGACGTACGCTGCGACGAAGAGGATGCTGCACGTCATGGTTCGCGACCGTATTGAGCATCTCCTCATCGCTATGCGCACCTAAGGTCGAACTCTGGGGTAAACGTTTCACGTCGTCTCTCTAGACCGCCACGACGTCCACCTCGAATTGACGTTGGCGAGCTAGATAACACCACTGTATTCACGCGAGTCCCAAGAGAGAGACGCAGCTCAATCTGAGGCTATTCTAACAAATGGTGCACTCCGTTCTACTTGCTTCTGTCGATACACGCTGTTCAGTAGTAGTATCTCCTTGATAGGTCTGCATTTTGCCATCTACTGCACCCCATCACTTGAGCTGCTGCTTTGCTTGCATCGTCGCCCGCACTCGCTGCAGCTCTTGCGAATACTCGTTCACACTTGCAGTCAACACCAACACTCAGATCGTGCACTCCTTCAAAACGCACAAGGTTTAAAGTCACTCACCTCTTGACCGACAGTTCGATCTCTTCTTTCTCTCGTTCATTCATCCCCTTCGTCCACTTCTCCGTCTGCGGCTTGGCCGCCTTCTCTTCCATTTTGTCAAAAATAAAATTGGGATACCCAATCTAGAACCCATTTTGAATATGCAAAACCCAAATACCCATTTTGAAGTTTCAAACTCGAGCCAATGCAGCGCGGCCGGCGGCGGCTCCGCCAGCGGTAAGTAGCCGCCTATGACGCCGCCCAGCGGCCCTGGAGCTAACATCTATATGATCTAATGCCTCCTTCCAGCGCAGAGCGCGATCGCGAGTCCATCGGCAGCAGCAGCGACTCGGACGTGGCCCCACCGGAACCCATGAAACAGACTCGACAGCCAATAGAGACAACTAAGGACAAGAAACAAGAGCTGCAGACGTGGGAGTGCCCCATGTGCACGTTCCTGAACGAGGATTTCGACGCCGCCAGGTGCGAAGTGTGCGACAGTGCGCGGCCAGGACTGCCACGCAAGACGCGGAAGCTGTCGCAGTGGCTTTCGCAGCCGGTGGAGGCGAAGAAGAGCGAGAAGAAAGCGTCGGGAGATCGATCAGAGCCCGTTGAGATCATTGACAGTAGTGGCAACGATAGTGATGATACAATGAGCGTCACGTCGGCGACATCGTGTGCTGGAGGGGTTGCCACTGCACGGAAGAAGATGACGAGTAACAGGGGGCTGTGGGCAGACTTGTACGCCCCCAAGACGGTGGACGATCTCTGCGTCAACAAGAAAAAGGTGCAGGAGATCTCCGAGTGGCTAGAGAGGAATGCAAAGCCGACTGCTGGCGTGTTCCAGAAGCGGCTGCTCTTCTTGTGTGGACCGCCGGGATCGGGCAAGTCGACGGCCGTGCGATGTATCGCGCGGAAACTTGGCTTGCTGGTGAAGGAGTGGGAAGACAACTCGGCTGCGGGGAAGCTGAGCTACGAACGCATGCTGAAGGAGGAGGTTTGGACGCCGCAGGTGTCTGGGGTCGACGACTTTTCCGACTTTATTCATCGGTCGTCGGCGTATTCAGCGCTTCCTGTAGCCACGTCCAGGCACGCGCCTGCTGTGGGACGTAAGCGTAGGATGCCCGGTAGTGCAGCGGCAAGCAGCGTCGGCCAGCTTATTCTGCTTGAGAGCTGGCCACAGACGTGGTCGAAAGACAAGGCGCTTCTGTTTGAGGAGAAGCTGCAACGCATCTACCAGCACGTGGTAGACCCCGCCGGCGGGTGCCACTACCCCGTCATTTGTATTTACAGTGACGTCCAAGGGAGGAAGATCGACGTGGACCATTTGAGCCGGAAGTTTTCTCGCCAAGTGATGCATTCGCCGCTGACTACAGTGATCAACATCAACGCGGTGACATCGGCACAGCTCAGGAAACACCTCGCTCTTGTCGCTGCGCTAGAAAGCTGTGCTTCTCAGCCCGACGATGTTCAAAAGATCATCGACTGCAGTAATGGAGATATGCGGCATGCGCTCAACATGCTGCAGCTGTCTCAATATCCCACCGCAGGGAAGCGAAGCGTAGCAGCAGCGAGTACAGGCAAGAGAAACAAGAAGAGCGGCGTTTCTTCTATCGGATGTTCTCGCTCAAAGGCGTCGTCATCGACAACTTCAACAGCTCGTGACCCATTCCTTTCAGATTTCCACGTGGTTGGGAAGTTGCTGCACGGTAAAGTGATGCAAAGCAAGTCTGATGACACACTGAAGGATAACGGGAACGATGCCGACTACGACCAAATCCTGGACGCCTCTGCAATGCCACTGGATCGAGTGCTTGGTCTCGTTCATGAGAACAGCATTGCGTACTTCTCCCAAGTTGACGATTTATCCGGCGCTTTGGAACTGATGAGTCTGTGCGAAGTCATGGTTGCCGAATCGTACAACGGTGTCAGCAGTTCAGCGGTACGTTTTGAACTCGGTCTCCCCAATATCTATCGAGGTAGTGATCGATGTTTCTTTATCAACCCGTAGGCTTTCAAGCGCTCAAGAGATGTAGCGCAAGCCATTCTAATGCGGACTATCGCAGTCACGAACGAGAACCCGGCCCCAAAGTCGTTTCGGCCGATTACGCGGCCGCGGACGTACGCCGCGAAGCAGCGCATCGTATCGCGACGTGAGGAGATGCTAGAAGCTACGAGAGGCGGCAACCACGGGCTGCAGTACGCCTGCACTGGCGATGTGTTCGCGTTTGAAGTGGAGCCCTTTTTGACAATTATGGACCGCGCGGGTGGCCCCGCTACTCGCGAGAATGCGGGGGCGATTGCCACACTGTCGCTTCAGGAAGAAGTCGACGATGAAATTGAGAACAGCGACGACGAGTGGAAGTAACTTGACATTTTAACAACAATTTTGAACTCCTACGGCTCAGGCGAACCGTTTGACATGGCAGCAGCGGCAGATTTCCGAATGCTGCTGTCGTACTCTTTCCTTTTGGCGAAGCTACTGTTCTTAAATTTATCGCCTTGCCCTTCGCTGGCAACTGCAGGTGCTGAGGGAGCGGTTGAAGTACTCACTGAAGCGGACGCCAGCGTTGCTCGGTCTTTCTCCTTGTGCTCAATGAGTGCGCTCAGCTTTCCCTTCTTCGGAGTGTTCGTGACGCCTGGAACAGCTGCAGTGCCAAGCGGGAACGGCAGTCCTTGAGAGGTGATGGCTAAGGACTGTCCTGGCCGAGTTTGGGTGTCATCTTCAACTGTTGGAGAAGGCAACTCCAACAGTAAACTCGTCTCGTGTCCCACCCAACGCACGATGTACTCGCCATTGCGTCTGCGATTCAGATCACCTTGCAATCGCCGAGTTGCTGCGTAATGATGACTGTGGCCCGAGTTCGGCCCATTCTTGTGAGCCGAGCCGTCACCGTCGCGTAGCTTTTTCTCCAGATTCGCCAGCCGCTGGTGACAGTTTAGCTGTCCGAGAGAGTGTTTATACCATTCGTACAGTGTTAGCGCCTTCGTGAAGCAATTGTGAGCCCCCCGGAGATTGCCGTTGCGCGAGTGAATCATGCCGATCGCACTCAAGGCTGCAGCCTGGCCAATCTTGTTCCCCACCGTTTTGTACAGGATGAGCGCCGTGCCAAATTGTGCCTTAGCCTCGTCAAACTTGGTCTCGCTTGTGAGCAGAACTCCCATCAGCTTGCGGATATTTGCCTGGCACATGGTATTCTTGTGCTGCTTTGCAATGTGCAGAGCCTTGTTCGCTGCATTCCAAGCGCCACGATGTCGCCCTGATAGGAACAGCGAGTGCGCGACGTAGCAGGCCACGTCCATTACGTAACCCGCGATCTTCTCGCGCAAATTGACACTATCGACTCCACTGTCTGCAGTCGAGCCGGCATCGGTAATGGTTGCCTTGCTCTCTGCTTGCCACTCGTCTATCATGCGGATATGAAGGTCGAGTATCATCCACAAATTGGACTCGTGTAGATCCAGAATCAAATAGGCAGCGCTGGACTCGATCGTGAGCGTGCAGATGTGCTGGAAAACCCAATAGCTGACCTTCCGAAAGTGTTTGGCCGTGTTATACAGGAACAGGTCACGGTCGGCAACGCACAGCGACTCCATCACTTCGTTCTTGGCGCCGTCGCCGTCGTACATGCCCAGCAAACTGCGAGCGTAACTTGCGATAAATGGGAACGTCGAATAGGACACGCAGACAGCCAAGAGCTCCGCTTGGTCATCCATACGCTCGACGTGTTCAGAGACTCTCGACGCCCGTCCACTGCGCGTCAGCGAGTTCAGCATGTGCCTGTCGTTCAGAACGCGTCGCGATCCGCCTCGGCCATTCGGGATATCGTATTCTGCACTCTCCGCTTTGCCGCTTCCTGTCGTCTCAGTGGCGTTGCTGATAAAATCGCTGTAAGATTTCAGAGCCACCAGCAAAGACTGATCATACCCGCGACTGGATGAATGGCGCGACCTCCTCTTGGAGCTACTGCTGCCGATACCGCTTGTTCCCGTCACGCCACTTCGTTTGGGCAGGCCACGCTTCGCAAGCGCGAAGCCGGGGATACGATTTCGTTGAATAAGCGAGAATCGAAGAAGGGTCTCCACGAGTCCCTCCCACTTGCTTCCCCACAAACTCTTAAAATCCGCTGGCATAGCCCCTGCTGGAAGCAGTCCGAGAAGCGCAAAGAATCGGATTGCGTCCTGCCCGTGGTGCATCCGCACTTGTTCCAACGACACATCCAGCGACGCGACCAGAGTGTTCAATGCACTTCGGTCATGTGCACCCAAGCCCACAACTTGCAGCTCGCTCACCCCACGACTTAGAACAGCTCGGGTAAGTTCGGATAGCGACCGATCTTGAAGCAACGGAGCGCAGAGAGAAATTGCTTGTGGGTGACCGTCGAGGAACGCCATCAGTGGATGAGCTACCAGAATTTCCAGGATGGAGGACGAGGTCGACTTCGCCCCGCTTGTGTCAATGTCACCAATTTCTGACACCAGGAGCGCGCGCGGGGACTTCTTGATGAACAGGTCTGCGGCGTGATAATGCGAGAGGCGATTGAGCGACACAACCTTCTCGTCAAATTCGTTGATGCCACCGCCCATTGCTTGACGCGCAGTCATGAGGAACGACAAGGATGGCGTGTTTTGCAGCAATTGTAGCAGAAAGTCACGGATTGCCGACGGATTGGCGTTGATCGGGTCTTCCATGTTGTCCATCACGAGCAGGACTTTCATGTCAGCGAGGGCTTGATCGAGCGGCATGTCTTTCTCACGGCCACCTTCAGGGAACAGCGCGCTCTTGATAGCCGATTCCATGCCTTCCAGTGACTGGACACCGCGCAAGCGAATGAATGCAACGCCGTCTGGAAAGGCATTGCGGTCCGCTAGGAAGTGAGCCAATTTGATCGACAAGGTGCTTTTGCCGATACCTGGAGGCCCTCGCAGCGTCACAAGCCGCCGCGTGTTGACAAGCTCTGCTAACATGTGCAGCTCTTGCTCTCTGCCCACGAATGATTCCGACACGGCAGGCAGCGTTTTGCTAAACTTGTTGGACGGACTCACATCGACCCACTTGCCCACTGAAATGTCGGAAAACACGAACTGCTGCGTAGACGCATTGCACCTGCAGCGATTCTCTGCGAAATCCACTTCTAACGCCTGTGGAGTGTCCCCACTGGACCAAAACGGACACGTCTCTGCGTGCAATCGAGAGGATTCAAGCAGCACGAACTTGTCACCTTCGCCGTCTGGAATCCGCATTTCCGCACTCACACGAACACGCGCGATCTCAAATGCCTGTTGAACGGTCTTTCCCGTGAGCGCTGCGTGGTAGAACGAATAGGAAAACATCGCAGACGACTCATCCAGCACCCGGCCTTCAGATCGCACGCACACAACGTGCGCCACACCAGCTTGGATGAAGACTTCACCGATGTCCCGGGAGTCACAGGACGAAACAAACACGAGCTTGAGCGTGCCGTTGACGGCGGAGCGGCCATCGAAGCTACGAGAGGATGATACCTGGGACGCAGATCGGGGAGGGAAGCCAAGCTCAGCTACTGGCGCCCCATCCTCGCTTAATTCTAGCGAACTACTGCTCTCGTTGACGCTTGGCTCTTCCGTGGGTGACGCACTTGTGCCGCCGTTCAGAACGCTCCGAAGAGTGGCAAAGTCCACTAGATGTGCCAGACCGGAACACTGCGTGTCTTCGAACATGAGGTACTGGCTTCGACCGACGATACGGCCACCGTGTCCACTGAAGTGCAGCACAGTCACCCCTCTGTCCAAGACCTTGCGCAGCGCATCTACCGTCGCTACCGCTCGCATGGTGTGGACCGCACGCTGACACTCCTGGAAGATCTTGTTCAGGTGACTCTGCTCTTGAGCGATGTTCAGCGGCGGCACGGGCTTGAGCCGGTGATTGTCGCTCATGACGAACGGTAGCGAATAGAGCGTGGCGAGGTCCACCCACGTGTTGTGAATCCCGTAGACGCTCGACGTCTCGGTGTTTGTAGTACAGTCGGACAGCGTGTCGCTCTTGTCTTCACTGTTGCTGGCCGTCCCATTGGGCGGCTCCACGCTGTCGATCAAGCGTCGAGCAATGCGCTCGTTCACCGCCTCGTACATTTTCTCCTCGGCCTCGGACGTCACCGCAGCTTCGCGGGCTTGAAGTTTCGTCTCCTCCTCTGCGTTGTCCGGTGCAACTGCAGCACCTGGGGTGGCTGGAAAGCCGTTGGATAGCACTTTGTGTCTTCTAGTCAGCAAATCTACGGCCTGCCGCTGGATCTGCTCCAGTCGCGCCTCTGCGGACAGCTCCGAAGCTGGCGTGAATGCGGCCAGCGACTCCACAAACGCCCACAGCTCCATCTCCATCTCCAGTGGCGTCGACGTACTCATTGCCGGCGCCGTAGTAGCGGAGCCCCTCTTTGAGCTTCTGTAAATGAAAAGCTTCACAAATCACCCAGCTGTTCGAATCACCCATTTTACCATCATTTTTTTATAGGTGGGTGAAATGTCGTCACACATGGCTACACTTTCCTTGTTCATTGGACATCACTTTCATTCAGGACATGGACGAAAGCCTCTGGGGGCGCACGGAGCAGCGCGAGTTCTCCTACTTGGTGACGAACCCTCGCTCCAGGCGGCAGGTTTCGCTCACGGCGGTGCAGGACCGGGAAATCTGTGAGGGCACGCCGACGTACCCGTCGCACGGCCACTGCGTCTGGGATGCGGCACTGCTACTGGCGGACTACCTGCAGACCAAAGCAAGTGATGCTGTTGACACAGACCGCTTCCACTTTCAGGGCAAAACGGTCGTGGAGCTCGGCGCCGGGGTAGGACTGGTCGGCATGGCGCTGGCGGTGCTCGGGGCTCGAGTCGTACTCACGGACCAGGAGTACGCGCTGCCTCTGCTTATCAAGAACGTGACCGTGAACTTCCTCGCCCAAGAAGACGACAAGCTGTCAGGGCTCGAGGCTGTTGAAGCGCCGACAGTGGAGGAGTGCCAATGGGGCGAGCCGCTCCTTTCCGGAAGCCGTCTGTCGTCGTGGTGGAAGAGTACCGATGTCGTAGTCTTCTCGGACGTGCTGTATCATGAGTCAGCGTTCCTGCTGCTGATCAAGACGCTGCACGAGTTGGTGTCTCCAACTACCGATGTGTTCTTCAGCTTTGAGACGCGAAACGTCACGATTGAAGCTCATTTCTTGCATCAGCTTGGAGAAACATTTGACGTCGAAGAAGTTGCCCACGAAGACAACGCACAGGTCTTCGCCAACTTCGAGTACCCGGACGAACTGTTCATCTACCACGCGCGGCTGAAGATCAGCGAGAATGAGAACTAAGCGGGTTTGGTTGGCAATATATTTTCACAAATTGTACGATAACTTCGGCTTCGATTCACAACCTGGAGAACGCGACAGCGGGCGTCTTCTCACTGCTCTGGAAGGCTGCTACTGGCGCGATCTCCTCGACGCGGCTCGGAAGAATCCTAGCTTCGAGTGGCACGTCCTTGGTCTTCTGGTAGACATTGTCCAGGAAGGCGCAGACTGCGTCACCGTGCGCCAACGCTCGTGGAGAAAGCAGGAAGTTGAACATGTGACTCGCGTAGGGCACCTTGACGAAAACGTCCTGCACGCCGCCGAGTTGCTTGTTCTGGTACGATCGGATATCGTGCGGGAGGTTCTCACGGTATCGGCGGAGATTCTCGAAGAATAGATGCGAGTCCTTGAAGGCCACGGTATTGTCATGGGTGCCGTGTGTGATCAGGAAAGGCGGAATGATTCCTTCGCGACTTGCTGCGCGCTCATTCTCCAAGTAGGCAATGGGTGACGCTCGCTCGAAGTCTTCGGTGTTGCCCTTGAGTTTCTTCTGCATTACCAGGAACTCGAGGTAGTGAATGAGTCCGTGGGTTTTGTCGCGAGAGTAGTAAATGCCATGCCGGTCAGTGAAGTCGTGGACGCC
Source organism: Phytophthora crassamura (assembly GCA_033557995.1). NCBI lineage: Eukaryota > Oomycota > Peronosporomycetes > Peronosporales > Peronosporaceae > Phytophthora > Phytophthora crassamura. The sequence goes on from JAUCED010000004.1 coordinate 6,740,554, forward strand.
GTAGTTGTCGACGACTGCGCGCACACTGGTGTCCACGTTCTCGAAACCGGGCTGTAGAGACTTGTCGTCGGCGGTGAGGCCCACTAAACTAGCCAGATGCCCGCCGGCCGACTCACCGCCGACCACGATAAACTCCGGATTGGCATCGAACTCGGCGCGAGCATTACGACGGAGGTAAGCAACAGCCCGCTTCGAGTCTATCAAGTGCGTCGGGAACGCCACTCCGGGGGACAGCCGATAGTCAATGACGCAGACCACCCACCCCATCGAGGCCACCTGGTAAACGAAGGCAAATGGAGGGATGCGACGATCTCCAATAACCCAGCCACCACCGTGGACGTACAGCAAGATAGGCGCGTTGGAAGGTGTATCCTGGTGTCTATATACGTCCATGAGCAGCTTTTTTGTCTTGGTTTTGCCCACGTGAGCGTAGGTGACCGTGCGGATCTTGCTGACGCCGGGGTAGCTCAACGACACGGCCATGGGCTGCGGCAGCGGGAGAAACACACTGAGCCATCGCTTTACTGTCATGTGACCAATGTTCGTGAGCTGTTCCGGCGCGATATCTGAGGTGAGGAAGGCGTCGCGTATAACCTCCTTCGAGGAGAGGTTCTGGCGATACGATTTGATGAGGTTCGCCGCGACGACGCACTGAACGAGACCCGCGAACGCACCACTCCAGCGCGAAAAGATGGGCATCTTCTTCTTGAGCAGGAAGCCCATCAGACACGCATGCAAGACTGCCATCTTGTGCGAGAGCTCCGTGGGCAGTAGCGATGCAGCCATGCCCAAGAAGTTCTCGCGCGGGATCTTGTTGTTCTTGGCGCGCTCCACGACGTACAGCGTGGAGACGGCGAACGCCAGGTACGCCCAGCGCGTCAGGCGCTCGCTGCTCAGGTAGGGCGTCGGCGGCTCGGGCATGAAGACCTTCATAGCTGACTGCAGAAAGCGAACTGACTTCGCTTCTGGTGGTGGTGCTGCTTGCTGCGGGGTCCTGCTGCGGCCACTATCGAAGTCCCTTGAAGGGAGGCGAGTCTAAAACTCTAAATGGTCCCTGAGAGCCGCGCGCAATATGGCATGGGGATGTCGCCGCTTTCCTTTTTGACCAATAACGAGACCATTAAAAGTGTTGACTCAACATTATGAATTGTTTATTTCTGCTTGGAGAAAGAGGACAACTTGTCCAGCGTTGTCCTCGCTCGCATCGCATGAAATGAACGACATCCAGATATGGTGCACGGTGCTCGACTACATGTATAAGTTGCACCTTATAGTCGAGCGGTGACCATGGTGGCTGATAACGGTGTTGGAGTTGGCGTTGGTGCCATCTCCGGAATCTCCTGGATCTGTTCAACCTCCACCGGCGGAAAGTCCTTGGTCTTCGCGTACAAATTGTCCAGGAAGGCGACCACAGCCTGGCCGTGCGCAATCGCGCGGGGCGACATGACGTAGTTGAACGCGTGGTGCGCACCGGGGATCTCCAGGAAGACGTCGCTCACGCCGCCCGCGGGAGCTTGGTGCGCGCGCTGCCGGTACAGCTGGAGCTGCTCGAAGAACACCTGCGAGCTGCCGAACGGCACCAGCGTGTCCAACGTGCCGTGAGAGACAAGGAACGGCGGAATGACGGCCGGTAGCTTGCTCGTCTTCTCTTCACGGAGCCATCCGATGGGCGACGCTTTCTCCCAGTCCTCGTCAGCGTCGCTCATCTTCTTCTGCATCACCAGCAGCTCGATGAAGCGCACGAAGATGTGGTCCTTGTCCTTGTAGAAGTACACGCCGTGACGGTCCTTGAAGTCGTGCACGCCGTAGGTGTCGATACAGCCGCGCACGCTGGTATCGATCTCTTCAAATCCAGGCTGGAGAGACTTGTCCGCAGCAGTGAGCGCCATCAGACTTGCTAAGTGGCCGCCCGCGGACTCTCCTCCAACGACGATGAAGTCGGAGTTTGCATCGAATTCCTCGCGCGCGCTCTGACGCAAAAACGCGATCGCTCGCTTGGCGTCGATCAACTGCTCGGGGAAGGCGATCTTCGGAGACTTCTGGTAGTCAAACACGCAGACCACCCAGCCACAAGCAGCGATTTGGTAAATGCACGGGAGTGGGGGCGTCTCCCGAGAGCCCATGACCCACGCTCCGCCGTGGATGTACAGCACGATTGGCGCGTTGGACGGCGTGTCGTGGTGCTTGTATATATCCATAAGCAGCGGCGTGGTCTTGTTCTTGCCCACATGAGCAAAAGTCACCGTCTTCACCTTCGACACCCCTGGGAATGCCATCGAGAGCGCCATGGGTTGAGGCACGGGCAGGAACATGGCGAGCCATTGCTTCCAGCCGATCTCGCCAATACGCTGAACACTATCAGAAGGCACATCCGAGGCGTGCATCGCGTCCCTAATCACGTGCTTGGTGGAGAGGTTGTCCCGGTACGTTTTCACCAGTCGTACCATGACAATGCACTGCACGAGAACACCCAATGAGCCGATCCACTCAGTTAGCACCGGCTGCTTGGACTTGTGCAGTCTGTAGATGATGGCGGCGTTGATGGCCATCAGGCTATGCGAGAGCTCAGTAGGCAGCATGGCGGCGAAGAAGCTCAGCATGTTCTGCAGCAGCATCGTCAGATGGAGAGCCAAGACGCAATTCAAGTCGGGCGGGTGTGCTGTACCTCGCGCGGGATGTCCTTGATCTTGGCGCGCCGCAGCAAGTACAGCATGCCCAACATCAAGGCCAGGTACCCCCATCTCGGTGGCGGCTCCCTCTGCACCACCGCCTTGATGATCTTCATCGCCGCCTGGTGCTTGGGTCGTCACGTCCAGCAATGCCAGACGGACGCCATGAGATTTTTAGGCCAATCCAAGCGAATCTTGTCCAGTTTGTCTTCTGACAAGCCAGCGTCGCTCATTAAAGCACGTTGAAGCTGGCATTCAGTTGTTAAGGCATCGCTACGCGGGGTCCTACTCGACCTTAATGGTCCTGTAGATCTTGTTGACGAAAAAGAGCGAGCTCTGGAAGCCGATGAAGCCCAGCATGACGAAGAAGCAGTAGGCGATCATGCTGGTGTAGCCGAAGTAGAAGGCCGCCTGGAAGAAGCCCGTCATGTCCGCCACGCTTGCGTAGTACCACACGCTGTACGCGAGCACAAAGAGCCCCGTCGTGCCGCCCGAGACGTACGACCGCCACCACCAGCGGTGGTCCTCGGACGAGAGCTGGATGTACGTCAGCGAGATCGTCGTGAAGGCGGTCACGAACACCAGCATGACGAACGACAGGAACAGGATGCCGAAGAGCGTGTAGATCGAGTGGCCCCATATCGCCGCGAAGATGTGGTGCAGCTCGATGTAGACCGCGCTGAACGGGAGGCACCCGGCCGCAATGATCAGGATGAAAGGGCTGCGGTAGCCAGCCACGGCGGGGATCTCACGTGGGATCTTGTTGGTACGGCACGGCGACTTGAACTCGCCGGTCGAGTTCCGTCCAGCAATGCCGCCGATGATGGTCAGAGGCAGCGCAACCGTGATGAACAGGGCAAGCACGATCATGATAGTGCCAAAAGGCAGAGCAGCCGACGAGTCGTTCCAGATCGCCACCGAGTTCAAGAACGAGAAGATGGCAACGAGCGGGCCCGGGATGACCAGCACACTCATCAGGATGTTCCAGACCCATCGTTGTCCTCCGAGCTGACGGTACATCCGAGCGGAATGGAAACCTCCAACGCCCGCCGTGAGCGCATACAGGATGATGAAGGCAGTCACCATACCTCCACGCTTGTTGGGCTTCACGACGCCCAGCAATGAGGATGCAAGCACCACCGACAGCATCACGAACAACTGAGCACCGGCGCCATTAAGCGCGCAGAAAACGCTCAGGTGTGTCGGGAACCGGAACACGTCGGCGTGCAAGAGTTTCCATCCAGAGTCGTCTTCGAGCGCATGTTCGTCCCCGGTTTCCAAGTCCGTGAACCGCGAGAAGTCCCGCTTCAGGATCCGAATCATCACAATCGAAAGGAAGCCCGTCAGCATCATCACCAGTATGAACGAGTTGATGACCGAGATCCAGTGCAGCTCCAGGTCGTCAGGCTCCATCAGGTCCATTTCCACGTTGCGGTTCTCGTACAGCAGATCCGGTCGGTTGTGCCACTTCACCGAGTACGTGAAGATCGCCTCGGGCGATCGTGCAATGTGCTCGGGCGACAGCGCGTAGTGATACTCAAGATCCGGGTCCGAGGACGCCATCGTCATGTTCACCGCCACAATCTTAAACCCGCCTTCCTCCGCCTCCACGCTGTTGTACGCGATGTCGAAGTGCAGGTGCGTGTTGAGGTAGTAGTGCACCTTCATGCCCTCACGGATGCCTTCTTGGATGAGGTAGCCAACCTGACCGCGGAGACGGATGTCGTCCACGTACATCTCGAATTCGAAGTCCTCGTCCACCGCGTCCTTGAAGGTCTTCATGACGTCGGGCGTGACCGGCAGCTTGCACAGCTGCGCGTACGTTTGGTCTACACCGAAGTACAGGCGGTAGTCCGTCACGACCTTGCGGCTGCCCGTGAGCAGCTCGCCCAGGTCGTGATCGTCCCATTGGCGCTCCTTGGGCTTGCAGTACGGCAGCTTGTAATACTGGTACGTTTCGGTCGGGTTGGCATAAGGGCGGATCGTGTTGGCCACGACGTCCACCTCGTCCCGCATCTTGTAGTCATCCTCGGCTGCCACGCCCGAGAGCGCGGCGGCCGCGAGCACCAGAAGCGACGACCACATCAGTCTTCAAATGCTCCCCAAACTTCCTGTAACGTCCACTCCTTGCTGATTGGTGGAAAAAGATCAATCTTTTTCGCCAATCCAGGAGAAGCAAATGTCGCAATCTTTGCGAACATGGCTGCATTAGTCAAGTCGCACGTCAAACTCAGACCTTGCACGAGAAGAAGAAGAAGAAGGCTGCATTTGCTGCAGTATCGCTCTTCACTCGACGACCTTCTACGACCAGGAATGGCGCCAGACTCTGCGGTCACTCGACCCGCCAAGAAGCACAAGAAGAGCGCTCGAGATGCCGCCAAACGCGCCTGGTGGTGGGCCGACCCAGCTGCGCGGTCCGACCCCGTGGCCTGCAGCGAGACGGAGCTGCTGAACGCCGCCGTGTTGTGCGCTGCATTGTCCGCCACACAGGCCGAGCCGTCCGAGAGCGATCCGCAGGCCAACGCACTCGCAGTCCGAGAACTGGAGATGCACGTGCGCCAGTCGCCGCTGCCGCACAGTCTGCAGCTCCCCGTGCTGGCGCTCACGCCCCACTACGTGCTGGTGCAGTCCGAGCTCGCGGTGCTTTGTGCTATACGCGCCACCAAACCTGCCGATATCTTGCAGACGGTGGTAGGCTCGGCCGTGCCGCTATCGCAGCCCTACGTGCACCGCTTCGGTGGTGCGAGGATCCACGCGCCGTTCTGGACGAAAGCACAGCGACTGGACTTGCACGAGATCCACCACCAGGCTAGACAGGTGAAGAAGATGCTCATCTTGTGTGGCCATTCAATCGGCGGCAGTATCGCGCAGTTGGCTTTCTGCGAACTGGTGTACCAGCACTTGCCGACGAAAGCGCGGCTGTCTCTTGAAAAACGCGACTACGACCACCAGAAGCAAGAGGAGATAAAGGAGGATGATGGGGCACAGACAAGTGATGGAATGGACTTTGGATTGATGGTTCGAGGTATGCCTGAGGAAGAGCGTGACGCGATAATTCGCAGCACGCCGCACATGCTGGCGATTGGGTTTGGAGCTCCATACATTGGGACCGCGGGTTTGATGTCCTTCCTGGAGCCACTGGGACTTAGCAAGCGGGTGATCACGTTCGTCAATGAGTTCGACTGCATCCCAAGTATTCTGAACGTGGCGCAGTCAGCGGCGATGGTCGCCAAGACCACCGAGCGCTTTGTCACAATCACGAAAGCGACGAAGACGCTGGTGAACTTGCTTCCGATCCAAATGCAGCAGCGATTCGTGGACTTGGCAGCTACCGCGAACACCGGCACCATCCCCAGTGCGAGCTCGGCCTACTTAACGATGAGCCTGAACATTTTGCAGAACACTTTCCAGAAGTTCCGCGACTTCAATCTCGTGAAGGAAATCGACTACCAGTATTCCCCGTGCGGGACGTACATCTTCCTGGCGAAGAGCGGGACCAACTTCAACATCTATTCGGAGTCAGGCGCTATTAGCAAAGCGCTACACAAGGAGGACGATTCGAATGCGACTTTGACCGGTAACGCTATCTTGCAGCACCTGATGAGTGCGTATGTAGATGCAGTCGCGCGCCGTTCCAACTCGATCCAGATCAACGCCTCGATGGACTTCTATGAACGTCTTGGCGTCCCTCGAAATGCAACTGAACGGCAGATACGCAGCGCCTACAAGAGACTGGCTTTGAAGTGGCACCCTGATCGCTGGGCAAACAGCTCGCCTAACCCACAGGAGCAAGCGTCCGCAGAAGAGATTTTCAAGCTGTTAGCAGAGTCGTATGAAGTCCTGTCCGACGCTGAAGCACGGGAGACGTACGATGCACACCTGAACGACTCGCCCAGTCTTAAGGACGAGTTCGTGCGCAATGGTACGGTGAACGGAATGACTCTCGACGAAGCCATCGCTACTTTCCGCGACGTGATTGATAACCTCTCCGGGGCAGTATCGAAAGTGACGTCGCGCTTTTCATCGTCCAGCTCCACCGTGATCAATCCATTGCGTACGCCGTCGTCTGTCCGTAGTGGCCTGGTTCCAAACAACCACAATAACATGTTCGCACCGGACCGAATTCGTGTGACGCGAACAGTGGGGATCGGTACGGACCAGTACGAGCAAGTCATGTACTTGGAACCGGAAGAAATCATTGCCGGCGATATGGCAGCGCCTACTCAAGCTGCAGGGAGCTCGGGGGCAAATGCCGGACTACGGACTGTTTCCGTGGTGGGTGGTGCTGTCGCCGTTGGAGCTAGCGTGGCACTGATTGTGAATGCGTGGTCGCAGTACTCCGACATGTCGAAAAAGAGGCGTCAAGCAGAAGTGGTGAGGAAAATGCCCGCCGATTGCTTGTTGCTGCTGCTTGAAGACCATCGTCAAACCCAGCACACGGATACAACGCAGCTGCTTCTTCAACAAGCCGATGAGCGGCAGAAGAAGAAGGATGCCTCGTCATTGGCCATCACAAGTGAAGCGAACGAAAGCACTGCAAAGCAACGCCTTGTGAGAGGTGCGCAGCAGACACTGGTTACTCTGAGGCAAGAAGAGGATGCGGCTGAAGATGGAATTGTCGAAGAGTTCTTTGACTGCGCTACTGAGTTCGACCACGCAGCGATAGAGGCGATGGCAGAGGAAGAGTTTTTCGATTGCGTCGATCTCATGGATGAGGTATCCCAGCACTTCAGCGACGATGCGCTAGAGGAAGAAATGCACGTGAAGCAAGCGCAAACGGAAATCGCGAGGCGGGATGCTTTTCCTCCAGGTTCGACTGTGAGCACTCCCTTTGGCTTAGCGACCGTGGCAAACTGGCGAGGCGACGAGTCTTCCGCTGTTGTCCAGTTCGCTTCCTCTCAATTTATGATCGGCTTCATTCAGAAAGCTGACATTTCGCGCGGTGCGGCGTTGGCCAAAGCGGCAACAAGTGATCTCTTGGAGGCCAAACGAGCCAAGCTGGCGGATCGCGTGGTGGCTCGCTACCATTTGGATGCTGGCGAGGCTGGTAGCACGTTCAAGAGTCTCGTTGCTGCGAGCGGGGATGGCGCTCTTGACAGCGGGATCCGTGCTGCTGGGGGCGTAGCGCTGGCAAACGGCATGGCGAGAACGTCTTCAGCACTCGGTGGTGCGGTAGCTGCACCGCTTACAATTGCATCGATTCTTGTCGACATTGGAAAAGAGTACTACGACTATCGCAAACGGTATACGGACAGGAAGTCGCTGGGTGTACTCTCGACCACCACCGAGCAGCTAATGATGCAAGACTTTCGGTTGAAAACTGGTGAAGTCATTGCCAGTCGCACGGCAGCAGCGGCGGGTGCAGGCATTGGAGCGTACAGTGTGGCCTCCGCGTTGGGGATGTGGAGTACGGCAGGGCTTGCTGCTGGCCCCGTGGGGATCGTGGCAGCCACAAGTGCAGCAGTTGTAGGCGGCATGTTAGGATTCTTTGCTGGGTCCAAAGCCTATTCTGCATCGACAGCGGGCTATTTCACAAGCCAACAGAATGCAAAGGAGCATATCGATCGACTGGAGCTTGGAGCGCGGATTTTGTTCGACGAGTTTGACCCCGAGGCTACAGGCACAATCTCCAAGGAAGACTGCATCAAGCTGATGAAGAAGTTGTACGATGCGATGGGTTCGATCTCCGAGAGCGGGTATGAGAGGACGATGGCAGTGATTCAAGACGATGCCTTTGAGGGGCCTGTGACGTGGGGAATGTTCTGGGAGTGGGTGAGTACGGAAGCAGCTCGGGCGCTGCGTGAACTGGAGCATGAAGAGTCGAAGAAGTTGTCGGAGCCTGTGCCGGGTGAGACGTGGTGGAACAGCTACATGAAGTATTTCTCGTACCTGAACTCGAAAAAGGCGACACCGATGCTGGCAGAGCCTCAAGCTGCTTTGTATCCATCTGTAGTGGCGGCATTGGGGCTGGCTACGTCGCTACCCAAGGATGCGGTGGAGGATACTGAAGCTGAAGAAGAGGGCTTGGTGCTGAAGGCTCAGATCGAGTTTCTGGTAAACAACGGGCATCTGACAGTTGGGGATGCCTACCAACTCCGCGAGCAGTTGGCATCGGATGATTCAGTACTGAAGGAGTCTGCACGGAAGACGATTCTTGCGATGCACGAGGGGCTTTTGGATGGGGGTCCGGACCAGAGTCTCGTGTGCGATGGCTTCGGCTTTGCTGGTGGTGACGCCATGGCGGATGAACCCGAAAAGGAAAGCGATGCAACAACCCGTGCTCCCGATGCAAAGGCCGTCGCCACGAATGAGGACGGAAAGAAGAAGACCCCTGCTCCAGACGAACGGCTCGATGTCATGTGCTCGCTGATGTCAACGCAGGGTCTGCAGCGGTACCTGCAGCGTCAGAATATCCTCGTTCCTGGTGGGGACGAAGCGCCTGTGCGGCATGAAGACTTGCACTGCTTAGCTCTCATGGCTGCGGCACCCTCCCCTCCGACATCAGAGCCGTCTAAGTGAGCATGCTTTGGTCAGGCTTTGTCATTGTATAAATGAGCGCACTATTACCGCAGGAATGCACATGAAGGACCAGATATGAACAACAAATGCAGTTACCATTCAGTCAATGTCGACTTCGTGTTATTGCTGAGGTTGAGTCATGCTCCGAGGTTCACAGCAACATAACACGAGCGTCATGTCAGCATGTCGTCTTCGATTTGAGTTTGGCTAGTGGTTGTCCTTGCAGTCAAATGTGCACACTGCCGAGTTCTTAGAAAATAGAGAGCTTCACTTCCATCGCCTCGTGGACGCGGAACGTGTTCTCCGGGTGCTCATCGGGGTCTGTACACAAAACCACGTCAGTAACGCATCGCCTTGGAGACCAGAGAGAGAGAGAGAAAGCCACGTACCGTTGAGGAAGTCCGTGAACTCGATCTGTTCGTCCGCGCCCGTGAGCGTGTCCAGGCCAACGTGCGAGCTGGGCAGACCGGGGAGACGCTGCAACATACAACAAGACCGTGAGCATTCTGCCACCATCAAAAGAGAAAATAGAGACCCTTTCACTTACCGTGAACTGCTCGAGCACCGCCTTCTCCGTGCGCAGACGCATCGCCGCGCCCTTGCCGTAAACCTGCTCCACCGTCGCCATCTTGAGTTCCCAGTTGGTCTGGCGGTGCTGCGCGACAAATAGTCCCCGTGGGGAAGTTATTAGTATACACCGTCTAGCACAGTAGCCACTACGGCAATAGACTGCGACGTACCGCAGTTTGCAGACGCTGCACCTCGTGCACCGGTCTCACGTCTTCGCTGGCGCTGTAGAAGCCGAAGCGCAGCGCGTCAGGGGGCGCGCGCACGAGCGGGAGGCTGACAGAGTTCTGTGGCGACAAATATACAGACAGAAAGACGTCAGGTTCCCGCGCGTTGGTCCGATGATTAACAAGACGCCATCCCAACCATGATGTCGGAGCTTGCTTGGGTGTTCTTCGCGATAGATCCAAAATGGGGGATCTACAGTCGAGTTTGAGATGTAGAAGAAACCTATAACAATCTGGCCAATCAAAGTTGAGTTCTCTAAATGGCACCGTGATTGGCTGGCTTGCACAGTACCAGGAGTCAGACCTATTCCAACCAGTTGAATACAGCACGCTATAGGTTCAAGTAATGCCGTCGGGGAGGGACGACCACGGCTTCAAGCGCTCGTCGGGCGTGGACTACAGCCTAGTGCAGGACCGGCAGATCGATGACCACCGCTTCGAGCGGCAACGCGCCATCCGCGCGGCGTCGGCAGCGGTATGGGGACGCTTGGGATTCAAGTAGCTCAAGTGGGCGAGTGTTTTGACCTGATGGCGTTGTGTGTTGCTGTGTATTGCCGCATTGCAGCCGCCAGTGGAGAAGCCAGCGCAGAATGCGGGAGCAAACGCCGGGGTACCGCAGTCCGCCACCATGGACGCCTTCATGCGCATGATGACGGGCAAGGATGAGCGCACCATCGCCGACCGCATCAGCGACCCGAACCGCCCCACGTGGGAACAGTTTAAGAAAGAGAACGCGGACAAGCTGGACCTCAGCGGCAATGGGGAGCGGGAGATGAAGGAGTACAGGAAGAAGCTGGATGCTGCCAGAGACAGGGTGCGTTATGGTTGAGGTGCTGGTGTAGTGACAGTGAGAGCGACTCACGTGAGGCTGTAGAAATTGGCAGGGGGAAGCTCCAAGAAGAGGAAGAAGAAGCACAAGAAGCGGTCACGCTCGTCGTCATCGGACGAATCGAGCAGCGACGATGACCGGCGACGCTCTAGACACAAGAGCCGCAAGAAAAAGTCAGTAAAATTGTTGTCTGTCTGGTGTCCTTCGACTTGTCTGACGTTGCGTGGTTGTCTTGTAGGAATAGCCACAAGCGGCGACGGAGGTCGTCCGACTCGGACGACGGCGACTCGGACTCGGAAGACGACCGCTCTCGACGACACAGGCGCTCCAAGAAGAGCAAGAAGTCGTCGCGCAGGAAAGACCGATCCGCGTCACCCTCGCCCGTCAAGCTGTCTTCGTTCCTGCAGCAATCAAGCGACAACTCAGACAACGAGTCATCCTAGCGGACGATCGGCGACGTCGATGTCGCACTGCCTCAAGCAAAGCGCCCGATGCCAGCATCCTCTGTTCGCACGACTTTTAGACTGTACATGTATTGAATAATACACGACACAACAACGGTCTTATATTAATAATATAAGAAGATATTATCTTCCCAAGTCCCATTTCTGCAACTGCGCATAGCTCAATCGTCTCAGGTGCCGCTGCGCAAGGCCATTAACGAGCGTCGAGGCTGCTACGTGGAGCCCCGAGTCATGGCCGACATGGAGAGCAGGAAGAGGTTCATGCAGCTGCTGCGTCAGGGTGTCCAGGACAAGGTCCATCAGCAGCAACAGCAAGTGAAGATCTCGTCGGATTCCGCGGGTAAGCAAGCCCTTCAAGCCGATGCAGATGACGCGGACGGTGAGGTGCGGCATGCCACCCTGCCGGAGGGTAGTAGCAATGACAATAAGGGCTCTAGTGGGGTGGCTGCGTGGCAGACGCTGGCGTGGCGCGATGTCTTCTCCATGGCGCCGTTCTTCCGGGAGACCGTAGGCGCCAGGCCGCTGCGCATCAAGCAGGTGCTGCAGGGAGAGCTCAACGGCTTTGGCACGGGCCTCACGGTGTGGCCCGCTGCCTGCGTGCTGCTCAAACACCTCGAGCATCGTGCGGCCGCCAACCCAGGGGCCCTGACGGATTCAGATGACCCGTTCGTGCTGGAGCTCGGAAGCGGCACGGGGGCGGTGGGCATCGCGGCGGCCATGCTGCTGAGAGCTGGGCGAGTGGTGCTCACAGACATGGACAACGTGCGCTTCATCATGCAGGAGAATGCCTCTTTGGCGCAGGAAGATGGCGTCATTGACAACCATGTTGCAGTCGACGTCGAAGGCTACGAGTGGGGGCAGTCTCCGTCTAGGAGCCTTATCCCGTCACCCGAGGACTCGTCCTCGTACCCGGACCTCATCCTCGTGTCGGACTGCATCCTGCCGCGGCTGTACCCGATCGAACCCCTCGTGGACGCCTTGACACTGCTCAGCAGACCACACACGCGGATCATCATTTCGTATGAACACCGCCACTACCAGCATTTCCAGCCCAAGCAGAGATTTTGGGAACTCATGGAGAAGAACAAGTTCTCGCTGCGGGTGCTCGACACTGCGGAATACCACCCGTGCTACGTTGCGGCAGACATCGAGGTGTGGGAAATCACTCCAGCTGCTCGAGAACCATAGCTATTCGGTAAAGAATAGCTATGGTACTTTCATTCCTTATATATTTTCCAACATTTCACCATTTCACTTAGGCGCTTTCTTTTCGGCTGCTGCTCGATGAAGCCGGAGGAACTGCCGATGCCAGTGCCAGGCAGTGCAGGTCTTCGTGACGACCCATGGACTCTTCAGGCACGATGTATTGCGTCTCGAGGAACCGCTTTAGGCCATCAACAGACATAAGCGAGCACATGACATCCAGCCGCGGATCGACTTGGGGTGGCTTGGACCTTTTTTTCTTCGGCTCCCCAGAGGACGGAGCGAGTGGTGGCAACTTTGCCAACGTGGTCGACTGCGTAGCTACCATCTGCGAGTTCTTAACGTCGTCTTGCTCAATTTTGCCGTCTTTCTTGGCAACAGGAAATAGCTCTTCAAAGGTATCCACGCTCTCAGACTCAGGCTCTCCTAACTCCGACTGAAGAGCTGCGATGATTTCGCGGGCTGAGACCTGCTCGATGGGATCCTTCGAGTCGAGTTGCTCATACAATGAAAACGCCTGTCCAGCAGTCAGATGTTTGCTGTGTACAAGACTCTCCACCGTCGCCTTCACTTCATCAAGACTGTCGTCATCCCCTGGAAGAACTGGGGCAAACGCAGCTCGCGCGTGAATTTCTTCTTCGACTTCTTTGCTGATGTCGGCACCTTCCTTTTCGTGCGTGTGGTGCTTCTGCTTCGCTTCCCGGATTTTCCGAAGCACCTTGTCACGCTTCCTTTCACCTTCGCCATTATGAGCTGGTTTCGATTCCTGACATTCCAGACTCTTGAGAGACCTCGCGGCCTCCGTGCTCACCCAGATCCAAAACATACGCCACGTCACCGGACCTTCAAAGTTGGGATCTTTGATCGCTTCAACGCTCGCTTCATACGCGAAGTCGGAAGTGTCTCCCGATATCTCGTACAGCTTCTGCATGATCGAAAGGCACGCTTCCTTGGAAATCTCACCAGCCCCTGCAGGATCATGCTCCTCGAACAAAACGCGCGCTCCAAGCTCCAGTCGATCAATGTGCTCCTTCGCGTGCTTCTGGCTCTTGAAGTATGAAGCCGTCGACAGCGAGTAAACCTTGGCGCCGCCAAAGTAACCTGCAACGCCACCAACAACGGCGGCACTTGTCGCTGCCACGATTCCAATCGGCCCAGTGGCCACACCCGCTGCAGCCCACAGCGTCATTGCCGATGCAACTCCATACGCACCCAGTCCTGCACCAGCTGCAGCCGTTGTGCGGCTTACAACAACCTCGCCAGTTTTCAAGCGGAACTCACGCCGCAGGAGCCGCTCACTCGTCGATGAAAGCACACCCAAGTCCTTGCGCTCACTGTGCTTCTTGCGGTAGTCGTAGAACTCTTTCCCAATGTCGACAAGGATGGACGCGACGGCGAGAGGTGCTGCCACCATGCCGCCGAGGGCAGCGCCCGATCTTGCTACACCGTTGGCCAGCGCCAACCCGCCGGCTGCACGGAGTCCGCTATCGACAGCGCCGCCAGCACCAGCAAGAGCTACACTGGTAATTTGGTCCCCAGCTTTTCTTTCCTCCAAGTCATACTTTGTAATCACACGTTCTGCCAATTCTTCTCGTCTCTCGTCAACAAGAGCAATCGTTAGCTCGCGAGCAGTAGACGCGCCACGAGAAATATCCTTCTTGTCAACGTAGCGAAGCGATTCATCCTCGAACCGAATGGCCGCAACTGCAGTGCTCTCTCTCCAATCCTCGACGACTCCAAGTCCAAACGGTGTGTTCACCTTCGACCTTTTTGGGAACATCACACGAACTTTCGGCATGCCATGCGGATGGCGAAGTTTCTCGTGTCTTTTGGCAAAATGCTGGTCAACATCTTGGACAAGCGCCACACAGTCGAAAAACTCTTCTTCAGCCAGTGCCTCAATGGCGGCATCTTCATCCTCAGCCGCACAGTCGAAAAACTCTTCGATGAGCTTATCATCTTGACTTTGCTCATCCTTCGTCAGCTCGACTATAGCCTGTTGGGCCTCTCTCGCAAGGTACATTCCGCTGTTGTCGCAATTATCATCCTCACTTTTGGCTGAAGTGCTAGCAATTGCGTACGCCTTGATTTGTCGAGCTTTGGATTGCTGAAGCAGTTGAATGCTCGGAGTACGACTTTGCCGACGTTCGACGGACTTCCGGTCTTCCAGAAGCAGCACCAAGCAATCTCCCGACATATCACGCACAGCAGCAGCTTGTCGTTTCTTCCGTGAGGCTTCAGAAAACTGCGACCACGCACTCACAATGATTGCCACACTGGCAGCCACAGCCACAGCACCTCCAACAACTGAAACGGTCTTCAAAGTTGTGCTGGACGACTTCGAGCTGATGCTGTCGCTGGTGCTGCGCGTGTCCATCGATTGCGTAGAGAACTCGGCGTTGTTGTTCGTTACAAGTTCTCCAGTCTTGCCCAGCGTAGCAGAGGCCTCAGACGTGGATGTAGAAGCACCAGTAACTGAAGTAGAAACTGCGTTCGACGACGTTGCAACTCCAGTTGATCCAAGTGAGGCACTAGACACCTGATGAGAGGCGCTTGTGGAGTCAGGAACGCTAGCCACGCCAGTAGAAGCACTATTAGACGGCACTGGAAGTTTGGTCGATGGAATATGCGCTCCACTGGAGCTCGTCGAATGCCCACAAGGCGTTGTGGTCGTAGCTGGTGTTTTGCCTGCGTTGTGCTGCAGTGGGTGCCCAACTGTAGTCGAGCTTGACGAGCCTAAGCGGTCTGTCACGCGGTGTAAGTTACACTGTAACGAGTCGACCGCATCCTTGAAGGTGGAGATTGCCTCATCCAGCGAAATGCCGTCCACCGTGCCGTAATGCATGAACTCTTCACGGCGACTTGGCGGTCTGTTCAAGTACGTATCGTAAGCGAGACGGCTGTCTTTATTCGAAAGTACTTCGTACGACTCCGCCAGCAGCTTGAAAATATCCTCCGCCATGTCCTTTTGCTGGTCCGTGAGCGATCCATGCGCCATTCGATCGGGATGCCATCTTAATGCGAGAGACCGATAGGATCTGCGAATCTCGCGGTCCCTTGCGTTCCGAGCGACACCCAGGCGTTCATAGTGATTCATGGTCGCATTGATCTGGATGGACCTAGCGCGTCGAGCGATCGAATCCACATAAGCACTCATCATGTGCTGCAAGATTGAGTTCCCGGTGAGACCAGTAGTAGCTTCTTCCCCGTCCTCACCCAAAATCTTGCGAATCTCCATGGGGTCCGAAAAGATGTTGAATTCTGCGTTCTCCTTTGCCATGAACACATAGGTCCCGCACGGAGCGTATCGATAATCCACAGACTTGACGACGTTGAATTCCCGCAGCTTGTCAAATGACTTCTGAAGCATGGTGATACTCATGGATAAGTACGCCGACGTGGCACTCGGGACTGCAGCCGAACCAGCTCCTTTTGCCATATCCGCAATCCGCTGCTGCATTGGTGTGGGCAGGAGGTTGAGTAACGCTTTCATTGCCTTGGCGATTGTCACCAGTCGCTCAGTCGTTTTGGCAAGCATCGCGGCCGAGTGTGCGACGTTCAAAACGCCAGGGATGCAGTCGAACTCATTGACAAAGGTCACCACTCGGTCATTCAACCCTAGGGGCTGTAAGAAAACGGTCAATGCGTCATTTCCAGCGTACGGTGCTCCAAAGCCAACAGCCATGGCCACCGGAAGGTTCTGAAGTGCAGCTTGGCGGTCGTTATTCCCCACTTTCTTCATCCACTCCGCAGGCTCGTTCTTCTGCTTCTTGTGTTTGCGGAAGTGTTTTTCCTTGTGGTCGTCCTCTTTTCCGTCCGCTTTCGGCTGATCCGCATCGATCTTTTCAAGAACCTCCCGAACTTGCTGCGGTAAGCCACCGTACACGAGCTCGCAGAACGCCAGCTTGGCGATACTGCCGCCGATCGAGTGTCCGCATAGCAGCAGCACTTTCCCCTCTTGCTGGGCTTGTCCGCGCAGCTTCGCGAGATCCAGTCGCTGCGCGCGCTTCCAGAACGGCGCATGGATCCTCGCACCGCCGAAACGGTGCACGTATGGCTGCGACAGCGGAACGGCTGAACCCACCACGGCCTGCACGATGTCGCTGGGGCTTGTGGCCCGCATGGCGCACAGCATGGCGCCTTCCGACTCCACAAGCACGTAGTCGGCCCTGAACTCGAGCACGGGCAGCTGCAACGTGTGCGGCAGCGGCGACTTGCGCACGTGCATCTCGAGCTCGCGAGCAGCGCGCGCGTTTGCCAGCGCATCAGAGGCGGAAGGGGCCGCCTTGGTGGCAGACAGCGCCGCGCACAGCACGGCGGCACTCAGCAGCTCCGTCTCACAGCAGGTCACGGCGCGCGTGGAGCGTTGGCGGTCGCTGGCGCTGCGCCACCACCAAGCAGGGTTCTGCTGTGCCGGAGTCTGCTCCTCGCTCTGCTGCGGGGCCATGTCGTTCGCGCTGCGGCCAATTTGCCGCTTCCGGCTCAGCTGGCACAAACACAACTGCGTAGCGAAGCACACGCACCGAAGGTCGGCGACTGCAGAAAATGAAGCCATGTTTGGTGGATTCTCAAACATCGAAATCAGTTTTTTTAATATGAGCTTTGAAATAGAAGATCCATTTTTCTAATTTGAAATAATACAAGAGAGTGGGTATTTGGCCGGGAGAGAGGGTGATTTCTACAGAGAAAGATTGACAATCTCAAGAAACAGCGAGTAAACTACAGAACGTGCGCGATTTCTACAGAGGGAGTTGTCTTTCTACCGAGAACCGCGCGCTATTTACAGAGCGGCTCGACAATCTACAGAGAGGCCCCGCAGGATCACGCGGACTATAATTAGATACCGTGCAGAGCACGGGGACGCGTAGTTCGAAGGGTTGCAAGGTTTTGGGAGCGTGTGGCCGCTACGCGCAGACGTGGTGTCGGCAGCGGCGAAATCGGCGGAGTCGTGTGTGTGCCGGCACTAGAGAACGGTAGTGTCGTCTACTGTCGTGTGCGAGCAGGATATTGAAGCGGAGCATGGTTCAACGGCGTGTCTAACGCACTCTGCTCGCTCTAACAGCGAGAAGGGGGCTGCGTCTTTCTCGCGGTGCTTTTAGGGACGAGGTGATCATAGTGGACGAGGATGCATTAACTACCAGTAGAGAAAGGTAAAATCGTGTGAGAGCAGGATATAGAAGAAGAGCATGGTTCAACGACGTGCCTGATGAAGTGTGCTCGCTCTAAAAGCGAGAAGGGGCCGCGTCTTTCTCGCGGTGCTTTTAGGGACGAGGTGATCATAGTGGACGAGGATGCATTAACTACCAGTAGAGAAAGGTAAAATCGTGTGAGAGCAGGTATAGAAGAAGAGCATGGTTCAACGACGTGACTGATGAAGTGTGCTCGCTCTGAAAGCGGAAATGTCAGTGCGGCCCCGAGATTGTAATGGATAGCGCTGTGGATCGAGCTTTTCGAGGCGGTTTGCCTTGTCGAAGCAAACGTTCGTGAAGGCGGTGAATGGCTAGCATCTACGCAGGCAAGTTGTGGGGTGTTTGAGGTTAACAGAATGCGTTGGAATGGCTAATGATTGAGTGATCTTCGTGCAGGGCGATATTCCAGTGTGTACGTGTGAGATCGCAGAAGGTGCTGAGCGGGTTGCGAGGAGGGATGTATGAATCGCTCGGTACGTGACGTGTATGTTTGGCGGCTTGTTGCATTTGAATTTAACCGCTTTCGTTGTGGTGCTTCATGACAGATGCGATTCGAGTGCGCCGTCGAGCGCTGTCGATGTGGAGAGCGCTGTTCCAATCGGCAGCTCCAGCTTGGATCGACGCTTGAGACTGCGGTGGTCGACAGTGACTGTAAAGGTGTTGGCGTCATCACGCTTGAAGACGTCGAGGTAGGGCGTTTCATCGGCGAATACGTCGGTGAGTTGCTTAGTCGTCATGAAGCGCAGATGCGTTGTCAGTATGGATGAACTGCTTGTGTGTTTTATTCGAGGCATGGCGCTAACAATGTACTGTGAAGCGTTACCGAAATGCAACGCATTTTTACATGCTACAACTTAATGCTCACGAAGTCATCGATGCGACGCGAATTGGAGGACGCATGCGCTTCGTAAATCACTCGTGCGAGCCCAACGGCCGAGTGGAGAAGTGGAGTATTCGTGGACAAAAGCGTTGTGGATTGTTCGCCATGCGGTGAGTGAAGGCTGGTGATGAAGTTACCTTTGACTACAGATGTCAAAGCATTGATGCCGAGGTGAGTAAAACGTTTAGAATTGCGAGATGGCTTGGCCTGATAAATGCTACGTATGCTTGTGGTGGCAGGGCTTTGAGTGCTTGTGTGGGCCGAGCAGTTGCTGAGGTTGGATTGGTTTACTGAGTCACAAGCGACATCATGAAAGCTCACCACGTTTGCAGCCACAGAAGAAGAAAGGATTTGTGCAGTTCACCATAGATTCTTTCTTGCAGACTTGAGAAACAATGCACTGCACGTATAGTTTATATGCTCGTAGGGATTTGACAGACAACGACGTCTACAAACCCGATACGGTTGGTGTTTGTTGCAGCAAAGGGGTTCTTCATGCTGGAGATGCAGGCGATTGAGCGGAGCTGGAGTGTAGACTTATGCGTTGATGTGCTTGGTGTTGGTTACAGCCATGGTCGTTAGCATCGACGAGTGAAGGTATGTGGATTGGTGATGAAATGGCAGACGTGGATCGTGTTATGGTTGGTGCGCTGGAGACGAAAGGGAACTAAATGAATGGATGGGTGATGCGCGTATTGACAAGAGTAGCTGTGCCGAGCCGTGAAGACTTCATGGAGTGTCGTTAATCGTGGTCATTCCGTGGAGCTTGGCGTCAACTTGGGGGCAGTTGCGATAGAGATGTAGCTTCATTGGAGAAATTGAGACGACCGCACCTGGACGCGGAAGATCTGGATTGGTTGGATCCACGTTGAGAAGCGACACCGTAATCAGGAATTGGTTCGTCTCGAACGGGTCCTCTCGCTGCGCCTGCATGAACTCCTGCGACCCACGTGACATAATTTGTTTAGTACCATGTCATGACCCAAAGTACATACCGTTCGTACCTGCTGCTGCTGCTGCAGTGGTTCGGGCGCTTGGTGCTCGCCAAAGCCGAGTCGTAAGAAGTGTAAATCGTGGACGATATCTGGCGTGACCCAGAGCAGCCGAGCTTTGATTCGGATGGAATCGCGCACCTCGGGGTCGCTGACGTCGTTATGCGTGATGAACTCGCGCAGGTCTGCTTCACATCAGTACATGATTCGTTAGTACTCCTGTAGCTCGCTCTCTAGTGACTCATGGTGTTGACTACTTCCCGTCGATCGTGTCGATGACCTTGTGTTTATGGTGCTGCATTAACTACTTCAGCTTCTTCAGTGGCGACTGGTAGACTCGCTGCCAGAGGTTGGACAGTGGTGGAAGCGTCACCCGCCACTTGCTTGCCGATCGCGTCTTTCTCGCGCCGCTTTGGTGGCATGGCTGTGAGCAAGTGGAGCTATGCAGAGGTAGCGGAAGCGTGCGGAATGTGCAATGCGACTCGTCCAGACCGCGATGCGTTCAACGCTGGGTGTCACAGGGGACGAGGCAGTCGTAGCGGACGACCATATCCTACTAGAAAGAGGAAAAGTTGTGTGCGACCAGTACGTTGAAGTGGATAAGATGCAGCGAAGTCCGTTCGTTCCCAACGCACGCATGGTGTCGTGTCGCTTTGCCACGACTTTTCGACACCAAGAGCGTGGTGGTCAGCTTTGCTGACTGCAGCCTCAGTTATCCACGACGCGATTTGGTTGCTACTGGTTGGGTCCATGGTTCTTAGCGCGGACGAGCAGCGTGAGCGCCGGCGAATGGCTGTGATTCGACATCGAGCGCGTGAGTCTGATGACGCACGATTGGAACGACAGCAACGTGATCGAGAGCGACATCGGCGTGCGTATTGGGCTCTGAGTGCTGAAGAGCGACATCAGCGTGCGCATTCGACTGCGAGTGCTGACGAAGCAAACCAACAATCAGTCCATGAATTGAGCCGTGCTTGGCTAGACAGCGAGATTCCAAGACTCAACCCAGTGTCCGACCGTACGAAAGACAGTGTGCTACACGAACTAAGACTGGCCCTCGGGCCATCCGGACTCGACGAAACGATTTGCGCTGTGTGTGATTGCTGCAAACTCCGCAACTCAATCCACATGATTGCGATTGTGGACTCAGACCGCATTCAGCAGATGCACGCTCTGCTGTCAAGTGCCGGCGAGAATTTGTCGGCAGCATTGCTTGCTGAGTACGACTGCTCCAAGATTTTTGAGGAGCCCAGCGGTATTATTCTCTCCAATCGCGGCGTTCACCCAGACGGTTACGTACAGGTGTGTGAGGAGTGTTACGAAAGTCTGGAAAAACAAACGCTTCCGAAATTCGCCATAAAAAATGGTTTCTACGTCGGCTCGTTACCTGGTCGGTTTGCCGATGTTACCCTTCCTGAGCGTCTAATGACGCAAGTTGTGTCGATTGTTTTTGTCGCGGTCACGAGAGTCATGCGTGGCGGGGTGCATCGCTCCATTCGATCTCATTGCCTCGCGTTTGATTCAACCCCTGGCCCTGCGGCGACACTGCTGCCAACATCAGTCCGTGACGTTGTTTCCTACCGTGTGGTCTTGACGGGTCCATTCACGACGGAGCAGCAAGCTCGAGTACGGCAAATGCATCTCGTTCGGCGCCAAGTTGTCGAAGGCTTGCTCATCTTCTATCGCGAGCACAATCCAATCTATGAGAGCATTGTCATTGACTGCTCTGAGCTCGCGGCCGAAAAAGTACCGGAGCACTTGATTTGTGAGGATATGGACGCTAATGTCGAAGTTGATGATGTGGACGCGGAGAGTGACCGTGTAGGCGGCGTCTCCGAGCTCGACCATGCTGACGTAGAAACCGACGTCGTTGAGCGCAGTGTGGTCTTCATTTCCGAGGATCGTGAGGTGAACACGCAAGACGCTCCATCTGCACATGTACGTGTTGCGGAACTACCGACCCAGCGCACATCACAACCTCAGTTTCTGGTTCGCCATGCCAGTAGGTTTGCAGTGAACGACAATTCGGTGTTTGCACGCATGTTTCCTCACCTGTTCCCGTACGGCAGGGGCCACCCAAGCGAGCAGCGGTACATTCCAGTGTCAGTAGATGCCTGCATCCGCCATTACAGCATGTTGAGCATGCGAAGGTTTGCTGAAAACGAGCTTTTCATGCTGGTGTGCTTCGACTTTCTCTCCGTGCAAAAAATGTATCTACAAGTCGCGCTGAAATGCAAGCGCAATCCTTCCTTGTTTGAGCCATACAGTGCTGTCACGGAAGACTTGTTGATAGAAGCCCTCCAGCAGAAACAACTGCGTCGCCAAGGACGAAGGACATCAAGTCACGACAACACCTCTAGCGCGAGCAACTTTCTCAAGACTGTCGAGCTCAGTGGTGGTGTGATATGGGGCAGCGACGCCGAGCGAGCGCAGTGTCGGCGCCGGGCGTTTGCCTACCAGACTCGATACGGCCAACCAGCTCTGTTTGTTACCCTGACACCGAACGTTGGCGAATCGTTCGTGATGGCCCATTATGCGGGCATCACGTTCATCGACACGCTCTTCGACGCCAATTTGGCTGACTTGCCCAGACGGTCGGCACTCCACAGTGCAGGCCTGCGCAACGACGTGGTGTCCGCTCGCCTCTTCATGCGCAACATGGAGGCCTCTATAGAGCACGTGCTTGGTTCGTCTTCCAAGCACATGAAGAGGGAGCCCTTCGACGGCCTTTTCGGCGACGTCAAGGCGTACTTCGGCATGGTTGAGACGCAAGGCGGTGGCACGCTGCACGCCCACTTTCTCGTCTGGCTTGTCAACGCGCCGCCCAACACTGACGCATTCCGTTGTGCCGTGACCAAGTATGGCGACCAGTACTACCGCGACATTGCTGCCTACGCTGACAGCATTATTAGCACCTCGCTGCCGCTAAACGTGGCGGCGTCGAGCTGTGTATTCTGTGGGCACTCGCTTGCTGATGTGCGAGAACTGCCATTCCCGCCTGAGGCGTACGAGAGCCCCCAGATGGACAGACGTAGCACTCCGGGAGAACCGCTGCTTGCACAATGCTCTCGATGCGCCACAAAGATGAGCTCTCAGCATCTATTGCGACGTGTTCTTCTGCAACACCGACCATCGATGTGGCCGCCGCCAATGCGACCATACTCGTCGGAAGAGCTTGACGCTGCTGTTCAAATGGAAGTTCAATGTCGTGGAAGCATTCGCGCTGCAAAGACCGCTGTCTTTCGTCGAGATATGTTGTTGTCGACAATGAGCGATGTCGACGATTCCAATGGCGATCACTTGCGAGCACTGAATGATACTCCAAACCGACACGAGCAGCGCCACGATGATCCATTTCGCAACGATAAAGTAGCTCGCGCTGTAGCAATGTTGCCTCCGTCAGTTGACGACGAGCGATGGATGCCGAACGTTGTCGCGTTTGCGGTGTCCATACTCGTTTTCCTACTGAATCTTCAATGGTGGTCCCATGTTGGCAGTTGCTTCAAATCAAGTCGCGCATCGTCGCCAGGACAATGTCGTTATGGATTCCCACGAGACCGTGCAGCCCGGACGTCTTGTACTAGCAGTGGTGTGGAGCTTTGTCGACGAACGCCATTTGAGTACGTGAATGGATTCAATAGCACGATGATGCTTGCTTTCAAGTCTAATCACGACGTGCAAGTATTGATCGGCGGACTCGAAGCACTGCTCCGCATCTACTACGCGACCAAGTATGTCACCAAGGCACAGAGCCTCATCGACTCGATAACTGCCGTTGCCTTGGCGGCGTTTAAGCGCCGGCGTCTGCGAGAGCACCATGACGAGAGCAGGCAAGTCGATCGCTCCACTGTCGGGCGCGGACGCGTTGCCTCTCTAGTCTTCGCGATAACCAATCGTCGCGAAATCGCTGGTCCGCTTGCTGTGCTCTATTTGCTGCGTGGGACATGCGCCTACACGAGTGCTTCATGCGCTTTGCTCCCTCTTAAGGACGTTTTGCATGAGCTGATCGAAGAAGACGCGCACTCGTGTGATCTGGTTGAGCTACGAGAGTGTAGCTGTAGCGTTACTTTCCGAGCAGCCTCTTTCCTGGACGACTATCTTTTTCGACCGTCAGTGCTTGGCTCGCTTTGTCTGTACGAGTTTGCGATGAAGTGCTTTCGGCGAAAACAAACCCAGTCAACAGCAGCATCCGATCTATTCCTGCCTGACCACCCACTTCATGGCTCATTTTGCGTTGGATACCATCAAGCAGAAGTCATTCCAGTCGTCACCGGTGTGCGTATGCCATACTTGGATTCCGAAACACCTCGGGATCTCGTCGCCAAGCGCAGCCAATGCGCTCTCGTACTATTCAAACCCTTTCGAAGCGTCCTGGATCTAGTCAGTGATTCAACCAGCGAGACAGCATGGATCGATGCAACCAGCGAGGCAGCATGGATCGATGTACTTCCTATGGGAACCTAGGCGAACGAGGTTTGTCCGCGAGATCATGGATAATATGGACGACTACTATCGCGCAAGAAGACAAGCAAAAGAAGATGACGAATACGATAACACCGAGCTGGACGATGAAGCTGGCAGTGACGAAATCATCGGTACCCGCAGTGACGTTGAAGCAGCAGTTGACGACATTGCATATGACGACGTGACTTCAGCAGACGCTAGAGTCAACGACTCGTTTCATCTACTTGATGAGAATGCTGTCGGCAGTGTAAGCGAGTCGAGACTGCCAGTCTTCCCGAGCTCAAAGTCTGACTCAATCACATCAAGTATCATGTACCAAGAGCTCTTGGTTGCGGGCGCACACAGTACAGTCGACACATCGATTCGTTTAAGCCATCAAGAGCATGTTCTGGATATCCCCGTCAATGAACTACAGCAATGGGTAAAGGATTCGGCAACCGACGAAGCTGAGCCGTCACCGCCCGAGCGAACTGCAAATGAACGACCAGCGGACGTGGTTGAGCTAATTCAACGCGCATTAGAGTTGGACCGCGAGTGGTTGCCGCCGAACGAGCAGCATGACCGTTCGCCCTTATACCCGTACTCGACCATCGGCGGCGTCTCCAGAGTATTCACGCTCAATCGGCGTCAGCATGTCGCCTTCTCCCTCGTCGCAACCGCGCTACTTGAGCGCTTCAAGCAGCAAGAACTCGCCAATACCCACGAATCAGCTCGGTACCGAACCAACGACTTCGAGTCGCGGCTACGAGGCGATCAGCTGCTCATGTTCCCCGGAGGCGCTGGCGGCACTGGCAAAAGCCGCGTCGTCGACGCCATCGATGCGTTTTGCTGGAGCTGGCACCGCAGCAATTGCATTGTAAAAACCGCACTTACTGGAAAAGCAGCCACGCTCACCGGTGGCCGGACGCTCGCGAGTTTCATGGTCCGACTACAGCATGCCATTAAGATAAAGCAAACCCCACCACTGG
The DNA here is from genome assembly GCA_033557995.1 of Phytophthora crassamura. NCBI lineage: Eukaryota > Oomycota > Peronosporomycetes > Peronosporales > Peronosporaceae > Phytophthora > Phytophthora crassamura. The sequence continues at coordinate 6,765,525 of JAUCED010000004.1, forward strand.
ATGTCCTTGTCATCGACGAGGTCTCCATGATGAGCAAGGCCGAATGGCTGAAACTCGACAAGCTGCTGCGCCGCTACATGCAGATCGAGAACGTCCCATTCAGTGGCATTCACGTCGTGCTGGTTGGTGATTTTCTTCAAATGCCGCCAGTGAGATCTGACCCCATTTACGTAGACCCCGCCAACAAGACGAAGCCGAGCACAGCCGACGTCGAAGGCTTCAAGTTATGGCGAAAAATCACGACGGTAGGATTCTCGAAGAGTCCGTGCGATTCCGCAACGACCCCGAATGGGGAGAAGGCTGCCGAAACGCTCGATTGGGGCTGTAGACTCCTGAATTCATGGGCATGATTAACGCGCGCGTTATCCAGGGCAGCGAACACGACACTCAGTCGCTGCAAAACGAACCTGAAGCCTCGGCCGTATTCGTCACGCCTGAGAATGCAACTCGATTGGCCATAAACAACGCATTCGTCACGAAGACCGCGCCGATGCTGCCCAATAACGTCTATCCCATTCGCGTGGTGGCCAATTTCAAAGGCGCGCTCAACGACTTGAGCCAGAGCGACCTTCGATACGTACTCAGCCTGCCCGACAACCGCGTTGGCAGGATGGCACCGTACCTTGACCTCATCGACAGCATGCCGATCCAAGTTACCCAGAACGTCGCCACAGCCAAGGGCATCGCGAATGGCACTCGAGTACGTTCACTTCCACGCTGGGACCCAGTTTCAACTCATTCGCGATGAAGCGACAGCCACAATCGTTCAGCTACCGAGTCAGGCACCTGGCTACGCCATGATCCGAGTCCCGAGACCACAAGCGACAGCAATCCAGCCTGACGTTGACCCCGAATTGTTTCCTTTTTTGCAACTGATGCCTACTCCAAGATGACCATCAAACTCGCAGCAGCGCCAAACGGCCTACCTCGCTCCATTACGGTACGACCGCAGCAGTTCCCGTTCGTCTGCGCAGTCGGGTCGACGGTATACAAAGTGCAAGGGGAAACACTCGACTCCATGGTCGTGACGGACTGGAAATCGGAAATCGGAGTACGTTTGCTGGGGCTTATTGATTTCAGACAGCAATCAATAAGCCCCAGCAAACGTACTTGCTCGTTTCACGGGTTACCACGCGGCATGGATTCATCGCAATGGCACCACTTACAAAACAAATTGCGGCATGGTCCAAGCCGCCCACACACGCACTACAAGAAGAACAACGACTCCAGAATCTAAGTGATCTCACGCTATATCGGGTTTCCACCTGCCAGTGACCACCGCCAACGTGACAAATTATTCGATGGAAGTAGTCGCCAATCCCGACACAGAAAACCTATGAATCATCTAGCTAGCCAGCACCTAGCATGAACACAAATATAAGCAACCACCACCATGCATTCATTGTCAGTGAACGCATACAAAACCCCACCTGATGCTCGCACACCTCGCAGCAGACGACCCACGCCCGAAATGGGCACACGAAGCCGACCTATCCCGTCCTTGACTGTGCTGTCGGAATCTCCCTTCACTCGCCAGTTCAGCAGCGCGCAGTGTTGAGCTTGTTGAACTCTTCTTTCTCCTCGCCCTCGAAACCAACGCCGCTGAGCGTCGCGCTTCTCAGACTGAGCTTGATGATGCGCTGCTGCGCCAGCTCGAGCATGCTTCACTCGTCAATATCATGCACAGCCTGGTACACATCGTAGAGCGCCTTGTTCACGAGGCCTCGGTGACCGGCTCAATCACCAGCTGCTACAGCTTGTCGTACGCGGCGCACAGCTCCTCCGAGTTGCGCACACTCATGAGGTGGCCCACGATGTCCCACCAGCGCGTCGCCCTGTATCTCCAGCGGATCCACCACGTCCGTGAACTGCACGCTTTGCCGGCATCGCGTAACTGACACCGCGCTCGAACGGCGGCAACTGGCGCTCGTGCGCGCACACAAACACATCAAGCCGGGCCATCCCGTCCGCTCGCCACCGCCGCCCACTCACCCGCCCCGCCCCCGCGATGATCCCTCCGACTGGTGCGCTTCCGTGAAAGACTGGTGCTTTGGCGAATATGGCTCCCGAAACAGAAACGGCGCTCCTCCAGGTCACTCGAATGTGTCAACCACCCAAAACCCAGAGACATTTAACCACTACCCCAAACGATAGTTCTTCGAACCACGAATTTGCAACCTAACTATGCAGTTTGTGTCAGGCTTCGGTCACAAACACGAAGTGCTGGGCGCTCGGGTAGAATGCGGCCGGCAAGTGGGGCTTCCGACTTCGTGGTGATGAGGCTTGTTGGAGAGTCCGCACCTATCGAAGCAGGAGGCAATATACTCCGACCAGTCATCCAGCTACCTGTAGAAAGCGAAGTCTAGATTTTGAACGTCTAAACTATTCCTTCACAGGAAGTGCGTGGAATTTTGTTGTGTAATGCTAAATCCACATCTGAGAAGCGTGAGAAGTGTGTAGATCGCAGATTTAGTGATACGCGCTTCCCCAACCAGCCCGTGTTGATCAGGTACGCGATCATCTCGTGATCCTGCAGCTACTTCTTCGGCAGGTCTGCGTACTTTGGTGGTATTGCGCCTGGCTTGCCGACAGCTTGGAACCGTGAGGCACGACGCCGTCACTCGTCGCACGACAGGAAGATTACGGCGGTTCAGGTGGTTGCCGCGCGAGTTGGGCTGGTGGCTGGTGGTGCAGGATGCGGTAGACCGAGTATGACACGCGCGTGTTCTCCGTCTTGCTCTAGTTGAAGTAGTCGGGCTCGTTGATGGCGTCGACCCACACGTTCTCCAGCAACGCGTTTGGCCGGATGGCTTTGTAGATGTCCGGCTCGTTCTCCTTGCCCAGGTTGATGGCCTTCGTGCAGCAGATGCCCTCGAAGCTGCACACGCCCTCGCCTTTCTAGCCTCGCTGATCAGCTAGCGCTTAGAGTCGGCAGACAGCGTCGCCTTGCCACATCGACAAGTCGGGCGACACGGCCGTCTTCTTCAGCCTGTCGGCTCTTCAGCCTGTCGGCTGAAGAAGACAGCCGTGTCGCCCGACTTGCCGATGTTGGCCGACGCGTGCATGGTCATGACGCCGTTCAGCGGAAGCTCGTAGATCGTCATGTTGAAGATGCCGTTCTTCATCTCGGCGCCGTAGAAAGAGCCGCCGATGATGGTCATGTGCTTCTCGATGTTGTAGATCACGGACGCGTCCGAGTACAGTCCGTGCACCTCCCAGTCCTCGTCCACGATATTGCACGCGTTGATACCCGTGAAATCGGCATGGAATTTCTCGGCCATGCTCCAGAACTCGGGCCGGATGAAGTGGTGCTGCCACGCCATCTCCGTCACGATGCGCACGTTCGGGCGGGACTTCTCGTTCACGCCGCAGTGGCCGTCGAAAACGTAGATGCGGTCAACAGACCTGAACTGCTTGGCGGCCTTGGCGTACAGCGCGTCGAAGACCTCGGGCGTCGTGGTCTGGTTGGTCGTGCCCCCAATACACGTTGTCCTGGGACGGCGCCTGCTTGACGATGAACTCGTCCATGGGCGAGCGGCCCATGTCTGCGTCGAGGTTGTCGTTGACCATGAACGCGCCCTCGTGGACATTCTTCCGTTGTCCTCGAGCTGCTCGAGCGTCTGGTCTGGTCACGGAACACCTTGCAGCCGTCCGCGTTGCCCACTTTTCCGCCGAGGTGTGTGTCTCCAGTCCTTCATCTTTTCATAAGTAGAAGCGGCATGTATTCGACATCGTCCAGCGTAGGGCTTCACGTCGATACAGAAGGGGAAACGGGGGAGCAGCTCGGCTTCATCGCGCCATCAAGCTTTGAGGAATGTACAGTTTGCGGGATAGCCAACCAAATAATCTCTCTGGATTTTAATCCAGAGTCCATCCCACGATTGTAACGAGGGTCAGAATACGTTCATAATGTATACCCTGCTGAATTCGGTAGCATCGTCTTCTGAAAACTACCAGAAGAACTCTCCATATAACATAGCGAACAAAAATAATTTCTGTACCTAAATGCTGACCCCAGAAAACAATAGCATTAGAAACCTGTAGAAAAGAGTAGCCGCGAATATCCTATATTGTCTGTGAGAAATAATCCATTCCCGCAACATTATTGATTTTATCTGTACTCGCGCAACATTTCAGATTTTATCATCCTTCAAACAACATGCACCTCTGGGTGGACCTGCACGAGGCGGTCAACGCCATTGATTAACGGAAGGGAACCGTTGGAGGCCATGATTTCAATCATGTAAACATACATGATATGAAAACATGATTCGTCCATGATTGTATTTTTCTTTTTTTCTTACCGCCACCAATTCACATATTCCGATCAGGGATAGAAACTTGCCACTTTCGTTTCGGCTTCCTTCCAGGTAAGATGGCCAAGGATGCAGCGGAAGGCGAGTGCTGTTGCAGAAGCAAGCAAAGACCCCGAAAGCGGTGCTCGAGGAGGTAAAGCAGCAGCACGTCCCCGGCCGCGCCGAGGCCCGGGCCTCTCCGGTACCCAGCGTCACCCGGACGCTCAAAAAATTACTGAGGACGAGGAAGGGGAGGAGGATGAGGGGGAAACTCGCGGAGACAGCAAACAAGGCACTTATCAAGGTGACAGCGCATTTGCAGACGCAACTGGTGACGCGTCGAGTGACTGGGAGGAGAGCCAGTGTGGCAGTGACGATCCCCATGGCCGCGGCGGGGTAAACCCGTGGCTGTTCCGCTTGATCCTCCGGCCGTCTGGCATGCACGACGAGGAAGAGGATGGCCCTCCCACCCAAGTCGCCAAGTAGGTTTGCACGTGCAGGATAGCTTCTATTGCTTTCGCTAATCGATCCAGCTTCGAGTTTCATCTTTCTTTGAAGGCGTTGCAATGATGTTTGTGATAATGACTTTCAGCATGACCTCGCAGCAACCCACGCGTCCCTACTGGCGTAGAGTTCCGCCAGACACCATGCTCACGCATTCATGCCAACTTCGCGCACGAACTCGCACACAACAGTCCAACCCATTAGTTATCCAAGATTAATCATGGAATAATCATGGATTAATTTACAACCCCACGTTTATATCTTTCTCGTCCTCGACGAATCTTCTCGAGTCTTCTCCATATGGTGATCGTTCTAAATACTATCTTACCATCCATGATTAATCCTGGATGAAAACATAGATATTGCACGATTAAAATCATGGCCTGCATCAGCTGCCTTAACGGAATGCTACATGTGCCAACGCTCACGTAATGCAGAATACGGAGATTACCATTGTAAAATTGGCTGTTGACATACCGTGCAGATGCTGCGGCTGCGAAGCAGGCGCAGCAGATGCACCGCAAGTCTTTACAGTATATTTGTTGCATTTTGCCTTAACTCTGGATTAACCAGTTATTCTTGTGCTCTTCTACCCTTGTGCTTTGCTACAGTATTATATTCTTAACAGACTTATCTAAGCCTCCGTGCTGCCTTTGCTTTCCTGCTTGACTATTTAGGCTAGCTTCACGAAACAAATCGAAGAAGTAATATATCCAACAAATTGCCAACCTTTCAACCAGAAGATTCACAACACCAGCAGCTTTAGGATCACGCCTTTAAGTGATTAACGTAAAACCCAGAGCTGTTCCGTGCGAAGTCGCGGCTTTGTATTATATCTTGCAGGTAGCAATGCTTCAATGCTTCAATTACTTCAACATTGTCTTCAACTTCGACGACACCATCCTATTTGTGTATGCGTTTTTCGACTGCAAGCCTGACAACTCTATTTTAGTTTACATGAAGCACTTTCGATTCTCTCCCATGCGCGGCAAGCACGCATGGTCGCTGGTGCTAACCTGCCGCACTGAAGGCCATCTAGAGAGCTATCTCGATGAGCTAAAGCAAATGCTCATTCACAAAAGCCAGCCTGAATTCTGCCAAGTCTGCTCTTCAAACCTAGATGCACACGCAATGCAGTACAAGATCTACAAGTGTAACTCCAAGACTTGTGAAGAAGACGGAGGGAAAGGCAAATGCAAATGGTTGTTGAAGGTTCTCTTGCAAAATCGAGGACTGTATTACAGTTCATCAGCATGCCCGACACATTTCTGCTGCTCCCCCTTCTCCCCAGCCCGGCAAGTTGAACTTCTCAATGAAGCGGTTTGTCCACGAGCGTGCTGAAGCTGGAGATCAAGCTTCCCACGCAATGAACAAGCTAGTGGAGAAATTCCAGATTATCGTTCCTGATTCGGCAAAGTTTCTATCGAAGGTGCAATCCCAAGTGCGGGCTTACAACAAGAAGGCTCAGCACGATAACGACTTCGTGGATAAGATGGTTGGTCTATCGAGGGCTCATCAGTATCGTGCTGACATGAATGATACTACAGGATTCGCGTTCGGTTTCGACTTCGACGACATGAATGAGCCTATGTTGGGGCTAGGTACAGAGCAATCTCCCTTGGTCGTGGAATTTGCCACGAAAGCTTCCATTCGCCGACCGAAATGGGCAGCAACGTACGTCCTGCACGTGAACGCAACATTCAAGTTGAACACAAAGGGGTATCCAGTGATTGCCATTGGTGTTTCAGATTTGTGGCGTCAATTCCACCTCATTTCGTTTTTCTGATGTCATATTTACAACAACCTCAATGGCAGACTGCGATCCGTTCTACACTTACGCTCTACAAACGTGTCACTGGTACTGATGCTCGCGTGAGGTTCGTCATGATGGATGCCGATCATGCACAGCGCGGCGCATTTGAAATTGTAGCGCTGCGCTTGCTCGAAGTGGATCATCAGCCACTGTTTCTCATATGCTTTTTTCATGTAATGGCCAATGTCCGAAAACACACAAGAAGTTTTGCTATGGAAAACAAGACTCTCGTCTACAAGCACGTATATCGGAATCATTACGCGAGGGCACCCGCTGAAAAGCAGACCCGGATAAGTGAAGCTGTTTCTGCTTGGGATATTAATCAAGAGCTGCGTGACTTTTCAACTTACTTCGCGACTCAGTGGTTAACAGGACGGTTTACGAACTGGCAGTGTCTTCTCACACCAACTGGCTACGCGAAGACGAACAACCCTGTTGAAAACTTCAACCGCCAGCTGAAGCAACAACACACACGACATCGCTTGCTTCGACTCAACCCACTTTTCCTGGAACTGATCAGTGTGTGGTATTGCAATTTCCGGGGATTTCCCGAAGTGAAGGATCCTGACTACGCGACACGCGGAATCCCATATGAGGCGGATTCTAAGGGCCGTCCCGTAAGGAGTGAGGATCGGATCCGGAGGGATCCGTACTTAGTTGCGAGGATCTTCGAGGTAGTGTGGGATCCATAGTGACATCAAGATATAGGGAGAATGAGAGGCTCAGGAGAGTCCAAGGTAAAGGCCAGGGATAGGATAGGCTAAAGCATAAACCAGAACCGAATCTGCACAAGAAGACTCACTTGGCTATAGTATAGGGGATTTTTTTTGGCCCCATACATTGATCAAGTGAAACGTTGTGATCTTCCTGCACACGTAGCAGCCCCCTGGATAGCTTGGCCAGGCAGCGCGAGCCCTTCGGTCTCTCAACTCCCTCAAGATCCCGCTATTGGAAGCGGCAAGCCCCGGAATGGAACAAGGAACAACCCTGCAAGGGAACAAGAACAAGGAAAACAAGGACAACTCCGGATCCCGTATTTCTGTACGGATCCACAAGGCGTGCTCAAGAGCTCAAGGCCGACCCTACTCGGATCCCGTGCGCAGGAATACCCGCGCGGATCCACCCCCCTCTCAAGTCCCCACCAGGACGTCCAAGGCTCACCAGTGCGCATCTCGTGTCAACGAGAGAGCTGTACCAGCCCGCCGACGGGTACACAAGGTGAACCACTCAGCAACTACACGGCCGTCGGAGTACCCCCTCCGTTAGTCGGTGTCTGGGCGCAGTGCGTGCAAGTTTGGATCCCTAGAATTCTAGCGGATCTGCTCCACCACAATGGTGCGCGTGCCCGGATCTCTTGGCGTCGCTGAACGCAAGATCCACGGATCGGCCGAGCCCTGGGAGGAGCTCCGCCGACGGAACAGAGGATGGTCTGGCAACGGATCAGAAAGAGAAACCTCGCTTTCCTCCCCAGGTCCCTTCGGGGACCCCCACAGATCGTGACGCGAGTCAGGATCTGCCGGACGAAGGTTCGTTCGCGAAAGCGAATGATCCTTCATCCACCACCACCCATGCGGCCTCAGGTGCAACGTCTACGAAGACGAAGTCCGCAAGGAAGAAACTCAAGGCACCAGACTCGTATGGCGAAGATCGTGCTGTAGTGAAGTCTACCTGGTCACGATCCAAGCTAGAAATGGCGTACCAGCGTACGGAGCTGAGGGATTTCCTACGCGGGAACCCACTGATGCGGACCATGCAGCTGGAGCTGATCGGATCCCTCACTGGACCGGTGCAGGCCCCGTCGTCGACAACGAACAAGCTCGACGCGGCGATGGATCTGCTGCGTCTGCTAGAAGAAGACGGCTTCACTGCTGGAGCCTTCGACGCTGACGACTTCTTCCGTTTGGAGCTCGTCGCGATCCGGATCTCCGCTGCGGCGCTCTTCATCTTGTTGAAACCCCTCGTGGGCGAGCGTCCAGCAGCAAAGACGCCAGAGCCCAAAGCCGCCCACACCCAGGCGCCAGAGTACCACACGGGATCGTCCCAGTATGCCTCCGCCACATCGGAGGCCGGATCCAACAGTTCGTCGGGATCTCGACGGATGTCGCTTGGCCCGTCCGGTGCTACGATGCTGCAGGAGCGCTCTGTGCACGACTTGGAAGAGAAGATCCCCGCCCCGCGCTTGGCGAAGCCGAAGTCAGGGCGGAACGCTGCGGCAACCCCACATCAGGATCCGACGAGCGGTCTGGAGACGTACTTCCAAGCCGCTATTTCTCGTTTCATGAGCGAGCGTCCAGAGATCAGAGCGCCACGACCGTTTGCCTCTCCTCCTAATCTTGGAGAGCAAGACGTCGACATGGAATCGGCGGGATCGCAAGATCACCCCGAACACTGGGAGTACGACCCGGACGATCTCGACATGGGATCCGCTAGACGTACGGCAACGACGGCGGCGGCGATCGCGCCGACCGGATTCTCGGCTTTCCAACGCGTCAAGATCTCAGCTATATCGGATCTGAAGGAATTCACGGGCAAGGATCACGATGAAGTACGTGCCAGAGGATGGATCAGCAAGGTCAAGTCGTCATTCACGAGAGATCAAGCTACGGATGAAGAGAAGTGCCTTACCTTCGCGGATCTGCTGACAGGTCCCGCGAGGAACTGGTACCGACAGCTGATGCAGCGGGGCTGCTGTAGCTTTAGCGTCAGAGGAAGACACAGACTCAGAGAGTCTCTAGTAATATTGATAGCTTGCAAACTCTATACGAGAGTTTGCACGAGTACCTTAATATAGCTAATTAAGGACTCCAAGAGACAGAAATACCTTAAACAAGGCTAGTGAACTCTTAGGCTTCAAATGTGAACTGAATGTATTGTTGTTTATCGCGGCAGAGCCGCCTGTTGTTTGTATGTATAGGACTCACTATCTATCATAGTAGAGCCTAGTCAAATGCATATCCAGTGGCTGTGAGCCACCCACTCCTATCTGGGCTGACCCACGTAACATATGTGTGGAAGCCACTTATGTGTGGCACCTAGCTTGTGTGCATCACACTATTCAATGTAACCCCGTTACACCCTCCCCCACCAGACTGTGGACACCACGTGTACGCACTCGTCATCGTCTCGATTGAGAAGTCTCGACGGCAACGGCCAAGTCGCTTGCCCTCACGAGAGCCCGCTCCAGAACTTTCCAAGTTCAACGAGCACATGGCTCGGAGTCCGCAGGCGTCTTGGTCACTCGACAACAAGAGCGCGCCCGCGTCCCCGGCACCTAGTGCCCCAACGTCCGACCGTAAGGTCTCACCGCGCCCCGCGTCAACGCTCTCGGTGAGAGAGTATCATGCCCTGCAGCAGAGCCGTCTTGCGCTTAGCTCCGAGAGCCCCAGCAGCGCGAACATGACCCGCCGTGCGGTAGATGACCTCTTTGAGGGCCTCGAGGAGGGGGAGGAGGACGAGGAGCTGGACTACAGCTCCGACACGCCGATGCCTCAGCGAGAGGACTCCCCGCCACCTGCGCGTCCACGCTCGCCGGAGCAGCAACGCCGGGTTCCCAACCCTTTCGTGGATCGCGAGACCACAGCACTTCGTGCTTCGTCTGGTTTGGAGACCAACGAGATCTCCAACGACCTCGACGAGGCTCAAGAGCGTCAGCTCGAGGGGCAAACTGCCGTTCGTTCGCAACGACCTGAGGCGCGACCGCTAGTGAGCCCTCGACGAGAGTATGGCTTCGTGCCGCTCAACCCGGTGGAGCGCTTGAAGCAGTTTGGCTCGGGGCCATTGCAGAATTGGCGAATCGGGCCGGCGGCCAGTACCAGCGACCAGGTCGCTACTCGTACTGCTCTCCGAGAGAGGCTTCTGACGCCGCAGCAGACCACTCCACAGGAGTATGGGACTCGCCTGTCCGATCAAGCCCGTGGGGCTTCAGTCCCCGCGATGCGGACTATTCCGGTGGTGCTCGGTCCGGGAGAGCTCCTCCATGAGGACGACGCTCAATTCACGAGCTGGGTTCATCGAACCCGCCGTCTCTCTTCGCTGGAGGCTCTCCAGTCTAGCTTCGACGAAGCTGATGTGCGCTTAGAGCGCCGGCTTCGCTTCGATTTCGCGAAGATGAAGACGAAGCGTCAGGCGGCCGCCTCCAGGTCGCTACAGTCACTCGGACTCGGCTCATCTGCTCTTAAGAGCGCTGCAGGAACTCACCAAGGTGAGTCGACGGCTGCAGCAGCCCGGGATCAACGCTTGAGCTCAGCGTATGATCCCTCAGCTCCCCGGCCTAGCGGCGGGAAGCGTGAGGCGACCGACTTCGCGGTCGCGGGCTCGCAGAGCACCTTCGATCGCGGCGATCAAAAGCGTCCACGACGTCAGGGCAGTCTTGCCGGAGGGGTACCTCAAACTCCCACGAGTTTTCTGAGTGCGGGTACCCACGCCACTTTACCAAATATTGGTTATGAGCGCCGCGTCGACGACGCTTTAGAATACGCTCCACATGAAAGTGGCGGTTCCCCTGCTCGTCGAGCAGCGCCGGCGGCGCCCGTGTCCTCGCACGGTGAGGAGCCTGTCCGGCCTGAGGAGTTGGAGAGCTTGGAGAGATCGCTGAGCGACGTGCGTCAGATCCTGGAGCGCCACGGGCGGAGGCTTGATCAAGCCGAGAGGGAGTCTGACACCACCGTGAATGAGATCCGCGATCTCCGGGGACGTCTCCAGTGGTGTGAGGCTGCTGAGTCGGCGACTCAACGCCTGGCGCGCCTTGAGCAAGGTTTCGCGCGGCTGGAAGGTCAGGTCGACCTGTTGCTGCGACTTCAGCAGGGCGCTGTGGCTCCACCACGCTGGGCGCCAGCTCCTGAGAACCCACATGGGCCGGGTCCCGGTATGGCTTGAGCAAGCCCACGTAAAGCACGGGGTGTGTGCGCATCTTCTTCGGAAGGTTGAGCGTATACGCTAGGCCCTTCTTGGCCACGACCGTGAACGATCCAACGAAGCGCGGGCGCAACTTGGTCTTGAAGACCGCAGACACTGCATGTGTAGGTAGGTTTTTAGCGTTAAGCAACACTAGGTCCCCGACCTCATAACTCTCAACATTGCCTCTGCCTTTAGCATCCGCATGTTCTTTCTGTTTGTCTTGGCTATCAGCCATTGCGTCACGTACGTGTCGAAGGACACTTAGACGCGTTGACAGGAACTCGTCAACCTGTTTACGAACAGTGAGTGGGCTGACATCAGCAAGCCGATCGGCTATCTCTCCCCCACCAAGCCCAGGACCACGGAGTGGCAGCGTCAGCGGGACGCGCGGGTGAGTGAGGCCGTTCACGTAGAACGGAGTGTAGCCCGTGGAGGCATGCATAGCGTTGTTCAACGCAAACTCGGCGAGTGGAAGCATAGCGCTCCAACGCTTCGGCGTTTCAGCGCAAATGCTACGAAGAATGTCTTCGACAACGCGATTCACGCGCTCAGTCTGACCGTCGGTCTGCGGATGGTCCGCTGTGGACATGTCCAACTTGGTGCCAAGCACCTTAAAGACAGCGTCCCAAAACTTCCCAGTGAAGCGGGGGTCTCGATCAGAGACAATCGATGCGGGCAGCCCGTGTTGGCGGAAGACCCGATCGAGAAACAGCTTCGCTGTCCCTTCGCCGTCCACGGTGTCCGGCACAGCCGCTAGATGAGCCATCTTGCTCAGACGGTCAACGAAGACCACGATGCCCGTGTTACCTTCCGAGTCCTTTGGAAGGCCAAACACAAAGTCCAAACTCATGGACTCCCAACACCCAGAGGGTACAGGCAAGCTTGCCAGCGGCGCGGCCGCATGCGGTGAGGGCTTCACCCTCTGACACGTCTCACACGTGCGCACGTACGTGCTCGTCCACTGTACAGCTTGGGCCACCAATAGGTCCGGCTCACAGAGCTGTAGGTCTTCTCGCGACCGAGGTGGCCGCCAAGCGGTGTATCATGCGCCTCGTAGAGGATACGATACTTCAAATCCTCGTCATGAGGGACCACGACTCGAGGAGTGTCCTCCGCACTCGTGCTGTAGTACAGCAGACCGTCAGTGACAGAGTAACGGTGCAGGCTCGCGCGCAAGCGCGCCGACAATGTCTTGTCCGAGTTTTCAAACTCCTTGCTCCCAAGAGCACGCAGCAGGGCGACACACATGTCGTCGTGTGCATACGCAGCGCGGACCAGGTCCAGTACGGGCGAGGTCACCATAGTGACATGAGCAAGCTCATAGTCCGGTCGACGGGACAACGCGTCCGCAAGACCATTCTGCCTGCCAGGCTTGTATTTCACCTCGAAGTTGTACTCCGCGAAGAAGGACAGCCAACGGGCCATCCTTTGCGAGAGATGAGGCGACTGGGTCGCAGTGCGTAGTGACGCATGATCCGTGAAGATCACAAACGGCTTTGAGCCAAGCAGGTGAACCCTGAATTTGACGAGAGCATACTTCATCGCAAGTAGCTCTTTGTCATGAACTGGATAGTTCTTCTCTGCAGCCTTAAGCTGGCGAGACTCAAACGCAATCACGCGTTCACGCCCTCCGGCGTCTGCTTGAAGCAGAGCACTGCCGATGGCAAAGTCCGATGCGTCACAGACGACACTGAAAGGACGATCAGGGTCTGGCAACGCCAGGATCGGTGCATGAAGGAGACTTTCCTTGACTGCCTCGAAGGCACCTTGATGCTCGGTGTTCCAACACCAGTCCTCATCCTTCTTAAGGAGATTGGACAATGGCCGAGCCATCTCAGCGTAGTTCGCGCTGTACTTGTGCAAGTAGTTGGCGAGGCCAAGCCACTTGCGTAAGTCCTTTTGGTTCTTGGGAACCGGCCAGTCAACGATGGCCTTAACCTTAGCAGGATCTGCTTGAAGGCCGCGCTTCCCAACGAAGCATCCTAAGAAAGGATTTTTTTCAGCGCCGAAGATGCATTTTGATGCGTTAGCGTACAGCTTGTTGGTGCGCATGCACTCGAGCACTGCTCGCAAGTGGTCAATGTGGTTCTCCACGTCAGACCGACCGTGCTCCGCACGACTGTGGACGAAGATGTCGTCGAAGTACGTTTGAGCAAACGCCCGCAGGGGCCTGAAGAGCTGCGTCACCAGACGATTGACCGTCGCAGGCGCGTTCGACAGCCCTTGGGGCATGACTAGCCACTCCCAGAGCATACCGCTCGGAGTGCTAACCGCTGTCAGCGGAATGTCACTCGCTCGCATGAGCAACTGGTAATAACCATCGACCAAGTCGAGCGCACTGTACATCGTGCAGCCAACCATATTGTTCTGCAGAACATCCTTCCTAGGAATCGGCGTCTGTGCCGGAATGGTGGCAGCCTTGAGCTTATTGAAAGCATGAACGATGCGCCACTTGCCATTAGGCTTTCTGACACAGAACGTAGGCGTCGAGTGCGGAGACTTGCTCTCACGCACCATGCCCGCCGCGTGCTTGGCACTGAAGAACGCGTCAATGACGTCGCACTGCTCCTTCGGTAAGGGCCACTGCCTCGTTACGCAGTATTTGGTTCCAGGAACCAAGTCAATCTCATGACGGACATCTCGATCCGGAGGTAAGCCAGTGGGCGGGTCATTCGAGACCACATCCTGGAACCCCTTAACCAAAGGATAGAACGGATCCGATGGGTCCTTCAGGATCGAAGATCCACTTCGCGCACTGAGTGCCTCCTTCGTGTCCTCAAGGACAGCTTCATCCGTAAGCGACGAGGAGTTCAATTCCTCCTCCGGTCGTATCATGACCACTTCGGCCAGCCTTTAGGGCATCTCCAAAGTCGGGAATGGACATCTCGTCCAGCTCTAGCAGAGCAGCCACCGTCGGAACAGCCTCGAGGCTGACGTTGCCCTCGGCTTCACCAGTCACTCCATCAACGAGTGTGTATAGCTGCTCGCTATCATCGTCCACGACGGACACGTCCTGTACCAGGACCGACGTCTTGCGTCTCGCAGTCGCCATCTGGCGTCGCTGCCGCCTCCTCGCGGAAGCTGTACGCTTCGGAGAGGCCAGCGTGTTCAGACTGAAAGTCTCGTCAGGTGTCTCCACCTCTTGTTGCTCGGATTGAGCCGGCGAGGAGCTGCAATGCTCGCGGCCTCACCCAGTGGGTTAGGTGCCACTCCACCCGCATCATCAGGGTCCTCACCTTTTGATGCCTCGGCTCACAGCCGACCACGCCATCAGTGGCATGCAGCGATGCTGCGCTCTCGTGACGAGCACCGCTCAGCGGGTTACGTGCCGCTCCACGTGCATATCTAGGGCTGTGCCCAAGATGCCTCGACTGATCGTCGACCATGCCATGACCGGAATGCAGCGATGACTCATCGCGATGAGTCTCACTCAGTGGGTTACGTGCCACGCCACGGTCAGCCCGCGAGCAGTGCTCGGGACTCGCGTCTTCGACGCCAGTGTCCATTAACTCAGACACACCAATGTCTAGCACATTGACCGACTCGGTCCAGTGCCCGCGCCAATAGCGCTAATGCTTTCTAGCAGAGGTGGGATCATGACTCGCCAAAGCTCCACTAGGAGACAAGCGCGTAGCGCCTAAGGTCTTCGACCTCCAAATCGATCCATGGTTCATGGCGTTCAAGCCAAGCCATGTCCAGGATGAGGTCGTACCTCGAATCTAGGTCGATGACCAAACAGCGTTCAACGCTATCGAAGTCCAAAACTTCACGCCCAGGTTCACCGTAACCTTGGGCACCGTCACACGGGTTCCCGTTGCAAGACGGACAGTGATGACATCACTCGTACGCGCTTTCAGCGCCTCAGCATACAGCTGACTTCCTTCCATCGTGGAGCGCCGAGCATAGTTGCCCGACGCTCCGGAGTCGATAAGGATCTTCCATGGCTTCTCAAAGCCCTTCACGGTCGCTTCCACGACCAGCAAGCCCGGCTTGCATACACGTTCCGTGTTGTTAGAGAGCACGGTGCTCTTTGGGGCTTAGCCCTGCCGACCTCCTCCCTGAGGCTCAACAGAACTCAGTTCTTCTTCCCCAGCAGGGCGCCCCGCGCCTACTGGGTTTTGGCGTTTCCCCGCCACGAGCCAGGCTTCTGCTCAGAAGCGGAGGTTCGGCTCGACGGAGCCTGGCGCTGCTTGCGCAGCGGGCAACCCGGACGCAGGTGTTGCGTGCTGCCGCACACATAGCATCGACGGATGCCGATACGCTGCTCAGCAGCCTGAAGCTCGGCTTCCTCATCTTCAGCGTAGCTGAGGTCCATAGGCACTGCGCCATTGGACGCATCAGAAGCTCCGGAAGAGCTGGCTTGGGAAGCCGTCCAACCAAGTCGCGCCGACTTGAAGTTGAACTCGGCGTTCAACGCCACGTTCACGGCTTCCTCAAAAGAAGTCGGGTGAACACGGAAGACTTCCGTCCTGGCCACGCCAGTGCGAAGGCCTTCCATGAAGACGGTCACCGCGACCACTTCAGGAAGAGGATCCGCCGCCATGCCGGCGAGAAGAGTTCTCACCTCCTGGACGAAGTCCAACAATTCCTTCTTACCCTGACGGGTAGACAGGAAGCGTGACCTCACGCGATACGCCTGGTTAGGCGGCGAGAACACTCGCGAAAGCTGGGCCTTCAGCTGATCCCAAGAAGGGAACGCAGTGTCCACAGACGTGCCACACGTCAGGGCCCACTTTCGCGCTCGGCCACCGAGCTTGGAGATCGCAAGCGCCACGCGCTGCTGCTCGGTCTTGAGCATGGCGGACGTCATGGCCATTTCGACCTCTCTGATCCAGAGCAAAAGGCTTTCGACTTCCTTGCCCTCGAAGGTCTTGACGCTCACCATGAGCGGTTTAGCTCGTGGAGCATCGTCCGATGCAGGCCTAGGCGTCACAGACGCCGCGGACGCAGTCATCTTCTGCTGGACGTGCTCCAACAGAGCATTCTCATACTGAGAAAACGCCTCCAGACGCGCGTGCACCGCGTCGGGGCCTTGCGAAGCAAGATGGGCCACACCTTCCGGGCCGATCAAGGACATCAGCTTCTTAAGCCCGTCCTGTTGGTTCGGGGGTAAGTGGGCAAATTGCTCCATCCTCACAGAGAGACAGTCGTAAGACTCAGGTGTCGGATTGACTACAAGTGATTGACTACAAGTGCTACCAGTGCAGCGGGGCTGCAATAGCGTTTACGTAGAGGAAGACACAGACTCAGAGAGTCTCTAGTATTCTTTGAAAGCTTACAAACTCTATACGAGAGTTTGGACGAATACCTTCTAAAACCTTAATTAAGGATTCCAGATATAGACAATACCTTGTACAAAGGAAATGAACTCTATGCTTCAAAATGTGAACTGAATGTATTGTTGTTCATCGCGGCAGAGCCGCCTATTGTCAGAATGTATAGGACTCACTATCTATCGTAGTAGAGCCTAGTCTAATGCATATCCATTGGCTATGAGCCACCCACGGCTATCTGGTGTGGCTCACATAACATATGTATGGAACCCAACTTCTGTGTGGCACCTAACTTGTGTGCAACACACTATTTGATGTAACCCGTTACATGTGTAGTGGTCGGTCGCCGGTCGTATAGCTCAGTCGGTAGAGCACAGTGCTAATAACGCTGCGGTCCAGGGTTCGAGCCCCTGTATGACCATTTTGCTGCCTTTTCTTGCATTCGTATCGCAGCCAAAACGCGTCTTTTGCGCCGTCTCGCAAGCTGCACAGACTATCACGGCTGCTGCCGACCCCTGACGTGCCGTCACGAGTGTCGATGTTCACCGCAGCGACTAGGATATCGATGTCTTTGGACCCGAGTCTGGCTTCATCGATGCCTTCGAGGCTGACTCTTTGTTTCGAGTGTCGTTTCTCCGGACGGGTTCTCGGTCCACGACGTGCTTCGGCTGCGGTCGAGGGGCCTGCTAGTCCCTATTGACGCCTGGATTGGCTTCTACAGCGCGAGAACGCTTCGATGAAAGACGAAGGGTATGGTCGTCCATAGTTGTGGGTGCAGTGGGAAATGACTTGATTGGCGAGCAGGACAGCGTGGAGCATGGTGCGGCGCTGGTTATGCGGCCAGAGTTGCTTGTGTGCTTGTATTGGTTGCGGCTTTGGCGTGAGTGGTGTATGTTTGTGTGGTAGTGTGTAGTGGTCGCTCGCCGGTCGTATAGCTCAGTCGGTAGAGCACAGTGCTAATAACGCTGCGGTCCAGGGTTCGAGCCCCTGTATGACCATTTTGCTGCCTTTTCTTGCATTCCTATCGCAGCCAAAACGCGTCTTTTGCGCCGTCTCGCAAGCTGCACAGACTATCACGGCTGCTGCCGACCCCTGACGTGCCGTCACGAGTGTCGATGTTCACCGCAGCGACTAGGATATCGATGTCTTTGGACCCGAGTCTGGCTTCATCGATGCCTTCGAGGCTGACTCTTTGTTTCGAGTGTCGTTTCTCCGGACGGGTTCTCGGTCCACGACGTGCTTCGGCTGCGGCCGAGGGGCCTGCTAGTCCCTATTGACGCCTGGATTGGCTTCTACAGCGCGAGAACGCTTCGATGAAAGACGAAGGGTATGGTCGTCCATAGTTGTGGGTGCAGTGGGAAATGACTTGATTGGCAAGCAGGACGGCGTGGAGCATGGTGCGGCGCTGGTTATGCGGCCAGAGTTGCTTGTGTGCTTGTATTGGTTGCGGCTTTGGCGTGAGTGGTGTATGTTTGTGTGGTAGTGTGTAGTGGTCGCTCGCCGGTCGTATAGCTCAGTCGGTAGAGCACAGTGCTAATAACGCTGCGGTCCAGGGTTCGAGCCCCTGTATGACCATTTTGCTGCCTTTTCTTGCATTCCTATCGCAGCCAAAACGCGTCTTTTGCGCCGTCTCGCAAGCTGCACAGACTATCACGGCTGCTGCCGACCCCTGACGTGCCGTCACGAGTGTCGATGTTCACCGCAGCGACTAGGATATCGATGTCTTTGGACCCGAGTCTGGCTTCATCGATACCTTCGAGGCTGACTCTTTGTTTCGAGTGTCGTTTCTCCGGACGGGTTCTCGGTCCACGACGTGCTTCGGCTGCGGCCGAGGGGCCTGCTAGTCCCTATTGACGCCTGGATTGGCTTCTACAGCGCGAGAACGCTTCGATGAAAGACGAAGGGTATGGTCGTCCATAGTTGTGGGTGCAGTGGGAAATGACTTGATTGGCAAGCAGGACGGCGTGGAGCATGGTGCGGCGCTGGTTATGCGGCCAGAGTTGCTTGTGTGCTTGTATTGGTTGCGGCTTTGGCGTGAGTGGTGTATGTTTGTGTGGTAGTGTGTAGTGGTCGCTCGCCGGTCGTATAGCTCAGTCGGTAGAGCACAGTGCTAATAACGCTGCGGTCCAGGGTTCGAGCCCCTGTATGACCATTTTGCTGCCTTTTCTTGCATTCCTATCGCAGCCAAAACGCGTCTTTTGCGCCGTCTCGCAAGCTGCACAGACTATCACGGCTGCTGCCGACCCCTGACGTGCCGTCACGAGTGTCGATGTTCACCGCAGCGACTAGGATATCGATGTCTTTGGACCCGAGTCTGGCTTCATCGATACCTTCGAGGCTGACGCTTTGTTTCGAGTGTCGTTTCTCCGGACGGGTTCTACGGTCCACGACGTGCTTCGGCTGCGGCCGAGGGGCCTGCTAGTCCCTATTGACGCCTGGATTGGCTTCTACAGCGCGAGAACGCTTCGATGAAAGACGAAGGGTATGGTCGTCCATAGTTGTGGGTGCAGTGGGAAATGACTTGATTGGCAAGCAGGACGGCGTGGAGCATGGTGCGGCGCTGGTTATGCGGCCAGAGTTGCTTGTGTGCTTGTATTGGTTGCGGCTTTGGCGTGAGTGGTGTATGTTTGTGTGGTAGTGTGTAGTGGTCGCTCGCCGGTCGTATAGCTCAGTCGGTAGAGCACAGTGCTAATAACGCTGCGGTCCAGGGTTCGAGCCCCTGTATGACCATTTTGCTGCCTTTTCTTGCATTCCTATCGCAGCCAAAACGCGTCTTTTGCGCCGTCTCGCAAGCTGCACAGACTATCACGGCTGCTGCCGACCCCTGACGTGCCGTCACGAGTGTCGATGTTCACCGCAGCGACTAGGATATCGATGTCTTTGGACCCGAGTCTGGCTTCATCGATACCTTCGAGGCTGACTCTTTGTTTCGAGTGTCGTTTCTCCGGACGGGTTCTACGGTCCACGACGTGCTTCGGCTGCGGCCGAGGGGCCTGCTAGTCCCTATTGACGCCTGGATTGGCTTCTACAGCGCGAGAACGCTTCGATGAAAGACGAAGGGTATGGTCGTCCATAGTTGTGGGTGCAGTGGGAAATGACTTGATTGGCAAGCAGGACGGCGTGGAGCATGGTGCGGCGCTGGTTATGCGGCCAGAGTTGCTTGTGTGCTTGTATTGGTTGCGGCTTTGGCGTGAGTGGTGTATGTTTGTGTGGTAGTGTGTAGTGGTCGCTCGCCGGTCGTATAGCTCAGTCGGTAGAGCACAGTGCTAATAACGCTGCGGTCCAGGGTTCGAGCCCCTGTATGACCATTTTGCTGCCTTTTCTTGCATTCCTATCGCAGCCAAAACGCGTCTTTTGCGCCGTCTCGCAAGCTGCACAGACTATCACGGCTGCTGCCGACCCCTGACGTGCCGTCACGAGTGTCGATGTTCACCGCAGCGACTAGGATATCGATGTCTTTGGACCCGAGTCTGGCTTCATCGATACCTTCGAGGCTGACGCTTTGTTTCGAGTGTCGTTTCTCCGGACGGGTTCTACGGTCCACGACGTGCTTCGGCTGCGGCCGAGGGGCCTGCTAGTCCCTATTGACGCCTGGATTGGCTTCTACAGCGCGAGAACGCTTCGATGAAAGACGAAGGGTATGGTCGTCCATAGTTGTGGGTGCAGTGGGAAATGACTTGATTGGCAAGCAGGACGGCGTGGAGCATGGTGCGGCGCTGGTTATGCGGCCAGAGTTGCTTGTGTGCTTGTATTGGTTGCGGCTTTGGTGTGAGTGGTGTATGTTTGTGTGGTAGTGTGTAGTGGTCGCTCGCCGGTCGTATAGCTCAGTCGGTAGAGCACAGTGCTAATAACGCTGCGGTCCAGGGTTCGAGCCCCTGTATGACCATTTTGCTGCCTTTTCTTGCATTCCTATCGCAGCCAAAACGCGTCTTTTGCGCCGTCTCGCAAGCTGCACAGACTATCACGGCTGCTGCCGACCCCTGACGTGCCGTCACGAGTGTCGATGTTCACCGCAGCGACTAGGATATCGATGTCTTTGGACCCGAGTCTGGCTTCATCGATACCTTCGAGGCTGACGCTTTGTTTCGAGTGTCGTTTCTCCGGACGGGTTCTACGGTCCACGACGTGCTTCGGCTGCGGCCGAGGGGCCTGCTAGTCCCTATTGACGCCTGGATTGGCTTCTACAGCGCGAGAACGCTTCGATGAAAGACGAAGGGTATGGTCGTCCATAGTTGTGGGTGCAGTGGGAAATGACTTGATTGGCAAGCAGGACGGCGTGGAGCATGGTGCGGCGCTGGTTATGCGGCCAGAGTTGCTTGTGTGCTTGTATTGGTTGCGGCTTTGGCGTGAGTGGTGTATGTTTGTGTGGTAGTGTGTAGTGGTCGCTCGCCGGTCGTATAGCTCAGTCGGTAGAGCACAGTGCTAATAACGCTGCGGTCCAGGGTTCGAGCCCCTGTATGACCATTTTGCTTCCTTTTCTTGCATTCCTATCGCAGCCAAAACGCGTCTTTTGCGCCGTCTCGCAAGCTGCACAGACTATCACGGCTGCTGCCGACCCCTGACGTGCCGTCACGAGTGTCGATGTTCACCGCAGCGACTAGGATATCGATGTCTTTGGACCCGAGTCTGGCTTCATCGATACCTTCGAGGCTGACGCTTTGTTTCGAGTGTCGTTTCTCCGGACGGGTTCTACGGTCCACGACGTGCTTCGGCTGCGGCCGAGGGGCCTGCTAGTCCCTATTGACGCCTGGATTGGCTTCTACAGCGCGAGAACGCTTCGATGAAAGACGAAGGGTATGGTCGTCCATAGTTGTGGGTGCAGTGGGAAATGACTTGATTGGCAAGCAGGACGGCGTGGAGCATGGTGCGGCGCTGGTTATGCGGCCAGAGTTGCTTGTGTGCTTGTATTGGTTGCGGCTTTGGCGTGAGTGGTGTATGTTTGTGTGGTAGTGTGTAGTGGTCGGTCGCCGGTCGTATAGCTCAGTCGGTAGAGCACAGTGCTAATAACGCTGCGGTCCAGGGTTCGAGCCCCTGTATGACCATTTTGCTGCCTTTTCTTGCATTCGTATCGCAGCCAAAACGCGTCTTTTGCGCCGTCTCGCAAGCTGCACAGACTATCACGGCTGCTGCCGACCCCTGACGTGCCGTCACGAGTGTCGATGTTCACCGCAGCGACTAGGATATCGATGTCTTTGGACCCGAGTCTGGCTTCATCGATACCTTCGAGGCTGACTCTTTGTTTCGAGTGTCGTTTCTCCGGACGGGTTCTACGGTCCACGACGTGCTTCGGCTGCGGTCGAGGGGCCTGCTAGTCCCTATTGACGCCTGGATTGGCTTCTACAGCGCGAGAACGCTTCGATGAAAGACGAAGGGTATGGTCGTCCATAGTTGTGGGTGCAGTGGGAAATGACTTGATTGGCAAGCAGGACGGCGTGGAGCATGGTGCGGCGCTGGTTATGCGGCCAGAGTTGCTTGTGTGCTTGTATTGGTTGCGGCTTTGGCGTGAGTGGTGTATGTTTGTGTGGTAGTGTGTAGTGGTCGCTCGCCGGTCGTATAGCTCAGTCGGTAGAGCACAGTGCTAATAACGCTGCGGTCCAGGGTTCGAGCCCCTGTATGACCATTTTGCTGCCTTTTCTTGCATTCCTATCGCAGCCAAAACGCGTCTTTTGCGCCGTCTCGCAAGCTGCACAGACTATCACGGCTGCTGCCGACCCCTGACGTGCCGTCACGAGTGTCGATGTTCACCGCAGCGACTAGGATATCGATGTCTTTGGACCCGAGTCTGGCTTCATCGATACCTTCGAGGCTGACTCTTTGTTTCGAGTGTCGTTTCTCCGGACGGGTTCTACGGTCCACGACGTGCTTCGGCTGCGGCCGAGGGGCCTGCTAGTCCCTATTGACGCCTGGATTGGCTTCTACAGCGCGAGAACGCTTCGATGAAAGACGAAGGGTATGGTCGTCCATAGTTGTGGGTGCAGTGGGAAATGACTTGATTGGCAAGCAGGACGGCGTGGAGCATGGTGCGGCGCTGGTTATGCGGCCAGAGTTGCTTGTGTGCTTGTATTGGTTGCGGCTTTGGCGTGAGTGGTGTATGTTTGTGTGGTAGTGTGTAGTGGTCGCTCGCCGGTCGTATAGCTCAGTCGGTAGAGCACAGTGCTAATAACGCTGCGGTCCAGGGTTCGAGCCCCTGTATGACCATTTTGCTGCCTTTTCTTGCATTCCTATCGCAGCCAAAACGCGTCTTTTGCGCCGTCTCGCAAGCTGCACAGACTATCACGGCTGCTGCCGACCCCTGACGTGCCGTCACGAGTGTCGATGTTCACCGCAGCGACTAGGATATCGATGTCTTTGGACCCGAGTCTGGCTTCATCGATACCTTCGAGGCTGACTCTTTGTTTCGAGTGTCGTTTCTCCGGACGGGTTCTACGGTCCACGACGTGCTTCGGCTGCGGCCGAGGGGCCTGCTAGTCCCTATTGACGCCTGGATTGGCTTCTACAGCGCGAGAACGCTTCGATGAAAGACGAAGGGTATGGTCGTCCATAGTTGTGGGTGCAGTGGGAAATGACTTGATTGGCAAGCAGGACGGCGTGGAGCATGGTGCGGCGCTGGTTATGCGGCCAGAGTTGCTTGTGTGCTTGTATTGGTTGCGGCTTTGGCGTGAGTGGTGTACGTTTGTGTGGTAGTGTGTAGTGGTCGCTCGCCGGTCGTATAGCTCAGTCGGTAGAGCACAGTGCTAATAACGCTGCGGTCCAGGGTTCGAGCCCCTGTATGACCATTTTGCTGCCTTTTCTTGCATTCCTATCGCAGCCAAAACGCGTCTTTTGCGCCGTCTCGCAAGCTGCACAGACTATCACGGCTGCTGCCGACCCCTGACGTGCCGTCACGAGTGTCGATGTTCACCGCAGCGACTAGGATATCGATGTCTTTGGACCCGAGTCTGGCTTCATCGATGCCTTCGAGGCTGACTCTTTGTTTCGAGTGTCGTTTCTCCGGACGGGTTCTACGGTCCACGACGTGCTTCGGCTGCGGTCGAGGGGCCTGCTAGTCCCTATTGACGCCTGGATTGGCTTCTACAGCGCGAGAACGCTTCGATGAAAGACGAAGGGTATGGTCGTCCATAGTTGTGGGTGCAGTAGGAAATGACTTGATTGGCGAGCAGGACAGCGTGGAGCATGGTGCGGCGCTGGTTATGCGGCCAGAGTTGCTTGTGTGCTTGTATTGGTTGCGGCTTTGGCGTGAGTGGTGTATGTTTGTGTGGTAGTGTGTAGTGGTCGCTCGCCGGTCGTATAGCTCAGTCGGTAGAGCACAGTGCTAATAACGCTGCGGTCCAGGGTTCGAGCCCCTGTATGACCATTTTGCTGCCTTTTCTTGCATTCGTATCGCAGCCAAAACGCGTCTTTTGCGCCGTCTCGCAAGCTGCACAGACTATCACGGCTGCTGCCGACCCCTGACGTGCCGTCACGAGTGTCGATGTTCACCGCAGCGACTAGGATATCGATGTCTTTGGACCCGAGTCTGGCTTCATCGATACCTTCGAGGCTGACTCTTTGTTTCGAGTGTCGTTTCTCCGGACGGGTTCTACGGTCCACGACGTACTTCGGCTGCGGCCGAGGGGCCTGCTAGTCCCTATTGACGCCTGGGTTGGCTTCTACAGCGCGAGAACGCTTCGATGAAAGACGAAGGGTATGGTCGTCCATAGTTGTGGGTGCAGTGGGAAATGACTTGATTGGCAAGCAGGACGGCGTGGAGCATGGTGCGGCGCTGGTTATGCGGCCAGAGTTGCTTGTGTGCTTGTATTGGTTGCGGCTTTGGCGTGAGTGGTGTATGTTTGTGTGGTAGTGTGTAGTGGTCGCTCGTCGGTCGTATAGCTCAGTCGGTAGAGCACAGTGCTAATAACGCTGCGGTCCAGGGTTCGAGCCCCTGTATGACCATTTTGCTGCCTTTTCTTGCATTCCTATCGCAGCCAAAACGCGTCTTTTGCGCCGTCTCGCAAGCTGCACAGACTATCACGGCTGCTGCCGACCCCTGACGTGCCGTCACGAGTGTCGATGTTCACCGCAGCGACTAGGATATCGATGTCTTTGGACCCGAGTCTGGCTTCATCGATACCTTCGAGGCTGACGCTTTGTTTCGAGTGTCGTTTCTCCGGACGGGTTCTACGGTCCACGACGTGCTTCGGCTGCGGCCGAGGGGCCTGCTAGTCCCTATTGACGCCTGGGTTGGCTTCTACAGCGCGAGAACGCTTCGATGAAAGACGAAGGGTATGGTCGTCCATAGTTGTGGGTGCAGTGGGAAATGACTTGATTGGCAAGCAGGACGGCGTGGAGCATGGTGCGGCGCTGGTTATGCGGCCAGAGTTGCTTGTGTGCTTGTATTGGTTGCGGCTTTGGCGTGAGTGGTGTATGTTTGTGTGGTAGTGTGTAGTGGTCGCTCGCCGGTCGTATAGCTCAGTCGGTAGAGCACAGTGCTAATAACGCTGCGGTCCAGGGTTCGAGCCCCTGTATGACCATTTTGCTGCCTTTTCTTGCATTCCTATCGCAGCCAAAACGCGTCTTTTGCGCCGTCTCGCAAGCTGCACAGACTATCACGGCTGCTGCCGACCCCTGACGTGCCGTCACGAGTGTCGATGTTCACCGCAGCGACTAGGATATCGATGTCTTTGGACCCGAGTCTGGCTTCATCGATGCCTTCGAGGCTGACTCTTTGTTTCGAGTGTCGTTTCTCCGGACGGGTTCTACGGTCCACGACGTGCTTCGGCTGCGGTCGAGGGGCCTGCTAGTCCCTATTGACGCCTGGGTTGGCTTCTACAGCGCGAGAACGCTTCGATGAAAGACGAAGGGTATGGTCGTCCATAGTTGTGGGTGCAGTAGGAAATGACTTGATTGGCGAGCAGGACAGCGTGGAGCATGGTGCGGCGCTGGTTATGCGGCCAGAGTTGCTTGTGTGCTTGTATTGGTTGCGGCTTTGGCGTGAGTGGTGTATGTTTGTGTGGTAGTGTGTAGTGGTCGCTCGCCGGTCGTATAGCTCAGTCGGTAGAGCACAGTGCTAATAACGCTGCGGTCCAGGGTTCGAGCCCCTGTATGACCATTTTGCTGCCTTTTCTTGCATTCGTATCGCAGCCAAAACGCGTCTTTTGCGCCGTCTCGCAAGCTGCACAGACTATCACGGCTGCTGCCGACCCCTGACGTGCCGTCACGAGTGTCGATGTTCACCGCAGCGACTAGGATATCGATGTCTTTGGACCCGAGTCTGGCTTCATCGATACCTTCGAGGCTGACGCTTTGTTTCGAGTGTCGTTTCTCCGGACGGGTTCTACGGTCCACGACGTGCTTCGGCTGCGGCCGAGGGGCCTGCTAGTCCCTATTGACGCCTGGGTTGGCTTCTACAGCGCGAGAACGCTACGATGAAAGACGAAGGGTATGGTCGTCCATAGTTGTGGGTGCAGTAGGAAATGACTTGATTGGCGAGCAGGACAGCGTGGAGCATGGTGCGGCGCTGGTTATGCGGCCAGAGTTGCTTGTGTGCTTGTATTGGTTGCGGCTTTGGCGTGAGTGGTGTATGTTTGTGTGGTAGTGTGTAGTGGTCGCTCGCCGGTCGTATAGCTCAGTCGGTAGAGCACAGTGCTAATAACGCTGCGGTCCAGGGTTCGAGCCCCTGTATGACCATTTTGCTGCCTTTTCTTGCATTCGTATCGCAGCCAAAACGCGTCTTTTGCGCCGTCTCGCAAGCTGCACAGACTATCACGGCTGCTGCCGACCCCTGACGTGCCGTCACGAGTGTCGATGTTCACCGCAGCGACTAGGATATCGATGTCTTTGGACCCGAGTCTGGCTTCATCGATACCTTCGAGGCTGACGCTTTGTTTCGAGTGTCGTTTCTCCGGACGGGTTCTACGGTCCACGACGTGCTTCGGCTGCGGCCGAGGGGCCTGCTAGTCCCTATTGACGCCTGGGTTGGCTTCTACAGCGCGAGAACGCTTCGATGAAAGACGAAGGGTATGGTCGTCCATAGTTGTGGGTGCAGTGGGAAATGACTTGATTGGCAAGCAGGACGGCGTGGAGCATGGTGCGGCGCTGGTTATGCGGCCAGAGTTGCTTGTGTGCTTGTATTGGTTGCGGCTTTGGCGTGAGTGGTGTATGTTTGTGTGGTAGTGTGTAGTGGTCGCTCGCCGGTCGTATAGCTCAGTCGGTAGAGCACAGTGCTAATAACGCTGCGGTCCAGGGTTCGAGCCCCTGTATGACCATTTTGCTGCCTTTTCTTGCATTCCTATCGCAGCCAAAACGCGTCTTTTGCGCCGTCTCGCAAGCTGCACAGACTATCACGGCTGCTGCCGACCCCTGACGTGCCGTCACGAGTGTCGATGTTCACCGCAGCGACTAGGATATCGATGTCTTTGGACCCGAGTCTGGCTTCATCGATGCCTTCGAGGCTGACTCTTTGTTTCGAGTGTCGTTTCTCCGGACGGGTTCTACGGTCCACGACGTGCTTCGGCTGCGGTCGAGGGGCCTGCTAGTCCCTATTGACGCCTGGGTTGGCTTCTACAGCGCGAGAACGCTTCGATGAAAGACGAAGGGTATGGTCGTCCATAGTTGTGGGTGCAGTAGGAAATGACTTGATTGGCGAGCAGGACAGCGTGGAGCATGGTGCGGCGCTGGTTATGCGGCCAGAGTTGCTTGTGTGCTTGTATTGGTTGCGGCTTTGGCGTGAGTGGTGTACGTTTGTGTGGTAGTGTGTAGTGGTCGCTCGCCGGTCGTATAGCTCAGTCGGTAGAGCACAGTGCTAATAACGCTGCGGTCCAGGGTTCGAGCCCCTGTATGACCATTTTGCTGCCTTTTCTTGCATTCGTATCGCAGCCAAAACGCGTCTTTTGCGCCGTCTCGCAAGCTGCACAGACTATCACGGCTGCTGCCGACCCCTGACGTGCCGTCACGAGTGTCGATGTTCACCGCAGCGACTAGGATATCGATGTCTTTGGACCCGAGTCTGGCTTCATCGATACCTTCGAGGCTGACTCTTTGTTTCGAGTGTCGTTTCTCCGGACGGGTTCTACGGTCCACGACGTGCTTCGGCTGCGGCCGAGGGGCCTGCTAGTCCCTATTGACGCCTGGGTTGGCTTCTACAGCGCGAGAACGCTTCGATGAAAGACGAAGGGTATGGTCGTCCATAGTTGTGGGTGCAGTGGGAAATGACTTGATTGGCAAGCAGGACGGCGTGGAGCATGGTGCGGCGCTGGTTATGCGGCCAGAGTTGCTTGTGTGCTTGTATTGGTTGCGGCTTTGGCGTGAGTGGTGTATGTTTGTGTGGTAGTGTGTAGTGGTCGCTCGCCGGTCGTATAGCTCAGTCGGTAGAGCACAGTGCTAATAACGCTGCGGTCCAGGGTTCGAGCCCCTGTATGACCATTTTGCTGCCTTTTCTTGCATTCCTATCGCAGCCAAAACGCGTCTTTTGCGCCGTCTCGCAAGCTGCACAGACTATCACGGCTGCTGCCGACCCCTGACGTGCCGTCACGAGTGTCGATGTTCACCGCAGCGACTAGGATATCGATGTCTTTGGACCCGAGTCTGGCTTCATCGATGCCTTCGAGGCTGACTCTTTGTTTCGAGTGTCGTTTCTCCGGACGGGTTCTACGGTCCACGACGTGCTTCGGCTGCGGTCGAGGGGCCTGCTAGTCCCTATTGACGCCTGGGTTGGCTTCTACAGCGCGAGAACGCTTCGATGAAAGACGAAGGGTATGGTCGTCCATAGTTGTGGGTGCAGTGGGAAATGACTTGATTGGCAAGCAGGACGGCGTGGAGCATGGTGCGGCGCTGGTTATGCGGCCAGAGTTGCTTGTGTGCTTGTATTGGTTGCGGCTTTGGTGTGAGTGGTGTATGTTTGTGTGGTAGTGTGTAGTGGTCGCTCGCCGGTCGTATAGCTCAGTCGGTAGAGCACAGTGCTAATAACGCTGCGGTCCAGGGTTCGAGCCCCTGTATGACCATTTTGCTGCCTTTTCTTGCATTCGTATCGCAGCCAAAACGCGTCTTTTGCGCCGTCTCGCAAGCTGCACAGACTATCACGGCTGCTGCCGACCCCTGACGTGCCGTCACGAGTGTCGATGTTCACCGCAGCGACTAGGATATCGATGTCTTTGGACCCGAGTCTGGCTTCATCGATGCCTTCGAGGCTGACTCTTTGTTTCGAGTGTCGTTTCTCCGGACGGGTTCTACGGTCCACGACGTGCTTCGGCTGCGGTCGAGGGGCCTGCTAGTCCCTATTGACGCCTGGGTTGGCTTCTACAGCGCGAGAACGCTTCGATGAAAGACGAAGGGTATGGTCGTCCATAGTTGTGGGTGCAGTAGGAAATGACTTGATTGGCGAGCAGGACAGCGTGGAGCATGGTGCGGCGCTGGTTATGCGGCCAGAGTTGCTTGTGTGCTTGTATTGGTTGCGGCTTTGGCGTGAGTGGTGTATGTTTGTGTGGTAGTGTGTAGTGGTCGCTCGCCGGTCGTATAGCTCAGTCGGTAGAGCACAGTGCTAATAACGCTGCGGTCCAGGGTTCGAGCCCCTGTATGACCATTTTGCTGCCTTTTCTTGCATTCCTATCGCAGCCAAAACGCGTCTTTTGCGCCGTCTCGCAAGCTGCACAGACTATCACGGCTGCTGCCGACCCCTGACGTGCCGTCACGAGTGTCGATGTTCACCGCAGCGACTAGGATATCGATGTCTTTGGACCCGAGTCTGGCTTCATCGATACCTTCGAGGCTGACTCTTTGTTTCGAGTGTCGTTTCTCCGGACGGGTTCTACGGTCCACGACGTGCTTCGGCTGCGGCCGAGGGGCCTGCTAGTCCCTATTGACGCCTGGGTTGGCTTCTACAGCACGAGAACGCTTCGATGAAAGACGAAGGGTATGGTCGTCCATAGTTGTGGGTGCAGTGGGAAATGACTTGATTGGCAAGCAGGACGGCGTGGAGCATGGTGCGGCGCTGGTTATGCGGCCAGAGTTGCTTGTGTGCTTGTATTGGTTGCGGCTTTGGCGTGAGTGGTGTATGTTTGTGTGGTAGTGTGTAGTGGTCGCTCGCCGGTCGTATAGCTCAGTCGGTAGAGCACAGTGCTAATAACGCTGCGGTCCAGGGTTCGAGCCCCTGTATGACCATTTTGCTGCCTTTTCTTGCATTCCTATCGCAGCCAAAACGCGTCTTTTGCGCCGTCTCGCAAGCTGCACAGACTATCACGGCTGCTGCCGACCCCTGACGTGCCGTCACGAGTGTCGATGTTCACCGCAGCGACTAGGATATCGATGTCTTTGGACCCGAGTCTGGCTTCATCGATACCTTCGAGGCTGACGCTTTGTTTCGAGTGTCGTTTCTCCGGACGGGTTCTACGGTCCACGACGTGCTTCGGCTGCGGCCGAGGGGCCTGCTAGTCCCTATTGACGCCTGGGTTGGCTTCTACAGCACGAGAACGCTTCGATGAAAGACGAAGGGTATGGTCGTCCATAGTTGTGGGTGCAGTGGGAAATGACTTGATTGGCAAGCAGGACGGCGTGGAGCATGGTGCGGCGCTGGTTATGCGGCCAGAGTTGCTTGTGTGCTTGTATTGGTTGCGGCTTTGGCGTGAGTGGTGTATGTTTGTGTGGTAGTGTGTAGTGGTCGCTCGCCGGTCGTATAGCTCAGTCGGTAGAGCACAGTGCTAATAACGCTGCGGTCCAGGGTTCGAGCCCCTGTATGACCATTTTGCTGCCTTTTCTTGCATTCCTATCGCAGCCAAAACGCGTCTTTTGCGCCGTCTCGCAAGCTGCACAGACTATCACGGCTGCTGCCGACCCCTGACGTGCCGTCACGAGTGTCGATGTTCACCGCAGCGACTAGGATATCGATGTCTTTGGACCCGAGTCTGGCTTCATCGATACCTTCGAGGCTGACGCTTTGTTTCGAGTGTCGTTTCTCCGGACGGGTTCTACGGTCCACGACGTGCTTCGGCTGCGGCCGAGGGGCCTGCTAGTCCCTATTGACGCCTGGATTGGCTTCTACAGCGCGAGAACGCTTCGATGAAAGACGAAGGGTATGGTCGTCCATAGTTGTGGGTGCAGTGGGAAATGACTTGATTGGCAAGCAGGACGGCGTGGAGCATGGTGCGGCGCTGGTTATGCGGCCAGAGTTGCTTGTGTGCTTGTATTGGTTGCGGCTTTGGCGTGAGTGGTGTATGTTTGTGTGGTAGTGTGTAGTGGTCGCTCGCCGGTCGTATAGCTCAGTCGGTAGAGCACAGTGCTAATAACGCTGCGGTCCAGGGTTCGAGCCCCTGTATGACCATTTTGCTGCATTTTCTTGCATTCCTATCGCAGCCAAAACGCGTCTTTTGCGCCGTCTCGCAAGCTGCACAGACTATCACGGCTGCTGCCGACCCCTGACGTGCCGTCACGAGTGTCGATGTTCACCGCAGCGACTAGGATATCGATGTCTTTGGACCCGAGTCTGGCTTCATCGATACCTTCGAGGCTGACGCTTTGTTTCGAGTGTCGTTTCTCCGGACGGGTTCTACGGTCCACGACGTGCTTCGGCTGCGGCCGAGGGGCCTGCTAGTCCCTATTGACGCCTGGATTGGCTTCTACAGCGCGAGAACGCTTCGATGAAAGACGAAGGGTATGGTCGTCCATAGTTGTGGGTGCAGTGGGAAATGACTTGATTGGCAAGCAGGACGGCGTGGAGCATGGTGCGGCGCTGGTTATGCGGCCAGAGTTGCTTGTGTGCTTGTATTGGTTGCGGCTTTGGCGTGAGTGGTGTACGTTTGTGTGGTAGTGTGTAGTGGTCGCTCGCCGGTCGTATAGCTCAGTCGGTAGAGCACAGTGCTAATAACGCTGCGGTCCAGGGTTCGAGCCCCTGTATGACCATTTTGCTGCCTTTTCTTGCATTCCTATCGCAGCCAAAACGCGTCTTTTGCGCCGTCTCGCAAGCTGCACAGACTATCACGGCTGCTGCCGACCCCTGACGTGCCGTCACGAGTGTCGATGTTCACCGCAGCGACTAGGATATCGATGTCTTTGGACCCGAGTCTGGCTTCATCGATACCTTCGAGGCTGACGCTTTGTTTCGAGTGTCGTTTCTCCGGACGGGTTCTACGGTCCACGACGTGCTTCGGCTGCGGCCGAGGGGCCTGCTAGTCCCTATTGACGCCTGGATTGGCTTCTACAGCGCGAGAACGCTTCGATGAAAGACGAAGGGTATGGTCGTCCATAGTTGTGGGTGCAGTGGGAAATGACTTGATTGGCAAGCAGGACGGCGTGGAGCATGGTGCGGCGCTGGTTATGCGGCCAGAGTTGCTTGTGTGCTTGTATTGGTTGCGGCTTTGGCGTGAGTGGTGTACGTTTGTGTGGTAGTGTGTAGTGGTCGCTCGCCGGTCGTATAGCTCAGTCGGTAGAGCACAGTGCTAATAACGCTGCGGTCCAGGGTTCGAGCCCCTGTATGACCATTTTGCTGCCTTTTCTTGCATTCGTATCGCAGCCAAAACGCGTCTTTTGCGCCGTCTCGCAAGCTGCACAGACTATCACGGCTGCTGCCGACCCCTGACGTGCCGTCACGAGTGTCGATGTTCACCGCAGCGACTAGGATATCGATGTCTTTGGACCCGAGTCTGGCTTCATCGATACCTTCGAGGCTGACGCTTTGTTTCGAGTGTCGTTTCTCCGGACGGGTTCTACGGTCCACGACGTGCTTCGGCTGCGGCCGAGGGGCCTGCTAGTCCCTATTGACGCCTGGATTGGCTTCTACAGCGCGAGAACGCTTCGATGAAAGACGAAGGGTATGGTCGTCCATAGTTGTGGGTGCAGTGGGAAATGACTTGATTGGCAAGCAGGACGGCGTGGAGCATGGTGCGGCGCTGGTTATGCGGCCAGAGTTGCTTGTGTGCTTGTATTGGTTGCGGCTTTGGCGTGAGTGGTGTACGTTTGTGTGGTAGTGTGTAGTGGTCGCTCGCCGGTCGTATAGCTCAGTCGGTAGAGCACAGTGCTAATAACGCTGCGGTCCAGGGTTCGAGCCCCTGTATGACCATTTTGCTGCCTTTTCTTGCATTCGTATCGCAGCCAAAACGCGTCTTTTGCGCCGTCTCGCAAGCTGCACAGACTATCACGGCTGCTGCCGACCCCTGACGTGCCGTCACGAGTGTCGATGTTCACCGCAGCGACTAGGATATCGATGTCTTTGGACCCGAGTCTGGCTTCATCGATACCTTCGAGGCTGACTCTTTGTTTCGAGTGTCGTTTCTCCGGACGGGTTCTACGGTCCACGACGTGCTTCGGCTGCGGCCGAGGGGCCTGCTAGTCCCTATTGACGCCTGGGTTGGCTTCTACAGCGCGAGAACGCTTCGATGAAAGACGAAGGGTATGGTCGTCCATAGTTGTGGGTGCAGTGGGAAATGACTTGATTGGCAAGCAGGACGGCGTGGAGCATGGTGCGGCGCTGGTTATGCGGCCAGAGTTGCTTGTGTGCTTGTATTGGTTGCGGCTTTGGCGTGAGTGGTGTATGTTTGTGTGGTAGTGTGTAGTGGTCGCTCGCCGGTCGTATAGCTCAGTCGGTAGAGCACAGTGCTAATAACGCTGCGGTCCAGGGTTCGAGCCCCTGTATGACCATTTTGCTGCCTTTTCTTGCATTCGTATCGCAGCCAAAACGCGTCTTTTGCGCCGTCTCGCAAGCTGCACAGACTATCATGGCTGCTGCCGACCCCTGACGTGCCGTCACGAGTGTCGATGTTCACCGCAGCGACTAGGATATCGATGTCTTTGGACCCGAGTCTGGCTTCATCGATACCTTCGAGGCTGACTCTTTGTTTCGAGTGTCGTTTCTCCGGACGGGTTCTACGGTCCACGACGTGCTTCGGCTGCGGCCGAGGGGCCTGCTAGTCCCTATTGACGCCTGGATTGGCTTCTACAGCGCGAGAACGCTTCGATGAAAGACGAAGGGTATGGTCGTCCATAGTTGTGGGTGCAGTGGGAAATGACTTGATTGGCAAGCAGGACGGCGTGGAGCATGGTGCGGCGCTGGTTATGCGGCCAGAGTTGCTTGTGTGCTTGTATTGGTTGCGGCTTTGGCGTGAGTGGTGTATGTTTGTGTGGTAGTGTGTAGTGGTCGCTCGCCGGTCGTATAGCTCAGTCGGTAGAGCACAGTGCTAATAACGCTGCGGTCCAGGGTTCGAGCCCCTGTATGACCATTTTGCTGCCTTTTCTTGCATTCCTATCGCAGCCAAAACGCGTCTTTTGCGCCGTCTCGCAAGCTGCACAGACTATCACGGCTGCTGCCGACCCCTGACGTGCCGTCACGAGTGTCGATGTTCACCGCAGCGACTAGGATATCGATGTCTTTGGACCCGAGTCTGGCTTCATCGATACCTTCGAGGCTGACGCTTTGTTTCGAGTGTCGTTTCTCCGGACGGGTTCTCGGTCCACGACGTGCTTCGGCTGCGGCCGAGGGGCCTGCTAGTCCCTATTGACGCCTGGATTGGCTTCTACAGCGCGAGAACGCTTCGATGAAAGACGAAGGGTATGGTCGTCCATAGTTGTGGGTGCAGTGGGAAATGACTTGATTGGCAAGCAGGACGGCGTGGAGCATGGTGCGGCGCTGGTTATGCGGCCAGAGTTGCTTGTGTGCTTGTATTGGTTGCGGCTTTGGCGTGAGTGGTGTATGTTTGTGTGGTAGTGTGTAGTGGTCGCTCGCCGGTCGTATAGCTCAGTCGGTAGAGCACAGTGCTAATAACGCTGCGGTCCAGGGTTCGAGCCCCTGTATGACCATTTTGCTGCCTTTTCTTGCATTCGTATCGCAGCCAAAACGCGTCTTTTGCGCCGTCTCGCAAGCTGCACAGACTATCATGGCTGCTGCCGACCCCTGACGTGCCGTCACGAGTGTCGATGTTCACCGCAGCGACTAGGATATCGATGTCTTTGGACCCGAGTCTGGCTTCATCGATACCTTCGAGGCTGACTCTTTGTTTCGAGTGTCGTTTCTCCGGACGGGTTCTACGGTCCACGACGTGCTTCGGCTGCGGCCGAGGGGCCTGCTAGTCCCTATTGACGCCTGGGTTGGCTTCTACAGCGCGAGAACGCTTCGATGAAAGACGAAGGGTATGGTCGTCCATAGTTGTGGGTGCAGTGGGAAATGACTTGATTGGCAAGCAGGACGGCGTGGAGCATGGTGCGGCGCTGGTTATGCGGCCAGAGTTGCTTGTGTGCTTGTATTGGTTGCGGCTTTGGCGTGAGTGGTGTATGTTTGTGTGGTAGTGTGTAGTGGTCGCTCGCCGGTCGTATAGCTCAGTCGGTAGAGCACAGTGCTAATAACGCTGCGGTCCAGGGTTCGAGCCCCTGTATGACCATTTTGCTGCCTTTTCTTGCATTCGTATCGCAGCCAAAACGCGTCTTTTGCGCCGTCTCGCAAGCTGCACAGACTATCATGGCTGCTGCCGACCCCTGACGTGCCGTCACGAGTGTCGATGTTCACCGCAGCGACTAGGATATCGATGTCTTTGGACCCGAGTCTGGCTTCATCGATACCTTCGAGGCTGACTCTTTGTTTCGAGTGTCGTTTCTCCGGACGGGTTCTACGGTCCACGACGTGCTTCGGCTGCGGCCGAGGGGCCTGCTAGTCCCTATTGACGCCTGGATTGGCTTCTACAGCGCGAGAACGCTTCGATGAAAGACGAAGGGTATGGTCGTCCATAGTTGTGGGTGCAGTGGGAAATGACTTGATTGGCAAGCAGGACGGCGTGGAGCATGGTGCGGCGCTGGTTATGCGGCCAGAGTTGCTTGTGTGCTTGTATTGGTTGCGGCTTTGGCGTGAGTGGTGTACGTTTGTGTGGTAGTGTGTAGTGGTCGCTCGCCGGTCGTATAGCTCAGTCGGTAGAGCACAGTGCTAATAACGCTGCGGTCCAGGGTTCGAGCCCCTGTATGACCATTTTGCTGCCTTTTCTTGCATTCCTATCGCAGCCAAAACGCGTCTTTTGCGCCGTCTCGCAAGCTGCACAGACTATCACGGCTGCTGCCGACCCCTGACGTGCCGTCACGAGTGTCGATGTTCACCGCAGCGACTAGGATATCGATGTCTTTGGACCCGAGTCTGGCTTCATCGATACCTTCGAGGCTGACGCTTTGTTTCGAGTGTCGTTTCTCCGGACGGGTTCTCGGTCCACGACGTGCTTCGGCTGCGGCCGAGGGGCCTGCTAGTCCCTATTGACGCCTGGATTGGCTTCTACAGCGCGATAACGCTTCGATGAAAGACGAAGGGTATGGTCGTCCATAGTTGTGGGTGCAGTGGGAAATGACTTGATTGGCAAGCAGGACGGCGTGGAGCATGGTGCGGCGCTGGTTATGCGGCCAGAGTTGCTTGTGTGCTTGTATTGGTTGCGGCTTTGGCGTGAGTGGTGTACGTTTGTGTGGTAGTGTGTAGTGGTCGCTCGCCGGTCGTATAGCTCAGTCGGTAGAGCACAGTGCTAATAACGCTGCGGTCCAGGGTTCGAGCCCCTGTATGACCATTTTGCTGCCTTTTCTTGCATTCCTATCGCAGCCAAAACGCGTCTTTTGCGCCGTCTCGCAAGCTGCACAGACTATCACGGCTGCTGCCGACCCCTGACGTGCCGTCACGAGTGTCGATGTTCACCGCAGCGACTAGGATATCGATGTCTTTGGACCCGAGTCTGGCTTCATCGATACCTTCGAGGCTGACGCTTTGTTTCGAGTGTCGTTTCTCCGGACGGGTTCTCGGTCCACGACGTGCTTCGGCTGCGGCCGAGGGGCCTGCTAGTCCCTATTGACGCCTGGATTGGCTTCTACAGCGCGATAACGCTTCGATGAAAGACGAAGGGTATGGTCGTCCATAGTTGTGGGTGCAGTGGGAAATGACTTGATTGGCAAGCAGGACGGCGTGGAGCATGGTGCGGCGCTGGTTATGCGGCCAGAGTTGCTTGTGTGCTTGTATTGGTTGCGGCTTTGGCGTGAGTGGTGTACGTTTGTGTGGTAGTGTGTAGTGGTCGCTCGCCGGTCGTATAGCTCAGTCGGTAGAGCACAGTGCTAATAACGCTGCGGTCCAGGGTTCGAGCCCCTGTATGACCATTTTGCTGCCTTTTCTTGCATTCCTATCGCAGCCAAAACGCGTCTTTTGCGCCGTCTCGCAAGCTGCACAGACTATCACGGCTGCTGCCGACCCCTGACGTGCCGTCACGAGTGTCGATGTTCACCGCAGCGACTAGGATATCGATGTCTTTGGACCCGAGTCTGGCTTCATCGATACCTTCGAGGCTGACTCTTTGTTTCGAGTGTCGTTTCTCCGGACGGGTTCTCGGTCCACGACGTGCTTCGGCTGCGGCCGAGGGGCCTGCTAGTCCCTATTGACGCCTGGATTGGCTTCTACAGCGCGATAACGCTTCGATGAAAGACGAAGGGTATGGTCGTCCATAGTTGTGGGTGCAGTGGGAAATGACTTGATTGGCAAGCAGGACGGCGTGGAGCATGGTGCGGCGCTGGTTATGCGGCCAGAGTTGCTTGTGTGCTTGTATTGGTTGCGGCTTTGGCGTGAGTGGTGTACGTTTGTGTGGTAGTGTGTAGTGGTCGCTCGCCGGTCGTATAGCTCAGTCGGTAGAGCACAGTGCTAATAACGCTGCGGTCCAGGGTTCGAGCCCCTGTATGACCATTTTGCTGCCTTTTCTTGCATTCCTATCGCAGCCAAAACGCGTCTTTTGCGCCGTCTCGCAAGCTGCACAGACTATCACGGCTGCTGCCGACCCCTGACGTGCCGTCACGAGTGTCGATGTTCACCGCAGCGACTAGGATATCGATGTCTTTGGACCCGAGTCTGGCTTCATCGATACCTTCGAGGCTGACTCTTTGTTTCGAGTGTCGTTTCTCCGGACGGGTTCTACGGTCCACGACGTGCTTCGGCTGCGGCCGAGGGGCCTGCTAGTCCCTATTGACGCCTGGATTGGCTTCTACAGCGCGAGAACGCTTCGATGAAAGACGAAGGGTATGGTCGTCCATAGTTGTGGGTGCAGTGGGAAATGACTTGATTGGCGAGCAGGACAGCGTGGAGCATGGTGCGGCGCTGGTTATGCGGCCAGAGTTGCTTGTGTGCTTGTATTGGTTGCGGCTTTGGCGTGAGTGGTGTATGTTTGTGTGGTAGTGTGTAGTGGTCGCTCGCCGGTCGTATAGCTCAGTCGGTAGAGCACAGTGCTAATAACGCTGCGGTCCAGGGTTCGAGCCCCTGTATGACCATTTTGCTGCCTTTTCTTGCATTCGTATCGCAGCCAAAACGCGTCTTTTGCGCCGTCTCGCAAGCTGCACAGACTATCACGGCTGCTGCCGACCCCTGACGTGCCGTCACGAGTGTCGATGTTCACCGCAGCGACTAGGATATCGATGTCTTTGGACCCGAGTCTGGCTTCATCGATGCCTTCGAGGCTGACTCTTTGTTTCGAGTGTCGTTTCTCCGGACGGGTTCTACGGTCCACGACGTGCTTCGGCTGCGGTCGAGGGGCCTGCTAGTCCCTATTGACGCCTGGGTTGGCTTCTACAGCGCGAGAACGCTTCGATGAAAGACGAAGGGTATGGTCGTCCATAGTTGTGGGTGCAGTAGGAAATGACTTGATTGGCGAGCAGGACAGCGTGGAGCATGGTGCGGCGCTGGTTATGCGGCCAGAGTTGCTTGTGTGCTTGTATTGGTTGCGGCTTTGGCGTGAGTGGTGTATGTTTGTGTGGTAGTGTGTAGTGGTCGCTCGCCGGTCGTATAGCTCAGTCGGTAGAGCACAGTGCTAATAACGCTGCGGTCCAGGGTTCGAGCCCCTGTATGACCATTTTGCTGCCTTTTCTTGCATTCGTATCGCAGCCAAAACGCGTCTTTTGCGCCGTCTCGCAAGCTGCACAGACTATCACGGCTGCTGCCGACCCCTGACGTGCCGTCACGAGTGTCGATGTTCACCGCAGCGACTAGGATATCGATGTCTTTGGACCCGAGTCTGGCTTCATCGATACCTTCGAGGCTGACTCTTTGTTTCGAGTGTCGTTTCTCCGGACGGGTTCTACGGTCCACGACGTGCTTCGGCTGCGGCCGAGGGGCCTGCTAGTCCCTATTGACGCCTGGGTTGGCTTCTACAGCACGAGAACGCTTCGATGAAAGACGAAGGGTATGGTCGTCCATAGTTGTGGGTGCAGTGGGAAATGACTTGATTGGCAAGCAGGACGGCGTGGAGCATGGTGCGGCGCTGGTTATGCGGCCAGAGTTGCTTGTGTGCTTGTATTGGTTGCGGCTTTGGCGTGAGTGGTGTATGTTTGTGTGGTAGTGTGTAGTGGTCGCTCGCCGGTCGTATAGCTCAGTCGGTAGAGCACAGTGCTAATAACGCTGCGGTCCAGGGTTCGAGCCCCTGTATGACCATTTTGCTGCCTTTTCTTGCATTCCTATCGCAGCCAAAACGCGTCTTTTGCGCCGTCTCGCAAGCTGCACAGACTATCACGGCTGCTGCCGACCCCTGACGTGCCGTCACGAGTGTCGATGTTCACCGCAGCGACTAGGATATCGATGTCTTTGGACCCGAGTCTGGCTTCATCGATACCTTCGAGGCTGACTCTTTGTTTCGAGTGTCGTTTCTCCGGACGGGTTCTACGGTCCACGACGTGCTTCGGCTGCGGTCGAGGGGCCTGCTAGTCCCTATTGACGCCTGGGTTGGCTTCTACAGCGCGAGAACGCTTCGATGAAAGACGAAGGGTATGGTCGTCCATAGTTGTGGGTGCAGTAGGAAATGACTTGATTGGCGAGCAGGACAGCGTGGAGCATGGTGCGGCGCTGGTTATGCGGCCAGAGTTGCTTGTGTGCTTGTATTGGTTGCGGCTTTGGCGTGAGTGGTGTATGTTTGTGTGGTAGTGTGTAGTGGTCGCTCGCCGGTCGTATAGCTCAGTCGGTAGAGCACAGTGCTAATAACGCTGCGGTCCAGGGTTCGAGCCCCTGTATGACCATTTTGCTGCCTTTTCTTGCATTCCTATCGCAGCCAAAACGCGTCTTTTGCGCCGTCTCGCAAGCTGCACAGACTATCACGGCTGCTGCCGACCCCTGACGTGCCGTCACGAGTGTCGATGTTCACCGCAGCGACTAGGATATCGATGTCTTTGGACCCGAGTCTGGCTTCATCGATACCTTCGAGGCTGACTCTTTGTTTCGAGTGTCGTTTCTCCGGACGGGTTCTACGGTCCACGACGTGCTTCGGCTGCGGCCGAGGGGCCTGCTAGTCCCTATTGACGCCTGGGTTGGCTTCTACAGCACGAGAACGCTTCGATGAAAGACGAAGGGTATGGTCGTCCATAGTTGTGGGTGCAGTGGGAAATGACTTGATTGGCAAGCAGGACGGCGTGGAGCATGGTGCGGCGCTGGTTATGCGGCCAGAGTTGCTTGTGTGCTTGTATTGGTTGCGGCTTTGGCGTGAGTGGTGTATGTTTGTGTGGTAGTGTGTAGTGGTCGCTCGCCGGTCGTATAGCTCAGTCGGTAGAGCACAGTGCTAATAACGCTGCGGTCCAGGGTTCGAGCCCCTGTATGACCATTTTGCTGCCTTTTCTTGCATTCGTATCGCAGCCAAAACGCGTCTTTTGCGCCGTCTCGCAAGCTGCACAGACTATCACGGCTGCTGCCGACCCCTGACGTGCCGTCACGAGTGTCGATGTTCACCGCAGCGACTAGGATATCGATGTCTTTGGACCCGAGTCTGGCTTCATCGATACCTTCGAGGCTGACGCTTTGTTTCGAGTGTCGTTTCTCCGGACGGGTTCTACGGTCCACGACGTGCTTCGGCTGCGGCCGAGGGGCCTGCTAGTCCCTATTGACGCCTGGGTTGGCTTCTACAGCGCGAGAACGCTTCGATGAAAGACGAAGGGTATGGTCGTCCATAGTTGTGGGTGCAGTGGGAAATGACTTGATTGGCAAGCAGGACGGCGTGGAGCATGGTGCGGCGCTGGTTATGCGGCCAGAGTTGCTTGTGTGCTTGTATTGGTTGCGGCTTTGGCGTGAGTGGTGTACCTTTGTGTGGTAGTGTGTAGTGGTCGCTCGCCGGTCGTATAGCTCAGTCGGTAGAGCACAGTGCTAATAACGCTGCGGTCCAGGGTTCGAGCCCCTGTATGACCATTTTGCTGCCTTTTCTTGCATTCCTATCGCAGCCAAAACGCGTCTTTTGCGCCGTCTCGCAAGCTGCACAGACTATCACGGCTGCTGCCGACCCCTGACGTGCCGTCACGAGTGTCGATGTTCACCGCAGCGACTAGGATATCGATGTCTTTGGACCCGAGTCTGGCTTCATCGATGCCTTCGAGGCTGACGCTTTGTTTCGAGTGTCGTTTCTCCGGACGGGTTCTACGGTCCACGACGTGCTTCGGCTGCGGCCGAGGGGCCTGCTAGTCCCTATTGACGCCTGGATTGGCTTCTACAGCGCGATAACGCTTCGATGAAAGACGAAGGGTATGGTCGTCCATAGTTGTGGGTGCAGTGGGAAATGACTTGATTGGCAAGCAGGACGGCGTGGAGCATGGTGCGGCGCTGGTTATGCGGCCAGAGTTGCTTGTGTGCTTGTATTGGTTGCGGCTTTGGCGTGAGTGGTGTACGTTTGTGTGGTAGTGTGTAGTGGTCGCTCGCCGGTCGTATAGCTCAGTCGGTAGAGCACAGTGCTAATAACGCTGCGGTCCAGGGTTCGAGCCCCTGTATGACCATTTTGCTGCCTTTTCTTGCATTCCTATCGCAGCCAAAACGCGTCTTTTGCGCCGTCTCGCAAGCTGCACAGACTATCACGGCTGCTGCCGACCCCTGACGTGCCGTCACGAGTGTCGATGTTCACCGCAGCGACTAGGATATCGATGTCTTTGGACCCGAGTCTGGCTTCATCGATACCTTCGAGGCTGACGCTTTGTTTCGAGTGTCGTTTCTCCGGACGGGTTCTACGGTCCACGACGTGCTTCGGCTGCGGCCGAGGGGCCTGCTAGTCCCTATTGACGCCTGGATTGGCTTCTACAGCGCGAGAACGCTTCGATGAAAGACGAAGGGTATGGTCGTCCATAGTTGTGGGTGCAGTGGGAAATGACTTGATTGGCAAGCAGGACGGCGTGGAGCATGGTGCGGCGCTGGTTATGCGGCCAGAGTTGCTTGTGTGCTTGTATTGGTTGCGGCTTTGGTGTGAGTGGTGTATGTTTGTGTGGTAGTGTGTAGTGGTCGCTCGCCGGTCGTATAGCTCAGTCGGTAGAGCACAGTGCTAATAACGCTGCGGTCCAGGGTTCGAGCCCCTGTATGACCATTTTGCTGCCTTTTCTTGCATTCCTATCGCAGCCAAAACGCGTCTTTTGCGCCGTCTCGCAAGCTGCACAGACTATCACGGCTGCTGCCGACCCCTGACGTGCCGTCACGAGTGTCGATGTTCACCGCAGCGACTAGGATATCGATGTCTTTGGACCCGAGTCTGGCTTCATCGATACCTTCGAGGCTGACGCTTTGTTTCGAGTGTCGTTTCTCCGGACGGGTTCTCGGTCCACGACGTGCTTCGGCTGCGGCCGAGGGGCCTGCTAGTCCCTATTGACGCCTGGGTTGGCTTCTACAGCGCGAGAACGCTTCGATGAAAGACGAAGGGTATGGTCGTCCATAGTTGTGGGTGCAGTGGGAAATGACTTGATTGGCAAGCAGGACGGCGTGGAGCATGGTGCGGCGCTGGTTATGCGGCCAGAGTTGCTTGTGTGCTTGTATTGGTTGCGGCTTTGGCGTGAGTGGTGTACGTTCGTGTGGTAGTGTGTAGTGGTCGCTCGCCGGTCGTATAGCTCAGTCGGTAGAGCACAGTGCTAATAACGCTGCGGTCCAGGGTTCGAGCCCCTGTATGACCATTTTGCTGCCTTTTCTTGCATTCGTATCGCAGCCAAAACGCGTCTTTTGCGCCGTCTCGCAAGCTGCACAGACTATCACGGCTGCTGCCGACCCCTGACGTGCCGTCACGAGTGTCGATGTTCACCGCAGCGACTAGGATATCGATGTCTTTGGACCCGAGTCTGGCTTCATCGATACCTTCGAGGCTGACTCTTTGTTTCGAGTGTCGTTTCTCCGGACGGGTTCTACGGTCCACGACGTGCTTCGGCTGCGGTCGAGGGGCCTGCTAGTCCCTATTGACGCCTGGGTTGGCTTCTACAGCGCGAGAACGCTTCGATGAAAGACGAAGGGTATGGTCGTCCATAGTTGTGGGTGCAGTGGGAAATGACTTGATTGGCAAGCAGGACGGCGTGGAGCATGGTGCGGCGCTGGTTATGCGGCCAGAGTTGCTTGTGTGCTTGTATTGGTTGCGGCTTTGGCGTGAGTGGTGTACCTTTGTGTGGTAGTGTGTAGTGGTCGCTCGCCGGTCGTATAGCTCAGTCGGTAGAGCACAGTGCTAATAACGCTGCGGTCCAGGGTTCGAGCCCCTGTATGACCATTTTGCTGCCTTTTCTTGCATTCCTATCGCAGCCAAAACGCGTCTTTTGCGCCGTCTCGCAAGCTGCACAGACTATCACGGCTGCTGCCGACCCCTGACGTGCCGTCACGAGTGTCGATGTTCACCGCAGCGACTAGGATATCGATGTCTTTGGACCCGAGTCTGGCTTCATCGATGCCTTCGAGGCTGACGCTTTGTTTCGAGTGTCGTTTCTCCGGACGGGTTCTACGGTCCACGACGTGCTTCGGCTGCGGCCGAGGGGCCTGCTAGTCCCTATTGACGCCTGGGTTGGCTTCTACAGCGCGAGAACGCTTCGATGAAAGACGAAGGGTATGGTCGTCCATAGTTGTGGGTGCAGTGGGAAATGACTTGATTGGCAAGCAGGACGGCGTGGAGCATGGTGCGGCGCTGGTTATGCGGCCAGAGTTGCTTGTGTGCTTGTATTGGTTGCGGCTTTGGCGTGAGTGGTGTATGTTTGTGTGGTAGTGTGTAGTGGTCGCTCGCCGGTCGTATAGCTCAGTCGGTAGAGCACAGTGCTAATAACGCTGCGGTCCAGGGTTCGAGCCCCTGTATGACCATTTTGCTGCCTTTTCTTGCATTCCTATCGCAGCCAAAACGCGTCTTTTGCGCCGTCTCGCAAGCTGCACAGACTATCACGGCTGCTGCCGACCCCTGACGTGCCGTCACGAGTGTCGATGTTCACCGCAGCGACTAGGATATCGATGTCTTTGGACCCGAGTCTGGCTTCATCGATGCCTTCGAGGCTGACGCTTTGTTTCGAGTGTCGTTTCTCCGGACGGGTTCTACGGTCCACGACGTGCTTCGGCTGCGGCCGAGGGGCCTGCTAGTCCCTATTGACGCCTGGGTTGGCTTCTACAGCGCGAGAACGCTTCGATGAAAGACGAAGGGTATGGTCGTCCATAGTTGTGGGTGCAGTGGGAAATGACTTGATTGGCAAGCAGGACGGCGTGGAGCATGGTGCGGCGCTGGTTATGCGGCCAGAGTTGCTTGTGTGCTTGTATTGGTTGCGGCTTTGGCGTGAGTGGTGTACGTTCGTGTGGTAGTGTGTAGTGGTCGCTCGCCGGTCGTATAGCTCAGTCGGTAGAGCACAGTGCTAATAACGCTGCGGTCCAGGGTTCGAGCCCCTGTATGACCATTTTGCTGCCTTTTCTTGCATTCCTATCGCAGCCAAAACGCGTCTTTTGCGCCGTCTCGCAAGCTGCACAGACTATCACGGCTGCTGCCGACCCCTGACGTGCCGTCACGAGTGTC
Source organism: Phytophthora crassamura (assembly GCA_033557995.1). NCBI lineage: Eukaryota > Oomycota > Peronosporomycetes > Peronosporales > Peronosporaceae > Phytophthora > Phytophthora crassamura. Next base: position 6,810,001 of record JAUCED010000004.1, read on the forward strand.
GATGTTCACCGCAGCGACTAGGATATCGATGTCTTTGGACCCGAGTCTGGCTTCATCGATACCTTCGAGGCTGACTCTTTGTTTCGAGTGTCGTTTCTCCGGACGGGTTCTACGGTCCACGACGTGCTTCGGCTGCGGCCGAGGGGCCTGCTAGTCCCTATTGACGCCTGGGTTGGCTTCTACAGCGCGAGAACGCTTCGATGAAAGACGAAGGGTATGGTCGTCCATAGTTGTGGGTGCAGTGGGAAATGACTTGATTGGCAAGCAGGACGGCGTGGAGCATGGTGCGGCGCTGGTTATGCGGCCAGAGTTGCTTGTGTGCTTGTATTGGTTGCGGCTTTGGCGTGAGTGGTGTATGTTTGTGTGGTAGTGTGTAGTGGTCGCTCGCCGGTCGTATAGCTCAGTCGGTAGAGCACAGTGCTAATAACGCTGCGGTCCAGGGTTCGAGCCCCTGTATGACCATTTTGCTGCCTTTTCTTGCATTCCTATCGCAGCCAAAACGCGTCTTTTGCGCCGTCTCGCAAGCTGCACAGACTATCACGGCTGCTGCCGACCCCTGACGTGCCGTCACGAGTGTCGATGTTCACCGCAGCGACTAGGATATCGATGTCTTTGGACCCGAGTCTGGCTTCATCGATGCCTTCGAGGCTGACGCTTTGTTTCGAGTGTCGTTTCTCCGGACGGGTTCTACGGTCCACGACGTGCTTCGGCTGCGGCCGAGGGGCCTGCTAGTCCCTATTGACGCCTGGGTTGGCTTCTACAGCGCGAGAACGCTTCGATGAAAGACGAAGGGTATGGTCGTCCATAGTTGTGGGTGCAGTGGGAAATGACTTGATTGGCAAGCAGGACGGCGTGGAGCATGGTGCGGCGCTGGTTATGCGGCCAGAGTTGCTTGTGTGCTTGTATTGGTTGCGGCTTTGGCGTGAGTGGTGTACGTTCGTGTGGTAGTGTGTAGTGGTCGCTCGCCGGTCGTATAGCTCAGTCGGTAGAGCACAGTGCTAATAACGCTGCGGTCCAGGGTTCGAGCCCCTGTATGACCATTTTGCTGCCTTTTCTTGCATTCCTATCGCAGCCAAAACGCGTCTTTTGCGCCGTCTCGCAAGCTGCACAGACTATCACGGCTGCTGCCGACCCCTGACGTGCCGTCACGAGTGTCGATGTTCACCGCAGCGACTAGGATATCGATGTCTTTGGACCCGAGTCTGGCTTCATCGATACCTTCGAGGCTGACTCTTTGTTTCGAGTGTCGTTTCTCCGGACGGGTTCTACGGTCCACGACGTGCTTCGGCTGCGGCCGAGGGGCCTGCTAGTCCCTATTGACGCCTGGGTTGGCTTCTACAGCGCGAGAACGCTTCGATGAAAGACGAAGGGTATGGTCGTCCATAGTTGTGGGTGCAGTGGGAAATGACTTGATTGGCAAGCAGGACGGCGTGGAGCATGGTGCGGCGCTGGTTATGCGGCCAGAGTTGCTTGTGTGCTTGTATTGGTTGCGGCTTTGGCGTGAGTGGTGTATGTTTGTGTGGTAGTGTGTAGTGGTCGCTCGCCGGTCGTATAGCTCAGTCGGTAGAGCACAGTGCTAATAACGCTGCGGTCCAGGGTTCGAGCCCCTGTATGACCATTTTGCTGCCTTTTCTTGCATTCCTATCGCAGCCAAAACGCGTCTTTTGCGCCGTCTCGCAAGCTGCACAGACTATCACGGCTGCTGCCGACCCCTGACGTGCCGTCACGAGTGTCGATGTTCACCGCAGCGACTAGGATATCGATGTCTTTGGACCCGAGTCTGGCTTCATCGATACCTTCGAGGCTGACTCTTTGTTTCGAGTGTCGTTTCTCCGGACGGGTTCTACGGTCCACGACGTGCTTCGGCTGCGGCCGAGGGGCCTGCTAGTCCCTATTGACGCCTGGGTTGGCTTCTACAGCACGAGAACGCTTCGATGAAAGACGAAGGGTATGGTCGTCCATAGTTGTGGGTGCAGTGGGAAATGACTTGATTGGCAAGCAGGACGGCGTGGAGCATGGTGCGGCGCTGGTTATGCGGCCAGAGTTGCTTGTGTGCTTGTATTGGTTGCGGCTTTGGCGTGAGTGGTGTATGTTTGTGTGGTAGTGTGTAGTGGTCGCTCGCCGGTCGTATAGCTCAGTCGGTAGAGCACAGTGCTAATAACGCTGCGGTCCAGGGTTCGAGCCCCTGTATGACCATTTTGCTGCCTTTTCTTGCATTCCTATCGCAGCCAAAACGCGTCTTTTGCGCCGTCTCGCAAGCTGCACAGACTATCACGGCTGCTGCCGACCCCTGACGTGCCGTCACGAGTGTCGATGTTCACCGCAGCGACTAGGATATCGATGTCTTTGGACCCGAGTCTGGCTTCATCGATACCTTCGAGGCTGACGCTTTGTTTCGAGTGTCGTTTCTCCGGACGGGTTCTACGGTCCACGACGTGCTTCGGCTGCGGCCGAGGGGCCTGCTAGTCCCTATTGACGCCTGGATTGGCTTCTACAGCGCGAGAACGCTTCGATGAAAGACGAAGGGTATGGTCGTCCATAGTTGTGGGTGCAGTGGGAAATGACTTGATTGGCAAGCAGGACAGCGTGGAGCATGGTGCGGCGCTGGTTATGCGGCCAGAGTTGCTTGTGTGCTTGTATTGGTTGCGGCTTTGGCGTGAGTGGTGTATGTTTGTGTGGTAGTGTGTAGTGGTCGCTCGCCGGTCGTATAGCTCAGTCGGTAGAGCACAGTGCTAATAACGCTGCGGTCCAGGGTTCGAGCCCCTGTATGACCATTTTGCTGCCTTTTCTTGCATTCCTATCGCAGCCAAAACGCGTCTTTTGCGCCGTCTCGCAAGCTGCACAGACTATCACGGCTGCTGCCGACCCCTGACGTGCCGTCACGAGTGTCGATGTTCACCGCAGCGACTAGGATATCGATGTCTTTGGACCCGAGTCTGGCTTCATCGATACCTTCGAGGCTGACGCTTTGTTTCGAGTGTCGTTTCTCCGGACGGGTTCTACGGTCCACGACGTGCTTCGGCTGCGGCCGAGGGGCCTGCTAGTCCCTATTGACGCCTGGGTTGGCTTCTACAGCGCGAGAACGCTTCGATGAAAGACGAAGGGTATGGTCGTCCATAGTTGTGGGTGCAGTGGGAAATGACTTGATTGGCAAGCAGGACGGCGTGGAGCATGGTGCGGCGCTGGTTATGCGGCCAGAGTTGCTTGTGTGCTTGTATTGGTTGCGGCTTTGGCGTGAGTGGTGTATGTTTGTGTGGTAGTGTGTAGTGGTCGCTCGCCGGTCGTATAGCTCAGTCGGTAGAGCACAGTGCTAATAACGCTGCGGTCCAGGGTTCGAGCCCCTGTATGACCATTTTGCTGCCTTTTCTTGCATTCCTATCGCAGCCAAAACGCGTCTTTTGCGCCGTCTCGCAAGCTGCACAGACTATCACGGCTGCTGCCGACCCCTGACGTGCCGTCACGAGTGTCGATGTTCACCGCAGCGACTAGGATATCGATGTCTTTGGACCCGAGTCTGGCTTCATCGATACCTTCGAGGCTGACTCTTTGTTTCGAGTGTCGTTTCTCCGGACGGGTTCTACGGTCCACGACGTGCTTCGGCTGCGGCCGAGGGGCCTGCTAGTCCCTATTGACGCCTGGGTTGGCTTCTACAGCACGAGAACGCTTCGATGAAAGACGAAGGGTATGGTCGTCCATAGTTGTGGGTGCAGTGGGAAATGACTTGATTGGCAAGCAGGACGGCGTGGAGCATGGTGCGGCGCTGGTTATGCGGCCAGAGTTGCTTGTGTGCTTGTATTGGTTGCGGCTTTGGCGTGAGTGGTGTATGTTTGTGTGGTAGTGTGTAGTGGTCGCTCGCCGGTCGTATAGCTCAGTCGGTAGAGCACAGTGCTAATAACGCTGCGGTCCAGGGTTCGAGCCCCTGTATGACCATTTTGCTGCCTTTTCTTGCATTCGTATCGCAGCCAAAACGCGTCTTTTGCGCCGTCTCGCAAGCTGCACAGACTATCACGGCTGCTGCCGACCCCTGACGTGCCGTCACGAGTGTCGATGTTCACCGCAGCGACTAGGATATCGATGTCTTTGGACCCGAGTCTGGCTTCATCGATGCCTTCGAGGCTGACGCTTTGTTTCGAGTGTCGTTTCTCCGGACGGGTTCTCGGTCCACGACGTGCTTCGGCTGCGGCCGAGGGGCCTGCTAGTCCCTATTGACGCCTGGATTGGCTTCTACAGCGCGAGAACGCTTCGATGAAAGACGAAGGGTATGGTCGTCCATAGTTGTGGGTGCAGTGGGAAATGACTTGATTGGCAAGCAGGACAGCGTGGAGCATGGTGCGGCGCTGGTTATGCGGCCAGAGTTGCTTGTGTGCTTGTATTGGTTGCGGCTTTGGCGTGAGTGGTGTATGTTTGTGTGGTAGTGTGTAGTGGTCGCTCGCCGGTCGTATAGCTCAGTCGGTAGAGCACAGTGCTAATAACGCTGCGGTCCAGGGTTCGAGCCCCTGTATGACCATTTTGCTGCCTTTTCTTGCATTCGTATCGCAGCCAAAACGCGTCTTTTGCGCCGTCTCGCAAGCTGCACAGACTATCACGGCTGCTGCCGACCCCTGACGTGCCGTCACGAGTGTCGATGTTCACCGCAGCGACTAGGATATCGATGTCTTTGGACCCGAGTCTGGCTTCATCGATACCTTCGAGGCTGACTCTTTGTTTCGAGTGTCGTTTCTCCGGACGGGTTCTACGGTCCACGACGTGCTTCGGCTGCGGCCGAGGGGCCTGCTAGTCCCTATTGACGCCTGGGTTGGCTTCTACAGCGCGAGAACGCTTCGATGAAAGACGAAGGGTATGGTCGTCCATAGTTGTGGGTGCAGTGGGAAATGACTTGATTGGCAAGCAGGACGGCGTGGAGCATGGTGCGGCGCTGGTTATGCGGCCAGAGTTGCTTGTGTGCTTGTATTGGTTGCGGCTTTGGCGTGAGTGGTGTATGTTTGTGTGGTAGTGTGTAGTGGTCGCTCGCCGGTCGTATAGCTCAGTCGGTAGAGCACAGTGCTAATAACGCTGCGGTCCAGGGTTCGAGCCCCTGTATGACCATTTTGCTGCCTTTTCTTGCATTCGTATCGCAGCCAAAACGCGTCTTTTGCGCCGTCTCGCAAGCTGCACAGACTATCATGGCTGCTGCCGACCCCTGACGTGCCGTCACGAGTGTCGATGTTCACCGCAGCGACTAGGATATCGATGTCTTTGGACCCGAGTCTGGCTTCATCGATACCTTCGAGGCTGACTCTTTGTTTCGAGTGTCGTTTCTCCGGACGGGTTCTCGGTCCACGACGTGCTTCGGCTGCGGCCGAGGGGCCTGCTAGTCCCTATTGACGCCTGGATTGGCTTCTACAGCGCGAGAACGCTTCGATGAAAGACGAAGGGTATGGTCGTCCATAGTTGTGGGTGCAGTGGGAAATGACTTGATTGGCAAGCAGGACGGCGTGGAGCATGGTGCGGCGCTGGTTATGCGGCCAGAGTTGCTTGTGTGCTTGTATTGGTTGCGGCTTTGGCGTGAGTGGTGTACGTTCGTGTGGTAGTGTGTAGTGGTCGCTCGCCGGTCGTATAGCTCAGTCGGTAGAGCACAGTGCTAATAACGCTGCGGTCCAGGGTTCGAGCCCCTGTATGACCATTTTGCTGCCTTTTCTTGCATTCGTATCGCAGCCAAAACGCGTCTTTTGCGCCGTCTCGCAAGCTGCACAGACTATCACGGCTGCTGCCGACCCCTGACGTGCCGTCACGAGTGTCGATGTTCACCGCAGCGACTAGGATATCGATGTCTTTGGACCCGAGTCTGGCTTCATCGATACCTTCGAGGCTGACTCTTTGTTTCGAGTGTCGTTTCTCCGGACGGGTTCTCGGTCCACGACGTGCTTCGGCTGCGGCCGAGGGGCCTGCTAGTCCCTATTGACGCCTGGATTGGCTTCTACAGCGCGATAACGCTTCGATGAAAGACGAAGGGTATGGTCGTCCATAGTTGTGGGTGCAGTGGGAAATGACTTGATTGGCAAGCAGGACGGCGTGGAGCATGGTGCGGCGCTGGTTATGCGGCCAGAGTTGCTTGTGTGCTTGTATTGGTTGCGGCTTTGGCGTGAGTGGTGTACGTTTGTGTGGTAGTGTGTAGTGGTCGCTCGCCGGTCGTATAGCTCAGTCGGTAGAGCACAGTGCTAATAACGCTGCGGTCCAGGGTTCGAGCCCCTGTATGACCATTTTGCTGCCTTTTCTTGCATTCCTATCGCAGCCAAAACGCGTCTTTTGCGCCGTCTCGCAAGCTGCACAGACTATCACGGCTGCTGCCGACCCCTGACGTTCCGTCACGAGTGTCGATGTTCACCGCAGCGACTAGGATATCGATGTCTTTGGACCCGAGTCTGGCTTCATCGATACCTTCGAGGCTGACGCTTTGTTTCGAGTGTCGTTTCTCCGGACGGGTTCTCGGTCCACGACGTGCTTCGGCTGCGGCCGAGGGGCCTGCTAGTCCCTATTGACGCCTGGATTGGCTTCTACAGCGCGAGAACGCTTCGATGAAAGACGAAGGGTATGGTCGTCCATAGTTGTGGGTGCAGTGGGAAATGACTTGATTGGCAAGCAGGACGGCGTGGAGCATGGTGCGGCGCTGGTTATGCGGCCAGAGTTGCTTGTGTGCTTGTATTGGTTGCGGCTTTGGCGTGAGTGGTGTACGTTTGTGTGGTAGTGTGTAGTGGTCGCTCGCCGGTCGTATAGCTCAGTCGGTAGAGCACAGTGCTAATAACGCTGCGGTCCAGGGTTCGAGCCCCTGTATGACCATTTTGCTGCCTTTTCTTGCATTCCTATCGCAGCCAAAACGCGTCTTTTGCGCCGTCTCGCAAGCTGCACAGACTATCACGGCTGCTGCCGACCCCTGACGTGCCGTCACGAGTGTCGATGTTCACCGCAGCGACTAGGATATCGATGTCTTTGGACCCGAGTCTGGCTTCATCGATACCTTCGAGGCTGACGCTTTGTTTCGAGTGTCGTTTCTCCGGACGGGTTCTCGGTCCACGATGTGCTTCGGCTGCGGCCGAGGGGCCTGCTAGTCCCTATTGACGCCTGGATTGGCTTCTACAGCGCGATAACGCTTCGATGAAAGACGAAGGGTATGGTCGTCCATAGTTGTGGGTGCAGTGGGAAATGACTTGATTGGCAAGCAGGACGGCGTGGAGCATGGTGCGGCGCTGGTTATGCGGCCAGAGTTGCTTGTGTGCTTGTATTGGTTGCGGCTTTGGCGTGAGTGGTGTACGTTTGTGTGGTAGTGTGTAGTGGTCGCTCGCCGGTCGTATAGCTCAGTCGGTAGAGCACAGTGCTAATAACGCTGCGGTCCAGGGTTCGAGCCCCTGTATGACCATTTTGCTGCCTTTTCTTGCATTCCTATCGCAGCCAAAACGCGTCTTTTGCGCCGTCTCGCAAGCTGCACAGACTATCACGGCTGCTGCCGACCCCTGACGTGCCGTCACGAGTGTCGATGTTCACCGCAGCGACTAGGATATCGATGTCTTTGGACCCGAGTCTGGCTTCATCGATACCTTCGAGGCTGACGCTTTGTTTCGAGTGTCGTTTCTCCGGACGGGTTCTCGGTCCACGACGTGCTTCGGCTGCGGCCGAGGGGCCTGCTAGTCCCTATTGACGCCTGGATTGGCTTCTACAGCGCGAGAACGCTTCGATGAAAGACGAAGGGTATGGTCGTCCATAGTTGTGGGTGCAGTGGGAAATGACTTGATTGGCAAGCAGGACGGCGTGGAGCATGGTGCGGCGCTGGTTATGCGGCCAGAGTTGCTTGTGTGCTTGTATTGGTTGCGGCTTTGGCGTGAGTGGTGTACGTTTGTGTGGTAGTGTGTAGTGGTCGCTCGCCGGTCGTATAGCTCAGTCGGTAGAGCACAGTGCTAATAACGCTGCGGTCCAGGGTTCGAGCCCCTGTATGACCATTTTGCTGCCTTTTCTTGCATTCCTATCGCAGCCAAAACGCGTCTTTTGCGCCGTCTCGCAAGCTGCACAGACTATCACGGCTGCTGCCGACCCCTGACGTTCCGTCACGAGTGTCGATGTTCACCGCAGCGACTAGGATATCGATGTCTTTGGACCCGAGTCTGGCTTCATCGATACCTTCGAGGCTGACGCTTTGTTTCGAGTGTCGTTTCTCCGGACGGGTTCTCGGTCCACGACGTGCTTCGGCTGCGGCCGAGGGGCCTGCTAGTCCCTATTGACGCCTGGATTGGCTTCTACAGCGCGAGAACGCTTCGATGAAAGACGAAGGGTATGGTCGTCCATAGTTGTGGGTGCAGTGGGAAATGACTTGATTGGCAAGCAGGACGGCGTGGAGCATGGTGCGGCGCTGGTTATGCGGCCAGAGTTGCTTGTGTGCTTGTATTGGTTGCGGCTTTGGCGTGAGTGGTGTACGTTTGTGTGGTAGTGTGTAGTGGTCGCTCGCCGGTCGTATAGCTCAGTCGGTAGAGCACAGTGCTAATAACGCTGCGGTCCAGGGTTCGAGCCCCTGTATGACCATTTTGCTGCCTTTTCTTGCATTCCTATCGCAGCCAAAACGCGTCTTTTGCGCCGTCTCGCAAGCTGCACAGACTATCACGGCTGCTGCCGACCCCTGACGTTCCGTCACGAGTGTCGATGTTCACCGCAGCGACTAGGATATCGATGTCTTTGGACCCGAGTCTGGCTTCATCGATACCTTCGAGGCTGACGCTTTGTTTCGAGTGTCGTTTCTCCGGACGGGTTCTCGGTCCACGACGTGCTTCGGCTGCGGCCGAGGGGCCTGCTAGTCCCTATTGACGCCTGGATTGGCTTCTACAGCGCGAGAACGCTTCGATGAAAGACGAAGGGTATGGTCGTCCATAGTTGTGGGTGCAGTGGGAAATGACTTGATTGGCAAGCAGGACGGCGTGGAGCATGGTGCGGCGCTGGTTATGCGGCCAGAGTTGCTTGTGTGCTTGTATTGGTTGCGGCTTTGGCGTGAGTGGTGTATGTTTGTGTGGTAGTGTGTAGTGGTCGCTCGCCGGTCGTATAGCTCAGTCGGTAGAGCACAGTGCTAATAACGCTGCGGTCCAGGGTTCGAGCCCCTGTATGACCATTTTGCTGCCTTTTCTTGCATTCCTATCGCAGCCAAAACGCGTCTTTTGCGCCGTCTCGCAAGCTGCACAGACTATCACGGCTGCTGCCGACCCCTGACGTGCCGTCACGAGTGTCGATGTTCACCGCAGCGACTAGGATATCGATGTCTTTGGACCCGAGTCTGGCTTCATCGATACCTTCGAGGCTGACGCTTTGTTTCGAGTGTCGTTTCTCCGGACGGGTTCTCGGTCCACGACGTGCTTCGGCTGCGGCCGAGGGGCCTGCTAGTCCCTATTGACGCCTGGATTGGCTTCTACAGCGCGAGAACGCTTCGATGAAAGACGAAGGGTATGGTCGTCCATAGTTGTGGGTGCAGTGGGAAATGACTTGATTGGCAAGCAGGACGGCGTGGAGCATGGTGCGGCGCTGGTTATGCGGCCAGAGTTGCTTGTGTGCTTGTATTGGTTGCGGCTTTGGCGTGAGTGGTGTATGTTTGTGTGGTAGTGTGTAGTGGTCGCTCGCCGGTCGTATAGCTCAGTCGGTAGAGCACAGTGCTAATAACGCTGCGGTCCAGGGTTCGAGCCCCTGTATGACCATTTTGCTGCCTTTTCTTGCATTCCTATCGCAGCCAAAACGCGTCTTTTGCGCCGTCTCGCAAGCTGCACAGACTATCACGGCTGCTGCCGACCCCTGACGTGCCGTCACGAGTGTCGATGTTCACCGCAGCGACTAGGATATCGATGTCTTTGGACCCGAGTCTGGCTTCATCGATACCTTCGAGGCTGACGCTTTGTTTCGAGTGTCGTTTCTCCGGACGGGTTCTCGGTCCACGACGTGCTTCGGCTGCGGCCGAGGGGCCTGCTAGTCCCTATTGACGCCTGGATTGGCTTCTACAGCGCGAGAACGCTTCGATGAAAGACGAAGGGTATGGTCGTCCATAGTTGTGGGTGCAGTGGGAAATGACTTGATTGGCAAGCAGGACGGCGTGGAGCATGGTGCGGCGCTGGTTATGCGGCCAGAGTTGCTTGTGTGCTTGTATTGGTTGCGGCTTTGGCGTGAGTGGTGTATGTTTGTGTGGTAGTGTGTAGTGGTCGCTCGCCGGTCGTATAGCTCAGTCGGTAGAGCACAGTGCTAATAACGCTGCGGTCCAGGGTTCGAGCCCCTGTATGACCATTTTGCTGCCTTTTCTTGCATTCCTATCGCAGCCAAAACGCGTCTTTTGCGCCGTCTCGCAAGCTGCACAGACTATCACGGCTGCTGCCGACCCCTGACGTGCCGTCACGAGTGTCGATGTTCACCGCAGCGACTAGGATATCGATGTCTTTGGACCCGAGTCTGGCTTCATCGATACCTTCGAGGCTGACGCTTTGTTTCGAGTGTCGTTTCTCCGGACGGGTTCTACGGTCCACGACGTGCTTCGGCTGCGGCCGAGGGGCCTGCTAGTCCCTATTGACGCCTGGATTGGCTTCTACAGCGCGAGAACGCTTCGATGAAAGACGAAGGGTATGGTCGTCCATAGTTGTGGGTGCAGTGGGAAATGACTTGATTGGCAAGCAGGACGGCGTGGAGCATGGTGCGGCGCTGGTTATGCGGCCAGAGTTGCTTGTGTGCTTGTATTGGTTGCGGCTTTGGTGTGAGTGGTGTATGTTTGTGTGGTAGTGTGTAGTGGTCGCTCGCCGGTCGTATAGCTCAGTCGGTAGAGCACAGTGCTAATAACGCTGCGGTCCAGGGTTCGAGCCCCTGTATGACCATTTTGCTGCCTTTTCTTGCATTCCTATCGCAGCCAAAACGCGTCTTTTGCGCCGTCTCGCAAGCTGCACAGACTATCACGGCTGCTGCCGACCCCTGACGTGCCGTCACGAGTGTCGATGTTCACCGCAGCGACTAGGATATCGATGTCTTTGGACCCGAGTCTGGCTTCATCGATACCTTCGAGGCTGACGCTTTGTTTCGAGTGTCGTTTCTCCGGACGGGTTCTACGGTCCACGACGTGCTTCGGCTGCGGCCGAGGGGCCTGCTAGTCCCTATTGACGCCTGGTTGGCTTCTACAGCGCGAGAACGCTTCGATGAAAGACGAAGGGTATGGTCGTCCATAGTTGTGGGTGCAGTGGGAAATGACTTGATTGGCAAGCAGGACGGCGTGGAGCATGGTGCGGCGCTGGTTATGCGGCCAGAGTTGCTTGTGTGCTTGTATTGGTTGCGGCTTTGGCGTGAGTGGTGTATGTTTGTGTGGTAGTGTGTAGTGGTCGCTCGCCGGTCGTATAGCTCAGTCGGTAGAGCACAGTGCTAATAACGCTGCGGTCCAGGGTTCGAGCCCCTGTATGACCATTTTGCTGCCTTTTCTTGCATTCCTATCGCAGCCAAAACGCGTCTTTTGCGCCGTCTCGCAAGCTGCACAGACTATCACGGCTGCTGCCGACCCCTGACGTGCCGTCACGAGTGTCGATGTTCACCGCAGCGACTAGGATATCGATGTCTTTGGACCCGAGTCTGGCTTCATCGATACCTTCGAGGCTGACTCTTTGTTTCGAGTGTCGTTTCTCCGGACGGGTTCTACGGTCCACGACGTGCTTCGGCTGCGGCCGAGGGGCCTGCTAGTCCCTATTGACGCCTGGGTTGGCTTCTACAGCGCGAGAACGCTTCGATGAAAGACGAAGGGTATGGTCGTCCATAGTTGTGGGTGCAGTGGGAAATGACTTGATTGGCAAGCAGGACGGCGTGGAGCATGGTGCGGCGCTGGTTATGCGGCCAGAGTTGCTTGTGTGCTTGTATTGGTTGCGGCTTTGGCGTGAGTGGTGTATGTTTGTGTGGTAGTGTGTAGTGGTCGCTCGCCGGTCGTATAGCTCAGTCGGTAGAGCACAGTGCTAATAACGCTGCGGTCCAGGGTTCGAGCCCCTGTATGACCATTTTGCTGCCTTTTCTTGCATTCGTATCGCAGCCAAAACGCGTCTTTTGCGCCGTCTCGCAAGCTGCACAGACTATCACGGCTGCTGCCGACCCCTGACGTGCCGTCACGAGTGTCGATGTTCACCGCAGCGACTAGGATATCGATGTCTTTGGACCCGAGTCTGGCTTCATCGATACCTTCGAGGCTGACTCTTTGTTTCGAGTGTCGTTTCTCCGGACGGGTTCTACGGTCCACGACGTGCTTCGGCTGCGGTCGAGGGGCCTGCTAGTCCCTATTGACGCCTGGGTTGGCTTCTACAGCGCGAGAACGCTTCGATGAAAGACGAAGGGTATGGTCGTCCATAGTTGTGGGTGCAGTAGGAAATGACTTGATTGGCGAGCAGGACAGCGTGGAGCATGGTGCGGCGCTGGTTATGCGGCCAGAGTTGCTTGTGTGCTTGTATTGGTTGCGGCTTTGGCGTGAGTGGTGTATGTTTGTGTGGTAGTGTGTAGTGGTCGCTCGCCGGTCGTATAGCTCAGTCGGTAGAGCACAGTGCTAATAACGCTGCGGTCCAGGGTTCGAGCCCCTGTATGACCATTTTGCTGCCTTTTCTTGCATTCCTATCGCAGCCAAAACGCGTCTTTTGCGCCGTCTCGCAAGCTGCACAGACTATCACGGCTGCTGCCGACCCCTGACGTGCCGTCACGAGTGTCGATGTTCACCGCAGCGACTAGGATATCGATGTCTTTGGACCCGAGTCTGGCTTCATCGATACCTTCGAGGCTGACTCTTTGTTTCGAGTGTCGTTTCTCCGGACGGGTTCTACGGTCCACGACGTGCTTCGGCTGCGGCCGAGGGGCCTGCTAGTCCCTATTGACGCCTGGGTTGGCTTCTACAGCACGAGAACGCTTCGATGAAAGACGAAGGGTATGGTCGTCCATAGTTGTGGGTGCAGTGGGAAATGACTTGATTGGCAAGCAGGACGGCGTGGAGCATGGTGCGGTGCTGGTTATGCGGCCAGAGTTGCTTGTGTGCTTGTATTGGTTGCGGCTTTGGCGTGAGTGGTGTATGTTTGTGTGGTAGTGTGTAGTGGTCGCTCGCCGGTCGTATAGCTCAGTCGGTAGAGCACAGTGCTAATAACGCTGCGGTCCAGGGTTCGAGCCCCTGTATGACCATTTTGCTGCCTTTTCTTGCATTCGTATCGCAGCCAAAACGCGTCTTTTGCGCCGTCTCGCAAGCTGCACAGACTATCACGGCTGCTGCCGACCCCTGACGTGCCGTCACGAGTGTCGATGTTCACCGCAGCGACTAGGATATCGATGTCTTTGGACCCGAGTCTGGCTTCATCGATACCTTCGAGGCTGACTCTTTGTTTCGAGTGTCGTTTCTCCGGACGGGTTCTACGGTCCACGACGTGCTTCGGCTGCGGCCGAGGGGCCTGCTAGTCCCTATTGACGCCTGGGTTGGCTTCTACAGCACGAGAACGCTTCGATGAAAGACGAAGGGTATGGTCGTCCATAGTTGTGGGTGCAGTGGAAAATGACTTGATTGGCAAGCAGGACGGCGTGGAGCATGGTGCGGCGCTGGTTATGCGGCCAGAGTTGCTTGTGTGCTTGTATTGGTTGCGGCTTTGGCGTGAGTGGTGTATGTTTGTGTGGTAGTGTGTAGTGGTCGCTCGCCGGTCGTATAGCTCAGTCGGTAGAGCACAGTGCTAATAACGCTGCGGTCCAGGGTTCGAGCCCCTGTATGACCATTTTGCTGCCTTTTCTTGCATTCCTATCGCAGCCAAAACGCGTCTTTTGCGCCGTCTCGCAAGCTGCACAGACTATCACGGCTGCTGCCGACCCCTGACGTGCCGTCACGAGTGTCGATGTTCACCGCAGCGACTAGGATATCGATGTCTTTGGACCCGAGTCTGGCTTCATCGATACCTTCGAGGCTGACGCTTTGTTTCGAGTGTCGTTTCTCCGGACGGGTTCTACGGTCCACGACGTGCTTCGGCTGCGGCCGAGGGGCCTGCTAGTCCCTATTGACGCCTGGGTTGGCTTCTACAGCGCGAGAACGCTTCGATGAAAGACGAAGGGTATGGTCGTCCATAGTTGTGGGTGCAGTGGGAAATGACTTGATTGGCAAGCAGGACGGCGTGGAGCATGGTGCGGCGCTGGTTATGCGGCCAGAGTTGCTTGTGTGCTTGTATTGGTTGCGGCTTTGGCGTGAGTGGTGTACGTTTGTGTGGTAGTGTGTAGTGGTCGCTCGCCGGTCGTATAGCTCAGTCGGTAGAGCACAGTGCTAATAACGCTGCGGTCCAGGGTTCGAGCCCCTGTATGACCATTTTGCTGCCTTTTCTTGCATTCCTATCGCAGCCAAAACGCGTCTTTTGCGCCGTCTCGCAAGCTGCACAGACTATCACGGCTGCTGCCGACCCCTGACGTGCCGTCACGAGTGTCGATGTTCACCGCAGCGACTAGGATATCGATGTCTTTGGACCCGAGTCTGGCTTCATCGATGCCTTCGAGGCTGACGCTTTGTTTCGAGTGTCGTTTCTCCGGACGGGTTCTACGGTCCACGACGTGCTTCGGCTGCGGCCGAGGGGCCTGCTAGTCCCTATTGACGCCTGGGTTGGCTTCTACAGCGCGAGAACGCTTCGATGAAAGACGAAGGGTATGGTCGTCCATAGTTGTGGGTGCAGTGGGAAATGACTTGATTGGCAAGCAGGACGGCGTGGAGCATGGTGCGGCGCTGGTTATGCGGCCAGAGTTGCTTGTGTGCTTGTATTGGTTGCGGCTTTGGCGTGAGTGGTGTACGTTCGTGTGGTAGTGTGTAGTGGTCGCTCGCCGGTCGTATAGCTCAGTCGGTAGAGCACAGTGCTAATAACGCTGCGGTCCAGGGTTCGAGCCCCTGTATGACCATTTTGCTGCCTTTTCTTGCATTCCTATCGCAGCCAAAACGCGTCTTTTGCGCCGTCTCGCAAGCTGCACAGACTATCACGGCTGCTGCCGACCCCTGACGTGCCGTCACGAGTGTCGATGTTCACCGCAGCGACTAGGATATCGATGTCTTTGGACCCGAGTCTGGCTTCATCGATACCTTCGAGGCTGACTCTTTGTTTCGAGTGTCGTTTCTCCGGACGGGTTCTACGGTCCACGACGTGCTTCGGCTGCGGCCGAGGGGCCTGCTAGTCCCTATTGACGCCTGGGTTGGCTTCTACAGCGCGAGAACGCTTCGATGAAAGACGAAGGGTATGGTCGTCCATAGTTGTGGGTGCAGTGGGAAATGACTTGATTGGCAAGCAGGACGGCGTGGAGCATGGTGCGGCGCTGGTTATGCGGCCAGAGTTGCTTGTGTGCTTGTATTGGTTGCGGCTTTGGCGTGAGTGGTGTACGTTCGTGTGGTAGTGTGTAGTGGTCGCTCGCCGGTCGTATAGCTCAGTCGGTAGAGCACAGTGCTAATAACGCTGCGGTCCAGGGTTCGAGCCCCTGTATGACCATTTTGCTGCCTTTTCTTGCATTCCTATCGCAGCCAAAACGCGTCTTTTGCGCCGTCTCGCAAGCTGCACAGACTATCACGGCTGCTGCCGACCCCTGACGTGCCGTCACGAGTGTCGATGTTCACCGCAGCGACTAGGATATCGATGTCTTTGGACCCGAGTCTGGCTTCATCGATACCTTCGAGGCTGACTCTTTGTTTCGAGTGTCGTTTCTCCGGACGGGTTCTACGGTCCACGACGTGCTTCGGCTGCGGCCGAGGGGCCTGCTAGTCCCTATTGACGCCTGGGTTGGCTTCTACAGCGCGAGAACGCTTCGATGAAAGACGAAGGGTATGGTCGTCCATAGTTGTGGGTGCAGTGGGAAATGACTTGATTGGCAAGCAGGACGGCGTGGAGCATGGTGCGGCGCTGGTTATGCGGCCAGAGTTGCTTGTGTGCTTGTATTGGTTGCGGCTTTGGCGTGAGTGGTGTATGTTTGTGTGGTAGTGTGTAGTGGTCGCTCGCCGGTCGTATAGCTCAGTCGGTAGAGCACAGTGCTAATAACGCTGCGGTCCAGGGTTCGAGCCCCTGTATGACCATTTTGCTGCCTTTTCTTGCATTCCTATCGCAGCCAAAACGCGTCTTTTGCGCCGTCTCGCAAGCTGCACAGACTATCACGGCTGCTGCCGACCCCTGACGTTCCGTCACGAGTGTCGATGTTCACCGCAGCGACTAGGATATCGATGTCTTTGGACCCGAGTCTGGCTTCATCGATACCTTCGAGGCTGACTCTTTGTTTCGAGTGTCGTTTCTCCGGACGGGTTCTACGGTCCACGACGTGCTTCGGCTGCGGCCGAGGGGCCTGCTAGTCCCTATTGACGCCTGGGTTGGCTTCTACAGCACGAGAACGCTTCGATGAAAGACGAAGGGTATGGTCGTCCATAGTTGTGGGTGCAGTGGGAAATGACTTGATTGGCAAGCAGGACGGCGTGGAGCATGGTGCGGCGCTGGTTATGCGGCCAGAGTTGCTTGTGTGCTTGTATTGGTTGCGGCTTTGGCGTGAGTGGTGTACGTTTGTGTGGTAGTGTGTAGTGGTCGCTCGCCGGTCGTATAGCTCAGTCGGTAGAGCACAGTGCTAATAACGCTGCGGTCCAGGGTTCGAGCCCCTGTATGACCATTTTGCTGCCTTTTCTTGCATTCCTATCGCAGCCAAAACGCGTCTTTTGCGCCGTCTCGCAAGCTGCACAGACTATCACGGCTGCTGCCGACCCCTGACGTGCCGTCACGAGTGTCGATGTTCACCGCAGCGACTAGGATATCGATGTCTTTGGACCCGAGTCTGGCTTCATCGATGCCTTCGAGGCTGACGCTTTGTTTCGAGTGTCGTTTCTCCGGACGGGTTCTACGGTCCACGACGTGCTTCGGCTGCGGCCGAGGGGCCTGCTAGTCCCTATTGACGCCTGGATTGGCTTCTACAGCGCGAGAACGCTTCGATGAAAGACGAAGGGTATGGTCGTCCATAGTTGTGGGTGCAGTGGGAAATGACTTGATTGGCAAGCAGGACAGCGTGGAGCATGGTGCGGCGCTGGTTATGCGGCCAGAGTTGCTTGTGTGCTTGTATTGGTTGCGGCTTTGGCGTGAGTGGTGTATGTTTGTGTGGTAGTGTGTAGTGGTCGCTCGCCGGTCGTATAGCTCAGTCGGTAGAGCACAGTGCTAATAACGCTGCGGTCCAGGGTTCGAGCCCCTGTATGACCATTTTGCTGCCTTTTCTTGCATTCCTATCGCAGCCAAAACGCGTCTTTTGCGCCGTCTCGCAAGCTGCACAGACTATCACGGCTGCTGCCGACCCCTGACGTGCCGTCACGAGTGTCGATGTTCACCGCAGCGACTAGGATATCGATGTCTTTGGACCCGAGTCTGGCTTCATCGATACCTTCGAGGCTGACGCTTTGTTTCGAGTGTCGTTTCTCCGGACGGGTTCTACGGTCCACGACGTGCTTCGGCTGCGGCCGAGGGGCCTGCTAGTCCCTATTGACGCCTGGATTGGCTTCTACAGCGCGATAACGCTTCGATGAAAGACGAAGGGTATGGTCGTCCATAGTTGTGGGTGCAGTAGGAAATGACTTGATTGGCGAGCAGGACAGCGTGGAGCATGGTGCGGCGCTGGTTATGCGGCCAGAGTTGCTTGTGTGCTTGTATTGGTTGCGGCTTTGGCGTGAGTGGTGTATGTTTGTGTGGTAGTGTGTAGTGGTCGCTCGCCGGTCGTATAGCTCAGTCGGTAGAGCACAGTGCTAATAACGCTGCGGTCCAGGGTTCGAGCCCCTGTATGACCATTTTGCTGCCTTTTCTTGCATTCCTATCGCAGCCAAAACGCGTCTTTTGCGCCGTCTCGCAAGCTGCACAGACTATCACGGCTGCTGCCGACCCCTGACGTGCCGTCACGAGTGTCGATGTTCACCGCAGCGACTAGGATATCGATGTCTTTGGACCCGAGTCTGGCTTCATCGATACCTTCGAGGCTGACGCTTTGTTTCGAGTGTCGTTTCTCCGGACGGGTTCTACGGTCCACGACGTGCTTCGGCTGCGGCCGAGGGGCCTGCTAGTCCCTATTGACGCCTGGATTGGCTTCTACAGCGCGATAACGCTTCGATGAAAGACGAAGGGTATGGTCGTCCATAGTTGTGGGTGCAGTAGGAAATGACTTGATTGGCGAGCAGGACAGCGTGGAGCATGGTGCGGCGCTGGTTATGCGGCCAGAGTTGCTTGTGTGCTTGTATTGGTTGCGGCTTTGGCGTGAGTGGTGTATGTTTGTGTGGTAGTGTGTAGTGGTCGCTCGCCGGTCGTATAGCTCAGTCGGTAGAGCACAGTGCTAATAACGCTGCGGTCCAGGGTTCGAGCCCCTGTATGACCATTTTGCTGCCTTTTCTTGCATTCCTATCGCAGCCAAAACGCGTCTTTTGCGCCGTCTCGCAAGCTGCACAGACTATCACGGCTGCTGCCGACCCCTGACGTGCCGTCACGAGTGTCGATGTTCACCGCAGCGACTAGGATATCGATGTCTTTGGACCCGAGTCTGGCTTCATCGATACCTTCGAGGCTGACGCTTTGTTTCGAGTGTCGTTTCTCCGGACGGGTTCTACGGTCCACGACGTGCTTCGGCTGCGGCCGAGGGGCCTGCTAGTCCCTATTGACGCCTGGATTGGCTTCTACAGCGCGAGAACGCTTCGATGAAAGACGAAGGGTATGGTCGTCCATAGTTGTGGGTGCAGTGGGAAATGACTTGATTGGCAAGCAGGACGGCGTGGAGCATGGTGCGGCGCTGGTTATGCGGCCAGAGTTGCTTGTGTGCTTGTATTGGTTGCGGCTTTGGCGTGAGTGGTGTATGTTTGTGTGGTAGTGTGTAGTGGTCGCTCGCCGGTCGTATAGCTCAGTCGGTAGAGCACAGTGCTAATAACGCTGCGGTCCAGGGTTCGAGCCCCTGTATGACCATTTTGCTGCCTTTTCTTGCATTCCTATCGCAGCCAAAACGCGTCTTTTGCGCCGTCTCGCAAGCTGCACAGACTATCACGGCTGCTGCCGACCCCTGACGTGCCGTCACGAGTGTCGATGTTCACCGCAGCGACTAGGATATCGATGTCTTTGGACCCGAGTCTGGCTTCATCGATACCTTCGAGGCTGACGCTTTGTTTCGAGTGTCGTTTCTCCGGACGGGTTCTACGGTCCACGACGTGCTTCGGCTGCGGCCGAGGGGCCTGCTAGTCCCTATTGACGCCTGGATTGGCTTCTACAGCGCGATAACGCTTCGATGAAAGACGAAGGGTATGGTCGTCCATAGTTGTGGGTGCAGTGGGAAATGACTTGATTGGCAAGCAGGACGGCGTGGAGCATGGTGCGGCGCTGGTTATGCGGCCAGAGTTGCTTGTGTGCTTGTATTGGTTGCGGCTTTGGCGTGAGTGGTGTACGTTTGTGTGGTAGTGTGTAGTGGTCGCTCGCCGGTCGTATAGCTCAGTCGGTAGAGCACAGTGCTAATAACGCTGCGGTCCAGGGTTCGAGCCCCTGTATGACCATTTTGCTGCCTTTTCTTGCATTCCTATCGCAGCCAAAACGCGTCTTTTGCGCCGTCTCGCAAGCTGCACAGACTATCATGGCTGCTGCCGACCCCTGACGTGCCGTCACGAGTGTCGATGTTCACCGCAGCGACTAGGATATCGATGTCTTTGGACCCGAGTCTGGCTTCATCGATACCTTCGAGGCTGACGCTTTGTTTCGAGTGTCGTTTCTCCGGACGGGTTCTACGGTCCACGACGTGCTTCGGCTGCGGCCGAGGGGCCTGCTAGTCCCTATTGACGCCTGGGTTGGCTTCTACAGCGCGAGAACGCTTCGATGAAAGACGAAGGGTATGGTCGTCCATAGTTGTGGGTGCAGTGGGAAATGACTTGATTGGCAAGCAGGACGGCGTGGAGCATGGTGCGGCGCTGGTTATGCGGCCAGAGTTGCTTGTGTGCTTGTATTGGTTGCGGCTTTGGCGTGAGTGGTGTATGTTTGTGTGGTAGTGTGTAGTGGTCGCTCGCCGGTCGTATAGCTCAGTCGGTAGAGCACAGTGCTAATAACGCTGCGGTCCAGGGTTCGAGCCCCTGTATGACCATTTTGCTGCCTTTTCTTGCATTCCTATCGCAGCCAAAACGCGTCTTTTGCGCCGTCTCGCAAGGTGCACAGACTATCACGGCTGCTGCCGACCCCTGACGTGCCGTCACGAGTGTCGATGTTCACCGCAGCGACTAGGATATCGATGTCTTTGGACCCGAGTCTGGCTTCATCGATACCTTCGAGGCTGACTCTTTGTTTCGAGTGTCGTTTCTCCGGACGGGTTCTACGGTCCACGACGTGCTTCGGCTGCGGCCGAGGGGCCTGCTAGTCCCTATTGACGCCTGGATTGGCTTCTACAGCACGAGAACGCTTCGATGAAAGACGAAGGGTTATGGTCGTCCATAGTTGTGGGTGCAGTGGGAAATGACTTGATTGGCAAGCAGGACGGCGTGGAGCATGGTGCGGCGCTGGTTATGCGGCCAGAGTTGCTTGTGTGCTTGTATTGGTTGCGGCTTTGGCGTGAGTGGTGTACGTTTGTGTGGTAGTGTGTAGTGGTCGCTCGCCGGTCGTATAGCTCAGTCGGTAGAGCACAGTGCTAATAACGCTGCGGTCCAGGGTTCGAGCCCCTGTATGACCATTTTGCTGCCTTTTCTTGCATTCGTATCGCAGCCAAAACGCGTCTTTTGCGCCGTCTCGCAAGCTGCACAGACTATCACGGCTGCTGCCGACCCCTGACGTGCCGTCACGAGTGTCGATGTTCACCGCAGCGACTAGGATATCGATGTCTTTGGACCCGAGTCTGGCTTCATCGATACCTTCGAGGCTGACTCTTTGTTTCGAGTGTCGTTTCTCCGGACGGGTTCTACGGTCCACGACGTGCTTCGGCTGCGGCCGAGGGGCCTGCTAGTCCCTATTGACGCCTGGGTTGGCTTCTACAGCGCGATAACGCTTCGATGAAAGACGAAGGGTATGGTCGTCCATAGTTGTGGGTGCAGTGGGAAATGACTTGATTGGCAAGCAGGACGGCGTGGAGCATGGTGCGGCGCTGGTTATGCGGCCAGAGTTGCTTGTGTGCTTGTATTGGTTGCGGCTTTGGCGTGAGTGGTGTACGTTTGTGTGGTAGTGTGTAGTGGTCGCTCGCCGGTCGTATAGCTCAGTCGGTAGAGCACAGTGCTAATAACGCTGCGGTCCAGGGTTCGAGCCCCTGTATGACCATTTTGCTGCCTTTTCTTGCATTCCTATCGCAGCCAAAACGCGTCTTTTGCGCCGTCTCGCAAGCTGCACAGACTATCACGGCTGCTGCCGACCCCTGACGTGCCGTCACGAGTGTCGATGTTCACCGCAGCGACTAGGATATCGATGTCTTTGGACCCGAGTCTGGCTTCATCGATACCTTCGAGGCTGACGCTTTGTTTCGAGTGTCGTTTCTCCGGACGGGTTCTCGGTCCACGACGTGCTTCGGCTGCGGCCGAGGGGCCTGCTAGTCCCTATTGACGCCTGGATTGGCTTCTACAGCGCGAGAACGCTTCGATGAAAGACGAAGGGTATGGTCGTCCATAGTTGTGGGTGCAGTGGGAAATGACTTGATTGGCAAGCAGGACGGCGTGGAGCATGGTGCGGCGCTGGTTATGCGGCCAGAGTTGCTTGTGTGCTTGTATTGGTTGCGGCTTTGGCGTGAGTGGTGTATGTTTGTGTGGTAGTGTGTAGTGGTCGCTCGCCGGTCGTATAGCTCAGTCGGTAGAGCACAGTGCTAATAACGCTGCGGTCCAGGGTTCGAGCCCCTGTATGACCATTTTGCTGCCTTTTCTTGCATTCCTATCGCAGCCAAAACGCGTCTTTTGCGCCGTCTCGCAAGCTGCACAGACTATCACGGCTGCTGCCGACCCCTGACGTGCCGTCACGAGTGTCGATGTTCACCGCAGCGACTAGGATATCGATGTCTTTGGACCCGAGTCTGGCTTCATCGATACCTTCGAGGCTGACGCTTTGTTTCGAGTGTCGTTTCTCCGGACGGGTTCTACGGTCCACGACGTGCTTCGGCTGCGGCCGAGGGGCCTGCTAGTCCCTATTGACGCCTGGATTGGCTTCTACAGCGCGAGAACGCTTCGATGAAAGACGAAGGGTATGGTCGTCCATAGTTGTGGGTGCAGTGGGAAATGACTTGATTGGCAAGCAGGACGGCGTGGAGCATGGTGCGGCGCTGGTTATGCGGCCAGAGTTGCTTGTGTGCTTGTATTGGTTGCGGCTTTGGCGTGAGTGGTGTATGTTTGTGTGGTAGTGTGTAGTGGTCGCTCGCCGGTCGTATAGCTCAGTCGGTAGAGCACAGTGCTAATAACGCTGCGGTCCAGGGTTCGAGCCCCTGTATGACCATTTTGCTGCCTTTTCTTGCATTCGTATCGCAGCCAAAACGCGTCTTTTGCGCCGTCTCGCAAGCTGCACAGACTATCACGGCTGCTGCCGACCCCTGACGTGCCGTCACGAGTGTCGATGTTCACCGCAGCGACTAGGATATCGATGTCTTTGGACCCGAGTCTGGCTTCATCGATACCTTCGAGGCTGACTCTTTGTTTCGAGTGTCGTTTCTCCGGACGGGTTCTACGGTCCACGACGTGCTTCGGCTGCGGCCGAGGGGCCTGCTAGTCCCTATTGACGCCTGGATTGGCTTCTACAGCGCGAGAACGCTTCGATGAAAGACGAAGGGTATGGTCGTCCATAGTTGTGGGTGCAGTGGGAAATGACTTGATTGGCAAGCAGGACGGCGTGGAGCATGGTGCGGCGCTGGTTATGCGGCCAGAGTTGCTTGTGTGCTTGTATTGGTTGCGGCTTTGGCGTGAGTGGTGTATGTTTGTGTGGTAGTGTGTAGTGGTCGCTCGCCGGTCGTATAGCTCAGTCGGTAGAGCACAGTGCTAATAACGCTGCGGTCCAGGGTTCGAGCCCCTGTATGACCATTTTGCTGCCTTTTCTTGCATTCGTATCGCAGCCAAAATGCGTCTTTTGCGCCGTCTCGCAAGCTGCACAGACTATCACGGCTGCTGCCGACCCCTGACGTGCCGTCACGAGTGTCGATGTTCACCGCAGCGACTAGGATATCGATGTCTTTGGACCCGAGTCTGGCTTCATCGATACCTTCGAGGCTGACGCTTTGTTTCGAGTGTCGTTTCTCCGGACGGGTTCTACGGTCCACGACGTGCTTCGGCTGCGGTCGAGGGGCCTGCTAGTCCCTATTGACGCCTGGATTGGCTTCTACAGCGCGAGAACGCTTCGATGAAAGACGAAGGGTATGGTCGTCCATAGTTGTGGGTGCAGTGGGAAATGACTTGATTGGCAAGCAGGACGGCGTGGAGCATGGTGCGGCGCTGGTTATGCGGCCAGAGTTGCTTGTGTGCTTGTATTGGTTGCGGCTTTGGCGTGAGTGGTGTATGTTTGTGTATGTTTGTGTGGTAGTGTGTAGTGGTCGCTCGCCGGTCGTATAGCTCAGTCGGTAGAGCACAGTGCTAATAACGCTGCGGTCCAGGGTTCGAGCCCCTGTATGACCATTTTGCTGCCTTTTCTTGCATTCCTATCGCAGCCAAAACGCGTCTTTTGCGCCGTCTCGCAAGCTGCACAGACTATCACGGCTGCTGCCGACCCCTGACGTGCCGTCACGAGTGTCGATGTTCACCGCAGCGACTAGGATATCGATGTCTTTGGACCCGAGTCTGGCTTCATCGATACCTTCGAGGCTGACGCTTTGTTTCGAGTGTCGTTTCTCCGGACGGGTTCTACGGTCCACGACGTGCTTCGGCTGCGGCCGAGGGGCCTGCTAGTCCCTATTGACGCCTGGATTGGCTTCTACAGCGCGAGAACGCTTCGATGAAAGACGAAGGGTATGGTCGTCCATAGTTGTGGGTGCAGTAGGAAATGACTTGATTGGCGAGCAGGACAGCGTGGAGCATGGTGCGGCGCTGGTTATGCGGCCAGAGTTGCTTGTGTGCTTGTATTGGTTGCGGCTTTGGCGTGAGTGGTGTATGTTTGTGTGGTAGTGTGTAGTGGTCGCTCGCCGGTCGTATAGCTCAGTCGGTAGAGCACAGTGCTAATAACGCTGCGGTCCAGGGTTCGAGCCCCTGTATGACCATTTTGCTGCCTTTTCTTGCATTCCTATCGCAGCCAAAACGCGTCTTTTGCGCCGTCTCGCAAGCTGCACAGACTATCACGGCTGCTGCCGACCCCTGACGTGCCGTCACGAGTGTCGATGTTCACCGCAGCGACTAGGATATCGATGTCTTTGGACCCGAGTCTGGCTTCATCGATGCCTTCGAGGCTGACTCTTTGTTTCGAGTGTCGTTTCTCCGGACGGGTTCTACGGTCCACGACGTGCTTCGGCTGCGGTCGAGGGGCCTGCTAGTCCCTATTGACGCCTGGGTTGGCTTCTACAGCGCGAGAACGCTTCGATGAAAGACGAAGGGTATGGTCGTCCATAGTTGTGGGTGCAGTAGGAAATGACTTGATTGGCGAGCAGGACAGCGTGGAGCATGGTGCGGCGCTGGTTATGCGGCCAGAGTTGCTTGTGTGCTTGTATTGGTTGCGGCTTTGGCGTGAGTGGTGTATGTTTGTGTGGTAGTGTGTAGTGGTCGCTCGCCGGTCGTATAGCTCAGTCGGTAGAGCACAGTGCTAATAACGCTGCGGTCCAGGGTTCGAGCCCCTGTATGACCATTTTGCTGCCTTTTCTTGCATTCCTATCGCAGCCAAAACGCGTCTTTTGCGCCGTCTCGCAAGCTGCACAGACTATCACGGCTGCTGCCGACCCCTGACGTGCCGTCACGAGTGTCGATGTTCACCGCAGCGACTAGGATATCGATGTCTTTGGACCCGAGTCTGGCTTCATCGATGCCTTCGAGGCTGACGCTTTGTTTCGAGTGTCGTTTCTCCGGACGGGTTCTACGGTCCACGACGTGCTTCGGCTGCGGCCGAGGGGCCTGCTAGTCCCTATTGACGCCTGGGTTGGCTTCTACAGCGCGAGAACGCTTCGATGAAAGACGAAGGGTATGGTCGTCCATAGTTGTGGGTGCAGTGGGAAATGACTTGATTGGCAAGCAGGACGGCGTGGAGCATGGTGCGGCGCTGGTTATGCGGCCAGAGTTGCTTGTGTGCTTGTATTGGTTGCGGCTTTGGCGTGAGTGGTGTACGTTTGTGTGGTAGTTTGTAGTGGTCGCTCGCCGGTCGTATAGCTCAGTCGGTAGAGCACAGTGCTAATAACGCTGCGGTCCAGGGTTCGAGCCCCTGTATGACCATTTTGCTGCCTTTTCTTGCATTCGTATCGCAGCCAAAACGCGTCTTTTGCGCCGTCTCGCAAGCTGCACAGACTATCACGGCTGCTGCCGACCCCTGACGTGCCGTCACGAGTGTCGATGTTCACCGCAGCGACTAGGATATCGATGTCTTTGGACCCGAGTCTGGCTTCATCGATACCTTCGAGGCTGACGCTTTGTTTCGAGTGTCGTTTCTCCGGACGGGTTCTACGGTCCACGACGTGCTTCGGCTGCGGTCGAGGGGCCTGCTAGTCCCTATTGACGCCTGGATTGGCTTCTACAGCGCGAGAACGCTTCGATGAAAGACGAAGGGTATGGTCGTCCATAGTTGTGGGTGCAGTGGGAAATGACTTGATTGGCAAGCAGGACGGCGTGGAGCATGGTGCGGCGCTGGTTATGCGGCCAGAGTTGCTTGTGTGCTTGTATTGGTTGCGGCTTTGGCGTGAGTGGTGTACGTTTGTGTGGTAGTGTGTAGTGGTCGCTCGCCGGTCGTATAGCTCAGTCGGTAGAGCACAGTGCTAATAACGCTGCGGTCCAGGGTTCGAGCCCCTGTATGACCATTTTGCTGCCTTTTCTTGCATTCCTATCGCAGCCAAAACGCGTCTTTTGCGCCGTCTCGCAAGCTGCACAGACTATCACGGCTGCTGCCGACCCCTGACGTGCCGTCACGAGTGTCGATGTTCACCGCAGCGACTAGGATATCGATGTCTTTGGACCCGAGTCTGGCTTCATCGATACCTTCGAGGCTGACGCTTTGTTTCGAGTGTCGTTTCTCCGGACGGGTTCTACGGTCCACGACGTGCTTCGGCTGCGGTCGAGGGGCCTGCTAGTCCCTATTGACGCCTGGATTGGCTTCTACAGCGCGAGAACGCTTCGATGAAAGACGAAGGGTATGGTCGTCCATAGTTGTGGGTGCAGTGGGAAATGACTTGATTGGCAAGCAGGACGGCGTGGAGCATGGTGCGGCGCTGGTTATGCGGCCAGAGTTGCTTGTGTGCTTGTATTGGTTGCGGCTTTGGCGTGAGTGGTGTACGTTTGTGTGGTAGTGTGTAGTGGTCGCTCGCCGGTCGTATAGCTCAGTCGGTAGAGCACAGTGCTAATAACGCTGCGGTCCAGGGTTCGAGCCCCTGTATGACCATTTTGCTGCCTTTTCTTGCATTCCTATCGCAGCCAAAACGCGTCTTTTGCGCCGTCTCGCAAGCTGCACAGACTATCACGGCTGCTGCCGACCCCTGACGTGCCGTCACGAGTGTCGATGTTCACCGCAGCGACTAGGATATCGATGTCTTTGGACCCGAGTCTGGCTTCATCGATACCTTCGAGGCTGACGCTTTGTTTCGAGTGTCGTTTCTCCGGACGGGTTCTACGGTCCACGACGTGCTTCGGCTGCGGCCGAGGGGCCTGCTAGTCCCTATTGACGCCTGGATTGGCTTCTACAGCGCGAGAACGCTTCGATGAAAGACGAAGGGTATGGTCGTCCATAGTTGTGGGTGCAGTGGGAAATGACTTGATTGGCAAGCAGGACGGCGTGGAGCATGGTGCGGCGCTGGTTATGCGGCCAGAGTTGCTTGTGTGCTTGTATTGGTTGCGGCTTTGGCGTGAGTGGTGTACGTTTGTGTGGTAGTGTGTAGTGGTCGCTCGCCGGTCGTATAGCTCAGTCGGTAGAGCACAGTGCTAATAACGCTGCGGTCCAGGGTTCGAGCCCCTGTATGACCATTTTGCTGCCTTTTCTTGCATTCGTATCGCAGCCAAAACGCGTCTTTTGCGCCGTCTCGCAAGCTGCACAGACTATCACGGCTGCTGCCGACCCCTGACGTGCCGTCACGAGTGTCGATGTTCACCGCAGCGACTAGGATATCGATGTCTTTGGACCCGAGTCTGGCTTCATCGATACCTTCGAGGCTGACTCTTTGTTTCGAGTGTCGTTTCTCCGGACGGGTTCTACGGTCCACGACGTGCTTCGGCTGCGGCCGAGGGGCCTGCTAGTCCCTATTGACGCCTGGGTTGGCTTCTACAGCACGAGAACGCTTCGATGAAAGACGAAGGGTATGGTCGTCCATAGTTGTGGGTGCAGTGGGAAATGACTTGATTGGCAAGCAGGGCGGCGTGGAGCATGGTGCGGCGCTGGTTATGCGGCCAGAGTTGCTTGTGTGCTTGTATTGGTTGCGGCTTTGGCGTGAGTGGTGTACGTTTGTGTGGTAGTGTGTAGTGGTCGCTCGCCGGTCGTATAGCTCAGTCGGTAGAGCACAGTGCTAATAACGCTGCGGTCCAGGGTTCGAGCCCCTGTATGACCATTTTGCTGCCTTTTCTTGCATTCGTATCGCAGCCAAAACGCGTCTTTTGCGCCGTCTCGCAAGCTGCACAGACTATCACGGCTGCTGCCGACCCCTGACGTGCCGTCACGAGTGTCGATGTTCACCGCAGCGACTAGGATATCGATGTCTTTGGACCCGAGTCTGGCTTCATCGATACCTTCGAGGCTGACTCTTTGTTTCGAGTGTCGTTTCTCCGGACGGGTTCTACGGTCCACGACGTGCTTCGGCTGCGGCCGAGGGGCCTGCTAGTCCCTATTGACGCCTGGGTTGGCTTCTACAGCACGAGAACGCTTCGATGAAAGACGAAGGGTATGGTCGTCCATAGTTGTGGGTGCAGTGGGAAATGACTTGATTGGCAAGCAGGGCGGCGTGGAGCATGGTGCGGCGCTGGTTATGCGGCCAGAGTTGCTTGTGTGCTTGTATTGGTTGCGGCTTTGGCGTGAGTGGTGTACGTTTGTGTGGTAGTGTGTAGTGGTCGCTCGCCGGTCGTATAGCTCAGTCGGTAGAGCACAGTGCTAATAACGCTGCGGTCCAGGGTTCGAGCCCCTGTATGACCATTTTGCTGCCTTTTCTTGCATTCGTATCGCAGCCAAAACGCGTCTTTTGCGCCGTCTCGCAAGCTGCACAGACTATCACGGCTGCTGCCGACCCCTGACGTGCCGTCACGAGTGTCGATGTTCACCGCAGCGACTAGGATATCGATGTCTTTGGACCCGAGTCTGGCTTCATCGATACCTTCGAGGCTGACGCTTTGTTTCGAGTGTCGTTTCTCCGGACGGGTTCTACGGTCCACGACGTGCTTCGGCTGCGGCCGAGGGGCCTGCTAGTCCCTATTGACGCCTGGGTTGGCTTCTACAGCGCGAGAACACTTCGATGAAAGACGAAGGGTATGGTCGTCCATAGTTGTGGGTGCAGTGGGAAATGACTTGATTGGCAAGCAGGACGGCGTGGAGCATGGTGCGGCGCTGGTTATGCGGCCAGAGTTGCTTGTGTGCTTGTATTGGTTGCGGCTTTGGCGTGAGTGGTGTATGTTTGTGTGGTAGTGTGTAGTGGTCGCTCGCCGGTCGTATAGCTCAGTCGGTAGAGCACAGTGCTAATAACGCTGCGGTCCAGGGTTCGAGCCCCTGTATGACCATTTTGCTGCCTTTTCTTGCATTCGTATCGCAGCCAAAACGCGTCTTTTGCGCCGTCTCGCAAGCTGCACAGACTATCACGGCTGCTGCCGACCCCTGACGTGCCGTCACGAGTGTCGATGTTCACCGCAGCGACTAGGATATCGATGTCTTTGGACCCGAGTCTGGCTTCATCGATACCTTCGAGGCTGACGCTTTGTTTCGAGTGTCGTTTCTCCGGACGGGTTCTACGGTCCACGACGTGCTTCGGCTGCGGTCGAGGGGCCTGCTAGTCCCTATTGACGCCTGGATTGGCTTCTACAGCGCGAGAACGCTTCGATGAAAGACGAAGGGTATGGTCGTCCATAGTTGTGGGTGCAGTGGGAAATGACTTGATTGGCAAGCAGGACGGCGTGGAGCATGGTGCGGCGCTGGTTATGCGGCCAGAGTTGCTTGTGTGCTTGTATTGGTTGCGGCTTTGGCGTGAGTGGTGTATGTTTGTGTGGTAGTGTGTAGTGGTCGCTCGCCGGTCGTATAGCTCAGTCGGTAGAGCACAGTGCTAATAACGCTGCGGTCCAGGGTTCGAGCCCCTGTATGACCATTTTGCTGCCTTTTCTTGCATTCGTATCGCAGCCAAAACGCGTCTTTTGCGCCGTCTCGCAAGCTGCACAGACTATCACGGCTGCTGCCGACCCCTGACGTGCCGTCACGAGTGTCGATGTTCACCGCAGCGACTAGGATATCGATGTCTTTGGACCCGAGTCTGGCTTCATCGATACCTTCGAGGCTGACGCTTTGTTTCGAGTGTCGTTTCTCCGGACGGGTTCTACGGTCCACGACGTGCTTCGGCTGCGGCCGAGGGGCCTGCTAGTCCCTATTGACGCCTGGGTTGGCTTCTACAGCGCGAGAACGCTTCGATGAAAGACGAAGGGTATGGTCGTCCATAGTTGTGGGTGCAGTGGGAAATGACTTGATTGGCGAGCAGGACGGCGTGGAGCATGGTGCGGCGCTGGTTATGCGGCCATAGTTGCTTGTGTGCTTGTATTGGTTGCGGCTTTGGCGTGAGTGGTGTACGTTTGTGTGGTAGTTTGTAGTGGTCGCTCGCCGGTCGTATAGCTCAGTCGGTAGAGCACAGTGCTAATAACGCTGCGGTCCAGGGTTCGAGCCCCTGTATGACCATTTTGCTGCCTTTTCTTGCATTCCTATCGCAGCCAAAACGCGTCTTTTGCGCCGTCTCGCAAGCTGCACAGACTATCACGGCTGCTGCCGACCCCTGACGTGCCGTCACGAGTGTCGATGTTCACCGCAGCGACTAGGATATCGATGTCTTTGGACCCGAGTCTGGCTTCATCGATACCTTCGAGGCTGACGCTTTGTTTCGAGTGTCGTTTCTCCGGACGGGTTCTACGGTCCACGACGTGCTTCGGCTGCGGTCGAGGGGCCTGCTAGTCCCTATTGACGCCTGGATTGGCTTCTACAGCGCGAGAACGCTTCGATGAAAGACGAAGGGTATGGTCGTCCATAGTTGTGGGTGCAGTGGGAAATGACTTGATTGGCAAGCAGGACGGCGTGGAGCATGGTGCGGCGCTGGTTATGCGGCCAGAGTTGCTTGTGTGCTTGTATTGGTTGCGGCTTTGGCGTGAGTGGTGTACGTTTGTGTGGTAGTTTGTAGTGGTCGCTCGCCGGTCGTATAGCTCAGTCGGTAGAGCACAGTGCTAATAACGCTGCGGTCCAGGGTTCGAGCCCCTGTATGACCATTTTGCTGCCTTTTCTTGCATTCCTATCGCAGCCAAAACGCGTCTTTTGCGCCGTCTCGCAAGCTGCACAGACTATCACGGCTGCTGCCGACCCCTGACGTGCCGTCACGAGTGTCGATGTTCACCGCAGCGACTAGGATATCGATGTCTTTGGACCCGAGTCTGGCTTCATCGATGCCTTCGAGGCTGACGCTTTGTTTCGAGTGTCGTTTCTCCGGACGGGTTCTACGGTCCACGACGTGCTTCGGCTGCGGCCGAGGGGCCTGCTAGTCCCTATTGACGCCTGGGTTGGCTTCTACAGCGCGAGAACGCTTCGATGAAAGACGAAGGGTATGGTCGTCCATAGTTGTGGGTGCAGTGGGAAATGACTTGATTGGCAAGCAGGACGGCGTGGAGCATGGTGCGGCGCTGGTTATGCGGCCAGAGTTGCTTGTGTGCTTGTATTGGTTGCGGCTTTGGCGTGAGTGGTGTACGTTTGTGTGGTAGTTTGTAGTGGTCGCTCGCCGGTCGTATAGCTCAGTCGGTAGAGCACAGTGCTAATAACGCTGCGGTCCAGGGTTCGAGCCCCTGTATGACCATTTTGCTGCCTTTTCTTGCATTCGTATCGCAGCCAAAACGCGTCTTTTGCGCCGTCTCGCAAGCTGCACAGACTATCACGGCTGCTGCCGACCCCTGACGTGCCGTCACGAGTGTCGATGTTCACCGCAGCGAGTAGGATATCGATGTCTTTGGACCCGAGTCTGGCTTCATCGATACCTTCGAGGCTGACGCTTTGTTTCGAGTGTCGTTTCTCCGGACGGGTTCTACGGTCCACGACGTGCTTCGGCTGCGGTCGAGGGGCCTGCTAGTCCCTATTGACGCCTGGATTGGCTTCTACAGCGCGAGAACGCTTCGATGAAAGACGAAGGGTATGGTCGTCCATAGTTGTGGGTGCAGTGGGAAATGACTTGATTGGCAAGCAGGACGGCGTGGAGCATGGTGCGGCGCTGGTTATGCGGCCAGAGTTGCTTGTGTGCTTGTATTGGTTGCGGCTTTGGCGTGAGTGGTGTACGTTTGTGTGGTAGTGTGTAGTGGTCGCTCGCCGGTCGTATAGCTCAGTCGGTAGAGCACAGTGCTAATAACGCTGCGGTCCAGGGTTCGAGCCCCTGTATGACCATTTTGCTGCCTTTTCTTGCATTCCTATCGCAGCCAAAACGCGTCTTTTGCGCCGTCTCGCAAGCTGCACAGACTATCACGGCTGCTGCCGACCCCTGACGTGCCGTCACGAGTGTCGATGTTCACCGCAGCGACTAGGATATCGATGTCTTTGGACCCGAGTCTGGCTTCATCGATACCTTCGAGGCTGACTCTTTGTTTCGAGTGTCGTTTCTCCGGACGGGTTCTACGGTCCACGACGTGCTTCGGCTGCGGCCGAGGGGCCTGCTAGTCCCTATTGACGCCTGGATTGGCTTCTACAGCGCGAGAACGCTTCGATGAAAGACGAAGGGTATGGTCGTCCATAGTTGTGGGTGCAGTGGGAAATGACTTGATTGGCAAGCAGGACGGCGTGGAGCATGGTGCGGCGCTGGTTATGCGGCCAGAGTTGCTTGTGTGCTTGTATTGGTTGCGGCTTTGGCGTGAGTGGTGTACGTTTGTGTGGTAGTGTGTAGTGGTCGCTCGCCGGTCGTATAGCTCAGTCGGTAGAGCACAGTGCTAATAACGCTGCGGTCCAGGGTTCGAGCCCCTGTATGACCATTTTGCTGCCTTTTCTTGCATTCGTATCGCAGCCAAAACGCGTCTTTTGCGCCGTCTCGCAAGCTGCACAGACTATCACGGCTGCTGCCGACCCCTGACGTGCCGTCACGAGTGTCGATGTTCACCGCAGCGAGTAGGATATCGATGTCTTTGGACCCGAGTGTGGCTTCATCGATACCTTCGAGGCTGACGCTTTGTTTCGAGTGTCGTTTCTCCGGACGGGTTCTACGGTCCACGACGTGCTTCGGCTGCGGTCGAGGGGCCTGCTAGTCCCTATTGACGCCTGGATTGGCTTCTACAGCGCGAGAACGCTTCGATGAAAGACGAAGGGTATGGTCGTCCATAGTTGTGGGTGCAGTGGGAAATGACTTGATTGGCAAGCAGGACGGCGTGGAGCATGGTGCGGCGCTGGTTATGCGGCCAGAGTTGCTTGTGTGCTTGTATTGGTTGCGGCTTTGGCGTGAGTGGTGTACGTTTGTGTGGTAGTGTGTAGTGGTCGCTCGCCGGTCGTATAGCTCAGTCGGTAGAGCACAGTGCTAATAACGCTGCGGTCCAGGGTTCGAGCCCCTGTATGACCATTTTGCTGCCTTTTCTTGCATTCCTATCGCAGCCAAAACGCGTCTTTTGCGCCGTCTCGCAAGCTGCACAGACTATCACGGCTGCTGCCGACCCCTGACGTGCCGTCACGAGTGTCGATGTTCACCGCAGCGACTAGGATATCGATGTCTTTGGACCCGAGTCTGGCTTCATCGATACCTTCGAGGCTGACTCTTTGTTTCGAGTGTCGTTTCTCCGGACGGGTTCTACGGTCCACGACGTGCTTCGGCTGCGGTCGAGGGGCCTGCTAGTCCCTATTGACGCCTGGATTGGCTTCTACAGCGCGAGAACGCTTCGATGAAAGACGAAGGGTATGGTCGTCCATAGTTGTGGGTGCAGTGGGAAATGACTTGATTGGCAAGCAGGACGGCGTGGAGCATGGTGCGGCGCTGGTTATGCGGCCAGAGTTGCTTGTGTGCTTGTATTGGTTGCGGCTTTGGCGTGAGTGGTGTACGTTTGTGTGGTAGTGTGTAGTGGTCGCTCGCCGGTCGTATAGCTCAGTCGGTAGAGCACAGTGCTAATAACGCTGCGGTCCAGGGTTCGAGCCCCTGTATGACCATTTTGCTGCCTTTTCTTGCATTCCTATCGCAGCCAAAACGCGTCTTTTGCGCCGTCTCGCAAGCTGCACAGACTATCACGGCTGCTGCCGACCCCTGACGTGCCGTCACGAGTGTCGATGTTCACCGCAGCGACTAGGATATCGATGTCTTTGGACCCGAGTCTGGCTTCATCGATGCCTTCGAGGCTGACGCTTTGTTTCGAGTGTCGTTTCTCCGGACGGGTTCTACGGTCCACGACGTGCTTCGGCTGCGGCCGAGGGGCCTGCTAGTCCCTATTGACGCCTGGATTGGCTTCTACAGCGCGAGAACGCTTCGATGAAAGACGAAGGGTATGGTCGTCCATAGTTGTGGGTGCAGTGGGAAATGACTTGATTGGCAAGCAGGGCGGCGTGGAGCATGGTGCGGCGCTGGTTATGCGGCCAGAGTTGCTTGTGTGCTTGTATTGGTTGCGGCTTTGGCGTGAGTGGTGTACGTTTGTGTGGTAGTGTGTAGTGGTCGCTCGCCGGTCGTATAGCTCAGTCGGTAGAGCACAGTGCTAATAACGCTGCGGTCCAGGGTTCGAGCCCCTGTATGACCATTTTGCTGCCTTTTCTTGCATTCGTATCGCAGCCAAAACGCGTCTTTTGCGCCGTCTCGCAAACTGCACAGACTATCACGGCTGCTGCCGACCCCTGACGTGCCGTCACGAGTGTCGATGTTCACCGCAGCGACTAGGATATCGATGTCTTTGGACCCGAGTCTGGCTTCATCGATGCCTTCGAGGCTGACGCTTTGTTTCGAGTGTCGTTTCTCCGGACGGGTTCTACGGTCCACGACGTGCTTCGGCTGCGGCCGAGGGGCCTGCTAGTCCCTATTGACGCCTGGGTTGGCTTCTACAGCGCGAGAACGCTTCGATGAAAGACGAAGGGTATGGTCGTCCATAGTTGTGGGTGCAGTGGGAAATGACTTGATTGGCAAGCAGGGCGGCGTGGAGCATGGTGCGGCGCTGGATATGCGGCCAGAGTTGCTTGTGTGCTTGTATTGGTTGCGGCTTTGGCGTGAGTGGTGTACGTTTGTGTGGTAGTGTGTAGTGGTCGCTCGCCGGTCGTATAGCTCAGTCGGTAGAGCACAGTGCTAATAACGCTGCGGTCCAGGGTTCGAGCCCCTATAGGACCATTTTGCTGCCTTTTCTTGCATTCGTATCGCAGCCAAAACGCGTCTTTTGCGCCGTCTCGCAAGCTGCACAGACTATCACGGCTGCTGCCGACCCCTGACGTGCCGTCACGAGTGTCGATGTTCACCGCAGCGACTAGGATATCGATGTCTTTGGACCCGAGTCTGGCTTCATCGATGCCTTCGAGGCTGACGCTTTGTTTCGAGTGTCGTTTCTCCGGACGGGTTCTACGGTCCACGACGTGCTTCGGCTGCGGCCGAGGGGCCTGCTAGTCCCTATTGACGCCTGGGTTGGCTTCTACAGCGCGAGAACGCTTCGATGAAAGACGAAGGGTATGGTCGTCCATAGTTGTGGGTGCAGTGGGAAATGACTTGATTGGCAAGCAGGGCGGCGTGGAGCATGGTGCGGCGCTGGATATGCGGCCAGAGTTGCTTGTGTGCTTGTATTGGTTGCGGCTTTGGCGTGAGTGGTGTACGTTTGTGTGGTAGTGTGTAGTGGTCGCTCGCCGGTCGTATAGCTCAGTCGGTAGAGCACAGTGCTAATAACGCTGCGGTCCAGGGTTCGAGCCCCTGTATGACCATTTTGCTGCCTTTTCTTGCATTCGTATCGCAGCCAAAACGCGTCTTTTGCGCCGTCTCGCAAGCTGCACAGACTATCACGGCTGCTGCCGACCCCTGACGTGCCGTCACGAGTGTCGATGTTCACCGCAGCGACTAGGATATCGATGTCTTTGGACCCGAGTCTGGCTTCATCGATGCCTTCGAGGCTGACGCTTTGTTTCGAGTGTCGTTTCTCCGGACGGGTTCTACGGTCCACGACGTGCTTCGGCTGCGGCCGAGGGGCCTGCTAGTCCCTATTGACGCCTGGGTTGGCTTCTACAGCGCGAGAACGCTTCGATGAAAGACGAAGGGTATGGTCGTCCATAGTTGTGGGTGCAGTGGGAAATGACTTGATTGGCAAGCAGGACGGCGTGGAGCATGGTGCGGCGCTGGTTATGCGGCCAGAGTTGCTTGTGTGCTTGTATTGGTTGCGGCTTTGGCGTGAGTGGTGTACGTTTGTGTGGTAGTTTGTAGTGGTCGCTCGCCGGTCGTATAGCTCAGTCGGTAGAGCACAGTGCTAATAACGCTGCGGTCCAGGGTTCGAGCCCCTGTATGACCATTTTGCTGCCTTTTCTTGCATTCGTATCGCAGCCAAAACGCGTCTTTTGCGCCGTCTCGCAAGCTGCACAGACTATCACGGCT
This sequence comes from Phytophthora crassamura, assembly GCA_033557995.1. Classification (NCBI taxonomy): domain Eukaryota; phylum Oomycota; class Peronosporomycetes; order Peronosporales; family Peronosporaceae; genus Phytophthora; species Phytophthora crassamura. The sequence continues at coordinate 6,845,803 of JAUCED010000004.1, forward strand.
GCTGCCGACCCCTGACGTGCCGTCACGAGTGTCGATGTTCACCGCAGCGACTAGGATATCGATGTCTTTGGACCCGAGTCTGGCTTCATCGATGCCTTCGAGGCTGACGCTTTGTTTCGAGTGTCGTTTCTCCGGACGGGTTCTACGGTCCACGACGTGCTTCGGCTGCGGCCGAGGGGCCTGCTAGTCCCTATTGACGCCTGGGTTGGCTTCTACAGCGCGAGAACGCTTCGATGAAAGACGAAGGGTATGGTCGTCCATAGTTGTGGGTGCAGTGGGAAATGACTTGATTGGCAAGCAGGGCGGCGTGGAGCATGGTGCGGCGCTGGATATGCGGCCAGAGTTGCTTGTGTGCTTGTATTGGTTGCGGCTTTGGCGTGAGTGGTGTACGTTTGTGTGGTAGTGTGTAGTGGTCGCTCGCCGGTCGTATAGCTCAGTCGGTAGAGCACAGTGCTAATAACGCTGCGGTCCAGGGTTCGAGCCCCTGTATGACCATTTTGCTGCCTTTTCTTGCATTCGTATCGCAGCCAAAACGCGTCTTTTGCGCCGTCTCGCAAGCTGCACAGACTATCACGGCTGCTGCCGACCCCTGACGTGCCGTCACGAGTGTCGATGTTCACCGCAGCGACTAGGATATCGATGTCTTTGGACCCGAGTCTGGCTTCATCGATGCCTTCGAGGCTGACGCTTTGTTTCGAGTGTCGTTTCTCCGGACGGGTTCTACGGTCCACGACGTGCTTCGGCTGCGGCCGAGGGGCCTGCTAGTCCCTATTGACGCCTGGGTTGGCTTCTACAGCGCGAGAACGCTTCGATGAAAGACGAAGGGTATGGTCGTCCATAGTTGTGGGTGCAGTGGGAAATGACTTGATTGGCAAGCAGGACGGCGTGGAGCATGGTGCGGCGCTGGTTATGCGGCCAGAGTTGCTTGTGTGCTTGTATTGGTTGCGGCTTTGGCGTGAGTGGTGTACGTTTGTGTGGTAGTTTGTAGTGGTCGCTCGCCGGTCGTATAGCTCAGTCGGTAGAGCACAGTGCTAATAACGCTGCGGTCCAGGGTTCGAGCCCCTGTATGACCATTTTGCTGCCTTTTCTTGCATTCCTATCGCAGCCAAAACGCGTCTTTTGCGCCGTCTCGCAAGCTGCACAGACTATCACGGCTGCTGCCGACCCCTGACGTGCCGTCACGAGTGTCGATGTTCACCGCAGCGACTAGGATATCGATGTCTTTGGACCCGAGTCTGGCTTCATCGATGCCTTCGAGGCTGACGCTTTGTTTCGAGTGTCGTTTCTCCGGACGGGTTCTACGGTCCACGACGTGCTTCGGCTGCGGCCGAGGGGCCTGCTAGTCCCTATTGACGCCTGGGTTGGCTTCTACAGCGCGAGAACGCTTCGATGAAAGACGAAGGGTATGGTCGTCCATAGTTGTGGGTGCAGTGGGAAATGACTTGATTGGCAAGCAGGGCGGCGTGGAGCATGGTGCGGCGCTGGATATGCGGCCAGAGTTGCTTGTGTGCTTGTATTGGTTGCGGCTTTGGCGTGAGTGGTGTACGTTTGTGTGGTAGTGTGTAGTGGTCGCTCGCCGGTCGTATAGCTCAGTCGGTAGAGCACAGTGCTAATAACGCTGCGGTCCAGGGTTCGAGCCCCTGTATGACCATTTTGCTGCCTTTTCTTGCATTCCTATCGCAGCCAAAACGCGTCTTTTGCGCCGTCTCGCAAGCTGCACAGACTATCACGGCTGCTGCCGACCCCTGACGTGCCGTCACGAGTGTCGATGTTCACCGCAGCGACTAGGATATCGATGTCTTTGGACCCGAGTCTGGCTTCATCGATACCTTCGAGGCTGACTCTTTGTTTCGAGTGTCGTTTCTCCGGACGGGTTCTCGGTCCACGACGTGCTTCGGCTGCGGCCGAGGGGCCTGCTAGTCCCTATTGACGCCTGGATTGGCTTCTACAGCGCGAGAACGCTTCGATGAAAGACGAAGGGTATGGTCGTCCATAGTTGTGGGTGCAGTGGGAAATGACTTGATTGGCAAGCAGGACGGCGTGGAGCATGGTGCGGCGCTGGTTATGCGGCCAGAGTTGCTTGTGTGCTTGTATTGGTTGCGGCTTTGGCGTGAGTGGTGTATGTTTGTGTGGTAGTGTGTAGTGGTCGCTCGCCGGTCGTATAGCTCAGTCGGTAGAGCACAGTGCTAATAACGCTGCGGTCCAGGGTTCGAGCCCCTGTATGACCATTTTGCTGCCTTTTCTTGCATTCCTATCGCAGCCAAAACGCGTCTTTTGCGCCGTCTCGCAAGCTGCACAGACTATCACGGCTGCTGCCGACCCCTGACGTGCCGTCACGAGTGTCGATGTTCACCGCAGCGACTAGGATATCGATGTCTTTGGACCCGAGTCTGGCTTCATCGATACCTTCGAGGCTGACGCTTTGTTTCGAGTGTCGTTTCTCCGGACGGGTTCTACGGTCCACGACGTGCTTCGGCTGCGGTCGAGGGGCCTGCTAGTCCCTATTGACGCCTGGATTGGCTTCTACAGCGCGAGAACGCTTCGATGAAAGACGAAGGGTATGGTCGTCCATAGTTGTGGGTGCAGTGGGAAATGACTTGATTGGCAAGCAGGACGGCGTGGAGCATGGTGCGGCGCTGGTTATGCGGCCAGAGTTGCTTGTGTGCTTGTATTGGTTGCGGCTTTGGCGTGAGTGGTGTATGTTTGTGTGGTAGTGTGTAGTGGTCGCTCGCCGGTCGTATAGCTCAGTCGGTAGAGCACAGTGCTAATAACGCTGCGGTCCAGGGTTCGAGCCCCTGTATGACCATTTTGCTGCCTTTTCTTGCATTCGTATCGCAGCCAAAATGCGTCTTTTGCGCCGTCTCGCAAGCTGCACAGACTATCACGGCTGCTGCCGACCCCTGACGTGCCGTCACGAGTGTCGATGTTCACCGCAGCGACTAGGATATCGATGTCTTTGGACCCGAGTCTGGCTTCATCGATACCTTCGAGGCTGACTCTTTGTTTCGAGTGTCGTTTCTCCGGACGGGTTCTCGGTCCACGACGTGCTTCGGCTGCGGCCGAGGGGCCTGCTAGTCCCTATTGACGCCTGGATTGGCTTCTACAGCGCGAGAACGCTTCGATGAAAGACGAAGGGTATGGTCGTCCATAGTTGTGGGTGCAGTGGGAAATGACTTGATTGGCAAGCAGGACGGCGTGGAGCATGGTGCGGCGCTGGTTATGCGGCCAGAGTTGCTTGTGTGCTTGTATTGGTTGCGGCTTTGGCGTGAGTGGTGTATGTTTGTGTGGTAGTGTGTAGTGGTCACTCGCCGGTCGTATAGCTCAGTCGGTAGAGCACAGTGCTAATAACGCTGCGGTCCAGGGTTCGAGCCCCTGTATGACCATTTTGCTGCCTTTTCTTGCATTCGTATCGCAGCCAAAATGCGTCTTTTGCGCCGTCTCGCAAGCTGCACAGACTATCACGGCTGCTGCCGACCACTGACGTGCCGTCACGAGTGTCGATGTTCACCGCAGCGACTAGGATATCGATGTCTTTGGACCCGAGTCTGGCTTCATCGATACCTTCGAGGCTGACTCTTTGTTTCGAGTGTCGTTTCTCCGGACGGGTTCTCGGTCCACGACGTGCTTCGGCTGCGGCCGAGGGGCCTGCTAGTCCCTATTGACGCCTGGATTGGCTTCTACAGCGCGAGAACGCTTCGATGAAAGACGAAGGGTATGGTCGTCCATAGTTGTGGGTGCAGTGGGAAATGACTTGATTGGCAAGCAGGACGGCGTGGAGCATGGTGCGGCGCTGGTTATGCGGCCAGAGTTGCTTGTGTGCTTGTATTGGTTGCGGCTTTGGCGTGAGTGGTGTATGTTTGTGTGGTAGTGTGTAGTGGTCACTCGCCGGTCGTATAGCTCAGTCGGTAGAGCACAGTGCTAATAACGCTGCGGTCCAGGGTTCGAGCCCCTGTATGACCATTTTGCTGCCTTTTCTTGCATTCGTATCGCAGCCAAAATGCGTCTTTTGCGCCGTCTCGCAAGCTGCACAGACTATCACGGCTGCTGCCGACCACTGACGTGCCGTCACGAGTGTCGATGTTCACCGCAGCGACTAGGATATCGATGTCTTTGGACCCGAGTCTGGCTTCATCGATACCTTCGAGGCTGACTCTTTGTTTCGAGTGTCGTTTCTCCGGACGGGTTCTCGGTCCACGACGTGCTTCGGCTGCGGCCGAGGGGCCTGCTAGTCCCTATTGACGCCTGGATTGGCTTCTACAGCGCGAGAACGCTTCGATGAAAGACGAAGGGTATGGTCGTCCATAGTTGTGGGTGCAGTGGGAAATGACTTGATTGGCAAGCAGGACGGCGTGGAGCATGGTGCGGCGCTGGTTATGCGGCCAGAGTTGCTTGTGTGCTTGTATTGGTTGCGGCTTTGGCGTGAGTGGTGTATGTTTGTGTGGTAGTGTGTAGTGGTCGCTCGCCGGTCGTATAGCTCAGTCGGTAGAGCACAGTGCTAATAACGCTGCGGTCCAGGGTTCGAGCCCCTGTATGACCATTTTGCTGCCTTTTCTTGCATTCGTATCGCAGCCAAAATGCGTCTTTTGCGCCGTCTCGCAAGCTGCACAGACTATCACGGCTGCTGCCGACCACTGACGTGCCGTCACGAGTGTCGATGTTCACCGCAGCGACTAGGATATCGATGTCTTTGGACCCGAGTCTGGCTTCATCGATACCTTCGAGGCTGACTCTTTGTTTCGAGTGTCGTTTCTCCGGACGGGTTCTCGGTCCACGACGTGCTTCGGCTGCGGCCGAGGGGCCTGCTAGTCCCTATTGACGCCTGGATTGGCTTCTACAGCGCGAGAACGCTTCGATGAAAGACGAAGGGTATGGTCGTCCATAGTTGTGGGTGCAGTGGGAAATGACTTGATTGGCAAGCAGGACGGCGTGGAGCATGGTGCGGCGCTGGTTATGCGGCCAGAGTTGCTTGTGTGCTTGTATTGGTTGCGGCTTTGGCGTGAGTGGTGTATGTTTGTGTGGTAGTGTGTAGTGGTCGCTCGCCGGTCGTATAGCTCAGTCGGTAGAGCACAGTGCTAATAACGCTGCGGTCCAGGGTTCGAGCCCCTGTATGACCATTTTGCTGCCTTTTCTTGCATTCGTATCGCAGCCAAAATGCGTCTTTTGCGCCGTCTCGCAAGCTGCACAGACTATCACGGCTGCTGCCGACCCCTGACGTGCCGTCACGAGTGTCGATGTTCACCGCAGCGACTAGGATATCGATGTCTTTGGACCCGAGTCTGGCTTCATCGATACCTTCGAGGCTGACTCTTTGTTTCGAGTGTCGTTTCTCCGGACGGGTTCTCGGTCCACGACGTGCTTCGGCTGCGGCCGAGGGGCCTGCTAGTCCCTATTGACGCCTGGATTGGCTTCTACAGCGCGAGAACGCTTCGATGAAAGACGAAGGGTATGGTCGTCCATAGTTGTGGGTGCAGTGGGAAATGACTTGATTGGCAAGCAGGACGGCGTGGAGCATGGTGCGGCGCTGGTTATGCGGCCAGAGTTGCTTGTGTGCTTGTATTGGTTGCGGCTTTGGCGTGAGTGGTGTATGTTTGTGTGGTAGTGTGTAGTGGTCGCTCGCCGGTCGTATAGCTCAGTCGGTAGAGCACAGTGCTAATAACGCTGCGGTCCAGGGTTCGAGCCCCTGTATGACCATTTTGCTGCCTTTTCTTGCATTCGTATCGCAGCCAAAATGCGTCTTTTGCGCCGTCTCGCAAGCTGCACAGACTATCACGGCTGCTGCCGACCCCTGACGTGCCGTCACGAGTGTCGATGTTCACCGCAGCGACTAGGATATCGATGTCTTTGGACCCGAGTCTGGCTTCATCGATACCTTCGAGGCTGACTCTTTGTTTCGAGTGTCGTTTCTCCGGACGGGTTCTCGGTCCACGACGTGCTTCGGCTGCGGCCGAGGGGCCTGCTAGTCCCTATTGACGCCTGGATTGGCTTCTACAGCGCGAGAACGCTTCGATGAAAGACGAAGGGTATGGTCGTCCATAGTTGTGGGTGCAGTGGGAAATGACTTGATTGGCAAGCAGGACGGCGTGGAGCATGGTGCGGCGCTGGTTATGCGGCCAGAGTTGCTTGTGTGCTTGTATTGGTTGCGGCTTTGGCGTGAGTGGTGTATGTTTGTGTGGTAGTGTGTAGTGGTCGCTCGCCGGTCGTATAGCTCAGTCGGTAGAGCACAGTGCTAATAACGCTGCGGTCCAGGGTTCGAGCCCCTGTATGACCATTTTGCTGCCTTTTCTTGCATTCGTATCGCAGCCAAAATGCGTCTTTTGCGCCGTCTCGCAAGCTGCACAGACTATCACGGCTGCTGCCGACCCCTGACGTGCCGTCACGAGTGTCGATGTTCACCGCAGCGACTAGGATATCGATGTCTTTGGACCCGAGTCTGGCTTCATCGATACCTTCGAGGCTGACTCTTTGTTTCGAGTGTCGTTTCTCCGGACGGGTTCTCGGTCCACGACGTGCTTCGGCTGCGGCCGAGGGGCCTGCTAGTCCCTATTGACGCCTGGATTGGCTTCTACAGCGCGAGAACGCTTCGATGAAAGACGAAGGGTATGGTCGTCCATAGTTGTGGGTGCAGTGGGAAATGACTTGATTGGCAAGCAGGACGGCGTGGAGCATGGTGCGGCGCTGGTTATGCGGCCAGAGTTGCTTGTGTGCTTGTATTGGTTGCGGCTTTGGCGTGAGTGGTGTATGTTTGTGTGGTAGTGTGTAGTGGTCGCTCGCCGGTCGTATAGCTCAGTCGGTAGAGCACAGTGCTAATAACGCTGCGGTCCAGGGTTCGAGCCCCTGTATGACCATTTTGCTGCCTTTTCTTGCATTCGTATCGCAGCCAAAATGCGTCTTTTGCGCCGTCTCGCAAGCTGCACAGACTATCACGGCTGCTGCCGACCCCTGACGTGCCGTCACGAGTGTCGATGTTCACCGCAGCGACTAGGATATCGATGTCTTTGGACCCAAGTCTGGCTTCATCGATACCTTCGAGGCTGACTCTTTGTTTCGAGTGTCGTTTCTCCGGACGGGTTCTCGGTCCACGACGTGCTTCGGCTGCGGCCGAGGGGCCTGCTAGTCCCTATTGACGCCTGGATTGGCTTCTACAGCGCGAGAACGCTTCGATGAAAGACGAAGGGTATGGTCGTCCATAGTTGTGGGTGCAGTGGGAAATGACTTGATTGGCAAGCAGGACGGCGTGGAGCATGGTGCGGCGCTGGTTATGCGGCCAGAGTTGCTTGTGTGCTTGTATTGGTTGCGGCTTTGGCGTGAGTGGTGTATGTTTGTGTGGTAGTGTGTAGTGGTCGCTCGCCGGTCGTATAGCTCAGTCGGTAGAGCACAGTGCTAATAACGCTGCGGTCCAGGGTTCGAGCCCCTGTATGACCATTTTGCTGCCTTTTCTTGCATTCGTATCGCAGCCAAAATGCGTCTTTTGCGCCGTCTCGCAAGCTGCACAGACTATCACGGCTGCTGCCGACCCCTGACGTGCCGTCACGAGTGTCGATGTTCACCGCAGCGACTAGGATATCGATGTCTTTGGACCCGAGTCTGGCTTCATCGATACCTTCGAGGCTGACTCTTTGTTTCGAGTGTCGTTTCTCCGGACGGGTTCTCGGTCCACGACGTGCTTCGGCTGCGGCCGAGGGGCCTGCTAGTCCCTATTGACGCCTGGATTGGCTTCTACAGCGCGAGAACGCTTCGATGAAAGACGAAGGGTATGGTCGTCCATAGTTGTGGGTGCAGTGGGAAATGACTTGATTGGCAAGCAGGACGGCGTGGAGCATGGTGCGGCGCTGGTTATGCGGCCAGAGTTGCTTGTGTGCTTGTATTGGTTGCGGCTTTGGCGTGAGTGGTGTATGTTTGTGTGGTAGTGTGTAGTGGTCGCTCGCCGGTCGTATAGCTCAGTCGGTAGAGCACAGTGCTAATAACGCTGCGGTCCAGGGTTCGAGCCCCTGTATGACCATTTTGCTGCCTTTTCTTGCATTCGTATCGCAGCCAAAATGCGTCTTTTGCGCCGTCTCGCAAGCTGCACAGACTATCACGGCTGCTGCCGACCCCTGACGTGCCGTCACGAGTGTCGATGTTCACCGCAGCGACTAGGATATCGATGTCTTTGGACCCGAGTCTGGCTTCATCGATACCTTCGAGGCTGACGCTTTGTTTCGAGTGTCGTTTCTCCGGACGGGTTCTACGGTCCACGACGTGCTTCGGCTGCGGTCGAGGGGCCTGCTAGTCCCTATTGACGCCTGGATTGGCTTCTACAGCGCGAGAACGCTTCGATGAAAGACGAAGGGTATGGTCGTCCATAGTTGTGGGTGCAGTGGGAAATGACTTGATTGGCAAGCAGGACGGCGTGGAGCATGGTGCGGCGCTGGTTATGCGGCCAGAGTTGCTTGTGTGCTTGTATTGGTTGCGGCTTTGGCGTGAGTGGTGTATGTTTGTGTGGTAGTGTGTAGTGGTCGCTCGCCGGTCGTATAGCTCAGTCGGTAGAGCACAGTGCTAATAACGCTGCGGTCCAGGGTTCGAGCCCCTGTATGACCATTTTGCTGCCTTTTCTTGCATTCGTATCGCAGCCAAAATGCGTCGTTTGCGCCGTCTCGCAAGCTGCACAGACTATCACGGCTGCTGCCGACCCCTGACGTGCCGTCACGAGTGTCGATGTTCACCGCAGCGACTAGGATATCGATGTCTTTGGACCCGAGTCTGGCTTCATCGATACCTTCGAGGCTGACGCTTTGTTTCGAGTGTCGTTTCTCCGGACGGGTTCTACGGTCCACGACGTGCTTCGGCTGCGGTCGAGGGGCCTGCTAGTCCCTATTGACGCCTGGATTGGCTTCTACAGCGCGAGAACGCTTCGATGAAAGACGAAGGGTATGGTCGTCCATAGTTGTGGGTGCAGTGGGAAATGACTTGATTGGCAAGCAGGACGGCGTGGAGCATGGTGCGGCGCTGGTTATGCGGCCAGAGTTGCTTGTGTGCTTGTATTGGTTGCGGCTTTGGCGTGAGTGGTGTATGTTTGTGTGGTAGTGTGTAGTGGTCGCTCGCCGGTCGTATAGCTCAGTCGGTAGAGCACAGTGCTAATAACGCTGCGGTCCAGGGTTCGAGCCCCTGTATGACCATTTTGCTGCCTTTTCTTGCATTCGTATCGCAGCCAAAATGCGTCTTTTGCGCCGTCTCGCAAGCTGCACAGACTATCACGGCTGCTGCCGACCCCTGACGTGCCGTCACGAGTGTCGATGTTCACCGCAGCGACTAGGATATCGATGTCTTTGGACCCGAGTCTGGCTTCATCGATACCTTCGAGGCTGACGCTTTGTTTCGAGTGTCGTTTCTCCGGACGGGTTCTACGGTCCACGACGTGCTTCGGCTGCGGTCGAGGGGCCTGCTAGTCCCTATTGACGCCTGGATTGGCTTCTACAGCGCGAGAACGCTTCGATGAAAGACGAAGGGTATGGTCGTCCATAGTTGTGGGTGCAGTGGGAAATGACTTGATTGGCAAGCAGGACGGCGTGGAGCATGGTGCGGCGCTGGTTATGCGGCCAGAGTTGCTTGTGTGCTTGTATTGGTTGCGGCTTTGGCGTGAGTGGTGTATGTTTGTGTGGTAGTGTGTAGTGGTCGCTCGCCGGTCGTATAGCTCAGTCGGTAGAGCACAGTGCTAATAACGCTGCGGTCCAGGGTTCGAGCCCCTGTATGACCATTTTGCTGCCTTTTCTTGCATTCGTATCGCAGCCAAAATGCGTCTTTTGCGCCGTCTCGCAAGCTGCACAGACTATCACGGCTGCTGCCGACCCCTGACGTGCCGTCACGAGTGTCGATGTTCACCGCAGCGACTAGGATATCGATGTCTTTGGACCCGAGTCTGGCTTCATCGATACCTTCGAGGCTGACGCTTTGTTTCGAGTGTCGTTTCTCCGGACGGGTTCTACGGTCCACGACGTGCTTCGGCTGCGGTCGAGGGGCCTGCTAGTCCCTATTGACGCCTGGATTGGCTTCTACAGCGCGAGAACGCTTCGATGAAAGACGAAGGGTATGGTCGTCCATAGTTGTGGGTGCAGTGGGAAATGACTTGATTGGCAAGCAGGACGGCGTGGAGCATGGTGCGGCGCTGGTTATGCGGCCAGAGTTGCTTGTGTGCTTGTATTGGTTGCGGCTTTGGCGTGAGTGGTGTACGTTTGTGTGGTAGTGTGTAGTGGTCGCTCGCCGGTCGTATAGCTCAGTCGGTAGAGCACAGTGCTAATAACGCTGCGGTCCAGGGTTCGAGCCCCTGTATGACCATTTTGCTGCCTTTTCTTGCATTCGTATCGCAGCCAAAACGCGTCTTTTGCGCCGTCTCGCAAGCTGCACAGACTATCACGGCTGCTGCCGACCCCTGACGTGCCGTCACGAGTGTCGATGTTCACCGCAGCGACTAGGATATCGATGTCTTTGGACCCGAGTCTGGCTTCATCGATGCCTTCGAGGCTGACGCTTTGTTTCGAGTGTCGTTTCTCCGGACGGGTTCTACGGTCCACGACGTGCTTCGGCTGCGGCCGAGGGGCCTGCTAGTCCCTATTGACGCCTGGGTTGGCTTCTACAGCGCGAGAACGCTTCGATGAAAGACGAAGGGTATGGTCGTCCATAGTTGTGGGTGCAGTGGGAAATGACTTGATTGGCAAGCAGGACGGCGTGGAGCATGGTGCGGCGCTGGTTATGCGGCCAGAGTTGCTTGTGTGCTTGTATTGGTTGCGGCTTTGGCGTGAGTGGTGTACGTTTGTGTGGTAGTTTGTAGTGGTCGCTCGCCGGTCGTATAGCTCAGTCGGTAGAGCACAGTGCTAATAACGCTGCGGTCCAGGGTTCGAGCCCCTGTATGACCATTTTGCTGCCTTTTCTTGCATTCGTATCGCAGCCAAAACGCGTCTTTTGCGCCGTCTCGCAAGCTGCACAGACTATCACGGCTGCTGCCGACCCCTGACGTGCCGTCACGAGTGTCGATGTTCACCGCAGCGACTAGGATATCGATGTCTTTGGACCCGAGTCTGGCTTCATCGATACCTTCGAGGCTGACGCTTTGTTTCGAGTGTCGTTTCTCCGGACGGGTTCTACGGTCCACGACGTGCTTCGGCTGCGGTCGAGGGGCCTGCTAGTCCCTATTGACGCCTGGATTGGCTTCTACAGCGCGAGAACGCTTCGATGAAAGACGAAGGGTATGGTCGTCCATAGTTGTGGGTGCAGTGGGAAATGACTTGATTGGCAAGCAGGACGGCGTGGAGCATGGTGCGGCGCTGGTTATGCGGCCAGAGTTGCTTGTGTGCTTGTATTGGTTGCGGCTTTGGCGTGAGTGGTGTACGTTTGTGTGGTAGTGTAGTGGTCGCTCGCCGGTCGTATAGCTCAGTCGGTAGAGCACAGTGCTAATAACGCTGCGGTCCAGGGTTCGAGCCCCTGTATGACCATTTTGCTGCCTTTTCTTGCATTCGTATCGCAGCCAAAACGCGTCTTTTGCGCCGTCTCGCAAGCTGCACAGACTATCACGGCTGCTGCCGACCCCTGACGTTCCGTCACGAGTGTCGATGTTCACCGCAGCGACTAGGATATCGATGTCTTTGGACCCGAGTCTGGCTTCATCGATGCCTTCGAGGCTGACGCTTTGTTTCGAGTGTCGTTTCTCCGGACGGGTTCTACGGTCCACGACGTGCTTCGGCTGCGGCCGAGGGGCCTGCTAGTCCCTATTGACGCCTGGGTTGGCTTCTACAGCGCGAGAACGCTTCGATGAAAGACGAAGGGTATGGTCGTCCATAGTTGTGGGTGCAGTGGGAAATGACTTGATTGGCAAGCAGGACGGCGTGGAGCATGGTGCGGCGCTGGTTATGCGGCCAGAGTTGCTTGTGTGCTTGTATTGGTTGCGGCTTTGGCGTGAGTGGTGTACGTTTGTGTGGTAGTGTGTAGTGGTCGCTCGCCGGTCGTATAGCTCAGTCGGTAGAGCACAGTGCTAATAACGCTGCGGTCCAGGGTTCGAGCCCCTGTATGACCATTTTGCTGCCTTTTCTTGCATTCGTATCGCAGCCAAAACGCGTCTTTTGCGCCGTCTCGCAAGCTGCACAGACTATCACGGCTGCTGCCGACCCCTGATGTGCCGTCACGAGTGTCGATGTTCACCGCAGCGACTAGGATATCGATGTCTTTGGACCCGAGTCTGGCTTCATCGATGCCTTCGAGGCTGACGCTTTGTTTCGAGTGTCGTTTCTCCGGACGGGTTCTACGGTCCACGACGTGCTTCGGCTGCGGCCGAGGGGCCTGCTAGTCCCTATTGACGCCTGGGTTGGCTTCTACAGCGCGAGAACGCTTCGATGAAAGACGAAGGGTATGGTCGTCCATAGTTGTGGGTGCAGTGGGAAATGACTTGATTGGCAAGCAGGACGGCGTGGAGCATGGTGCGGCGCTGGTTATGCGGCCAGAGTTGCTTGTGTGCTTGTATTGGTTGCGGCTTTGGCGTGAGTGGTGTACGTTTGTGTGGTAGTGTAGTGGTCGCTCGCCGGTCGTATAGCTCAGTCGGTAGAGCACAGTGCTAATAACGCTGCGGTCCAGGGTTCGAGCCCCTGTATGACCATTTTGCTGCCTTTTCTTGCATTCGTATCGCAGCCAAAACGCGTCTTTTGCGCCGTCTCGCAAGCTGCACAGACTATCACGGCTGCTGCCGACCCCTGACGTGCCGTCACGAGTGTCGATGTTCACCGCAGCGAGTAGGATATCGATGTCTTTGGACCCGAGTCTGGCTTCATCGATACCTTCGAGGCTGACGCTTTGTTTCGAGTGTCGTTTCTCCGGACGGGTTCTACGGTCCACGACGTGCTTCGGCTGCGGCCGAGGGGCCTGCTAGTCCCTATTGACGCCTGGGTTGGCTTCTACAGCGCGAGAACGCTTCGATGAAAGACGAAGGGTATGGTCGTCCATAGTTGTGGGTGCAGTGGGAAATGACTTGATTGGCAAGCAGGACGGCGTGGAGCATGGTGCGGCGCTGGTTATGCGGCCAGAGTTGCTTGTGTGCTTGTATTGGTTGCGGCTTTGGCGTGAGTGGTGTACGTTTGTGTGGTAGTGTGTAGTGGTCGCTCGCCGGTCGTATAGCTCAGTCGGTAGAGCACAGTGCTAATAACGCTGCGGTCCAGGGTTCGAGCCCCTGTATGACCATTTTGCTGCCTTTTCTTGCATTCGTATCGCAGCCAAAACGCGTCTTTTGCGCCGTCTCGCAAACTGCACAGACTATCACGGCTGCTGCCGACCCCTGACGTGCCGTCACGAGTGTCGATGTTCACCGCAGCGACTAGGATATCGATGTCTTTGGACCCGAGTCTGGCTTCATCGATGCCTTCGAGGCTGACGCTTTGTTTCGAGTGTCGTTTCTCCGGACGGGTTCTACGGTCCACGACGTGCTTCGGCTGCGGCCGAGGGGCCTGCTAGTCCCTATTGACGCCTGGGTTGGCTTCTACAGCGCGAGAACGCTTCGATGAAAGACGAAGGGTATGGTCGTCCATAGTTGTGGGTGCAGTGGGAAATGACTTGATTGGCAAGCAGGACGGCGTGGAGCATGGTGCGGCGCTGGTTATGCGGCCAGAGTTGCTTGTGTGCTTGTATTGGTTGCGGCTTTGGCGTGAGTGGTGTACGTTTGTGTGGTAGTGTGTAGTGGTCGCTCGCCGGTCGTATAGCTCAGTCGGTAGAGCACAGTGCTAATAACGCTGCGGTCCAGGGTTCGAGCCCCTGTATGACCATTTTGCTGCCTTTTCTTGCATTCGTATCGCAGCCAAAACGCGTCTTTTGCGCCGTCTCGCAAGCTGCACAGACTATCACGGCTGCTGCCGACCCCTGACGTGCCGTCACGAGTGTCGATGTTCACCGCAGCGACTAGGATATCGATGTCTTTGGACCCGAGTCTGGCTTCATCGATACCTTCGAGGCTGACGCTTTGTTTCGAGTGTCGTTTCTCCGGACGGGTTCTACGGTCCACGACGTGCTTCGGCTGCGGCCGAGGGGCCTGCTAGTCCCTATTGACGCCTGGGTTGGCTTCTACAGCGCGAGAACGCTTCGATGAAAGACGAAGGGTATGGTCGTCCATAGTTGTGGGTGCAGTGGGAAATGACTTGATTGGCAAGCAGGACGGCGTGGAGCATGGTGCGGCGCTGGTTATGCGGCCAGAGTTGCTTGTGTGCTTGTATTGGTTGCGGCTTTGGCGTGAGTGGTGTACGTTTGTGTGGTAGTGTGTAGTGGTCGCTCGCCGGTCGTATAGCTCAGTCGGTAGAGCACAGTGCTAATAACGCTGCGGTCCAGGGTTCGAGCCCCTGTATGACCATTTTGCTGCCTTTTCTTGCATTCGTATCGCAGCCAAAACGCGTCTTTTGCGCCGTCTCGCAAGCTGCACAGACTATCACGGCTGCTGCCGACCCCTGACGTTCCGTCACGAGTGTCGATGTTCACCGCAGCGACTAGGATATCGATGTCTTTGGACCCGAGTCTGGCTTCATCGATGCCTTCGAGGCTGACGCTTTGTTTCGAGTGTCGTTTCTCCGGACGGGTTCTACGGTCCACGACGTGCTTCGGCTGCGGCCGAGGGGCCTGCTAGTCCCTATTGACGCCTGGGTTGGCTTCTACAGCGCGAGAACGCTTCGTATGAAAGACGAAGGGTATGGTCGTCCATAGTTGTGGGTGCAGTGGGAAATGACTTGATTGGCAAGCAGGACGGCGTGGAGCATGGTGCGGCGCTGGTTATGCGGCCAGAGTTGCTTGTGTGCTTGTATTGGTTGCGGCTTTGGCGTGAGTGGTGTACGTTTGTGTGGTAGTTTGTAGTGGTCGCTCGCCGGTCGTATAGCTCAGTCGGTAGAGCACAGTGCTAATAACGCTGCGGTCCAGGGTTCGAGCCCCTGTATGACCATTTTGCTGCCTTTTCTTGCATTCGTATCGCAGCCAAAACGCGTCTTTTGCGCCGTCTCGCAAGCTGCACAGACTATCACGGCTGCTGCCGACCCCTGACGTGCCGTCACGAGTGTCGATGTTCACCGCAGCGACTAGGATATCGATGTCTTTGGACCCGAGTCTGGCTTCATCGATACCTTCGAGGCTGACGCTTTGTTTCGAGTGTCGTTTCTCCGGACGGGTTCTACGGTCCACGACGTGCTTCGGCTGCGGCCGAGGGGCCTGCTAGTCCCTATTGACGCCTGGGTTGGCTTCTACAGCGCGAGAACGCTTCGATGAAAGACGAAGGGTATGGTCGTCCATAGTTGTGGGTGCAGTGGGAAATGACTTGATTGGCGAGCAGGACGGCGTGGAGCATGGTGCGGCGCTGGTTATGCGGCCAGAGTTGCTTGTGTGCTTGTATTGGTTGCGGCTTTGGCGTGAGTGGTGTATGCTTGTGTGGTAGTGTGTAGTGGTCGCTCGCCGGTCGTATAGCTCAGTCGGTAGAGCACAGTGCTAATAACGCTGCGGTCCAGGGTTCGAGCCCCTGTATGACCATTTTGCTGCCTTTTCTTGCATTCGTATCGCAGCCAAAATGCGTCTTTTGCGCCGTCTCGCAAGCTGCACAGACTATCACGGCTGCTGCCGACCCCTGACGTGCCGTCACGAGTACTTGCACAAGTACAGCGCGAACTACGCTGAGATGGCTCGGCCATTGTCCAATCTCCTTAAGAAGGATGAGGACTGGTGTTGGAACACCAAGCATCAAGGTGCCTTCGAGGCAGTCAAGGAAAGTCTCCTTCATGCACCGATCCTGGCATTGCCAGACCCTGAACGTCTATTCAGTGTCGTCTGTGACGCGTCGGACTTTGCCATCGGCTGCGCACTGCTGCAAGCAGACGCCGAAGGGCGTGAACGCGTGATTGCGTTTGAGTCTCGCCAGCTCAAGGCTGCAGAGAAGAACTATCCAGTTCATGACAAAGAGCTACTTGCGATGAAGTATGCTCTCGTCAAGTTCAGGGTTCACCTGCTGGGCTCTAAGCCGTTTGTGATCTTCACTGATCATGCTCACTACGCACTGCGACCCAGTCGCCTCACCTCTCGCAAAGGATGGCCCGTTGGCTTTCCTTCTTCGCGGAGTACAACTTCGAGGTGAAGTACAAGCCTGGCAGGCAGAATGGTCTTGCAGACGCGTTGTCACGGCGACCGGACTATGAGCTTGCTCATGTCACGATGGTGACCTCGTCGGTGACGGACTTGATACGCGCTGCGTATGCGCGAGACGACATGTGTGTCGCCCTGCTGCGTGCTCTTGGGAGCAAGGAGTTTGAAAACTCGGACAAGACATTGTCGGCGCGCTTGCGCGCGAGCCTGCACCGTTACTCTGTCACTGACGGTCTGCTGTACTACAGCACGAGTGCGGAGGACACTCCTCGAGTCGTGGTCCCTCATGACGAGGATTTGAAGTATCGTATCCTCTACGAGGCGCATGATACACCGCTTGGCGGCCACCTCGGTCGCGAGAAGACCTACAGCTCTGTGAGCCGGACCTATTGGTGGCCCAAGCTGTACAGTGGACGAGCACGTACGTGCGCACGTGTGAGACGTGTCAGAGGGTGAAGCCCTCACCGCATGCGGCCGCGCCGCTGGCAAGCTTGCCTGTACCCTCTGGGTGTTGGGAGTCCATGAGTTGGACTTTGTGTTTGGCCTTCCACAGGACTCGGAAGGTAACACGGGCATCGTGGTCTTCGTTGACCGTCTGAGCAAGATGGCTCATCTAGCGGCTGTGCCGGACACCGTGGACGGTGAAGGGACAGCGAAGCTATTTCTCGATCGGGTCTTCCGCCAACACGGGCTGCCCGCATCGATTGTCTCTGATCGAGACCCCCGCTTCACTGGGAAGTTTTGGGACGCTGTCTTTAAGGTGCTTGGCACCAAGTTGGACATGTCCACAGCGGACCATCCGCAGACCGACGGTCAGACTGAGCGCGTGAATCGCGTTGTCGAAGACATTCTTCGTAGCATTTGCGCTGAAACGCCGAAGCGTTGGAGCGCTATGCTTCCACTCGCCGAGTTTGCGTTGAACAACGCTATGCATGCCTCCACGGGCTACACTCCGTTCTACGTGAACGGCCTCACTCACCCGCGCGTCCCGCTGACGCTGCCACTCCGTGGTCCTGGGCTTGGTGGGGGAGAGATAGCCGATCGGCTTGCTGATGTCAGCCCACTCACTGTTCGTAAACAGGTTGACGAGTTCCTGTCAACGCGTCTAAGTGTCCTTCGACACGTACGTGACGCAATGGCTGATAGCCAAGACAAACAGAAAGAACATGCGGATGCTAAAGGCAGAGGCAATGTTGAGAGTTATGAGGTCGGGGACCTAGTGTTGCTTAACGCTAAAAACCTACCTACACATGCAGTGTCTGCGGTCTTCAAGACCAAGTTGCGCCCGCGCTTCGTTGGACCGTTCACGGTCGTGGCCAAGAAGGGCCTAGCGTATACGCTCAATCTTCCGAAGAAGATGCGCACATACCCCGTGTTTTACGTGGGCTTGATCAAGCCGTACCGGGACCCGGCGCAGGTGGGTTCCCAGGAGCTGGCGCCCAGCGTGGCGGAGCCACAGCGCCCTGCTGAAGTCGCAGCAACAGGTCGACCTGACCTTCCAGCCGCGCGAACCTTGCTCAAGGCGCGCCAGGCATTGAGTCGCCGACTCAGCAGCCTCACACCACTGGAGGCGCTCCTGGAGATCGCGGATCTCATTCACGGTGGTGTCAGATTCCCTCTCGGCTTGATCGAGCCTCCGCCCATGGCGCTCCAGGGTCTGACGCACGTCGCTCAGCGATCTCTCCAAGCTCTCCAACTCCTCAGGACGGACAGGTTCCTCAACGTGCGAGGACACGGGCGCCGCCGGCGCTGCTCGACGAGCAAGGTGATCTCCACTACCATGTGGAAAGGCTGTTAGCCCGACGCCGTTACCAGGGCAATACCAGTATCTGGTGAAGTGGAGAGGGTATCCCTACTCAGAGAACTCATGGGAGTTGAGGTACCTCTACGGCAAGACTGCCCCGACGTCGTCGACGCTTTTGATCGCCATGATCACCAGCCAAGGCAGGGCCTCCGGCCGCGTGAGCGGTCAAACAGCTCTTCCCACTAGGTGGGGGAGCTCATGGGTCAGTGACCGAGCTCAAGTCCTGACCTAGGACTGTTGTGGCAGCCAGCACCTAGTGCATTAGCTGCCCATGCAGTAAGAGCGTGCGCAATGCTCCTGCTTATGCTTAGTAAAGCGCCGTGGCCGTGGCCATCTACGCGGAAGCCACACCACACCCGGCTCCCAGAGCCAACACCTATGACGCGCGGCGTCTATGGTTATGGGCTTTGACAGCCCCATCAGTTCATTGGTCTAGGACCACGAGTCTATTTGCCAGCTGCACAGTCGTGCACGAGCTGCAACAGCGTGACGGTATGCTGCGAAGGCTGCAGCGTCAGCTGTAGTATCGGACGGCATGCCGCCCTGCCCTGCCGGGCTCAACTTCAAACCAATAGCCGCTACGCGGCGTTCCAGAGCGCGGAGCGCAGGAACAAGACCCCCTTCGGCTTCGAAAGCCTCTGTGCCAGGTATGGATACCTTGTCGGCGTTGGACAAAGCGTAGAACGCGCTGGAGAGGCGGTGCCATGCACGTAATACAGTCTGGGACTGCACGAGCTGGCTCCGACAAGCTCTCACGGCGCCCTAGGCGGAACATGAGTGGCCCCACCTGCTTGATAAGCATGAGGCTTTTGTTGGTGAGCGGTGGCAGTGCCTGCCGATGCGTGTAGCACGCTAGAGGCGCCGCGCAGTCCGCGCTTGCCTCTCCGCCGCAGCCTCGGCTGATTTGTGGCGTCAGTGTTTTCTTCGTCCGGATACGACCCTCCGTATCCGGCGTCTTGGTGGGGGAGGGTGTAACGGGGTTACATCGAATAGTGTGATGCACACAAGCTAGGTGCCACACGTAAGTTGAGTTCCACACATATGTTACGTGGGTCACCCCAGATAGGAGTGGGTGGCTCACAGCCAATGGATATGCATTAGACTAGGCTCTACTATGATAGATAGTGAGTCCTATACATACGAACAACAGGCGGCTCTGCCGCGATAAACAACAATACATTCAGTTCACATTTTGAAGCATAGAGTTCATACCTTTGTATAAGGTATTGTCTATCTCTGGAATCCTTAATTAAGGTTTAATAAGGTATTCGTCCAAACTCTCGTATAGAGTTTGTAAGATTTCAAAGAACACTAGAGACTCTCTGAGTCTGTGTCTTCCTCTACGTAAACGCTATTGCAGCCCCGCTGCAAAACCACCGTGAAATGCAAAACTCAGTACCTCGTTTGATAGACATCAAGATCGATGAAGTGCACGTGGGAAGCGATATCACAGCCTCATCACGCTGAATTCAAGATGACGGACAGCGTCACCTCCTGTGTAGCCAACTGTACTGCCTCAAAGCCCTCTCATGTGGCTACATTGGTGCCGCGTTGGTTGCCGCTAAGTGCACGACGCTGGCAATGCGTAGTGTACGACTCTATCTACACAGTTCCAGGCTGCGGCTACCCTATGTGGTTTGCCTTGATCTACTTCGATTTTGTCGAATTTCGTTGAGAGCAGTTGACCATTTGAGCTGATCTTTGCGCCTTTGACGATTCTTCGGTGTAACCTCGCTGATAGAAAGATCCACCATCACACTTTGAAGCATCTCGCGCACCTGCTGCACGGTAGGGGTTCTTATCCAGCCACTTCGAGAAGTTTTTGCTTGTATCTCCATCATCATACAACGATAATTCGATAGTGTCTTGCGCTTCCTACTGGTGGAGAGGTCCTGCCATTGCAAAAAGCGATATGGTCCGATTTGTCCAGATGGGTCACCACAACACCAGTGCTCCCAAGCACACATTAAGGATATACTTGGAATATTAAAACCGGCAGGTGCCCGTGTAAATCTTGAGTTTGTCATAGATAAATCTCGTGTTGCAATTTGAGATTCAAGACCGTGTTCAGTGGAGAGATGGCTTTCAGGTGGGGCAGGGCTCGAATTACTTTGTAAGCGCTGGGGCAAACAGTTTCGGACGGATTCAACCAGATCAACGATGCCACAATCAGTTAGAGCCTTGGATATACTTGCATTAAGCTGTCGCGATGATACCGACGAATGACAGAGCGAAATTTCTGATTTCATCAACGACACTACGGTCGGCGCTAGCTTATCCACCGATACCGACAGCTGCTGTAATTGAGTTGCCTGATTCTCTATCGCTGCGAGTATATGAACGTGCGGAGGAACCCCAGTGGACCTGATTCGATCCGTGGGGCGGCTGTTCGGCATAAAACTCGCTGCTGCAACTCTGTGACTCGTGCTGCATTTCCAAATAGCGCGTTACGATAGAGAGGATGTTGGTCAGTCAATTTTGTGCGTAAATACTCCGAATGGTAAACGAGAGACGCCAGAAGAAATCCACAGCTCGATGTAAGTGCGATGGCAGGTTGTTGAAGCACAAATTGATACCGGCGCTAGTTGACTCATCAACCTCAGGAAAAAAGGTGTCAAAATTGCAAACCCTGCGTCATTGAATCGCAGACCCGCTACATAGCGGCCTTCAATGCGATCACCAGCGGACTCGTAGCGATGTACGTGTCCTGCACACCAGGTAGTGTCCAGCCCGCTCTTATACAAATTGCAGCGGCAGAAGGCCCCCCATTTGAGCACGAAGACACAAAAGTTGCAGATCCCTTCCGGGCGGAGTGGGTTCCAATATCCGACGCCATGAGTCCCTCATTCTCCAGTAATGACTTCATCTCTGACTCTCCCAATACCCGCTTCAGTATTTTCGAGAATCGATCGTAGTGGTTACCACCGGGAAAGATCTTAGCATCGGCGATTCCCCATACGGCGGCGTACACTGCTAGTGACAGCACAGGGCAAATAACCGGGTTGAATGGGTTGGCGTAGACGTGTCTAGCATCTCGAGGCCGAGTACCTCCTTGATCATTTTTCATGTGGCCAAACATAATGGCTAGTGCGTCTCCATCCCAACTGATGTGACCCGAAAGGATTGATGCCGTGTTGCCCGCGCGACACATTAGATTCCAACTCAACAACAAGAACGTATGAGCGAAAACAAACTCTTCGTCTTCGTGCTTGAGGAATGTAGAACAAGAGATCGTAAAAGAGAAAAGGAAAGAAGTTCCTTCCTCTCTGTTAACTTCACACCAGCGTCATGATTCCGTCGCGCGACACTGCGTTTCAGGCCCTTAAAAACAGCGTCAAGTCACTGGCAAACTCGGGAGGTATCGACCTCCCGTATCCTCGATACAGATGAAACAGGCTTGACCGCATCGAATCGTAAACCGATTGGCCGGGTTTGCCCCCGGTGCGGCCCGTAAGTGACATCAAGAACTTCTCGAAATCTTGAGCGCGATGTAGCTCGTAGTTGATAGGCGAAATGTCAGGATGCTCAGACAAATAGCGCGCGATACTGGCCTTCTTTAGCGACGTAGATCCTGAGTTGCTCTGCTCCAAATCGCCACCGTGCAAAAAACCAAGAAAATAATCACACAGGACATTTCTCTTCTTCTCGTACAGCCACGCCACATAGCGACATATTCCGCGGACGTACATTGCCACGGTCTTCTAGCTGATGACAATATCTTTCACTGCCTTCACCTGGTCAGCGAGGTCTTCAGGCTCATCGTCTGAGTCCATGGGGGCGTGGTGGGGCGTGATGGGACGCGCTGCTCCAAAAGTCACACCTTAAGTGCATAACAGGATAGTCACACAAATTCTTGCTACATATAAATATATGAAATCAGTTTGTATAGTGTTACTATGGGGCAATGCCTTGCAGTGCGGCTGAACGGTACATCGATCTCTTTCAAGTCGCCATGAAGATGCCATCTTGCGAAGCAAACCTTAGGTGACTACATGGACGTGATTTTGTACGAATTGCGACGTTTCTGGAATTATCACAATTGTAGCTTTGTACAGGCAACGGCTGTTAGACGCGGAGAGTACCGCTCAACTGTTGAGCGGTATGTGTTGAGTCAACACGTTTCAACAACACGTCTTTAGAAGATGTGCGAGATGGGAGGTAACTAACAAATGAATTCATATGGACCCTCTAAGTAGTATATAGAGGTTTTGTGGGTTTTTCGGCACATCATATAAAATATTAGAATTTCTTCACCTCAGTCTGAACTGCGGACAAGCAAGTAGATCGATCGCCAACCTACTAATAATGGGCGATGCTCGATGTGGTTTCCGAGTTTTTTAAATGTGATAACTAGCCCATTCAAATTTGTCCAATACTGCGAGTTGTGCAAGAACAACCCCCAAAATATAGCTCTTTTTGAACAGAATCATTAAATTGCGTACTTCCTCCGTCCGAAATATAAGCGGGTCTGTATATGAAGGCTGTTTGGAAATATAACCGTTAAGTTCGGTACATTTATATTATTTCTGTTCAACCGAACTTAAGAACTCCTTGGCTTTGGCGTAGACCTGCGCGCTGCAAGGCAAGGTGGGAGGGAGCAAGCCATTTCCCCTCTTCATTTGACTCTTGGACAGATGTGGAATCTTATACTTGTTGCTGCCGTTTACGTCCATTGACGCCTGGAGCACAGACAGGAGCGTGACGAAGACCCTGTCGATAGTGTCGTAGTCTAACTGGGCGAAGGCGTCATCGACGTTGTCGACAAGATCCTCGATCGTTTTCACTTTCATCTTGTGCTGTAGTGACTGCAGAGAAGCAAAAAAGCCGAGATCATTTGCGTTATAATCTGGCGAGTTCGCTGGCTGTGGGCTAATGCTCATATCCCATCCGTCTTCCGCACACGCAGACAGCACCTCTGGATCATCAGCAGCGACGTGAGGCTTCGCATTATCGTGCTGAAGCACAACGTGTTTGCCGGAAGGCCACGCCGCCTTGATGCGTGGAATAACCATACGGCAGAGAGCTTGACGATACACGTCGCGATCGACGTTAAACGTTTTCAATTCCAACGTCCCAGCAGGGCGGTTCTTGCTTGATCGCTCGGCTGGCTCGTAAACAGCGAACGGCCATAACCGATTTTTCCGTCCCAGACACGGTGTCGCTTAGCGTCCCATCGTGGCCGCGCCACAGCGACGAGAAACATTACTTTTACGATGAAGTTCTTGTTCTTCACAGTGATGTGGGGGACGTCTTCGTGCTCTCCGAGATAGTAACGCTGCTTCTCCTTGCAAAGATAAAACCACTTTTCATCCAAGCGCACGTAATCCATCATGCTGTCAAACACCAGCGTGTTGAGCGGGCCTCGGTGCACGAACCCTAAGGCGAACTTGACTCGGTCGACGTGCTGCTTCGCGGTGAGCGTCGGCTTCACTCTGGCAGTGTGGCTGCGGAAAACGCCAGCACGGTAGTCGTCGTGAAAAGTCGATTTTGGAATACCTAGAGTACTCGCCAAAGTGCGAATATCCGTTCGGTCCTCAAGAGGGATAAGTTCGATGGCCGTGTTGAGGTCCTCGCGGAATTTTTCCGTCACGCGCGACTTGCGGCCGCTCTTGCCCTTCCTACCGCTGTCATAGTTGATGGAGTTGCCGGCCTTGATGTCCTGAACAGCCCGACGCCACAAACGCGAGATTTGGTCGTCGCTACAGCCGTACTTGACTGCACATTCCTGGATGGAGTCTCTGGGCGGCTGAAGCTCGATGCTGACGCTCAAGAGGAAGGCAACAACTGCGGCCCGATCCATTGGAGTGAGGTTCTTGCGCGTCCGAGCCGTTGGAGCTGAAGTAGTACTCATTTTGCTCGGCTGGCGAAGCGAAGAAGGTGAAATGCTGAATGGTAGCTGTGTTTGGGCAGCCGTAACTTTGGCGTCAGTTGCCAGACGCTCGCAATTTGACCACGTGTCGAACCGCGAAAGGCTGCTCTTTCATTTTAACCAATCAAAACGCGCAAAGCAAGCACTTTCACCTTAAGTTCGGTCTTTTCGTCGAGACCCGCTTATATTTTCGGACGGAGGAAGTACTTAGGACGGAAGCCAATCACAACTTTTTGAAATATTTTTTAAAAATATTGGGCTGCTCGGAGCCATTCGCAATGACCGGTGGCATTTCTCGTAATCACGCCGGCTGAGCAGAGCGACCACGCAGCGATGTCGACGACTGTGACGACAATGGAGGGCGAGATGGTGCTGCTGGCCATGCTGCCGGAGGAGGACCGCGTGATGCTGGTTCAGACGCCGCGCCTGCGCACCATTGCCGACCTCGAGGACTTCATCGTGGACGAGTACGCGCGTGTGTTCCCGCACCTGCCGGCGCTCAACCGCGACCTGCGCATTCAAAAGTGTGTATCGCCAGAGCTGGTAGTGGACCGCCGTGCCCACGCCAAGGTGCGCGCGCTGTCGCCGCACTGCTTTGTAGACCTGGCCAAGAACGTGCAGGCCGGCAACGTGTTCAAGAACATGGAGCAGATTTACGTCGTGGTTAACACGGGGGCCACGAAGCATAAGCACAAGCACAAGCTGATGGGTCAGCCGGCGGAGACCAAGACGATCAACGTGGAAGCGAACCGTTCCCCGGCGAATGCTGCCGCTCATACCACCAGCGATGCCCCTACCAAGGAGAACCACACTAGCAAGAAGACCGCTGTCGAGAAGAAGAAGGATGCTACGAAGGAAAGCCACACAAAGAAGGCTGCTGCTAAGGAAACTAACGGCGCCAAGATGGCTGTTACCGATAAGACCAGCACCACGACGACGTCTGCCGTGAAAGAAAACTACGATGCCAAGAAGACGTTGTCGAAGGTGACTCACGACTCAAAAAAGTCTGCCGCGAAGGATACTAAGATGGCTTCTGAGAAAGTTGACGAGGAGGTTGCCGACAAGAAGCACCACCATGTGAAAACGGCTACTTCGACGGAGAGCAACGGTACGAAGGAGGCTGTAGCGAAGGAGAGCAAGAAGGCCGCGACGAAGGAGAGCAAGGATGCGAAGAAGGCCGCGACGAAGGCGAGCAAAGATGCGAAGAAGGCCGCGAAAAAGGAGAAAAGTGTCACCAAAAAGGAGAACAACGACGTTAAAAATTCTGCGACGAAGGAGATCAACGGCGCGAAGGAGACCGAGCCGAAGGAGAATGCCACGAAGAAGTCTGGGACGAAGGAAACCGACACCAAGAAGGTCGCTCCGAAAAAGAGCGGGAACGCTCTTCTGAAGAAGATGCTTGCTGCGAAGCATGATGCATCCGAATCAGGTGCTGCTCTTATTGTGAAAACCCTTCACAAAGAAGATGATGCGGTGGTGAAAGCGCCGCCGAAAAGTGAGCGGACGCGCAAAGCCAGTGAGAAGGATGCTACCGCAGAGGAAGGAAAGAGTTCATCGGATGTCCAAGAGCCACCAGCGAAGAAGAAGAAAATCACTGAGAAGCTGGTAAAGGCGACGAAGCCTGCCAAGACGGCGAAGCCTGCCAAGTCGGCGAATCCTGCTGATGAAGCTGATGAAAAGCAAACTGTATCGAAGCCTGCGAAGAAGAAGGTTGCCAAAATGGTGAAGTCTGACGATGACTCGTCGTCTACTGCTAGCGAGAACACACCAGCCACTCGGAAAACGAAGAAGAGACTCGACACTGATGATGCCGAGAAGCCTGTTGTGAAACGCGCAAAGACGGAGACGTCGTCCAAGACAAAGAAGGCGGAGAAAGCGAAGCCAGCGGTCAAGTCCACCAAAAAGATCACGAAGGCCTCGTCGTCTGAGACCGAATCAAGTTCGAGCAGTTCTTCTGTCTTATCGACGCAAGCTGACGAGCTGGCTTCTGGCGAAGAGACGGAAGTGGTTGAGGCGGCTCACCACACGAAGAAGAAATCAGAGCCGAAGCCTGGATTCGCAAAGATTTTGGCAGATACCAGGAAGCGCCTTGCTGACGAGAAAAAGGCTAAAGCTGATGCCAAGGCCAAAGAGATTGTGAAGCAGGCGTCGAAGTCTGCTGAGAGCACGGCCAGCGAGTCTTCTTCTGATTCTGATCGCCCTTTGGTCGTGGTGAAGCCGTCGAAGCACTCGTTGAAGGCCACTACCCGGGCGGAGACTAGTTCGTCTTCTTCCTCGTCTTCGGATGAAGAGGAATTGGATTACTCCCAGAGTTTGCTTGCTGACTTGACCAAGAACGGTTAGACTCGTTACTTTCATGCTACATTGAGATAGCAATAGATTGATGAGCTCATGTATTGTGGCTTGCCTTGCAGATACCGCTGAGAATGAAGTGGAGTCTATGGATGATGTGAGCGATGAATCTGCTGTGGACACCTCGCAGGACATGCCATCTTCAGAGCTCACCCAAAAGTGTACGTTCAACAGCACTGTGTGTGAAGAAGATTCACAATCTAATTTTCCCCTTGTTCGTTTGCCACCAACGCTTTTCTACAGCCCAAGAGTCCAACAGCGTGCTGCTGCCATCGTTTTCGCGCAATCGGTTCTCGCTCGATAGTATCCCGGTGGCGAAGCTCAAAAAGTCGTCCAAGAACCCGTTCTCGTCGCAAGAGGGCAACGAAAAGCCCAAGAAGCGCGGTCGTCCTCGCAAAGTGAAGCCGGAGTAGATGAACCATCACAAGCCGAGATGGAGTGCGGTTTTTGAGAACATGAGTTTACTGAACTGTCCATATATTCGTGCATTCGTGTCACTTTTGTCTTGAGCGTCTTCGTGGAAGAACGACACGACAGATGTAGCACCCTCTAGGGTAAAATGCCGTTGGTCATTCGCTGGAACACGTCGTACTGGCGAGTGCGATAACTGTTGTGGCTGCGGCGAACGAGACTGATCACATGCTTGATGACTTGGCTCTGGTTGTCGTCGAGCCGGAAAAGCTGCTTCGTGGTGCTCAAAATGTCCCGTGGATTCTGGGATAGAAAGCACGGGCAGGACGATTCCTGTGCCATGATCGCGATCATCATCAGAATGGTATCGGCGTGTTGCTGCATAAGACAAAAACACATGATCAGCGCAAACTCGGAACATACCGCTAGATATGATCGCAATTACCTGCAGGGCCAAGAAGCCTTGGATGAGGAAAATGACGTAGGCCTTGAAGTAGTCTGACTGCGTCCCGCCCATCGCGTCAACCATTTCCCCAGTGAGCTTAAATGGCGCCGTTTCCAAGCTGAACCGTCCTCCGGGAGCAATTCCGAGGATGAATCCAAAGTCGATGTGGATAACGTGGCCGTCGCTGTCGATCATGATGTTGCCGTTGTGCCGGTCCTTGATTTGAAGGAAGTAGCACGCCAACGAATAAGCGGCCATGCTCCGTACAAAGTTCGTCATCGCGGTCTTGTACGCAGCAGAATCCGCCTGGCCGTACGTTTTCAAAAAGTGGTCCGCCAGCGTCGTATAGTTCCCCCTCTTCTTCAAGGCGTCTAGGGACACCGCGTTCTTGACGTACTCAATCATACCCGTCGACGCAGAAGTCGCAATAATCTCGTATGGAAGCAGGCGAAGAGGTAAATCGGCGCTCTGGAAGATATCTTGCAGTTGACGAATGATCTGCTGGCACAACACTTCTTGGCGCAGGTCATCGTTCGATTTCACGATGAAGGCAACGCAGTCCCAGTCTTTCACTTCTGATGGTGCCACGTGGGATGACGTTTCACGCAAACGCTCCCGCTTCTCCTCGAAGCTTTCTCCAAATGCCGACTCCACTGCGACATGGAGACGCTTCCGCTTGTCGATGACATATTCGTACACAATACTCAACTGTTCCC
This sequence comes from Phytophthora crassamura, assembly GCA_033557995.1. Classification (NCBI taxonomy): domain Eukaryota; phylum Oomycota; class Peronosporomycetes; order Peronosporales; family Peronosporaceae; genus Phytophthora; species Phytophthora crassamura. Next base: position 6,873,516 of record JAUCED010000004.1, read on the forward strand.
TCAGCACGTGTAGGTCTTCGCTAAGTTGGGAGACGTTTGCGATACCCTCTTGCGGCAGAACATACTGCTGCATCGCTTGTTCCACCGAGTTCATCGCCGCAATAGCCACGTCAGGTTCAAACTTCAGAATTAATGAGCCACCATGGACGTTCGAAGCGACAGATCGCCTTTCATCCGAAGAGCCAGTGAGGCATTCCTGAAGCGGCCTTGACGCTTTAGCGATCGAGTTTGGAGCACTATCAGTTGTGGTGCCTGTCAGGTTTGCATCGACTGCATCAGCCAAGTCAGCGATATCAACCTTCTTTTCTTGTGGCTTGAGCATAATTCGCGAAGAAGTGCGAGTTAAAGGCTGTCCACGGTCAGCAGCTTCCTCAGCTGCTTCTTCGGTGGACCGCGGAGACTGCTCCAATATCGGTGGGACACCATGCTGTAGCGTATGGCGGCGCTCTGGAGATTGAAACATTGTACTCGACTCGCCTTTCAGTTGGTATGACGTCTCATCATCAGCAGCAAAACCACCGAACGAGTTGGACGAAAGCGACGTCTTCTCTAAGGCCCCGCAACGCAAAAGCTCGCTTCCAAGCCAGAGCGCGTGCGCTTTGTCCGACACAATTTCATTCTTGGTCATCCACTCCACGACTTGCTTGCCCGTAAAAGTTCCATGGCCAGACGGGTTGCTTTCCAACATACTGATCTCCATGTTTTGGGCCATGGAGATCAACTGGTCATCCGTAAAGTTTTCAACCTCACTGGGCATCGAGCCCAGGTTGGTGTTCTGCGAGCGCTCAAGACCAGCGAATCCTGAACCCTCGCTAATTGAGCGCTTTCGACGAATTTTAATCGTGTCAGCACAGGATGCAATAATGGAATCCAGCGACTTGGTCGTCGAGTTCATCAGCGAGCCTGACCGTCCCCGACGACTTTTCTTCTTTCGCCCACCAACAGCTCGAGCCAGTGCAACTAGTGACGGTGGAGGATCAGAGGAAACACGGTCTCGTAGCTCTTCCGTTTCGCTATCGTCTTCGTCACTCTCGGACAACTCGCCATTCTGTAGCTCGGCAATAGGGTCATCGTTGTCTTGCTCGTCTTCATCCCCCGAAAAAGTATCCATCATTATTACTTGGGCAATGTCGCTGCTTGTGGCCATTTCAATGGCGTTCTTCGCGACCTCAACTTCAGATGAAGGGACTAGCACTTCAAGCCCATCCACGTCGATGAGTTCGTCTGAGTCGCGGTCCTTGTCGTTTTGAATGCTGAACGTGAGCGATCGACCGCGGTGCAACCATGCACTCTTTTCGGAAGCTGTTGTCAGCTTCGCCACTTCGAAGAAAATCAGTGTCGGGGCTCGAGCCCGTGTCGTAAACACAGTTCCCTCTTCCTTTGCAATCGCGAGGAAACGCTGCAGCGGATCGTCACAAGACCCTAGCGGACAGAAAGCGCCTTCGGGTAGTTCGAGCTCCTGCAGTTCACGTCGCAACGCTTTCTTGCGCTCGTGCGGAGGACAGAATCTCAGTCTTTCTGTCATCGCACACAGCTCTTCAACGAAGTGCATTTGAGTGTTGAAGATTCGACGTTCCTCGCCGTCGTCCCGATGTGAGTCTTCGGGCAAAGCGTCACCAGGAAGGAGGAAGTCTTGAGGAATTGAGCACCCACTCACCGCATCGCAGATAGCACCCAGTGGAATTTCGGCCTTCTTGTCGGTGTGAACGAGGATCAACAGGCGATCGAAGAGACACTTGATGATGGCAGTTTGCTCTGTCGAAGCTGGTAGGTCCTTGTCCGATTCAAAGGACCAATCTCCATGGGAGATCTGCATCTCCACGTTAACCATCAACAACTTGCACATGCTCATTTTCCGGTACAGGAACTCGGGCACATACAACTCGGACTGGCCAAAGCCCCAGCCGCAGCTGTCATCGATCGCAGCGCGGGTTAACCAGTAGATAGCCGTCGCTAGACGAATGTGCAACTGCGTAGCGTAGCACATTACTCGAAACAGCAACGCTGCTTTGATGTTGTTGTTCGTCCAGTCCACCGTCAGCCACATGTGGAATATTTGCGGCAGAAAGAACTCAAAATCCGCCAGATTGGAGGCCGACAGTTCCAGCAGCTTGTTCACAGCGTACGCGTACGCTTCATCGCATCCATGACGATGCAAATGCAGCACCTGAATCACGTCGGAAATGCCGAAGGCGTCGTCACCAAAAATCACGAATAACGCCTCCACTTCTTCTTCGTCAGCCTTGGAGAGTGACGGCTTTTTCGCACCTTCTTCGTCTGCTTGGGCGATACTAAGCCGCTGAAGAAGCATCCCAAGCCACAGCACGAAACGCTGTACGCGGTAGCAGCCCATACACAGCCTCACCGCGTGGTTCATGTGAAAGTGCCGAAGCATCGCAAACCGCGAACTGTGGTCCGAGCACACGGAGCCGCCGCAATTCCGGCAGTGGTGCTGTCTCTTCCCCGTGCTGTCAAATCGTACGTGGCAGCCAGAGTGGCAGCACGTCATGTCGTTCTTAAACTTGGGCGGACTGCACTTCTTGTCGGCGAACGTGAGGCCTCCAGGGGTAAGATCCATGATGTCGGGGCTCACCGATCCATGCGCACTCCACTTCTCGACTGCTTCCTCTGCGCCCTTGAGCGCCGTCTCGATGTACTCGAGCCACTGCCGCTTGTCCTCTTCCGAGTCCGCGTCGATGTTGAACACCACGCCCGACGTGAACGACAGCTTGAACGAATGGCGGTACGTGTGCCACAAGCCCTTGCCATCCCACGCCTCCACCTTCTGCACCTCAGCGCTGAACTGCGCCGCGATCATCGCCGACGCGGCGTCGCGCGACGCGAACCGTGAGAAGTTGACGCCCACGCAGCGGCAGTATAAGCGCTTCATGCGGTGGTAAGTCACGCCCTCGTCGCGCATGCAAAGGTAGCCCTTGACGCCCAGTCCGTCCCGCTCGACACCCATCGGTCCCAACAGCTCCATGGAGGAGGACGCAGCACTCTCGGACATGGGAGGGCCACTGGACTGCGTGGAGCTTCGCCGCTCAGCGTCTGCGGCTCGAGTGGAGGGCGGGGCGGACGCGGCCGCCGCTGGGGACTGTAGCTCGTCGTTGGTCGCCGCGTCGACGGATCCTTCGCCGTCGTCCGAGGGGTTCACGGGCGGGCGGGCCTCCTCTGTCTCTTGGGTCATCTTGCCATACACCGTCGAGGAATGAAAGGGGTGGGTACACAGTGTGTATGTGGTCGAGTTCCAAGCTTTGGATTGCAGCGCAGGCCTTGGACTCGTCAACGAACGTGAAGTGCGGTGTGTGCTCGCTCAGCACGATTCAGCGGCAACGTGAAGGCGACACGCACGGTGTCGGACCTACGTCTGGACGTTGATGTTGGTGGACGGATTATGTGGCGCGGTGTCGACCACACTAAAATGCCCAATTTTGGAGTTTCCAAAAGAGTGACTGATCGCACGCATAATCATGGAAATGTCCGGGATAACTTGCAGGATTAATCCTGGATAAGCGATTCTTAACTTAAATGAGTACCCAGATGGATAAGATTGGAGAAGATTCGTCGAGGACACGGAACATACGTATCGTGGGGCTCTGCATATGCAGGATTCTCTCAGGATTAATCATAGTTTAATACTGGTGTGGACGATGTACATCATTGTTGAAGACGCTGCCACAAGTATGGTTCTGGAAACATGGTTGATCACTACATGATGAAGCACGACAAACAAAACAGATTGAAACTTGCATGTATTAGACGACGCGCAAGCGGTTATTCCTCTTCGTACTTACTGTGCCACTTGAGTCCGCGGGACGTCGTCCATGTCGTCGCTGACTTAGACTTCTGTGTTGACTATAGCTTGCGACTTGTCCTCAATGTAGGCGTCCCCTCACGGCCGCCCCTCTTTTGTGTCATCGGGGTCTATCAACGCGTGAAATGGCTGCTTACCGGCTGAACGGACACTTGGCTCCTCGTCTGCGCGCATCGTCCCTTCTGTCTTCTCTTCATGCGCCTTCATCATTAGGGCATTATCCACAGACGCGGTCGTTGTCTGGGCTGTCCCCGGGTCTTCTCCACAGCCGCCGTCATCACCTGGGTCTCATCCACGCGCGCCGTCGACCCCTCGGCCCCCTTCACGTGCGTCATAGTGTTTTGGGACACACAGAGAGGTGCTGCCTTCGATAGGCCTTTCCAGCGGCGTACGCGTGTCACTCGTTGACCCCCCTCGGCGGCATTAGCAGCTCCCCGTTCACCGCATTTTCTCGTTTCAACGGCACAATCCAAATTGATCGCGTCGTTTCTCCCGCGCGTTTTTTTATTACGGTTTTCTTTTTTTACTTCCAAATCCTGGATGATTCAGGATTATAATCTTGTACGTTACCATGATGGAATGTTAGTATTGCCAATAAAGAAGATTGGAGAAGATACGCCGAGGACGAATAAGATATAAACGTGGCTCGGAAATTTGGTCTATAATTATAGCATTATTAATCATGGATTAATCATGGGTTGAATATTGTGTTTCAGTTTGTACGCAAAGTCGAACAGAACGCGTGAACATGGAGTCTCGCGGAAGCTCACGCCAGTAGAGACGCATGTGAGATCATGCATGGAAAGCGTCATCCCCACAACGATCACATAATAAATATGAAACTCGAACCATAATCAATTATCGAACGAATTAGAAGCTATCCTGAAAAACGTGCAAACTCACCTCGCGACTTGGGTGGGAGGGGCATTTCTTCCTTGTCAACGTTGCTTGCGGCTGAGCTGCTCCATCTCTTCCCTCTTGAGGAGTCGCCCAGATAGTAAATAGAAGAAGCGCTCGAAGCGTCGTCTTGACAACGCGGTCGCGCTCATGTCCAGGAGCGGGCCTCTGACAACGTTTCCGTGCCGGATGAATATCCAGCCCACGTAGACACCACAGCTGAAGGCGTCGAACTGGATCGGATTGTTCTGTGCGACACGTCGTAGGCTTGGAGGCCAGAAATCTTGAGATGTTGCGCGATCGCATTAGCGGACTTGCGGTACACCGCCTGATTCAGCAGATCGTAGTAGAAGATCCGCTGCGCACTCACCACCACCACCACCAGACAGCACCATTGGTCGTTGTGGAAGTTCAGGGGGAGTAACACGCACTCCACTCCGCCACTTGCTGAAACACCCGGTCTTGAATCTCTCTGGAAACAGGCGCTGCACTAGAACGTTTTGTCCTAGTCTTGCTCGGCACTGCATCCTGGAACCCCGCAAACCGGCACGAAGGGAATTCATATGTTAGGCCACAAAGAGCCCTAATGGACGCATCCGAGAGCCATGTGGGCGGAATTGCTCTATAGAGCATCGAGAACGTGAAGTCTGGAAGCGCAGGAAGACCGTCGTTCTCTGTGTACGTATACGTTTCCAGCACTTGGGCCGCTACTTGGTTCGCCATATCGTGATATTTAGCCGGAAGGGCAGGAATGCCCTCAACCTTGAGCCACTTGTGCAGTTCTAGACCAAGCTGCACCACAGTCTTCAGAGTCTGGATACAAAGATCTCGATCTGCTCCCGAGAATAGTTCCCCCATTGATGACCACAGTTTCGAATTCATATTTCTTCGCGCATGTTCGCGCCATCGACCTCAATTGCGCTCGCTGGCGTGCTAGCAGCAGGGAGGATCTTCATGCAGGCGTCCAGAAGCTTAGAGGGCAGCAGGTAGAACTTATCCATGGTCATCACCGGGTTCTCCAACATCTGTAGCCTGGGTTTCTTGCTTTCCGCAGCGCTGAACTTCACTATCACGCCAGACAACAGGCGATGCGTATCCATAAGAGAAAGTGTCTCTTGGTCCAAGGCATCCGCTAGAGTGCGCAAGGTTACTTCCCCAGCTTGTTGGCGTCCTTGCTCCGCCTGCTGGTACTACTTCCTATCCGATTTGTCGCCAGCTTGTGTGATTGCCTTGGATTTGGGTGGAGCCCCGACCTTCTTCGCCTTGGGATCCGGCCGAATGGTTTGTGCTGCTTGATCCTTCTGATATCTGACATCTCCACCGGGATCGGTACCTTCTCCTCCATTTCGTCTTCGTCTGGAAGGTTAGGTTTTCGCTGTCGCCTGAACTCAGGTCAAACTCCGCCTTCGCGTCCTCTTCTAGTTGTCGATCATACTTCGCCTGTGGATGCTGCCGGTGTGAGACAGGAGAGGCGTCCATTGCAGCGGTGTCTGGCCAGACGAAGCCGGCATCTTCCGTTGGCGCACATTCCACCAATTTTCCATCAACAATTCCTGCAACTCATCAAATTCCTCTTCGTCCTCGATATCAGCCATTACCGTGCAATTAAGAGTGTCGCCCGGACTGCAGCTCGGTACCGCTGGGCGGAGGTGCTCTTTTCAGCCAAGCGAGCCTTCTTTCCATCCTTAGGATAGTCCTCGTACGTAATTGCTTCACCCTCTGGAGGCTGAGGGAGGTTTTTGTCCATCTGAAAAAAATCATGGACAAAATATAGACAACAACCATGAGTCAGATCATGGTTTAATCAAGGATCCTCCATAATTTTATTCATGGAAAATTGTAGATCATAGAACAAGGAACAGGTAGTCACTGCGTATATCGCGTTAATGCTCATCCAGGGGATGATAGGGCGCGCAACACGCTCGTGCTTGCGGAAAGCCATCGCGTGGCGGCAGAGCTTCATTGTCAGGCTGAACTCGCAGTCGCAGGTCCAGTTGTACAGTCTCAGTCGGTGTGTCTTCGATGTGCCCTGTATCACCACTTGATCCTGATTCACTGCACACAGTGAACCCGTATCTCTCAGCGTTCGCGACAGCCCTTGAATACTCGACCTCGATATTCTCAGCGACGAAGGGAGAGGTAAATCGCAACACGTTGGACATTTCCTCGTCGTAACTGGAGTTCACGAAGCGCCCGATCCTGGTGAGCCGATAAGTGTACTCTTTCTCTATGCGTATGTCATACGTGTCCAGAGGGCTTCACGCAACCATCCATGCTCACTCGACCTCGTCCTCCAACTTCCTAAAGGAATTCTCGAGCTCGTTGTTCGGATTGATTCTTGAAGTGCGGAAGCACGGCACGGCGGTACAGCACCCAGCGGTCTTGAATCTCATCCCAGTTTTTCTCGAAATAGAGGACGAAATCATGAAGACCAACTCGATCACAGATGCCTACCAAAAATACGGATGAGCTAGCGTGTACTTTTCCTCACTGTCCGCATACACCATGGCGTGGACGGCTGCGTCTATTTGACTAGCATCGTCCGACGGAAATTTTACCGTACTCGGGGTTCGCACGCTTCTCCTTGAGATACTTAATCGCGTGAAAGTGACACACTAACACACGACCCTTGGGGAAGTTGGAACACCGTCACCACCAGTCCTCACGTCGTCGCCCTTCATTTCCTCGTCCTCCATTGCGTCGTCCTCGGAAGACGCTTGAGCGTCACGCAGGACGCCGGAGATGCCTGGACCTCGTCGCGGCCATGGAAATGCTAGAGCTGCTGCCACTTTACCTCCTCCTCCTCCACCGATGTCCTTGCTTGCTCCCGCAATTGCATGAGCCATATCGGCCGCCTCCGGTTGGGACCTATCCGAATCTAGAGAAGCCAGGCCCGAAGGCGAATATCGCACCAGCTCAGACGAATTCGAGTCGGGGCGACCGGGCTCTGCGGCGCGGGGGTGACCGGACTCCACTCCTCTCCTCCATTTTTGACATACCGCGCACTTGGTATCCGCCGCTTCCTCGGCCATCTTATCTTGTCTTGTCTGGATGAATTTCCAAAATGGAAGTGCCAACTATTTCGACCTCGATCGGAAATAGGCGAACTGGTGGAGGTAAGGAAAACAACAAATTACAATCATGGACGAATCATGTTTTCAAATCATGTGTGTTTCCATAACGGAAAGCATAGCCTCCAACGGTTCCGATAAATACATGCATTAGCGGATTATGACTAGAGCAAAGCGAGACTTTATGCACAGCAAAGCGAGGCCGTGCTTAAAATAGTTAAAGTCAGTACGTGTTAGTTTCAATCTTCCGGAGCAAGTGAGATTTGGGAGCAAGTGAGACCATTCATTTCGAGACCATCAATTTTAAGTCAACCTAACCGCTGCGCGCTCTTCGTAGCTGGCTTCAGTCTTCCTTCTGCTTCCTCGGCGCTCACCCCGTCGACTCCGCCCCCACGGCGCCTCGCCACCCAAGGAGAGAATCAGCGTATTCTCTCTGCGTACGAGAGCCTATATCTTGGAACATGTGCACCTTCAATGATTTGCAAAATGCACTTGATGGTTGCACATTACCTTTTGGGATTATGCATCGTACGATTTATGATTTGTTATAAAAGGCAGAATGGTTTCCTTGAACTTGTGCAAAAATGTAGTTTTTTCGCCCGTTTAGAAGGGCATCTCTACGGGGTTTTGACAAACGCCCAATGCGAAAAATTGAATTTGTTGACGTCTATTCCAGGGTTTGATCCAGTAAATCACATTCCGAGCAACTAGACTTTGGGGACGATTTTCCATTCATCGCGAAAAGGTTAAGACTATACCTTTGCCGGAGCAAAGCGAGACCTGACTCGTTTTTGTACATCGAAAACAAGTTTGGGCCCAGCTGCTCCCTGTTAATTTGGGCTGCTCCACAGCAACGGGACAAGCTCCAATGCAAAAATTGCTGCACTTGCTGTGCTGGCTGCTTTAGTGTATTCAAGGCCAAGGTGAAGAGCTACCGGGCGGCGTGTTACGCAAGGGGCATTCCGGCCAATGACCGAAACTCGAATGACGCTCTGGAAGATGCAGCTAACGCTTCGATTCACTGCATGCACCTCCACCTCGTCACGTCTATGGCGCTGCATTATCAGCACGCTATGGCTGGCGTTCTAAAGATTGGAGGACATGCAGTATGGAACTTAGTCTGGTAGAGCATTGAGCAAGAATCGGTGTTATTTTTCAGTCACTCGCAGTACATATTTTTCGACGTCTATCTTACTTTCGATGGGGTTGAGCATCGAAGCGTACGGGCCCAGTCTGAGTAGCACGAGATCACTGTACTCTCGCCAAGCTCCTCCGCCAACCGTGTCTCGGTTTGGTTGTGAGAAGGAGCATTGTCGAGCACAATCACCACGCTCTTACCGGCAAAGCAGTCCGATATGTGGACGAGTTCTTGATGGTGTCGTAAATGCTACGAAGGACGCATTCACGTCCATCCGAATGAATCCGCGTTGCAGCTGATGTAGCACCAGACCGTTCTCGACGGACACTGTGCACTGGATTTGCAGGCTCTTGCCTTTCGAGGGTGGGTCGTCACAACGGCGCGCTTCCCTTTCGCTGCACGAACTGTGAGCGCTTACAGAAAGTGTTGTAGTTCGTCTCATCGTAGTAGCCAATGTAGCCACCACTTCCGCAGATGCGCTACGAGCTTCTTGGCAAAGAAGTAAAGCTTCATCTTGTTAACATCGTTATTACATCTTGATGGCTCTTTGCGAATATGTGCAAATATATCCATACAATTACCGCAGCTCGTCGAAGAACATACGTGCTTGAGGTCTGTTCTTCTTAACTGAGCTAGGACTTGTTGCTCAGGTAGGTCGTGAATCGTGGCCTACAGACTACCGGATAAGAACGAAAAGGTAGGATCGATCGTCCCGTCGTGAAAATCCCATTCACTCTCCATCGGCCCATTCGCCAAGAACTACACATTATCGAGACCTGCGCTGAGACGACCGTCGTAGACAACACGCTGACCCGGTGGCTTCGCTGTGCTGCGAGCAAGAGGACGGCGGCGAAACGGAACTCGACGATGTCGTGGTATGTGTCGCTGCTATGGCTGAGACGCTAGCTGTCCGCGAGGATTACTACTGCCGCCAGCGCCTCATCTGGAGCGACACGTCTTAAAGCTGCGTCGGCAAAAGCAATTCACTCGGTATTACCGCATGGACGAGGACGCCTTCGACCACCTCTTCGCCATTCTGAAGACTGATCGCATCGATGCACGCATGCCTACCCGACGAACGGGAGAAGCTCCGATCTCTCCTGAAGTCGTGTTGCACTGCACACTGCGGTGGCTGGCTGGGGGTTCCTATCTCGCTTTCACGACGTCGGTTACATCAGTGTGGTTTCTTTATACCGATGCCTACACGAAGGAATCGCTGGAGTCTTAGCTTCGCCTGAGCTTAGTATCCATCAACGGATGAAATTGAGCGAGCAGCAGCACAAATCGCAAGGCGTAGCACGGACGAAGTGTTTGATGGTTGCGTCGGGTGCATTGATGGAGTTCTCATCTGCATCAAAACACCTGGAAAAGCTGAAACTGGCTGCGTCCGCTCCAACTTCTCCGGTCACTATCATACAATGGGCTCAAACGTCCAAGCGGTTTGCGATAGTAAAAGTCGTTTCGTCTTCTTCGCTGTTGCTGATCCGGGTGACATCAGAGCGCTACGACATACATCCCGCCCCAATACTTGGAGTCGCTTGCTACTGGTCGCTATCTCATTGGCGACTGCGCGTACGGCCGTCCGAGCACATACTCACACCATTTGGTGGCAGTCAGAAAGTGATTCCAGTGAACGACAACTACAAATTTTATTTGAGTCAGCTACGCACAATAATTGAGCAAGCCTTCGGGTTGATGACGACTAAGTGGCGACGTCTCCGGTCGCCACTTCAGGTATCACTGAAATCTGCGCCAAGAGTCTCCGTCGCTATTGCCCGCCTCCACAACTACTGCATTAAGCGCCGACAGTATGCTGACACCACTAGCATCGACGAGGTCGTCTACGGTCTGGGGTACATACCGAGCCAACGCCCAACAATAAGGTGCAATGTGTATCAACGCTTTGCCGCAAAATGGTGGAGCTTATTGCAGAGTGTGCATTAGCTCGGCCTCAGCGTAACCTAGTGCGTAGAGGTAGGAGCAGATCACAACGACCCTAACGATGCTGAGCGAGATCATGTCTCTTCGCCTCCAAGATTTCAATCTCAGACTCTATCTGAGGATCAGCGCGAGGGGCAAGCTCAGTGCTTTGCGTCGCATACAAGCTGCGCAGATGATCACACACGTCACACCATGACTGCATGTTGCGCTCTTGTTTCTGACTTGCCGTCGCCTGCTCGCGCTTCAGTAAGCTCGGAGCGCTGTCGTTTTGGGTTGGTGCGGAATAATCCGTGCTTGGTTTCTGGGCAGCTCGCTGTCGTAAAACACATCGTGCGGGAGTTTGCGGACAACGGAAACAGATAGACCGGGGCGCTCCTCTAAGTACAAGTGTAAATAGAGCAAGTCGACGCGCCCGTTACAAAACTTGAAACAATCGGGGTTGTGCGTCGCGGAAGCAGCGAACTTAGTCGAGGGCATCTCGTAGTCATGCAGCGGCTTGTTCCACAATGTGTGCAGGCTCTCCTAGACGTGGAACACGATGCTCGACGGGTTTTTGCTCGAGCTGCTGATAGCAACGTGCTTGTCCTTGAAGGCGTGAGTTCCATACTCTTCGGCGGCAGTAACAAACCCACGCTACACGTCCTCCCAGAAGCGTTGCTGCTACGACACTCCAGCATCTAGCTCAGCACGGGTGCAGTTATCTCCAAGCCGATCGAGGCGAGCAGCGAAATCATCGGAGAAGACAACGTTGAGCAGTCGGAAGGGGCATTGAGGCTGCTTGCGGGGAGGGTCGCAGCGCGCCAGCTTCTTCTTCTGAAAGAGGAGCGCGCAGGCGCTGTCGTTGACTTTCTTTTGGGTGATGAGGGGCCTTCGAGCGGTTTTGTCGCTCGATATACTCAGCAACTTGCACATCGTCCTGATCTCCTTTGACGTGGACGTGGCGCCGTCACGCCCGAGGATCATAACATTGTCCTCTTCCACCTTCTCACCGTCGTGCTGTATCTCTCGGATGCGGACCTCAACATATTGCAGCGTCATGTTGATTTAGTCGCCGGTTGGGGAAGCCTTGCTGGCTTGACCCGTGATTTCGCTTGTCCGCGGCATAGCAGCACCGGTATCTCCAGCGGGAGCTAACGAAGAAGCGGGGAATGTCAATGGGGCCATGGTGACTTAATGAGGCGAGTGTGTGTGTGCAGGGATCAGATTTGATTGTGAGCAGGAGTAGGAGTGCAGACTACCCGGATGAGCTGGGACAACGCAGCAACTACATCCACCTGGGCAGGGAGGCCGCCTCCCACTCGGACTACCTCGTCACCCTAACCGTAGTCCAGCCCATGTCACAGATCCTACCAGGACTACCAACCCTACCAAAACCTACCGCTGTTAAGAACGGCCCTGAGGGTTATCAACTTGGTTGCCAGCTTGGCACGATGGCTGATGTGGGGAGCTGGTCGCTGATGGCCTCCGGCACCTTGTCCGCAAACGGTGTCGGCGCCAGCGTGCACTCGTCGTCGAGGTACGCCTCGATCACCTCAATGATCACGTCGGTGCAATTGACGACAATCGCACGAGCTCCGCTTCGGACCGGGGGGGGGGGATCGAATCATCGGCCTTACTCAGCCTGGACGCTGCCGTCGTGGACAGGTTATTGTACTTCGCCACGGTGAGCCAGTCATCTCCCACCGCGGAAGGGTTAACAGGCCGATCGGAGCAAAACCAACCGCTTTACGTGAGGGTCCGCAAACAATGAAATGCGTTATTGATCATAACAAAGTAAAGTGTCCACATCGGATAATGTACCCTCTGGCTAAACATTCTGAACTTAGAATCTATATGAGCTCTACTGTGCTAGCTAAGGCGGCTGGCGGAGACTAAACTTATTCTGGGATAGGATTGCCCAGACCAACAATATATATATATATATACTGTGGCCACCTATATATTATATATATACGCGATTCCACTGCGGCAGCGTCGATAATGGTAAAGATACCCACCAGAATCATCACGGCAGCATGGTAGCTTAGCGATATAGCTGCTAAGTCGATGGCAATGGGATGGAAGATGTGTTGGTGCTTAAGGGGAAATTCGGTGGCCACCTATATATATATATAGGTGGCCATGGAATTTGTCTTTGCTGGGCTGGGCTATAACTTCGCTCCTATCCCATAATAATTTTAATATTATTAGCATCCGATATACCGGTGAACTTCCTGTGGCTAAAGCTACTCGTAACCGTCATATCGTATTTTGAAACTTAAAAATGAAATGCACAGAATTACCACCCATCTCCGCTCGAGGTGTTCGACAGCGGCATACAAAACACTCAGTGATTTCGATCGTTGCTTCTCTCTGCTCCTCAGCCAATCGTTCGGTATCTAACGCTGTTTGGTAAGCGTGCCGCTCCTAGTGCAGTGTGCTAGCTTCCCCCTCTCACTCATCCCCCAACTAGAGGCTCCAGTGCGAGGCGGAACGCTGCCACATGTAAGATATTTGAGAGAGTCAATGCCGTAATATATTGCTATTTAGCGGTCAAGAAGTAATACTGATTTATTCGCTTTTGAAAATTCGCATGGGTTCTTGCGTGGCAGAACATAAGAGCAGAAGGCGCCATCTCAATTCCCCTGTTAAGCTAGGAAAGCACCTGGAACATGCGGTACACTTCGGATGACGGGGTCGTGTTTTGCTCAAACGCCATCTGAAACGCCGCAAGCATCCCATGCTCACAACACGGCTGTTTCCAGCGGCTTCGTATAGAAGCTCGAGAAAGCAATTGCTGAGCGTGCTTTCGGCGTTTCAGAAGGCGTTTCAGCTAAACACGTCCCCCGTATCCGAAGTGTACCACATGTTCCAGGAGCTTCCTAGCTTAACAGGGTAATGGAGATGCCGATCGCGGACCTGGGAAAGATCAGGCAAATTCGTGACAAACGTTTCAGCTTTATCTACGGTGATGAGCACGGAGTGTGATACCTGTTTGATCTTCGTTTCGTCGGGCGTGATGGACTAGGCTGCGCGGAAGAAAGTGGACTACTTCATCATTGCTGGCACAGCGCAGGGAACGAGGACGCAGCAGCGGTGGAACAACTGAAGTTTTTTGCATGGCGCGGGACACTTCTCGAGAGACCAAGCTCATAAAGATAAACAATTGACGGTGCTCGAGTACTGGCGCGAGATGTCTCAGTGGACGCTGCTGCTGTGAAAGATAACTCTCGTCGTGCTCTCCACCACCTGCTCGAGTTCGACCGCAGATCAAAACTTCTCCGCCCACAAGTTCGTGCACTCACAAGCACTGACGCGAGGCGGGTGAACGCCTTTCTCGTTCAGGGTGTATAGCGTCACCCAGCGACAGCACTAAATGCGATTGCTGGACCACTGAATGCGGTACGAGAAAAAAAACTCACCCGGTGTGACGTGTATCCTCGTGGCAAGCCCTATAGGTATCGTTTACCTTCGGGTATCCCGGACTTCCACGCTAAATGAGTCGTGTGTGTACACGATCGAATACAGAATCACCTGAGTCTTTCGCCAACCTTCGCTGAGTCAGACACTTGGTTTAGTCTGGCAAGGATAGATCACGGGCCAGATCACCTTCTCACAGTCCAACAAACAAATACCGATATACACACTACCCGAAATACAGAAATATACAACCACTACTTATTATTATAGACCCTTGAGTGGGGGGTCTGTACATCAGTCTACTCTAAGCTCTCACCAAGGATACTGGTCAATCCTGAATGCGCACACCACCCTCACCTACACAGCTGTGGCGAGGCGGGTGAACGCCTGAATCGTCCAGGGTGTATAGCGTGCGAGTTCAAACAGAAAGTTGACTTCCCCGTTGAGGAAGGCAGACCACTCGGAACTTCTTCGCTGGAATACTCCGACGAAGAGGGCGTGTGTCCCTTGTGTTCAACACCTATTGGGTCGTTTACCTTCGAACCAGGGAGCTGCACCAGAATGGGGAAGCTTGGTTGGGAACTTGGTAATGTATGTCGTGAGTGAGGTGCGTACGAACCACTCTGGTTGAAGCACACACAACGCGGAACCCAATAAACAAATAGAAATACAATCAACCCCGGTGTGATATAAATATAGACAGCCGTCACTTATGTTTTGAGACCCTTGGACGGTGGGTATATACTCCAGTCAACTAAGCACACCCAAAATACTGGTCAATCTAGGATGCCTTTCTCGCGCACCACTCCCGTTGAGGGAGATTCAAGCAGGTATCAGTCCTACCACAAATAGCCTTTCAATCAAACTTCCTGGATGAGCTATCTCACAACCAAGAAGGTATTCGTTAATATGAAATGCAGCGATGTCCTAGCACAATGGTTCGGACGCTCGCCACAACTAGGATATGGAATGGGTTAATGAGTCACTTCGATTACCTCCACGGCCCGATCGTCACTCTCAACTGGACTTGAATGTTTCAGAGATACTCCACCTCGGGCGTCCGTAGATCCGAGGAGTTCCTGTGTCCTTCTTGAGCGTCTGGCCCAGGGGGGCTCCAGGTATGCACGTCTGTAAAGCGCACTTGCCTGTTTGCGGTCTTCGGGGGAAAATGAGTTCTGTTGAAATCTTACCTGCCAGCGGCTGTCCCGACTGACAGTCTACATGCAATCTGTTTGACTTGGTTTCACTATAGTTGGAATGGCGTCATCATCTTCGTCGAGCCATGTGGTGGGTAAAGTCAGTGGTACACTGACTGGATACCTTGCGTTTCAGCTGATTTGTCTTGCGTTTCAGCTGATTTGTCTTGCGTTTCAGCTGATTTGTCTTGCGTTTCAGCTGATTTGTGCGATCTTGACGTATCTTTCTTTCGGTCGGTCGGCTTGGACGGACGTTAATCACTTGAACTTTGTATGGGGTGCCGTCCCGTTCAGGATGGCATGTACCTACCAAGCAGGGTGGTGGCCCTCCATCGAGAGTGGTCAACCAAGGTGGTCCTGGCAACTTCGACTTGGGGGACATGGGCAACTTGAGCAACATGATCGTTACGTCAGGACAGGTGTCAGTCTTGGCTGCACTTGACGCTACTTGAGCTTCACCTGTCTTCTCGGTCGTTGGGGCCATTCAGACTTCTAGGCCTGGAATGACTTACAACCAGGATGCCCAACCCGATCCATAGCGAATTGCGGGCTCCAATTGTCCCGACCAAGGCGACCGTCGCTTGCACAGCCTGATTGTACCACGGACTGGCCTTATCCCCTTCAATGACGCACGCCTGAGGAGCAGTTGTTGGGCGGCGGGATAAAATTCGAAACCACGTCGAGTCAAATACATTTCCTTCTCACACAGCAGTCAATCGATCGAAGTTCTACGGACGAGCGTTGTCCGTCCGTCCATTCGCTGAAGCCGCTTCAGGTCGAACCACGGTTGCTGATTCTTCTCCATGAACCGGGTCAGCTTGCGATAGTCGCCCTCGAGCTTCTTCAGTGGTGGCAGCACGTTGGCGCACAGCTGTAAAAAAACCACCTTGCTAGAGCGTTGAATACACGAGATGGTTTGTAGCCCTATTGTCCGTCACAACCGCTACAAAGGTGACGAACAGGAAGTTGGCAACCACCCACGTTATATATTCAGCGAGAAATGCAGTATCGTGGGACGCTGCTTTAGTGTACACGGAGTTGAGGTAGTAGATTTTGTCGGTGATGATCAATACGTAGTTGAGCACAGCTTCGCCGTTGATATTTGCCCAAGCATGAGTCGCCACCGTGTCGTGCTTGTTCGCTGCAAGTACATCTTAGATAGATACTCGCAGTAGCAGAAGTCAAACATCTTCGTTGACAGCTCCTGTCGCGTCTGGTAGAACCTCCGTTAAAAGACACACGCCTCGATCAGCGTAGGGTGTGCAATCTTGTTGGACGGAACTAGATCCACATAGCGAAGCGCTACAGGAATTCGCAAACCTTCGAGGGGGCAACGCTCAGCGGAAGACCGTTGTTATCAGCTGCGTCTTGAGTCTTTGGAGAAATGCTTGCTGAACTGGTACCGGACACGTCCAACGCGGGATCTCAGACGTGTGGATGATCTTCTCACGCTAGATACGGGACACGATGCCGTCTTGAACGACGATGTTTTCCCACTCTGGGTCTTGAAGCCTCCCTCGTCGTGAAGCTGTTGGAGAGACAACTGGAACCAGCAAGCTGCAGTGAATGCGAAGTCGGTCGCGAAAGAGCAAATACCATGATGCAAGTGCAAAAGTGATGAAGAAAAGCGAAGTTGTTCCTGAGCAAAGGATCGTATCTCTCGCTGTCAACCGCTCCAGCTCGTGGCTTGTGGGTCACTTATTGAGTTTTCAAGATATTCATATTACCCCGCGGGTTTAACCCACCCACGCGTTTGTGAGCAATAACAACTGCCCCCGGCAGAGTGTTCCAGTAGAGGCTTTGTCCAGTACTATGCTGAACAGTCGACGCTGGATGGATTTAAAACTACTAGTACTTATTACCTCAGAAATCGAGCAAAATATAGTACTTAGCGGGGTCATCAAGATTTGGGTGAGGACGTTTTCGATGAAGCAGCATTTTTACTCGTGAGGCGCAGCAAGATAAACCTATGATATTGCTATAGCGTTTCGTTCTTGATGCACATCTGAGCTATAGTTTGCAATGACAGCGACCATGCGAGATCTATCCGATCGTGACGGTCTGTGATCCAGCGCCTTCGAAGCTGCAGTTAACCCTTTCGCGGTGCAGGGCGCATTTCTCGCCCTTTTAGCAGGTTTGCAAAACAGGGTACGAAGTCGTCTCCTAAAAGGGCGAAAACATCGCCCTATTACACAAGTTCAAGTAGACACATACCGTAATTTAAAACAAATCATAAACAGTACAAGCAGTAATCAAGTAAGCATACAAAAAGCAAGCTAGATGATTACAACAGATCCCTTCTACAAATCCTTGAAGATGCTATGTTACACGAGACATGCAAAAGAGTACAGTGATTATCTTAAAGGGCGAATTTTGCGGCCTTTAAAATTCCAATGACTTAACTTTGTGTACTATAGTTAAGGAGAGATTATAAGTGCTCCTCGCGAAAGGGTTAAAAAGCTAGAACCCAACGATTCTAAGCCGGACAGCGCTGCCGAAAGGAAACAAAGTCAAGGACGCGGCTACTGCGGTACAGCAAAGCCATTGGCAGCGCAGTATCGCAAGTTTGAACACAAGGGGGGGGCTGCGAAGGGGGCCATCACCCCCAGTACTTTCCAGTACTTTGGCAGTACTATTTGGCTCTAAATTATTCTACACAGTACTAAGTAGAGCTAGGACAGCATCCAGCTCGAAGTTCTCTGGATTTTATATCCAGAGTCCTACCAGAGGTCTGAACTTACTTGAATAGTATAACCCTGTCAATCCGATTACGAGTAGGTCACAAAAGAACATACACATCCCTTATACAAATAATATCCTTCATAATAGTGATATTATTTGGGAAGGTTGACCCATCCGGTGAATATGAAACCACCAGCCCTGTTAGAAGTGATACCCTCTTTGATTTCAATATACCTGCAACATTTAAATATCCGTTACACTCGTGCAACCTAACGGTTTTAACTGAAACAGGTCGCGGCGTTAACGCAAAAGAGAGTGCCCGAGCGTGTGCGAGGCCGCAAACCCGCGCGGGCAGCCCGCGTTAGCAGTGCCGCGCGGTATATGCGGAGGCGGGCCCAGCGCTGAGCTCAACAGCGAGCCGAGCACTGTACTGACCAGATCTGATCTTAGGACCTTTTGCCAGTAGGAGCGCAGCGGCTGCATTTTCGACGCGTAGCGGAGCAAAGATGACACCCCTCCTCGGGTGTTGAACACCCTGTAACTTACACACCAAACAAAGTGCTGGGGCATTCTATACAAAGTAAGTTTAACCCCAGGGCTAGTCGGACTATATAATGAGTGCCTAACATAAAATCCAGAGCTGTTCCGGGCCAGAGCACGGCTTTGTACTTAGTACTATAGTACTACATACCGCATAACACTTCTCATAGAGCTCACCTGGTCTAGCCAATCAAGTAGCATTAAAAGTGGACCACCCTGTGCCACTTCTCATAAAGCTCACAACCAAAAAAAAATATAACAGTAAAATTTTAAGATAGCAGCACCGGTAGCAATTTGATAGCCATTCATTCCGAAACTCCTCCAGCACTCATTGTGTGTTTTTGCGGAGCGTGCTGCAACGAACTGTTCGAACACGTCTGAGAGACAATGGTGGATCTAAGCCAAAGCAATACAAACGTGTAGCGGTAACGTATGAGTTCAAGTTGCGAGTCCTGAAGCACTTAGAGACGTCGACAATGGTCTCGACGGTCTCCAAGTTCTTCCCTGGCGGAAACTGTCACTCCAAGCGACGCCAAGTGTACGCCTGAAGGAAGGCCAGGACGGTTATCGAGCGTAATCGCGCACAAGGGAAGCGTTTTCATCGACGGGCTCGCAACTTTGGTGCCAGCTCGACGATGTCCGAGATTGAAGATGAGAAACTTGTGCGTCGGGTGAATGATCTCCGAGCTGACGGGGTGCCCGCCACGTCATTGATGCTCAAGCTCCAGGCCCAGGAGATTTACCAGGCCCGCCCTCGCCCCAGAGTATTCCGAGCGTGCTGGAGCTGGCGAAGGCTCTTTCTACGCCGCCACCGACTGTCGATTCGCCGTAGAACCCGGGAAGACCAGACGACGCCGGAGGGCGCGTTGATGACGATGGCCGAGTTTAGCGAGAGGGTGCGAAACAAGATGAAGGAGCTGGGTATAGCGGTAGTCTACAACGCTGGCCAAACAGGTACGTTAAATGGAGTACTACCGACCTGTTCACTGACGTTTTTGCTGATGTGTGCGTGGCAGGCGTGAATTATGAATACGTGCCAACTGCGACGGTCAATCGATGTGGGGGAAAACTGTCTGGGTGAAGTGCGCGGGGAAGACAAAGGAGCGCGTCACCGCCATGCTGCTGGCCGCTAGTAACGGGACCAAGTGTGATCCATTCCTCGTCTTCAAGACCCGTCCCTCAACAAAGCCCGAGATTGCTCCTGAGAACAAGGCGGTCAGCATGACTTTGGTCGCAAAGTCTGGAGCGAGATCGCTCCGCTGCAGGAGGGCACACAAATCTACGGCAATGGTGCCGGCTGGTGGAACAGTGAGTTGTCTATTGTGTTTCTCTACCTGCACTTTGGGAAAAGAGAGAATATGCACGAGCCGATCCTCTTGCTCTGGGACGACTTCTCCGGTCACTGGCGTGCGGACGTTGCTCGCTTGATTAACGTCGAGCTCATGAAAGTCCCTCCGGGCTACACGTACGTCTGCCAGCCCGCTGACGTCGCTGGAATCGGCCGCTGAAAGAGGCGATACGAAAGCAGCGGGTGAAATTTCTACTGCAGCAAGTTCGAGCCTCGGGAGCTGGGGTACCCTTCAAGATAACGCCGCCCTCGCGCCGTGACGTGGTGAGCTGGTTACAGCAGCATGGGAATCGCTCTCGCATGACACCATCTGCAACGGTTTCAGGAAAGCCAAGCTGACTGAGTCTCGCACCAACTCCTCCACGGCCATGCGCGTCTGCTGTCCACGGGCATGCCATCATCCGAACCTGACTGGGGCTCTCTCGCTCGCCGTCTGCAGCATAGCAGCATCCCATCCGTTCCCATCAACCCTGCCTTCGACATCGAGCACAGCGCGCACGTCAACAGCGCCAGCAACGAGATTCACGACGACGGTTTCGAGGCAGACGACGAAGGCGATGCTTGAGACTTGACTGTTGAGAATAAGACTACCGGGAGGAATCGAACCTCCATCCGCCCGAAGGCACTTTTCAGTTAATCTACGATAGTAGATCTTCACAGGACCTACGCAGACAATACCAAACCGTTAGGCCTTGAATAGACGTTGGCGAAAAACGATTTTGCTCACCTTTTCGTGTTGGACGGGGAATTAACCATAGCAATGGCGACAACCCTCTTGGGACGCACAGTCCTCCCTCAATTCGCTTCGCGGTCAATCCAACACTGAACAGGGTGACTGGCTGGCGGCGGAGTTGCTGCGACGCTCAGACGCAGCCTGCATGTCTCTGACTCTATCTGGATATTTACCGGATGGTAGCGAAATTTTCGGCTTCCATTTGCTCTTGCCCCAACTTATGAACATCACGGGCACCGCAAATTGCGTGCATTTGTGGTGAGCTCTATGAGAAGTGTTATGCGGTAATACTATGTCGTACTGGATAAACTACTGTCTACTGGATTACTGGTATTACACTCTGGCCCCCGGTTCTCAAAATCAACAGTTTTACTGGGATATGAAGCAACGAAGTGCTTACAGCACAGCCCAACAGGGATTATTGCGTGGAGTGAGGAGCACGCGCGCTGTCGGGACCGGTATACCGTGTCGCGTTTTGCCAAACTGATACGTCTGGACTAAGCGATGGGTTTGCAAGCGATGGTGTTCCGCGCAGATGCTGCGGCTGCGGAGCAGGTGCAGGATATGCGCTCTACTAAGGTGTTAAAACCTACTTCGAAGTAGCTGATAAGTACGAGGCCCACGTCGAGGAATAAAATTGTAATGGGGACGATGATGTGTTGCTCATTGGGATGTTCGCTTTTGCAAACGAGATGATTTTTAGCCCAAGCGTTGTGGCCACTCCCGAGACCTGGGAATCCTAGTAAGGATGAGGTCGGGATAACACTTCGTATTTTGTATCTACCTGGCGAGCTGGGCAATGCAGGACGTGGCGATTAGAGCGGTGGCTCGATTCTCGGCGGTCTCAGGACTGAAACTCAAGTGAGCAAGTCAGTTGCGGTACATCTTGGCAACGCAGGGACGGAAGGGTCGAAGGAAGCCCATCGGGAGGCTCAACAAGTGGAGGAAACTAACAGGGTGCGCTATCTAGGACACGTCGCAGGGGCGGAAAATACAACAGCAGATGCCTGGTTGAACGCAATGGCGGCGTTAAGGGTTCGTCTAGTGCTGGTGGAGGCCAAGACAAACACAGTCAAACAACGAGCTGCGGTGGCCGCAGCGGTGATCATACCGAAGCTGCTATTCGTGGCGAGGCACGCGTGGCCTACAGAGGCCATAATCAAAACGCAGACTGAAGCATACGCCAATTGGTTTTGTGGAAGCCGAAATTCGCTGAGCCAAATCGGGCGCCAACAGGGTGGATCAACGCAGCAGTGGCGGAGCAGGCTCCGCAGAAGGGTGGACTGGGGATACCGAACCTCAGAGACGAGTTGAAGGCGATGGCAGCGATGGTGGTGACACACTGGACGTCTACATACAACCCGAGAGTGGAAGACGTGGGTGCAATCCTGCAGACCAGAGACATTGGGCACGCGAGAGCGGTGGTACCGGTCAACCTGCCACCAAAGCACTTGGTGTCTACCTCGCTCTGGGCCACGGGTAGGCCATGGGCAGCTGTGGGGTTGGCGAGGGGAACGCCAGACTGCACTTCCATTCAGGATCAAGTGGGTGCTTTACGGTTGATGCAGAGGCATCGCAAGGGACTGGTGACTAGGTGGGGCCAGGAGGGACTGCAGATCAGGTGTGAGGGGGAGGTGAGAGTAGCAATGAACAGGGTGATATGCGAGCGAGCAGGAAAAATGGGAGTATGCCAACAACGGGCGGTGATGCAAGTACCGTTGGGAACTTTATGCCTGTGTAGCATGCAAGGGGGAGAGACATCAGTGGAAGGAATACGGCCGACTCATCAAGGCGGCGAAGGAACTGACAATAGGTCAGGTGATGCAGATCGCGTGGGTAGCAGAAGGAGAAGTGGTTTTCCGTCCCAGGATGGTGGAAAGACCATTGGGAAGCAGGGTGGCGCACATGATCAGAGAGCTCAGCCTCACGGTTCTAGCCAACTATCCCGAATTGCTGGGGCAGTGGAGAAAAGAACAACATGCTTTCGAGGTAGTTGGTGAGCCGGTAATGGGGATCAGACCTACATCGACAACACAGAGTACGCGTTTACAGTGGAGACCGGAGGAACAGACTCTGCAGACAGCGATAGGGCAGGTACTAGGGGCTGAGAAGGCCACGTTGTTTGTCGCCCCAGATCCGTGGATTCAGATAGTGACCCCTGTATGGGTAGGAAAACGGCGCTGGAAGATGACTCGGAAGAACTACAAGGGTCTGATGCGTCGCCATACAGAGCAGAAAGTAATTCAGACCTGGGGAAAAATCGAGAGGAACTGGGGAGAGTGTAATAGCAGAATAGCAGAGGCGTTGATTGACCTGCACTGGAACCGGCTGCACAATTGGAGGGGGTCACGGCGTACCAGACACAGAACCTCATAAGACTCAAGATGGGCAGATTACGGCTATGGGCAGGAGCGAAACTGGGGTTCCGATGTCCGAGTGTGCGCTGCAGGGGGACGACTGGGGCAGGACCATCGGGATTGCCCGGAAGCACGCGCTCATTGGGCGGTAGTCCGCAGGCTCTGGAGGAAAGAGGCGGGCACGGACGGAAACACGGAAGGGGATACAGACCTAGATATACAGGAGGTCTTCAGCTGCAGCATATTGGAGGAGCCACCATGGCTGCGCAAATGGAGAACAGACCAGGAGGAGGGATCCACAGGAAGTGATGTGATGGCAGTCGCAGAGGAGATGTGGGCAGTCCTCTGCGCCACCACTTTCACGGCGATATGGCGATGGAAGGCGGATCAAGTACACCAAGAGGAGACATGCGGATCACGATCGAGGAGGCAACAGCTAACTTGCAAGGAGCGGTGAGGGAGGCGTTTGCGAGATACAGAATGGGGTGTTACCCAATTACACTAAGCTCGCATCGGCGATTGCAGGTGGCGGAAGCGATCAGTAGCCGGTGGAACCGCGCGGAGGAGATACGGGAAGCAAGGAGCTAGGCCGGGGACAGAATGACCAGACAAGCTAAAGGGACCCGATGGAGACTGGCGATGGAGAGGAGTTTGAGTGGAGACTCAAGGGAAGAACTGACCGTGTGGAAACGCTGGTTAGGATGGGTATTAGATCTCAACACTGCGTGCAGCGTTGAGATCAGTCATACAATATACCTCACCTTATTATTATTAACACTGTATTTTGTGATCATTATTAGGAATCGTATCCCAGCCTCGCGTAGCCCTAGTTAACAACCCTGATGCCGACCAGTGCACCGACGTCGTCTTGACAGTCTCAATTGGTGTGGTGGTCGATCGCTCGATGACTTGACACACGGAACGTATGCGAGGTCATATTTTTACTGTATACAGATCCCGCCCACTAACTTGAACAGCTGCATCTATTCTGTTCCTAAAGGATATTCATTGTTTTCACAATATTTGATATTACATTTGACTTTTTCAAATTAAGTGAGCCTGGATAAGCCGATATAATCATTGTACTGCTTTTAACGGGTTATGGACTGATGGTGTATTCAAGTTAGTGGGCGGAATCTTGTAATAGCTTTTGTGTTCAATTTGTGTGTTGGGTATAAACGCGACCAGTTGGAAAACGTATTTGTTTAGTGTGGTACACCTCAGTGTGACAGCTGTTTTTGCGATATTAGAACGCTGCCAGATACACTGCGCACGGGCTGGGCGGGCGGACGAGGGACCAGACGCGGAGGAGCAAGAAGAAGTCTGCACTGAAGTAAGCTGGCGCCCAAAGCCGAATCCGCCGCCCGAGACCATGACAAGCGCCCCCAGGAAGAGCGCGCGCCGCCGCATGAAGCAGATGCAGGGGCTGCTGCTTCTCTCGCGTCTGGACGAATCGGCGCGCCGTCACTCGCCCAACAGGGCCAAGCCGCAGCGCGTAACAGTTGTACTGCAGCCGCAGCTGCTGGAGCTCGCGTACTCGTCGCTGGCCGACCAGGACATGCTGCACCCGCTGGGACGGGTCGACCTGCGCGACGCCAAGCTGGAGCAGGTGCCCGACGGCTTCGTCATCTACGAGGCGGGTGCGGGGCTGCGGAAGGTCGGTAGAAGGCGGTAGAATGAGGGAGGTAGTATGTAGACTTTGACGGTGCGTAACTGTACTTCGTGATGCTTGAGTAGAAGATCAAGCTCCAGGACAAGGACAGGGCCACCACCGACGCCTGGTTCCTCGCCGTCTACACGGCCATCACCGAGTACGAGCGCCTGCCCATCAGCGCCAGCGAAGATGTTGGACACAAGTTCTCGGCCGTGCTCACGGCCAGCATGCGCGACGAACACACAGAAACAGTGGTGCGTGTCTCCGCTACTCATTTTTCGTATGGTCGATGCCACCAAGCCACATGTCGGTACTTATAACACGTGCTTGCTATGTGACTGTACGAACGCGCAGGAGTTCGAGCTGTCGTGTCAATTGGTGCTTCCAGTACGACCGGTTGACAAGCCTAGCATCAAGTGGAAGGTGTGGAAAACCTTCACGGAACTCCAGGAGTTTGACGAGTGAGTGTGAAGACCTTGCCTCTACTGGTTCATGACTGTTACTAACTTTTAGGCCAAATTCAATGTGTGCACAGTGAGCTGCGCGTGTCCTTCGGCGTGCACATGACGCAGATTGCGTTCCCTAGAGACCGCAAACGGGACTCGCTCTTCGGTGGCATCCGGAAGAAATCCTTGCAAGATCTGAAGGAGCAGCAGCTTGCTCTCTACGTCGAGCAGGTTTGTTTGCCAACCCATTCCTCTTTTTCCCTCTTTTCCTAGCTGACAGTGTATTTGGTTGTGGTGCACCAGGTATTTCAGATGCCTGAAATTTCTACTGAGCCTGTTCTGGTCGGCAAAGTGAAGCAATTCCTTGGGTTCGACTCCTTCTTTCAGATCATGGTAAGTGTCGAGTGGCTGGCTGTTGAAGAGTCCTTCCGTTTTGTGCTGACGCTGATCTGTTGTCTTGTTCAGTCATCCTCTTCGGATGAAAACGATGAGAGCGACAACGAAGTTTTGGATCCACCCATCGGTACGGAACCTCCGTACGAGCCCCACGAGTCGACACTCGACGACGCTGCTGAAGTTAGCGTAGTGTCGGAACCACCTCTATCCCGTGAGAGTCAAGATGTGGGTCAATCTGCAGCTGAACCGGTCAGCAACGAGTCGTATGCACCTCCCGTCCAGTACTCGAGTACAGAGTCCGTCAACACGTCGCCTGCGGTGCTGAGAAGAAGGAGCTCTGCAGCGTTGGAAGATGAGGGTGAAGAGTTTGTGGAGATTGTTCCAGAAACTGATCCGAAGGCTGCAAAGAAGCTCCACAAAAGGATCATACAGACGGTCCGTGAGCTTGTCGCCTACGATGAAGAACGCGTGCAGGATTTCCAGGATCAAACCAGAGATTTTGGCCGAGAGAAGACGTCTGCCATGGAGTATTGCGCCTTCCTACTCGGAGCTGTGGGTGCTCAAGAGTGCTGCAAACTCATCCCAGAAATGGCGAGACTTCTTCCTGACGAAGTGAAGAGGGATGAATTGTTGCAGGCCAGAGCAGCGATCTGGAGACGAACTCACAGGCGATACCGCAGGCGCTCCAAACAATTTTCGGAGAGTGTCGTGATGCAACAGCAAAAGGAGGAGCAACAAGAGGTGGAAAATGTCCATAGCAAAATGCGACCTAAATCTGACAGTCTCAGTGCGATGAACTGGGGGGCAGAGCGTGCTCAGCCTCTGCAGACACCGGGACGAAACTCAATGATGGAAAGACCCATGCCTGCAATTGACGCCGATTTTCACAACCAAGCGGACAACGGTGCAGCTGAAGTCCCTGTGCAGCGTGGTAGCTTGGCTGACCCACGACGTCACCTCTATCGACGAGCTTCGTTCAACACCATGTTCGGCGAGACGTTGCAAACAGACCCGATCAAGGAGGAAAATCCAGCGGAGAACGAGTCGGACGATGACAGCGACGATAGTCTCCTTGACCGACCTCGCCCTGTGAGCAACACGCCGTCGGTGGAAAGGAAGTCATCGTTTAGCGGCAACGCGTGGACAAGGCCTTCTGATCTCGGACGTCGCAATTCGTCATTCCTTGACCAAGAAGAGGACGATGAAAGCACTGGAGACGATGACGAGAATCGGCACTCGAGCCGTTCTCGCCGTTCACGCCACAGTCGCCACCGCCAACAGAGTGGAAGCGGCAGCGGTAGCCTCGAGAAGCGAGCTTCGAAAGAGAGACCGCTGTCTCGAAGTGGTCTGACGCGAACGCGCTCGCGCCAGAACTCATCATTCATTGAGGAGAGTGGCGAAGAGCGCAGTGGTGGAGCAGGAGAAGACAGCCACACGCGGTTCCGCAGGAGTCAACGTCGTGCGAGTCGCAAATTCGACGAGGAATCCAAATCCGGACCAGCGACGCCTGAGGAGGAGAACCCCGTGCTGGCGCGCCTCAAAAAGCAGGGGGCCGTAAATTTTATGATGCAGCTTCGCTAAGGGGCCGTGCGCATATTGTAGGTAATGTTGCGTTTGATTCTGAAAGTACCAAAAAATGCTTTGCTTTTTCAGGATCTTGTCGTTTTGTAAGAAGCTGCACTTGCCAAACTTAGTGCTGGAATTGATATTGCTGGTAACTCCATTTTTAGCAGGCATGGCAGTGGGCTCTGGAGAAGTGAATTCTGTTCGGCCGTGAGTATGGCTGCAATCTCGAGCGACGAGCTGCAGGACGCATGGCAAAAAGTGAAAGCCATGACGATTCTTTCGGAGGTTCGTCGTGAGCATTGTATCTCATTCATGTCGCCATGACTTCCGTGTACTGACACCAGTCAATTCAGCCTCCCGAACCGAAGCTTCCCTCGTTTGGACCCAAGGTGCCCATGAAGAACAGGCTACACGCTATTCAGAGCGTCATTACCTCTCTCGAGTAAGTGCTTTCTGTTACCGTGCATGTGCGGCCCAGCTTTAAACTAAGTTCTCGTGCATCAAGCAGATACAACTACACTGGAACACTGTATTTTGATGTGAACAAGAACCGCAGTTTTAAAAGCATTGCGAACACCGCGAAGGAAATTCTCAAAGAGGGCTTACCAATCCAGTGCCTCGAAGCGGTTTTCCTGGCAGCCTACTTGACAGCCGGTTTGCCCAATCTCGAGCGCTTCCCTATCAGCTTCAAGACCATTGCTGGGTCGTCGACGCACCGCCACATCGTTTTAGGCGTTCGCCACCACCAGCAAAAATGGGGAGCCATGGGTCTCAGTCGGTGCGACAAGCTCATGAACAAGGAAGTGAAGTTTGACTCGCTCAGTGATCTGGTGCTCGATTACTGCCGCGAGTTTCAAACTGTCTTTCACAAGGTCGTGAAAGTCAACGTTGGGTTCCCTCTCACGCATGATATCCATTCGTCTGAGCGAGTCGAGTGGCGGGTGAGTGTCATTCAAACGTACATTTCGTAGTGAGTGGATAGCGCTGTGATAACAACTGTGCTGTCTGCCGCTTTATCGATAGGTACTCAACTTGCCGGTCGACACGAACCATTGGGCAGAAGTTGCCAAACAACTGGACAGCTTTGGGAAAGATGCTGCAGAAATCGAGAGCTTCAAGAAAGCCAAAGGTGAGCTTCCCGCATGGTTCGGAACAAAGTACGCTCTGAATGCTCCCGAAGTGGAAAGTGGGGTGCGCTCGCCCAGAGCCGCTCAACGTTTCAACTCGTTTTCTGATGAGTACGACGAGTTTGAGGATGACACGCGAAGCCTAGAGCCCGCTCCAACTCCTATCCCTACCGTTCCGAAGCCTATTGTCGTGGCACCAGATGAATTCGTGCTCAAGAAACCGTCTTCGGTAAGCATACATGCTTCTGTTGGTTTTTATCACACGAACGCTATGCTGACATGTTTCTGTCGACTGCAGAGTGCTGTCCCAGCCCCGCCTACTAACATCTTCCTGCAAAATACTTCGTCATCTCCGTTCCTGATTGAGATCGAGGACAACTCTGGCCTTTTGGAGGTCATCACCAAGGCCCAACCGGTTGTGTCACCTGAGAAAACACAGCAAAGTGAGGAACGGGACGAAACCAACATCGACACTCCTGCGAAGTGGACCTCCACCTTTCGCATTTCAGCAGTAAGTTTTATGCTGTGTTGGATCTATTTGTCTGTACTTAGAACTTACAGTTTCTTACGACTTCCAGAAAGGGATGATTGTGGTGGCGATCAAATACAACCCGCACCGACCTGGAAGCAACAAACTGGCATCGGTGTCGCCACGTGAGAAGTCCCCTCAATCGAAGTTAATCAAGAAAACCGTGAAAGGAAATTCAAGCCCGGTCGAATCTGTCACTGTGAACGAGCCCCACCAAGTTGTATCGTTCCGCTGCACGCCCATGACCCGCTCCAGTGAGAATCTAATCGAGGCCATGCCTGACGGAGAAACTTTCACGCTAGAAACACCATTTGTCTTCAAGGAGATATAAGCGATGGATACCCACATCGAAATGGAAATATAGCTACCCACACCGATACAAACGCTGATTGGAGTGAATCTGAGCCAGGCTTTCGCAAACCAGGTCGTGGCAGGGAGCAATAAATCGTGTAATACAACGAATCCAGGGGTCGCTTTCTACAGTAAGCACTCACGTCTAGTTTTGTGCGTCTATTAGATTCCTAGCCGTCTGTCTGCAGCTACTTAGTGAAGAACTCGATGCCCTTCTCAAACACAACCGCCATGACGGCGAAGCTCGCCGCGCCCTTGGCAGTATTCTGCACCAGCACTGCAATCGTCACAAACCAAGTCACCATCAAGAGTCAGAGTCAACGTCTCCAATCCCCACCAACAACAAAAAACGGTAGCTGCTGCAACTGACACTTGGGACCCGAACTCCGCGCTGCCCACGCGCCCAATGCGCCGCCCGACACCCCGCCGGCAAGGAGCGGGTTCAGGATGTCATGAGCCGCTCGCTCGCGCTCGATCACGCACTCGACTCCAGCGAAGATGCTGCCCACCATCGCAAACTCCTGCGATCACCATCAGCAGCACAAGTCAACACTGAACTATCTCTATCTAGACTAAACGCCGCTGCAATCAGCCCCACGTACCTTGGAAAAGTAGATGCTGCGCGTGTAGCCGGCCTTGATGGACTTGCTGAAGCCGTTGTAGAGCTGCATTTCACACACCGCCAACAGCGCAGCAGTCATTGCACTACCCTCATCAATTGCATTCTGCTCCTCATTCAACTGGTCCTTTCCGCACCTGCTCGCGCATGTTGCGGCCCACCAACTCGCCATGGGCGCCCTCGAACGTGCCGAGGAACGTTCCCAGCCCCACGCCCATGACAGCGCCGGCCACGATGGCGACGCAGCTGCGCTTCCAGCAGCTCTCCCGTGACTCCTCCGCGAACTTCATGGCGCGGTAGGCCGCAATCTGCCCCAAGCTCGGCTTCTGCTCGTCCATCCTGGTCCCCAGCTCGCTTGTACGTCAGTTGACCGAAAACCACCCAAAACGTTTTCTGTACAATTTATTGTCCATTTTCCGTTTTGAGACCGATCAGTTGAGACCTGACCGATGCGCATGCGGCTGCGCGCCCCGGACGAGCCCGAGGCCGAGAACAGCTACTGCGAGGGCGAGGAAGCGCCATCCACTCCCCAAGGCGACCATGCGCTACCCCCGTTGGATGTGGGCTCGCCCGAATACATAGAGGAGCGGCTGGAGAACTTAAAGCGCCGTCCCGCGTGGACGGACTTTCTGGACCAGTATGTGCAGGCACATCCGGACAGCGACGATGGAGAAGAAGATGAAGAGGAGCAGGTGCTGGCTAATGACGGGCCCGGCTTCGTGCGCTCCACGCTCTGGTCGCTGCTGGTGGCGGTGCTTGCACCGTTGCTGCTACTCTGCTCGCCGTGCTTGAGGCAGAAGGGCCACGGGTAAGGAGAAGATAAGGCGTACTTACTTAGAGGTTAAGTACTGATGCTTTGTGTGGCTTTCGTCTGTATGGATGCAGGTTCTGGCCGCTGGACTGCCGATCGATGAAAGAACTGTTCGGCTGTGCGCTCACCAACGTGATCTTCTTGACCTTGGGCCTCGTGCTGCTGTACTGGACGATCTGCCGAGAATTGCCGGACGTGTTCCGTATGGATAATACACTGGTAAAGCTGAATGTGCAAATGGACGAGGCCTGGCGTGCGGCGGATACGTGTCATGCAGCGCTGCTGCAGTGGGAGCGCTCGGTGGCGCAGGAGCTGTGCATGCCCGTGGGGATTGACGCTGCGCTGCTGGTGATCAATGCGTGGCTGTTGCTGCATTACCACCGTCGGTGGGCGAGGTACCTCATGGTGCTTATGGCGATGATGTTTGCGTTTGACATGCCTGCCAAGCTGTACGACGCCACGTTTCCCGCGCCCGAGATCCACAAGGTGGACCCGACGTTCGCCCTGGTCGATGAAGAGCTGCTGGTTGCGCTGGATGGGAAGAATCTGAAGCCTGGAGGGAGTGTGGCCTGGGTGGCGTACTGGGGCTGTGCAACCACCTCGAGTGTCGATGCCTGCGAGAAGCAGTTCGTGTCGACATTTGAAGCGGGCAACGTACCTGTGACCTTTAAGTCGCTGGATCATTTCATCCCGTGCTATCGCGATCCGCCGAACCCCCTCAAAGCTCAGGAGTTCCAGTGCTTTGAAGACGTTCGCATTCGCGTGAAGGACAAGCAAAGCATTCCTGGCTGGTCCCGTTCTGGTCCTCAGGCTTCACGAGCTGCAA
Organism: Phytophthora crassamura; assembly: GCA_033557995.1. Classification (NCBI taxonomy): domain Eukaryota; phylum Oomycota; class Peronosporomycetes; order Peronosporales; family Peronosporaceae; genus Phytophthora; species Phytophthora crassamura. The sequence goes on from JAUCED010000004.1 coordinate 6,904,960, forward strand.
GGTCCGACACATTACTGAGCAAAGGTCCAGGTTTTAAACACGAAGAGATGACGAAGCCGGCCCACAGCAGACACATAGCGAACACAGCAGTTTCGATCGACGCAGTCGGATTCGACAGTCCTGTGTCCACGCTTTCCGTTGAATCTCTCAGTACGGAGAACTATGAGCAGTCGAAGTTTATTGAAGAGGCAGTCGAGTTATCGGCAGAGGATGGTGCTCAAGAAAATACCTCGCAGGAAGCTCAAGCACAAGCTACCCTACCAAGCGTGCTCGAGGCTGAAATTTCAGCCGAGTCGGTGAAAGAAGTTGATGTGAGGGTGCGTCACGTCGACATTGATCCAGATGACGCAGCACAATATGAAGACGACGTCCCTCCAAATGAATTAGAAGAGGTGTGTGGTAGCGCTCAAGAATCAGAGGCGGCTGCTCTCGGCGAAGGCGAGCTGGATTTCGAGGCTAGTGCTGCAAACGAATTGGCACCGGCTATAGTCGACTATCAAGAGATCAAGCTGAGTACCGCGTCCGTGATCGTAGTAGAAGAAGAGGGGGAGGATCTGAGCACGGTGGCCGTGATCATTGATGAAGAGCGTGGACAGATTTCACTGGGTAGCGAAGAAGCGCAAGCTCTCGACGTAGAGGTGGTGGAGCGAGTGGCAGGAGCCAGCAAGTATGAGGCTCAAGTCGACGAAGTGGGCATATCTGAAACGCAACTATTCCGTGAAGAAGCTACTGCATTCGATGACACTGCGACTCCAGCTGAGGAAACACCATCGAAGAAGAAAAATCACTCGAAGCGGAAGGGCCAACGGGTTAAGAAATCCACTGGAAGCACCGCCGCCGCGGTGTAATGGACATGAGAGATCAGAAGAGTATTTCCTATTTTCAATGAAGCTTTTTCTCACAACACATCGGTGATGCCAGCTCTTGTTTACATTAACTTCGCGGATTTCATTTTCATGCCGCATTGCGATGTGTGTGCTCCTATGTATTGCATCATGTACGGCCTCGGCTATTCGATATAACTTGTCATTTTAACTCCAGCTTTTCGCGGTCAGTGCGGGTGGATGAGAGCGGCACGGTGAATGATCTGAAAGATGCGATTAAAGCGAAGACGCTGAAGAAGGTCACATGTGATGCCTACGAGCTGCAGGTCTTCGCGGCGAGGACGTCGACTGTACTATAGATGTGAAGGAGCTGACGAAAGGCAAGAAGAGTCGTCTCATCGCAGCTCTGACAAGTGCCGACCAAGAGCTGCAAGGGGAGGATCCGATTGAAGAATTTCTTGCACACATGGAGACTTCCAAGAACGAAACAGATACACGTACTGGTGATTGTTCCGGAGGGTGCAGTTGGATCAGCGGTCGAGACGGCACAACTGCGTCAAGAGGTACACGAAATACATCAGCAAACTGTGCTGACCAAGCGCAAGCAATGTCCACTCAAAGGTGGGTTTGACTCAGGGCAGAGAGCTTCTGAATGACTTTGTAACAGATCAGAGCGGTACGCAGCAGACGGCGGGGCGCGGTGGTGACAAAGCAGCTTCTGAGTGCGAGCGCGGGAGGAAGTCAACGGTACTCGGCTGAGTTGAAGTTCCAAGACGGCATGCGTCAGGTGGCGGCGCACGAGAGCCTCAGACGGCCAAGATATAGTCTGAAGGGAACGAGGTGGCCAATGGGTGCAAGCAGCTGGGGACCAGCGCGCCGGTCGAGATAGAGTTCACTTCAGAATTGGCGAGCTGGCGAGCGAGACGAGAAAGAGTAGAGCCGAGCAGACGAGAACGAGGGCTGTGAGTCATGGAGCGGAGCGCTGAAGAGTGAGAGCGAGCTGAAGGACGTGAGTAGGAACCGAGTGTAGTGCGAGGGACTGAGTAGGTGCAAGCGGGCGCGCGCTGGGTACGGTATCGGGAATGGTCGTACTTCAGTGAGTGTCGGGACTTCACGCTTGGGAACGAGTACAACGCGAGGATGAACACACGTCGACAGAGGCGCGGACGAGCATGAGACGAGTGAAGTTAAGACCGTTGCCGCAGAGATAATAAATAGGGCGAAGCCCGGGTACTTCGCGGTGGCCAACACGTGTTCGAGGTTCGTGATGACCGCCAAGACGGACTACTGGGCGTCCACCCGCACGCAGCACTTCGAGCATACGGACCCGCCGGCAGGCAAGGCGACCCCAGACCTGTTACAACTTGAACATTAAGGTGAAACCTGTGCGGACTATTCCGATAGCTGTTGGAAAGGGGACTCCGGTTGACGCCTTCCAGTGGAAGAGTGTTGTCAAGTTCACCGAGGAACAGCAGCGAGTAGAATATCGAGCTTACGTGGAACGCAACATTGGCGATGTGCTGGAGAAGAAGGAGCTTTGCGTGGTTGAAGTGGAAGGAAGCCAAAAAATCCTCAGTGTTACCGTTCCAGGTCGCGATATTGATCTTGCTGGACGCACCGAGCTTCTCATCCTGAGTGATCTCGTCAAGGAGAACCCGCTCAATCTGTTTCTCTTACCTCAAGTGAGGATGCTGATTGAGGTGAAGAGAAAGGTTGACCACACGCCGTCTTCCAGACAATGTCCGAGCTGATTGCTCTGGATCTTATCGTTGACGAACCAGTCGCGGCACTGCTTACCGACTTAAATGGTGGTTGGCACTTCTATTGGGTCGCTGGGAAGAAAAGCGACCTCGCTCATAACGTTATCTGCAAAGCGACCATCAAGAAGCCAGGCACCGCCACATGCATGACCTTCAAGCACTCTCTTAAGTACGATTGGACAAACATGGCTACATACATGTTGAAGAAGTCCCGCTAAACTTAGTTGCGAGGACCAGGTCCATCAGAGTTCTTTGAGTGTGCACGTGCAGCATGGCGGAAGCGAGCGCCTTGACGACGCCTCACAGCGACGCTGTTAGTCGGCGAGGCTCGAGCGCCAGCCTGGCCAAGAGCAAGAGCGCGGCGGAGGCCAAGGAGCTCAGCAAGCAGAAGTACGACTCGCCGTTCGACGCCAGTCTCGTGGCGGCTCGTAAGCGCTCGCAACAGGAGCGGCTATGGGAGATTTTCACGGCCTATGCGCTGCAGATCTCGAGCGAGGACCCGACCCGCATCCGCATTGTGAACGTTGTCAAACTGCTGCAGGACTGCGGCATCATCGACGGGAACAACACGGAGGAGGCCAAGATGATCGAGAAGGAGGTCGCCATCGTGTGTGAGGCCTTCCTCAAGGCGCACCCCACGGACCGTGACAGCAGCAAGAAGCTCGACTTCACAGCATTCCTGGCGCTGCTGCTTCACTTCGCCAAAATGGTAACGTCAAAGTTGTGGTCTCGACAAGGCTCTTTCTTAACTTGCTTCGTACCGACCCGTGTATTATAGTCGGGTGACCGAGATCCGAGCCGAGCCTACGACTCCCTCGTGCGGACCTGTTTGGAAAAGCAGCAAAAGTCGAGGTACGGTTGCTGATAAACTGGAAACAAGTTTGTTGGAGCGATATGAGCTGACGCTCTTTGGGCATTAGAATCCGAGTGGTGGTCACACAAGAACTACAGGAGTGCAAGAAGGTGCTAACCGCCTTTGAAGATCCTCTCAACAAGGTGTGTGTCCACGATTTCACCTCATCACTGCACAAGTGAAGCAACTAACGGTCTATGATGCGTTTAGATCTTCATGTTCTACGCAGGGCAAAGCCACAGCAAGCTCGAGAAGATCGATCCCAAAATGGCGCAGTTTTGCCCGCCCCACATGAGCTACGCCGAGGCTGTGGCATTTGGCCGCAAGTACGGCATCATAGCACACGGAGTCCTGACAACCACCGAATTTGCCAGCATCTACATCGACAGTCTACCCAAAGCGCCTGCCACAGAATACGACCGCGTTTTGACGTACGATGGGTTTTGCGAGATGCTCGTGAGGCTGTCGAAGAAAACTTGCCTCGACAAGATGCTTCCGGCAGACAGAAATCTGAAGTACGAATGCAAATGGCTGATCCGTTGCTCATTCTCGTGTATTGACACTCACTGGTCTGTTCGTGCAGGGGTTTGTTGCAGATTATGTGGTTGGCATTGGCATCCTCTTCCCTGAAAAACCTCAAAATCACAGACGTCCTGAAGTCGGATCGAGTCGATGTGCGTATTCGCTAGACTGAGTAGTTAAACGAGCAACCGTCAGCTAACGTGTGTGTTTTCAGGTGACGAAGCACTTCCTCATCCACTTTGAAAAGTACTGGAAGAAAGAGCGCTATGAGAATTATTTCGGAGATCGACCGACCACAGCTCGCGCCGAGTCTGTTGTGAGCCTGCCGTCGCCACCCAAGCCACCTATGCCACGGCGTTCGAGCTTGAACCCTCCGCCAGCTCCGAAGACCAAGACGCTCCAGCGCAGGATGAGCGACCAGGCCCCACCTGCTCCAGCATCGATGAGCTCAAAGTGACCAGACCACCAAACAGAGATCTCTTCTCTAGCTTTACGACGTGTATATTGTAGGTTGCAGTCATGAAAATATGAACATGGCTCGAGCCTTACGTGTTGTACCTGCTGCTCTTCTATTAGCTACTGCGTGTGCGACTTCTGCTTATAATGCAATGGGCTGCAAAAGCGAGAAGCTGCCCGTGCCGACGCGCGGCGGCTGGCCCAGCACGATGCGGGCAGACGGACTCTCCAGCTTGTCCACCAGACCTCCGAGAGCGGCCTGGGACAGGAACTTCATGGACGTCTCGAACGTGATCTGCTGCAGCGAGGAGCCCTTGTTGTTCATACCCATACGGTTGAGCGGCATGTATCCGCCCTGCGCGGTCATGTAGTCGGCCAGCAAGCTCAGGTGACGCGGGTCCACGCTGATACCATACACGCCGAAGACGTCCATGATCTGCTTGGAGATGCTTGCGCGAGCTGCCTCCACGCCGTACGTCTGAAGCACCTGGTAGATGTCGTTGGTAGCGAGGTTGTTGACATCCAGAATATCGTCAAAGCCCCAGATCTCCTGGAAGTTGAGACCCGCCGTCTGCACGCACGGCTTCTCCTCCTGCGCCTCGCCAATGCGCTGATTGATCAGGTAGCAGCGCGAAATGCCCGGGCAGTACTGAACCAGCACCTGCTTTGCCACCTTCTCGACGAGCGGCACCATCAGCAGCGTCTTGGAGTGCGTCGGGAAGCGCAGGTGCAGCTCCACGTAGTTCTCCTTGTCGTTGCGTCCGCAGAACACGAAGTACGGGTTGTTACGAGCGCTGTTTGAGACGTCGAGAGCCTCCATGCCACCCGAGGTGAAAGTCTTCTTCTGCTTGCCATTCGCCTTCTTTGACGAGCCGTTCTCCATAAGTTCGTCGTCCGAAGCGTCCGTAGTACCATTCTGCTTCTTGGCGGAGGGCTCATCGTCGGAGTCAATGTCCGAGTCGTCATTGGCCATCTCCGCTTTGCGAATCTTCTCGTCCTCCTCATCCATTTCACCGTAGCCCTGGACTTCGCCACGGCTGCCGAAGCGAAGCGTCCCCTGCTCGTCATCGTCATCCTCGTCGTCGTCGCTCTTCTTTTTCCGGCTCGATGCAGAGCCCGAAGGAGTATTGAAGTTGTTTTTTTCCGCCGCTGCCGAAACCGTCACACCAGTCTTCTTCATCTCACGCGAAATGAGCGTGAGCAGCTTGCCCACAAAGCCCTTTCCTACCGCGTCAAACACTTGGTCGGCGCTCAATCCAAACACGCGCTTGATCTCCTTGAGCTGGAAGAACGTCAGGCGGATGTGGTAATCGCGCACCCACAGGATTCCGTTTTCGCTGCTGTGGAACTGGTCCTTCACACGCACACCGTTGGTACTGTTGATGATTTCTGCAAGAGAAACCTGGTTCAGACGCTGCTCCACCTCCTGCGCCCGAGAGGAATCCACATCGTCGCGAAGCGGGATCGTCATCATAGGGGTAGACATCTTCTGACTAGCCGTCATGATAATTTCACGCAGACGCGGGATACCCAGCGTCACGTTGGCGGCACCGTGGCCAGCCAGGTGAAACGTGTTCAGCGTCATCTGTGTGGACGGCTCGCCGATACCCTGTGCGGCCAGGATACCGACGTTCTCACCAGGAGCGCACATGCTTCGCAAGTAGTTTACCCATACAAGAAGCTGGAAAGCGTCCGGGCTCACAGCGTGCTTCGACTGCATGACCTCGCGGTCGATCTCGCCGTCTCCAGCGCGCTTGCTCTTCTTCGACTTCTTGCTCTTTTTCTTCTTCATCAACTCCAAGCAGCTGGACGGGTTGCGCTGGTTGTAGCTGCGAAGCTTGTCCTGAATACGCTCCGAGATCAAACCAACGTGGTCGTTGAGCGGCAGGCTCTGCATCACCGGGTCCTCGAGCGACACCTTGATAATATCCACACGGCCAGACATGGCGCGGGTAGTGTTCGTCGGCTTGCTAGCCTTAAACTTGGTAGTACGCGGGACACCAAACGCCTTCAGGCCGGTATCCAGGTACTTAATGTCGTACTTGCACTCGCGGCCATCCTCCTTCTCCTCGGCCAACGCGACGATCTCAGCAGCCTGGAAGCCCAGCTCAATGTGACCACGCTTCCACTTCGACTCACCCTGCTTCAAGCGACGCGCCATCACCTTCACACCAGGCTTGAGCACTGACGACGTGCTAGCGAAATCGTTTTCCTTCGCCTCACGAACCTGCTGGTGCAGTTTCAGCGGCTTCATGATGTCCAGCTTCGTGTTCTCGAAGAACTTCGCGTCGATGCCGTACTTGTGCGAAATACTGCGGTGGTTCATCGCCTGGAAGTCAAACTGCGCATCCTTAGCAGACAGCATAGCGCCCTGCACCGGGTCAATACCGTCCTCGCCGTACAGGAACTGGACCACATTGCCGTCACTGTTGCGCACGGTGTGGTCGTAGCCGACCTGCAGATCCTCGAGGTGCTTGATCAGACAACGCTGGAGGTAACCACTACGACTGGTCTTCACAGCCGTATCGACAAGACCTTCACGGCCAGCCATACAATGGTGGTAGTACTCCTGCGGACGCAGACCCGTAAGGAAACGGTCCGTGACGTAGCCACCAGCACGCGGGGCTGGGTCAAACGGCTCGAACGACGGAAGAGAACGACCACTGCACAGGATAGGGACACGACGGCCTTCCAAAGCTTGCTGGCCAAGACCACACGAAATCTGCGAGTGGTTCACCATGGAGCCCTTGGCACCAGTCAGCACCATGAGCGAGAAGTTGTTCTTCGGGAACGCCTTCGACTGACCCGACGGCAGACACGTCTTGATAATGTCACTATTGGATCCGTGAACGCAGCCCATCATGTGAGCGTCAAGAGCCTTGGCATTGTCGTCGGCATCAGGTCCGGACAGCAGCGTGCGCATACGATCGCGAATCTGCGCGCGCTCCTCCTCGTTCATGCGGCGTTTCTTGCCACCCTTCTCAGACTCACGCTTCTTCTCGAGCAGCTCCGTCAAACCAGCGAACTCGGCATAAGCCTCTTCGCCCATGACCTCGGAGTCCTTAACAAGCTTACGGCGGCGCTTCTCAGCAGCCGTGTTCAACGTCAAGTCCTCCATCGCACAAGTGTGACCGGCAAACTGCAGGTAGCACGTGAACAGACGACCAAGCGCCGATAGGAAGTCGGCAGCGATACGAGCACCGTACACCTCGTAGCATGAGTGGACCATACCGTACATGCTTGCACCGAACTGACTCTTGTCCAGAACACCCTGCAGCAGCTCTCCATCACGAATGATCACGATGTGCTCCTTGTTCGCAGAGCCGTACAGGTCACCCTTGATCTTCGCCTTGCTGTCCAGGTTCAGAGGCGGAAGGCCCTTGGTAAGCAACTTGAGAACCGACGTAATCACTTGCTTGCCCGTCCAGAGCGGCTCCGGCTTGATAATAGCAGGCGGGACGGTCTCGATATGAGCCTTCTCCACGCCAGCGTCCTCCATGCTTGCCCAGGCGTTGTACAGGAGCTGCATGTACATATCCTTGGTCAGGAACGTGTCACGCTGAGTAAGCTTCACACCAGAGTCGACGTGGTCCTGGATAAGACCACGCAGAGGGGAGCCATCCGTCGGCACAATGTACTGGTTGTCGTTGCACGCGATGTTGTACGCCTCCGAACGCGCCAGTTCGTTTTGAGGGAAGTGCATGTTCATCTCATCGCCATCGAAATCGGCGTTGAACGTGTTACAGTTGGCGTAGTGCATGCGAATGGTCTGCATCTTGGGGTTCGTCAGAACACGCGTGGTGTGGGCCATGATACTCGGCTTGTGCAGCGTCGGCTGACGGTTCATCAGCACCACATCGCCGGTCTTCAGGTGACGCCAAACACGCTTCACGCGGTTCTTGCTCGTGCCCTGCGCGCTGGCCGAACGCGTGAGCAGCGTCTTGCTGATAGCCTCACGCTGGTGCGGCGTACGCTTGCTAAGGTCGATCAGGCGTCCATTCTCGCTCTCCACAAAGTTGGCACCAGGGTGCACATCCGGGCCATTGATAACGAGCTGGCGCATTTCCTCCACATTCCACGGCGTCACGGGCTGAGGATACGTAAGCGTCTTGGCGAAACGGAGCGGCACACCAATCTGGCTGGTGCTAATGTACGGGTCGGGGGAGATCACCGAACGAGCGGCGTAGTTCACACGCTTACCCATCATGTGCTTGCGGAAAAGACCCTCCTTCTTCTCAATAATCTGTTTGATGCCTTGTGCCGCATCCGTGCCCGGTCTGGCCTTGCTGCTGTCGACGAGAAGGTTCACGGCAGTCTGCAGCTCCGTCCACAGAGCGAGCTTACGCGAGAGGTTCACCTGCTCGTCCTTCTCGGCATCATCCTCGTCCGAGGTGGTGGCGGCCTGGCGCTTGTAGTACTCGCCCTGAACAATGCTCTCGCTGAGAGTCATAATCTTCGACAGGTGAGAGTTCTGCGCGTGCTCAAACTGCTTGTCGCCCATGAACACCGGCGGGCGGAAGCGCGACGGCGCGACCGGGATGACATTCAGGAAGAACTTGCGCCATCCCTCGGACTTACGGCCAGGCGTACGACCACTGGCAATGTTACGGTCGCCGTAGAGCAACTCCATCAGTCCGTCTTCATTCTGCCACATGAGCTGCAGCTGCGACTGCACTTCCAGAGGAGGCAGGTACTTACTGCGCGACGACGAGTCCTCCGTCGTAGCGTACATGTCGTCATCCTCCATCTCCGACTCGGAGTCGTCGCCGTTCATGGACTCGTCGTCCTTGTCGGACACGTTGCCGCGGATCGTGTCGAGCGCCGACGTGACCGTGAGGTTCTTGGCTCGATTGACCTTGCGCGAACGAGCGCTCAGACCCTTGAGGAAGATCTTGGCGTTGGCGTCCTGTCTAATGGCGGGCGAGATGGCTCCGCAGTTCTCGCACTTGTTCTTCATGCCCTTGAGGAACTCAATGGCGAGCTTCTCGCGCTTCACCTCGGCAAGACGCGGCAGCGGACGCAACAGCTGCGTCTTGCCGTGCGTGCTGCTGCTGCTCTTGGACAGCGCGAGGCGTTCGTACTCGTCCAGGATTGCCTGCTGGCGCTGGAATGTGCGCTGCGGGGGCTCATCCTCCACGCCGTTGCGCTGCTCGAGCAGCTCTCCCAGCTGGTCCGCCTCGTCCATGAACCCGTTGTCTAGCAGCAGGATCTTGACGCGCACCACGCGCGAGCGGGCGCTGGCCACTCGGAACTTGTGGCACGTGAAACACTTGCGCTTGAGCAGGTTAAGCATGTGGCCGAAGAGCACGGGGTTATACACGGGCACGGGCAGCTCGATGTGGCCCAAGTGGCCGGGGCACTCCTTCTGCGTCTGGTGGCACGTAGGACAGATCATATTGAAGTCCACGGGCCCCAGCGCCGGGTCGTACAGGCCGCCAACCACGGGGTTGTTAAGCGAGTCGAAGCTCAGGCGGCTCGTGAGCGGCTTGACACTCAGGTCGCGGATCTCGGCGTCGCTGTAGAAGCCGAAGGCCACCTCCGCCACCTCATGGCGGAGGATGGTCTGGTCTGTGGCCGAGTCCATGGCGGCGGGTCTTGCCTGCGAGTCTCTTGCCTTCGAATGCGCACAAGTGCTCGGCCCGCGGCGGAAAATCTACTGGTTGGCGCGCCAAGCGACGTCGAGTACAGGATTGTGGCCAGTCAAGTGAAAAGACCGCTTTTCGGCCAATAACAAGAGGGCACTGTTTGGTAGTACCGTTGTAATCGTCCCGTTTTGAAAATAATTAAAATATCAGGATGGACAGGTATTGTACTCTGAGATAAAAAAACTTACATGTAGTGTATGTCTATCTGCTTCCGCACAGCATGCACTTTAGAGGGGGTATCATACGCGGAAACAGAGACCATCAAACTGAAGATGGCTACATTCACCCGCTTCCCGGCCTACGTCTGCAGTTCCTGACGATCTATGCCTCGTACATGCCGCAGTCCGCGATGACGACGGGCAGCGTGGGCTTATCGCCCTTGTCGGTCTCGAGGCCCTCGATGCGCTGGATGATCTCGAACCCCTCCACGACCTTGCCGAAGACCACGTGCTTGTCGTCCAGGTGCGGCGTGGGCACAGTCGTGATGAAGAACTGCGACCCATTCGTGCCCGGACCGGCGTTGGCCATGGACAGCAGGCCGCTCTCCGTGTGCTTGAGCCGGAAGTTCTCGTCCGGGAACTTCTCGCCGTAGATGCTCTCGCCGCCCGTGCCGTCGCCACGCGTGAAGTCGCCGCCCTGGATCATGAAGCTCTTGATCACGCGGTGGAACGCGCTGCCCTTGTAATGCAGCGGCTGGCCCGTCGAGCAGTTGCCCTTCTCGCCCGTGCACAGCGCGCGGAAGTTCTCGGCCGTCTTCGGGCACACGTCCTTGTACAGCTGCATCACAACCTTGCCAGCGTCCTCCTCGCCGATCTTGACGTCGAAGAACACCTTCGGGTTGTTGGGGTCCAACACCGGCTCGGTCTCCACCTCCGACTTGTCTTCGTACATGGACACCTTGCCGAACAGGCCGCCGAACACGGCCTTCTCCTTCTGGCGCGCCTCCTTCATCTTCTTCTTGAGTACCTCGAGCTCGCGGCGCACCTCGCGGTTCGCGGGGTCCTGCTTGCCAGCAGCCAGTAGGTCCTCCTTCGCGCGTTCCAGGTCGTTCATGTGCATGCGGCCCACACCGCGGCGGTACAGCGCCTTGACGTTAGTGGGCTCATTGTTCACCGCCTTGGTGGCGACAGACACCGCCTCCAAGTAGTCCTCCGCCTTGAGGTACGCCATCGCGGCATTGAGGAAGCACGTGGTTTGCAGCTGCTTCATCGTCTTCTTGTCCTCGTCGGCGACGTCGTACATGTCCTCCATGAACGAGGCGGCTTGGTTGTACGTAGCAGCGGCCGCGTCAAACTGCTTGGTCTTGAACTGCTCCGTGCCCTTGGCCTTGAGCTTGGTAGCCTCGGCGATCTTCTCCTCGGTGTCCATCTCCCACATCTCCTTAGCCTTGGGGCTGAAGCCCAGCAGCTCCACGTCGAACTTGAGCGTGGCGTTGGCCGGGATCTTGGGCGGGCTGCCGCTCTCGCCGTACGCGTACTCGGGCTTGCACGTCAGCACAGCTTTCTGCAGTCACACAGCGGCAATAACAGAGTCAGTCTATTGCCCAGTTTTACTACCCAGAGCGTCCGAGTAGCAACTTACCTCGCCGACTTTCATCGAGGCGAAGGCCAGGTCCCAGGCCTTGATCACGTTGCCCTTCCCCAGCACGAACTTGAACTCCGAGTTGCGGTCGCGCGAGCTGTCGAACTTCGTGCCATCCAGCAGCGTACCGGTGTAGTGAGCTGTACTCAGCAAGCAACAGGTCAATACTCCTTTCATCCACAGAGCTTCTACATGCATACAACATACCGCGAATCTCATCGCCTGCGGGCGGGCACTCGCCCGTTCCCTCCACGTACGTCTCCTTGAGCACGCCGCCGTCTCCGGACAGGTCCACGGGCTCCTTCATGGTCGCGTCAGTCATGATTTCTCTTTGGCTTATATCTGCTTGTTTATGACTGGCGCAAAAACGAAAGATCTTCGAGCCCTCTTCAAACCGATCGAACTTTCTCGAACCGCATTTCGACGCCACTGGACCTTGTTGGGGTGGAGTTGGCAGGTCTCCAAGGCGCCAAGATTATCGCAATGGGGAGTCAATTGACTGCTGCTGCTTGCGTGAAAACAAAGAATGTATCGTTTTTTTAGATAAAGACAAGCAAGTTGAAGTGACCATCACTCCTCAAAGGTCAACGCAGCAGGTTGTTCTTGGCGGCAGCGGCCGTGAGCGCCATCTCGCACTCCTCGCGCACGCGCGCGATCTGCTGGCGGTGGAACGCGCGCTCCTTATCGTGTCGACGATGCATGCGTTGGCGGCCTAGCGGGGCGAGCTCTAGCCTCAGCGCCACCTCTCGGTCCATTTCGCGGGCTAGCTCCTCCACCACCAGTCCCTGCAGATGCCGCGCGTAGCCGAGCTTGGTCTTCTCCAGCAGCTCCATCGTCAGACGAAGACGTTGATCGTCCGAGAGGCCGTGGCGCTGCAGCTCGTGCCTAATCCCAGCGAGGGACTCGCGGAAGCCCTTCTCCGCTTTCTGTGTTCGTCACAGTTCAAACTGCGTCAGAAGGTTATACAACGCAATGGGAGAGCTCAACAGGTGCTCGCAAGGTTATCACGCACCGCTACTTTGGCGGCCTGCTGTCGCTGCCAGTCCACGTAGTCGCCAAGCACACGCTGCGACTGCGTCTCTTGTCGCAGAGCTCGGGTCGGCGGTTGCTGATGTTCCTGTTGCTGTTGAGAGGGAGATCCCGACTTTGCTGGTGACCATACCATCACCTCAAGCTTCTCACCCGTCTCGGCATCAAATACGTCGCTCATCCCGGTGGTGAAGGTATCCTATATCCTGCCGCCAGCAAATTGAAGCGGCGATCATGCAGTCTCGTATTTTTATCGTGGTGTTATTTCTGCGGTGGAGCAACAACCTCCGTGTCAACCTCCGGCAAGCCAGCAAGCCAGCAACCGACACAGCGACGAGCTCATCGACTATCTGCGCAGAGTGATCTCGGTGCGAGCAGTCAAACGGCAACCGACTCGGAAAGCGGTAGACTTGCATCATGAAGCCCGACGAGAAGGAGGCCGAAAACATCCGCGTGGCCGTACGATGTCGGCCCATGAACGAGCGCGAGAACCGCGAGCAGGCGGTCTCATGCTTCACGTGCGAGCCGAATGGCACGGCCATTCTCACTAACGTCGACAACCCAGCCGAGAAGCACGAGTTTGGATTCGATTTCGTGTACGGGTGCGACTCCAAACAAGAGACCGTGTTCGAGGACATCGGTATGCCCCTGCTGGATCGGGCCTTCGGAGGGTACAACGGCACCATTTTCGCCTATGGCCAGACAGGCAGTGGTAAGTCTTTCAGCATGACGGGTGTGACCGGAGGAGCAGAAGCTCTGGAAGGCCTCACTCCTCGAGTTAACCGAGCAATCTTCGAGCGCGTCGAGAAAGAGCGCGTGGAAAACCCCAACATGCGCTTCCTGGTGGAGTGCTCGTTTTTTGAGATTTACAACGAGGTGATCTACGACTTGCTGGACTCCAGTGGTAATGGCAAGAAAAACAAAGGCGGCTTGGAGATCAAGGAGCACTCGGTGCTCGGTATTTACGTGAAGGATCTTCAGGAGCGAGTCGTGGAGTCGCGAGAAGAGATCGTCGAGCTCATGACGCTCGGTGCGCAATCTCGAACTGTGGGTTACACACAGATGAACGCCGAGAGCTCTCGTTCTCATTCCATCTTCACGATCAAGATTCATCAAAAGGATGCTGACGATGAAACCAAAAGCGTGTTCGCAAAGATCAATCTTGTCGATCTAGCTGGTTCTGAGCGCGCTGCGTCCACGGGCGCACAGGGGGATCGGCTACGTGAAGGAGCCAACATCAACAAGTCGCTCAGCGCCCTGGGAAATGTCATTAACGCACTCGTGGAGGCATCTCGTGCTGGCAAGAAGGTGTTCATTCCGTACCGTAACTCGAAGCTCACGCGCGTGCTACAGGAATCTCTGGGTGGTAACAGTCTCTGCTCCATGCTTGCGACGCTCTCTCCTGCAAATATCAATTTCCCGGAGACACTGAGTACCCTCAAGTATGCGAGTCGCGCCAAGAGCATCAAGGTGAACGCCAAGAAAAACGAAGCTTCGTCGCAAATCTCGCAGCTCAACGAAGAGATTGCAGCATTGAAGCACAAGCTTCAGGAGCAAATGGAGGCCACAATGGGTCTTGACCCTAAGGAGAAGGATGACATTGTGAAGAAGTACGAGAAGCAGATTCAAGAAATGGACCGCGTGAGGTTACAGACTTGGGAGGACAAAGCAAAGCTCTCAAAGCAGCATGAAGTGGAGCGCAAGAAGCTCGCAAGAGAGCGCGCGTTGGCTGATCAGTTGATTCGCGAAGAGCGGACGAAAAAGTGGCGGTTGCTCGAGGAAAAAGGTGATCTTGAGCTCATGATGCGCGCTCTCCGTGATCTGGATGGTAATACTGCGACTGCGACTGCTGGTGATGCAGCAGCAGCGTCCGTAGCAGTCCAGTGGCTCGAGACGGCCCAAAACGTGAAGACCATGGAGGGAGAAGCCAAAGACTTGCGCACGCTTATTCAGGTATTCCGAGACTCACTCCAAAAAGATGCGGAGCTTTGGGCTCGCCGTTGTGGTCCCACCCAAGATACTAGCAATGCCTCCAAGTCCACGAAGAATCTCGTGTCCCACCGTCGTGAAGACTCGGCTGGCGCCTCAGCGGTCCACATGACTGCGAATCAAATGGGCAGCAAATTGCAAAACATAGGCGATGAAAGTGAAAAGCTGCTTGCGTTAGAGAGGCAGCTCGTCAGTGATCGAAGTGCGTTGATCAACGCAATGACTCGTGAGTTGCTACGTTTAAAGACGCGACATGCTCTGCTGAAAGCGGAGCAGGCTGCTGCAACGACTGCTACTACCGGAAAGCTGACACCAAACGCAGCGCAGGCAGTAAAAACTGCAAAGGAAGAAGAACAGGTTCTCGAAGAGCGTGATCGTGGCTTAACTATTACGTTGGCATTGGTTCGCACCCAGCGATCGACGCTAGTTGAGTCGATCAAGAGCGATCGCAAACGAATTTTCGAGTTTGCCGCAATTACCAAGGACTTCGTGAGCTTCGCGGATCAGCATATTGACTCACAAGGCGCAGAAACTAAAAGCCCCGAGGTTACACAGCAACTCACTCGCTGGGAAGAGGCCAAAACGAAGCTGCTGACAGCTTCAAAGGCCTGGGAGGATACTTGGAAGACAAAAAGCACTTCTCCTAGTGACGCTGAATATATTGCGGATGGGGAAGTGGCTGTGCTTGGCCTGGAGTCTCGATTGCTACCTGACGAATGTCTGACAGCTTCCTCAAAGTCACAAGACGCGAAGTTCGCGAGACTAAACGGTACTCAATGCTGGAGACCTGACACGCAAGATGAATCGCCCTCGCTGGTGATCGACTTCGAGCTTCCCCGCATTTTTGACGCGGTGGATGTACGTGGTGGTAAGATCCAGCTCAACGGAAGCTCGGGGTCGTTAGCAGAAGCACGAGCAGTGACACCGGCGGGAAATGGTAGTACCGCGACTCCGTCACCAACATCATTTGTATTGGCATCCACCGCTGATCTACAAGTTGCAAGGGCTCGATACCAGCTTGACCAGGTGGCTGGAACAAACGAATTGACGTATGAGCTACTTGCTCACGTCATGTCCTGGCAAGATCTACTGAAGACTGACGTCATCCCTGTGAAGCTATTTGCCCGTCCACCAGTGCGATTCCTACACGATGTCATCTCTGCTGTCATGCGATATACAGGTTTCGCAAATGATGCGATTTCAGCAGCACAACTCGATTACGCACAGCTCACGACGAAGACGGAGCGCGCCGAGTATTTGAATGCCGTTCTGGACTACGTGCAGGGATGGTACCAACGTCAACAGCAAAGCAGTGAGATTTCTCCGAGTGTGATCATTGCTGCCACCACGTCCAACATTTTAGCAGGCAAGGAGCCGACGGACACGCTTCAGTTCCTGGGATACTTTGCATTGGCGGCGATGGATCATGCAATTCTGCACCCACCAGCAGCACTAACTTCAACTGTTCCAGAGCAGAGTGCTGCTAACCCCTTACAAATCGCTGAGGCGGAAGTGGGGCCTCAAACTGACCCAACCATTCCGCAAGACGGCTGGGTAACTCGACTTCGTGTTGCTACAAGCTTTACTGGCGCAGCTGGAGACTGGCGTGTCTTAGGTGAGTTCGACGCTAATACGGATCCCGACGGAACGGTCTCTATCGCTTTAGCGACTGGTGACTCGAAGACGGAAGGAAGCAGAGCTGGCCGCTTCCTTCAGCTTACGTGTGTGAAGTGGCACAATCGAGCAGCCCTGCAGTGCGAGGTGTTTGGTCGTGAAGCCCACGAAAGCAGTTATCTCGCTGAAAACGTCGAGGCACTAGCGTCCAAGGCTCGTGCTCTGCTTGAGCAACTTCGCCATACTGCCGTACTCGTGTTGGAGGAAGCTCGAGCCTTGTACGACCGTGCCAAGGTTGTGGAGAATGAGAAACATGCACAGCTAGCGAGCTACGGAGAAGAGCTGGCAAAGCTGAGAGCTGCAAGCGCAGCTTGGGAGAAAAAGCAACGCGAAATGCAGGAGCAGCAGGCTCATCTCGCAGCTCAGGTGGAGACAGCAAATCAACGCGCAGACCGGGAGAAAGCCCACGGAGATGCATTGCAAGGCGAGCTAGCACAGGCTACTACTCAAGCAGAGGATCTCAAACGGCGTGGGGATACTCTGCAGACAAAGCTAAGCGAGAAGGAGCATCAAGTTCAAACGCTGTCAATGCAGGCTGGCGAACAGAAGCGTGCCTTCGACGCACTACAGCAAACCAAACAGCAGCTAGAGGTGTTGGCAACCAACTTGCGAGCGCAGCTGACCGACAACAAGCAGCTACAAGACGCAACCCAGCAGCAAGGACAGTCACAGATAGCGGAAATCAATGGGGAGCTGATGTCGGTGCGTGTACAGTTAGACGAGCAACGTCGTGCCCTTGAGGCAGCGGAGCTGCAATGCAAGGAGCAAGAGGCGTTTGGGCAACAGCAGTATTCTCTCTTGCAGCAAACACGTGCTGCACTATTGGAGAAGGGGGCCGAAGCAGATGCAAAACAAAAGGCACGAGCCGCAGAGAGTGAGGCAGCGATAAGGGCACTTCACGACGAACAGGATCGGGTGAAGCAAGAACTTGAGCGTGCATTGGCGGCTGAACTTTTGCTCAAACTAGCTGCAGGCAGACTGGAGACGCAAATAAGTGCTGGCGCTGCCGAGCTAGAGAGCTGGAGGCGACGATCAGAAGCGGCAGAAGCTGAGGTTGAAGCCCGCACTCAAGCAAGTAGCCCCGCGAGTGCTGAATCGAACATCAGCACTGACAACGGTGAATCGGAGGCCGCTGCACGCGAAAACGAACGACTTCTGTTGGAGGCACAGACAAATGAGCTTCGTCGACGAGTTGATTTGGAAAAGATGGAGGCCAAGGTGCAGAATCTAGAGCAAGAACTAGCCGAGAGCAAAGAGAAGGCACGCCAAGCGGACGAGGCGCTCTTGGAGTCTGCCAAGCACGTGAAGGAACTGGAAGAGGCTGAGGAAGAGCTGCAGCTCCAGCTCCAGGTGGTTACAGAGGAGCGGGACTCGGCACGACAGAAAGAAGAGCAGCTCTTTGCAGAGACGAACGAGAAGGATCAGGAGATCGAGCGTATTCGTGACGGCTACGGTAAGTCCCGCTCGTAAGCTCGTGTTTCACTGCGTCGTCGTTAACTCATGCTACGTGCTGCTACGATTTAGTGTGGGTGACGGACCGCATGAATTCTAAAGAAGACGAGCTCAGTGAGCTGCAGGAGCAGCTGGAGAAGTATCAGTCGCTTTTGGAGATGACTGGCACCAAAAGTGGAGCTAACATCACAGTCCCAACGAAACCCAAGGAAGACAAGTTGGGAGCTGAGATAACCAAACTCTACCTACTAGCCACAGGTGAGGGCCACTAGTAATCCCCCCCAAGGATGCACGCTAATGAACTGAGTGTTTCTGTTGCTATAGGCACGACCGACGCGACAACGGGAAGTGATACAATGCTTGCAAAACTTGCGGAATGGATTGAGGTGGTGAACCAACCTACAAAACCATTACCCGTAACAGAGCAGACACAGCAGCAGTCACAGCAGCAAGCAGTGCTTACCGACGTGAAGAACGCCGACTGCAACGACCCGCCAAAAGCCCCCATCGAAGCCCTCACAGAAGTTGCAAAAGCCGAAACGAAACCCGAAGCTGCGCACAGCGGTGAGGACGAAGCAGATTACGACGACGACTTCGATGAAGCTGACGATACGGATGAAGTACATAAAGCTCGACGGAAATCAACCCTTCCCCAAGCGAACTAGGTGAAAATAAATACACTGTTTCCATCTCCTGTGTATCGAAAAAGCAGGCACTTTTCTGCCTCAAGCTCTTATCTTGAGTACGGTGGACGTGCCCGCAACATGGCCAGACTGGTGGACGCAAGATCACTGCAGTTGGCTTTTAAATAGTCTGCACAACTTCAGATTCTGGCTCCGACGCGACATCATGTCCTTACCCGATCGTACCAATCGATGCGGTGCGGTCATGACGAGAAACAAATCTTCCGAGCCCACCATTCTTTAAGTGACGAGCAGAGGAGCTTCGCTTCATCGCACACGCAAGAATCACGCTTCACGATGCGGGCGCTCCAGCTCGTGCTGTGCCCGGAGCGGGAAGAAAACGCACGGCCTAGTCCGCCGCGACCTCATATCATCAAGCGTCGAAACTCGGCTTCGTCACCCACTCGTCGTGCCAACCCGCGCTTAAGCAGAACGCCTCTCGTTGTGTGCCCGTTTCAGTCATACAGATCCTTATCGACGCCCAAGACATTGTCGCGTCGTAGATCTCGACACTTCACAATACATCACAGCACATGGATGGCCTTGAGCAGCTCAAGTCTTTTGGATCTGCCGCGCGTCTGCTTTCACTTCTGCTCGACTGTCATCGAAGCTGTAATTTCCACGACGACTGTTATTGCGCAGGGCGTGTCGACGATGCTGCAGAACTGGTGGAGTGGCAATCAAGAGGACGGCACAGCTTCGTTAAAAGTGGTCGAGCACCAGACACCTGCAGAGCTTCAAGGTATGGATGGTATACTGGAGGAAAACGACCGACTCAAGCGCATCCTGGAGTTTGCGGTGACTTCACATGTCATCATGAATGAGGCCACTAGCATGCTGGAAGATGGCGCAGAGCTCTGGATGAAGCAGGCGGAGGAATTTGTCGACGCGAAAGTTCACGAGGCGGAGCTGCAGCGAGATGCGCTCGCGATTGAGCTCCAGGGACTTCAGGAACAGCTCGGCGACAAAGACCAAGAGATCGAGCGACTGCGCGACGGCTTCGGTACGAACCCTCCTGTATTAATCTTCGGCTAGTCAAGCCGGTTTGAAGGTGTTGAGGTGATGCTGAAGTTGTCTTCCGTCCTTGTTTTAGTGTGGGCGACGGAGAACCTGAATGCTAAAGAAGACGAGATCTGCGAGTTACATGAGCGGCTGGAGGCCCTACTGAAGGCAAACTAATGCATTAATATATCAAAAACTATTTTCTGGTCTCCAATCCAGCATCCACAAGACCGTCGCTCACTCCTCCCAACCGAGTTGATTAGCGGCAACACTATCGCCATCGCCGTCGATTTCTTGACAATTGTAGATGGCGTACAACAGCTTCTCACGTAACACAGCCTCGCTCGAATAGGCAGGTATCTCGATCGAGAAGAAGCAGGTGTGAGCTACCGGCATGTAGGCATCAACGCTGCGACCTGCGCGCTGCTGGTTGAATGATTGCAGCTTGAACCGCTGAGGGAACTCGTCGGCACTAGCAGGAAGGCGCGAGCGGCCCCACACAAAACGCAGAAATGCACTGCGCTCATCGTGCGAAAACTCTCTCAGCGCTCTCCAAAACCACACAATGTGTTCATCCGTGCGGGAGCAACTGGAGTACTCAGTGCACTTTTCGAGCAAGTCCACATCCACTTCGGGGGACCCGCAAACCATTAGCTCTAGCTCAGCACCGGAGAAGCAAGCAAGTAGTTTGGCTGGAACAACCTTGGCAAGACCCCGCAAGATCGCTAGTGCCTGATCATCGCTCTCATGCAGGCGAGCCTGTTCGACGAGATCGGCGTACTCACACCGGGAGCCAAATGTTACTGGCAGCTGTGCACCACCAGGCTTGAGTTCGATCACACGGTTGTCAGCTCCCAGCGTTGTGAAAGTCTCCATAACGATATCCTCGAACATTTCCTCGGTCACCCCTAAGCGGTCGATGGTCCGCATTTTCGACATCGAATTCACCAGCATGGAGTCTACGGCTGCAAGGTCGTCAAGACCGAGGCGCTCACCAGCAAGTTTCTTCCAAACCAAGGGGGCCAGATTCAGCGCAAGGTACTGCTTACTTCGGATTGATGCGCCCATGAGTTTACCGAGAAACTCGAGCATCTGGAATGCAGTGGCAGTTTGAGCGCCGGGACTTAGCAACCACTTTTCGCGCCCGACGCCAACATTATGCTGCGAGTTCGGAGTCGGCAGCATCAACGGGAGCTGGGTGCTTTGGAGCTCCTCGCAGTATTGCGCGAAAGTCTCTCGGTATGGACCTCCAGCATCCTGCGCGTTTTCCCCAAGAAACGTTACGTGGTACAATGCATCCTTTCGCCGGAAGTGAGTTCCATCCAAAGCTTGCAGTTGTCGGAAAGCTTGCGAAAAGAGCGTGTGTCGCCCTTCCGAATCCGTTTTACCAGTCGCGCGGAACCGCATCGCCTTCGGGCGATTTAACGTCAGTTCAAAGGATACTTCACTTTCGTTCGTCCGCCCGAGAGCGCTATCCCAGATCGTCCGCTTCACGGCGCTCAAGATGCGATGTCGATGCTCCATGACGAGATCGCTCAGCATAAATTTCTTGTGTGGGATGCTGGTACCGAAAGCTTCCACACTGGGAGCATGAAAGGCGCTGAACGGCAAAATCCGATAGATCGCAGCGTTGAACTCCTGCAATAATTTGAACCGCTTGGAAAGACGTCCATGTGCATCTACGACAGACTTGACCGGCTCTGGCGCCCCAGCAGAATCTACAGATTTGGACTCGGCCTTCTCCTGTTTAGTTGCATCACCTGCGGAAGTCACAATCTCCATTAGTGCCGGCCAACGCACCAATTCATTTTCCTGTGGAGCTATGTCACTCCACGGACCATGCAGCAGCTGGGTCACATTGAGATCTTTGCTCTGTCCCTTTTTGTTGACGTACTTGATCATTTGCTGATCATGACGTAGCAACAAATTGTGAGGACTATCCCCGAAACGCACCGAAGGTGACTGGAAACGCCGGCGACCGACGCTATCAATCGAGAAGTGCGGGATCACGTAAAACTTGTACCCCCACAGCGATTCCGACTTGTTTTCCGCGTCATTGCCATGCCCAAATGGGAAAAACGGCGAAGCCACATTACCATCTCCAGCACGTCTACGCGCAGCTGCTGGTGGAGACGAGGTGTCATCCCACCAGATATTGCCTTTATCTTCGCTGAGACCCTCTGTAGAAGTTGACTTCGCTTCATCATCGCCGTTACCATTATTCAGTACGAGAGTACCCTGCTGGTTGTTTCCGCTTGCATCCTCTACAGTACGTCCCATGCCCTCGTTCAGTTTCCACCACCCTACAAGGCGAGGAGCGATTTCCTGAACCTTGTGGCGATAGACGACGCGATTCCATTGCTCCTCATCGGAGTCGTACACCTCAAAATGTGCGTCTTCCTCTTCACAACCCGAAGCTTGAAATAAAGACAATACCGCTCCATTCTCAAGGGCAGGCTCGTATTTGAATGGACGCTGACCAAAGTTCCACGCTACACCTTGTGCGCCCTGCGGTCCTAGACTCGCTGTAGGATAGAGTTTCCTTTCTGAAAGTGAAGTAGAAGCAGCGGCGCTGCTGGGTGAGCCAGCCTGGGCTGACCTCTCGACATCGATGATTTCACCGACTAAAGCGTCAAATTCGTGATCCTTCCTGTTACCCAGTAGATGAGAAGCATCCGTGCTTGCGCTTCTGGTGGCGACATCTTTGCTGAATGGTAGTACTTCTGCTACCTTTTCGCCGTTAACGTAAAACGTTAGTTTCGCAGTCGAGAGATGAATAGCACAGCCGATAGCATCGCCCTTGCGACTGAAGATATCGTTCCCAAAAGAGTCGCCCCCAAATGATCGTCGTGGACTGGTGCAGCCACTAGGTTCCACCCGCGTGAACGGTGCAAGATCTTCTGACAACGTTGAAAAATGTGCCAGCTTTCTGCCTAGCTCGATGCCAAATGAACCCTGCTCTTCACCAATCATCGCTGAGCGATCGGTCGTAACCACACCATCCACAATCCATCCGATGCACATTTTGCCGCTAGTTAGTGGATGTGCCTCGAAATAAACCGTGTTGTTCGACTGTGCAGCAGTAGTAGCTGACAAGTTGACTCCCACGCTGCAATTCAGGCGCACGGTAGAGATATACTTGCCGGTTAGATTCGTAGTAACCCATCTGCGCATGTGCTGAGGAACTGAGATGGGGCGCAGCGATGACCGCGGTGATCGCGGCGAAGCCAGACATCTCATCGACGGCGACAATGGCTTCCCACTTGCAGAAGTTGGAGTCCCTGGGAGGCTGCTTCCCTTAGGCATTGTATCAACGCTATCTAACCCGCGAAAGTGACTGCGAAGTTGCTCAACTCGGAAGGCGACATCCCACAACCTGATATCGTAGAGGTGACCGCGGAGTGGCAAACACGACACGCGTGCGTTGACGTCACCGTTCGGTAATTCAGCATGACAACAAGAACTTCCGAAGGCTAACGTTGCATTTGAGCCGAGCACCAATCGATCATGTTTCGAGCATCGCACCGAATAAATGACGTCGCCATTCTTTACCACAGAAACCTTGGAGCCCGAGAAGACAAGTGCAACATGAATCCACTGTCCAAACGTAAGGCAACGAGTGTTGCCGTTATCAGCGACAGCGGTCTCACGACACTGATGATGTTCCACTAGGTCACCCTTCTCGTCCACGGCCTGTAGAGCCACCACGCATCTGCCGAGTTGATCGCTCAGCAAAATTATTCGGCCGCCTGCACCGTCGACGCGAAGAACTTCCATGCATGCCCCGAGCCCGTTACGTTCTTTCATCCGCGCAACCATATCATGGGATATACAAATCCAGCATTCAACGGAGAAGTCGCTCTTTGAAAGTGAACACTCGTTCTCTTCAACGAGGTTCAGCTCCAGCCTCGTACCATTCAGCTCCAAGCTCCCAGCAAAATCCGATGAAGAACTTAGGGCAAGCTTTGCTGCAAGTGCCTCCGTTGCATCTGGAACAAATTCGAACGAAAATGTACCGCCTTTGATGACTAACGGCGCGCTATGATACTTGGTGTTCTCCAGGTTTTGCACGTCATAGCGACCATTGAAACCGTAGCGATACAAACTTTCGAATCCATTTTCTTGCCAGCGCACACGCAAACCCTTTCCGTTATGCGGCCCCCAAGCAGTAATTTCCTGTACAATCCCCAAACTCCCAGCTCCTCCATCTTCGTCGCTGTACTCCCAGTCAAGTGATCTAACCACCAAGTCGCCGACAGACAGCGAAATCTTAGGCTGCTTAACGGTCTCACCAGCAAATAACTGAGGAGCGTCCTTCTCGTTCAGCTCGCCGTTAATTCCCGAAAGCACTAAAGATGGCTCGCCATTATTCTCGCCAGATTCGCTTCCGTAGAAGAAGCGAAGCACGTCGCTTTTCTGAAGCTTGGTCCTCTTATCAAATCGGATCTCTAACGCTACCGCGCCGGTAATATCTACGTGCTCACGTACAGGCTCGGAAAGCTTTGAAGAAGACGGTACGGGATGGCGACTTTCTCTTGAAATGATCGTCGATGACACATTGTCACGAAAATCCAACATCATACTCACGGCATCGAGAGCCTTGCTGTACCAGCTCGGCACAACAGTTTGAGGAATCATTGCGACAGAAGAACAGCATAGCGAGCTGAACTCGATCCGGTTTTCAGAGCTTGAATGGGAAACAAACAGTCGGACATCACTCTCTGGAAGGAGCGACGGTTGCAGCACTTCCCACAAAACCAAAGCGCCAGAACCTGGTGGTCCTGCTACAAGCGCTACCACAGCACTATTTTTCCGGAACACCAGCGTTTGTTGTGCCGTATCAAGCTGGATAGTCACTGTGTCCCCTTCCCGAATTTTACTGTTATACCCAGCAATCTCAACGAGAATATGTTCGTTACTCGCGATTGAGCGTGTACCGAACGAGCATCTTCCGTTGTCGTCCCACCGAACAGAAAAATTAGGCGCTCTCGAAGGTGCTCCGTCAACAAGCCCAATAGTCACGGCAGATGCAAGCCTGTTGAAAATCAACCGAAACTGGTAGCATCCTGAAGTTGACACGCCCTCACTACTCACGAAAGTAGTTTCTCCGTCCGTTACAGGCTGATAAGGCAACGATAATGATGCTTCACGAAAGCCAGAACTTCCCAACTGATCAAAACAATGACTATCGATCGATAGATCGACTGCAATTGCACACTGCACGAGTGTCTGGAGGTAGGGAGACTTCAATTCCACACGCTCCTCTGCTTGATGCTTTGCACGCATCTTCACGTTCAGCATGTCGCGAACTTGCTCGATAAGAACTGCCGGGATCGCAAGGAAAGCTGCAGAGTGGGACATGTTGCTGATGATTTGAAGTGCGCAAGTCTTGATGCATTGCGGTGAGTTGTCCAGGACTAGCATCAGAGTTTGCAACGTTTCTGGTGAGTAGAACTTCTTGAATGCTGCCGGGCTTGCCTGAAAACTAGTGTCAGGAATTGAGCTCAGAGCCTCCAGAATCCAACTGGTCATGGAAAGCAGCTTGACCACTGTCCCGACATTGCTCTCGCCCGTGGCTTCCGTATGCGGTGTCTCCTCTTCTTCTTCTGTAAATATACCAATCGCGTACAACTTGAAGCCCCAGTCGTTGTTGCTGGAGTCGGAGTGAAAGTATACCTCAAACGAGTCATCATCGCCGTACAAAGGAGGGCGACCGCCCGTTCCCGGCCAGTTCTCGCTATCCCCTCGACCGCCAATTTGATCGGGACCAATTGTTTCGGTTCGGTTGGATCCGGACTTGTAAATCCGGACCCAATCGCACCCGGCCTCGCTCTTGCATCGTCGATCAAAAATCACTTTGATTTTGGTGGCTCCAGGAATCGACACATCCCAGTACTGATCAGCATTGTCCTGGTACGGGTGCGTGCTTTCCAAGGTTCTCACCGCTCCTCGTCCCTTTGGAAGCAGTTTGGTACCACTTGTCAGAACATCGAGACAACGACCAAGAACTGCTGACAAGATAGAATCATCAACGCCACTGAGTACCATAAGCTTCAGTCGCTTCTGTAGAGCAAGCAACACACTGGATTGGTTGTCATACGCTGCATCAGAGGCTGCACTGAGGAAAAAGTGTGACAAGAGCAAGAGAATTTCTTCAGCGCCGCCAAAAGCGCCGAGCTGAATCGGGACGTGCTTTGGGTCGCATGTGAGAAATGTAAGAATTGCATCTCGTGCTGCTTTTGTCGCCATAGCGCGATGGGAGTCGTACGCCAGGCTCTGGATCCGATCAACTTGACCTTTAAATTCATCAAACGCAAACGGAGAGCACAAACTTGTGAGAGATTTTTCCTCATCATTGCTCTCATCCATCTCCAGTACGGAATGCTTGTTCTCGAAATGGAGATCATCCACCCCGAGTATCAACAAGTCTTCTCCATTTGCACACGATGCACAGAGGCTAGCATGCATAGTTTCACCTGTTCGCTGCCACACCCAACCGCTGCTGGATGTACTAAGGTGGCTAACATTTTCAGAGGCCACCTTAAGCCACCCGTTGGGAAAGGCTTCGGCAATGAACTCCGCTCCATTTTCGAGCTCACCCAGGACACTCGACTCCCTGTTTTCCTCTTGGTAAGTCTTGATACTAGTTTCGTCAGTCACGCGGTACTGATGCACCTTTCTCGAAGCGGATCGACCCCATTCGAGCGCTGAAACTTCCAGTTTGGAGCTACAAGTCGAAAACAGTTGTCGAACTGGGTCTGGATTCGTTTTCTTCGCGCTCGAATTGCTGCCATTTTCAGCGAACTCGTCGAACTCACCTTTAAGTGGAATCCGCTGACGATCCATTTTCTCGTACAATGTCTCAAATAACCTGTACGATCGGGCATCAAGCTGCGTCAAACTTTTGTCTAGCGGAAACTCCGGCAAAAACTCTGCTGTGACGTTAAATTTCCACCCCCAGTCAACATTGGACCCATCTGTGGTCCATAAGAGCGTGAATGAATCCGCTGAAATGACAAGCGGCGGCCGATCATCTACACCAGGCCAGTTAGCATCAGTGCCCACCCCACAATACTGATAAGCGCCCCATCGATCTGTGAGCGACTTGTCTTTGAAAAAGCAGAGATAGTCGCATCCTTGTTCCGTTCGAGACTGTGGATCAAATGATATCGTCAACGTTGCCGCACCGCTGAAGGTCACTTTCATGTACTCCAAAACTGAATTAGCGTACGGGTGCTTCGACTCGAAAATTTGCGATTTTGGCGATGCTTGAATTGGACGCCCGTCACAGGGAGCATTTGCAATCTTTGTCAGTGAAGGAAGAAGTGTCGTGAAGTTTTGTACGATGTCGACACACTTTCGCGACTGAAGCAGTTGCCCGAGAGACTTGATGCATCTCGCTCGAATATCACATAACGCGCTCGTCGTGATAGGAGGCGGAACTTCGGGCGGATAGACAAGAGCCTCTTCGAAGGCATGCGCAGTGAGCTTAAAACCCCACTCCGATATCCTACTTGACGTTCCTTCCGTGTAAAAGTGCACATCAACACTTCCAGCTGGAATACGAAGAGGAGGAGTTGTTCCTACTCCTGGAAAGTATTCTCCGTAGTACTTTTCATCACCCCAATACTTCTCGGATTTCTCGCCTTTGTCTCCTTTCCTCTTGAACTGGATGTAGTCATTCGGCCCAGCTGTGCACGACATACCATCGAACCGGACCACTATCTCGTTTGCTCCACGAAAACTTAGTGAATACGTTACATCTTCACCCGAAGCATACGGGTGTTCGCTTTCGAGAACCTCTACGTTTTCTTTCTTCGTAAGTTTCGGTTGGTACGAATCGTCAGATGGGGAAACGCCAGCACTCAGGTCGAGCACATTCTGGTATAAATCCTTCAGCTCTGTTGCAAAGGGTGCCATCCGCTTGAGAAATGACGCCAGCTCTGCTTTCTCGACATCATCCAAGTGAGCTACATCGGTCAATGGTACGTCGACGGTGCTAGATTGGTCGCAGTCAAATATGACACGCGCCATCTGGACCCCACTCTTCACGCGGAATTGCACGAGATATCCTGTTTCCACCATCTCTTTACCATCTACGTTCACGCAGCAGCTAACTCGGCCCCCGATGTACGCGCCGCCATAACTGCCACCGAGTATTGCGAGTGAAGCTAGGACTTGCCCCACTAGTTCTTCCACGAAAATGTTGTTCGGGACTCGAGCAGCTCGCAACCCCGCAATGACCAAGTTAAACAACTGATCACCCCAGCATGAGTGATCGGCAGTGCCACGAAGGAGTGATATGTACGCTGCCACCAAACTCGCTTCGCCTTGCGCTGAAGTTCGTAACTCTAAAAGCCCGTCGCCCACCTCTTCGTCTTCATCAACCGGAGCTGCCAGAATCCGTTCGTCTTTATCATATGCTCGCCAAACATTCAGAGCACGACCCAGAAGCTTAAACACAAAGGGCAAGAATCCGCTTTCTTCGTGGGGAAGTGCTTTTGCAAACTGGGCGTCCATTATATCAGCGCCCAGCATCCACGACAAGTCTTTCAGCACATTGACACCACCAACCCGAATTTCTACGGGAAGACGATCATCAAACGACAGGAACATAATGTTCCTTAGATTTTCAGGAGTGCTGATAAGGCTCCTGCCAAACGAAGTCTCCGCACACGTTCGGATCAAACCAAGTATGTGCAATGTCCTCTCTGCAGGGACGCAGTTCGAAACAATCTCGGACGGCGGAAAGCTTCTCTGAATTTCGGTTGTTAAATCACTCTCCGAAATAGGAAAGCTCAACACCTGTGGCTGATAAATCCAGCATTTTGCTGCAGGCTCGTCGAGGACTCGACCCGGAGCCACTCCAAAGTAAAACGGATACGGGTTCAAGTGCGATGCTCGACTTGTCGGCTCGTTCTCGGATGCAGCGAACTCTGGTGACGCTAGAATCCGAACCCCCCAGCTGTTGGAGCTGCCTTCGTTGTGGAAGTAAACCAAAAATCGATCAGACGGGATCTCAAGAACATTCAAGTCCACACTGGAATCTTCTGCATGTTGAAGCGTTCGAGCACGGTTGCTTTGAGCTCCGGGAAAGTTTCTCTCGGGGTCGCTGTATTTACCAGTGTATTTGTTTTCACCCCAAAACTCCACGCACTTCGCATCTTTGTAAAAACGCACAAACCCCGTAGAACTGTCAACATCACACAGCGGGTCAAACGTTAAACGGATTCTGGTAGCACCAGGGATGTGAATTGGGCAGTATTCATCGATCGAATCTTCAAGGGGATGCGCTGACTCAATGATGGCGGACTCGGCAGGGTTCACATTTGCATTCATCACCAGGAAAGACTCCAGAAGATGTTGGGATACCATTGAGCCGTTGATATATACCCTCAGTATGTCTTCATCCTGTACGATGGCGATGTGCGACCACTTGTCAGCGTCCATCTCATAGTCCGTTTCGAAAACACTTTCCTTGTCGGATCCACAGGCAATTTTATAGACGAGCATCCGCTTGTCTGTCAAGAAGAGCCCAAAGTGGCTCCATGGCTTTGCTGCTGATGTACCCTTGACCATGTTCTTGTTGCCTTTAAAAAAGATCGTGCCACCGACACCTTCATCAACTAAAACCACTTCAAAAATGCCGTTCTTGGGGTCGAATTCACACTGAGAGGTCAAGCCTGATGCATTCCACCGGACGTGGACCTTCGTAGGAGTGGGAATGCTGATAACAGTACCAGTGTCTGTCTCCCCGTTCTCCCGATCGTCGCTACCACTCCAGTTCGGGCCTCGACACACTTCATCGCCCAGTTTGAGAGCGTACAATGGCCCTGTAGTTGGACAGTATACCCAGAGCAAAATAGAGTGGTTCCAGCTAACGGCATTGTGTTGCAGGCACGGCGTGGTAAACCCAGGCGAATTATCAGGAAGATATTGAGGAGAGGAAGTGCGAAGGCCAGTGTCTTGACGCGGGTCCAGTAACGTTTTCACGGAAGAAACGATGCCATCGAGCTGGTGTCCGACTGCTGAAAAGAGTTGGCGCTGGAATACCGACACATCGGAGGCATCACTAGCGTCCTGCTCGCCATGGTGGTCGTCTTCGTCTTCTAAACTTGATTCGACCCGACCAGCAATAAACCGAGAGAGGAGCACACCCAAAAGAGATTGAGCTGCGTTTCGAGTCAGGACGGAATCAGATGAGAGAAGGCGCACTATCTGAGGCAGAACCCGACTTTCTTGAAGCAAGTACGAGTCCTCCAAGTCATAGTCCATTGCGCAGCACCGTAATATGCCAGTAATCAATCCAGAACCTATTCTATCGTCTGTCGTTGACGCGAGCTGCTTTGCAAAAAGCGCAAGACAATCACCAAAAGCTCCAGCAATTCGTTGCCGTAGAGACTCGTCGCACCCAGATAGAAGAGTATCAACATGCAGTCGCGGAAGCGAGTCCAGAGCCGAGTTCGGGCTGGCAGTGGAGCTTGGACCGGACAGATCAGATGAAGAGTTTGCGATCGCAACGGACTTCAGCGTAGAGGCAAAAGACTCGAGCAAAATTCCTCTCAACCGCAAACTTGAGCAATCCTTCAATGTCTGAACAAAGATCTGCATGCCCAAGGCACGGCTTGCAGCTCGCCGATTCCGTGCTTCAATAACTTTCCGCATCTCCGACACGTCCACGTCACTTTGAATAAACTCCAGAACTTGTTCGGTAACCGATTTAACTTGGCCATGTTTGAGCCGCTCACTGGACGACCTCCGGTACTGGAACAAGCTTCGCAGCTCAGTTGCAGCTTGCAACTCGTCCAAAAGATTGTACCACTTGTCAAGCTGAGTGTCCGATGTAGTTTGTTTTCCGATTGCATGACCGTACTTTGCTAGTAAGCCCCATCTGCGCTTCGCACCCATCACGTACGCGAACGATACCGGCGTTATTTCCAACAGAAACCTCGCGCGCTTGATGACATTATCACACAAAATCCCAAGTGATTCTTCCGAAAGTCCTTTGTACGCTGATGGTTGGCGCCGTAGGCGTCCAGAGCGACGCCGATTAGGCGCCATTTGCGCATGGATACCAGCATCTGCAGCATCGCCAAGGTGGAACCAATCGCGCATCTTCTGCGCATTCTTCCAGCCGCGAAGAAGTTGCTCGGATATGTCGTCGCGTAGATTTTGGGTAAACGCATAGGCATCCATTCCCCACATGTTATGATGCAAGATGGCAGCTGCAACTGCTCGAACAGCACTGTTCACAGATTGATTCGGAGCCGAACTTGTGATTTGGTCGAACGATGTTGATCGTGCTAGAGCCAAGGTTGGTCGTAACACACCCGACCGTACTTGAAGGGCTTGGATGACCCTCTCCGCACCAGATGCTGCAGGGGGATCGACGAAGTCTTGTAGCAGGCGCAGCACCTCTGCATTCTTGCTTTCTTCAGTGCTCACCCCGCTTTTCAACAAATCACCCTGCAAGTACCGTTCATTCTGGATCTCCACTTCATCAATTGGCGCGAATGAACTTCCGTCGACAAGAAGTTTAGCGCTCTCATCCAGCAACTGAACCACACTCTCCAGCAAGAAGACGATCCAATGCTGCTGTAAGCTCTTTTTCCTATCCAAAATCTCAGCCGATGCCGTGAATTTGTATCCCCAATCAGTGTTGGAGCCGTCCGTATGGAAGTAGACAAAGCAGTGGTCGCTCTCAATCACAAGGGAAGGGTTGTCCCCGACACCAGGCCAATTTTGCTCCGAGTCACGACCAGAGTAAAACTGACTACCGTAATACTCCCCTTGACTCTTGTCTTTGTAGAAAGTCAGGTAGTCATAGTTAACTTCTGTTCGTGACCTCGCGTCGAACGTGATCACCATTCGAGTAGCTCCAGGAACTTGAAGCTCTGTCAACGCGTCAATGTTGTTCTCGTACTCGTGAGAGGATTCCATCGTTTCAGTTTTCACTGCCATCGACACATTTTCCACAGTATGTTCCCTTTTCGTCGGGTCTACCATAGATACCAGAACATCTAAGTTCGCCATGAGCTTCAGCAACTTGGAGGAGTTATCTCTGATAAACTCAAAAAGACATGATACCACAGACTCGCTGCTGCCTTTCCCTTTGCCCCTGACAACCTGGATAGAGCTTTCACCCCTGTGATCAATCGTTGTGGTCGTATTTTCGTCGTTCAGCAATAGCATCGCTTCAATGTTCTTGCGATTTCGCAGCATCATGATCTCCGACGAAAGAACGACAGGTGCTAAAATCCCGACAAATCCACTCTTGAGTACTTCTTCGACTTGCACCCAGCAATTTTGGCAGTCTTGTTGCTTCACCTGATCCGCTAAATCGCAGCAGATAGTTGAGCAAGCATCTCGGATCGTCTCGAACACAACAATCGCGACATCGAACGTTCTGCGTCTGCGTGTATCACTAGCGTAACCAAGCCCCACGAAAGATGCTTGTGTGATCGCGTTTACGAGTGATATCAATTCAAAGGAACTTTCGGTGGTATATTGAGAGGCCGGCGCTGAAGATGGTTCTCCAGACAATCCTCCCGAGTCAAAGAGAACTTGTCGGAGCTGTATCTGCTGCATTCCCACAGCAAATTCGACCAACTTCAAGAAATATCCCAGTTCATCTTCACGCGCCATCATAGACTGGTAAATAACATCTACCCGGGTACACAGATGTGCCAGGAGGCGTGCCAAGATCTTCAGCTCCATTTTCGTCGCCTTCGACTGCTTCCACAACTGCAAATACTTCAAGACATGGCTGAACTGCTTGCCGACGTCCGAGTGGAAAATTCGAATCGAGGTCGTGTACAAATCTAGGGCAACGGATGCCACTTGGACTCGGCTTCGCTCATCAAACTTTAAAGCTCCATCAAATTGCATCTCGTGGCCCTTCCGATCGTCTTGCTCACTTGAGAACTCAAGCAACATCTCAAGAGGAGTTGACAAGCCACCGATCAAAAGAGCAATTGCTTCTTGCTTCCGACGTCCATCCGAAAGCAGGAGCAAGCTTTCTAGATTCTTGTTTAGAATTCCTAGACAAGCTTGAAGGATATAGACTTGAGCTACAGATGCATCGTTGCTTTTGAATGCATCGACGTACCTCGACGTGAAACTCAGAAGTAACTTGAACGTGTCAACCTCGACATCGACAGCGAAAGGTATCATCATCATTGAGCCATTGCTCTCTTCTTCCCTGCCCGTAATATCACTTGCAACAGCATTCTTGTACAGGAAGCTGAGCACAGAAAGCGCTGTCGATTCCAAGAAACTTGTTTCCTCGCCACTTCCAGGCTGCACGGGCCACCTTTTGGAAACTACATCTGATGGAATGGTATTCTCATCCAATGGTATACGCTTTCCCGAGTTTTGGTACGACCGAAGGATTCTCTTGTTCTCGTCGTACAGCCACAACAAGTTGTTTCTTGCATCAAAACACAAGGACGCGCGTGGAAGAGAGCGTTCGGCACACCCGGTGTGTTCTCCATCTTCTTGCGGATTCTTCACCTCCCCGCTTTCACAGTCGAACAGCACGCAGTGAATACGATCCTTCGACGACACACCGTCTCGGGTGCTCGAATCTGGAATAAGCGCTCCAAGTGAAGAACCGTTCGTGTAGAATGAAGGCCATTGTACTTCTGAGTTCTCGTTGTTCAACATCATGCTGCGGAGTTTTGCTAGGCACACGGAAAACTCACTGCACTGAACCGCTTTCTCTTTCAAATCAAAGGTCCGCACAACCTCGAGAGATTTTCCTCCTTCTGGGGTTGCCTTCGGGGTAACTACATTCACGTTGATGTCACTGGGGCCCACTTCAATCTCGTAAATCAGTCTTCCTTCAGTCGTATAAGCATACACAGGAAGCGTACTCTCCACTCCAAGACTGGACGTCTGACCGGAAAACGATGCATTTTTTTCTAGCGGGAGATTCTCCGCGAGAGTTAAATCATGTGGAGATATACGAAGTAGTCGGCGGCATCTTCGAGTCGTTCCACGAAACAAACATCCACTTGCGTCTGTACCAGGATAAATTACGTTCAAGTACAACGAATCATCGCAGTAGAGGAGGCTCGAAAGATAGGAGTCTTGCGTTCTGCTTTCCACGTTGACAAACTGATCTCCTTCACCCATCAGTTGAGCTCCAACTGAATCGCCACATGAAAATATCACCATCGTCTTCTTGGAGCCCGTTATTTTTTCTGAAGAAACCCCAGATAGTGTCAAAAGCTGCTCAATAAGCTCATTGGTGAACATGACGCCAACGTCATCGTTGTCAACGGCTGGGTCCGCTGTCTTCTCCTCGAGCAGCTTTCCGAATTTCAAAACCGCCTCACTACTCAGGATATCGAAATCGCCGTACCAAGCCCGACAGATTCTTACATCACCAGCATGTTCCGAGCTTGCCACAGTCAGAGCAAAAATATCACCATCCTCCAGGACGCAGACATCTTGAGCATTGCCCACGCAATAAGAAACTAAAAGTTTTGAGGTCATCTCAGCTACCGCTTGGTCGTATGTTATACCAAATATTTCACGCACCGTCACACCTATCGATTCTGTAAATGAACCGGGAGAAACTTGGGCTAGTGCATCTCTTGCAGTGTCGGATACATCTCTGAGATGTTCTCCAAAGCCGTACACCAGCTTACGAACAGTGCGCTTTTCCTCCAAAATACTCAGATATGCGCTCGCTTGCACCTCAGCGTAGACTCTTCCAGCAATAGTAAAGTTGAGGCCCGTCCCGATCTTTGCCAAACCTTTGGCCAGACTCCACCTGTAGGCAAAGCTTCCATCGGTGGCCAGGGAGCTGGATGACAAACGATCAGTCACACCGAGCGATCCATTTTCAACATCTTCGTTGGCTGAGTTGTCCATCTCACCTGGAAGGGTCTTCACGGAGAACTTCCTTAAAAACGCGCTATCTTCGAACATCCCAAGTGCGAAATCGATACGATAGGACAGCATTCGCCGAAGAAAAAGTTCCGCCCAGGCTACAAACGGATATCCTTGTATCCGAAATGCACTAGCCGCAGTCTCACGCGGCAATGCAAGTAGTTCATCGACGAATTCGAGCAGCAAGCTCAGCCTCCCGCTGCTAACTCCAAGCGCTAGCAATAGCAGCAAAATAACTTGTCGCTGCGCGTCCGATGTTCCCTGCGCGCCCTGCTCTGGGTGCAGTATATCTCGGCAAAACTTGCGGACATCTCTCAGTAAAACGTCTTCGGGGGAGCCTGCAGTAACGTCCTGCAACGCAAACGGCGGACTATCGAGCAGCGTCTGCACAAGGACCATCACTCCGTTCTCAAACAAACGCGGACTGAGCACACGAAACTCGCGCAACATCTCCAACTGCATGCGCAGCGATCCCACCGACAAAACACTGCCGGGCGTCACGTCCTGCGAGATTTTGCATCCTTCCCAAACCATCGGCAATCCATCGGGCTGCAACGCTGACGCTTCCCCTTCTCCAGTTACCATAACCGAGGCCAAATCCTCCGCATCTTTGGCCTTGGCCATCTCCTCCTCTGCATCCATCTGGCTCTGGTTCATCCTGGCTGCGATCTGTTCGAAGTACACTTGCAGCAGTTCGTCGCGCTGCGCCCGTAACTTCTCGCTGTCCGCGCTTTCGGGCGACTCCCTCGACAGCGTGTTGCCCACCATCCCAGCCAGCGCACTGGGCGGGTTCTCTTTGCCCGTGGGGGACGTTTGCGTGGCCGACACGGCGGCAGAGCTGGATGGTGAGCCGGGACGCGAGCCGCTGGGCTCCCCGCCGCCTTCTCTCTTGGCACGCGCGAACAGTTTCACGCGCGCCACGTCCGTCGCGTGCTGCAGCTCGCCCATGGGCGCCTCGTCCAGCCCTGAGATCGTCGTTTGCGCCTCGTGCTGCGCTGTGGTGGCCGCGGACTGCCGCGAGTTGTTGGCCGCCAGAAGTTCCTGGTACTTCTCCGCCACGAAGCCCTCGTCGTGCAGCAGCGTGAACGGCACGCCCGTGCGCCATGCACGAGCAGCCAGATGCTCCTCCTGTGGGTCTTGGGGCCCGTCCGCGGCGCCGGCATCTCGAGACGCCTGCGCCCCCATCTCTCACGTCGTCACGATCTTCTTTTTGTGCGAAGTGTGGGGCGGGCCTTGAAGTTTGGATATTGCTACCATACAAACGCCAAGTTGTTTTAGTGGGTCTCATCGTACTTAAAGGGAACAGACCCTGAAGCGTTATTTTACTCGAGATGCAGCGCAGCAGCAAGCTCGCGGACGCGCTCGTGTCCGTCGAGGCAGCTTGGATCTGCGCGGCTGAGGTGGATGTACAGCGCGAGGAAGAGGAACGCGTAGAGGCACGGACGAAGCTGCGCAAGCAGGGTGTCCGGGACAAGTACGAGCTGGCCAGCGCCGCCACGCGCCTGGATCAGGAGCTACTGGAGCAGCAGCTGCAATGGAAGAAGAAGACGGAGCTGCGAAGACTGCGGCAGCTGCCAGCGGACGAGCAGGAGCTGGCGGTGAAGACTGCGGAGGCCAGCAGCAGCAACAACAGGAAGAAGGGCGGCATCTACGCCATGGAGAACCTGCGGCTGGCCATGCTGATGAAAGACGCCAAGCTGCGCCAGCGAGTGAAGAGGTGCGGTGTTCATCTACAAGACTTTAATCGATGTACATCAAGCTGATATTTGATGTTGTTCCAGGAAGAAGGTTCGACCACGTATTTTGCAAGACATGTTGTCGTTGGAACGTCGCTATGCTGAGGTGCAGACAGATATAATCTTTGGACTTCGATGAGCTTGAGCGGCAACTGATTTTGTTATGTTTACTATCAATGGCGAGTAGGGAGCTCGAAAGCTGCAAAAGTGGTGGCGTGGACACTTGCATCGCCGATTTTGGCGGCTGTACTTCCAACAGGTCAAGGCGGCAGTGACGATCCAACGTATAGCTCGTGGCTATTTGTCGAGAAAGTGGGCTCACATTTGGCATGTCAACCGGACCATCCGCGTCACGAGGCTACAGGCATTGTTTCGTGGATATTACATTCGCTATAAAGTGATTCCGACCTGGAAACGCTGGGAGTATTTGAACGCGGCTAAGATTCAGTCTGTCATCCGCATGCATGTTGCGAAGAGGTTATGCACCCGTTACAGAAGGGAGATTGCGGTGATGCATATTCAGTGTATGTGGCGAGGCTTCTCTTCCAGAAAGCGAACCGATATTCTCTGGCTCGAGGTGAGGGCGACCAACTTGCAGAGACGCATTCGAGGCACTCTTGCACGAAAGCAAACTCGACGAAGAGCTGTGCGTTTGGAGAGTGCAGCTATTCAAATCCAGCGAATGTTTCGAGGAATGATGGCGCGAGTGGGGATAGAGAGTTTGTTACGCGATAGAGAGACCCGCAATCGACAGGAGTTCATGGCGGTGTTGGAAGTCGAGGAAGAATGGCATCGAGCACAGCGCGATAAGCTTCAAGCTAGACTAAATCGTAAGCAGCTACACCAACGGTAAGATTTTCTGCGCTGAATTACGCAAGGCGCGGTGAGAAAGATACTGACTTGCGACGTGGTGTGTGTGCAAAATTTCAGGGTTGCGCAACTGGAGTTTGACTACTTTACTAAACACGAGCAAATTCACGATGTAAGGTATCTCTCATTGCAAGTAGTGACCGAGAGGGGTGCTTATTTTGTATGTTGTTTCGTAGATGGAAAGTATTTATCTTGATATGCAGACGCAGCGCATGCGGGTGTCCCCGCGGGCTATTGAACACGGGTGGGTCGAAGAGATGGAGGCGAAAATGAAGTTGCAGCGCGCACTTATTACTGAGCTCAAACTGGAAGCTATCTTCGAGCTTGGTCTCGAGTTTAAACGAAAAGAGAAGGAACTGACCGAGTTTCTGCAGCGAATCTACCAGTTAGAGGAAAAGCGACGTCGGGTAACTAGTACCAGCTTGCGTCAACGTGTACTCTAGACCTGTACTAAACGGCGTGGTGACTGTTTTGTGTGGTCGCAGTTTGAAATATGGAGGAACGAAGAATTTTTGGACTACTGGGAGGTACGATCACCGCCGAGGAGCTGACACATACACACTTCACGATCTCATCTAACTTCAATTATACTGCAGCGAGAATGTCGATTCCGCTATCAGGCTAAGCAGACACAGAGACGTCAACAAGTTGCTGAAACGCGGCGGAGGTGGCAAATTCAGTTTTACCGGACAAATGGCAAGCATGATCATCGCTGGCAAGGTACCTTCTGGTCCCAGGATGTCATTGACGCAGCCAAAGAGAAGGAGGTATTTTGTATTGGCTCCACAGATATTATTTCTCTTGTGCAAGACAAATGGCAGCTCCGCGCCCAGGGACTCAATTCAAGAGACCAGGTTCTAGACGACGATGAAAAGGAGCGTGACACAAGAGAGCATATCCGCGACCTGACGGACCAAGTGGCTCTGACGGCAGCTACATCTCAGATCGAGCAGACGAAAGCGCTTTTTGACCCTGTCTTCCGTGATGTCGAGCGATCATTCGACAAGATTCAACGCCAACAACGAGGACATGATAGACGCGTGCTCGCATCAAGGCAGGAAAGAGACAATCAACATTCCTCTAGCAGCGGGACCGCAGTCCGACATGATCACACGACTGAACTTCGTCAGAAACATGCTCAAGACCCGATGTACCAAATGGATCGCCAACAACGAAAGCGTCAGCTCATGTTGGCTGGAAAAGTCCCGTGGCACCTTCTCGACCAGCTGGAGGCTGAACGATGCGATCTTGCTCATGAGAAAGCAATGTTTAAGCTTTGGGGAAAGTCTTGTCCTAAAGATTGATAAGAAGGACAGGAAAGCGTTGACATGTAAAAAGCAGTCGCTAGTGCCGTGTAGTCGATTTGATGAAATTCAGCATTCTCTAGTGCCTCGAGCCCTTGCGGCCCTTTACCTTCGCCTCTAAAGCTGCAACCTTTTCTTCCAGTTCCTGGATCCGTCGTGCTTCGTGGTATTTGAGAGTAAGCGCAATATTTAGAGCATTCACTGTCCCTTGCGGTAGTTGCCAGGTTGCTGTGCGCTGTGTATTGTCGGAGAAGAAATTTGTAGAAATCGGCGGCTCTTGAACAAGTGACTGGCCAGACCAACGCATGAACATCGCGTCCCACAGCACGATGCGCTTCAGCAAACCAGATAAGGGGGGATTTAGAACCTGCTTCGGAACGAAAGTCTGCTCCGTGAGTTGCGGACGGAAACCGTTGACCCATGTCCACACGGAAGCTGTTCGATTTTCCAGGTTCGCTTCCAGACGATGTTTCTTGCAGTCGAACAAAAACGTTCCAAAGCGGCACGAGTGGAGCGCGTCGGCAAGAAGTAGCAGCAAACCTTCGTTGAACCTGCCACAAAGTCCATACGTATCAGCAGGAATATTAGTGACCATG
Source organism: Phytophthora crassamura (assembly GCA_033557995.1). Taxonomy (NCBI): domain Eukaryota; phylum Oomycota; class Peronosporomycetes; order Peronosporales; family Peronosporaceae; genus Phytophthora; species Phytophthora crassamura. Next base: position 6,943,834 of record JAUCED010000004.1, read on the forward strand.
TACTTATGTATCATGCGATTCCGTTTTGACTTACTCAAAGTAGGTGGGGTAGATTCGCACAAGCTGGTAGATACAGTCAAGGAACTGGATGAAGATTGGAGACTCCTGTGCATCGGCTTTTTCGCCGTGGGAATGGCGGAGGTGGAATGGATGTCCAAAGGAAAGCCACTCCTTCTCGATAAGCACTTCAGACCACGATACTGTGAGATGCGAGCCATGAAGATAGAACTACACTAGACCCGAAAACGTACCTTGAAATCCCTTCCACGTTCGAAAGTACGGGTCCACGAAAATCTGAGCAAGTGACGCGATCTGACTTGTACGATCCCAGCCGTGGCTACAGTGTAGCAGAACAGATTCCCCCGACCGAAGCAACGACGCTACATGGAGAGCCGCCTTTAGTAGCTGGCGAATGTAGACCAGCCACTTCGTGTCCTCAATGCTTCCAAGCCACCGTAAGTTGTCGCAAGAAGGAGATGCACAAAGATTGCGCAACTTTTTCATGCTATCAAGCACCAAGAAAAAATATAGCAAGATGAAAAACTGCTCATACTGGGAAGCAAGTAAAACTGCACCGCACCTTTCCCGCATCGAATGGATGTTGGGGATTTCCATGAAGGTAATGGTGCAGTTCTTGTAGTTGACGGAGCTTTCAACGCCATATCCTTTTGCACGATTTGCCTAAACACAGACATCATTTAGCAACGATTTCATACTGTTTCACCGCATTCAACAAGCAAGCGTACGAGAGCACTAGACATCGGTCTGCAATCAATAATCTGGAGTTGGTCTTGCAATAGACTGGAGGATGCAATGCCAGCAACCAAGCTTTCATCGGCCGGTGAGGTGGCCTTCGACATTCCAACTTTGGGCTGGCTGGATCGACACAGAGCCGCTCCGTTTGCGGCATTTAACCACGTCAGGCACGGAATACGGCCCAGCGAACGGAAGTTCATCGCATCTAACAGAACCTGCCACGTGGACCAAAGAGTTTAGGACACCGTCAACAGTAAGTGCCACAATAGAAAAGTACTAAATACCTCGTCTGTAACGATAGTAGGAACAACGAGGCGTTCCGGGTACGTCTCGATCGCGCGAAAGTTATCGTTGCAGCTCGTAACTCGCCATTTACCGTTGTCCAACACGCCCTGCCGCTCCCACTCGGCCTCGTCGTTGTAAACATCCCAGTCAAGAACGCACGGCAACAGCGGCTCCTCCTCCAGCATGTTCTCCGACAGCCTATCACAACCCCGCAACACCCATGTAAATCAATTTTCAGATCATGGCACTATCAGCCCCAGAAAATTCTCTGACCTGTGGTAGAACGCGAACAGGAACTCAATCTTGTCTGGAAACACGTAAGTCGTCAGCACCGAGAAGATCTGACAACAGCAAAAGAACGCAACACAATCAGGGTCATCTCCGTGTGCCTGAACGAAGTCATCGCTTCTCACCTTGGTGATCTCGACGACGTCGAAGCGGAACGACAGCTGGCGCAGGTCCTTAGTCAAGACTTCCACCACCGAGCTCTTCTTCTTGATGGACGCGATGCACCCCAGCGGGATGAGGAAATAGCTCTCGATCTCGTCCTCACCGCGCTCCAGCAGGTGGCGTCGCACGCGGTCGTACTCGTGCTCGTCCGGCAAGAACTGGAAGCGGAACGTCGTCATGAACACGCGCCCTAAACACACCGTGGCCGCCGCCGTGTCCTTCTTGCTGGCGTTCTCGTCCAGGTACTCGCTCGTGATGGCCGCCAGCACATCCGTCTCGCCGATGAGCCGGTTGCGAGCCGCCTGCTCCTCCTCCGACATCGAGCTCCTCGACGGCTCGACGGTCGTCGGTTGAGAGAGAAGTACAGACAATCCTCTCCGCTGTGATAGTGTCGGGACCAGCCCAAAAGCAATTTCCGAAACCTCTCTAAATTCTAGTAGAGAGGTTTCGAAGCGCTCCTTAACTTCACTTTTATTATTACTCACAGGAGTTATTACAAGACAGAAATGTGCCATAAAGCGGGTACATTCTAACTCCCTCCGGAGAAGAAGATAAAATGTTTAATGTTACGTAGTTTTCGTGTTTTAACACGAAAACTACGTAAACTAAACCGTTTGAGTGCGAATAAAAAACCGTTTGAGCTTTGGTTAAATCTTACGCGTAAAATACGAATAAAATAGGCGGGTGTTGCAGGCCAGGATTATTTTCAGAACAGTACGCAACTATTCCCACTTAAGTGCGAATCCTGGCCTTAATCCTGGTATGATCCTGTAAAAATCCTGGAGATATTAAAACACTGCAAGCTGCGTCTTATGTACGAAAATTGATGTCTAACTTTAGCTGTGAGGGCAACGGGGACGAGGAAGACACCTTCAGACAGCTTCGACGATGCCTATTGATTCATCATGTAGATTCCCCAGTATCGAAGACTTCAAGCCCAAGAAATACGAGAAGTTTTAACGAAGCCGTACACATAACAAGCCTAAATCCTGAACTCCAACGTTTCGGAATAAACCTGGGTTCGAGCCGCTGGGCCGGGTCTCGTAGATGACCCCTCGCCTTGTCTGCTGAAGGAGCCTCCCGTGTTGGAAGGCCCCTGTTCGACCACCAAGTAATGGAGGGCTTCCCCCATTGGCCGACTTGTCGTTTAGCGCACGGTAATGATGAACACTAGATGGCCACAGACCCAAGCCTAGGTCTGCGCCAGAGCACCGTTCAGTGCTCCAATTTGTATTCGGTTATCTGCATTCTTCCTGTCCTCTTCCTGGTAGACCTTCAGCATCTTCGCCTCGCTTCTCCGGCGACTGTTCCCTGCAAGCCTCCGCCATCCGTTGCCAGCAACGTCGCCTCTCCGTCTGCTCGGGTCGCCCTTGGTGCCTCGATCTTGGTCATCCCTCCTCGCTGCGCTCACGCGATCTTGTGTCGGCTGCATGTGGTCCACCGTGCGTGCACTTCAACTTGCCGCTTTACCTTCAACTTGCATCCGCCATCATCCTCGTCCTCGTTCCAACAATCACCATTGTTACTCTCTCCCCCTAGCACGGGTCGTCCTCGACCCGTCACGCCTGACCGGATCTGCTCAACGGGGTCCGCTCTCCCCCTAGTCAACGCCACCCGTGTCGACGTCGCGCTCGCAAGCTCATTCTGCAATCGTCGCCGCGTACATCTCGTCGATCCAGTGCAAGTTGCACATCAAGTCGTTCGTCTCGCTGAACTCGCTCGGCTGCACCTCGACGAAGCCTTCCGGTGGCGAACAGCTCTGCTTGTTGCTGTCGAGCGACTCGCCGGTCACCTTCTATCGCCGCCAGCAGACCAACCGCCTCAACGAGCCCCTGCGTGTCGCGCACCGACTCGATCATCTCGCCGAACTCGCCTGGCCCCAGCCTGGACATGCACACGAACGGCGTCAACGGGAACGAGTACACACTGACCAACAGCATTCCCGCGTCACGGCCGAGCCACTCGTCAGTCAGCATGGGCATCTCCACCAGACCTCGACCACCATCAATACGAGTCGATCGCTGCCAGCATACCAACGGCCTCGATGTCAACCACGACAGAGTCTCCATGCTCAGCGAGATCCTGCTCCCCGGCTTCTTGTACACCATGTCGCTATTCACCATCAACACGAACGTCAAGGTGTCCGCGTCGCACCAATGGTGACTGTGCACACACTCGTCAGCAGCTTCGCCAGTATGATCTCGTCGCCATCGATCCACTCGTCGTTCATCACCAGCACCAACACGGTCATCATCAGCTCCACCGGCCATTAGTGACACCACGACCGGCGCGCTCAACGCTTTGGAGAAGGCCGCATGACTGTCTGCATTCCGCGATTCACTCGCTGTCATCACTCCATCTGCTCGTCCGTCATCTCCAACATCATCATCAGCTCAGTCGTCATCCTCATCAACTCGTTTGTCGGCGCAGTTCCTGCTGCTGCTATGGGTCCATATCTCGGCGGATACGTGCAGTACTTCGGCGAGTACACCCACGGCTGCTGCTCTCCGTGCCTGTGCTCTCTGCTGCCTGTCATGAGTCCATACCTCGGCGGGTATGTGCAGTATTCGTGGAGCACACTCGCAACTGCTGCACTTCACACTCGTGTGCCCTGTGCACATCAATGTCGAGGTTCTGCCTCCACCATGAACCCGTTCCTCTTCGGATACGTGCAGGACTTCGGCGAGCCTGTCCACGGCTTCTGCTTCCACCGTGAACCCGTACCTCAGCGGATACGTGCAGGACTTCGTGGAGCCCTGTCCACGGCTTCTGCTTCAGCTGTCATCACCTCAAGAGAATCCCTCCACAGCATACAAGAGCCCCGCTCGAGTTAACGGTACTACTTGCGTCCAAGTGCCCCAGCCAACCCGTTGGTACCTCGAGCATGGTGTTCAGTCATCAGCCTCATCAATTATCTTCCTCATGCTAGCACAATCCATCATCACTCAACGAAACTGTAACGGGGTTACATCGAATAGTGTGATACACACAGGCTAGGTGCCACACATAAGTTGAGTTCCACACATATGTTACGTGGGTCACCCCAGATAGGAGTGGGTGGCTCACAGCCAATGGATATGCATTAGACTAGGCTCTACTATGATAGATAGTGAGTCCTATACATACATACAACAGGCGGCTCTGCCGCGATAAACAACAATACATTCAGTTCACATTTGAAGCCTAAGAGTTCACTAGCCTTGTTTAAGGTACTTCTGTCTCTTGGAGTCCGTAAGTAGTTATCTTACGGTACTCGGTATAGCTCTTGTATAGAGCGTAAGGTTATCGCTATTACTAGAGACTCTCTGAGTCTGTGTCTTCCTCTGACGCTAAAGCTACGGCAGCCCCGCTGCACTTGGTAGCACTTGTAGTCAATCCGACACCTGAGTCTTACGACTGTCCCTCTGTGAGGATGGAGCAAGTTGCCCATTTACCCCCGAACCAACAGGACGGGCTTAATAAGCTGATGTCCTTGATCGGCCCGGAAGGTGTGGCCCATCTTGCTTCGCAAGGCCCCGACGCGGTGAACGCGCGTCTGGAGGCGTTTTCTCAGTATGAGAATGCTCTGTTGGAGCACGTCCAGCAGAAGATGACTGCGGCCGCGGCGTCTGTGACGCCGAGGCCTGCATCGGACGATGCTCCACGAGCTAAACCGCTCATGGTGAGCGTCAAGACCTTCGAGGGCAAGGAAGGCGAAAGCCTTTTGCTCTGGATCAGAGAGGTCGAAATGGCCATGGCCTCCGCCATGCTCAAGACCGAGCAGCAGCGCGTGGCGCTTGCGATCTCCAAGCTCGGTGGCCGAGCGCGAGAGTGGGCCCTGACGTGTGGCACGTCTGTGGACACTGCGTTCCCTTCTTGGGATCAGCTGAAGGCCCAGCTTTCGCGAGTGTTCTCGCCGCCTAACCAGGCGTATCGCGTGAGGTCACGCTTCCTGTCTACCCGTCAGGGTAAGAAGGAATTGCTGGACTTCGTCCAGGAGTTGAGAACTCTTCTCGCCGGCATGGCGGCGGATCCTCTTCCTGAAGTGGTCGCGGTGACCGTCTTCATGGAAGGCCTTCGCACTGGCGTGGCCAGGACGGAAGTCTTCCGTGTTCACCCGACCTCTTTTGAGGAAGCCGTGAACGTGGCGTTGAACGCCGAGTTCAACTTCAAGTCGTCGCGACTTGATTGGACGGCTTCCCAAGCCAGCTCTTCCGGAACTTCTGATGTGTCCAATGGCGCAGTGCCTATGGACCTCAGCTACGCTGAAGATGAGAAAGCCGAGCTTCAGGCTGCTGAGCAGCGTATCGGCATCCGTCGATGCTATGTGTGCGGCAGCACGCAACACCTGCGTCCGGGTTGCCCGCTGCGCAAGCAGCGCCAGGCTCCGTCGAGCCGAATCTCCGCTTCTGAGCAGAAGCCTGGCTCGTGGCGGGGAAACGCCAAGTCCCAGTAGGCGCGGGGCGCCCTGCTGGGGAAGAAGAACTGAGTTCTGTTGAGCCTCAGGGAGGAGGTCGGCAGGGCTTAGCCCCAAAGAGCACCGTGCTCTCTAACAACACGGAAAGTGTATGCAAGCCGGGCTTGCTGGTCGTGGAAGCGACCGTGAAGGGCTTTGAGAAGCCATGGAAGATCCTTATCGACTCTGGAGCGTCGGGCAACTATGCTCGGCGCTCCACGATGGAAGGAAGTCAGCAGTACGCTGAGGCGCTGAAGGCGCGTTCGAGGGACATCGTCACCGTCCGTCTTGCGACGGGGACCCGTGTCACGGTGCCCAAGGTTCCTGTGAACCTGGGCGTGAAGTTTCTGGACTTCGATAGCGTTGAACGCTGTTTGGTCATCGACCTGGATTCGAGGTACGACCTCATCCTCGGCATGGCATGGCTGGAGTGCCATGAACCATGGATCGACTGGCGGTCGAAGACCTTAGGCGCTACGCGCTTGCCTCCTAGGGGAGCATTGGCGAGTCATGAACCCACCTCTGCTAGGAAGCAAAAGCGCTATTGGCGCGGGCACTGGACCGAGTCGGTCAATGTGCTGGACATTGGAGTGTCCGAGTTAATGGACACTGGCGTCGAAGACGCGAGTCCCGAGCACTGCTCGTGGGCTGGACGTGGAGTGGCACGTAACCCACTGAGTGAGACTCCGAGTTACTGCGAGTCATCACTGCCTGCCGGTAATGGCGGGGTCGACACTGCGTCGAGGCATCTTGGGCATGGCCCTAGTGATGCGCGTGGAGCGGCACGTAACCCGCTGAGCGATGCTCGTGGCTTGAGCGCAGCATCGCTGCATGCCGGTAATGGCATGGTCGACAGTTCGTCGAGGCATCTTGGGCATGGCCCTAGTGATGCGCGTGGAGCGGCACGTAACCCGCTGAGCGGTGCTCGTCACGAGAGCGCAGCATCGCTGCATGCCACTGATGGCGTGGTCGGCTGTGAGCCGAGGCATCAAGGGGAGGACCCTGACGATGCGGGTGGAGTGGCACCTAATCCACTGGGCGAGGGCTGTGAGCGTTGCGGCTCCACGCCGGCTCAATCAGAGCAGCAAGAGGTGGCAACACCTGACGAGACTTTCAGTCTGAACACGCTGGCCTCTCCGAGGCGTACAGCTTCCGCGAGGAGGCGGCAGCGACGCCAGATGGCGACTGCGAGACGCAAGGCGTCGGTCCTGGTACAGGACGTGTCCGTCGTGGACGATGATAGCGAGCAGCTATACACACTCGTTGATGGAGTGACTGGTGAAGCCGAGGGCAACGTCAGCCTCGAGGCTATTCCGACGGTGGCTGCTCTGCTAGAGCTGGACGAGATGTCCATTCCCGACTTTGGGGATGCCTTAAAGGCTGGCGCGCTCGCCGAAGTGGTCATGATACGACCGGAGGAGGAATTGAACTCCTCGTCGCTTATGGATGAAGCTGTCCTTGAGGACACGAAGGAGGCACTCAGTGCGCGAAGTGGATCTTCGATCCTGAAGGACCCATCGGATCCGTTCTATCCTTTGGTTAAGGAGTTCCAGGATGTGGTCTCGAATGACCCGCCCACTGGCTTACCTCCGGATCGAGGTGTCCGTCATGAGATTGACTTGGTTCCCGGAACCAAATACTGCGTAACGAGGCAGTGGCCCTTACCGAAGGAGCAGTGCGACGTCATTGACGCGTTCTTCAGTGCCAAGCACGCGGCGGGCATGGTGCGTGAGAGCAAGTCTCCGCACTCGACGCCTACGTTCTGTGTCAGAAAGCCTAATGGCAAGTGGCGCATCGTTCATGCTTTCAATAAGCTCAACGCGGCCACCATTCCGGCACAGACGCCGATTCCTAGGAAGGATGTTCTGCAGAACAATATGGTTGGCTGCACGATGTACAGTGCGCTCGACTTGGTCGATGGTTATTACCAGTTGCTCATGCGAGCGAGTGACATTCCGCTGACAGCGGTTAGCACTCCGAGCGGTATGCTCTGGGAGTGGCTAGTCATGCCCCAAGGGCTGTCGAACGCGCCTGCGACGTTCAATCGTCTGGTGACGCAGCTCTTCAGGCCCCTGCGGGCGTTTGCTCAAACGTACTTCGACGACATCTTCGTCCACAGTCGTGCGGAGCACGGTCGGTCTGACGTGGAGAACCACATTGACCACTTGCGAGCAGTGCTCGAGTGCATGCGCACCAACAAGCTGTATGCTAACGCATCAAAATGCATCTTCGGCGCTGAAGAAATTCCTTTCTTAGGATGCTTCGTTGGGAAGCGCGGCCTTCGAGCAGATCCTGCTAAGGTTAAGGCCATCGTTGACTGGCCGGTTCCCAAGAACCAGAAGGACTTACGCAAGTGGCTTGGCCTCGCCAACTACTTGCACAAGTACAGCGCGAACTACGCTGAGATGGCTCGGCCATTGTCCAATCTCCTTAAGAAGGATGAGGACTGGTGTTGGAACACCGAGCATCAAGATGCTTTCGAAGCAGTCAAGGAGAGTCTCCTTCATGCCCCGATCCTGGCGTTGCCAGACCCTGAACGTCCATTCAGTGTCGTCTGTGACGCATCGGACTTCGCCATCGGCAGTGCTCTGCTCCAAGCAGACGCCGAAGGGCGTGAACGCGTGATAGCGTTTGAGTCTCGCCAGCTTAAGGCTGCAGAGAAGAACTATCCAGTTCATGACAAAGAGCTACTTGCGATGAAGTATGCTCTCGTCAAGTTCAGGGTTCACCTGCTGGGCTCTAAGCCGTTTGTGATCTTCACTGATCATGCGTCACTACGCACTGCGACCCAGTCGCCCCACCTCTCGCAAAGGATGGCCCGTTGGCTGTCCTTCTTCGCGGAGTACAACTTCGAGGTGAAGTACAAGCCTGGCAGGCAGAATGGTCTTGCAGACGCGTTGTCACGGCGACCGGACTATGAGCTTGCTCATGTCACGATGGTGACCTCGTCGGTGACGGACTTGATACGCGCTGCGTATGCGCGAGACGACATGTGTGTCGCCCTGCTGCGTGCTCTTGGGAGCAAGGAGTTTGAAAACTCGGACAAGACATTGTCGGCGCGCTTGCGCGCGAGCCTGCACCGTTACTCCGTCGCTGACGGTCTGCTGTACTACAGCACGAGTGCGGAGGACACTCCTCGAGTCGTGGTTCCTCATGACGAGGATTTGAAGTATCGTATCCTCTACGAGGCGCATGATACACCGCTTGGCGGCCACCTCGGTCGCGAGAAGACCTACAGCTCTGTGAGCCGGACCTATTGGTGGCCCAAGCTGTACAAGTGGACGAGCACGTACGTGCGCACGTGTGAGACGTGTCAGAGGGTGAAGCCCTCACCGCATGCGGCCGCGCCGCTGGCAAGCTTGCCTGTACCCTCTGGGTGTTGGGAGTCCATGAGTTTGGACTTTGTGTTTGGCCTTCCAAAGGACTCGGAAGGTAACACGGGCATCGTGGTCTTCGTTGACCGTCTGAGCAAGATGGCTCATCTAGCGGCTGTGCCGGACACCGTAGACGGTGAAGGGACAGCGAAGCTGTTTCTCGATCGGGTCTTCCGCCAACACGGGCTGCCCGCATCGATTGTCTCTGATCGAGACCCCCGCTTCACTGGGAAGTTTTGGGACGCTGTCTTTAAGGTGCTCGGCACCAAGTTGGACATGTCCACAGCGGACCATCCGCAGACCGACGGTCAGACTGAGCGCGTGAATCGCGTTGTCGAAGACATTCTCCGTAGCATTTGCGCTGAAACGCCGAAGCGTTGGAGCGCTATGCTTCCACTCGCCGAGCTTGCGTTGAACAACGCTGTGCATACCTCCACGGGCTACACTCCGTTCTACGTGAACGGCCTCACTCACCCGCGCGTCCCGCTGACGCTACCACTCCGTGGTCCTGGGCTTGGTGGGGGAGAGTTAGCCGATCGGCTTGCTGATGTCAGCCCACTCACTGTTCGTAAACAGGTTGATGAGTTTCTATCAACGCGACTGAGTGTCCTTCGACACGTGCGTGACGCTATGGCTGAGAGCCAAGACAAGCAGAAGGAACAGGCTGATGCCAGGGGCAGAGGCAATGTTGACAGCTTTGAGGTCGGGGACCTAGTGTTGCTTAACGCTAAAAACCTACCTACACATGCAGTGTCTGCGGTCTTCAAGACCAAGTTGCGCCCGCGCTTCATTGGACCGTTCACGGTCGTGGCCAAGAAGGGCCTAGCGTATACGCTCAATCTTCCGAAGAAGATGCGCACACACCCCGTGTTTTACGTGGGCTTGATCAAGCCGTACCGGGACCCGGCGCAGGTGGGTTCCCAGGAGCTGGCGCCCAGCGTGGCGGAGCCACAGCGCCCTGCTGAAGTCGCAGCAAACAGGTCGACCTGACCTTCCAGCCGCGCGAAACCTTGCTCAAGGCGCGCCAGGCATTGAGTCGCCGACTCAGCAGCCTCACACCACTGGAGGCGCTCCTGGAGATCGCGGATCTCATTCACGGTGGTGTCAGATTCCCTCTCGGCTTGATCGAGCCTCCGCCCATGGCGCTCCAGGGTCTGACGCACGTCGCTCAGCGATCTCTCCAAGCTCTCCAACTCCTCAGGACGGACAGGTTCCTCAACGTGCGAGGACACGGGCGCCGCCGGCGCTGCTCGACGAGCAAGGTGATCTCCACTACCATGTGGAAAGGCTGTTAGCCCGACGCCGTTACCAGGGGCAATACCAGTATCTGGTGAAGTGGAGAGGGTATCCCCACTCAGAGAACTCATGGGAGTTTGAGGTACCTCTACGGCAAGACTGCCCCGACGTCGTCGACGCTTTTGATCGCCATGATCACCAGCCAAGGCAGGGCCTCCGGCCGCGTGAGCGGTCAAACAGCTCTTCCCACTAGGTGGGGGAGCTCATGGGTCAGTGACCGAGCTCAAGTCCTGACCTAGGACTGTTGTGGCAGCCAGCACCTAGTGCATTAGCTGCCCATGCAGTAAGAGCGTGCGCAATGCTCCTGCTTATGCTTAGTAAAGCGCCGTGGCCGTGGCCATCTACGCGGAAGCCACACCACACCCGGCTCCCAGAGCCAACACCTATGACGCGCGGCGTCTATGGTTATGGGCTTTGACAGCCCCACCAGCTCATTGGTCTAGGACCATGAGTCTATTTGCCAGCTGCACAGTCGTGCACGAGCTGCAACAGCGTGACGGTATGCTGCGAAGGCTGCAGCGTCAGCTGTAGTATCGGACTTCAAACCAATAGCCGCTACGCGGCGTTCCAGAGCGCGGAGCGCAGGAACAAGACCCCCTTCGGCTTCGAAAGCGTCTGTGCCAGGTATGGATACCTTGTCGGCGTTGGATAAAGCGTAGAACGCGCTGGAGAGGCGGTGCCATGCACGTAATACAGTCTGGGACTGCACGAGCTGGCTCCGACAAGCTCTCACGGCGCCCTAGGCGGAACATGAGTGGCCCCACCTGCTTGATAAGCATGAGGCCCCTGTTGGTGAGCGGTGGCAGTGCCTGCCGATGCGTGTAGCACGCTAGAGGCGCCGCGCAGTCCGCGCTTGCCTCTACGCCGCAGCCTCGGCTGATTTATGGCGTCAGTGTTTTCTTCGTCCGGATACGACCCTCCGTATCCGGCGTCTTGGTGGGGGAGGGTGTAACGGGGTTACATCGAATAGTGTGATACACACAGGCTAGGTGCCACACATAAGTTGAGTTCCACACATATGTTACGTGGGTCACCCCAGATAGGAGTGGGTGGCTCACAGCCAATGGATATGCATTAGACTAGGCTCTACTATGATAGATAGTGAGTCCTATACATACATACAACAGGCGGCTCTGCCGCGATAAACAACAATAAATTCAGTTCACATTTGAAGCCTAAGAGTTCACTAGCCTTGTTTAAGGTACTTCTGTCTCTTGGAGTCCGTAAGTAGTTATCTTACGGTACTCGGTATAGCTCTTGTATAGAGCGTAAGGTTATCGCTATTACTAGAGACTCTCTGAGTCTGTGTCTTCCTCTGACGCTAAAGCTACGGCAGCCCCGCTGCAGAAACAGTCCACGTCATAGACTGCGTTCCACTCGAAAACACTGCCATCATCTCATCGCGCAGCTTTTCATGTCATCCACCGTTCCGTCGTCGCTGTCGGGTGCGCCGCGTTCCGCTGTGTGTTCTTCTGTCTGCCGCTGTCTTCACCCTCTGTCCTCCCAGTGCGTCTGTTGCTGTCGCTGCTGTCATTCTGCTGCGACCCTGACTGTCTTCCGTCGTTGTCCTGCTGCTGTCTTGCAGCTGTCGTCCTGCTCCACCTTCTACTGATTGGTGCTGTTGGTCGTCTGCTTCTTCAGCTGCCGCCTGCGGCCGTCATCATGCTCTGCATTCTTCTGCATGCGGCAGTCGTCGGGCGGCGTCTCCAGCTGCCGGCTGCCGTAGCTCTTCTTCTGCATGTTGCCGTCGATGTTCTGCGTCTTCTGGTGCTTGCCGCTGTTCTTGTGCAGCATCTTCGACTGGCGTACCGCCGTCTTGCTGCTGGGCCTGCTTGCTACCACTCGTCTCTTGCAACTGCTGCCTCCCGTCGTTCGGCTCGTCTTCTGTTGCTGCTGTTCCTCTGGTCGCCGGCGCTGCCGTTCTTCTGCTTACTGTCGCTGTCGTTCATCTGCTCGCTGGCGCTGCTGCTCGCTTGTCGATGCCGTTCCCCTGCTCGCTGGCGCTGCCGTTCTTCTGCTCGCTGTCGTCCTCCAGGGGCTACTTGTGCTGCTTGCTCCTGTTGTGCTCCTGCTGCCTCTCATCGTTGTCCGTCTGCGTTTTGTTCTGCGTGCTGCGGTCGTTCGTCTGCGTCTTCAGCTGCCTGGCGCTATCGTTGTTCGGCTTGTTGATGTACATGTCGCTGTCGCCCTTGTGCTGGCCGTCGCTGTCGCTCTTCTGCTCGCTGCTGTCGTGCGGCTGCTGCTGCTTCTCGTCCTGGTTCTTCTGCGTTTTGTACTGCTTGCTGTCGCGCTGCGTCTGCTACTTATTGTCGTTCTCCTGCGTCCTGGGCGGCTTGCTGCTGTCGTGCTTCTGCGTCGTGCTCTCCTTCTCTTGCGTCCTGGGTTCGAGCCGCTGGGCCGGGTCTCGTAGATGACCCCTCGCCTTGTCTGCTGAAGGAGCCTCCCGTGTTGGAAGGCCCCTGTTTGACCACCAAGAAATGGAGGGCTTCCCCCATTGGCCGGTTTCCCGACTTGTCGTATAGCGCACGGTAATGATGAACACTAGATGGCCACAGACCCAAGCCTAGGTCTGCGCCGGAGCACCGTTCAGTGCTCCAATTTGTATTCGGTTATCTGCGTTCTTCCTGTCCTCTTCCTGGTAGACCTTCAGCATCTTCGCCTCGCTTCTCCGGTGACTGTTCCCTGCAAGCCTCCGCCATCCGTTGCCAGCAACGTCGCCTCTCCGTCTGCTCGGGTCGCCCTTGGTGCCGTCGATCTTGGCCATCCCTCCCTGCGTGCACTTCAACTTGCATCTGCCGCCATCATCCTCGTCCTTGTTCCAACAATCACCATTGTTACTGTATTATCGTAAGGATAGCAGGGACTGACACTTACAAAGCTGCAAAACCAAGTGGCGTCCTCGACAAATAATAAAACCTGACTGCGTCGGAGTATCAATGCTGGGCTCTCACCTTCTCTGCTTCAGCAGCGCTGCGATCTCACGCAGCGCACTCATCTGTTCGATGTGCTGCTGGCGACGTTCCTCGCGATCCTGGGCCAGTGAGTGGCGCATCTGCTCCACAAACTCGCGAGCCGTATGGATATCCATGGTCGCTGCGCTGGACACGGAGCCGACTCCAGCGGGGCCCTGACCAGACGTCACTTGCTGTTCTTGAATCGTGCGCTGTCGCTTCGGCGTGCCTTGACTCGCAATTTGCTGAGCCGGGTAATAGTTGCCAGCGGGTTGAATGCCTTGCGTCGTCATGATGGTAGCAGGTCTGTTCGTTTGCTGTTGTTGCTGTAGCTGTTGTTGCTGGAAATTGCCGTTGCCGTTGGAAGTGGTCGTAGTAGTAGCGACGGCCGGGGCTGTGTCGAGAAGGCGCTTGGCGCCGCACTCACACGTCATCTGATCCGACTGGCTGTTCCCATTCTGACGTGGGCCTCCGTTGCTTTGAGAAGTTTGAACTGCAAACCAAGCCGTGCCGTTGATGTTGACGCTATTGCTGTTGCTGCTGCTGCTGCTGTTCGCAGCAAACGTTGACGCCGCAAAATTGGAGTTGTGCTGACTGCCTTCTAAATCCACTGAGGGCACCGACGTAGCTGCGGTTTCGATAGGCGTATCGGACGGGGAGACCTGGTTCATTCTCGTCATGAGCATGTCGATCTCGTTGTACACGTCCGGCGCCAGGTTGGGCACGCGGATCTTGTTCGCCGCACGAATCGCTCGTCGCTGAGGTTTCGTCAGATCAAACCATGGGATCTTGGGCTCTCCCGTTGTCATCCGTTTCGTTTCATAGTTCTTCATGAAGCGGTACATCTCCCTCATTGAGTGCATCTTGTCATCCACCGCCTTCCTGGAACGGTTTGACCCACCCACAGCTGCCATGAACGCATTGTACACGTTCAAGCTCAGCGTGGTGCCACGCAGCGTCGGGTTATCCCTGTGCACGCTGTTCCAGACCCTAGCCAGCTGCAGGGTCACGTCGTAGCTCCAGTTGCGCTTCACGTCCAGAATCTCCTGCGTCATCTCCTGCGACTCGTCATTCGGGGTCGCGGCACCCGAGGCTGTCGCCGTCATTACACGATTGCCATTGTTTGTATCGACCGTGACCGACATGCCCTGTGCACTATTAGCTCCACCCGTCGCTCCGCTGCTGTCGATCGCCGCTTTGCGCGCCGCCACGGCGCTGGCACTGAGCACACTGTCGTAGACGTTGTATACTTCGAGCGATATGTTGGGGATCTTGACGCGGTGCAGCGTGCGCACCACGCGGCGCTCCTCCTTGGTGAGCTCGAACCAGGACGGGGACGGCGCCTTGTCCGGCCCGCCCTGCTTGAACTGGTCCTTGACCTGCGCGATAAACTGGTACATTTGTTTCATGGAGTAGAGCTTGTCGTCCACGGCTTTGCGGCTGCGCTGCGAGCAGTCCACCGACTGCTTAAACGTGTCGTACACCTCCTGCATGCGCTGCACGCGGCTCCAGTCCGGGTGCGCCAAGAACACGCTGCGCCAGATCTCCACCAGCTTCAGCAGCACGTCCGGGCTCCAGTTCCGCCCGCTGTCCGTGAGCAGGTCATCCCCGTCCGCCTCCGCGTCCGCTAAGACCGGGGGCAGCTTCGGCGACTCGGAGCGCGTTGCGGGCTCTTCCATTTGTCTGTTCTGCTCGCCTCCGTGATGGGAGTGACCACGGGTACATGAGGTGGTCCACACCAACATCTTCAAGCTCGACACTCGTGCCAGACTCTTTGATCAAGATGGACCTCTTCGCTTTTGTGAATGAATTGGGCGAGGATCGGGCTGCGCTGGTAGAGGCAAGCCGCGAAGTGTTGCGCGGCCTTAGCCGAGAAGACGATTGTGTATCATTGTACCTGCCTTTCACCCCGCAAGCGAGCAGCAGCGCAGCCGCCAACGTGCACTGTTCCCTCCCCGAGGGGCTGCAGATTCTCGAGAAGACGGCGCTGCTGGAGATTCACAGTCCGTCAGCCCGCAATGCACTGAGTGGCAGGATGATGGCGCAGCTGGCGGACGTGGTCACGCTGCTGGAGGACCCGGAGGTGCATGGAGAACTGAACGCCGTGGTGTTGAGAGGCATTGGTGGCTGGTTCTGCGCCGGTGCGGACTTGAGGGTCGCGCAGACGGAGCTGACTTCGCGCGAGGCTGGGGCTGCGATGGGGGAGCTCATGATCGACACGCTCACGAGATTCAGGCGTTTGCCGCTGGTGAGCATCGCGTGCATTGAAGGTGGAGCCTATGGGGGAGGCGCGGAGCTGGCCACAGCCTGCGACTTTCGGATCCTCGAGACGAAGGCGGTGATCCAGTTCGTGCAAGTCCGCATGGGCGTCTCGCCCGCGTGGGGAGGGGGTGCAAGACTCTACAAGATTGTGGGCAGGCAGGATGCCCTGCGGCTCCTCTGTACGGCGGAGAAGCTCTCGGCCCAACGAGCGCTGGAAATGAAGTTGGCGGACTTCACTTTTGATGCGCAGAGTGACGGGGCCGACGCAGCAATCTGCAGTTTCGTCACGCCATTTGACGCCATCGCACCAGGTTCGATATGTTGTCGTTATTTATTTTCTTCATTTGCCGATGTTGCTTGAACTAACAACTATTTCCTTTTGCAGCGGTCTCGCATGGAGCGAAACGTGTTATCAATCGGGCCGACGATGTAAGCCTGGATGCAGTGCTATCATACGAGCACGACGTCTTCAAATCGTTATGGGGCGGTCCAGCCAACCTTGAGGCACTGGAAGGTGCGCTGAAAAAGAAGAGCAAGTGAGTCGTGTTGACGTTATCATTTCCATGAAAGGTGGCAGCTGTGAACATGTACATTTCTGCTATATTATCAAAAGTGGGGATTTTTTATCGTCGGTATGATAAATCTGTGTTGTCTGAGCGGAGGCGGTATGAGCGTTGAGCGTTCTTATCCATAAAATAAATCTGCTTCGGTGGGATAGGATTCTTCTCTTGAGTGCTGCCAATTTTAGAGAAACGGCATTTTCCAGGATTGATGGGCATAAGGTTTGCTTATCACCCTCAAGCTCACACGGAAGTTCCGAAAAAAGTTTGCGGGGCAGCTCTCTTCTACGTCGAAGTACTTTACGTAGTTGCAAATATGACAAGTATAAGCGGTGACTACGAGGAAGACTGGGAGGTCCCCGAGCCTTCTGTCGATAAGAAAGGCATGGTCTCGACTACCCAAGTGCAAGTGCTTCCCCTGGAAAGAGAGGATTACGACGTGACACGAAATGCGGAGCCGACACAACAAGATGAGCCATGTTCACCTGCACTGGACAACATGATACGACCGGAAGGGCAGCTCGAAGTGGTTACTGGTGACTTCACAAATGTGGCTGTCAAAGCAAAATTTGAGGAAGGGGGGGGTCCATGCGTTGTATCAGTGGAGTTACCAACTTCGGATGATACTCTCTCGAGTATGGAGAGTGAAAAGACCACTTCGCAATACGCCAATGAGTTTCCCCCACCACACACGCCAACCAAAGTCGAGAAAACCCAACTACTCGAGCTCGTCCGCATCCACGGCCGCCATCACAACCGTCAAACCCCACCACCAGTACCAGTTAGAGTTGCGTCAGAGAACATCCATGAAGAGAAATCACGACAAAGCGTTGACCTTGGCGCTCTCCAGGCTCGCATCGCAGCCAGACGCGTTGCAGATTTTCGGAGGAAACAGGCTTCGAAAGAAGCAAAGGGACGGGCTTTGGAGGCAGCGTGGGCTCAAAAGCGTCGTGAGATCAGACGATCGAATGACGCAATGTACAAACAGCTTGGTATCGCCGGGCTATCTGCACAAGACCACCTCCGTTTGGCACAGCGTCGCCGCAAGCAAGAAACGAAGCAGAAAGAAATTGCTGCGAACCAGGAGCGTCAGAATCGATGCCGCAACTGCATGCCAAAACGACCAAGCAGCGCTCCAGATCACGTACGAGAGCTGCAAATGCGCCACAGTCGAGAGAAACGAGAGCGGGAACGCAAAGTACAGCAGAAACAGAAGTCCATTCTTGAGAATCAACAGAAGCTACGACAAGAGGTCCACGCCATCATCACCAAGGAAAATGGTGCTTACATCCACGGGTCGTATCTGCTCAAGGTGACGCACCATACGATCAAAAAGCAAGATCAGTCTCCTCCAATCCAAGGCACAACAGTTAATGCCGAATCATAGCATGCCCCCTGAGGACACTTACTGGTCGTGATTCACTTTTTCTTGGTTAACGCGTTTTTCAGAGCTTCCAAGTTGGCTGGGCCTCCCCATAGTGTCTTGAAAACGTCGTGCTCGTACTCGAGAACATCATCAAGACTCACATCATCGGCGTTGTTGATCACACGCTTAGCACCATGAGAGACCGCTGTCGTAGCAAGAATATCCCGTTAGATAAATTCTGTGGTATCATGCAAGAATCACCGACTTACCTGGTGCAATCACGTCGAACGGCTCAACAAACGAAGTGATGGCTGCGTTGGACGCTTCTTCGCTGGTAGCGGTGAAAATGTCGTCCACAAGCTTCAGCTGCATGGCGCGTTCGGGTAGCATCTTCTCGGCAGTGCACAGCAAACGCAGCGCCTCCTGCCGTCCTACAATCTTGAAGAGTCTGGCCCCACCTCCCCACCCAGGCACGACGCCCATGCGAGCCTGCACAAATTGCACAACGGCGTTTCTCTCAATGATTCGAAAGTCACAGGCCGTGGCCAGCTCTGCTCCACCGCCAAAGGCCCCGCCTTCAATGCACGCGACGCTCACCAGTGGCAACCGCCTAAACCTCGTGAGCGTATCCACCATGAGCGCCCCCATGGCCGCTCCAGCCTCTCGCGACGCCAGCTCCTGCCTGGCAACGCGCAGATCCGCACCGGCACAGAACCAGCCACCAACGCCTCTCAGCACCACCGCGGTCAGCTTGCGGTGCACGTCCGGGTCTTCCAACAACGTCACAATGTCTGCCAGCTGCGCCATCATCTTGCCACTCAACGCGTTACGTGCCGACGGGTTATGGATCTCCACCACCGCCGTCTTCTGCAACGATGCCAACCCCGATGGCAACTTTGTCGAGCGGACGGTTAGAGCTTCTTTGACATCGCCGGAAGGGGACGGAGAGAACGACAGGTGTAGCGCCACGAGGTCGTCGTGCTTGCCCAGTTCGCGCAGCGTCTCGCGGCTCTTGGCGACGACCGCGCCGCGTTCCTTTGCCTGGTCATTGATGAACGAGAACATGCCGCGAGTCTGCTGCATCTTTTCCGGCCTGTGCGAGCGCATCGAGCGGCGCCATGAAGCCGATGAACGGCGCAGCATCGTCCTCTCTTGGGGTTATTGCAAGTGCCGCCCATGCGGCGTTTATGAGGTGTCTAGGATAAGGCGAATGAGGCGGCCCATGGCCGAAAGGAGGAAAAACTCGCGCGCGGTTTTTCTCCCAGTTCGTGATTAGTGGCGGACCGCCTGTCTTTTGGCTCGGCGAATCCGCCACAATTCGAGCTCTTCGGTGTAGCCACTTAGCCGGCGCGAGGTGATCGCCTCATGTCCTCATTTGGATCCATTTGGATCCACTATGGATCCACCTTTTTGGATTTGGTAGTAACCGGATTACGAAACATCACGATAGTACTATGCATATTACTATGGTACATGTAGATCGATAGTACTAGTGAACGTGGTATACTAGTACATGTAGTAGAAGCGTGACGAGGCAAAACTAAAGCTATGCGCCGAAGAAGTCCTTCATGATGGTTTGCAGTCGAAAAACCACCATCGGGGCGACTGGCCGAGCTTTTGGGTCCGTCGCGACGCATTCCTTGCCGAGTTGCACCACCGAGGCAAGGCAGCGGGGCGAGAACTCAACCTGCAGGGCACCCGACGTCACCCTTTGCAAAATGAGCGCATCCGGCAGCTTCTTGCCGGTCACGGAATCGACCCTTGCATGGGAATACGGCAGCGACTGCAAGTCGAGTTCAGACAAGATCACGCCGAAGGAGTAAATGTCCGCCTTCTCGTCGTAGTTCTCGGCCATCATCACTTCTGGCGCCATCCACAGCATCGTGCCAACACCTGCTGTCATTGTTTGCTCCTGTCGCTCCCTCGAAGCGCCGAAATCAGTGACTTTTGCGTCCAGGTCTTCCGTCAGCAGCACGTTCTTGGACTTGAGGTCGCGGTGAATGACGATCGGTGAAAGCGAGTGCAGATACGTTAGCGCTTGAGCGATGTGGAAGGCGATGCGGATTTTATCGTGGTCTATACCCTGAGGGTGGCCTTGCGATTCGAACTTTTTCAGTAGCTCTCGAAGATCTCCGCCCTTCATGAGCTCCGTTAGCACACAGAGATCGGTGAGCGATCCCCATGACACACCAACAAAGCGGACAATATTCGGGTGAGAGAGTCCTGCCATCAGCTTGATCTCCGCCAGGAAAGCGTTCACTTTCGTGAGATCACCTCGCACTTCAGGGAACAGCATTTTGATGGCGACCGCTTCGTGACTGTACGTGCCCCGGTAGACCTCCCCGAATCCACCACGACTGATGAGGCCCTCGATTTTCACTTGATCGCGAGGAACACGAGTTGCAATAATGACGGAGTCATTCCAAAGGCCCGCCCCCAACGTCGATGGCTTCGTATCGGTGGTGACACCACCAGTCCACGCACTTCCTCTTACGAGCGAGTCTTGCAATGAGTGCGCGTCGAGACCCCCGGTACGTTTGCTTCGTTTCCGCATGCAGCACGCCAACACCACAAGTAAAGCAACAAAGACTGCTGCACCGCACGCGATGCCTGCAATGGCACCACCGGAAACGCTACTTCCCGACGACACCGATGTCGATGACGACGAGCCTGAGTTGGAGGTTTCGACCGACGTGTTGTAGAAGATAAACCCACCGCCGATGTTGTCGAAGTTCTCGCAGGTGGCATTGCTGATGTCTCCGATGGGGACGTCAAACTCATAGTAGTCCGGTCCAGTCGATCCAGGGCAGTTGAGCGCAGTGCTGGCGTTTCCGATGTTTCGTGTGAAGACCAAGACCCCATCGGATATGGAAATCGTGGCGCTTCTGAATGGCGAGTAGCCA
The DNA here is from genome assembly GCA_033557995.1 of Phytophthora crassamura. Classification (NCBI taxonomy): domain Eukaryota; phylum Oomycota; class Peronosporomycetes; order Peronosporales; family Peronosporaceae; genus Phytophthora; species Phytophthora crassamura. The sequence goes on from JAUCED010000004.1 coordinate 6,964,472, forward strand.
TCATACAACGTCTCGCAGTCGCCGCTTGCCAGGTACGCTGCGGTGTTTTCAAAGTCCGTGCACGTGTCGTCGTTGAAATAGTCGTAGGCCATGTAAGACTCGCCGTCGAAGAGAGCATCAAGACCTGCAACTCGACCGTCGTAGCAACTGTCGTCCGCATAGCCAACAGTCGAATTGCTGGTGTCATTCTGCGCCTCACAATGAGCGCCACTGGATTGGACTTGCTCCTCGCATGCATTCAATCTTTTAGCAAAGACGCCCGTCGGAGCTCCACTGCACGACGAGTCCTCGTAGAAACTCCAAAAGCGATGTGTCCCCGACATTCGAGCAAACAAATCCAGTGCAGGTCGCTATCCAATGTCCCCTGTGGAGTGACCTCTTCTCGACGTTTTGCAGAATGAGCTCACAGGAGCCGGGCCGCGCAGGCGCTATTAATTACGAGTTCAACCCAAAGGGATGGGGAGTTGTACAAATGAGACTGGAAAAGTGCCTGCAAAGCAGCGTTTACTTGGTTCGGAGCTTGCAGCTTCCGAGACTTCTCGCAGTCAACGTCGCAGCCACAAACTGAGATATGACTCTGCTCCACAACTTTTCACTGAAAGATTGAAAGGCTTCCAGCGAGTGACGACGATGTATTCTTCGTTGCAAAACGGAAACAACCTGGATAATAAGTAGAGCAGACTCTACTAATGAGGGCGCTGGGCTGAAGCGGTCGTGGGTCGCACGACTCATTCCGCTGTGTATGCGTTTCGAATGAAACTGGCAACGAGTGCACACTACCTCCTGAAGGTACTGTATCTGCGGTCCAAACAGTTGATTTCTGAGCAGTGCTCAGTGTCACTGCGAGTGACACGGACTCGTTAAGTGCAGTACACGGCAACTAGAGACTCTAGAGTATAATGATGCAAACACACATAGAGCAAACGTTTTGGCATAGCACCGGAGTGCCACGCTAGCCGCTAGCCTACTGCCTTGCCTGTGCTGGAGCTGGTGGTCCGTCTCTGGATTATAAACTGGGCCCTACGCTGGATGCGTTTTGTCGTCTTCAATTTGTCAGTTCCAGCGTCTCCAAGCGTCCACCGAGGATAAAAGCCAGCGCACGGGAGGATGAAGACAAAGACTGCGTGCGAACTTAGCATAGCGGTGGTAGTGGATCACTTCATGTTTCATTCCCGTGACGCATTGCACGTGTTTGGCCTCCAACTTGGAGCAACCGTCCGTGGAGTCCTGGTTGGCTTGGCGGCCTGGCTTATTGCCTCTCTTTAAAGAGATTTTTTTCTATGTCTTGGATGGGGACTAAACGAACCTAGCAAGCTTATATCACGTTCAACACCTGATGTTACGGATGTGAAGTGGTTAGCAGCTCATGGGCACCTCTGCGATCAAGTTTTTTGTCTGCAGGCGCAATGGACGCTACGGCAGGAGCTGATTGCTTCGACGTTGTACAATGGCTTTCATCAATGAGCACAGCTCATGCGGCGACATTTATGAAGACGAGATCCACATATACTGGGCTCAACGATACTGAATCTACGCTGCATTTGCTAGTGCCTAGCAGCTAACATGGCCTACTTCTTGTTGTCGAGCGTCTGGAGGATTGTTTGGCGAATCATATCGTCGCCGTTCTTACCGCTGATAACCATGGGAATGACTTGCGCAAGGTTGGACTCTAAGCGAATCTTCTTCTGCTGGTAGTCGAACGACCGCTTTTCAGCTAAGAATGCCGCTGCCACTGCTTCAGCTTCGGCATCCGCCAAGATTTTGGCAGCCTCATGCTCCGCAGCTTTGACGGTGGCATCGCTCTTGATTTTGGCGGCGGCGATGTACTGCGCATAGTTCTGCTTGAGGTTCTCGAGATCAACTGCCGGCTGGGTCTGCGCTCGCACGGAAGCAGCGGAGGCCGTTGCAACAGCATCGATCTTGTTGCCTTCTGCCTCTTTGATTTTGTTGGCGTATTCCGCTTTGCGCTGAGCGATAGTCATCTGGGCCTTGGCTTCGGCCGTCGTGCGCATCTCGTTACGAATGATGTTCGCGCGAGCCTTCACGGCGAGCAAGTCCTGGACAGCACGCTCACTTTCCTTCTGCACGGTTGTGAGCTTCTGCGTCTCCTCGTTAACCAGAATGCGAAGCTGGTTTTCGTGGTTCTTTTCCTGTTCCTCCATTCGGGTTTTGAACGCGGTCGTACCCTCCAACGTTGACGACAACGACGAAGGGAGCTCGACATTCGTCACCTTCACGTTGTGAATAAACACGCCAAACTGAGAGAGCTTGGTATTCAGGTCCGTCTTCATGCCCATCGCGAAGTCCTCACGAAGATCGTGGACCTGATCATATCTGACCGAGTTAACAAGGCCTCGAATGGCTTCCTCCGTGAGGCTGTAGAGCAACTCGTCAAGCCGATGCGCGCCAAGAGCGTAGACGAATTTAACGGCATCGTCTGCAGTGGGGCCAATCTGGAAGCTGATAGAGATGTCAATATCAACCATGACGTTGTCGGACGTGGGGCACCCGCGCACAGGGTTGGAGTACGCCACGGCTTGCTTTGTGACGACGTGTGAGACGCGATTCCACGCCGGCCAAAACACTTTGAGACCGGGGCTCATCATCCCGGCGTGGGCATTCCAGGTCTGCTGCAAAACCCAAACTCCGGACGGGATTTGCTGCATGAACGAGAAGAAGACCGGGAACGAAGGCACGAGCACTAAAGGGATGCGGCCATCAGCCACCTTGGCGTTGAAGTGACTCATGGCGTCCATTGGGCGGCTAACGTCGAGCTGCACGAGTCGATTGTATCGCGCTGGCTTCTCGGCGGACATGTTGGCTGTTAGGCGCTGCTTCTCCGATGAATGAATCGGATTGTGAGACCGAGAAGGAATTCCAGAATGGGTTGCTCAAGCTATTCAAGCTACAAGTTGCTGGAGTTGCGCCATTGACGACTGGAACGGTACTGTGAGATCTTGCACATATGCAATGAAACGAAGTGCTGGTCTATTATTCAAAACTTGTGCATATCTCGGTGGATCTCGTGCTGCAGCTTCCCATTGTTACCACCACAACATCCCATACTCCTCGCGCCAGAGGCAAGGGTTGCAATTATCGTCAGGTGTCTTCGTGCGCATTCTCAATTTGCGCTTCACAAACCGACACCACTCACTGTCAACATGGCTGAAGAGCAAGCCATCCTCGTGGGCGACGGGCACCAGACGCGGCTGCTTTACACCGAAACCAGCTCCGTTGACAAAGCGAATCGCGTCTTCGGCGCCTGCTACAATGGCAACACGGTCATCATGATCAATCCTCGAGCCAGCATGTTCCGGCCATACATTCGCGTGCCGGAGGGTATGTACGCGCTTGTTCAAAATCAAGGTCGCGACATGGACTTCACCAAGGACGACGTGGCTAGTCCCGTGTGGTCTGCGGGGTTTCACTGGGCAGGACCGTGGACCAAGGTTTCCCATCTCGTCACGAAGCAATTCATCGTGTTCGAGACCCCCGTCAAAGGTTGCAAGACGGCTGACGATGTCACGGTTCGTATTGACATGTGCCTCATCTTCCGCATAATGGGGGATGCCTCAAAAGGAGAAGACCCAAACCTTGTACGACGCTTTGTGTACGAGTTGGGGCCCAATGGACTGGAAGTACAGCTGCGCGCAGCTCAGGATGAAGCTGTTCGCACTTTGGCTCGAAGCGTCCAGCATACTGAAGTGTACAAACTCCGTGACGGCACCATGCAGGGAAACTTTCACACTGGTAAACTTTCCATGCTGAAGCGTGAAGAATCAGCTGCAACGGAGGTGAAGACACTCGACGCAGCTACTGAAGATACTTCAAACCCTCAAGTTCCTCAGCCGGCTGCACCCGGACAGACGACGCCTTACTACGTGACGGAGGATATCAAGAAGAACCTGAACGCGCAGTTCAACACTTACGGCGTCCAAATTACCAGTGTGGCCATCACGAACGTCAAGCTGCCGCCAACGTTCGTGGAGCAGATGCAAAGTCGTACAACGCACTTGAGCACCATCAAGGAGCAGAACATGAAGCAGATGAATGACATGCAGCTGCTGTCGTACAAGGAAGAGATTGACACGACCAAGTTGGCACGGAAGATGATGCTGATGGAAGAAGAGCAAACCGGTAAGGCTAAATGCGCGGAGATTCAGAAGGAGATCGACATGGTTGATACGGACACCCGAGTTATCCAGGATCAAATCGCGCAGGAAACGCGTGTGGAATGCAACAAGATCGCGGCTGAAGCCTCGCTGGCGATCGAGCAGATCCACTCCGACACTCAGCGCATCTCCAGTGAGATTGCGTTCCGGTCCGATACGGGTATTCGTCTGGTGCAGGCTGAGGAGGAAGCCTTCAAAATGCAGCTAAAGGCGGAGATGGAAGAGCTTATCAGCGGTGGAGAAGCTAAAGCGAAGGAGGTGATTGCACGTGCTGAGGGGGCCGCAGCGAAGAAGCTTGACAAGTATCGCGCACACCAACTGGACATGAAGCGCTTGGATGTGCTCGCCTCGCTGTCGCAGAACCCGAAGGCCGTGGTGACTGGCAACGCGTCCAACAGCCTCCTCGCTGAAATGATGGTGGCAAACCACCACGGCAACATCTTGATGAACATAGGTGAAGGCGGAATGAAAGGACTGACACTTGCCTCGTAAGACACGCGAATACAGTGCTGCTTATCAAAATTCCTAGCGAAAATAATTGTAGATTGGCGAGCAGAACTGTTGAGATTCAAAGGAGAACCACGACCGCTGAACAGCTACCAAAGCAAAGCATTGAATGTGCGTAGTCTTGTTTTTGTTATTCAAAACGTGTGTGAGTACTCGGACAAGATCTTCTCGCAGAGTACGGCAGCATGGCTGCGTCTTGAAATCAGAATGTGTTCCTGAGCGAGGTCCAGCGGTGTGAGGTTGTTGTTGTTGGGCATCTTGGCACTAAACCCGCGCTTCACTAGCCACTCGCAAGAAGCAGGCTGGCCATTTGCTGCAGCCTTGTGTAGGAGTGTGTCCCCTTTCCGATCCACCGCGTCCAAATTGGCGTGACATGTTGTCAGGTGCTCCAGCAAGTGAACTTGCCCTTCTCGAGCTGCCCAATGCGCCGCAGTCCAGCCCATGTACCCCGGGGTATCAAGGCGAACATGGCATTGCATCATTCGAGTGCAAACGCGCTGAAATGCTTGAAGATCACCGCTCTTGGCATTTTCCATGAGTTGTTCGACAAGCTCCGACTCGCTGGTTGAGATTCCAGCAGCGCAATGTGGCGTAGTATCACCAGCAAGCGAAATCTCAATCAAATCGGCTTGAACAACGGAGTCGATACCATCACTGAACTCGTATTGGTTCTGCCTAGCGAGCATCCGCCTGTGGTGTACTCGTTTGGATCGGGTGATGGATTCGGTGCAGTGCTCGGTAGGCTTGGTCGTTATCTGGTGCGCACTACCGCTGCCACTTTTGCAGATGATTGTACGCCGACGCTCCAACACCATTTTGCTTTCCAGAGAGCTGATCTGCTCGAGCGGCCCGTGAATCCGCACTGAGAGAGGCTTTCCACGGACTGTGGTGCACAGATCGATCATGCAGATCTCACTAATAATATCAACGCCATAAGAAATCCTTCGCCACTTTTATCAATCTGAATTAGTTTGAGCCGTGATCCAAACGGAATTTGCGCGTTGATCTGGGCGTAGAACTGCTCGATCCCATACCAAGATGGCAACGTGCACTCGCAACCCAATCTGAATCACCGCGTGTACACTCCAAAAGTGTCTTGAACAGCTTTCTTGAGTTCCTCGTAAGACGCACTCACCACCTCTTGGTCTGCTGATTGAACTGAAGTTTCTCCACGAGCCAACGCCTCCGTAACTTTCCTCCGTCGATACGCCCATTCGACCAACGGGTTGCTCGGATCGACTTTCAAGCGTCCTCGCACAATTTTACCAACATATTTGCTCGTCACTCGGGACGTGCAGAGGCCCAAAAGCTGTCTGCATAACGCGAATGCATCACTGTTGGTGACTTCGATGCACATTTCGCGCCACGCGACCTCCACTATAAGCAGATTCTTCTCTGCATCCAGCGAGGCTGCGTTCAGAGCCAAATCTGGCCAAGCTTCGGTTGTACCGCTATCGGGTTCACATAGCCCCGAGCGGATTAACTTGCGCTCTGACTCATTTGCCAATAAAGCAAGAGCCAAAGGTAGAGGCAGCTTTGAGCAAAGCGTACGCTTTTCACTGCCATCGATTCGATCGCCACTTGATTCGTCTAGATCTAGAAGAGGCCTTGAGCGAGCATTTCTGGATGATCCTGTAGCCAGACGAGCTAGAGACCGGATCTGACCGTCCTGATTGTGTGGATGCGCAAATAGCAGCTCGGTGGGAGCAATTGAAAGCATGAAGCCCACCGTGTCCGATGGTGAGAAAACGCCTCCGTGTTTGTCTTGTAGTGACACAGCTGAAATGCTACCACGGTCTGCTGCGAAAGTTTCGTTAAATCGCCGCACCACTTCTCGGCAGAGATACTCAATCTTCTCTAGAGGGTTAATCGGCACGCAAAGGCGGCATTCGCCCACTTGAATCAGCACTCGCACAACGTCAGGAAGAGCCGCCAACTTGGTCTCACTCAGTCCGTTGAGTTTGGTTGCTGCTGAATCATCGATCGGACTGGCATCCACGGAGGCAGACTCGGCAGGTGCGCTATTGTCTTCATCAACGGAACGTGCATTCTGTCGGTCAGCAGGACGATTTGGATCGACGTGGCACTCTTGTGGTGGTGGACTGTCTGGCTCAGAAGTTATGGCTTCGGATGTTGTCACGTTATAGCACGCAACTTGCACCATTGGGGCTACTGATTCCACCGATGGTCTCCGCTTGCTTGTTGGTGATAGTGACCGGTTAATCGGACCCATCAACTTGTTAATGCCACCTCGTATGCTGTCCGAGTGAAGCCGTGTTCGACTCAACGGGCTCATCAACTTGTTGATCCCGCCTCGGATCTCCCCGACAAAATCATTGTCAGCGCCAAAAATCATGATAGGACTTGGAATCCCTAAACTTAACGTATGAGGCAAGAGTGTAGGCGAACTGCTTTTACCAGTGCCCGGTTCTGTCATTGTTATCTTTGCGGGAATCTCAATAGGCCTTACCACTCCCGGTTCATAGTCATCTGCTTCAAAACATTGTTTCTTTTGGCGAACAAGCTGCGTTCGTCGCACCATGCGCTGAATACATCGGCAAGCGTCTTCTCGTTCCAGATCAGGTGGCACAACGAGAGTGATCGCGCTTGCCGTGCTCTCGTCCTGGATAATAGCCACTTCTGGTGCACTCGCTGAAGTTGTTTCGGGGGGATGAATTCCCTCTTTCTCACCGACGAATTCATCTGCATGGTCATCTGTTTCTGAAATGTCGTTGGTGCAATTTTCTTCATCTAGTATTTGACCATCATCCCCAGCAACACGCTCCATGTCCGACGGAGAAATTAGTGGCTCGGCATTCAAACGATTCGCTGGTGTTTGGCGATGCACAAACTTCATCGTCGATGAATTCAAAATCGTCTTAAAGTCCAGCGAGCTTTGGGTGCAGAGGAACCCCAGTTGATTGTCAAATACCACGATTGCCTGCTTCAGCAACGATTTTGCACGAGCCACGGCCTCGGATGGATCTTGCAACGTAAATTCGACAGCTTGGATTTGCAAGACTCCCAGAAAAAGTGTCTTGAGCAAGGATTCCTTAGTGCTCGACGCCGAGCCCCTGATGTGTTCAAGCACGTCATGTGCCAAACTATAGAGGGCACGATCCAGCTGACAACGGAATTTGTCCATGCTTACGTGAAAACTCAGTTGGGGTTGAGAAGAGGAGCACACCCGACTGCCATCCGAAAAGCTTGATCGCATTTGAACCCTGTTAAGTTCAACAAAACAATCCTGGGCCGAAATCACGCAGTGCGCGATATCGAGGAAGAGGCGAGCGGGCCAACGGTAGTCTTGGTTGAATCCTTGGACGACAACTTGAGAACGTAGAGCGTCTTCCCGTCTCAGATAACAACGACAACCTTGTAAAGAGCACTCCAGCATTTGAAATGCCAGCGGAAGTGCAGGCACAAAGATGGCATCACCCGCAAACTCATTCGATTCCGTGGTCAGCCGCAAATTCGACAGTTTAGTAGTCACATCACGGCCTGCGACCCCCTCAACTTCTTTCATACCAAGAAACTTGATCAGGATTCGGACCAGCATGCTACCTGTTTGCAGCTCCAATTCATCCATAAGTAACTCGACATGAACTTTTGCGGGTCCATTGACACGTAAAAGTTTACTCGATGTTTCTTCGGCATCCAAGCCGCTGCTTTCAGCACTGGAAGCTTCAGAAAAGCTGTTTCTTCTGGTTCCCATCTGCCCAGCGTGTGGTGTCCCCGGTACCGATTTGCTAGCATTACGTGGTGGACAAACGTGGACGTCAATCATGTCTAGACTGATCTGCTGGTGACACGTGCCGCATCGGACAACGATAACCTGCTCTTTCTCGTTCACAAAGTGATGTATTTCCTTCATCATCACAGCCAGATCGTCATCAATTCGGCATAGCACACTTTGAACGCGCCATTTAATGGAGAAGGAATTGTGACGCTGCACTACATGGAATACCTCGCGGTCAGGCTTCAGGCGGAACACTACATATCCTCGAAATCGCACTGCTAGTTCATGGAGACTCATTTGAAGCTCACGGACGCCATACCGGTGGAAAATTACATTCCCAGCAGCACGATCTGCCAGGAAAACTAACTCCTGCGGTCCTTCCTTCGCCGACGTGAATTTTAACTTGGCTTCGATTGTGCCACGGTAAGTAATTTGTAGCTCAATGTCCTCTTGATCAGTTCCACTCGCACCAGGCCCGAAAGGCTCGCGATCAGCAGCCATCCCATCTATTGGCGCAAACAAAGCACAGTTCGCGGAACTGATGGTATTCCAAAACCAGTTGCAGAGTGTCGAAACCACAGTGTATACCTCCATGAAATCGGCGATGCCCAGTTCAATCTTCACTGCGCCAAAATTCACATCCACAAGCTGCAGATGCCTTTTCCACGAGTCGTCCAACTCTTTTCGGTGATAGAAGCGTGTGATCCGCACAGCGACGGATACCTTGTTCATCAAGCGGATTGCTTGTGTTCCTGCTTTTCCAGCCACATTAGGGCCAGCAGAATTGACCACAACGCTGAGCATAAAGGACATGGCCTTGAACCGCGTTTGGACCAAATTATCGGGAGAATAGTCAACGCAGGTCGCCGAGTTCCTGACATCCTGACCCAGTGCGTTCGTCGTGCGTGCATTCAAATCCGCCAATACCATTTCCACTCGAGGCACGTCACCTACAAAGATCTGTACTTGCAGCTTGTCCACCACGAGTTTCGTACGATCGTTCACGTCGCGAGCGAATGCGAACATGGCAGCGGTGGATCCCAGTGGGTCCGGCTCCAGCAGCGCTGCCTGCACCCGCTCCTCGGCAGCTCGACGAATCTTGCTGCTACACTCCCAAACGTTGCGAACCTGTACCAACAGCTCGTTCACGTGAATGAGAAGAGGTCGGTGGGCGGCCTCCTTGTCCGTATCGGACCACGCCGGTACGGCAATCGTCAGCTCGACGCAGTGCACGGTCGTGACCAGCAATGGAGGCGGCAAATGCAACGCAGCAGCAACTCGATGCGGCTTGAGATCTACAATTGCAAAGGTAACACACCGTAAGTTTATACTACTTTATTGCGTCTTTTCGATGATTATTTTTCTTACTGACGTGGGGCAGCATGAGCTGCGTTTTGGTGAACGACGTGGCCATAAAGTCTCGTGGCAACATGTTGTCCTTGAAATCATCCACCCAGTAGCGTAGTTGCTTGCGCACGTAGTCCTTCATGCGGCTGCCCGCCATGCTCTCCGTCTCCGAAACGGAATTGCGCACGAAGCGGCGTTGCCACAAGATGGCTACATCTCACAGCCAATCAGGGCTCGCCTGATTAGGATGGCTCACCATTTTCGACATCTGAATTGGATTATCAAGAGCTCCGATGTGTCACTGTCCCGCTCGTCTCTTCCGTCAACGGATGCCACCGCCAGTTCCAATTATCCCTCTTCTGTATTACGCTGTGTCTAAAGTGTCTAAAGTTTCAGCGGAGATGGAGGGAGTGGCGCCGAACGCCGAGCCGCCCGAGCTGCGTGGCGTGTCCACCGAGCAAGCCATCATGTTGGCGGTGGACGCGCTGTTCCTGTTTGTGGGCATCGTCTACGGCTCGCGCGTGCTGGCGCCCAAGCCCATGACATATTTATCCGAGATAGCATTTCCAATGGATGTAAGTGTGCTGCTGGCTCAATTGCAATTGCAATAACTTCTGTGTGGGAGGAGATCTGACGGTTGTGGTGTGTGTGGCTGTAGTTCTGCGGCAAATTAGCGGCGTCGTTCACGTTGTTCCTGTTGAACGGACTGCGGTGGCTGTACCAGGAGATTTTCTGCTCGTGGCTGCTGTACCATCGACCGTTCGGTCGTGACCAGCAGAACGTTGTTGCAATGATGGAGACGCTCGTTTGGGTGAGTTGTGCCTACAACCTACAAAACGAAAGTGGGGAAATTACTGCCGTCTAACGCTTGGTGACTTGTGGCAGGGCACGTCGACGAGCATTTTGTGGATGGAGTATCGCCGCGGGTTGACGCCGTCGCTGTACTTGCGGCTCTTCTGGCTTGTCAAATGGCTGGACGCCACCTTCTTCCTCGTCGTGAACCAGCAGTTTGCTGCGACATCGAACCTGGACGACGATGACGCTTCGTACACGACTAGCCTCGTTTTCGGCGGCGTATGCTACGTTGCTTCTGCTGTTCTCGTGCTTTTCCTGTTTGTGAAGCCGACCTCAGTCACTCCGGAATTTATCGCGTTTCCAACGGAAGTGAACACGCCGTCGGCCTATCTCAACTCGTCGCATCATCAACCACCCACTTCCTTGTACGGCTCATTTAAAGACTGGGAACTTGTAGCTTACGTACGTACTATAACATTATCGAGCCCCATGTTCAAGCGGATGGCACTAACCTGGACTTGTCGTGCAGCCTTCTTCTACGAAGCCCGCGGAAGAAAGAGCGAATCTTGACGTCACGATTCCTGCCACCACATCGTCAATCTGGGGCAACAAACAATTCGTAGCCTTCAAAATCGTGGTGCAGACGGACGACGATCACTGGACTCTTCGACGGCCATACAGTGACTTCGCCGCACTGCACGAGGAGGTACCGAGCATTGTGCACGTCAGGAACTTAACTTACTGTGCGTCTGACACCTCTAATTGCATGCGCCAGCTCCCAGAGGAAGTCCGTACCGATTGCATGCTTCCGGCAGATGATTACGACGATAGGAGATTGATCTCGTGGAAGGACCGGCCCCGATCTCTGAAATCTCGACTGGAATCGTATCTGAAGAAGGTGCTACATCACCCAAAGTTGGCACCGTACACGTCGCAAGCACTGTGCGAGTTCCTCGAGGTGGTACGTGCAATAAGCTTCACAGATTTGCCACGGGAATTTTACTCACTGGAACGTGCTGCTTGTGGCATCTTGTTCACAGGAATATGTAGAAGACATCGCGTCGGTGCGCTCGTACCATTCAAATTCGCGAATCTGAAGTAATGTATGCAATGAAGTGCCCCGTTGAGTACAACCGCAAGACAAACACGCCGACTTGTTCTTCGAATCGTGGTTGTCAAAAATTCGCTGTCACGACAAACAATCGCGAAATTACGAGGCAGAAGAGTCCCCCAAGAAGAAATTCGTCTATGGACAAAGCATTTAGCCACCCTAGGACCTGCTGAAGACCGTCGATGCATACGCGATCTCGCAGGAGTTCACCATCTTGGCGAACCGCAGCGAGTTAAGCGTTTCATCTCGGTGCTCGCCAAGCGGGGACAGGTTGCAAATCATAAGCGTCTTGCTGTCTCCACCGAGCGAGGAGCTAAGAAAATGAGTCAACTTCGAGTCGCGGAAAGGAACATGCGCCGACTATATCAACCAGCAAAAAACAAACAAGGCAATTAGCGAAGTGCGCGAGCAACTTCAGGAGAAGTCAATCCTACCTTTTTAGCGAGGGCGCAAATCACATTGCCAAGTGCCGAAAGACTCTTGTTGATCGATGTGGCCTCCTTCAGAAGTTCCTTGTTGCTGTCGCTCCCTGACTTTGACACACGCTCGGATCCCTGCACATTAATTACCGAATCAGAACTGTATGCGCGAGAAAGCAAGCTTAGACCAAGTGCCGCGTACCGCCAGGTCGACGAGATTGATGACTCCCGTCCTTTGGTCACCAGTTCGTGAATTCACCCCATTTAGGCTGCATGCAGACAACACATTGCAATCTGTCAGAATGAAGCGCACATGAAAAACTGCTACTACGAAGTACAATAGTACGTACCTAAACGTGATGACGCAATGGCTGCGCGAAGATCGGTCGTTCATCTTGGTGGTTTTCGTCGACCTCCGGGACAGTGCCTCGTGTAGAACATTCCAAGCTTCCTTTTCGTTCACCACTTCATGAACGCAGGAGTTTACCACTGCAAACTTGCCCTCGGAATCGAGGCGGATATCGATTTTGTCGGTGGACTAAAAACACAGCGAAGAAAACCGTACAAGCACGAAACGTGAATACATCGAGACAACAGACAGCACTAACGGCATGCATCAATACTTACCGAAGCAGGTGCAAGCAGATCGCGCAACGTTTCGTTGTAGATTTCCACTAGTTCCAGGCTGGCAGTGAAGTTCCACCCGCTTGACCTCATATCTTCGATGCCAGCGAAGATATGAGAAATCGCTCGGCCAACAATACCCATATCTGCTGAAAGCTTCATCGACTGGGGGGCAGCATCTTCATCCATCCCCTGCATCGTGTACGTTTTTCCAGACCTACACAAGACACGAACTGGTAAGCTAAGAACGCCCATGTTGTGTCACGATTGACTAAAGCTTACCCAGTTTGCCCATAAGCGAATATGCACACATTGTATCCATCCAGAGCGGACTGGATCAGCGCTGACACCTCCAAGAAAACGTCGTCTTGCGAACACTTGCTATCGAACACGAGATCGAAGTCGAAGTTGTACTTCTTGACCACACTCCTCGACCCATTTTGACCATAGCCAACGTGAGCCTTCGGGTTCGCGCTTAGCTCGATCTGACGCCGCTCGCCGCGGGAGTCAGGAAAAGCGAAGATCTACGCACACAAAATGTCGTATGTCATTACCATCAAGTAACTCGAGCAAGATAAGAGTTTTAGTACCTCCTCACTTCTTGAGCTGGAGAGTTCATGCCGCAGAACTGGTCGGACACGGCAAAACACGCGGATGTTTCCTTTCAGCTCCATTACCTGTTGCATGCAATCAACATTGTTAACAACCTCGGGACGGCACCGTTTTCATCACTGCGGCGGTGTGGGTTACCTTGTTATGGAGGCTTCGTCGAACTGCTTCAGCATCAAAAACTCGTTGTTCCAAGAAAGCAGCGCGCTCTTGGAATTGAGCTTTAGCAGTTTGCACCTCTTCTTCTCTCTGCTCATATCGTTCCTCGAGCTCATCCACGTGGATCAAACAGCGCCGGAGCTTATCCCTTGTTCCCGACAAATCGCTTTCCAACGTTTTTATCCTTGCCTCCTTCTCGTGAAATACGTTCAATTGCGGTCGTAACGCATTCAGCTCGGCCTCCAGTTGCGCAACAAGTGTTTGGGACTTTTCAGCTGTCTGTCGCTGGGTCTCCATCATGGAAAGATGCTTCTTTTCCTTCTCCGAGGACTGACGTAGAGAAGCTCTCAGAGCCTCGCTCTCCTTTCGCAAGCGGTCGCATTCAGCAGAGAACTTCGCCGACTTTTGGTCATCTTTCTTCACCGAAGCGAGCATTTCCTTCTTCTCCTGAACCCACTGGGCATGCAGCGCAGTGGTTTGCTCTTCTGCTCGGTCCAGTCCGTCACACAACGCTGAACGCGCAGCTTCACACTTCTCGTACAGCAGCTTCAGATCTTTCAGCTCTGCTGTCACTTTGACTTCGCGCTCCAGCGCTTCCTGCTTCTCACGAAGTGCAGCCTCAAGCTTGAGCTCCCAATCACCAGTAGATCGCATCGCTTCACTCAAACCGCTAGAGCCGAGGCTCTGCGACATCTTGAGCTCCTTGATCACTCTCGTCGAGCGATCCCGTTCCTCGTGCAAGCTATTGATCAGAGACTCACGCTTATTCAGCTGCACCACTAGCCCCGTGACTTCACGACACAATGCCTGAATCTTCTTCTCCTGCTGGTAGTCTGTCGGCTCATTCAGATGCTGTGTCAACCACCACAAGCAATTACAAGCAATTAATTCCTCTTCAAAGTTTGTCACCCCATCAACCGTCCTCACCTGATCGTCTCCCATTGTATTGATGATCCGCGTCTGCGTCTCGATCATCGACCGCAAGTAGTCCAGATCCGACTGCTTGTCGTCACGTTCACGCTCCAGCCTTGCTGCGTGCTTCAGCAGCGCCACCGCGTGCTCGTACGTGTCCGTGTACCTCTTCTTGTACAGGTACGCCTTCTCCTTGTCCGACTTGGAACTGAGCACCCTCTCCTCCTCCTCGGGGTCCCGACTCATAAGGAACTTGACGCCCATGGCAACTGGTGAGTACGCGTCCTCCGCCGTCTGTGCAGCCGGCGTCTCGACTGCGACCGTCGGCTCCCTGCGCGACTTTTTGAGGCTGTGGTGCGGCGGCGAGAAGCTCATGGCGTACGAAGTCTTGGACTCCGCACTGCGTTCGCTGCTGCGGTCGCTGCTCTCCGTCTGGTTGTCTAATATGAAATCGTCGAAGACCTTGGGCGGCCGCGGGACGGAGCGCGGGCCCGTGGAGCGCGAGGAGCCACCGGACGAGCGTCGCACGGCGGAGGAGCTGCGTGACAGCTTGGCGTCGGGGGTCGCGAGGCTGGCGAAGTGGCGCAGCACGTGGCCGCTGCCGGCCTGATACAAGCTCGAGTCGCGCCGCTCAGACTCCATTTCCCGCTTTGTCAGATTTTGAATGGAAAAAAGTAACTTCCAGCTTTTCACTGGGGATGAGTATGGGAGCTATGCCGTTTGAGGAGGGACACCACTGGCAAATTTGCCAGTGGCAAAAGGTGTGAAAACGCACGGGCTACAAGGCAAAACGAATCCCAAGCAGGTTGCTATTCACTGGTCGACTGTGGCTCCTGCAGCTTGGAACTGCAGCTGCATTACGGCAACTGCACTACCCTGGACTGCTCTGGCCATGGCCGACCTCTCTTCACTCCAGTCTGCTTGCTGTGGTGGTCCATGGCTCGGCTCTTTACTGGTCCGGGTCGGTCGAGTCGGCGTTGATGTTCATGTCGAGCTCCTCGCCTGTGATGCGCTTGTACAGGTCCAGCACGTCCTCCGACGTCGTCTCGAAGTGGCTCGTCGGGTCGTACGACTCGCTGATGAAGCACTTGTCCTCCTTGCCGTCCGCCACGGGCACGAACATGTCCGTGATGGCGTCGAAGCGCTCCAGGTACGGGCCCAGCAGCTTGACGCCAGGCTCCAGCTCCTGCAGCGGCACCGACGTCTCGGCGAGCGTGCTCACGATGGCGATGTAGATGCCCTGCGGCGCGACGCAGTGCGCGGACGAGACCACGGCGACGTAGATGTCGTTGTTGCGGTTGGCCTGGGCGGCCGGGATGATGATCTGCAGCGACTCGGCGTCGTTCGTGTTAGGCACCGGGTGGTTCAGGATGAAGATACTGCGCACGGCCACGCCGGTCTTGCGCGTCTTCTGGGCCGGGAAGTAGGACGGGTCGCCAATCACGAGCTTGGCCTTGGCCACCTCGTTGTCGCACTTGATGCCCCAGGCCTTGCCGTCCTTGTCGGTCAGGATCTCGTCCACCGAGCGGTTGAGCATGAACGTGCCGCCGTTGATGGCGCAGAGGCGCGAGAAGCTCTCGGGCAGGCCGCCCAGGCCGTACAGCGGGTAGATGTACGGAGACTTGCCGTAGCGCTCAAGCGAGTAGGCGTACAGCTTAATGGCGCGCACCGTCTCAATGGCGGGGCGCTTGTGGTACGACTCGTCGCGCATGAGCGCCATGGCGTGGCCCATGAAGCTCTGCGTGTTGGCGTCCACTCCATATTTCTCGAAGAGCTCGCTCATCGGCTGGTTGAACAGATCCATGCCCTCGTACGTCTTGGGGTCGTCCTCCTCGTAGTTGTAGATGTACATGATGAGCTTGCGAAACTTGCGCTTCTCGAACATGCCCATGAGCGACGAGCGCAGCGCCTCCTCGCCCGTGGCCGGCACCTTGTAGGTACGACCGCCTTTAACCACGTAGCTGCCGTCCACGTTCTTGAACTCGAGATAGCGCGTCACCTTGGTGTGCAGCAGCATCTTGACCAGCTTGCCGCACGCCATGATGAACTTGGGCACCAGGTCCACGTTGTAGTCGCGGTCGGCGCCCAGATCCGTGCGCGGCTCCTGGTCGGGCTTGAACTTCTTGTACAGGTTGCTCAAGTTGGGCGACGCGCACTCGCCGCCGTAGTAGGCGTTGCGGTCGACGACCAGCACTTTCTTGCCGTTCACAGCCAGCAGGCCGCTCAGAATGCACTCCTTCAGACCCGTGCCCAGCACGATCACGTCGTACTCGCCGTCGGCCAGCGCCTCGGTGCCCTGCGGCAGCCACGCGAAGTCCAGCTTGCTCTCCTCGGCCATCGTTTTAGTGTCGCTCTTCTCGCCTTACCGCTCGGGGGCACGTTCCAGTATGAGGGGGGCCGATCCTTGGAAAAACGGCCGCGAACAGGTGTTTTAGCTAATCCTCTTCATTTTAGCTTATCCTTTCCATTTTACGCGCATTCTCCTCGTGGTGCTGCGATGTACTGCGGCGACGATGTGGAGGCCGTCGTCGGCGACGTGGGCACGGGGATGAGCAAGTTCGGGCTGGCGGGCGAGGACACGCCGCAGCTGGTGCTGCCCAGCGTCGTGGGGCGTCGCCCGCCAGCTGAAACAGCGGGTGCGAATGCCGTGCTGGGGGACCTGTGGCACCGCCGCGACCTGGAGGTGGTGCGCCCCGTCGAGGCCTGCGCTGTGGCCAACTGGGACGCGCTGGAGAAAGTCTGGTCACACGCCTTCGATCGGCTGCACGTGGACGCTAAGAACCACCCAGTCATCACGTCGGCGGCCTCGAGCTTCGCCAATGACGCGCTGCACAATGCGGCGTCGCGCGACGGCGAGAAGTACCTGGAGATGATGTTCGAGAGCTTCCAAGTGCCGGCTTTCTACATGGCCAAGGACGCGGTGCTGGACGCGTTCGCCTTCGGCCGGTCGCTGGCCCTGGTGGCGGAGATTGGCGCCGGAGCGTCTCGAGTCGTGCCTGTGTACGACGGCTACGCACTGGAGAAGCCGGCGCAGTACTCGTCCGTGGGGTGCAATCAGCTGTCGGAGTATATGGAGCACTTGGTGGCCACGCAGAAGCCTAAGCCAGTGGCTGTGAGACCGAGAGGGACGTTCGTGAGGAAATTGAACCCGCAGACGGGAGTACTGGAGACCGTTCCAATGTCCGCGCAGCTCGCGACTCCACCGGCAATGCCCGCGAGCTATCTGAAGTTTTCAAGGGCAGAGCTGTTTAGGGATATGCGCGAGGCGACGTGTGTCATGTCGGAGACGCCGCTAGAAGAGGAGCACAGAGACTCGGGCGAGAAAGCGGCATCTTCGGACTCGGATCCGTTGGAAATCACCGAGCAGCAGTATGAGCTGCCTGATGGACAGACCGTTGTGCTGGGAAGAGAGCGGTATGCGGTTCCGGAGTTTCTCCTGCACCCGAAGAGTGTTGGCGGCGCGGTGGTCAAGAACGAGCAGCATGCGGCGGCAGCCGCGAAGGTTGTGGCGAAGGGGCTGCACCGCATGTTGTACGATGCTGTGCAGCTTTGCGACGCCGACCTGCGGCGCGATATGCTGACCAATATTATCCTTTGCGGTGGAGGAAGTCTCACTCCTGGCATCACCGAGCGGTTGCACGCGGAGCTCACGCGCATGGTGTCCAGCACGTTCAAGGTGCGCTTCACGACTGTCACGAAGATCGAGCGACAATTCAGCGTCTTCATTGGCGGGTCCATTCTGGCCTCACTGGGCTCGTTCCAGCAGCTGTGGGTTTCCAAGCGCGAGTATGACGAAGTCGGTGCTCATGCGCTTTGCGCAGACCGCTTCTGCTAGGCCTGGCGCCCAGGTAAGGTAGATGCTTGCCTGTAAATTGCAAATAGTTGGCGCAATTTCTCCTGGAATGAGTACACCAGTGCAGAACGCTTTGGTGGTTTCTTGGCATCAACATGGATTCAAATGGAGGACGTTTTTGCCATAATCCAGCGTCCAAGCTTCCAGGTTTCGAGCAGTTTGGCTATTCTCATGTTTAAGAATGCACGTGTTTCGGCTGCGGAGATAACGGTGTCAGTACATCCAGCACAGCGCGTTCTTCTCCTCTATTTCAAGGCAACCTGAACCTTGGAGCAAGCAGTAACTCCATGGCCGCAGTTCTATTTCAACGAAGGTGCCGGCTAAGAGCGAAAGCCTAACGTTCCCGATTTCAGCGCCTCGAGCATCAGCTCTCTCACTCTTCATCTTGCCGAGTCCTGCCCACCTGCTTCGCCGACTTCCAGATCATGGCTCGCTCCAGCTACCAGGTGACCCAGAACGTCGACAACTTCCTGCGGGACAAGCCCAGCACTCGTCTGCACGCTCCGCCCGGAGGAGGTTCATCGGTGGGCTCGCTCATTTACGGCGGAGGTGACGGCTCCAGTCCGTTCGCGGGCCACGAGCGCCATACAAGTCGCCGAAAGGTGGAGAGTCCCGAGCTGGCCAACCCGTACGCGAAGGTCAATCGCCGTGGAGGCTACAACGACGCCCCCAGCAACTTCAACCAGGCTGCAGCTGCAGGTCAACAAGCTCAGCCCTCGGCACGTGCAGGAGCTTCGTCGAACCAGTACGCGAGCGGCTCCAACCAGAACTCGGGCAATGTGCTCACCGACCGTCGCATCACACGGATCCACGCCCCTCCTGGCGGGGCTTCGTCGATTCACTTCGGTTAGGACTCTAGTTATCACACCCAGCTACTAAAAGTATCAATGAAAGCGACAACTTATTAGCCGCAAACCCTTGAGCTCTGCATTCCCATTGCCAGCCACCCTGCTGGACAAACACTGTACACTTTCAGTAGGCTGCGAAGGCAGTAACATGCTATTATGAAGAGAAGAGCGCACGCTCTAAGACTCGTCGTCGCTCTCGGCCTCCTCTTCCTCTTCTTCTTCGTCGTCCCGCTGCTCCTGCTCGCCATCTATGCTGGGCAGCGCGATGATCGCGATGCCGTTCTTGACCTTCAACTTTTCCCAGCGGCCAAGACGGTGCTCCTGACCCACGCCTGCAAGCAAGAACCGAGCCTTCGGGTCGAAGCACAAGCCATTCACGAAGCCCTCCAGCGGGATTGTCGCCACGGGGGTGAGCGAGCGTCCCTGCAAATCGGCCTGCCACAACCGAATCTGGCCATCGCTAGATCCGGACGCCACGAGGTCGGTGCGGGGCATGACCGCGATGCTGCTAATCCACTTGCCACCGTGAGCGTTCGGGATGACGCACACGGGCTTCTTGCGGCCGTTAAACCACAGCGAGAGCGAGCCGTCATCGCCACCCGTGACGTAGTACTCATCCGTGACCATCTTGACGCAGTCCATGGAGCCCGAGTTGCCGTAAAACACGAGCTGAGTCTCTTCCGGGATCTTCCACATGCGCACACTGCGGTCACGACCGCAGCTCACCACGCGCTCCTTGTACAAACTGTCCAGTCCGTTCACCTCGCTCTGGTGGCCGAAGAGCGTCTCAATGTACCCCATCTCCGTGAGGTTCCAGTGCTTGATGGAGCGATCGAGTGAACCCGAGAAGAGCGAGTGCGACCGCAGACGGAAGGCCAGCGCCGAGACGGCGTCGCGGTGTCCCGAGAAGCTCTCCTGCAGCTGGCCCTTCTCCGCGTCCCACACGCGCACGAGCTTGTCGCGGCCGCCGCTGGCCAGGAACTTGCCGTCCGAGCTGACGGCCAGCGCCAAGATGCAACGGTCCTGGTCCGTTTTCGTCTTCTCGGCCGCGACGTCGTCCTTAGGCAGCGTGAGCTTGGTCTTCTTCTGCTGGGCCAGGTCCCAGCGCAGCAGCGAGCCGTCCTTGGCGGCCGAGAAGGCCGTCTTGCCGTCCTCCAGCAGACACAGGCTGGTCACAGGCAGGCGGTGGCCCTTGAGGAACTTGGTCGAGTCGGCGTCGAACTCGAAATCGGCGTAGTCGGCTGCCACCTTCTTGAACAGCTTGCCCATGGCCTCCAGCGCGTCCTGCTTCAGGCGGTCGCCCACGCGCTGCTCCACGCCGTCGCCGTCCTCGCTGGCTTGCTCGTCATCGGTGCCGGCCTCCTGCGCCGTGATTTTGCCCAGATACTCCTTGGCCAGCCGCAGCCGCTTCTCCTGCGCCGTCTCCTTCTGCTCCTCCTCGTCCTCCTCGCTCTCGGCCGCGCTGTTTTCCTCGCTGGCCTCGCTGTCCGACGCGATCACGTCGTTCGAGTCGCCCTTACCCCAGTCGAAGGCGTCGTCACCCAGCGCGCGCTTCTTGCGCTGCGGCTGCGCGGTCGTGCCGCGTTTCATGGCAATACGGCGCTTCATCTAGACACGGAGCGCGTGCAAGTACGCTGCAACTTTGGCTACTGGTGATCGGTATTGGTTGGCGACCGCGAACTATCAGGTGCACCACACAATAATTGATTTTCAATTTGAAATGTATCACTTAAAATAATATTGTGTATCCGTTAATGTGCACATCGAAAGACGAGACTTGGGGTGAAGATGGCGAGCAGCTCAGCTAATGGGGCGGCCGCGGCGGACGTGCGCGTGGCCGGGGAGGTGAACCGCATGATCCAGAGCGAGGTGGGAGCGCTGTACGCGAGGCTGGAGTCGCTGCGTGCGCAGACGCGCTTCCCGTCGTTCGCGCCCGTGAACATTCCCATGGTGCTGGTGCTGGGCAATCACTCGTCGGGCAAGAGCACTTTCATCAACCACATGCTGGGCCAGCGTGTGCAGAAGACAGGTCGCGCACCGACCGACTGTACCTTCACGGTGCTTGCAGGTGGTCCGCGTGAAGAGCGGTTGGACGGCGCGGCGCTGGTTCGGCACGCGCAGTACGGCTTCGGGGACGTGCAGCGGCTCTTTGGCCGCGAGTTCGTGTCGCAGGTGGAGCTCAAGGTGGTGTCCGGCAGTCCGCTGCTAGACGAGGGCGGGCTCATGATTGTGGACTCGCCGGGCATGATCGACCCGCCCGGCACGTCCTTAGACCGCACGGACGAGGACCGCGGGTACGACTTCAAGCGCGTGGTGCAGTGGTTCGCAGACCGCGCGGACGTGATCTTGGTCATGTTCGACCCTGATAAGCCCGGTACGACGTTCGAGACGCTGGACGTGCTCACCAATTCGCTGCAGGGTATGAGCAGCAAGGTGCTGCTCATTCTCAATAAGGTAGACGACTTCCAGACGGTGCACGACTTCGCGCGCGCTTACGGCGCGCTCTGCTGGAACCTCAGCAAGGTCATCGGCCGCAAGGACCTTCCTTTCATCTACACCATGTACGTACCGCAGGACAAGCGCGAGGCGCCCAGGTCGCTGCCTTCTACGCAGGAGAACCAGGACGCGTCCTTCAACGTGCCCAAGATGCTCGAGCACGAGTTCGACGGCATCCGCGGGGAAGTCATTCGCGAAGTCGAGCGCGCGCCTGACCGTGCCACGGACAACATCTTGAACCTGCTCAAGGCTACAGCGCTCCGACTTAAGATGCACATGAACCTGGTGGAGGCCTGCAAGAAGGAGTACCTGGACCTGCGCACGTTCTGGAAGCGCGCGCAGATTGCGGGTATCGTGGCAGGAGTGGGCTTTACGGCGTTCTACTTGATCCGCACAGTCGGCTCGGGTGCGCCGTTGGAGGCGCTTTCGGCTGAGGATCTTGCTGACTCAACACCGGCTGCATCTTCGTCGACGTCTTCTTCAGGTGCGTCCGTGAAGACCTCGGGTAGCAGTGCTACATGGGAGAAGAACTGGTCGAAGCAAGTGGCGCGCTCGCAGTCGCTGTTCAAGTTGAGCACGTTCTTCAAGATCGTGCTGTCCTCGACGGTTTCGAACCTGGCGCTGTGGAAGGCGTCGGTGTTGAACCTCGAATTCAAGCGTGAAAGCGTGCTGCAGTGGCTGCCGCTCACGTTCCAGCGGGTATACGGCCCCTTCCTGTGCAAATCCGACCGTGCACACGATGAAATTATGGCGCAGTGGAACGCTGTTCAACCTGGACTCGAGTTGGCGTTGTCGTCTACCCCGCTCGAGGCATTCTCGAGTATCGACATGAAGCACAAAACGTTTTTGGACGACGTGCTGAACCTGCACGTGCCGCGGCTGGACCGCTGTGTGCGCGACCGCACAGGCGACGACCACGCCTACCTTCGCTTCAAGCACCACGTCAAGCCCGCATCAAACAAGCCCGAAGCAAAGCCCGCTGCTGCTTTGGCTGCTGCAATGGAGTCAGCATCGACTAGCAAATGAAATAGACGTTGCAAGAGGATTGGTGATAGATCCTCATGAATCGCAGATCTTGTTAACGCGATCCCTTCTTCCCTTCTCCTTACCGCTCTACCTTGTTGTCGTTGGCGCTCAAGAGCTTGTCAATCTTCTCGAACTCCGTCTTGAACCGTGCCTTCACGTTACGTAGCTCTGCTGTGGTACTGACGACGGTGTCGCCGCCTGCAGGAGCTCCAGTAGCAGCAGCCCCGCCGTCCTCTTCTCCAGAGCCGCTAATCTTGCGCAGATTGGGTGAAAGCTTCAACGAGTTGACGCCGCCGCGATCGTCTCCAACGAGAATAATGGGGTCCTGCGAATTAAAGGCCAAGTGCGTAAGTTTTGCACGTTTCACCACCTTCTGCTCGCATAAAGGCTCGTTCTTGTTCTCTGCCAGGTCAAACACGTGCACTTTGCCGTCGCTGGTGACGGCCGCAAAAACGGTTGACGAGTATGGCGCCCACGCCACGTCACCAACAGCATTTCCCAGGTCGAACGACATGATGGGCTCGGGCAAGTTGTGGTCCCATAGCTTGACGGTCCAGTCGGCGCTACAGGAAAGGAACGCTCGCTCGTGGAATGGATTCCAGCGCACCGCGTAGACGGCCATGTGATGGCCAGCGTACGTTTCAAGATACTGTCCCGAGTACGCTTTGGAACACTTGTGGAGCTTGCCTTCTTCTGTACCAACGATGAACAGGTGCTCGCTGAAGCGGTTGAAGTCGAAGCAGCAGCCACCAGCAAGACCAGACAGCGATGCCTCCTCTGGATCATCCTTGGCCGCTGCCACCAGCTTCAGCTGCATGACAGGTTCCATCTTGAGTTCATTCTTGCTCAAGATCCAGTTGGCCACACGACCGTCGGATGAGATGGAGTAGAAGTTAAGCTCCTTGGCGAGATCTTCTTCCTGCCAGTTCACTTGCCAAACGGGGTCCGTGTGCTTGCCCGTCTTGATGGTGGCCACGTAGATAGGGCGGTTGGTCTTGCTGCGCACATCGTACACGAGCACGGTACCATCATAGCACCCTACAGCTAGCAACGCTGCGTGTTGAGGGTGGAAGTCCAAGCACATGACTCCTGACTCGGTTGTGAACGTGAACTCGGGGTGAGACGCGTTCTTGAGCGAGTAGCAGCAGATCACGCCACTCCCCTGCTTGAGGAAATCGTAGGAGCCGAAGCCAATCGCGAACAGGTCCCCAAAGCACGGGTTCCAACAAACCGCAGTCACCTGTTTCTTCTTGGCTCGCTCGCTCGAAAAGCGCCATAAAGGCAGCAGTGAGCCCTCTCCCTCGCGGAATTGATCGCTTGCATCCTCCCAATATTTGAAATCGTTGAAGATTTCATCGTCAGCGTTCTGGTTCACCATGCGCTCGATGATGCGCAGTGTCTTCCCCATTGCAGCTGAGTGGACCATGTCGTCACCTTTGCCTTTGCCGCCACTACTGCCACCGGCTGCTGCTGTTGGTGCTGCCGCCAACAGCTCCGCGCCTCCTGCTGCAGCACCTGCGCCGTCCTTCTCGTCCTTATCTTTCTTTTGCGCCACCTTCTGGAGTTGAATCTGTTCCCGCTGATGCTGCTCGTAGGCATCCATGAACGTATCGTAGATTTCCCATTGCGTCACGGTCGCCATAAAGCTCACAACCGGCGGTGGCTCTGTCTCGACAGCACGTTTCCGCAACGGATTGGTATACGTCTGTGCCGCACGCTCACTGTAGTTGAACTGATTCTTCCCGGACTCAAACTGCAGTGCAGCTTCGTCAATCTTCTCTCCTTTTGCTTCCGCTTCCTCTTTCGCCAGCTTGATCGCTAGCTCACGCGCCTCTTTCTCCTCCTCGGCGTACTTTTGGTCGAACGCAGCTTGGGTCTTGGCATCCTCTGACTCCTTGTGAATCATGCTGCCATCGCAGCAAAGGTGAACGTAAAGATGGTCTCCTGGCCCGGGTGGATCCACCTTGTATGTCCGCTCCTTGTAGTTGTACTTGGTAATGTTGTTAGGGACGTTCGGGTCGTTTGCCGTTAGCACCCGCGAGAATTCCTCATTCAGTTCCTGAGGCGACAACTTCAGTTGGTTGTCGGGGACCACGACTTTCTTCACCTAAAGGTCATGAAGATCCGTTCGTTAGACTACTGTAGGTCGCATCCAGACAAGAGCAATTGGGTGCACTGAAAGCTGACGTACAGGTTCGTGGTAAGCATCCATCTCGTCGTTGTCCTGTCCGCTGCCAGAAACAGATCCATCTCCTGCTGCTCCGCCCCCAGCACCTCCCGCACCAGCTCCACCTCCTGCAGCCCCTCGCAGGTCCTTATCATGGGCATCTCCACTCGGTACCACGGCGCCTTTCGAATGATCCTTCGACTTCTTCTTCGCGGGCGAGCCTGCTAGAGGTTTCTTCGGTCCCATGGCGAGCGCTGGTAAATGGTTAGTGTCCGCTCGTCGGCGGAAAGGATCGCGACTCTTGCAGGAGACCTTTCAAGTAACTTGTATTATCGAAAACGTACATGCTCAAACATGTCGATTAGAGCCGAGTGCCTAGCGAAGGCACTTTGAGACGCTGGACTGAACCGTCTGTGCCGCTCGTAAAGAAAGCGTCTTTCGTAGCCACGGCATCCGTCACTCCCCACGATGAGTTTGTCTGTCATCGCAGGAAAACGTAAAAACGTATCAGCACGACAACTAAATCGCAATACACAACCTAGTTTGTACGTACCACATTAATCGCCACGTTCGACGCGGCGTCACCTAGGAAGTTTGTGGCTGCGTCGCCCAGAAACGAAGGTTTGACGTGCACCTTGCTCAAGAAAGCAACTTCCCGGAAAATAGGCAGCGACCAGATCTTGACGTCACCACCGGCAGATCCGGACAGCACGCAGTCGCCACTCGGATGCAGCGCAAGCGTCTTGATCGGGGTCTCGTGCGCATTCGAAATGGTATGGAGAATACGACGCTGGCGCATATCGAAAATGCTCAACGCGCCGCCGGTGCCACCCGTAATAAGCAATTGGTGGGTCGATGAGAACGCCACTGCGGTGGCACCTGCTGGATGACACGCCGGGGCTGCAACAAGCGCCTTGGATAGCGGCAATAGTGTATCCCACACACAGACGTTTCTCTTCCTGGAAAACATTGCAGGATTCTCGATCAGCATTCACAAACTCCACAGAGCCATCGCTATGCTGAAGCACGTACTCGGATGATAACCCCACAGTGGCAACACTACTGCTTGAATTGAGGAATGCCAGTCCCTTAGCGCCTTTGTCATGACACTAAACAATAACGCAGGTACGTTAGGAACAGCCGGCACAGTAAGCATCGTGAGCAAGATCCACTTGCCACTATCTCGCGGTAGTACGGAACTCGATCCAACTCGGAAAACTTCCACAGGAACAAGTGCCCCATGGCATCCACTGCACCAAGCTACAACCAATTTCAATGAGCAACAAAACACTTATGAAAAGAAACGCAAAGTAAACGCGTCGCACCTGCTGCCCAAGACTGTCGAATTCAAGGGCCTTGACGCTTCTCCAGCCGGATAACATCGACGGACTTGTCGGATACGGCTGCAATAATGACAAAAGCGGTTAGATAGTGCAGCGAAACAGGAAGATCAACGTGTGTTTCGTACCGCCACGACGTCCTTGGCTTGGAAGGCGCAGATGGCACTGAGACGGTCATAGGACCACAGATGCACACGCCCCTTGTGGTTTCCTGATACGAAGAGCGGCAAGAAAGGGTGGGAAGCTACGGCTGTCGGCTTGAAGCTCGCCAGTTTGGGCTCGGACGGGGATGCAAGTAAATGAGCAGGATTCCGGAGAGGCGACGGAGGGCCACTACTGCGAGTGGCCAGACTTTTAGACGGAGACAGCATCTCCTGGCGGCCACTGCCAAAGCTCATACTATCTGGAGTCGGTCTGCCCTTCGCTGGTGAAGGTTGGCTTGAGTCAGACGGAAAGAATGACGAGCTCTGCGGCGCAGCGTACATCCCCTTGAACTGGAAGCGACTGCCATCCGCGAAGTCCATACAGCTAGCACGAAAGATGCCCTTGCTGCTGCACACACTCACTTCTGCGTCTTCTCCGGCCGCACGGTTAAAGCACATTGCTTTGATGTTGGTCTCACTTCGGTACACACACTGCACGTGCACCGCAGCCGTCGTGGGCATTGACGCCATACGTCGCTTGAGCTGGTCTGTAAGATTGGCAGCACGAGAAAACGTAGGCGAATTTTCCGCCACGGTCGACAGAAGAAGCTTCTGCGAGCGTGTGAGTGCAGACTTCCGCGAAGCAGGCTCCGGCAGCCGCCCCCATCGAACTTCTTCCTCGATCTTCTCACTACAGCATTCCAGCTGCGCATTCAAGCGGAGCAGAAGCTCATTCTTGTCGGTGAAAAGTTCCACAAGAAGCAACCACGGACAGCGCTCGCATTCACACTTCAACAACTGCCGCCGATTGCCGCGGTCAATATTCTGTGGCGATGGAGGAGATCCAGGACCATCTGAAAGGAACGCTCGAGGACTCCCAGTGGTGCCACTTCGCGTCGGAGAAGGTGCTCTACGCGGAGAGCCCGATAAACTGGGGGAAGGTGCTGCTCCTGGGCTTGTCGGAGGCTGCGAAATCGAGAACGGACTGAAGAAGAACCCGGCCAAATCGCACAGGAGATGCTTCAAGGCAAATTTCGCGAGACGATTGCTGTAGCTTGACCACGCATCCACGAGCTTCTTGGATAGATCTGCAGTGGATGGCACTCCTCCAGAGATTTTCGAAAGATGAAGTGGCATTGCGCCCGCCGCCATTGTGAGAACCAACCCCCAGTACGAGCAATAGGAAAAGAGCGGTGTTGGCAAGTCACGCGACGGCATGGGGTGATGCAACCTGCTCGTCTTGACAGCAGCCGTGAATTCATCCAACTCCAACTCCAACAAGCAAACGGCTTGGTACAGAACTGGAATATCTTGTTGCAGTGATGATGAGCTTGACACAGTCGGCGAATTCGTTTTGGGACGATGGAAAGAGGCACAACTCACGCAAATATCACCTGCCGCGATCTCATTGAGTGCTTCCTCCGAGCTGGACGACAACGTGGCCTTGTGGGGGAAGATTAAACCAAGCACGCGGTACAGGCAGCACGGGTTCTTAAGGTAGCGGCAGCAAATACAGATAGCGCTGTGTACTGCCGCCACAGCTACACGGACAAACTCACGGCTCGGTAACGTCGCTCGTTCCTTCGCAGGTTTCAGATAAAAGTACTGAAGCCACAACAGCAGCCGCGTCGCCATGGCTAGCAGATTTGAGCACGTTTGGTCCACCTTTCGCGTGTGTAAATAGTCGGTAGCTGCTGACATCAGATCACCAGAGGCGATTGTCGCCACTCCTTCTGCGATGACTTCGACAAAGCGGGGTAACGGGCTGGTAAACACAAACTTCGGAGAAGAACCCTCCGAATGGTTCCATCCTGAGACCAAGAAGTCCAACGCAGCGAGACGACCGGAATGAACGAGCGATTCCACCACCGCTGCTCGTACTCTGTGCTCCAGATGTTCCTTGCTCGTTTCAGGCACCCCGTGTAGAGAGAAATCGCCTCCACGCCGCACAATACATTGGATTTCTTCATTCAACCGCTCTTCGAGATCAAATCTTGTATTGGAAGTTGAGTTGGCAGGCGCAGACATCGCCTCCCGCATCGACTTTAAAAACGTAGCATACAAGAAGTCAACTTGATTTCCCACTGCTGCAACCAGAACTCGTTGACGACACCCCAAGAAAGCTGCTGCGTCTGGGCTCGTGGCACGTTCTCGTCTATATTCCTGAACAAACGCGGCGGTATCGCGCTGATGAATCAACGCTGGGATTCCAAGACCCGCGTCCTGCATGCGAAGCATTGCGGATGTGTTCAGCCGTACAATTTTCTCTTTCATTGCCATCTTCATCGGTACAATTGTCTTTCGAAGAAAGCGCAGTAGATCGCACGCCCCGAGAAGGCTCTTGCCAAAGGACGACCAATACATCGCGGACAAGTCTCCATCAGGACTCTCGGAGGCACCAAACATACTCTGCATCTCCATAGCCGGGGGCGTCAGGAGAATATCGATTGCAGCACTCGTTTCCCCCAAAAAGTACTTTACCAAAAAGCACATGTACAAATCTCCACGCTCGGACGATTTTGTCCAGACAGTTGTGCTAAGAAAATCAACACAGACGTTCTTCGCTTCCGAGGATTCTTCCTGGGCACCAGCGGAGTTCGCTGCACTGGCATTGGCAAGTTGCCGAAGACTCGTACTCAGGCCTGTAAAAGATGCCTGGGAAAAATCAGTTACTCCAGCGCTACTCGACGAATCATCCTGGCCACCGAGGTCCCATTTCTCCCAAATTCGTGCGAGGAGGAACGACAATACAAGAGTCTCGTCCGCTTGCTCAGCCACCGATACCGCTTCGGTGATCTTTCCGCCGAGTAGAAAGAAGGCCGCCGACAACTCGTAGCGCTGCTTTGTCTTCAATACGTACGCGTTCTTGATGGCTGCTGTTTTCCATCGCACATCTGAAAAGTTGTTGCACAACAGCTCGGAAATGCGTGACTCGTTAGCCATTTTAAACAGACTCGCCAGTAACCTCGTCTTGCCCAGGAGCACATAGAAAACAGCAACAGCAAAGGGATCGCGATTCGCAGCATACTCGGCCTGCGCAACTTTCTCAGCAAACTGAATGAGCTTGGATGAGCTTTTCAACCAGAATGGCAACCGCAAGCGCTTCATCTCTTTCCAGGTCATCATCGAAGAAGGAAAACACTCCTGGAGTAACTCTGACTGGAAGTCACTGAGAGCTCCCCACGCTACTTGCTCGGAGCAAAGTCCACCGGCAGTTAGGGGATTTGGTGTGGGCGTAATCGTGCTGTTTACTGGTTCCTGGTCGGGGGTGTCAGAGTCTGTCGCGACAACCTGGGTGGGTTCGTCACGGATCGATGGCTCAACTGGCCAAAGTAAGGAGGCGTAGAACCGAAGAGCAGCTTCATCTTTCGGGCGGTTGTTGTCACGCTCCCAACTCAAAATTTTCTTTATGCCAGCAATGATCGTGAGGAAAACCTCCGACTCTTGAGTCGTCATGAACTTCAAAGAGCCCTTGTGCTCATTGAAAAACTTGGAAAATATGTCCGTTTCCAACTTGGATTTCGATACTGCTGCCGGTTGTGACGCTGGCAAACTTTCTGAAGAGGTTTGTGGAGCAAATACCATGTCGGCCCGATCAGCACCACCTGCGGCTGTGCCATATCGGCGGGGAGCCCCGAAGTCCATCGCAAACAGGTCACTTGCTCTAGCCGGTGCCGCCGAGGCTGAGCTATGACTGATGCTCTCGCTGCCTTTCTTCTCTTTTCCTCTTATATAGACTTCTGACCGCTCGTCGATCTTGTCTTCAGTGGATGCTGGATCTCCAAGAAGTTGAGACAATGACAGCAAAGGAAGTGCTCGCATCACGGTATCATCTGTCATTCGCAGATAGCACGTTTCTTCATGCTCCACGATCTTCATCTTCACGTGATCAACAACCTTTTCCAGTGTTTCAAAAGATCCACGCGCAAGCAGGTACATGAGTGTAACTGGATGATGAGCAGAATATGCCTTTGACGGCAGCTGGGAACCAAGGGGCTGTCCTCGAGAATTAGTTGGTAGCGCGAAAGAAAGTTGGAGCTGTGATGCCCCAACTCCATCAATATCTCGCAGGTTGAGGTAAGCCAAGCTGGGACCGATACGAAGAAGTCCGTAGGGGTAACTGGAGAGCGACGAAATATTCTCAGGTCTCACACTAAAGCGACTGGAAGACCAGGCAATACTCCACTTGTTCGTAGGCGCTGAGCAGTCAAACTTGAGCATGCCAATTGTTGTAGTTGACAAGAAGAGGAGCTCGCAGTCCCTCTCAGCAGTTACAGCTGGAGTCCATTCCAACGAGACGACTTGACCAAACTGTTTGTGAGGAACGTCCACAACGCCTTCCAGTGAGCTTTCCATTGCAGGCAGAAAACATATTTTGTCGTCAGCTGTACTGGTTTCCGTTGCTCCATCATTCCCACCCCCGAACAAGATGGCCACTCGTCCACAAGAACTAAAGCTAAAGTGCTTGAATGTGAACTGCTCTTCCGTAAGATGGAAGTCCAGGTGCGACTTTTGAGCCCGACTTGCCATTTGCATTAACGCACCAACATCGACCCTGTGCATAGGCTTTAGATCCAGCAAATCATCGAGGTCCGCAAATGTCCATAGCGTCAGCTGCAAGTCCTCGTCAAAGCTAGCAAGTGTAACTTCAAACATGTTCAGCAATGGAACACTAGCAATGCCCAACAATCTTGGTGCAGCTAGATCAACTGTAGTTTTCCGGAATAACTGGACGGACGGAGCTGGAGACTCGGAGGGCGCGACTTCAAACGAGAAGACCCAAACCGTCAACTTCCTGCCGCCTCTGTGCACGCCAGCAACCATGCTATAATCCTTTGTAATAGGCGTGCTCGTAGTTGACTGGGAGAAAAACAATGAGCTGTTTGACCACTCGAGCTTCACAGATTCAGGAATTACCACGGCAATCATTTCATCCAATTCATCAGAATCGTCGCTTTCATCCATGTAACATGCTGATAACGCAAGTGCACTTTTTTCAGTAGTAACAACCGAAGACTGTCTTCGTGGTGCTGACTCCAACAATGAACCCTCGAGAGACTTTAGTGGTTGCTGAGCTCCCTCTGTAGTCACCATTGCAACGTGAAGTATTCCACCGATAAAGAGATACAGCACGCCTCGCTCTTCGTAAGATGCCATGTGCGTGACAGGTCCAACAGCATCGTCAAGTTTTGAGCGGAAAACAACTTCAAGCTTGCGCAACGACACGCTTGACTGGAATACGTTTAGACGTCCACCCATATTCGTAGTAGCAATCTTCATCGGCCTTCCGCATTCATCAGTCTGAGAGCCTGACAAGCGCCTTCCTATCATGCTGGCAACACATAGAGATGTAGACCGGACGCCTTCTTCCTGCCTGGCACTCATCATACTGCTGCACACCGCCACGACATCACAACTCTGAACGGTGTACGATGTCGACCCCCGACGACCTCCCACAGACGAGCAGTCAACTTGAAGCTTTAGTCTTGCACAGTACAAATAGCTTTCTGCAGCTATTTGCTGAAACAATATCTCAAGGTAAAAGCTCGCAGATCCTGCTGCTTGGTCTGAATCATGTGAATGCATGGTCAGCTCGTATCAATACCCGCAGGAGGCCGTCACAACACGTACCTTGATACGAAGATGAGCTGACACTATACACATGCGCATCTGCGAGTTGTTCTCGAAGGTCGCTGAACGTAAGTAGAAGAGATAACCTTGGAGAAACGCCCTGACATCATGACAACTCCAGCTTTAGTAAAAACATAGCATACCCAACCGTAAATTTGAATGCTAATCAAAACGTACCGTAAACGGGATCGATTCGCCGCGAAAGATGCAGAAGTCACCGTTAGTTAGCACTCCGTAGATCAAATGCACCGCGAACGTCTTCTCGAGAGCTACGTTCCCACAGATGAACGTTTCTCCCACGTGGGTATCAGCTATTGCACCGCTACGGTCTCCCAGAAGTTTCGCGTTCATTTGGGTGATGCTGTCCATGCGCTGGTTAACCAGTTCGTTCCGCCGCGCCTCGTTGAGCGAGCCATACCCGTAATGGAACAGACAAAGTGCGTCCATCACGGTGCTCTCGCTGAGTAACGCCTCATTTATCGACGACACGGGTTTCGGAGCCTCCCGAGTCCAGTAATGGTTCACCAGGCCAAATATCCGGATGTTGCTTTCTACGCTGGCGTCGTCTCCGTCAAGTGATGAGCGGCACAAATCCACAGCTGCAAACTGTTTCCACAGCACGAACGACCTCAACGCCGCGGCGTTTTCCCTCCATATAGAAATATTCCCTGCTCGATCGAGTGTAAACAGCATCTCGCTGGTCCCTGTCGTGGACGCGGCAGCCGACTGCGCGCTAAACACATTCGCCTCCTTGGACCACGTCAAGGACACCAGCGCCCGCGTATGGGCAAGAAATATTGACATCGGAGCACCTTCGTGTGGCGACAGCTCCCCGAGATTCCAGAGCTTCACGATCCGGTCATGTTTGCCCGCCGTTGCGGCGAATCTACCGCTAGGAGCGACATCGAAGTGGCGTACGGGCTCCACAGACAGCGGCACGTCCACGCCGAGACATCTTCCTCCTGTCACTGTCACTGTACGCTGCAGATAAACCTGCACGGAGTCGTCCACGAGCTTCCAGATGGACAGCTTCTCTCCAGCTCCCAGCAGGAACAGGTCGTCGCCGCTCTCCACCCATTCCAAGTGGGTCAATAGGCGGTCGTCGCACTTCCAGCGCACTGACTCGGCCCATCGGGGCAGATGTAGGTGAAGATGAGCCTTGACGTAGTCGGCTCTTGGGATCAGATCTGCAGCCAGAGACCTGATGGAGTTCTCGAGCGTGGAGGCCCGAGAGGCTTCAGCCACGGCCGCCGCACGGCTGGACGTTGCGCTGGCGGGCATGAGCAGCACGCCGCGGCCCTCGTCGATGCACAGAGCCAAGGCGCCGCGCGCTGCTTTCTTGCTAGGATTGAAGCGCACGCAGCGAAGTGTGTCCTGCGCGTTCCAGACCTGCCACAGCTCAAAAGACGAGGGCGACGCCTCCACCAGCACCACTAGAAGCGAGTCGGCGGCGTACACGAGGTAGCGCGTGGACTCGAACACGGCTTGGCATACCAGTAGGTCTTGAGACCCGGGGCGCGGCGCGCTCACGGCAGCAATGGACTCCTCCAAGCGAAAGACCATTTTGGAGATCAAGATCGGACTCGGACTATTTAGCAATTGTATTTATGATAAGTATTGCTCAATTTTCGTTCGCACTGAAATAAATCATAAAGCTAGGTACTGACAATGGCGGCTCGGCCTCGGAGTGCGGGCAAGCGCGTGCCGGCATCGCAGGAAGCCTTGGATACCTTCGTGACAACTCAGCTGCTGGACAATGGCATGGATGTGATCGCCAACAAGGTCAACATGCTGCGTGAGAAGTTACTGCGGTCCGGGAGCGCTGGGGGCGACGCGCAGAGCAAAAAGAAGTGGGCGCGCCAGCTTCAGCATTGGCTCGCGCTGGCCTGCCGCCTGCTGGCCAAGCAGCGGCGGCAGCTAAGCCACTGTATCGAGCGCGTGGAGAGGGATTACAGTCGCGGGGAGATTGGCCTGGGATCCGCCAAGGACAAGGAGGAGGAGGAGGAAGGCAACCTGTACAGCCGAACGTACACGCGCCCGCGGGCCTCCTCGTCTGCTACGACGGCCGGGAGCGACGGCTACGTAGGCGTCATGGTGCCCAGCACGGAGGACATTCTGGCGGAAGGCTGCCACGTTGCGGCCAAAGTGGCGCGCAGCCACGAGCTGTGGATCATGGCTCGAGTCGTGAAGTTCAACGCCGACTCGAACACGTACGAGGTGGAGGACGTCGATTCGGGTGACGACGACGACGACGACACGCCCAGGAGACACTACTTCGTGCCGTGGCAGCAGGTGGTGGAGCTGCCGGGCGACTCGCTGCCCGAAGGGGAGTGGATCCACTACGCCGTGGACGAGCGGGTGATGGCCATGTACCCCAACACGACCAGCTTCTTCCGAAGCACCATCCGCGTGCCGAATCCGAGGGTACGTTCGCTATTCTGTGAGGCGGTGTCTATTAACCAAGAAACTTATCACGGAGCGTCATGCAATGTAGGGAGCTCCGTACGTGATTCTCAAGTTTGATGAAGACGAGGACGAGCATGGCTTCGTGCCGGACCGGAAGGTGCCCTTCCGCTTCGTGGCCCCGCTCAAACCGTGGCACCAGAAGTGAGTTACACCAGCCGCAATCTCGCTGCTCGCGCTTAACGCTCTCCGCCCGCCATGATACCAGAACATCACGCTAACTTATTCCGTCCTCGCTACCGCTCCGCAGATTCAACAGCACGCCACCCGTTTAACTCGATAACACGACATCACTGACGTTCAAACCAATACATGATGCAGTTTAGACACAGCACCACACCACCTTTGTCTTGAAGGACGTTGGTCCACCTTCACTAAACGTAGAAGACACTCCTTCAATAAATTTCTAACACTATCTTCACGCTACTACTACCATCGTTTACTTCTTCGTAAGAGGGTGATGTTGAAAAACATCAGGGATTGAGTGCAGCCAGCAACAGCCACTTCATTCGAAGCAGCTAAGCCGCCAACCGCAGTTGAAATTGCATCTTAAAGCAGACACGGCGTTAGTTCACGGCGAACTTACCAGCAGCTATGTTGGCCACCGACACGCTCACGATCACTGAATCACCGGTCGAACTCCGCGAGGTTACGCGCTTAGTAGTCCTGCGAGGCCGAGGCCTTGCCCTTCTTGCCAGCCGAGGCCGACTTCTTGGGCAGGAGCACCGAGTGGATGTTGGGCATGACACCGCCCGAAGCGATGGTCACGTCGCCCAGCAGCTTGTTCAGCTCCTCGTCGTTGCGGACGGCCATCTGGATGTGGCGCGGGATGATACGCGTCTTCTTGTGGTCGCGGGCGGCGTTGCCAGCCAGCTCCAGGATTTCAGCGCAGAGGTACTCGAGCACAGCGGCCATGTAGACCGGCGCGCCACCGCCGATGCGCTGCGCGTAGCGGCCCTTCTTCAGGTAACGGGCGACACGGCCCACGGGGAACTGCAGACCAGCCTTCGACGAACGAGTGCTGCCCTTTCCCTTCTTGCCACGGCCTCCAGTAGCGGCTTTTCCCTTTCCAGACATGTTAGTTGGCTTGAGCTTCTTGCGACTTGAGGAAGTGCGTGTGAATTTCGATATGAACTCCTGATGGTCCGAGGATTGCAAACGCGCGGGCAGGCAATCTGAAACCGAGGGGAGGACCCGTCGCGCGTCCGACTATGGCTCTGTTTAAAAATGGAGGGGCGACGTCGCTGCCATCCCTAGCCCTTATAATCTAAAGCGAGGACAAGGGCGAAAACCGACATGCTCTTACATTGGCTATTATTCGAATTGGCAGCTGGGATTGGCGGATTCATATTTTAACGTCCTCTCATTGGCGGAACGCAGCGCGGGGAATTTCCGCGCCAAACCGACTGTGTCAATCAAACCGAGAGGAAGGCCGGCCAAGGCAGAGGCCGAGGCTCAGGATCATTATCGAATTTGCTTCGACTACCAACTACCAACCACCACCTCAAGAACCATGTCTGGAAAGGGAAAAGCCGCTACTGGAGGCCGTGGCAAGAAGACCGGCAAGAGTAGCACGCGTTCGGCTAAGGCCGGTCTGCAGTTCCCCGTGGGCCGTGTCGCCCGTTACCTTCGCAAGGGCCGCTATGCCCAGCGTACGGGCAGCGGCGCGCCGGTCTACATGGCCGCTGTGCTCGAGTACCTCTGCGCTGAAATCCTGGAGCTGGCTGGCAACGCCGCCCGCGACCACAAGAAGACGCGTATCATCCCGCGCCACATCCAGATGGCCGTCCGCAACGACGAGGAGCTGAACAAGCTGCTGGGCGACGTGACCATCGCTTCGGGCGGTGTCATGCCCAACATCCACTCGGTGCTCCTGCCCAAGAAGTCGGCCTCGGCTGGCAAGAAGGGCAAGGCCTCGGCCTCGCAGGACTACTAAGCGTCTTCGTCTAGTGTCTAACGCGCCGTCGACGGTCTCTGACCTCCTGTGAGCGCGATCTCGGTCGCCTCCACCTCGCCGAATAGCTCTGCAAAGGGCTGCTTGGCTTCAATCCCCTGATGTTTTTCAACATCACCCTTTAACAAAGAATCTCATTAGTTTAGTCAGTACAAGTAGGTAGGAACAGTCAAGAGTTCTTAGTCAAGAGCTCTTAGTGTTAGCCAAAGTAGCAGGTGAAGATGGAAGAACTTGTGGTGTTGGAGCCCAAAGCGCTTATGATGCTGGCTGTGGCGTATGGAGTCTTTCACTACCAATACGGATCGCGCTCCGTACGAATATGCTTGTGTACGAGTACGGTAGGACGTCGAAAGATGGCTAAGGTATTTCCTTTGTTGAGAGGTGAGGTGCGGCTAGTTGTAGCTTCTTGCTGGCTTGGCCCACTCGGCGCGCACCATGTCTCGGAGGCGGCCGCTGAACTGGAACATGAAGATGAACTGCTTGTCTCGCTCGGCGTTCGCGATGCGGATCTTGCGCTCCACGTCGGCGATGAGCGCGCCCAGGTGCGCCACGTTCTGCATCTGCGCAGGGTTCCCGCTGGACACGGCCTCGTCGATCCCTTCGCGCAGCTTCTGCGCATGCCGCTCGAACTCGCGGATGTCGGCGGCCAACTCGGCGCATTTCTTGTGCGACGCCTTGAGCGCGGCCGGCACGTCGTTCATGATGTTGTCGTTTTGCTGCGCGAAGCAGCGCACCGCCTCGGAGAAGATCAAGACGCGCACCACCGACTCGAACCTCTTCGTCAGGGCCTGCTCGCGCTGGGCTCGGAGGTTGTTGATCTGCAGCTTGAGTTCGTCCGGGATCGTGATGTTGTTCGACCGGTGCACGAACGTGTGGCCTTCTTCCGTCCGCTTAGAGATCTCCGAGTCCAGCTGCAGGATCAGCGCGTTAACGTTGTCGTAGTCGCCCACCCACACAGCACGCAACTCGTCGTCTTCGTCAGATTTGCTGGGGCTGAAGCCTCCTGCTCCGCCGTGCGGGACCATCACGGCCGAAAACTCTGCCTGCTGTTGCTCACTCTGTTGGTGCTGCACGTTCGGGTTTCTTACGACAAGGCGATGGTTTTCCTCCTGTTCATTTGCGACGGTCTCGAACCTGGACTCCACCACGGGAGGGCCAACCTGGAACGTCTGCGCGCTGTGGTCGTCCCCCATGGACTGATACCCGTTAGACAAGGGAGGACCGGGGGCGGCTTGGAACGGGTACGTCTGGGTCGTGGGTGGTGTTGACACTTGCTGGAAGCGCGGCGAAGCGCTGACTGGAGACGGCACGCGCGTGATCCTGGTGCTCGAAGTCTGCTGCATCGACACCGAGATGCTTGGTGGGGGCATCGAGGAAACAACGTACCCGGGCTGTGTATGCAGTACATGCTGAGCCTGGCTGATGAACATGTTGCTCTCACGCGCCAGTGCTTGGGCATCTGCCTGCTGGCGCAAAAATTGTTCGTGTCGAAGCCGTTCTTCCGCCAGACATTGTAGTCGTTGCCGCTCCTGAATAAATTCACGGTGTTGTCGCTGCTGCTCCTCCTGTCTCTGCCGTTCGGCGTCTTGCTCTCGCTGCTGCTCCTGCCGTTGTTGTTCTTCGTTCTGGCGTATCTGATCCTGACGTCTCTGCTCTTCCCGCAATCTCTTCTCCTCCTGCCGTTGCTTCCGTTCTTCTTCTTCGCGCCGATGTGTTTCCCGCTGTTGTTGCTTTTCCAGTCTCAAACGTTCTGCTCGTTCACGCCCCAGTCGCTGCTTCTCTTCCCAACGTCGCTGCTTCTCCTGTCGTTGTTTTACTTCATCTTGACGTTGTTTATCTTCCTGTTCGCGCTCCAGTCGCCGCGCGTTCTCCGCCTGCTCTCGTTCCAGCTTTTCTTGTTGTTCCCTCAACTGCTCGGCCTGTTCCTGGTCTGTTTGACGAAGCGGCTCTCGGTGCTGCTGCAGGATTTGATCAGCTTCTCGATTCGCTCGCTCGGCTTGCTCTCGCTCTAGGCGTTGTCGGTCTCCCTGTTGTTGAGTCAGAAGCTGCTGTAAACTCATCTTTGCCAGTGGGACTTGCGGGGTCGGAGGCTTTGTCTTCACAGCCTTTGCCCGCATATCATGCATCGCCTTCACTCGGTCGTACAGACTCATGCCGTCAGGTGGTGGTGTTGTGGCTGTTCCTCCGGCCGAACGCGAGGGATTTTCAGGCCGAATAGCTTTCTGGTTTCTGTCATGGGCATTATCCGGTCCAGGCAATTGCCTCTTCCGTGACTGCTCTTGTTCGTGTGGACTCGCACTCGAAGAGAACTGCACTGCCGCTGCCGCCGCTGAGGGCGGTCCTGACGAAACTGAAGTACTCGGGGCTACAGCAACGCCATTCACGGCAGGTGCACTAACCGGAGCAGGGTTAGAAGACGATGCGCTGTCAGCAGGACGCTGTGGCTGCGTCTCTGGTTCAAGCGCGGGTGTAGCCTGGTTGTTAGCAGCTCCATTCGCAGCACTTTGCTGCTGCTGGGGCGCCGTAACCTCCTCGTCTTTGGCGTTCGCCGCCTTCTCCTCCGCCAGCATCTTGTCGCGCAGACGCAGGCGGTACGTGGCCTGCAGCATGGCCGTGAACTCGTCGGCCCAGGACGCCTCCACGAACTGCTTGCCGCTGGCACCGTCGATGGCGAA
The DNA here is from genome assembly GCA_033557995.1 of Phytophthora crassamura. Taxonomy (NCBI): domain Eukaryota; phylum Oomycota; class Peronosporomycetes; order Peronosporales; family Peronosporaceae; genus Phytophthora; species Phytophthora crassamura. The sequence continues at coordinate 7,003,462 of JAUCED010000004.1, forward strand.
GCAGTGGTGCGGCTTGGAGCTGCCCAGCATGAGCACGTGCGGCTTCTTGTGGCAGCCGGCACAGAAGTAGGCGTCGCACTCGGCGCACCACATGACCGGGTCGTTCTTCTGGCTGCAGCGCGTGCATTTGCCTGCCATAGTCACAAAATGTCAGCTCTTACAGCCTCTGTAGCCCCTTCAAGCTCTCCATAACCCACGTACGCGTCGTGTTGTGTGTGTACTGGCAGCTTCCGCACGTGTTGCTGTCACTGCTCAGTCTGGCGCGGCACTTGGGGCAGCGACTCGAGCTGATGCCGTACACTGCAGACACTCACGCATTAGTATCAGCGTCTCAGCGCCACCCAGGGCAGGCCACACGTACTGAAGAGCTTGCGCTCACTATCACGCCCGCATTTGACCACGGCGTCCGTCAGCATTCCGCTCCAACCGTCGGCACCAGTCGCGTCAACCGCCGCCATCTTCCCGCGCGCCAAAACGAAATATGATACTGCTTTGTGGAAAATGACAATACAATATACAATATTACAGTAACGTATTCCGCAATATTCTCTTCAACCTTCACTTTGGATCATGCCCGACGGCCAATTCTACCTGAGCGCGCGCGGGGGCGCCGACTACGCGGGCGACAGCCGCCACGCCTGGTTCGACGCCACACATCGTTGTGTGCTACTGCTGGCCGCCAGCAAGCTGCAGAAGCTGCCGCTGGACGCGTCGCTGGACCCGCTGGACGCTTCAATGCTCTCCACACCCGCTCAACTGTCCGTCTCAACGCTCTATGACTTCTCCGAGCGTGCGGACGGCAATGCAGACGACCGTCAGAAGACCTCCAGGTCACGCGCCAGTCTAGCACCCATTGTGCTGTTACAGATGTCTGTGGACGGCCAGTTCCTGGCCCTGCAGCGCAGTGACATCGAGGTGCAGCTGCTACACCGGCCCTCGCGCGCGTCCTACTGGGTGCTGTGCAAGTCCAAGGCGGGCAACCGCATCCTGCACGGAGGCGTGATGTGGAATACCCACTCGCGCAAGCCTGGCAGCTCGCAGGACCTATTTCTCGTCACCAGGCTGGGCTTGGAGCACCACCGCGCGAGCGTCAAGCGGCGAGGCTGCGCGCTGCATCGGAGCGTGGGGCTCTACGTTCACGAGTTCTGGTACGCGGCCTCGCACGGCGTGCTGCTCGTGAGCTCCGGCTCGAGGGCCAACGAGATCGTGCCTTTCCTGCTACACGGGGCCAACATGGAGAAGCTGCCCAAGCTCGTCTTCTCCTCCTCGGTGAGCAAGCAGGACCTGCACCTAGTGAGCTTATACGGCGACTTGTACGTGGTCTACAGCGACACCCGCTCCACCAAGTTGCTGCTGTACCTGGTTGGACGCACCAAAGTCACGTGTGTGCGCTCGCTGAACCTCATGTTCCCGCCTGGGACGGCGCTCGAGTACTCGGTCGTGGACAACCTGCTCGTCTGCCACAGTCTGGACTTCAATGTCAGCCTCTTCTTTGATATCAAGTGTGATGGAAACATTGGCGACCCGTTCTCGGCGCCATTACCGATCTCGTCTCGACCGCCGGGTCATCCTCCCCCTGAGAAGCTGTCGGCTACACCGGAAACAACTTCGTCTGTCGACGTGCTAAAGGAATTAGAGGCTGATATTGTCCAGGTTGTCAATGATGACACGGACCAAGAACTCTTCGATGATTCCAAGTGGGGTTCGCCGCAGCCAGAGCTCAGTATGCGCCGTGCACTGAGCGTGGACGACCTAGACGTGCGCACTTACATCGACGACGCCTTCCTACCGTCCCCATCTTTCAAAGCATCTCCAGCTTCCCACCTCGCAAGTCGAAGATCGGCGAGGCGGCTGCAACGAGCAAGATCGGCCACAACTCTGGAGAAGACGGAGACCTTGAAGGCCGAGGTCGTCGTCCCAAGTTTCACCCGATGGCGATTCCACGCTCCCAACCTCGTACAACGATCGTTTTCAGCTAATGGGCGTGAACAGGTCGAAATCAGAAAGCTGCAGGTGAATCTACCTGAGGTCTTTAAAACTTGCGAGCACCATCGCGAGATTCTGCCGTTCCTCTTACGCCGAGGCGATCACGAGTCGGCGAAACGTTTGGTTTTGAAGCTCGTGCGAAGTCATATTGTGGAGCAGCAGGCATCCTTGCCCTCGATTGTGCAACTACTCTCTGTGGTTCAGACCGAGCACGACAACGACCGACGCAATAAGGTACTGCTACGTGTACAGATGGGCTTGAAGCACAGGAAAACTAACTTTCTTGTGGTGTTTCACTGCAGAACATCGATACTTCAGAGGGTTCACGATTGGATAATGCCGCTCATCCTGGTCAGCTTGACGCTGCCACCCATGCGACAGCGAAACCACCTGTCCGCAATGCCCAGGGTTTTCTCCTCATCCAGCAAACGGACTTTTACCGTCACGTGTGGAGCGACATTCTTCAAGACGCTAGTGTATGTTCTCGAGACGTATGCTCTGACACGCTAATACTAACGCTTTCGTGTCTGGTGGTTCGTAGGTCGACAAGTGCTGTGATCTGAGCGTCTATATAGTGGAATTCATCAAGAATCTGCGGGAAAACAAGGTGCCAGTGGAGAACATCACGTACGTGCACGCCCATTCACTCGAGTATTTGGCGATCCTTACGTTCTAAACGTGTTCGTGATAGATATGTTGCGCTTGCAGAGTGTTTCATTGCTGCTGGAGAGCCAAACAAGCTCTACCAGTTCCTGCATTACCATGTCTTAGCGGACTCTATGGAGCTTGCAGACCTCATGGTGAGTAACGGAGACGCTTTCCCGTCCCTGATGCAAGTGGGACTGGATATGTACTTCAGACTGGGGGAGATTTGTCCTCTTGTTCGCACTCTTTTAGAGCTTGGGCAGGTAACGAGCGTCTTAACAATCAAACAGGTCGTGGGTGTGCGCTTTACTCATTTGACTGTGGATGATCGTTTTGTCAGACGGAGCGAGCTATCGAAATCGCGTGGAGGAACATGGGCTCAACGTCGTGTGATGCGTCAGTGCTTGCAGGAGTTGCCTTCTTTGACTCTCTTGTCACACAGGGTACGCGAGTTGATGATGTTATGTGAGTATCTTGTTAATATTAATCCTGTTGCTGTGTACTGCCTGTAGTTACTCTATCCGAGAAGCCCCGGTCAACGTTGCAAGTGACTCAAATGCTGGGAAATTTACTGTTATTCTTGAAGGTGTGGGACCCTGCCGCACTGCAGTGCTCAAGCACAACGCATCTATCGACGCTCGCCAGCTGCGCGCTTGCTCCGTTTCCTGACAAGTTTGTTTCGCCAAGCGGCCGCATGAAACTCCGAGCAGCTTTCGGCTTTGCTGTACAGTGATACTGTACTGAGAGCCTGGACTACTCGCGCTTCTGCTACATTGGCGGTCGATAAATAACGCGAATACGGGGCGGCCCGCCGGACGTCAAGGGTCTTCGACGGGTTTTGCTCGAGCACGGCGGACGACTTGGGTTCAGTTGAGCCGAGCGGTTCGAAGTACTTGGCGCGCATATTCCAGTTGGCATTCCATTAAGGCGTACTGAGGGTTCGCTCTCTTTCTGCGGGGCTTTGTTACTTTTGGGCAATTGACTCATCACTAATGCCCTTGACGTCTGAAGAAGGCGCGAGATAACAGAGGTGCTGGTGATTTTGCAGTTTTTCGTCGGCGATGTCGCTGCCAGCATATTTCCTCGTCGTTGGTATCGCGGACTACGCGGTGTGCAAACCTTTTCTGGGGATCGACTGGTATCGTCTTTGGTTGCTTCGAACACTGTAGTTGTCACCCCGTTGGCTCGTGTAGCGTCGTGTTTGTCTGGATTGCGGACATGCATCGCCAAGGCAATTCGTTGGATACACCGCAGGAATTCTCGGAACTTGAGGTCCGCAGCTTCCCGACGCTCAGAATTCGCAATACTGATGTCAAGCTTAGCAGCGTAGTACTCTCGAACAAGGTCAGCGAGACTTATTGGAGCAATGGAGGCACTTGCAGGCATAGCTGGTGCACTATACGGCTCACCGTCACGCTCAGCAGGAGACCGGATAATATCTATGGAGAGTTCAAACGTCACAAGTCGTCAGTGGATGCGTCGAAGCCTCAGCACTACAGTAGACGGCAGAACGCACTGAATGCTCGTGCGAACGTGAGGAATTCTTTCATGTCAAGCCGAACTTTGCTGTCTACCTGCAACAAGCAACGTGTCCACGGCGTTTAATGGTCATCATTGACCACCAAGGAGCTGGAGAAAAACTTACTTCTGTCAGACTCTGAATCCCGAAATGCGAGAAGATCTGCTTGAGTTGCCAAATGTTTTCCTTGAGGAGCTTCTGCACGTGGTTCTGAGAGATGTCGGGCGCGAGTTGTTGGACACGAATGGTCTTCGCCTTTGGGATCACGTACGTTTCCACCATGCGTTGCATGTCCGCGGCTGATACAGGGCCACATACTTGGAGGTGCGATGACCGCTTGAAGATCAAGATACAAGCCGATAACAACTGCGTGAAGTCCATTGCCTTCCCCGTACCAGTGGCCGCAGCGAAAATGTTGGTGATATCAACATCTTTGAGCGGCGGTGTGGGGAGCAGGTCGAGTCCGCAATCCTTGACGAACTTGATGAAGTTGGTACGAGTTATCCACACGAGATTCATCACGTTGCCTGTCATCGCGTAGTGTGCAAACTGCTTTCGAAGTGTTGGGTTCATGAGCAACGTTTCCAGCATTGCATCAGGCTTTAGTGTCTCGGGCCTCGACGGCTCGTGGTTTAGTGACAGGTCCACCATTCTCCGGTACTCCGCAGTTTTCTGTGGAAGCAACACGATGCGTCAAAGAGCGAGCTATGAAGCAGCGAGTACCAGCATGGCAATCACCTTGAGGTGCTCCGGTGGAGCGAGCAGCATGCAGTTGAGGATATTGACTTTCTTCCCTTCTCGCTCGAGATTGAAGCGAAAGAGTGTGGCGTCGCGGAGATTGCAGTACGTGATGAGGTTGTTGAGGCATTCGTACACGTGCTGCTCGTTCTCGTAGGTGGCCATGAGTCGTTCACAGGCTTCACCCAGAGCGTTCTTGTTGTCAGTGATGAGTTCCTTCTTCATGCGTCGGATCTCACGAGTGAGCACGTCGATTTCGATTCGAAGAGCTTCTGCTTTATTGTCTGAAGTCGGTTTTCGCAGGCGAAGGACCTGTTGCTGCAGCTGTTCTTGCTGCAAATCGATCACACGGAGCGTCTTCGTGGCGATTCCCTGCTCCATTTTGCGGTTGACATCCTGTATCGTCGCCGAGAAGTGCTCGAAGGTGATCTCGCCTTCGCGGTGATAGTACAGACTGCTCTTCTCGGAAACTTTGGTGGCTTCGGCTGCCTGCGTGATGACTTGTTTGAGCATACTGACGCCATGCAGCCCAGTTTGCTCGATACGGTGCAGGACGTTGTCTGCAAGAAGGACACCATCTGCGTCTGTGTCTAAGATGGAGAAGATGCGCAGCAACTCCAGTTGAGTGCTTTCCTCCAGCACCATACGGTAGTATGCGCGAGTCTGAAGGTATTCCATGAACGACAAGTGGCCGTCTCCGTCAACGTCATATTTGTTGAACACTGCTTGGATTTCCCATTCGGAGAGTAACGGATAATCTTCTCGAAAGAGTTTGCAGGCATGAGCTGCCGGCAGTCGGGCAAGCGGAGCGCGAACTTTGTTGATGGCAGCAGAATTGCACAGAGAAAACTTGTGCTTCAACAATCGAATTTCTTCGACGCTGAGGATGCTTTCAGGCTCGATCGTTGACACATCCAGGTGTTCCAGCGCAGATGCTGGATTCGCTGACGGCGGGCGCTGCTGAAGGTCTTCCATAGTCATTCACCAGACCTTCGACAATGCTAATGCCGAGTCAAAATACTATTTACAGACCAGGTTGGTAAAGTATGGTTGGTAAAGTTTTGTTGTATTTCATTCTTGTAGTAATTCAGTCTATTCCCTGCATTCGGATAGTGTAACGGACTATTGCAGGGCACCTCCTCGCCAGAACTGAACGATAGCCTCAAGTGCCAGGCCGTTGTAGGAGCCGGCGCAGAGCCCGATGATGGAGCTGAGGCCACCGACCATGCCTGCCACCTCCTTTTGATACTCGGAGCACATACTAGGGGCGAGGATGATGCTTGATGTCGCCACGAATCCTGTCGTGAGTCCGAACAGGAGCACCGCTGCGATGGTTGTGATATCGTCGAATGGGCGGACCAGCGCTGCCATGAAGAACGGCAGGAACGCGAGCTGGAGCGGCCACGGGAGGTGCAGCGTCGACACGTCAAAGTACATGGCGTACATGGGCAGGTTCTTCCCCACCAGGTCGCCCAGGTTGTAGCACCCGACCAGCACAATGGGGAACCAGTCGCCCAGCGCCAGCGTCACGGACGGGATGACCGAAATGATGCCTGGAAAGCAGGACAAACACACGAAGTAGGAGAGGAAGAGCGAGAAGAAGGGCTTGAGCGCCGTGTGCAGCACATTCATGACCGTGGCAGCCGCTGCATGCTCCTCAAGCTCCTCCTCGATCTCCAGTGCGTCGTCTTCGTCGTCTGCATCCTCGTCCTCCTGGTTGTTCACGGTGCCGCCATTGCGCACGTGCATATTGTTCCTCAGTAAGGGGCTCCGTTCGTTCACCCCTTCGCGAGTGAAGAACGGATTCGGTCGTCGCATCGGGCTGACGGGGCTTGACAGTGGCGACAAGGCGGGCGGCGTCAGCGGCGTCTCGAACTGCACCAGCGCGTACTCCGTCAGCAGTGGCTGCGCGAAGCTGGTGCGCAGCATCGCCCAGTAGAAGCCCCACGTGGCCAGTACAACCAGCAACGCGATGCTGAAGAAGACGCTCATGGACAGCTTGGCGTAGTAGTTCTGCGGCTGTGCGTCCTGCCCGTCGCCTTCCACGTACCATTTAAGCGCGAGTCTCACGGCGAAGAGCAGGATGGCGCCGAAGCCCTTGCCGCCCTCGATGGCCTGAATGAAAACGGGGCCGAAGACGCCTCCAAGCCCGTACATGCTCGACTGCATGATAGAGGACGAGATCGTGGAACCCATGAGCGCCAGCAGCGTCAATGGGTAGCCCACGTCGTGTGGTAGCGCCACCACATTGGCCAGTGGCAGCAGCAGCACGAAGGCGGCGTAGCAGGCCAGCGAGCCGTGCATACGCGCATCCAGCGCCAGCTGCCGACCCGCCATGACCATGTAGAGACTGATGACCAGCAGCGTCGACATGTTGACTACGGGGAAGACGAAGCCCACGCGGTCGGTCGGGTACTTGGCGTCGAAGAAGCTCAGGCACAGTGTGATGCACGACCACATGGCGATGGAGCCCGCGCCGCTCAAGAAGAAGGCGCAGTACGTGACCCAGAAGCCCGTGCGGTCGTCCAAGTTGCCGTGGGGAAGCTGCGGCTCGGCATCCAGCTCCAGGTTCATGGCCGACGCCTCCAGGTCCAGCGTGAGGCTCTTGGGCGGTTTGTGCGCCATGCTGCGTAATGACTCCAAGGGGCTAGAAATAGGCCAACAATAAATCTATACGCGGCGACTCGTAACGGGTCGCCGCGTATAGATTTCACCGTTACGGTCAAGTTGAAGTGGCCTGGAGCTGCTCTATTGTATACTTTGGCTGCTTCCTGCCGGGTTTTATCGTGCTAGAAGACGACAATGAAGAGAAAGATGACGAGGATGAGTACGAGGAAGATCTTGAGGATCAGAGACCGGTTTCCTTGCACCATGTTGAAGAGCTTGAGCAGCTCGCCGTGCGCAGCCTCCACGTTGGTTTGCCTGGAAGAAGACAGCGACATATTGAACAGGTTAGTCGACAGCACAGTAGTTAGAGAGGGATTCAGTCCGTTTTGCTCGTGCAGTTACTGGACGTACGCAATGTCCATGTCGTCATCGATACGCGAGATGATCTCGCCTTGTTCGGCCACCATAGTCGCCATCCGCGTGTACATGCCAGTGATCTGAAGGAAAAGCACTTGTCAGCAACAACAACGCTCGCTTGTGGCTAGTGTAGTGCAAACGCACCTCGACGATGGTGCTCTCCACCTGCGCCGCGTTGTTATATCTCGTCTGGGCGTCTTCACGAGGACGATACTGCTGCTGGTGCATCCCCGCGCCACTTCCCGGCGGTGTCGTGCGCTGCTGCATAAATGGACTGGCGCCAAGGTTTGCTCGACGGCGCAGACCCGCGCCAGGCGCCAGCGGACTCAACGCTGGCGCCGCTCCTTCATCTCCCGCATGCAAACCACAGTCAGCAACCAGTCGTCCCCTTCTGCAAGCCCCTTGTCTTCCTTGCCGTACCTGGTTTGGTCGGCGTCGCAGTCGGCGGCGCCTGGAATCCGCTTCCAGCGGCAGATTTCCTCGGCGGTTGACCTCCCAGAGGCTGCAAGGCATTCCCATTGCTCGTCGGCAGCACCTGGTGGCCACTCACGCCCGCCGTGCTTGTGCGCGCGAAGAGTGGGGCGTTGATGTGTACCATGGGGTTCCCTCCTCCATGCGAGAACTTGCTGCGTCTCGAGCTGCGCTCCCGGATGGCCGCTGTGTGTTGCTGGAGCGCGTGCTGCAAGGTGGAAGATCAGAAACAGCGTCAATCATCACTTCTTCCTGTCTAGGACAATTTCAGCAGACGCGTACGTGGAAGGCCTTGACGCTCTTGGCGCAGCGCGACTTGAGCGATTGACACACGACGGCGAAGTGCGCCTGGTGGTGCCGCTGACGCTGCGCGCCCACCGTCTGCTGGAAGAGCTGGATGCTGCACTCGGCCGCGCCCAGCTCCTTCTTCAGCACGTCCGTCAGCGTGGCGATCTGCGCGGTGGGGTCGTCGCCGATGATGGCCTTGCGGGCAACGAGCTCCTGCAGCTCACGCAGACACAACTCCTGCTGCCGCAGCTGGTCTGAGATCTGCTGCGCCAAACGCGCGTCCCGCGACAGCGGTCGGTGGGTCTGCGGTCGTGCGTGGCCTGTGTCGAAGAGCACCGTGATGCCCACGAAGTCGCTCGTGCGGTCCTTCGCCGCCATGTTTGTTGTAGCTTTGGCCGAATGCCACGTACCATGCGGATCCTCAAATTGATCAGCACCTGTATTAAATGGTATACCTCGATAAACGACTTGGATGCGCAACCCCACATGCATGTCAGTTGGCTCAATTGTTTACCTTGCATTAATGATATCGTTTAAATTTCCAGCCGGGCAGTTGAGAAGTCGAGAACTTGCCTGAGAACTCGCCGCGATGGAGGAGGCCACGCTACGCGCCAAGATTCAGGCCATGAAGAACCTGCTGGAGGCCAAGCGCCAGCATGCGGGGAGCGCAGTTCCACCGGCAGTACACTCAAGCTACTCCCGCCCCAGCTACGCGCACTACCAGTCGAGACAGCAGGCGCCAGCTTCGGGACCAGTGAATCGCTCATGGAGCCGCTTCCCGCCTTCTTCGGCTGCTGCCAGTCGAGTTCACGCGGCCACCGGCAGTTCCAACAAGGTGTGGCGGAGGCAGGACGCCGCTGAGGGAGCTAAGACCGCTGTGTTGCCGCCGACGGTGAAGAACCAGGTGTGGAAGCGGCCACTGAAGGTGGCGGCCAATAAGAGCAAGAGCTTGCAGCTGCAGGTGCTGAGACTGGAGGACGGAGAGTATGCCAAGGCACGCGGCGGGTTCAGCCTCGTGCGCGCGGGCGTTAAGAAGCCGATGGCGGCGAGCAGCGCAGGGAATTCTACTGCTTCTGCTGCAGCTCCGATGTCGGTTTCTCGCACGAACAGCAGTGCGTTTGCTTTGTTGCTGTTTATTTCTGAGGGGTTAGAAGTCACCAGTGTTGCTGTGATGTGCGTAGATTCCGTTCATATTGGAGGAGTCAAATACGTCGTCGCGAACGGAGGCAAAGTGCTCAAGCGCTGCTCGGAGGAGCGCAAACCTGCTGTTGTGTACCGGACAGGGTCGATGAGCTTGACGACCAAGAGCGGGGCTGCGCGCGCTGCGTGAGTGTCGACGACTATGATTTTGATGCTTCCTACATAATTACGCTGGCTTTGTTTTAGTGGATCTACTCACTGAGAGCTTGTGATTCCTCTTTGTTCAGACTTGTTCGAGCGAAAGCCACGATCCAGCGCGCACGCAGCAAACGCCTTCACGTGTCGAAGAAAGCGCGCAAAGTTCGCACGGTCTATTGCTCGTTCTACAACCGTTTCGGCAAGTGTCCCCTTCAGTTGGTGGAGTCTCAGGGAGTGTTGCTGCTAACTGCGCCTCTGTGCCATGGACGTTAGGTTACTGTAAGAACAAGGACGCGTGCAGGTTCATCCACGACAGTCGACGAGTGGCCATGTGCCGAAAGTTCTTGAAGAACGAATGCAGCGACCCCAAGTGCTTGCTGTCGCACCAACATGACGAGGTGGAGAGACCGCTGACTTTCGCTCTCGCTCGCGTTGTGCGGTGGCTTGTGATGCTGACGTGTGCTGCTGTGCATAACTTGCTTTTGATCTGCTCTCTGTGTTTAAACTGCTCAGAACAAAGTCCCGGACTGCAAGATGTTCCTACGCGGCGCCTGCACGCGAGAAGGCTGCAAGTATCGCCACGTGAAAGTGAGCGCGGCAGCGGAGCTCTGCGAATCGTTCGCCCAGGGCTACTGTCCTAAGGGAAGCGCGTGTCCGCTGCGGCACGAGCTCCCTTTCATTAGTCGTAAGTCGGCACGCTCCACGTCACCCGCAGCGTCTAGCAGCAAGCCGTCGGCTGCTTCAGGTACGTTATCATCTCCATGTTCGGCGCCAGGAACCTCGAGCGTCTCGCCGTCGTCTTCAGGCCCAGCGTCGTCCAGCAGCGGCAGCCCAACCACCGACAACGCCGAGCTGTCGATCCGGCCCAACATCCGCTTCGCCTCCAAGCACGGATCGTCGCTCTTCGAGGGACTGCGTCGGACAGCCAAGTAGGGCCGTAGCTGTAGTTTGCATGTATCCAGGTGGACAGGTTACGTTGTGCATGGAATTTCTATTTCTAAAGGAATAGAAATTAAATTTCAAATCGCGTGGACATGGCGCAGTTCCTGGCGTTGGCGTTCGCGGCGCAGACCAAAGGCGCCGCCGGCGTGCGCGAGTTCTTGCAAGGTCTGTAGCATGAGCTCTATGCGTCCCTGCGTCATTATTGCAGCGTTATAACCAGTTGCACCAGAGCGTCGACAACAGGTCCCCGATGTCCTGCAGGAGCTCGGCGCCATTGTTCTCCTACTGGAGGAAGACGCCAGCGCTGCAGACTTAGGTATTCAGCTGGAGCTGCTGCCGTTACGAGTGCAGCGAGAAATTTGGAGCGCGTTGGCCAGCGGTGCGTGTCCCAGTGAAGACGCCGCTGTGCTGGCGAGGGAGTTTGTTCGAGTGGCTGGAGCGAGACGACGGGAGAGTGATGCCGTGTGCTTGGCACTGGCAAAGATGGTACTGAGTGGAGTTGAGGGCGGAGAGGGACAGAGGACGACAGCGGACGCCGCGTTTCGGCGGCGGATGAAGCGGTTGACGCTCGACCGAGTCATGTTCCCGTCGCAGGAGGAAGACGCCGCGTCCAGCGGACTCCAGAGGACCACTCCATTGAGTGCTGGTGCGGCTACTTCGCTGAGCAAACGGCAGCGAGAGGAGACACTTCAGGACCCGATAATGTCAGAGATGGAGAGCGAGGAGGAAGCGAGAGAGGACACAATGCTGGCTGTGAAGTCTGAGGAGCGACCACCACTAGCCAAGGAGGTGAGTTTGATGGATCCTGCTGGGAAGGAGTGAGGACTTTCTGATGATATTTATTGTACGCGTGCAGATGGAGGATCGCGCTACGGCGTTGGCCAAGCAGCTCGCTCAGTTTTCGCGCGCGGACGCCAACGCAGCAGTGGATGATGTGGCGTCGCGCGCATTTGCCATGCTCGCTGAAGTCGTCAACGACGTTCACACGACGTACGTCGCAAACGAACGGAGCTTTCAGTATCTGTGTCAACTGCTGCGTATGGAGTCCACGAGCGATGAAGCGCTTTTCCAGATCACCAGGTACGCTGCCACTTGGCTGCTAGTCGAGACTACCGAGATTAATTGGCCTTCATACGCTTGCCAGTGCTCTAGTCGACTCGAATTGGAGTTCACGGTATGCAGCAATTTTCCTTGAAACGAGTGTTCTGCCGAAGATCCGAGCGGCGGACTCGGTCATTTCGCGAGTGCTTCTGCAGTCTGCACTGCGCTTTGGCTCCAGCTACGCCTCCACCCTGGTGGATTCGCTGTTACTCCCGCTGTTGGTCGGCAAGGATGCAGACACGGACGACTCTGTTGGCCCAGCACAAGCGGAAGCGATCACGCGAATCCTACGCAGCCCCGACACTGTGTCGTCTGAGCAGCTGGATGGCTTTATCCTGTCAAGTTTAAACGCAGTGACGACCAAGAACGACACTGACTCGAGTCCTCACTTGCTCTCGAACGAGTCGGCACTGCTGGTGTTCCAGAACATCCTCAACACGAAGCCTGTGCTATCTCCGCTGACAATCGAAAGGTTCGTTGAAGCGTGTGAATCCGTGTTGGAACGACCTGAAGCCGAGCAAGTGCGCAGCTCTCTTAAGTTCGCCACCGTCATCTTCACGCTCATTTCAAAGTATCCGCAGCAATGTGCTGGCCATGTGGAGACTCTCGAGGCGATCGCTACTCAGCTGACGTCCATCATGGCCAAGACAACGTTACGCTCGCTACAGAAGCTCAAGACAAGCAAGTAAACTATGATGAAGTAGCTGGCGGTTAATGCAGGCAAGTGGCGGATCCTCTGACGTGGCGTGTCAAGACTTATCGCACTCGTAGTATCGGCCCAGGCGGTACTGCATCAGCATTGTTCGAGCTGCTGGTGGGTGGGTCTTCAAGATGGGGCCGCAGTCTCCGCCATGCTGCGCAGCTTCCAGCAACACTTGAGCCCCGCCAGGATGCACGCCGAGCAAGTCTGTCACGTCGAAGACACTGTCGTCTACGCGGATCCAGCAGGATCGTTGGCTCTGATGCCGCCGCATCTCGCATGAAGAGTACTCGCGCTCCACATTGAACGAGCTTTCAACGGACGACGGCGCGCGGTGCTGCCATGCGGCCTGACGCACTGTGGGCGCCGGGGCGACTGAAGATCCAGCGAAAGCCACTTTCAACTGGTACTCTTTCTCGGCACAGAAGAAGCAGCGCTCGTTGGTGCACACGTCGTTGCATCCAATGCAGGCGTCGCATTCATTCGCCGTCCGACGAGCTCCAACTGACGCTTGGAAGGCTTTACGAATCGCCCGTGGGGACCGCGCTGCAGCAGACACATGATCGCTATGCAGCAACGGACCGACTGTATCGTCTTCGTCGTCGCTTTTGAGAAGCTTCGCCATGCCGGTGTCACTACGGATCGAGCGGATGGGGCTTGTCTGGCCGATTAAGCGCTTGACTGATGGAGGCAGAGATGGCTGGTACTCCTGGTTACTCGTGCCAGGCGCCAGACTGTCCTTCGTGTCGTACCTGCTTGGCTGCTTCAAAGGCTTCTTGTACGTGTTCCTCTTGACTTCCTTTTCTGGTGGAGCGTTGTGGGGTTCCTGAATGAACGTATCGTCTTGACGAGTCGAGCTCGCTGGCTCGCTTGGGTTAAGGTACTCCAGCCTCATGGATCCGTTCGAGATCACCGTTCCCAGCCGATTCGTCGTGCCAGGGTTCAGCAGCCGCTCCATTGCTACATTTGTGGCCTCGCTTCCTGTTGCGTAGCTGAAAGCATCGAGCGGCATCTCAATGGTTCGCTCGGTTCCAAACAGTAGCGACCGGTTCTCTGCTCTACTCTCGGCCACCGCTTGATAGTCATCCAGGAACGAGCCCAGCTCACCCAGCCGCCTCCTTTGCGTATCCTGAAAGTTCCCATCGCTACTGTGCGATGCCTGGTTGTCGCTTGGCGTGAGCTGAAGCTGGCTAGCGGTCGTTTTGGTCGCGAAGTGGTTCAACACGAACTTGACGAGCGCCACGGACGTCTCCGCCATGCGGACGAGACGGACGTCCACAATGGAGTCCATGAGGAAGCGGTACTTCTCCAACAGCTTGCCAGCAAGGGCATCAGCCTGCTTCTCCGCCGGTACGTCGCTGGCATTGTCGTGAACTCCGCGGTTTTGCCGGTTGCTTGCTGCGATGTAGTTCTGCCGATCACGTGCGGCGCGCTGGATCTTGGCAGTCGAGCGCAGGTACATCAACAAGTGGTGCAGTGTCAGCAACGTCTCGTAGAACACCACGTTGATCTCGCTCTGCACGCGGGCCTCCTTTGTGCACAAAATGGAGGCTTGAGACGACGAGAGGCTGGACGGAGGGCTACGCACAATGTGCGTATCAACCATCCAGAAGGCCGATCCGATAGCTGAAGAGTTCGCCATGAACGAGGAGCCACTCGAGAGAGCAAAGGAGGCTGGAATGAGGTCGACGATCGCGTGCTGAAGCGTCCCGTTGTGTACGAACTGCTGAATCATCTTGGCCCGTTGATCTCCTGCCGCGTTGGCGTCTGCGGCCGTGTTAGGCGCTCGAACACCCAAGAAGCATTGAAGCAGGCGGAGACACCAGTAGCAGGTGAGCTCGTCTTGCTGGAGGATCAGCTCGTGCACGGCGTCAAACACTCGAGGAATCTATCAGCAAAGATGATCGTTAGGAGATGTACACACGGAGTACGGATGGAATGGATAAGAGCTCGCACCGTGACGTCCGTGAAGCACGCGTCTGGGTGGTGATACAGGCGCACGAGTGCTTGCAGAGTGGTAATGAGCTCCGATCTGGTCGTGTCTCCGTACCGTCGCAAAGCTGCCACCAACGTGGTCAAGTGCTCAAACACGAGCTCCAGGGCCTTGTTCACCACGTCAGCTTGTCCCGGGCCGCTACGCGCGAGTTCGTCAAGCGGTAGATTGGCGTTGAGCTCCTCCATGGCGATGGTAATGCCTACGCCGTCGTTCATGGACAGACCCGAATCGATGGAGTTGCGCGTTTCGTAGACGGGTTCTGCTGTGCGTTTGTCCTTGATACGCCGTTGGAACCAGCCGCCACGTCCACTAGCGTCCGAATCCCCAGAGTGAAGACTGTCGTTGTTTCCCTGAGAAGCTCTGGGCGTCGATCCACTTCGACCACGCCGCCTGCGAGGGGACCATGCACTGCTACCCCGCCTTCTCCCAGTGTTATCTTCAGGGCGAATGCTGGTTTGAGTGATTCTCCTCAGTAGGAACGTTTCCATGGACGCCCCAGCGATGTCGCTGTCGTCCGTTCCACTGGAATCGGCAGCGTGTGGGTGGTAGAACCGGCAGTAGTTGAGTCCCGAGGAGAGCAACACGACGTTGTGGTGTCCTGCTTCACGGCACACCAGAAGCAGCAGCGTGACAAGCTGGTCGCGGCCGTCCACATCGAGCACCAGCGTGTCCTCCTGCTTGAACTCCAGCACGAGCGTCCGGGGGTCCCAATCGGGGCGCACGATCGCTAGCAGCGCGCTGTATGGCCTCGCAATGACTGTGCGCATGGAGCGGTGCATCTCCACCACCGCAGCTCCCTGCAGGATCAGTTGGATCTTCTTGTACGCCTTCTTGACGCCGTCACTGCCTTCGCTGCCTGGAGCGGCATCCCCGTTCCCCTCCGTGGTTCTCGCCTTCTTGACGTCGAAGCGGATGACCGAGGGCCGGTCCAGCTCTTGCGTGTTCTTCAGTCTCAACTGCAGCGCCGTGATCTTGCTCGACGTCTTGTAGAGCTCAATCCCGGCCTCAGTGGCTGCCGCCACGATCTCGTTCAGACACTCGTGGCGTTCCCCACAGAGGAAGAAGCGGTCGTGGAAGGCCGTGCACAGCACCATGCCTTCACTGTGCTCGGTGCTGAACGCCGCCTCGCGCAAGTACAGGAAGGGCAGGATCTGCTCGCGTCGGCCGCACTCGTCCAGAAAGACAATGCTGGACACTGTCACCTGCAGGAACAGCAGCTTGTGCGACGCATTGGCAAACTGCTCGATGCAGCGGAAGTGCAGTCGACGCGCGCTCACGAGCCGGTACAGCAGCGCCTTGCCCTGCGCTTGACGTCGCAGCCGCGCCAGTAGCGACAGCAGATGACCGCGCGCTGCGCACGCGAACTTGAGCTTCGCCGAGCGGAAACGCGACTTCTCGAGGCGCAGCACGAACTGGTGCTTGATCGGCAGCAGCTCCACACCCTCCAGGTCGGCGATCTCCCACTGGTTCGTGCACTGGAACGTCTCCGGGTTGTACGTGCTCAGCGTGGAGGCTGTGACCACCAGGATGCGCGGGTAAGTCGCCCACCACGAGACTTTGGTCGCCAAGTACTGCGCGATGACGGTGTCGCCGCCACCGCCGGAGCCGGCCAGAGGCGAGTCGAGGGCTGGAGCCGCCGCCATGGGAAGCGTGGGTTTCAGTCTTGCAGTTGGCAACTGAAGAAGCGACCGATCTTGGCCTGGCGGCATTCTAGGAGAGGGGTGTTACTCACGTAGCTCATGGCCGTTTTGCTGACGTACTTGAAAAAATCTGATTCCAACATGGCTACATTTCTGATACCGGTGTTTTGTGCGTCACTTGACTATTCGACGGCGATGGACGTGGAGAACGCGGCGACGCTGAGCTATGAGGCCTTCTGCGCGCGCTACATGGCGCTTAACCGCCCTGTGCTACTGCGTAATGTGACGGCCCAGTGGTTCAAGACGGGGCAGTGGCGAGACGGCGAGGGCATCAACTTTAAGCACCTGAAGGAGCAATACGGAGCGGCAATGGCGCCTGTACGGACTTTAGGGTGCTTGGCAGTGGCTGCAGAACGCTTACCAGCTGTGCGATCTGCGGCTGAATCAGGTGGCGAGTGGGGATGTGGAGGAATATGGTGCGGAGGAGCGATGGACCATGAGACTCGGTGAGCAGGAAACGATTGGTGGAAGTGCTAAGGACAGGAGACTGACGCGGTGTAGATGAGTACCTGGACATGGTAGAGAACGGGACGGCGGGCAAGAAGTACCTCAAGGACTGGCACTTCGTTCACGCCTTTGGCCACAATGCCTACGAGTAGGTTCGGTGGTGCTTTCTTCAGTATCAGGCTGGTGCTGACCGACGATCCATGGTGTTTTGCGTCAGAACGCCTTCATTTTTCAAGGATGACTGGCTGAACTGGTAGGATTGGCGCTTTCGAGTCTCCTTCTTTGAACGTGGGTGGTGAGGTATCGCCTTAACAAGTGTGTGCACCGGTACTTGTTGTATCTCCTGGACGACGCGCAGGTGGTGGGACCACAAGGACAAGAGCGAGAGTGACTATCGATTTGTGTACTTGGGTGAGGTCGATGGATCTGTCGCTTTGGTTAGTGCATTGCAAGCAAGAGTTTTACACTCTCGCTGCTGTTCTCCGTGCTTACAGGCCCTGCTGGAAGCTGGACGCCACTTCATCAAGACGTGTTCCGCTCGTACAGGTAAAGCTTTTGCTGTGTCGTGTCGGCAAGTTATCATCGGACTAACTAGCTCACCGCACTCCTGCTTCAGCTGGTCCGTGAACGTATGTGGCCGCAAAGAGTGGGTCTTCTACCACCCGGACGATGTGAGGATCGTAGAAATCCTCGCTTTGTTGTGGTTTGTAACTATCTAATCGTGTTAGTTTTTGCGGCACAGGAGCCAAAGCTGAAAGACCGCTTTGGCCGCTTCGTCGTGCCTGACGTGACCGCGGAAGACGTCGACAAGGAGAAGTACCCGCACTTCCACGAGGCCAAGCCTGTGTACGTGATCCAAGAAACAGGCGACGCGATCTTCGTCCCTAGCGGCTGGTACCACCAAGTCAAGAACGTGGAGGACACGATTTCGATCAACCACAACTGGTTCAACGGGTACAACGTCCGTGAGTTATGGGGGTTCTTCAAGCGTGAATACGCCGCCGTGGAGCACGAGCTGGAAGACCTGAAGCAGCTGGGCCTCGTCGGACGCGAGTTCGTCGACCAGTGCCAGCTGGTCATGCTCGCCAATACGGGAATCAACTACGTCGAGTTCCGGGAGCTCTTGTACGCCAAGACGGGCGAATTGCTCTCCCAACTCGAGCACCGTGACGACAGCATTCCCCCAGCTGGAGCCAGAGATCTACTCACCCACTTGGGCTATGTACGTTTCACCGTGATGCCAAGCAATTATGAAGCATTTCCACTAACGTTTGGGCTGTTCAGGTGCGCGAAATCCTCGACGAGTTGAACGCAGCCTTGGAATCTGTGGACGCCGCCGAGGAAAACAACGCGTGGCTTGATATTGACTTGCAATTGCAAGCGTTGAGTGACGAGGCAACAGCTCAATCATAGCAGAAAGTTGCGATGAGGCAGAGCTTTCTATTTTGACTGGAAGGTTGTTGATTGCTTTCATTCTTGTGTAGCGGCGACGTTTGCCAGTTGGTTTTAGCCGCATTCATGGCGACCAAGACGCTCGAGGAAGAGATCGCGGAGCTGCGACAAGCTAATGACGAGTTGTACCGCGAACATGCAAACGAGAAGGTCCAGATGCAGGCAGCAGTGGAGCAGGAGCGACGACGCACGGAAGAACTGACTCAGACCATTGACGCCATAACCGACGAGAACGGGCAATGGCGAGAGAGCTACGCCGCCTTAGACGAGGCCAAACGGTACGCCGAGGAGCAGATTGAAGAGACGAGGAAGTATATGGAGGAGCAGGTCGCGGGTCAAAAGGCAGCGCTGGAAGACCAGATCGCGCAGCTCGAGGACAATGTGAAGAGCTTGACAGCGCAGATGGCGGCCGACCTGACCGAGTTAGAGCGGCTTCGTGCTTCAGACGCAGCGCATGAACAGCAGGAGGCGGAACTGCAGAGACAGGTGGACGAACGAGACGATCGATGCACGCAGCTCAGTGCCGAGTACGACACCCTCCGAGTGCAGTATGACGAGCTTCAACAGGCGCAGGAAGACGCGCGCAGGTCTCAGGACGAGGAAGTCGCAGCCAAACAACAAGAACTGGAAGATTCTACGAGCCAAACTGAGGCTCTGCAGGTGAAGGTTGCAAGATTGGAGAAGGACTTGAAGGCGGCCTCTGCGAATGAAGACGTACGTGAGTCAAACCAGAACGCTTTGCTGCGTCGATCGGAGGCGCAAACGAAAGAGAAACAGGAGGAATTGAGTACGGCCAACGAACGTGTGAAAGCGCTCGAGGATGAACTGGCGCTGCTTTCACTGGCAGGAGCTCACGGGAAGGACTTTGCTACGCGGATCCGGGGACTGCAGCAAGAAGTCTTCGTCAAGTCGGAGCAGCTCGTGCAGCAAGGGGAGAAGCATCTCCGAGTCGCTGGGCTGCTTGACAAGACGAAAGCCGAGCTGGCTCAGCTTCGTGAAGACGTGGGGAACGTACGGCGCGTCCTGCTTCGTGGAATTGGCCTGGATCCAACGATCGCCGGCCAAGACTCGAGCACAGATGAGACGCTTTACCAGCATGTGAAGCTCGAGGAGCTGGTTCGTCTGCGCTTGAAGGCGATGGAGCATGAGTGGCAACTTGCGGGTGGACCACCCACGTCTTGTTCCTTTGACCCGGAAGAAGGAGCGGAAGCCTCTCCTTGTCACTTGCCAAACGTTGACAACTTTTCGGCTCTGGATGCGCTTGGATTGGGCGGCGCCGGTCGTCTAGAGCGCGAAATGCGTGTGCTTCGCAGTCGCAACAAGCGGTTGATGGAGCGTACGGAGCGGCTTGAAAGTGACCTAGACAGCGCTCAAAATGGGCTTCGTGACCTCCAGAGTATGCGCGAGAAGGTTGTCGAGATGGTAGGGCGCGAGCGTGTGGAAAAGGAACTGCGAGTTAAGAGCGAGCAGGCCAACAAAGAGCTGGGCGAGAAAGTTACCGCTCTCTCCGAGCACGTGGAGAAGCTCATGGTCCACCTCAAGCACGAAGCAGCAGCGAAGACTCGTGCGGTGGAGGCTCAACGTCGCGTAGAGAAAGAGCTGCTCGAGACCAAGGACAAACTAGCTGCTGCAACACGCAAACACGCGGCCCAGGACGCGAAAGTAGCCGAGCTCGAGCAAGGAGCCCGCATCCTGGAGGATCAACTGCGCCTCATGGACGAGAAGTTCATCGACGTGCGCAACAAGTTGGACTGGACGCGGTCGGCTGCACGCAAGGAGAACAAGCAGCTCACGGCAGAGCTGCGCTCACTGCGCATGAAGTGGCAGATGGCCAGCGACTCCGGAGCGCTCGCTGGGTTACCCGATTGGTCATCTCCAGCATGCGTACCGAGGTTTTCCAAGAAGCCGCCGCTAGGAATGAGCGCCTCAGAGCCGCGGCTTTCGACACCCAAAGCCTCCAATAACGGCCTTTCCCCAGTCGTCGCAGCCGTGGTGGAGGACGCTCTGGCGTACAGCAACGGCGTCAAGTTCGATATCCCCAAGCTGCCTCAGCCCGAGTCCGATGCCGGGACTCCCTGGTCCGATGCCAAGCTGTCCTTGCTGCAGCGCCAGTTCCAAGACAAACGCCGAGCATAGTGATGTATATGAGACGGTACTCATGGCTACCTTTTCCGGTAGTCGAAGTTCAGGATATGTGAACACATGTGGTATATATACTCGAATAAGTCCGATTCACCACGTGTAACGGTTACGGTTACACTGTAACCGGTCGAGTCAGACGAAGATGATGCGCATGCTGCTGCTAGCGGCGTGTACTGCGCTGGCTGTGTTGCCTTGTCTTGCCTTGGGCATCTCCCCGTCTCTTGACCGTGGCCCGTTATTCAATGGATCGTTGTCGGTGCGGTCGCTGGACGTCGAGGGGTACGAGGCGATGCTCAATGACTCGAACTCAGTGTGGCTCGTCGACTACTACTCGTCGTGGTGTGCTCACTGCCGCATGTTCGCGCCCGAATGGGAGAAAGTGGGCGATTTCTACGCTCAGTCTAGTGTTGTGAAGGTGGGGGCCGTGGATTGCAACCAGTTCAAGGGCATATGCAGCAGGGAGGAAGTGCACGCGTACCCCGCCGTGAAAGCATATCATGTGCCACTAGGGACGAGCGAGACGGTCAACATGGAGGCCCAAGGACGGAAGAAGGCCAAGCCTGTGGTCACGTGGGTGGAGCAAGTGTTGGAAGAGCATGGTATCGAGTCGGAGATGGACGTATCGACTCTTATTGATGAGAAAGAGAACAAGTTGCGTCGCGACGAGGACGAAGAAGCTGTATCGGAATCGGAGCTCCACGACGATACGTCTGTGAACACGAAGTACAAAAGGCTTCGTGACGCGGGCAAGGCGGCCATGCTGTCGCTCGAGAACAGCTTCTTCATGGGGACACCTGTGCTGCAAGGCGAGCGGTACGAAGCTGCTCTGAACTGGGTAAACGCGCTCGCTGCTACGTTTCCAATTGAGGGAAACCGCGACGCCATTTACAAACTTGTGGAAGCCGTGAAGCAGCAGAAAAGCTGGTCTCTGACTGAATGGGGCGAACTTATCGAGAAATGGAGACCCATCGCCAGAGCAACAAGCTTCCCTAGCGACTTGTTCGACCTACGAGGCGACGAAGGCTCGCAATGGGAAGTTTGCAAGACGTACACGTGCGGCATCTGGACGTTATTTCACAGCATGACTACGAGAAACATCAACGATGAAGCAGCGTGGAAACACAGCGAAACCATGGCGGCTATTCGACTCTACATGAAGTTTTTTTTCGGATGCGAGGACTGCCGCCAGCATTTCCTGGAGGCGAATCCAGAGAGTTTGGTGGAGGAGTTAGCAGCCGGTGATACGAATGGGCCTCATGCAGTGGTCATGTGGGCTTGGAAGATGCACAACTCGGTCAACAAGAGGCTCAATCGAGGTCAATGGCCGTCGACGTCCCAATGCGCTGGCTGTTACATCGATATTGGTGGACCCGTGTCGATTGGGATGTCGCTCATCCACGAAGACGGAATGGTGGCCTACGTCACGAGCGTCTACGGACACGAAAACAAAATCCTCTTCAACGAGATTGTCACGACGACTGCGTATCCGTTCCCTGGGCAAGGCTTTAGCGCGATAACCGGCGCCGTGCTGCTTTTCGCGCTGGTTGGGGTCGCACTGAAAGCGCAGAGACACCGCTTCATCGCTTCAAAAGCGAGTGGGCATTTGGCTTAATATTTGGATGGATGTTCTAGTTGCTGAATGAGTTTGAGTTGATAAAATTTACCTGGTGCTCGAAGCTTTTCTTTAGTTACGAAAATTGAAGCTCTTGCTCAACGTCGTCAATGGTCTCGTTTCCGTACCAGCCATTCTCAGTCAGCAAGATGTCGGCGCTCGTGTCGAACTCGTGCGTCCAGCGGATGTACTTGAGATAACTTGGTGGAAAACCAGAGTGATCACTGCAACTCGTGGGGTCGGCGATACTACCGGAGACGACAATGGCCTCGCGAGCTGTCGACACCGAGATCCGCGTGGAATCCTGGAATGAGGTGGAGCAGTTCGTTCTCCGAGTCGCAGTTGGTAATCAGCTTGGCGTAATAATGATCCCCCATCAGTACGTCATGTGAGCCCTGCACCAGCGCTGCTTGATCGTCCGTGAAGTTGGGGAGACGATCGCCCACACGCTCTTGCATGACAGCATGGTCCATCACAATCTCCGGTCGAGGCACGTTCTAGCGTATCGCTTCATCCAAGCGCCTAGGGATATAGGTTTTTATACGCGTAAGACCGCCATAAGACCGTGAGCGTGTCATGAGGACACCAAAACTGAAATTCCGACGCTGACTCGGGCGGCAGCACTGGAGAATACAGGGACAAGAGAGCTTCAATCACCATTCACAAGCTCTTGTCGCTCAGAGAAGCTGTCTCAATTTGCAGCTACCGCCAACGCTGCGAGACGTCAGCCAGAAACCATACATGTACCGCTCGACTTGTCGAAGCGCATCTTGTCCGTCGCTCACGGTTTATTAGCTTGCCACCGGGGAATCCTGTGCTCATTCCTGTTCTCGCTCGCAACTGCACAAGCAGCGCATCCGTCCAAGAATCGACGCTGTGGCCATGGCTCGCTTCTATCAGCGCTTTTGATCGCTATTGCCGTGGCATGCTGCACAATCGCCAGCGCTGAGGTCTGCGAAGATGCCAGCATCACCACCACCGATTCGACCACAACCTCTCGAACGATGACCTCGGGCTCCCACACATAGTGGCAGCGGAAACTCGACGATCAAGTGCTTCCCGTCCAACTTCCTCCTCTTTGGATCGGCCACCGCGTCGTAGGTTGATGGTGCGGTGCCCTAGACGCCACGGGCGCGTCTGGGACGAGTCTGCGGGTCCTCAACGTACCCCAGTTGTGCCAATGTCGCGATCGACTACTTCCACCGCTACAAGGACGGCATCGCCACGACGGCTACAGCTCCATGCGCTTCTCCATCTCGTGGTCGCACCATGACCTGGAACAGCACGCTCCAGCGGTTCCAGGCCAATCCTGAAGGACTCGGTTTCTACCGCTCGAAGGTGGATGAAACCATTGCGAGCGGCATTGAGCCCGTGTTGACACTGTTCCACTGCGATATCCCCATCGAGCTGTACGACGCTGGTTCCTGGACTTCGCAGAGCTGAACTACACCGAGTTCGGCCAGCAAGTCAAGTACTGGAGCACGAGCAATGACCCTATATCGTATATGACGATCTTCTACCTCTCGACTGACTCCGGCACGGACCCGCTCACAACTTCCTGCTCGCCCACGCCGAAATGGTCGCTTTTTTCCGCGAGATGCACGCCGAAGGCACCGTTCTGAGTGAGGCGCGCATCGGTCTTGTGCTCTGGGGCTCGTATGAAGCGATAATCCGAATTTTTACAGGCTGGTTCCTTACTCGGTGACTATGTCGACGATGTGGCCGTCGATCTGCGTGATGGTCAGCACCGACTCAGTCAAGGGCCCGCTCCAGGCCTTGATTGCGGTGAATTGCTTAAACCTCGACGGCCGCAGTCGTTTGCTTCATAGAGCAGCAAAAGTCGGCACTAACAAAATGCCAGGTCATCCGTAAAATTGCAGCTTTCAAATGATCAAGTTGAAGTATCAAGCCGTTAGCTTGTGACAATAGTCCAATCGGTGGCACAACTGTTCCGTTTGTGCCCCAACCCATGCATGTCATTCCATAATCTCTGATGGAGCATCAGCCGCTGCGCCAGCCCGGCGCCTCGCGCTACGGCAGCGTCCCCGAGGTGCGTATCGGCCACCAGCTGCGTCTTCTCCCTCCACATGACCATCACCCACCCACCCACAGCCTCCGATCTCCCCCCAGTCCGCCACCGCGAACGCTAAAGCTTCCGACGCCAAGCAGTTCGACATCTTCGGCAATGCCCGCGACGTCGAGCGCATCAGTCGGTGCGTTCCTTGTGCAATGCATTAATACAGTGTCTAGGACTATGGGAAAATTGACGCGTGTATTGGATGCGGACAGCCACCTTGACAATGGGAACCTCGGCGCCGCTATCGACAGTTTCATGGCGCTCGTGTCCGTCGTCTTCGCCGGCGCGTACGTCACCAACACGTACATTCCATACAACAGTGTACGTAGTCAAGATCTGGCTGTGGTGGGGACTGCGTTGCTCACGAATTGAGCCTATTGTTGTGGCTGTAGCTGCCCCACTCGATCTGGGTGGTCGAGCTGATCTGTGCGGCGTTGTTCACCGTGGACTTCGCCTTCCGAGGCGTCTACCTAGCAGCCAGTCGACGTCGCGAGTTCCTGCTGTCGCTGACGACGCTCGCCTACCTTGTGGTGATTCTGCCGGTGCTCCCAGCGTCCTTCTTTATCCGCTACCAGTTGAGTTTCAATTTCTGGCTCATTTGATGTGTCAGAGTTGTTCTTTCTTACAAAATGCTTTGTTGTTATGTAGTACGTTCTGGTACGGCGAGTCGTGGTGGCGCTTTGTGTACCCGGCGCGCTTCGTGATGGTCTACTTGACCGGCAAGGCGGTACTCAGCCGCTGCCACGCGTACTTGACCCCGGTGCGTCAGTTCGCCTTCTTGTGCTACCTGCAGATCACGTGCATCCTATTGGGAGCGGCTGGGATCATCCAGATCGCCGAGACAATGGACGGCACGCTTTCAGTCAAGAACCTGGGCGAGTGGACGTTCTTCAACTCGTTTTTCAACTCCGTCATGACCTTCGTGACGATCGACAAGCCGCCGTCTGAAAACGCCCTGTCCAAGGTTTTCGTGGGCGCGCTCGTCTGCGTTTTCATCCTCGTCATCCCGTACCAAATCTCGAACGTCATGGACTTAAGCAACTCGGTCTCGGCGTACGAAGAGGCAAGCTACACACCTTCTTCCAAGAGCCGTCACGTTGTACTCTGCGGTGATCTCACGGCCACTCGCATCAGCCACTTCTTTCACGAGATCTTCCACAATGACCACGATTTCGTTGGTGTCCAGGTTGTCGTATTGAGCGAAGAACCCCCGGCGACGTCGCTGAAGGCCTTGCTGCTGGACCCGTTCTTCGCCAAGCGCGTGTGGTTCATCCAGGGCTCACTACTGGATGTCGACGATGCCAAGCGCGCGGCTTGTGACTCTGCCGATGCCATTTTCATCATGACGAACCGCGTGGGGGACGAAGAATCCTCCATCAGCGACCACCGTACGCTGATGCGCGTACTGGCCGCCAGACGACAGGCTCCAAAGACCAATGTGTTCGCGCAACTCCACCGGTCCGTTCACTGCCAAATGGTGCGCGATATGGGCGTCCAGAACGTGCTGTGTCTGTCCGAAGTGGCGCTGTCTCTGCTAGGCCAGAACTGCATCTGCCCCGGCTTCTCGACCTTCATGTACAGCCTCACGTCGACCTCGAGTTTCGACGATGACAACGACGAAGGCCTTGGGAGTGACGCCAAGCGCACCAACCGATCCAAAGCCATTGATAACGGCGAAGGGTCCTGGGTGGACCGGTACTTGCTGGGAGCGAGCCAGGAGGTCTACGTGGTCGAGTTGCCGCCAGCTTCGGTCGTCGCCGGTAAAACGTTTTCCGAGTTGGCGTCGCTTGCGTATTCGCATTGCAACGGCATCATCGTCTTCGCAGTGGCCGACGGGCCCAGAGGCAAGGTGGTTCTCAACCCTGGCGACTCGTACACGTGTGTGGGCGGCGAGACGGCGTACGTGATCGCACAGACTCAAGCCGATGCGAGTTCACTCACGGAAATGTCGCCGAATGCGTCGATGCCGCTGGCGTGGCGAGGCATGCAAGTGCTATCGCCTTCCTCCCTGGTACGCGGCGACAGCAGCTCAAGTGACGGCCACGATGTTGGAGCATCCCTTAAACGACACCAAGCACGGTTCGAGCACTGGCAATTCAAAGATAACGACACGGCAGAGCCTGAAAAGGAGACGAGAGGGGAAGAACACGCAGCGAAGACGGCAGCCAAGACAGCCGCCAAGTCGGCGGAAGATGCGGTGATTTCTGACGTGGAAGAACTCGGCTTTGGAGCAGCTCCTATCGTGATTTGTATGACGACCGAGTCGGCGTTTGCCAACGACCTCGAGCACCTCATCAGTCCCTTACGCGCACGCGCTTTGAAGCAGTATCACCCCATTGTGATTCTGACAGCCAAGCTTCCTGACGACGACGTTTACGATGGCTTCCGCCACTTCCACGACGTTTTCTTCGTGGTTGGCGACCCGTATCGCCACAAGACGTTGATCCGCGCCGGCGTTTCCGACGCGTATCGTGTGCTGCTCTTGGGTACGGGCACTTCCGCGTCTGAGAACGACTCGGAGCTGCTCCAGGATGCCGAATCGATCGCGCTCCACAAGTTTATCACGAGTTTCATTGGCGTCAACAAGGCGCCGCGGGTTATCACGGAGGTGGGGAACCGCGCCAGTGTGCACTTCGTGTCCCAGAACCTGCTCGCCAACGGCTGGTTCACCGGCGCTGACGGAGACAACGAGCTCACCATGTTCTCGTCCTCGGAGACTTTTTCGCGCAACTTCTTCCTGTCGCCGGCATTCACCTCGGGCTTGACGTACAGCACGTCGCTGTGTGACAGTCTGCTGATCAACCAGTTCTTCAATGGCCGCATCAAGAAGATCCTGAACGAGTTCATGTTCACGTCCCGCGCCAGCGACGCGTGGGCCGCTCTACGAGGCGACAAGGCCAAGCCGGAAGTGCAGCGCAGCTCTTTGTTCGCCGTCGAGGTGCCGCTCGACTTTGTGGGCCGCTCGTTCGAGTACGTGTTTCACTACCTGCTATCGTCGGACGACATCCTGGTCATCGGGCTTTACCGCTGCCATCCCTACATGAATGCAGCTGACGAGGGCGAGTCGAAAGCGAGGATTGAAGTGCCCGACAAGGAGCGCAGCGTGCCTTTCGGATACGTTTATGTGAATCCGCAGCCGTTTGAGGTTATCACGGGCGACGACCTGCTCTACGTGTTGACCGACAAGCAGCCTTGCTGGGCCGACACGCAAGATGCTTAGGCTCGTAGTGCATCAAACTTGTTGTGGTTTTTGCTACTCATGATCAGTGATGGCCAAAAATGTACTGGACGGCATTGCAAGCAAAGCGATGAGAAGCAATATGTATTGAAGTTCTCGGTTAGCTTCCAATGAGAATTGCAATGCTAGTGATAGCAGCAATATTCACTGCAATACTACTCGCACAGCTATAGTGTCCCCGCTGACGCCGCCTTCATCACCTGACATCTCCGTGTTCCAAAGGCGACGGTTTGCGTTTGAAAAAGAGCAATTTCTCCAAGTTGAAATCTGCCCGCGTTTGGCACTGCTGGAAAGTTGTTCAGCCAGCGACAACCTCAGCGAATTTGCTAAAACCAACGTTAGGCGTATGTAGCAGTAATAACTGCAATGTCGCTGGGCGTTCCAATTTGTATTGCAATGCCTGTCGACCTTGCAATATGGCATTGCGAGTAGTATTGATCAATGCCAATACCTGCAATACATTTTTCGGAACCGTTGGAGTCCAGGATTTAGGCTTTTTATGTGTACGACCTCGTTAAAACTTTTCGTATTTCTTAGGCTTCAAGTCTTCGGTGCTGAGGAATCTACATGATGAATGAATATGCATCGGCGAAGCTGTCTGAAGGTGTCTTCCTCGTCCCCGTTGCCCCCACACAGCAAAAGTTAGACTTCCAATTTTCGTACATAAGACGCAACTTGCAGTGTTTTGATATCTCCGAGATTTTTACAGGATTCTACCAGAATTAAGGCCAGGATTCGCACTTAAGTGGGAATAGTTGCGTACTTTTTTGAAAATAATCCTGGCCTGCAACACCCGCCTACATTTTTGGCCATCACTGCTCATGAATGAAAAAACTTTTTTCACATTTGACACTGAACTGCTTCCGACATCACCGACATCCATTTATTTGTGCTAACCATTTCAGAAACTTGCAGCAATGACAACCAAACTGGCGATACCAAAGACGGCGTGCTGCAGAACAAGCGAAGAGGCTCCAGACGTTGTCGTGGAGGGTCCTGTCGTCTGGCCAACGCTTCCGGTGCTGTTGCTAGCGACGTTACCTGCTCCAGCCCCGCTTCCTGCTTCATCAAATACATACGTCCGTGAGGGAGTTCATCTACCCATTCAACACAAGAGAGCTCACCTGATGTGGCGCTGGTCCATTCCCCAGTGATATCCACGGGCTCACTCACCGCAGAGCCTGCTGCGGTGTTTGAAACTGAGATTGTCTGTCGCGGGAAGCTGACTTGGTCTTCTTTCGTCCACATTGCACTCGAAGGCTCGTGCGTTGCGTCTGAAGCGGCAGACCCCCACTGCCACTTCAGAGCCTCCTTTGTTGCCGTCAGATATCCGTAGCCGTACTTGGGGATCAGCGTCTTCCATTCGAAGCCTTCAATACCCAATTGAGCTTCCTCTCGAATGAACTCGTTGTTGCCTGGACTGCCGCTAATGATGATCGGAGGCACGTTGTAGTCGTTGAAAGTCGACGCCTCGAACATCAAGTACGTGTGCTCGTGGCCGGCCAGGTACAAGTCAACCTGGTATTTGTCCATAAGCGGCACGATTTCCTTGGCAAATCGGTTGCCCGTCTCGCTGAGTCCTTTCGGCGTCTTGAACGGTGGGCGGTGACCGCAGATCACGACGAAAGGGGTCTCTGAACGCTTAATGCGACTTAGATCGTACTCTAGCCACTTGGCTTGTGCAGTTCCTGCAGATTTTCGCGCTGCTTCGTCCACTTTCCACTTTCCATCGTCCTGCAACGCGGCAAACGCCTCGTCACCATAAACTTCCGTGTTGATGAACACAAAATGTATGAGCCCTGCCGAGAAGCTGTAGAACTCGTTGGATGATGAGCCGCTGACAGCCCCCGCGCCAATTGTAATCCCCCGAAACCTCCGGTAGTAGTTTTGAACAGCCAGCGCAGGCGACAGCGCGTACTGGTACTCGTGATTTCCTACAGTGGTCATCATCGGCACGCGCGACGTGATGGACTCCAGCTCGTCCATGTAGTTTTTTCCGTTCGAGCCTGTGAGCTCGTAGGACAGATCCCCGATGTTCAGCACCCCGCTGTAAGCTCCATCCACTTCCAGCGCGTTCTTGAGAGCCGGCAGCGACACCGCGGCCGCATGGCCCTGCATGGGGGCACCCATGTCCCCGAACACCGCCCAGGTCGTCTCACCGTCCGGCACGGTGAAGTTCATGACGGTAGCGACGCCGTCCGACTGCGCCAGCGCGTAGAAGACCGTGGCGCCCGGTTCCAGATCGGCCAGCAATGCTGACCAGCACGCCACGCTCTCACCTGCTGCCTCTGTCACGAGTCCCGCAGTCTTGCCTTCTACAGCGGAGCTGAGGTCGTCGGCTGATGTGCCGAACGTGAGCTGAGACGCGTTCACCGTGGCGACAGTGACCCAGTCGACCATGTAGTGCACGTTGCCATTGTCCAGTGTCTGCGCGAGGCTCAAGTGGAACTGCGCCGATGCCGACGCGGCCTTGAACGCCGTGGCGAAGCCCACAAAGGAGGTGACGATGAAGGCTCGCATTCTTGCTTGTAGACACCTCTTTCTGATCTGAAGATGGACACATTCAGTTTTCGAACAGAAAACTGCACGGTGTGGTTCACACAACTAAAATGGTGTGTTTGACACCGGCATTTGAATTATTAATACCTATCCCTACTTGAAACTCAACGTCATGTCGGCGATCGTAGATCGACATCTTGTCGCTTTGTGTACAGTATGGCATGGATCCCTACTGCATTCTCCAGCATCTCGCCACGGTGAACCTCGTACAGTGTACTTCTACGTAGTAAGTTGGTTGCACTTCAATTTCGCTCTTGTTTTTTCTTTTTCGATCTTACACAAACCTGCGAACGGCATCTAATCCTAACGAAGCGCACGGCAGCGGGTGTCGGTCTCTCTCCGTTCGAGTCCTGGCCCGCTGCCGCCACCTTCTTCTGCTCTTTTGTAATTCTCCTCTCTCTATGGCTGGCCGGATGACGTCAGTCGCCGAGAGCGGGTGGGATCCGCGTCATTTTCAACGTCGCCGTTGTCAGCTCGAGCGTCGGGGGCTCCCTTAGACCGCGGACGGCTTGCATTTCTGCTTGTGGGACGCCTTCCAGTCTTGCTTCTGGCACTCGGCGCCGCAGTATCGCACCGCCTTGCAGCGCGAGCACACGAGCGTGGACGGCTCCTTGCACACGCGGCAGCGCAGCGCCGCGTCGCGCTTCTCAATCAGCTCCTTGTCGAAGCTGCACACGATTAAAACGCCACAAGGTCAGCATCCTGTTGCAATCGGGGGAAATAAAGGACAGGGGGTGAGAGCGTACCCGAGCTTCTTCATGTCCCGCCAGGTCTCCATGGGCTCGGCGCTAGACTGCGTGTGGTACATGTCCTTGAAACCCTTGAGCGTCAGACCCTTGTTCTCGTCGCACTGGAAGTACGTCTGGATCTCCTTGATCTCCTCGTCCGAGAAGGGCTTGCCGTCGTTGCAGATCTTGCTGAACTCCTTGAGCTTGTCCAGCGTCAGGCTCTTGTCCGTGGGCTTCTCGAGGAACGAGATGTAGAGCCGCGTGAGCACGGCCTCGAAGTCGCGCGTCAGGTTGCCGTCCTTGCCAATGAGCAGCGTGCGGACCTCGTTCTCCGAGATGCTGGCGTCCTCGTGTTGGTTCTTCTTGGGGGCCATGGCGTCTGCCTACTGTGCTAGTGGGGAAGGTGGTGGTACTGGAGCTCTTGCTGCTGGGGGTGACCAAACTCGAAATGCCTCGATGCGTCGAGCGGCCAGCAAATAGCATAACTGACGTCACTGCGATAATGGATTTCCCCGTCGGAAGTCGTTGATCGACTCTGCAAGGGGTGAGTCAGTTACGGGTTTTGGAAACCTGCAATACTTGAAGCGTATCCACCGCCGATTGGCTGAAAATAGGGTGCTGCTTGGGCGCAAAGAAAGGTCGGTGGTGTGGCGGAACACAAACTTGCCGCGTGGCAAACGTCGTCACCACGAGAGCCCAACGCTCGTCGGCCGCACGCAGTCTCGATTTGCGATTGCCAGACAGCGATCGGCAGCTGTAGCTGCAAGTATGTATCCGATCGAGGAAGCGAGCTTTGGTCAGCTTTGGGGTAGCAGTGTCGTAGATGCTCGGAGATCTCTGCTGGTAGGGTTTACCGCCACAGCCCTCTCTTTCGCGACGGCTCGGTAAGATACATTCGATACGGACTGAAACAAACGGTATCCTCTGCGCTTCCAGCAGCAGCTGGGTCGGCAGCAAAGTCTCCGCTAATGTTGCGCCGGTCTCATTGCAAGAAGTTTAGAACCGCTGCGCTGGAGCGGTGCAGTTCGTGGGGCTCGTATTGCTTGTTGGTGAAGGTATATTGTGCTTGGTAGTTAAGCTGCACTCAACCGAGACATTATATCCGTTCCATTGGAGTCCAATGGCCCCTGCAATAGTCCACCTCGCGCCAATGCGGCGTTTTTGCCTGTCGCTAACGGCACATCGTCCACCTACGGCGTCAACGCTGATCCACTGCGGTTGCACCAGCGATGGCATGACAATATTTTTTCGATTTGAGGTCAGATAAAAATAAAATATTTAAATATTTTTATATATAATTTTTACCATAAAAGTATTTTATCGAGAACCCCGTCAAATATCAGATAGAATAGGTGTACAGAGCCAAACCTATTAGTGGTCTGCCTTGAAGTCCGGTCAAAGTGGATCCTCCTCGGATTCTCTGTTGTGCCCGGCACGTCGTAGTTGCCACTTCAAACACATACGGACCCAAAAACAAAACTGGTGCCTCGCCTAGATGCCCGAGCGATCGTTCAACACCACTGGGGAGCTTGGTGTCTGCTCTTGGGAGTACTGGTCCCTGCTGAATACAAGGCAAGCCTTGTAATCAAAGCAGATTTGACCATACAAGACGGAAGTGACATTTCTGGGGAGATGGACGATAAAAATGTATAAAACTATTTTTATACATCTCTTTTTCATAAACAATATTTACATATTTTTACTGCCATCGCTGGTTGCACGCACTCGGCCATAACCGCTACAGCTGTAAAATAAATTCAAAAATAGCGTTTATCACAGTTTTAACTATTTAAAATGCTTAAATATTCGGTCAGACTCTGCTTGGTCTCATCATTGTTTTCAAGAAGTTAAAAATTACAGAAGTCTCGGCTTGGTCTCATCATTGTTTTCAAGAAGCTCAAAATTACAGAAGTGTACTATACGTCGGGTATTTAGCGTAATGTGTGCATTCTCGACATCCATCACTTCAGCTATATCTGATTACACAGGGCCATGCAAATATTTGGCCAATCAAAAGCGGCGAAGATTAGGGTAGGGTTGTACGCGCTCTGAAACTAAAACACACGTGTTTTCTAGAGGTTGCCCCGTTGCAAAAATCATTTTTGTATCAGGCCCACCGCGCGCAATTCATGCATTCATAGAGGCGCTGCTATCTATCCGCACAGAAACGACACCACATCTGGTATCAAAGGTTGTATTTGACTTGTTCAGTCCACTTTTCAACCACTGCATCGCGGCTGTCACAAAGCGTGAGAACGGCAAGGGAGAGAGCAGCAGCGCCCAAGAGACCGACCAGCCGCCACTGACCGGCTGCACGCACGCTTCCACGCCGCCCCGAGGCGCCCGCCTTCCTCCGCAACAGCATCAGCAGCGACTCTACAGCTTAGCTCAAGCTCCGCCGAGACCTCCCGTCTCTGGCGCTTCACTGCGCGAAGCCCATGGACGAGGACAAGCGCCATTTCCCGCTGTCTTCGCGGCCCAACGCGCTCTACGGCAACCTGAACCTGTCGGCACGCTCTCGACACGCCGTGATGCCCGGCGCGGGCACAGGGAGCCGCTTCCCGGCCACGGAGCGCTCCCGACAGATGAATCTGAGCCAGGTCTCGACCCTCAGCGCCGTCACCACAGGCTGCGACGAGATGAGCCGCGTGTCCCGCTACTCGTCGTCGTCGTCCGCCTCATCCGCCTACTCGGTGGCATCCTCCGCCGCCTCCTCTTACGGCGGGGGAGATCGCTGGGCTCCGCAACACGCCTCCAACTCGTGCAACTTGTGCCGCGAGAAGTTCTCGCTGCTTCGGCGCTCGCACCGCTGCCGGCGCTGCGGCTACCTCTTCTGTGCCAAGTGCTCCAGGTATAAGGCGGCGCTCACGGGCCACACACACAAGTCTCGGCTCTGCGAGACGTGCTTCCCCAAGGTTCTGTCCGGCAGCAAGCCGCCCATGAACGCCTTCGTGCACTCCAAGGCGTGGGTGCCTCGCGGCGTCTTCACGCACATGCTGAGCTACCTGAACCACGTGGACCTGTGTCTGGCGTCCATGGCGTGCCGCTTCTGGTACAAGCGAGCGCTTCTGGACATCACGTGGCGTCCGCTGTACATCAAGGAGTTCGGAGACGACGAGAGCAGCCCGCAGCGGGAGTCGCTCGTGGCGTTCCAGCGCGACGTGCACGGTATCGGCTTTGAGAACTTGTCATGGTATAACAAGTACGCTATCCGTTGGACGGCGCGCAAAGCTGCAGAGAAGAAGAAGAGCTTCCTGGTCATGTCGAGCCTGCTGGCGTCGTTGAAGCTGGGCAAGTACGCACCCCTGTTCGAGGCAGAGGAGATCGATATCGAGTCCTTGTGTCTGATGAACGCAGGCCACCTGCGCGACCTTGGGATCCCGTTTGGCCCTCGTATGAAGCTGCTAAACGCTGCAGCGTGTCTGGCCGACTTCAACGAAGACGAGGACGACGAGCGGCCGTCCATGGAGTCCACGCCCATTACGCCCGTGGCGCGGTTTAAGCAGAAACGTGCCGAGATGAAGCATTTCCGCGCTGGACTCGTCCGTCGCGTCCAGCAGTCGGCGGTTCGCATTGCCATCTTGACCAACGAGGGAGAGCTCTGCAATGTCGGCTCAGGGATCATCATCCACGAGGACGGGCTCGTCGCCACGGCGCGTCACTGTCTACAGGGCGAGCAGTTCGACTGCATCTACAGCGACGAGTACATGATCCTGGTGGCGCCCACAGAGTCCACGTCGCTGCCGCCGCTCTGGAAATACCATGCGCGTGTCATCCCCGAGTGCTGCAACGAAGAGCTTGACTACGCGTTGCTGCGTCTGGACTGCGAGGTGATCTCGGACCCGCCCAGTGGATTGTACATCGGCGACGTGACGGACCGCATGATCGCGCGCAATTGGACAGTGACGAAGCTCGAAGGCACTTCCCGGGAAACGATCGGGAAGCTGCCGGCCGTTCGGATCGGCAACTCAAATAACGTGGAGCCAGGCGACGAAATGTGGATGTTTGGCTACCCTAGCAGTGGCCACAACACCATCACCGTGCACCACGCGATCTGCTCAGGTACCGACTCCCAAGTGTACGAGAGCGAAGAAGTGGACAAGGCGATGCTACGCACAGCTGCGCAGCTCGATAACGGCTTTAGTGGCGGCGCCGCCGTGGACAAGAAGGGTCTGCTAGTGGGCCTCATCTCCTTTAGCGTGCTGCGTCAGGACCGCGTGCGTGCCATCAACATGGTCAAAGGAGCTATTGAGTATGCCAAGCGCGAGTATAACTTTTCATGAGGCTGCGTTGAAGACGTCCGCGACGCAGTGGCTCTCTCACCCCGGTAGGAATTAGTCAAGCGCGATGACTGCCAGCGTCGGAAGCCACGAGCGGAAGGCGTCGAGGGACGTAGCACAGTAATCGCAGAGCCGGAGTGATGTCGTAGTATTCAAGGATGGTGGTGATAGTTTTTTTAATGCGAATTAAGGTCAAACCTTGCTGTCTTTTGCCAGGGAGTGAACTGACGAGCCCACAGATCTCGGTTTGGTTCACGGTTTGGTTCATCGCTGCAACGGACTTGAAGTTGTTTGTAGTGTGGACCACATCTATGTTGTGGTCCACATATTGTCCGCCACACCATCGCCACCGACGCTGGAGGCTCTACGTGCAGCGGTGAACGCTGCAGACAAGGACGGAGAGCGACTAGCAAGACAGGGAAGCACCAGCAGCGATGGAGGAACAGAGCTCAGAGGCGGTGGGCGTGACGCTCTACCCGGCGGACTACGAGGCCGTGGAGATGGTGACGGACCAGGGCAAGGAGATCCCGCAGCAGTGAGCATCCGGCCTAATTCGGCATAAATGCTGCCATTTTTTCTGACGCTTTTGAGTGTTCTTGTGGGAATAGGGACTTCACGGAGGCGCAGCTGTTCCTGCACTCGATCCAGGAGTTGGAACGAGTCCGTACTGAGAGGAAGAAGAAGAAGCACAAGACGGAGGACAAGGAGGAGGCCGATGCAGTCAAGGCCGAGCAGGAAGACGAGGCCATGGAGACTGCCGAGGCGGTGGAGAAGCTGGAGGGGGCGGTGCAAGAGACGGAGGAAGAGGAGGAGGACGTGATCGACCCCAGAATCCACTACCGCCCGATGGTGACGGAGCTGCAGGCGGCCGTTGCAGAGCTGCACCAGCTCATTAACTCGATTGACCTGATCCGTCGTCGGGACTTTTTGGAGGAAATGCGCTGCATCCGAGAGAACACGGCGCCCAAGAGAGAGGAGATGGAGCAACTGGTGGAGGCCAAGACGGCGCAGGTGAAGGAGAGCGGCACCATTCTACTAGACGGCGTCGAGGCGCTGGCAAAGACCGTGGAGAAGGAGAGCATCTTCTTCTCGGGCATTTCGCAGATGCTTCGCAAGTGGAAGATCTGCGCGCCGATCCACGGAAACATCCCCAAGCCGTTCCGTGCCGGTGAACCGCTGGCGGTGGATTGCAGCTACGGCAGCGGTGAGTGCGCTGGCGTCTTGTTATAGTGTTGTGCTTGCATTTTGGAGCTGACGGTGATGCGGTGCTGTGATAGCGGGATCATTCTTTGCGCCACAGACCCGATCTATCGCTGATCTCGCGTATGCTGAGGTATGTCTGCACCTAATGGTGCTGATATTCACTGCTAGCTACTGACATTGCTGCAATGCTATTGCTTGTAGTTGAGCCGCACGGAGAAGGGCCTCGTCCGCGTCAAGACACCGGAAGATTTCCTAGCTCGCACGATCCAGGTTGGTAGCGGTCATCTGCTTCGAGTTTCTCTTTGATGTTTGACGCTTCTTGGTATTGTGTTTAGCTGAAACTAGAGACGAAGGATACGGGCAAGGAAGGGAACTATACGCTGCCGTCTCCTCCGCTCATTCACATGTGAGTTGGTTAACCAATAGATCGATGTACGGTAAAGAGGCAGAACCTGACGCATGTGGGTTGTTCGATGCCAAACGCAGGAGTAAGGCAGACATGGACAAGCTGGAAGATACGCCCGAGAACCGCAACATCCTTGAGGAGCGCAATGTGTCGGTGTTGAAGGCGGTGCAGTTCTCCGTGTTCTGCGAAGAATTGTTTTACACGCTGATGAAGGAAGCGCTTCAAAACACATCGAGATGGACAGACACCGCGTACAACATCAGCAACTACGTTGTGAAGAAGCACGGCAGGGACGAGA
This sequence comes from Phytophthora crassamura, assembly GCA_033557995.1. Lineage (NCBI taxonomy): Eukaryota > Oomycota > Peronosporomycetes > Peronosporales > Peronosporaceae > Phytophthora > Phytophthora crassamura. Next base: position 7,040,352 of record JAUCED010000004.1, read on the forward strand.
GCTCCGCGTCCGACACAAACATCTCGGTTCTCCAAGTTCTGGATGACGAGATTCAGCTCCGTGTTAACGAACGGTACCACCTGACCATCAAACTCGTCGACGTCAAGAGTTTGGCCAAGAGCAAGGACGCTTCAACGGAGAAGACTGCGGAGGAGGCGGCAGCAGCAGCAGAGGACCAGGAAGCCGACCCGGTCTCTGACGTTAAGATGGAAGAACGCAGTGTGGACGACGCCCAAGTGCCAACCAGCAGTCCAGTCAAGCAACGGCGCGCGGCTTCCATTTCGTATTCGACTCCTGCCGACGGCGACGAAGCTTTCTTGACGCAGACTTGCCGGTATACGTTGTTGCTGCTGCAGCAGGAAATCCGGACGCGTCACGGTCGTAAGGACATCTCGCGTGCCTTGTTGTACACGGGCTCGGACGTCTCGACGACTGCTAGCGGTGGCCTAAACTCCGGTGGCTCAGGTGCCGGCGCCGGTGCGGGTGGCGCTGCTGGCATGGGGACTGCCAGCGAGCTGGACAAGCACGACAAGACGCCAGGGACATTGACGACAGTATTGGCAGTGCTGGCGCACAATCTGCTGAAGAACGAGGTGGCGCGGTACCTGGACGAGGTCTCGTCCGTGCTCGCTTTCCAGAAGCTGCAGACTTCAGCGTCCGGCCGCGTTCTGGACGACGGGTTGCTCCAGCCCATCTGCGACTCCGTGCGAGGCGTGTACGTCGGTCCGCGGTGGAAAACGTGCACGTACGACTCGACCTTGTCGGCCTTTGACCTGAATATCGGCAAGAACTTCTCGACGGAGGTGCTCATCTCTGGTGCGCGGGTCCTGCTTCAGACGGGGATCGCGTCTCAACGCGAAGTATCGGGCGTTGAGGGGCTGCGCGAGTTCGTGGAGACGACCGTGTGCTCTCAAGTCGCATTGGCGCTGCACCGCGACGCCTTGTCGTACGGACTCAAGCAGAGCTCCATGAACTTGGACCGCACCAGCGTTCGCCTTGTGGTCACGGGCGACTGGGACGGGAGCTGCATCGGTGAAGGTCGCGTTTCCGACTCGCGCGCCGTGAGCTCCATCTTCCTGGAGCCGTACTTCGCTGCGGATGGCAGCTTGGCCATCAATTGTCTGCTAGAGGCCGTCGACGCCAGCAAGCTCGCGCCTGTGCAAGCCTCGCTGTGTCGCTCCGCGTCTGGAGAAGTGCACAAGGTCGAGTGGAAGCGGATACCTGGTGCGAGCGACGCGGGCAAAATGCTGTGGCTCATGCAGAAGACCGGCGTGTTGTCCGACCCGTTCAAAGCGCCCGCCGACGCCCAGCTACCGAACGGCAACTAAGCCGCAAACGTGTTCACCATACGCCCCTAGAGGACGGTAGACGATCGATCTGGACTGGCAACTAACGCAATAGCAGCAATTCTGTTGGCTTAGATGTCATGCTGCGTTCTGTCTTCAATGAACAAAACGTTAGTGTTCACCTTGTGGCAGATCTAGCTGCGCGCGGCGCGCGGGGCCGCGTCGGTGCCCGACAGACGCTTGTACATGTCGTCCAGCTGGTCCGCCACGAGCTCGTAGCCGCCGTTGCCCTGCAGCGCGCGGTGCACCTGCTCGTTGAGGCCACCAGGCGTGGCTGCCTCGTCGGCCATCTCTCCGAAGCCCTCGGTCGACTCAGCACCCGCAGTGGCCAAGGCGTGGAAGAAGGACGCGATGTAGTCGCGCGACGCCTTGTCGCCTGTCAATAACAAGGGAAAACAATGTCAGCAGCTCAGTTGAATGTCCTCCAGTGGACAATGAACCACTTACCGACGCCGTTGTTGACACACCACTGCTGCGTGGTGTCGCACGTGGCGTAGAAGAACGAGATGAGGGCCGTGATGCCCGTGAGCTTGGTGATCTCGGCCTCTTGGGCCACCATGACGGGCGTGCCGATCTGCTCAAACAGTTCGCGCGCGAAGGCGTTGTCCGGATACGCCAGGATGGGGCCGGCGCGCTTGGCGGCGGCCGGCAGCGGCACGGAGCGCACGACGCTCTCGCACGGCAGCTTGAGCAGCTGCAGTAGCTCGTCGTACGGGATGGTGGCCATCATGGACACCACCTTCTTGCCGGCGAACGAGAGCTTGGGCAGCTCCTCGCGCGCCACGGTGGGCAGCAGCCCCACGAACACAATGTCGCTCTTGTCCACGATCTCCTGGTTGGACGCGCCGATGCTCACGCGGCCAGGGAACTTGGCTACCAGCGCTTCCGCCTTGGCCTTCGTGCGCGCCGACACGATGGCGTGCTTGGGCTGCCAGCCATTGGCGCTGCAGAAGCCAGAGAACACGGCCGAGCCGATCTTGCCCGTGCCCAGCAGGCCCAGCGTCGTGTCATTAGAGGGAGCCATGGTAGGATTGGTCACTTGTCGCTTTGGCTGGAAGATTGAGGAGGGACGCACGATGGGATATTGCACCAATTTCTATCGGTTTAGAGAGGGGAAGATCAAAATTTGGGCGTGTTTGCGACATTTGGCGTCCATTATTTAACATGTCTTCCTGAAGTGGACAATTATTTTAGATTGTTTTTTATTTCTTGCTGATTTTGTTCATTCTAACTACGCCTCTGCTGCCTCGGTACATACACTTCTTCGCCGCTTTACCGCATGTGCGAGTCGCTGTGTTTCTGCGCAGGCAACGAGCCGTCGGTGGAGCTGTTCAGGATGTCCAGCACCGTCTCGAAGCTCGGCCGCTGCTCGGGGGAGCTCACCCAGCACAGCGTCATGAGCTTCTTGAAGAGCGGCGGACAGTTCTCTGGAACGGTCGGCCGCAGGTTGTTGTTCAGCACGCCCAGCGCCGCCTGGATCTGCGTCAATCCCTCGTACGGACACTGCCGCGTGACGGTCTCCCAGATCACGACGCCGTACGAGAAAACGTCCGCCTTCTCCGTGTACTTCTCGGCCGCCAGCACCTCCGGGGCCATCCACTGCGTCGTGCCGCAGTTGCCCGTCATCGTCTGGAAGTGCGCGCGAACACGCGCCAAGCCGAAATCCGAGATCTTGAGCGCGTACGACGAGTCGATCAGCAAGTTGGGGCTCTTGAGATCGCGATGCAAAATCGGCGGCTGGAACGAGTGCAAGTAGTTCATGCCTAGCGCCGTGTCACGTGCAAAGCTGCAAGAATTCGCACCGTTAGGAAAATTCCACGTAGTCGAGCGATAGCGCTACTTCACGTACCCATACTGCTTGCCCATGTCAATGACAACATCTTGTCGAAGGACGTTCCACAGCGAACCGCGTGGTAAATACTCGATCACGAGGCAGCGTGTAGGCGGCTCCAGACACGCGCCCATAAGTAAGCAAATATTGGGGTGCCTACAGATACCGACCCAGAACACGCGCGTTAGTGTCAGAATCGCTAGGACTGAGTAGCGTCACAGCCAAACCGTACCTTAAAATGCTCATGATCTGCACCTCGGCCTCGAACTCCTCCAGGACGTCAGCCGTCAGATACTGGCACACCAAGATCTTGACGGCCACTGCCGTCCCGCGCCACTTGGCGCGGTGTACGGTGCCGAACGCGCCTTGGCCGATCATCTCCTCGATTTGCAGCTCCTTGAAGTCCACGTGCAAACTGTCGTTTTTGGCCTTCGACAGCTTGGGCCTCCTCCTCCGCGAGTGGTTCCCAGCAGGGACTGCCGCACCAGCTCCTGCACCTGCGTCTGGAGTAACCTGCGCTTGCTCTTCACTGTTTCCGGCATCCTCTTCTTGTGTCTCCTCCGCTGCATACTCGGCGGTGAACTCTGCATCAACCTCGTCAACCAAAGGAGCGGCCGAGGTCTTAACGTACATAGGTGAGTGTAGGAAGAGCGGGATGCGCGCCTTCCGTGCGACTTCAAGCTGCATCTGCGCAGGTGGAGCCACGTCGCGCACGAATTGCCGCTCGAAGTTCGTCTTCAGCGTCTTCGCATCGGGAGACGCTTCCGCCATGTCCGGCGATTCCAGCAGATCGCCTCCTCGGTATTGGCCTCCAATCCGCAGTGGCTTTTTCCGGCTCTGTTCCGGCGTGGCTGTGATATCGAGCAAATGGTCCTCCGCCAGGTGGTTCTCGAGGTCGTAAAACCCGTCGCTTTCGGCTTCAAACGACACGCTGTCGAGCGAGTCGTTCGCGACATCTGCGTGTCGAGGGGGCGACAGAAAACCCATTTCCTCGTCGTAGTCGAACGTGATGCGGTGCTGATTCCGTCCCGAGTCCTGCGGCTGCCTCTGCTGTCTGAACTGGTCGTAATTAGCTCCTTCGTAGATGGTGGTGGGCAGTTGGTCCATGGTCACGCCCACATCTCCCTCTACAGCGGCCACCGCCCCGCTCTTTACCTTATTACTGGGCGGGGCCGTGGATGTGGCCGTCGCACTGTGCGTACGTCTCCTCATGGGTTGTTTCTTGGGTAAATACGTGGCTCCACTGGCCGCTGTAGCGTCTACTCCAGCGGCCACGACGGCCGAGGACGCCGTCTGGCGGCTCTGCTTGAAGCCTGCGTAGCCGTGATGAGGCTGTGGCTGCTGCTGTGAGTTCCTGGCCACCTGCTGCTGCTGCTTAACCTGTTGCCGCGGCTTCTGCTGGGCCTGCAGTCGTCCAGCGGGGGACGCTGGATGCAGGAAGGGCATCGTGTCGTCCCCGCCGTCCACGGGGCTGCTCTTGTGGTCCGATAGCTCCTCGTCACTCCACGGCTGTTCTCGGATGAACTTGAGGTACATGGCGATGGCCAGCACCAGGAAACACAGCGACCCGGACAGCACGGGGTCCATGCCGAACATGCCGCTCTGGAGCCTGAGTCTTTGGCGTTACTTCGCGCAGCCAATCGCCTTCTCGTCCGAATTTAGTGCCGTCGGATGGATGCAGAGTCTGCGTGGCTGCGTCCGCCCTGCGCTGCTCGCTGTGCCTTGCCCGTCCGCCGCGCACTGGGGCTGCTCGATGCCGCGGCCTCGTGAACTGACGCGGCTTCACTATGGGATGCGTTCTCCCCTAAAAAGAGATTGTGGTGACTGAAGGATTTCAGCCAATTGCAATCTCGAGCGGTCACACGTTTCAGCCAATCGTGAGGAGTATAACAGCCTGAAAAACAAAGGCGGACCAACAGACACGGGCTGGAAAAGGCAGAAGTATTGTACTGTTCCCGATTGGCTAAAAAAATAGGAGTACCGTGAGTTGATCGGTGTGTTACTTCAGCACGCCAAAATGGCTACATTTTCCGCTACAGTGCGTCGGCTTTGGCACCAGGCAGCTCGAGTGACAAGATGTGATGCAACGCGGCCTCGAACGTCGCGAGGTAGTAGCCCGACTCACTACGCCGCTTTTCCGGGTCGCACAGGCGGTTCAGCAGCACTTGAGTGAGGATCGGAGCCTCCAGGTCGCTGTGGACGATCACATAAATAAAAATGGGCAGGAAGTCGTCGCCGCTCAGCACGTCCTCGTCCTGCGTCTTGGAGGTGGCAGATGTCTCGCTGTCTCTGGCTTCGTCTCCATCCTGCAGCTCTTGGCCGTCCATTGTGATCTCAGCCGGCGCCTCTGATTCATCCCCGACGGTCATCCCACGCGACGATCGGTTCGAGTTGCTGCTGGGCGTTGGCGACAGCATTCGGTTCGTCGCTGGCGACGGAGACGACTGTGGTGGATAGAACGCGCTTGCCATGGGCGTGGAATTCCGGCGACGATGGTGCGGTGGCTCATTCAGGTACATGGTCCGCTCAGCCTTGTAAAGCGCGTGGATCTGGTGCGCAGTGGCGACCAGCTTCCGCAGTTTATCCAGCGGCAGGAAGGCGCCGTCGATCTCCTTGATGACGTCCACCACTGACCGCCAACTGCTCAACGAGATCTTGTCCATCGGGATGCCGAAGTAGCTCTGCGGCTTGCCCTTCAACTGGAACACGCGCTGGCGAAACTGGAGCTCTTCGTGATGGACGTGGCGGCGCAGGTACTGCGTCAGGTCGTACATCAATGGCACACAGATACGGTCCTCTAGCTCATGGCGAATTGCGTCCGACAAAAGCTGCTGCAGCTTGTCCTGGTTGCTAACGGCGTCCGTCGTCATCAGACTCACAAACGAGCTATGGCGGCCAAGTGCAGCGGTACTGGCGTTGCCGGATAAAATCTGTTTCAGCAAGCGCTGCACGATGAGCTCCATCTCCTCGAACCGGTGCTCCAGCATGTACTCCTGCACTGCGTCCAGAATGTCGCCGATCTCATCCAGCACGTTCTTCCCCGAACTGAAGCCATGCTGCCTCATCTTGGAGAGGAACTTGTGGCAAGCTTTGCCCTCGGGAGACGTCAGGTCGTTCACAGTGTGGTACACGAAGACGCGGAGCTCGCGTGAGATCGGCTGGGTGCGATTGCGCTCGAGGATCCCCACGTGCGGAACGTCCAGAAATTGCTGCAACTGCTTGAGCGCTACACCGTGCAGAAAGGTGAGCGGCGACGGAGCCACCAGGGCGGCTGTCGTGCGCAAGAAGTTTTCCAGCACAGGCGCGCGGTCGTAGGCAAGCTGGTTGGGCGAGTTTCGCCCGTGACCACGACGAGTTGGGAACACACACTCATTCACCTGTCCAGATAAGCGGCTCAACTGCACCACAAAGAGCAGCAAATGCGTCAGTTAGAGAGCCACAAAGGACCGACAGCTCGCTAAAAAGCACGTACTTTGCGGTGGAGTTTATACAATTCACGGAAGCGCTTCCGTGTGAACCAGACGACGCCACTTTCCACATCTACAACACGCACAAGATACTCCTAAAGACAACGAATCCAAGCAAGGAATATACGCTTAGTTACTCACTCGCCAAGACAACCGACAAGAGGGTGGAAAGCAACGACAGTACGCACCATGTGGCCACTGTTCCGAGCAGGCGTACTCTCTTCACGGAAAATACGGATGCACAGCGCATGACGAATTCCTGGTGGAAAGACGCATTAGTTGTTGCTGCTCCACCCAAGCTCGCCAACGCATTCGACCCACCTTTAGCCTTCAGAATGAGCAAATGCCACTCGTGATCCGAGATCATGCCGTTCATGTTCATCGTCATATCCATCAACTACAGTAGCAAAGTGTTAGTACACGGCAAGAAGTCAATGCTACGTAGCCGCAAGCCAAACGCACCATCTTTGTCGGCTGGATGCGAGACAAGATCATGGAGCGCAGGTAGTCGAGTTCCTGGCTTGAAATGACCCCGCTGCGGTAGATTTCGCTCGCCTTCGACAGCAATTCAAACACAAGATGCGGCTCACGGTGGCGGATGCGCTTCTCCGCTTCCGACAGATCCAGCTTGCTCTTCTTGATCACATCAATGTGTGCAATGTCAAAAATGCTCGAGCGTTCATTGCGCAGCTCCACGGGCAGAAACTTCTGGTTCATCGAGTCCGCCACGATCTTCTGGTTAGCAAGCATGGCCGCGTCGTCCAGCACGGGGGTCATCACCTCGTCCGTCGACGCGCAGTCGTCGTCAAACTCCTTGCCGTACAGCGTGCCGTCGTCCTCGGCGAGGGTGCTGTTTGACCTGTCGGAGCGAATCTCGTCCGCCACATCAGGTACGGCACAAGCCTCGCTCTTCTCCTCTGAGTCCTCCTCCTTCTCACTTTCCTCCTCCTCCTCTTCCTCTGCAAGGCCCTCCTCCGACGGCGGATACGTAACCTCTTCACTGCCATCGTCATCCGGCAACTGCATCAACAATAACCCATCAGTAGAACCCTTTAACAACCCAGTTGGCAATGCAAACCCACCCGCAGGAAGTCGTCGGGCAATGGGTTCTTGACCGGCCAGCTATTGCGGTCGATTGCGTCGCCCTGCTTCTCTCCGTCTTCGACCGAGGCGTCCTCTGCCTGCTCCATGTCAAGTACGCCCGCGATGGTGTCCTCCATGATGAAGCCATTCGCCTCGAGCACAACCTGCAGCGTCTCCTTCTCCCATTTGGGGAATATTGAGTGCAGGATCTCCACACCTCGTGCTACGGCCGCCGGGTTGGGCGCAGGGGGCCGTCGGTTGGTCGTGGGCGAGCTCGAGGGCGGTGCATTGCTACCGCTAGTGCTGCTGGGGCTCTTCTTCTTGGAGAAAATGGCCTCCAACAGACTCTTCTTGCCGTCGTCACTTTTCTTAAGCTTCAGGAGCCCGCCGCGGTCGCGCCGCCGTCGGGAAGGAGGCGGCGTGCGGCTGTCTCCGGCGTCGTCGCTGCGCTCAGCCATGCCGCGCATGAATGCAGGCGACGGGGGGTGGAACTGGGACATGTGGCTGCCGCAAGAGGCTTCCTGTGCAGCAAATTGACGTTCAGCGATCCTTGGACATTTTGTGTGGACCCCACAATCCAATATGACCCATTTTTGCCCTAAGTTTTGCACATGATAAAAATGGGTCATATTTGATCTGCCTCTTTCCGCGGGTTTACGCTAGAGCGGGGAGCGGGGAAGCGCCATGTTCCTGCAGTGGATCTCCAAATGCGAGCTAGTGCCCGTGTCTGTCGACTCGTACGTGCTCAAAGTACGTCCTTATCTGCCCTCCCTCCCTCTCTCCCTTTTCCCGCCTCCTCACTCGATTCATGGCTGTAGAAATTCTCGGAGAAATGCCAGCGCGGCATGTGCTCCATGGTCGTCAACTCCCTCACAGAGGACGGCGTGGACCCGCTCAGCGTTCTACCAAGCGGGCACCACATTCGCTGGTCTATGGAGGTGCTGGGCCACGCGTTCGCGCTGCCCATGGAGGACTCGGACGTGATCAACGGCTCTCTGGACATCTACCGCAAGTGGCTGGGCGTGGACGGAGACGCCAAGGACCAGCGCCCCGCCTGCATGCAGAAGGTGGAGCAGACCTTCATCCAGGACATATTGGGCCAGATGACGCTGCTCTTTGAGGAGCGCTCCACCAACGGCGTCCCCAGTGGGAACGTCGACACCAACACGGCCACGCACGTGTCGCTCTGCACCAAGTAGGGCTGCACAATACTATCCAACGCCCATGCTTAGGAGGTTGAAACTCATGTTTTTACTTGTTTGATTGCAGGGTTTTGGAGACGTTTGATGCGCTGGTGAAGCAGCGAGGCGCGTCGCTGTCCAATTCGACGTGGGACCGACTGATCCGCCTCATTCTCGGCGCAGCGGATGGACTACTGCACAGCCTGCGCAACCAGTTAGGCAACCAGCTGTGTGGACAGCTCGTTCGGCTGCTGTTTGAAGTGTATCTTCGCTCGCTGCCGCAGTGTGGACCGCGCGGAGAGCTCTGGAGTCTGCTGCAGAAGTTCTGCCGACGATGGATCCACCGCGCGCTGGTCATTGAGCAGTGGAACGCCGTCACACTTGGCCTCACACGCAGCCTCATGCGCCAGCTTCACGACCGGAACGCGTCCAAGGAGATGGAGATCATCTGGGCCGATAACCGACAGCCGTCCAAGTTCGAGATGGAGAGCCCGCTGCTGGCCTACGCTTGGTACCGTCTTCTCCGCGTGATCGGCCACCCATCGGCCATTTTCGACCCGGACGTGTACCTTGCTGCGGTGAAGGGAGTCAGCCGGCTGGCTGACGAGTTTGCGCGGATTGAAAACGTGCCGCGAGTTCAATGGGAGCACGTCTTGGGTGCGCTTGGTCAAGCTCCGAACCGCAACAGCGCCATGTTCCAAGGTGTACAGAACGGCGACGCCGATGAGCTGTCTGCAGTTACGCCGCCGACGACCACGGAGCAGCCACGAGCTCCACCAGACGTGAACACCATCCTACGGCTTCTTGGACCTTGGCTCTTCGATGCCTGCTTGACACGCAAGCCGCGCTTCGCGGCAGGTCGCAGTGAAGCGCTACGCTGTCTGGGAAAGCTGCTGTGCCATTACTCCAACGGCCGCTCTAAGCGTGTGAACTGGGCCTACAGCGTTCGTAGTCTCATGGCTCTGCAGAACGCCCTGCTGGACGACGACGAGCGGATCGCAGCCTCCGCTGTTTACAACTGGTCCAACGTCTTCAGTTTGTACGGGAACCACACACTTCGCGGCGCGGGCGTTGTCGCAGGACCCTTCCACAAGGCCATCGAGCGTGTCTTTCGAGCTGCCGAACGCAAGGACTCGTCGTCTTTGGCCTCAAAAGCGGACGGCCGACGTGGAGGCGATTCCTTCTTTGTTCAGGACGACCAGCATATCGGCGGGATCCCGATTGTTCTACTTCGACGTGCCAGCATCGAGGCCTGCAGTTCCTTACTCACGATTCATGCTCATGTCCCGCGCCCACTGATCAAGGAGGCCGAGAAGGAGATTGTGGTCGAGTCGATGGCTGACATTCCAGGGCTGTACTCAGCGTTGCCCAAGTACACGAGCTCGAACGTCGTGGCCCTCCTGATGACCGCTATTAAGACGGAGACGGACCCAACGAACCAGCAGATGATGATGTGGATCATGACGGTCGCCATCCAGCAGGAGGCCGCGTTCTGGACGAACGGATTGGCGTCCAGTCGCAACTCGCAGGTGCCTTTCACGATCTTGCTCATCTGCTCGATCATCAGCAAGTCCCAGAAGTACAAGCCGCCCGTGTTGTTCACGGCCTTCGAGTGTCTGCGCCACTTGTCGTTGGTGTGTGACGAGGTCTTCTTCCATCACGCGAACTCGGTTGTGCACCTGGTAAACGCGTGTTGTGACTTCATCAGCAACAACGCGCCAGTTCTGCGTTCGAGAGCGGCGCCGTTCTACCTTGACAGCCTCATGGCAGCGGCGTATCACTGCATCATTGAGTGGATCGTGGCTGCGCCTCTGCTGCTGACGAAGCAGCAGGTGATCGCCAAGATCATCACGACTATCGTAGACGGAAATGAGCGGTTTCAAACCTTGTCTTCGGACACTTCCAGCATGGCAGTGCGTGAGGCTGCTCAGAAACTGGTGAACATGCTGATGAAGCATCACGTTTCGCACACAAGCAACGCTGGTTCGATCGGCACGCACTCGTCGGGGCTGACTGAAAAGGTGGGTTGTACAGCCAATTTGCCGAGGCTTTGAGACTTTCTAATCCGTTTCTTTGCGTTGTTTTTCCTAGTCCGTGCTGGCTCAGTTCTGCGAGCTCAGCGACGCCAACGATATCTATCGCCATTGCCGTTTCTTCTCGGTGAACAAGAACGCCATACTCACTGTCATCGAGAAGCCGGCGAATGCGGCGGAGTCGGGTGAAGCCATTCTGATCATGCGCGACTCAACAGGTCGTTACGTGTGGCGCTCGAAGCCTCGTCACCGTGATGGCCCTCGTCCCAAGAGTCTCGCCGAGTTCGAAGACTTTTACGAGGATCCAGCTGGACAAGTTCGCAGAGACAGCGACGCTGATTCCGATGTCAACACCCACGAGGACAGCGATGAAGACGAGGATTACGAGAGCGACGAGGAACCAAGCGTTGAAGACCCGCTGCTCGTTGCGATCCGCAACACTCACGCCAATACGCCAATGACGAGCTGGCGCTCGTCACCTGCCAGTGGAATCGACCCAGACTCGGACCCTACGAAGGTGTTGTCAGGCGAAGGCAACACCGGAATGAGCTCGATCGAACGAAAGGCGCAGGCTGGTCGCGACGAAGCCCGAGGCACTCAGGACGCGGTGTTCATGAGTTTGCTGGTCTCGCAAAGCCAGGAGGATCAGCTTGCGTCGCAGCCGAAGGGGGCTTCTCGTGGTACGAAATGCAACAAGCCAGCACCACCAGAGAAGGATCCGGCGCTTCAGACATGGGAGGTCTCCCGGAGAATGATGAGTGAACTGGGCTTCCTGTCCGTGCGCAACTGGGGATCGATCTTCGCTATGGACGCCACCGTGGCTACCGACTTCCTGCGTGATCTGGAAACTCTGGATAAACTCCCCGAGCGCGAGACGTTTGATATCTCAGTGGCGTATACTTTTACTGGCACCTCTCGTGGAGGCTACGATCAGATCCACTTGGCTACCTCTGCTGATGTGCGTGCCGGTTATGTGGAGCTCTCGAAGGACTACCAGCTCTTCCTCTCGTCCATTGGCGAGCAGGTCGACGGCCACGACCACACCGGATACTCGGGTTTCGACGCTGATCTCGTGAATGGCCGGATGCTCTACTACTCGCACTACAGTCACGAAGCTTGCATTTACGTGCCTACGTTAGTGATGGAAGGAGAGGAAGACAGTGACAGTGACAGTGATAGCGAGGCGGAAGACACAGAGGGGGCGAACGCGAGGCTGCTCTTCCAGCATGCCAACGTGCTCATCGTCTGGAACGAGTGCCAGCAGACGTACCGCCCGGGCAGCGTCTTGTGGGACACGGCGTACAAGCTCCCGATGCCCACGTCTGGCGTGGTGCTGATCATTGACCCGTTGGGGAACGACCTGTACTGTGTACACGTGAGCCACGAGTCATCGCCGCTGTTCAACCAGCGTGATGTGATCGCGAACGAAGAAGACAAGTACGTGGATGAGGCCGACGTGTACACCAGTCGCGTGCTGGGTCCGCTGCTGGATGGCATGGTCGTCAACGGCGCTTGGCTCGCTCCACTGGTGCGCCAGACAGCCATCAACGCCGCGATCCTTTCGCGGTCCTTCCATCGGTACCAGCACGTGATTGGCGCAGTTTCGTCCTCACCGGTGGGGGCGGAAGCCAACCGCAGCAAGGTCATCTCGTCGTTTGTGGAGAAGCACATGCGTCCGAAACTTCCGGGCGAATTCTACGGCGACTTGTTTGCAGACCTTACCGGCGACAGCTAAACGCTCGCTCCTGTCGAGAAGGTGGCGTCAATGTGGTGATAAGTCTTGGGTTTTCTTGTGTACTGGTTTCCCCCTTCTCGGTTTAGATGCTGCTGGTTTCGCTGGATGCGTGTCGACATGGCTGATCTCACCCGTTGCTCTTGTCTTGGTTGAAGTGCTATGATTAGGCAGAAAGGAGTGAAGCTGCTGCGTTTGGACCGCCCAGTTATTTACTTGTGCTGGTGCGCACAAGTGGTTTCCTCCTGCAGGTTCGTTCTCTTCTTGCTCGCGGAAGTTGGCGCAGCAAAGCGATGAGGGCTGTCGGACGAAGCTCCTTCTCGTTTGGATCGTCCAGGTCTTCGACAAAAAAGCTGGAGAAGGCCGAGCAAGAGGTTGAGAATACCGGGCAGGAGGCGAATCAATATGATGGTGCAGTGAAACCCTCGAGTAGTGGCTCTGGCGATGAGGAGCCTGGCGAGCGGAAGATGGAAGGGTTTCTCGTTTTTCGTAGACGTGTTCGTCGCCGACGTTACTGCATCTTACAAGGCCGGACGATGCTCGTGTTCAAGAACAAGCCTGCAGATTCGGCGTCTCCTGGGACGCCGAAGAAGCAGATCAACGTGGTTGGAGTCAAGGACGCAATGGAGCTCGAGACGAGCGTACGTGTTGCGCTTCTTGGCGGTGGCGCCCCTGATAGCTACGACAACGTGTTCGTTGTCAGCTCACACAAGTCCAAGCTCGTGATTGCTGAAGCTGACACGCACATCGAGAAGCAGCGGTGGCTGCACGCGATGTCCACGATCCACTTGACGTCCGCGGAGAACGAGAAGGCCTTCTTCGAGTCCCTTTTGTCGGTGGATACGTTCGACGCGCACACGGCTGTGACGTTGCTGCACAAGCATCGCACGAACGCGGTGGCGACGGAGCTGGTGCTGGATCGTTTGGCTTCCTACGCCGAGCAGAACGTCGACGACGTCGAGTTTTACATCCAGCAGATCGTCCACCTGACCGTCAACACCGAGCTGGTCGCGACGGAGAAGCTGGTGCACTTGCTGCTTTCCATCTGCCGAGCCAAAGCGTACGTGGAGCACCTGGGCAACTGCATCCACTTGGCGCTGCAGCTTTTCTGGCTGCTCGAAGCCAAGATCGCCGACAGCGACCCCAAAACCTACAACTTGTGTGCCAAGCTGCTCATGTCCATCGAGGCCAAAGTCGTCAACCAACAGTTCGAGCTGCCGAGCTCACAAACTGCAGACGATGTCGCACGCCGCCTCATGGATATTCCTCACATGAAGGAGAAGCTGGAGCAGATGGCTGTCGAGAACCGAGGGGAGCCTTCAGCAAAGGAAGAAGTCGCTCGCCCAGCAGAGAGTCTTCCACCACTAGAAACAGAGTCAGGGGGGCTGCCGTCGCTGCTGAAGCCCCCAGCGGAAGGAGATCGACAGCCTGCGTTGCTCTTGCAGTGGATGGAGAAGGAGCGTCAGAAGCGATACAAGTACTTCCACCAGCAACGGGACTTCGTAAAAGCGCTCTCGGACATCTCGGAGCGGATGCGTGCGATCGACCCACCGCAGGACCGCAAGAAGCATCTCCCGGCAGAATTAAAGGCGCTCGTCGTTCCGGCGATGGCCTATGTGCCTCTGGGCCGCGTATCTGACCCGTTCTGCCGTATCACCCGAGTGCTTGCGGAGGAAGGAACCGTGTTCTCCACGCACAGCCGCGCGCCGTGTCTGCTGTGCTTCGAGGTGATCGAAGACCAAGTCAACTCTGCCGGGCAACGTCGACTGTCGACAGAGCTCAAGGGGCCCATTTCTCTTCGTGGGAACTCGTCCGACGCACTGGCAAGCCACGAAGCTGAAGCTGAAGTCGCCGGCCTCATCAAGAAGTTTGCCATCAACGGACAGCTCATCTGTGTCGAGAACCCGTCTGCTCCTGACGAGGAAGATGACGACGACATTCAACTGGGCAAGGATGACGGAGATGGAGACACTGGCGGGTCCAGCGACGCGCCTGCTTTCCCTCTGCAAGACATCCAGAGTGCTCTGAGCTCTCCGACCTCAACGGACTCGATGAACTCGTTGTCCGAAATGAGCGGGGCAAGTTCCCAAAACTTGAGCCTCATCCGTGGATACTCCAAGACGGCTTACGAAATGGGTCTTTCCAAGCTGCTCAGTGCCACCGAAGTGTTTGGAGAAGGCTGGCAAGCGAAGAAAGAGCGGATCCGTGCTACGTCCCCTTACGGTCACTTGCCTGGCTGGAATGTCATCTCACTGGTACGTAGACAGACTCGTCTCAATCCTCAGTCGTGTTCTCACCGTTGTAATATTTCTCTGTAGATCTCCAAGAGCAACGATGACATCCGCCAAGAAGTCTTCGCCATGCAGCTCATCACGACGTTCCAACGCATCTTCCGTGATAGCGGGCTGCCTTTTTGGCTGCGGCCGTATCGCATTGTGTCCACGGGACGTACCAGCGGCTTGCTGGAGACCATCACCGACGCGCAGTCGTTGGACGCGCTCAAGAAGAGAAACGGATACGCAGGCCTCCGCGCGCACTTCGAGAGCACGTACGGCGCAGGGGACGCCTTCAAGAAGGCCCAGCGCAACTTCCTGCACAGCCTGGCGGCTTACTCGGTGGTGTGCTACCTGCTGCAGATCAAAGACCGTCACAACGGCAACATTCTCCTCGACACGGAAGGCCACCTCGTGCACATCGACTTCGGCTTTATGCTGGGCATCGCCCCGGGAGGCAACTGGAGCTTCGAGACGGCGCCGTTCAAGCTGACGAAAGAGATGGTGGCGGTGCTCGGTGGCGTGTCGTCCCCGCTCTTTGGCGAGTTCGTACAGCTGGTGGCGTTGGGGTTGTTAGCTGCCCAACGGCAAGCCGAGAAAATCGTGGCTCTTGTCGAGATTATGATGCACAACTCGACCTTCCCGTGCTTCCTGGGACGCGAGGTGTCGCGCGATCTCCAGAAGCTTCGTGGCCGCTTCCTACTTCACTGCTCCACCGAAAAGACCGTCAAGACGGTCGTCAAGATGATCCGCACGAGCTACAAGAACAAGTGGACCAAGCGCTACGACCAGTTCCAGAAAATCACGAACGGTATCGTGCCCTAGTCATTGCGCTTCGTCGCCCATTAACCCCTTCATCTGCGTCCCCGTGTCTCTCTGTTAAATTCTCGTGTGGGACTGCGTTATGATCGCAGTTTCTTGGCAGGATTGCTGTTCTCCGCGTTCGGATCGTAGTCGAATTGCGAGAGACTCAGGTCTTCCATGTTGAACTGAGCACTCGGCTGCGCTTGGGCCGCACCAGACCGTTCCGCTTTCACGCTTGCGGGCGGATAGTTCGAAGACATCATGCGCGGCGGCGGCGGGGCGTTCGACGAGACCCAACGCTGTGGCTGGGGCCGGAATGGACTGGTGGAAGACGCCGAACTTGTAACCATAGTGTTCATACTGTTGCTTGCTGTAGTTTGCATTGCCCCCATCGCCCGAGAAGCCCCCGCAGAGACACCAGAAGAGACCTGAGCAGGCTGGTGCATCGACGAACTGCCGTTTGTGGCCAGCGGGTTCCGCAAGACCTGCGGAGGCTTCCACTGCTGCTGCTGTTGCTGCTGCACTGCTTGCTGCGGACATTGTTGCTGCATTGGTGGACGCTGTGGCTGCTGAACATGGTGCTGTTGTGGCAGACGTTGCATCGCCTGCGCCTGTGGCAATTGCTGGCGTGGGGGCTGCTGAACCTGTTGCTGCTGCACTGGCTGTTGCGGCCGCTGTTGCTGCTGCTGAACTGGCTGTTGAGGTGCCTGTTGCTGCGGTATTGCTTGTCCATTCTGCACCCCTGGCTGCCTGTTCCCCACCGGGGGTCGCTGAGGGCTTGCTCTATTCTGCGCCTGTTGAGGCGGCGGCATCCCACCCGGCGCAGATGCGAGCGGTGCCATGGGTTTGTTGGCAATGACGTCCTTAATATGTTCCTTGTCGTAGCACGAGTTGCCCAGATACTCTCCAAAGAGCCTCAAGGCCCTCTTCCTGGCGTCCGAGATGCTGGCCTTCTTGGCCTGCTCCAGCGCCGCCCCCAAGTCCCTCTGGCCGTCCGACGACCCAAACCCGACGTCTTCATGGCTCGTACCGTCTTTCAGCTCGATGCGCACCAGAGAACTGTACGCGATACTCCAGCGGTCGCCCTTCTTCTCCTTGAACTCCTCCTTGCACTCCACGATGCGGCACGACCAGCCGTTAAAGCCGAACGCGCGGTTGGCCAGCTCGATGGCCTTGCAGCTCTCGATGTACGTGAGCTTGCGTCCTCCAGGCCCGGGCCTTCGCGCCAGGCTGTCCTTGCCCAGCTTCTGGCGCAGGAAGGCGTCCACGCTCTGCTGCTCGGGGCTGGGGAAGGCCACGCGGCCGAAGCGCTTCTCGCTGGCGCCCGAGAGTGGGGCCAGCAACGCCGTCGCCACCTGCTGTGCCACGAGCGTCGCTACTGTCTGCTGCAGGTCGCCGGTGCCCTCTCCTTCCAGCGCCGTGGGCTCGGGCTTCACCTCCATCTCGCCCAGTCTTCGCTTCATCTTGGCTGTTTGAATTTTGACTTGAAATGAGAGGCGCCAACTGCAACGTTTTGAATCGATTTGAGTGTCGCACACTAAATAGTCATAGCTGGGCCATTTTCACACCACGTGGCGTATCTATCCGGACATCACCTTTTATCCGGATCACGTCCCTCATTGGTAGAAAATATGCTGCTCGCGATCCGGCGAACGCCGCGTGGCCGGGCAGGATAGTCATTCCCCCGCTTCCCCTCTAGCTAGCAGTTAGACCCCGTACGCGTCAAGTTGCAGCCATGTCGGACGTCAACACGCTCGTGTTCCAGCCGCTGAACCAGTTCTTCAAGGACAGCCTCCACCTCCTCAAGAAGTGCAACAAGCCCGACCGGAAAGGTGAGTCTCCATGTCGCCCATTATGGTCCAAAAACGCTCTTCTAACCTCTTTTTTCCTGCAATTCAGAGTTCGCCCGTATTGCAGGCGCCACGTCCGTGGGTTTCCTCATGATGGGCTTCATCGGCTTCTTCGTGAAGCTCGTGCACATCCCCATTAACAACATCCTCGTGGGCGGCAGCGCCTAGAGCTTCGGCTGCTGTCGACGCCGTCTCCCCTTCCTCGTCTATGGATCGCCAAAGAGAGAAATTTATATGTCGCTTACCACAGGCCTCCACAGAGGAAGCTGACGCGTCGATAACTCAATAGACAGTAGCTTTTTGAATATGTACGCAACGCAACGTCGGGGTCTATTTATCAGCTGGCCACTGAGCTAAAGCGTCGCGATGGAGCTGCTGGAGAATGCGACGCCTGAACAGGAGGTCAGGGCGGCCAGACTCGAGAGTATCCGCCTGTGCCACGCGAACGGCAACCCGCTGACTGCACGGGCCTTCGCAGCGGCCCAGAAGCTGCGGACGGCAAAGGACGTGGACGTACGTGGCCCTGGAAGGGGGGAAGGCTACCCTGCTCGAGCTGACGTCTTGGTCTCGTGACTGCAGAGCTTCCTGGGTGCTGGAGACCGCGCGTTCCTGAGCCGCAGCTCCATAGACGGCTGTCTTCCTGCTGCGCACACGAGCGGCGGGCTGTTGCCGCTGCAGCGAGCGATCGCGTTGGGAGACGTGCAGTCGCTGGACTTGGCGCTTTCAATGGGGCAAGATGGCAACACGAGTCACCCGCTCACAAGAACGTGCAACACCTTTGGGGAGACGCTGCTGCATACGGCGGTGCTTCACCAGCAGCTTGGGGCGGTGCAGTTGCTGCTACGACATGGCGCCTCGCCGCTAACGAAGCTGCCGGAGAATGCGAACCTGCCTGAGCCTGAGTCGACACTGGAGAGCACGGCGCCCCGCACCGTCAACTTCCGCTACAGCCGCATGCTGGACGCGGCCGAGGCTACACCGCTGCACTACGCCTGTGCTGCTGGCCGCTTGGACATCCTCAAGCTGCTGCTGTCGGTCTCGCTACCGTTAAATGATGTTCCCAAGCGCTGGAGACCGGGCAGTTTGCTACTCTGGGCCATCACCAGCGCCCAGCCAAGTGTCGTGGAGTTTCTGGTGCTCCAGAGCTGTCTGGAAGCCGACTGCTTCGACGAAGACGGGAACAACTCGGTGGCCATTGCAGCGCTGGTACTGGCCACGCCGGAGACGCCCGAGCGGCTCGCGACGCTCAAGAACCTTTTACAGTTGCTGCTACGACGCGAGCCTGAAGACGGCGGCGCAGACGTCAACCACAAGAACATGTACGGCCTCACGGCTTTCGACGTGGCGGAGACGCCCGCTTCCAAGCAGGTTCTTGCCCAGCTGGGCGCTAGGACGGCCCGAATCATCCCTGTTGAGCAGGTTCTGAGCTGGGATCGGGATCGATTCCGTGACGAGATCGAGTACCTGCCTCCTCCAGGACGTCGTCGTGTTGTGCTTCGAGAGCAATCGAGCAACCAGGACAAGTAGCAGCTCAGTTCTCGGTCTATAAGAACAACCGCTTGGGTGACGAGAGTCTCCGCTTCTTCTTGTTGATCTTCTTGTGCGTCTTGATAGTCGCCAGCTTTCGCAACTTCTTGGCTTCTTGCTGGCCTACAAAGTCGTCCAGACGCTTGACGACGTCCATGTTCTCGGCGATGCGAGCAAACATCATGGCAGTGAAGCCGTAGCAGTCTTCCACATCGGTCCGAGCGTGGCGTTCGACCAGCAGATACTCGACCAGATCGGGGTATCCTTTGAAGCAGGCGATGTGGAGTGGCGTCCAGCCCATGGCGTCTTGTCGATCCACGTCAGCGCCCGAGATCTCAACAAGCTGCGCCACGATCTCGAGATACCCACGCACCGATGCCCAATGCAGAGGGGTAAAGCCTTCTCGATCTGCCAGCTCGACATCCGCGCCAGCCTTCAGCAGACGTCGGAACAAGGCTTTGTTGCCCATGATAATGGCGTTGTGGACTGGAGCTAGGAGCGACACATCGTCTTGCTGGTTCACATCCGCTCCACGGTCAATTAATAGGCGGGCAATAGGCTCGTGCTGTTGCTGGATGGCGATGTTGAGAGCCAATTGACCCGTCCCGAGGTCGCGCATGTTGACGTCGGCCCGCTGCAGTAAGTGCATGTGAACCTGAAGGATGTCGCCGTCCCAAACCGCTTCGGGAAGGGAGCTGACGACGCAGGGGAGCCACAAGAAATGTCTTCGCAGGATCATTCTCGACAAGGACTGGCAGTCCCATCGCGTGCGGACACGCAGCTGGTGGCCAGGCCGCGACTTCAGCGTCATCCGCTCGCGGAGATTCGCCACCGCTTCTTGTCGCCTCTCGAAATCGTCTTGAACGTAGCCCAAGTGCACGAGATCGATACGCGGCCCGTCGGCCCAAGCGCGGCCAAGCTGCTTCTGCTGTGTTATCCGAACGCCGTCGTCACTGTCTGCTGGACGCTGAGGCTTTGGACGAACGACTGGAATCACGTACGACGCAGCTCCACCGGCCAGAACTTTGATCGAATTGGTTGCAGTCCAGGACGCCTTTTTTCTCCTACTGGTGCCTTCATCCTGTTCATCTTCACCTCCGTCGTCGGCACCTTCATCGTCTTCATCAGCTCCTCCTTCTTCATCGTTTTCATCGTCAATATCTTCAAGAGCTTCCTCCTCTTCTTCATCACTTGGTTCGTCCGGGCCTTCCGAAGTCATTGCTACCTCTCTCTACGCCTGGATGAGCTCAGCTTGCTATCGTTCTTCACGTTGGAAGGCAAGAAATAAATAGGTGCGTTTCAAGTCCACGTTTGAAAACGGCGCTTCCTGTCTTGCTCAAAGCAGCGGCAATTGATTCCTCCATCCATGCCAGGGCCTTAGCACGACAGGAACTTTCCACGGGTCATGCAGTTCCGCGAGGTAACGCATGATCAAGGTGCTCCATTCCGAGATGACAGCACTGATGAATGGACCGACAACAACGACAGCGAGCGGTCGACTGCGGCTGATGGTGCGTGGCACATTCGTCCAGGTGAAGTGCAATCCATTCGCCAACTACAGCAACTCAAGGCCCACCAGAAGATAGACACACAACGCGAGGTGAACCAGAGTCAGGTCAAGGTGAGCAGCCCCAACAAGAGAGTGAAAGCTGCGCTGGCTCTGGCCCCAGAGCCTATCAACTACATCAAGTTACGTCGGACAGAGCAGAGCATGCGTGCTTCAGTTCGAAACCGAGGAGCGATTGCCAGCGTCATCGCTCAAGAGATCATCGCTCCAGTCGCAGCGCCACCTCCTCGAGTTCTTGCGCCCTCCCTGTCTCGTCAAGAGTTCCGGATGCCATGCCCAAGTCCTCCACTTGTTATGAAGCTCCAAGAGCAGTCCAAAGGCCGAATCGAAGCTGCACACCTCGATACAACAGTTCAATCTCTCGCTCGAGAGCAGCAGCGCGCACGTCTCGAAGCGTACCAAGAAGACACGAAGGTCCACGCTCTGCTCGCTGACATTCGCGCCTCCAGCTTGGCCAGTTTGTACAAGTTCACGCCGCTATTCAAGCTGTACGCACGCAGACGAATGCGATCGCGATGGCAGGTCTGGCGTGAGTACGTGGCTTGGCATGCTGAAGAGCAGCGACGACTAGAGGCGCTCGCTCCATTCGCCATCCACATCCAGCGCGTGTTCCGCTTTCGTAGTCAGCGCTGGGCTCGACGCCGCCAGAACCTGGACGCCTTGTACGCGCAGTGGGAAGCTGCTCGAACGGTCCAACGCTGTGTACGCCGGTGCTTAAGACGACGAGAACGTACGCTACAGCTGACGGTCCTGCACGCCGCCAGACTCCAAGCGGCTTGGCGAGGTCGAGCAACGCGGAAACGGGTCAAACGAGACCTTCAAACGCAGCTGAGACTGCTTCTCGCCTCCATTTCTCCTACCGGGAACCTCCACCGCCTGCACGAAATAGCGCGTGGAGATCGCTCTCTTGCTGCAAAGCTCAACTCCATGTTGATTCTCGTCACGGAGACGCACGTAGCAGTTGAGGTTTCTCGGGGTCAGCAAAGAGCACCAAAGTATGCCGCCATCGCCGCGAAAAACGCTGCGCGTCCGGTTGAAGCTACACGTCGGCAGCTCTTCCATGCTGTCCACGAACTACGTCAACTCGTAGCAAAGCGCGAACGAGAGCTGCAGGCAGCGAAACAGCGGTTCTTGGAGGCGAAACGAGCCCGGAGAGAACTGAAGCGCGAGGCTCATGATGAGACCTTGAAGAAAGAGTTAGCGCGGACTACCGAGCGGCTCGCAGAAGCTCGAGAACGTGAGCAAATGCATCGTGTACAACTGGAGACACGGGAGTTTGGGCGTGCGTTGCGGACGCTTGAGGAAGATCTGCGCATCCGCCAAAGACTCAAGCGAGAACGTATAGAACGGGAAGAGAATGCGCTCATGTTGGTCGAGGAGTATCAACTGCGCTACGTCGTAGCAGAGACTGAGCGTCGAGAACTGGAGTCTCGTGACCGATTGCAGGAAGTATCGAAACGTGAGGAGTTTCTACAAGGACGTGCACAGCAACAACTAGGCGAGATGGAAGCGATCATGCGTGCGGATGTGGAGAAGAAGAGCGAGATGGAGAGGCAGAAGCTGCTAGCGTACGAAGAAGACAAGGCTCGATGGGCCAGCTTGTCAAAGGCAGCGAAAGCCGAGGCTCAAGAACGTTTGAGTCGACGAGAACGAGAGGAAGCGGAGAGACGATGGCGAATGGAAGCTGTGGAGCACGCTGAGCGAGCGCAGATGAGGGAGACCGAGCGACAAAAGGAAGCTCAACGCCGACAGAAGTACGAGGAAGTGATGCGCGAGCAGCAGGAGCGCACGACGATGGCAGACGCTGAGAGAAGCAGTCGACGGTGGCATTTCTATCAACGAAAGAGTGCTGCTGCCGAGCAATGGGCGGCCAAACGCGAGAAGGAGAAGATGAAATACTCGCTCGATCCGATGGAATTCGCCAAGATGGAAGCGCAGAAGGCCCTAGAGGAGCGCCAACGTCGAGAAAACAACCTGATGCACGATGAAGACGCTCTCAGTAGAGCAGTAGAAGAGAAGCAGCGCAAGGAAGAGTATTTCAAACGTTGTCGAGAGAAGAAACGGCTTCGAGACGTCGAGCGTCGACGAGAGCGTCAAGAAGCTTCGCTCATGCAAGTGGAAGACGAGCGCGAACAGGACAACAGACGGACTCTACGTCAGGCCGAAGAGTATCAACGAACGCTCCAGCAGATGCAGCTGATGGCCGAGCAAGTCGCGCACAAGCAGAAAGATCGACTGCAAGAAGCCTGGAATCGCAGGCTCATGTACGACGAGGAGAACGCCCAGCGACGTCTGCAACAAGCTCAGTTACAACTGGATCGTCTCCTCGAAAAGCACGAACGCGAAGCCATGGAGAAGGAAGACCGGAGAGCTCAACGCCTCGGCGCAATTGATACTCGCTTGATGGAGAAACGAGTTCGGGATAAGCACAACCTCCGCATGATGCGAGAAGATGTCGTGACGATGGAGCGCCAGGACTGGGAGGACGAAGGTACGCGCCTTGAGAAGCTGCTGTGGTCTGCTCAAGAGATCGCAGGGCTTCGTCACTTGGTGATCGATTACCCGACGTTCCTGAGGATAAACGTTGAAGTTCTCTTGGATCTCGTGGAAAGTTTAAAAGCTCCACCACCGCTGGAACTCGACTACGAAGCTGTGGAGACTCATTTATCCACCGAACACACGCTCACGATGGATAAAATCCCACCGAAGAAACGGAAACCCCGTAAGTTTTTCTATCACGAGTTTTTCGAGGAAGATCCCATCATGGAGCGGATCTACCGACGCAGAAACCCAAAGCCCGAGCCACCAAAGCACGGCCCTGGAAGCACCAACGACTTGACTCGGGATCGCTGGAAGCGCGTAGCTGCCCATTTCTTAGGCCGTTCATGGGGGTCCGAAGCGTCTCGAACCGGGTTCGCACTCATGCGCAATGGCCAATACGAAGCTGCCTGCGCTTGTCTACTAGAGGCCGTCCACAATATGCAGCACACTCGATTCGAGAGCACTTCGGCTTCCTCCACGTACCAGGACGTCCCTCCTGCATTGCTGCGCCAACTTGGCCGGTGCTTTCTAAAGCAATTTCAAGTCTCTGCCCAGTGGGAAAACCTGAACAAGTCGCTGTTCTTCTTCCAGCAGGCCAGTACACACCTTGTGTTCCTCAGCAACCCGGCGTTCCTGCAAGAAATCGCCTTTGCGCTTGAACTGAACGGGGACTACCGTCATGCCGCGGAGATCCTTGGTGGCATTGTATCCTGCTTCCCTCGGTACACTCGATTGACGGAGGTGATCTTCCGCGCTGGGATTGTCATGTTTTCCCTGAAAATGTTCCGTCAAAGTCGCGAGTACGTCCTGCACACGATGGATTCAGCGCCTTTCGGGTGGGAACCCGTCGAGATCGTCTTCCTTGCCGCTCGAATCATGGAGCTCGAGGGCAAATCCAGTCGAAATCTGTGTGCGGTAGCGTACGACGACGCGTACCGCAAGACCCTGAGAGGGACGCTGCATCACGTTTACAAGTCGTGGCAGGACTGGATCAAAGCTCCCGAGACATGGCGTGAAGTTGGGGATCGGTACCTTGTACGCCACGAGTATGTGCTGGCGAAAGACGCCTTCTTGATGATGAGGAAGCGACAAACCTACAAGCCCTCAGAGTTAATCACCAAGCGTAAGGCAGTCATGGCTGCTCTGCGTCGACAGCAGAGTGAGCAGGAAGTACGTGCCTCCATGTTTGCTGACGCTGACTGGATGCGTCTGAGCTGCGCGTTCGCGATGCTGAATGATCGATCGGCAACAGTCACTGCTCTCAGCAATTGGCTTAAGACGGGAGGTGGCTACCGCGCACGGGTAACAGAGCGTTTTCATCAATGGCCGCTTGTACGTTGGAAGCTCTTGACTGGCTTGCAGGTACCTACAAAAGTAACGCAATGGCTAGAAGACCAGCGGAGAGATAAGGCCGAGGCAGAAGCTCAAAGCCGGAGAGAACGGGACGCGAAGCGCCAAGAAGTGATGCGAGAACGCAGAGAGCGCTCGCAGCTTGGCATGCAGGCCTGGGGACAGCAAGATGAAAACACACAACAGGTTGACGAGCCAGCCTTGCAAAACGGTTGCTCAAACGCTATTGGAGAAGCTGCACCTGAGAAGGCTCCTACCGAAGGAGACGACGAGATCCTAGTGACGGGGACTTCCAGAGATGACGCTCAAGAAATCACTTGAAAACTTCCGTGCTTTTGCCGATCACCGAGTTACGAACTGCAGTCGTGAGCTGTTCAAGGATCGGGTGCGACTTGAAGGGTTTCGTCGTCGCTTTCTTGGTGTCCGGGTGTTCGTATTCTAGCGATTTCGCGCCCAGTACCAGCCTTGACGTGCTGGAAATGAAGCAGCCTTGCCACTTGTCCACATCATCCAGCATCGGGGGTGAGAGCTTCACGGGGATGCCATGTTGCTCGCAGACTTCAAGCACCAGCGACCTCACCGTGCCCTTTAAGATGCCCTCTTCTGCCGTGTACACCGTGCCGTCCAGGATCGCGTAGAAATTCGTCTGTGATCCTTCCAGCAGGCGTCGCGTCGCGGGGTCCATGAGGATCACCTCCTCCATGTCTGGCGCCATCCTGTCGTAGATGGCCTTCCGCTCCCTCACCCAGGCCGAGTCCTTGGCCGCAGGGTTATGGCGCGGCAGACCGGCCACCTCCAGCTTGACCATCTCGGAGCGCAGCGTCGGCAGCAAACCGACATGGCAGAACACGTCCGTGCCCGCCAAAAGCTCGTCCTCTGCTGCGTCGGCAGCGTCTCCCTCAGAAGGACACACGAGCACATTGATCTTGTACTCCTGGTCCTTCTGCACCTCGAACAGCTGCTTGAACGCCTTCATGGCGGCCAGCATCGTCGCCTCGGCGCGAGGTCTTAGCTCGCGCTCCACGGCGCTCGCGACGAGCTGCTTCTCCGTCTGCATGGCGACAGTCGACTCGACTGTAGAGAACTATCATAAGTTACAGTATTTCAATCTGCAGAAGGTATAATATAGGGCGAATATTGTACCGAGACGGCGGATGTGCGCTTCATAGTCGAAGATCTTGGTCTGCTGCACGGTGCGCGCGGCCGTGTAGGAGCCGCGAGGGTGAGCCAACAGGAAGGCGGTGGCATCCGAGTCGCACGGGATGGCCAAGCCGTTCTTGGCTGCTGCCACGAGCAGTTTCTTCTCGGCTTGACGCGCTGCCATGATCGAAGCGGATACGATTCTTGGGGAAGTGAGCTCCAGGCCCAAAACTGCAAGAATAACTATCATATAGAATGTAGAACCTACTATACGTAATTCTAGGTTTTGATTCCATTTTTGGGATCCATTGGATAGCGCACAAGAAGCACATCAAAGAGATTTTATTTGTTCTGTACGCACCGACGACGACTCGGTCCGCTGGAACGCGGACGTCGTTCTATCAAAAGTTCACATCGGCTAACCGATGTTTAACCCGACACGCTCACGCACGGAAGTTCTTGGCGCCCCATCCAGCCACGATGCCGTCGTACAGCGACTTGCGCACCAGCGCCGTGTTGGATCCGCCCGGTTGGTACCAGGGCAGCGGCGAGCGCGTCTTGAGCCACGAGTAGTTGTCGGAGAGTCCCCAGAGCGTGACGCCGACGCACTTGGTCAAGGCCTTGCAGGCCGCCACGGCGTTCTTGTAGACGGTCACCTGCTGGTTCTGCTGCATCGTGGTCGGCCATGAGTTGGGCGTGGTGACATCGAGCTCCGTGATCGCGACGTCGAGGCCCAGGTCCGTGAAGCGCTTCAAGTTGGCCACCTGGTCGGCGGTCGAGGCCCTGCTGGAGAAGTCGAAATGGGACTGGAAGCCCACGCCGTCGATGGCGATGCCCTGGCGCATGAGGGACTTGACCATGTTGAGCACGGCCGTGGACTTGGCGTTGATGGTGTTGGTGTTGTAGTCATTGTAGTAGAGTTTCGTCTTGAGTCCGAGCGACTTCTTGACGGCGTTGGCGGTGCGGAAGGCCGTGGAGAGGAAGTCCGTGCCCGTCTTGGCGTACCAGAAGGACTGACGGTAGCGCGCGTCGTCGTCCATGACCTCGTTGGCGACGTCCCAGGCGTAGCACGAGTCGCCGAAGTGGGTCATGACCTTGGTGATGTGGTTGGTCAGCGCCTTGAGCAGGTCGGCCTTGCCGAGGTTGTGCACCCACGCCGGAACCTGGTCGTGCTGCGATACAGAAAGAGAAGCGTGAGATAATGAATGTATCGAGGTCGGAGTGGTAAGCGATGGTGTACCCATAGCAGCGTGTGGCAGCGGACTTTCGCGCCCGACGCTTTGGCGGTGGCGACGATCTTGTCGGCTACTGCGAAGTTGAAGACGTTGGGGCGAGGCTCGGTGGCATCCCACTACGATACGTGCACGCAGAGAGAAAGTGAGTTGTCGTTCAGTGGGCTATGGGACGAATTAGGGTCAGCACGCACCTTCATGGCGTTGGCGGGGGTGATCATGCTGAAATCGTGGATGTTCTGGAACTCCTTAACACACGTGGGGTCGTTCAGGTCCTGGTCGACAGTCGTGCCCATGTACTTGCCGGAGGTCTTGGCCAGGTCGTTCAAACCGGCAGAACCCTTGTACGTGGATTTGACGATGGGGTCGGCCGCAGTCACCGCTAGCGAGCCGATGGCCAGGAGGATCGTGATGGCGCGGATCATCGCTAAGTGGCAGATGGTGGGCTGGTACTGGGGTGTTTGTTGATGGAACGATGGCAAAATGAAAAGTGAGTCGAATTGAGTTTGTACTTCTAGGGAGCACTGAGGCTCACGGGCTCACCAATGGAGACCTCTGTGCCGTTGTACGTTTGGAGGCGGGTCACATTGCTCTTCCACAAAAGGCACTCGACTCGGTCTGCTTGCCAGGATACAGATGGACAGATCCTTTCTGTGGAGACGCATCTGGCTGGTGTCGATATTGGTGCGTGCGGTTACGTTTGATGTGCTGTTTCCATGGGGTTGCTCTTCGTATGATCCGATCACCTCATGTAGCAGTTGGTGCGACCTTGGTCAGGGCCTTACAGCAGGAGATTACTGTACGCTGTTGATGAGCGCGCGAACAGCAGTCACGTGGTATTGCAGCAGCGCACGAGCAAGTGCGAGTATCGTATGGATAGTGGAAATTGTCAACTGAGAGCCGCTGCACAGCATTTGCTTCGTTACGGTACATGGTGAAAATGCACCCCAGTCAAGTCGAGTCGTGCGATCCTGTTTGGGCGATACCGTGTTTTAGTTGGCATTTTTAAAGCTGCTCATCCGGTTGTCATGTCGTTCTAATGCCGGACACCTCCGCGTTAGCTCAGCATTCCAGCACCGCTGTCAAGACTGCTTTCCCAGGCAAGCCCGATCCACAACTTTTGGACGACGCTATGACGGACGACGGCAAGATACGACCCCAACTGGTGCTCCAGAAAACTCGAAAGAGTGGACAAACGCTGCTCCGTAATTGTGAGGCATCCTGACGCTGCACACTCGTCTACATGTACTACGATGGTTGCTCGTGCGTTGTTGCCATACCATGTGACTTCCGCGCGTTGTGTTGCCATGCGCTCATCAACAGCGTACAGTAATCTCCCCACTGTTCGGCCCTGGCACAAGTCGAACCAACTGCTTCATGATCGAGTCATACGAACGGCAGGATGTTACTGTACATCCTGCTTAAAGACTTCAGTTAAATCTGCAGATCAAACAAAAACACACGCAGCAGATGCGTGTTTGCATAGATACCTTTTCCATCTGTATCCGAGTCATCAACCTTTGTCCAGCCGAGTCGACTCGATTGTCGAGTGCCTTGTGTGGGAGAGCAACGTGACCCGCCTCCAAACGTACAACGGCACAGAGGTCTCCATTGGTGAGCCCGTGAGCCTCAGTGCTCCCTAGAAGTACAAACTCAATTCGACTCACTTTTCATTTTGCCATCGTTCCATCAACAACACCCCAGTACCAGCCCACCATCTGCCACTTAGCGATGATCCGCGCCATCACGATCCTCCTGGCCATCGGCTCGCTAGCGGTGACTGCGGCCGACCCCATCGTCAAATCCACGTACAAGGGTTCTGCCGGTTTGAACGACCTGGCCAAGACCTCCGGCAAGTACATGGGCACGACTGTCGACCAGGACCTGAACGACCCCACGTGTGTTAAGGAGTTCCAGAACATCCACGACTTCAGCATGATCACCCCCGCCAACGCCATGAAGGTGCGTGCTGACCCTAATTCGTCCCATAGCCCACTGAACGACAACTCACTTTCTCTCTGCGTGCACGTATCGTAGTGGGATGCCACCGAGCCTCGCCCCAACGTCTTCAACTTCGCAGTAGCCGACAAGATCGTCGCCACCGCCAAAGCGTCGGGCGCGAAAGTCCGCTGCCACACGCTGCTATGGGTACACCATCGCTTACCACTCCGACCTCGATACATTCATTATCTCACGCTTCTCTTTCTGTATCGCAGCACGACCAGGTTCCGGCGTGGGTGCACAACCTCGGCAAGGCCGACCTGCTCAAGGCGCTGACCAACCACATCACCAAGGTCATGACCCACTTCGGCGACTCGTGCTACGCCTGGGACGTCGCCAACGAGGTCATGGACGACGACGCGCGCTACCGTCAGTCCTTCTGGTACGCCAAGACGGGCACGGACTTCCTCTCCACGGCCTTCCGCACCGCCAACGCCGTCAAGAAGTCGCTCGGACTCAAGACGAAACTCTACTACAATGACTACAACACCAACACCATCAACGCCAAGTCCACGGCCGTGCTCAACATGGTCAAGTCCCTCATGCGCCAGGGCATCGCCATCGACGGCGTGGGCTTCCAGTCCCATTTCGACTTCTCCAGCAGGGCCTCGACCGCCGACCAGGTGGCCAACTTGAAGCGCTTCACGGACCTGGGCCTCGACGTCGCGATCACGGAGCTCGATGTCACCACGCCCAACTCATGGCCGACCACGATGCAGCAGAACCAGCAGGTGACCGTCTACAAGAACGCCGTGGCGGCCTGCAAGGCCTTGACCAAGTGCGTCGGCGTCACGCTCTGGGGACTCTCCGACAACTACTCGTGGCTCAAGACGCGCTCGCCGCTGCCCTGGTACCAACCGGGCGGATCCAACACGGCGCTGGTGCGCAAGTCGCTGTACGACGGCATCGTGGCTGGATGGGGCGCCAGGAACTTCCGTGCGTAAGCGTGTCGGCGGTTAGTCGCTGTGAACTTTTGATAGAATGACGTCCGCGTTCCATCGGACCACAGTCGTTGTCAGTGCGTACAGAACAAATAAATCTCTTTGATGTGCTTCTTGTGCGCTATCCAATGGATCCCAAAAATGGAATCAAAACCTAGAATTACGTATAGTAGGTTCTACATTCTATATGATAGTTATTCTTGCAGTTTTGGGCCTGGAGCTCACTTCCCGAAGAATCGTATCCGCTTCGATCATGGCAGCGCGTCAAGCCGAGAAGAAACTGCTCGTGGCAGCAGCCAAGAACGGCTTGGCCATACGACGAGAGCGAAGCAGAGGCTGTCAACTCCGCATTGGAAGGATCAGACGTTGAAGATGCCGATTCTTCAGAGATGGCAAAGTACGGCAGCATCGAAGCTTCAGACGCCAAGAGGAAAGAAGAGGATGGAGTGCAAGCCATTCCAGGCGAGAGCCGAGTAGTGAAGCGGGCTAAGCGCAGTTGTTTGAGCGGCAAAATCGAGGTTCTTGAGAAAGGTGATGAGGACCAAGTCGATAAGCTGGCAAAGTCGGCGTCACCTTCGAACGCCCGATGTCGCCAAGTGCCACCGATTCACATCCGTTCGAAAGATGAGATCGAGGGAATCGCCACTTTGCTCCGAGAGAGACATCAGCTCCAGCAGATCGGCGTACCCCAAGCGGAGATTGATCGGTATCTCCCACTACCAGATGCGTGAGAATGTGCGGCTGATGGGGGGCTACAGTGAAATTGGGCATGAGCTCCAAAACTGCATGAATAACTATCCTGTACAATCCACTATCCAGGTTTAAGGACGCTAAAGTGATTCAACGTTGATGATCCCATCGAAGAAATACGGCACGAAAGCGCACAAGAAGCACATCAAAGAGATTTTATTTGTTCTGTACGCACTGACAACGACTGTGGTCCGATGGAACGCGGACGTCATTCTATCAAAAGTTCACAGCGACTAACCGCCGACACGCTTACGCACGGAAGTTCCTGGCGCCCCATCCAGCCACGATGCCGTCGTACAGCGACTTGCGCACCAGCGCCGTGTTGGATCCGCCCGGTTGGTACCAGGGCAGCGGCGAGCGCGTCTTGAGCCACGAGTAGTTGTCGGAGAGTCCCCAGAGCGTGACGCCGACGCACTTGGTCAAGGCCTTGCAGGCCGCCACGGCGTTCTTGTAGACGGTCACCTGCTGGTTCTGCTGCATCGTGGTCGGCCATGAGTTGGGCGTGGTGACATCGAGCTCCGTGATCGCGACGTCGAGGCCCAGGTCCGTGAAGCGCTTCAAGTTGGCCACCTGGTCGGCGGTCGAGGCCCTGCTGGAGAAGTCGAAATGGGACTGGAAGCCCACGCCGTCGATGGCGATGCCCTGGCGCATGAGGGACTTGACCATGTTGAGCACGGCCGTGGACTTGGCGTTGATGGTGTTGGTGTTGTAGTCATTGTAGTAGAGTTTCGTCTTGAGTCCGAGCGACTTCTTGACGGCGTTGGCGGTGCGGAAGGCCGTGGAGAGGAAGTCCGTGCCCGTCTTGGCGTACCAGAAGGACTGACGGTAGCGCGCGTCGTCGTCCATGACCTCGTTGGCGACGTCCCAGGCGTAGCACGAGTCGCCGAAGTGGGTCATGACCTTGGTGATGTGGTTGGTCAGCGCCTTGAGCAGGTCGGCCTTGCCGAGGTTGTGCACCCACGCCGGAACCTGGTCGTGCTGCGATACAGAAAGAGAAGCGTGAGATAATGAATGTATCGAGGTCGGAGTGGTAAGCGATGGTGTACCCATAGCAGCGTGTGGCAGCGGACTTTCGCGCCCGACGCTTTGGCGGTGGCGACGATCTTGTCGGCTACTGCGAAGTTGAAGACGTTGGGGCGAGGCTCGGTGGCATCCCACTACGATACGTGCACGCAGAGAGAAAGTGAGTTGTCGTTCAGTGGGCTATGGGACGAATTAGGGTCAGCACGCACCTTCATGGCGTTGGCGGGGGTGATCATGCTGAAGTCGTGGATGTTCTGGAACTCCTTAACACACGTGGGGTCGTTCAGGTCCTGGTCGACAGTCGTGCCCATGTACTTGCCGGAGGTCTTGGCCAGGTCGTTCAAACCGGCAGAACCCTTGTACGTGGATTTGACGATGGGGTCGGCCGCAGTCACCGCTAGCGAGCCGATGGCCAGGAGGATCGTGATGGCGCGGATCATCGCTAAGTGGCAGATGGTGGGCTGGTACTGGGGTGTTGTTGATGGAACGATGGCAAAATGAAAAGTGAGTCGAATTGAGTTTGTACTTCTAGGGAGCACTGAGGCTCACGGGCTCACCAATGGAGACCTCTGTGCCGTTGTACGTTTGGAGGCGGGTCACGTTGCTCTCCCACACAAGGCACTCGACAATCGAGTCGACTCGGCTGGACAAAGGTTGATGACTCGGATACAGATGGAAAAGGTATCTATGCAAACACGCATCTGCTGCGTGTGTTTTTGTTTGATCTGCAGATTTAACTGAAGTCTTTAAGCAGGATGTACAGTAACATCCTGCCGTTCGTATGACTCGATCATGAAGCAGTTGGTTCGACTTGTGCCAGGGCCGAACAGTGGGGAGATTACTGTACGCTGTTGATGAGCGCATGGCAACACAACGCGCGGAAGTCACATGGTATGGCAACAACGCACGAGCAACCATCGTAGTACATGTAGACGAGTGTGCAGCGTCAGGATGCCTCACAATTACGGAGCAGCGTTTGTCCACTCTTTCGAGTTTTCTGGAGCACCAGTTGGGGTCGTATCTTGCCGTCGTCCGTCATAGCGTCGTCCAAAAGTTGTGGATCGGGCTTGCCTGGGAAAGCAGTCTTGACAGCGGTGCTGGAATGCTGAGCTAACGCGGAGGTGTCCGGCATTAGAACGACATGACAACCGGATGAGCAGCTTTAAAAATGCCAACTAAAACACGGTATCGCCCAAACAGGATCGCACGACTCGACTTGACTGGGGTGCATTTTCACCATGTACCGTAACGAAGCAAATGCTGTGCAGCGGCTCTCAGTTGACAATTTCCACTATCCATACGATACTCGCACTTGCTCGTGCGCTGCTGCAATACCACGTGACTGCTGTTCGCGCGCTCATCAACAGCGTACAGTAATCTCCTGCTGTAAGGCCCTGACCAAGGTCGCACCAACTGCTACATGAGGTGATCGGATCATACGAAGAGCAACCCCATGGAAACAGCACATCAAACGTAACCGCACGCACCAATATCGACACCAGCCAGATGCGTCTCCACAGAAAGGATCTGTCCATCTGTATCCTGGCAAGCAGACCGAGTCGAGTGCCTTTTGTGGAAGAGCAATGTGACCCGCCTCCAAACGTACAACGGCACAGAGGTCTCCATTGGTGAGCCCGTGAGCCTCAGTGCTCCCTAGAAGTACAAACTCAATTCGACTCACTTTTCATTTTGCCATCGTTCCATCAACAAACACCCCAGTACCAGCCCACCATCTGCCACTTAGCGATGATCCGCGCCATCACGATCCTCCTGGCCATCGGCTCGCTAGCGGTGACTGCGGCCGACCCCATCGTCAAATCCACGTACAAGGGTTCTGCCGGTTTGAACGACCTGGCCAAGACCTCCGGCAAGTACATGGGCACGACTGTCGACCAGGACCTGAACGACCCCACGTGTGTTAAGGAGTTCCAGAACATCCACGATTTCAGCATGATCACCCCCGCCAACGCCATGAAGGTGCGTGCTGACCCTAATTCGTCCCATAGCCCACTGAACGACAACTCACTTTCTCTCTGCGTGCACGTATCGTAGTGGGATGCCACCGAGCCTCGCCCCAACGTCTTCAACTTCGCAGTAGCCGACAAGATCGTCGCCACCGCCAAAGCGTCGGGCGCGAAAGTCCGCTGCCACACGCTGCTATGGGTACACCATCGCTTACCACTCCGACCTCGATACATTCATTATCTCACGCTTCTCTTTCTGTATCGCAGCACGACCAGGTTCCGGCGTGGGTGCACAACCTCGGCAAGGCCGACCTGCTCAAGGCGCTGACCAACCACATCACCAAGGTCATGACCCACTTCGGCGACTCGTGCTACGCCTGGGACGTCGCCAACGAGGTCATGGACGACGACGCGCGCTACCGTCAGTCCTTCTGGTACGCCAAGACGGGCACGGACTTCCTCTCCACGGCCTTCCGCACCGCCAACGCCGTCAAGAAGTCGCTCGGACTCAAGACGAAACTCTACTACAATGACTACAACACCAACACCATCAACGCCAAGTCCACGGCCGTGCTCAACATGGTCAAGTCCCTCATGCGCCAGGGCATCGCCATCGACGGCGTGGGCTTCCAGTCCCATTTCGACTTCTCCAGCAGGGCCTCGACCGCCGACCAGGTGGCCAACTTGAAGCGCTTCACGGACCTGGGCCTCGACGTCGCGATCACGGAGCTCGATGTCACCACGCCCAACTCATGGCCGACCACGATGCAGCAGAACCAGCAGGTGACCGTCTACAAGAACGCCGTGGCGGCCTGCAAGGCCTTGACCAAGTGCGTCGGCGTCACGCTCTGGGGACTCTCCGACAACTACTCGTGGCTCAAGACGCGCTCGCCGCTGCCCTGGTACCAACCGGGCGGATCCAACACGGCGCTGGTGCGCAAGTCGCTGTACGACGGCATCGTGGCTGGATGGGGCGCCAGGAACTTCCGTGCGTAAGCGTGTCGGCGGTTAGTCGCTGTGAACTTTTGATAGAATGACGTCCGCGTTCCATCGGACCACAGTCGTTGTCAGTGCGTACAGAACAAATAAAATCTCTTTGATGTGCTTCTTGTGCGCTTTCGTGCCGTATTTCTTCGATGGGATCATCAACGTTGAATCACTTTAGCGTCCTTAAACCTGGATAGTGGATTGTACAGGATAGTTATTCATGCAGTTTTGGAGCTCATGCCCAATTTCACTGTAGCCCCCCATCAGCCGCACATTCTCACGCATCTGGTAGTGGGAGATACCGATCAATCTCCGCTTGGGGTACGCCGATCTGCTGGAGCTGATGTCTCTCTCGGAGCAAAGTGGCGATTCCCTCGATCTCATCTTTCGAACGGATGTGAATCGGTGGCACTTGGCGACATCGGGCGTTCGAAGGTGACGCCGACTTTGCCAGCTTATCGACTTGGTCCTCATCACCTTTCTCAAGAACCTCGATTTTGCCGCTCAAACAACTGCGCTTAGCCCGCTTCACTACTCGGCTCTCGCCTGGAATGGCTTGCACTCCATCCTCTTCTTTCCTCTTGGCGTCTGAAGCTTCGATGCTGCCGTACTTTGCCATCTCTGAAGAATCGGCATCTTCAACGTCTGATCCTTCCAATGCGGAGTTGACAGCCTCTGCTTCGCTCTCGTTGTCGCTGTCACTTTGATCTCCAGCAGCATTTCCTCCCGCTGGCGTCTTGGTGTTCACGTCACTGAAAACTCTTTCAAACAGCTCAAGGTTCTCTTTGAGGACTCTGGACGGCGTTTGCTGGCCTTTCATCTGCCTCTCCAGACTCTCCACCTTGGAGCGCACCGATCGCAACGTGCAGCCCTCGTGTCCTGCGTCCTCGATCGTCTTGCGAAGACCCTCCAGGAACTTCTCCTTGTTCTGCGAGCGGGTGTACGCGCTGTAGTCGGCTACAAACCATTGAAGCAGCAGATGGGCTGCGCTTGGGCCGCCTGTGGGCGACGGCTTCTGCCACTTGAGCCGATTGCCACGACGAGGAGAGGCCATCCAATCGAGAAGAGAAGACTGACGATCTATCAGGGTCGCTGATTGGCTCGTTCTTTGGCACGTCAGTGTCGCTGATTGGCTGGCAAAATTCGCCGATTAAAAAGGAACAATCATTGCGATACACTGCACGAAAGTTCTAAGAAGAGCTTAGTTCTTGCACAAGTTGCTACTTTAGTTGATACAGAAGTCGATATTGTTGCGTGTTTCACTTCTTGCCTTTGGCCTTGGCTGGTTTCTTCTCCGCCTCGAGTTTCTCCAAGTATTTCTTGTTCTCCGCTTCCATGGTGAGCAGGTGCTGCACCTCCGCTTCGGCTGTGCGTCTGGCTCGCTCCCATTCCTCCGCTTCACGGATCTCAGCTCGTTTGCGAGCGTTCTCGTCGTGCCATTCGGCATCCGCCACTCGTTTCGCCTCCTTGGCCTTTTCCAGCTGAACCTGGTGGGCCTGCTCCTTCATCTCGTCCATGAGCTGTTCACCCTTTGCCTCCGCCTGGAAGAACCGTGCTTGATTCTTCGCCAGCGTCGATGCGATGCTGGCGAGGTCCGACTGGCCCAATGTATTGCTGGTCACCTCCACGGAGATCACGCTCGTGTTTTTCGACAGAGCATGCGCGAGTGCTCGACCAACTTCATGCGCGATGCCCGTGTTGAACAGGTTCAGCGACGTTAGCGAGTTGTTGGCGACCAGAGCTGACGTGAAAGGCTCCACGTGCGCAAACGCTGCTGCCAAGTGAGCGGGTACCTTCGTGGAGGATCCAGACTTCAGGTTAACCATGCTAGAACTGCTGTTGCCATTCCCACCCGGTGGTTCCTTCGGCAGTAGAAACACCGGGTTCGAGTTGAGCATCAGCGACGTCAGAACGGTGTTCGAACGAAGCGCATCGCCGATGGGCTGTAGCGACGCATTCGTAAGGCGGTTGAAGCCGAGATCCAGCACCTTCAGCTTCTTGTTGCCAGTGATCATGTTCCCGATGGCCACGCCAACCACGTCAGTGAGCGCGTTGTTCGACAAGTCCAGTGAGGTCACGTTCGTGTTGTTGCGCATGGCACGAAGCAGAGAGCAGCAGGCCAGCAGCGAGATACCGCGAACGACGAGGCGCTTGGGAGCCACGTTAGCCCCAATTTCACGGACGATGGTGGCCGACTTGGGCTCGCGTTCCAGGGCCTCCCGCTCCAATGCGACGGCAGTATTCAGAGCAGCCTGGTAAGCCTGCTTGGTCCGCTGCATCTCGAGTTTGTGCACGACTGCCTCGTATTCGATCACCACAGCGTCGTATTCTTCGTCGTAGTGTTCCTGTAATGCCGCCAACCGTGAGTTGGCATCCCCCACAGCGATCGAGTAGCTGGCGAACTGAGGGCCAACACGAGAACAATAAACGCCGCTTCAGTTCATAAAGACTTTATGAAAATGTGAATGAACCCCGTCGAACCTCTGCTTGCAAGTCTTCCTGTGCCAGCTCCAGAGCCACACGTCGCACAGGGACCACCACAGACCGCTCCATCTTGTCGTGTGCAAATGAGTTTTTGTGTCCCTTCGCCCACACCAATGAAACTGGCGATGGCAAAAGCAACGGACTCGTCGAGCAGCGTGAGGTGAAAGCAGGTCGTTCCTGTTGAATCGCTGGAATCTTCAACTATTCGTCCGGTAAAGGAAGGAGCCGGTCGATGATTTCCCCGGCGACACCTCTCTGCTCGAGCTCAAGCCTCGCACAGACCAACTGGACGCGCCGTTGTATTTCAGTCACATCAAGCGTAGATGATCCTCGCTGACCCCTCACCCCGGCGGCATTAACACCCGTTCCTGCTGCTTCATTGTTCTCTGCTTCACCTACGACGAACGGGTTGTTCCTGGATCCGTTTTGAATTATTGGTTCCGGTTTGACGACAGCTCGGTCCGCAGCACTGCCCTCTTGAGTATTACTCGTGTCGAGCTCACACGGTGCATCACTGTCCGTAGCGAAAAGAAGATCAAAGCGGCGACTCATCTCGGTCGCGTCCAGAATCGCGTTCATCGACTGCAAATCGGCACCAGGATGCTGACTTGGCTCGGTTGCTTGATCGATTTCGTTAGAGGCCTCTGAGTCCTCCTGCATAGCTTCACGTAAAGCTATTGGCCTCGAACGAGTTCGTGGACTTGTACGGAGGAGAGAACGGCGACGAGATTCACTCTGCTCTGCTTCTTATTCAGCTTCACATTCGGCGGCGCGCGCACGCATCGCAGCACGCTCATCTTCGCCAAAGATCGTCGCCAGAAGACGGTCGTAGTAGTGGTTGGCATCCGTCGAGGTGCATCGTCCCCCTTCAGCTTTCAATCGAACTCGACGCTTCAAGTGGTTAAGTTGCGCGCGGATCGAATCGACAGTCACCCCGTAGATGCCGCTCGTCTCCATTTCCTCGCTCAGTTGTTCCAGTATGTCGCGTTTGCGCGTCTCCGTGCGGTATACTTCACCGTTACGCTCCAACCAAGTCATCAGCTTGTCCATCAGACTTTCCTCGCTCGGAGATATCGGGGCCATCCATCGCACGCGTGTGGTAGCGTGAGGAGAGAGTAGTTTGGGTCGTCTCATGAGGTCTGGAATAGGCCTTGCTTGGTTCTTCTTCGTTTGAAAACAAATCCTCGAGTATGTCTTCGTCGCAGATTGCGTCGCCTCCCAATAAATTCAAGCCAACGGCAACGTGCTCAAATTTCATCATGGCGTCTACAGATACACAAACGTCGACCATCGATACGACGATTTCCGCCGACACTTTTTAAACAATTTGAAGCATATCTGCGAATTGTTGTCTCTGCACGCTGAAGTCGGTGAGTTCTCTTTTAGCGCCATGTTCTTGACTTTCAAGTTGCGGTGAATCACCGGCATCTCTACTGTAGTGGCAAGCAGATGAGATCATGAGTACAAGTTTCACCTTTTCGTGATCAAAGCCTTTTTGATGTCCGCCGCGGAGTCGTACGTCGCACCAGCAATTCTTCTGTCATGTTCTCTCGCGCCTTCTGGTCGAGACAAGCACGTCGATCTCTGTCGCCAGTTCCGACTGCACCGCGGAAGACTACGGTAACACCACGTACTAAAACAAGCGAGACTCACCGCGGATCCATACACGTTCTGGCCGAGCGTACGTGAAGATCGTGGTCATGATCATGCGAGGTGGGCACGATGAAAGTACAGCAATCCCTTGACACATTGCCACACTCGTCCTCCCCTCGGCAAAAATCTCTTCCAGGTTATTACTACCGGTAGTAGTATTTGCTTAAGCACCTACGAGATCCGATCCGGTTCGAACGACCTATGACTAAATTTTTGCGAGTCAATACTGAAATTGATACACTATATTTTTTTGTGAGCACCGACAGCGCAAACTCGCTTCGCTGTGTTGAGGCAATACAAGTGGTTCCGCGCGTATGGATAGTTTAGTCGGTCTTCTCGGTCTTGGGGGCCTTCTTCGAGCGTAACAGGAACGGGAGCATCATCAGCACAGCCACGGCGACCATCGTCACGGAGCTGTAGCGCTGCATAATGGAGACACTAGCCGCCCACACGCCGTTCGAGGCGGCGTCCAGGAAGAAGAGATCCGTGTCCTTGTGGCCGAATACGCTCGTCAGGAAGGCCAGAATGTCCTCCTCGTGCAGCCGCGCGGGGTTCAAATCCAGCGGCTTGCCGTCGTCCACGTAGCACTTTGGGCAGCTCTCCAGCGTCGGCCACTGGCTGTACTTGAGCACCTTATTGACCTTGTTGTGCATCTTCCAGATCCAGATCGCCACGGCGCGTGGGCCCTCGGCGTCGCTTTCCGCCAGCTTCTCCAGCAGGCTCTCTGGGTTGGCCATCATAAAGTGTTTCTGGCACTCCTCGCAGCTGAAAAAGTACTTGACAAACAGTCGGATGGCCGCCATGATCTCGCTGGGCTTGAGCGCCGTCTCCGACTGGATCTCGCTGACACTGAGCGTGTGGAACAGCGTCCAGACGCCGCACGTGTACGTGGTGCAGTAGGCCCAGTTCTTCTTCTCGCTCGACTCGAACACCGTCGCGGGGAAGCTCGTCTCGGTGGCGTTCTGCTTCCACTGGGTCAGCATGGCGGTCCACTCGGCCTGCTCCCACTTGTTCTGCTTCTTGATCTCCCCTTCCAGAAGGGCCAGCGCTTGACGGTTTCCTTCCATCGGGAAGGACTTGGCCAGAGCCTCCACCCAGCTCACCGCCGCGTCGTACCGCTCTCCTTCCAGCACCGAAGTGCCGACGTAGAATCCGTTCTCAAAGGTGGAGACGGCAGCGATGCCGGCGTCGTGCAGACGCTTGTACTTCATCTCCAAGCTCTCGTCACTGAGCTGCTGCTCTGTAGGCCCCGTAACAGGCTCAACCTTTGTGCCCATCTCGCAGCCATTGTTGATCTTCTCGATGTGCGCGTTGATGTCCTCAGCGTCGGCACTGGTCTTCATGCCGTGCTGCTCCATCTGCTCCTCCACCCAGGCGATGACGGTGTTGGTATTGCGACGGCTCGTGGGGGGCATCTTAGTAGGCTCCTGACCCTCGGGGGGCACGTGATACAGCTTAATGGTGGGGTAGCCCAGGATGCCTGCTTTGTTGCACACATCGCTGTTCTGCGTGCAGTCGACGGCCGCGATGTTGACGTTGGCCTTGTCGGCGTAGAAGGCGGCGGCCTTCTCCCACGCGGGCGCGAACTGGCGGCAGTGCGGGCACCAGGGCGCGTAGTAGTCCACGAGCCACACGGCCGACGGGTCTTGCAGCATGGCGGCGTGGCTCGCATCGTCCAGCGTGCGCACCTGGCACTGCTCCGCCGTGAACAGAGGGCTGTTGTCGCGGGGCTGACGCGCGGTGGCTACGGCGGCCAGCGCCGCCGCCAGCAGCAGCGTCTTGACGGTCATGCTATTGATGCTTGATGTAGTGACGCGTGGAGGATCCTTCACCTTCCGACACCCCTGTTCGTAACTGGCCGACGTATTGCGAGCTTCCGGCTGTTAGATACGCAGCGGAGGGCTTCAAGGACACGCTGATCCGATTCGACAGGGTTTCGGACTTAACGGAGGGCAACTTGTACATCGAGCGACGAAGCAGCGACTTCCATCTCCGCCAAAGCTGCTGGCGCAAGAAGACAAACAACCACCGAAGAGCGATGACGTAATCGACGAAACTTGTTCGTCAACAGCAACATGGTGGCAAGGAATGTTTGTTTTGTTTCAGTCTGCCCGATGTACTCGAGTGTAGAGCACCTTTTTCACGTTCAAGGTGCGGTGCCTCCTGGTCTTGTAGGCCACGCCGAGTAGCGCGACCAGCACGAACACCAGCGACATCGCGTTGAAGCCTTCCACCGACGACCACATCGCGGCAAGCGTGCCGTTGTACGCGGCGTCCATGGCGTACATCTCGTCGTCGTCGTGGTTGTACGCGCTCGAGACGTACGCTACGATCTCGTCCTCGTGGAGCCGCGTTGGGTCCAGCGAGATGGGCTCACCGTTCTCCACGTAGCAGATTGGACACGCCATCTTCGACGGCCACTGGTCCTTCTTGAGCACCCTGTTCACCGTGTTGTGCATCTTCCATATCCAAAAAGCCACAGCGTGCGAGCCCCCTGAATCCTTAGCGGCGAGGTCGTGGATGATACTCTCGGGGTTGGACAGCATAAAGTGTTCCCTGCACTCCTCGCAGCCGAAAAAGTGCTTCACGTAGAGACGAATGGCCGCCATGATCGTGCTCGGCTTCCAAGGGTTCGTCGCAGTCTCTTCGCTAGGCTTCACTTCACTCACTGTAATACTGTGAAACAGCGTCCACAGTCCGCACGTGTATGTCTGACAAAACGTCCACGACGCGTCCTCGCTCGACGCGAACAAGTTGACCGGGAACGTCTTTTCTCGCGCAGCCTCCTTCCATCTATTCATCAGCAACTTCCAGTCCGCGTGGTTCCAGTGGTTACTCGTACGCATGGACACTGCTAGCGTCGCCAGCACGTCTCGATTCTTCTCCATCGGGAACGAAGTCGCCAGCGCCTCCACCCACATAAGCGCCGCCTCGTACCTCTCTCCTTCCAGCACATTGGCCCCCACGAAGAACCCGTTCTGAAACGTCGACACGGCAGCAATTCCCGCGTCATGCAGACGTTTGTACTTAATCTCCAGCGACTGATCATTGTACATGTATGTCGTCTCTCCATCGTTCTTATCAGCTTCCACTCCGTCATTCCGGAAGTTCTTGAGCTTTGCCGTCAGGTCCTCGACGCTCACGCCGGACTTGATGCCGTGCTCCTCCATGAGCCTCTCGGCCCAGCCAATCACAGCCTTGCTACTGCGGGCGCCGCGTGGCATCATGGCCGACTTGTCCGCGTCCGTCGGTACGTGGTGGATCTTCACGCCGGGGTAGCCGTAGACGCCTTCGGTGTTGCAGATCTCGCTGTTCTTAGTGCAGTCAACGGCGCCCACCTGCACTTTGTCCGTCTTGGCATAGAAATTGGCGATGCGCTCCCACTCGGGCGCGAAGTGGCGGCAGTGCGGACACCAGGGAGCGTAGTAGTCCACCAACCAGACGATGGACGAGTCCCGCAGCATCGCGTCGTAGCTCGCCGCCGTCAGCGAGTGCACCTGGAACGACTTGGTGAACAGCGGACTCGTGTCGTGCTTCATGAGCGAGAAGGCGGACGCACGGGACGGCAGCAACAGCGCAAGCGCCGCCAGCAGAAGCGTCCGTAGCGCCATCTCAATCGCCAGGGAACTGTTTTTGAGGAGGCAAAAATGATGGCGAAAATATAGCCATTTGGTGGAACGGATGATTGCTATGCACTAGACGTCAGGCTTTTAAAGAAAAAGAATTTTAATTAAAATTCTACTTGCTGCGTACTTAGTAGCATCTTAGCGGCACTATTTGGGCAACCCTTGAGTCCTGCGAAGTTTGTAGACACGAATGTCGACGATATCACTTTCGGTGACAACGAATTCGCCCGACTCGCCAATAGTTTTCACACACAGTGAGTGCAAGGAGTCTATCCATTTTGTTTTAGCTTGGGAGTGTGTCTTGGTTAGCAACCGCTTCTGCTGCTACACAGCCCGTGCCATTTTCGCGACTCTTGAAGTTGTCCCAAGCTCAAATGCTGCTTTTCAATTGCCTCCAGAAAGGAATTGCCAGCAGTTTTGAATTGGCGCTTCGTTTTTCGGTGCTGCTTGAGATCCAAAAGTTTCCTTTTCGAGGTGACGAGTCGATGGGATTGAGTAAAGCCACCTGGAATATCCACATACACGAGTCAAACTTTACGTCTATTTCGTTTGTCGACCGATGCGATCGTAGATGCATTTATGCAACGTGGTCGCGAGTTTTCAATGCTTTCACGCCGACCAAACGGTGCCTATGCTGCTGGAATGCCGTGGCGAAGATTGCAATAAGGAGAGCGACGACAGCCATAGACGCGAAACCTCCAACTGAGAGCCATGGTGCAGCCGTACCAGCGTGCTGCTCGAGTGCAAGATTGCTCTCAAACTTGTATACGCCCCGGATGTAGGCAGCGATGCCTTCTTCGTTCAGCTGCGCTGGGTCCAACGATAATGGCTGGTCGTTGGCAGCGTAGCAAGTAGGGCACGACAACTTCGTAGGCCACATCGCCTTGTTCAGTACCTTGTTTACAGTGTTGTGCATCGTCCAGATCCAAAATGCGACGGCGTGAGGGCCGTCTTCGTCTCTGAGTGCCAGCTTCCTCACCAGGCTCTCGGGGTTTGCTTTGAGGAAATGACGCTTGCACTCCTCACAGCCGAAAAAGTGCTTCACGACAAGACGGATGGCCGACATAATCTCGCTCGGTTTCCACTGCTCCAGCGTTGCAGGTATTTGGACGTCGCTAACAGTGATGGTGTGAAACAGCGTCCAGAGCCCGCATGTGAACGTCGTACACAACGCCAAGTCGTCCTTGTTGGCAAACAGGTTCGCCGGGTAGCTCATGGCATTAGCGGTGACTTTCCAGCGCGTGATCAGGTCGTTCCAGTCCGCCTGTTTCCAGCTTTTCTGATTCTTCATCTCCTGTACAAGTACCGTAAATGCCTCTCGGTTTTGCTTCATGGGGAACGACGCCGCCAGAGCGCGTACCCACGTCATCGCAGCGTCATAGTGCTCCC
The DNA here is from genome assembly GCA_033557995.1 of Phytophthora crassamura. Taxonomy (NCBI): domain Eukaryota; phylum Oomycota; class Peronosporomycetes; order Peronosporales; family Peronosporaceae; genus Phytophthora; species Phytophthora crassamura. The sequence goes on from JAUCED010000004.1 coordinate 7,084,127, forward strand.
CCTCCAGAACTGTCGTGCCCATGAAGAATCCGTCTTCAAAAGTAAACAGCGCGGTGGTGCCTGCATCCTTCAGTCTCTTGAGCTGAATGTCCGTCGACTGGTCGTCGACCAGAGGCTCTACAGGGTCTCCGAACTTGAACTCCTTCTTCTTGAGGTCGTCCCTCATCGGGTTCTTCGGGTAGATCTCATCGATATCAATACCTGACTGCATGTCATTCTCATGGAGCGTCTCCTCAATCCATTTGGCCACGTGACGGGCGTAAATGTGCCCTGCATGGGGCATTATAATCGGCTGCTCTTCCACGTGATACATCTTGACTCCAGGGTACGAGTGCACGTCCTCGCGGTCGCAGATGTCGTTCTGTCTCGTACAGTCCACGGCGCCCAATTGAACGGAGTCTACAGCGTCGTAGACTTTGGCCACCTCTTCCCACTGCGGGCCGAACTGACGGCAGTGTGGACACCAGGGCGAGTAGAAGTCCACCAGCCAGACGGTGTTCGTGTCGTTCAGCAAAGCGTCGAAGTTGTCCGAGTCGAGCGTGCGCACCACCTCGGAAGTGGTGAAGAGCGGGCCTCGGTCACGTCTGGTGGGGCCGATGGCCGACGCCGGGGACAGCGACCCCAAGGCGATCAACGCGGCGAGCAGCAACGCCTTCCGCATTACGAAGTATTTTTTCGACTGGACGATTTGGTAGTTTTGACGGAAAGAGTATGGTTTTGAACGCGTCCAGCAGCGAAAACTTTGGTGATTGCTGGAGAAGAGAAGGAGACGAGCACTTGTGAAGTTGCGGGCGAAACCAAAAGTGGTTTTCTTGGTCATGAAACTATCCATTAGGCACGCACCGTGCACGAGAAGGAAACCCTCGAGCCTGAAACTCGCAACCCACGAAGGTTGGTCGCCACCTGGTGAAGACTGGCGAGTGGACTCTCCAGCGGTACCGAGACCTGACCAAACGTGACAAATAAGGCCTAGGAGATATGTCAACTTCCATAGTGCGCACCGCCTTCGAAACACGCGCAGCTGGCGATGCCGGCATCGAGGTCAACGACACCTAGGTGGCAAGCACCAACGTCTTCAGCATTATTTTTCAACTGGGCGATTTAAGAGCTCTAAGCTTTGTCTGAACCAGTATGGTTTGCACACATCCAGCTACTGAAGTTGGCAACACTAGTCGGTGAAGTTCAGGATACGTCCCCGTTGACCAAGATACGGCGAGCACTGCCACGCGCGAATATTGTTTGTTTTGTTTTTCAGTGAGGTACATTGATTTTATTTAGTTCTCTGCTAAAGACCTCCTGCCGATCGCCTATCTATCGACCGTTAGCCTACCTGCCCGCTCTGTCTCACCGAGCAGTCGTGGAGGGCTGCTTGCGCCGCACGTTGCACCGTGCCACTTCCATGTGTCAGTGCCCAATGGCCCACGTCTCCGCCCGTAAGCGATGCTAGGATACCCCAGCGTGTTCCACAGAGCTTTTCGACCCCGATGCGTGCTTGCTTGCTATGCTTCGTGTTCATGGCTAGGTTTGCCATGGCGTCGGCCATTTTGTTATATTCTCGCAGGTGGTGATTCCAGGTGAGCACTGTTACTTCGGCAAGCTTACGGCGACATCGCCAATACAGCGCCTTCAGATGAGCCGATTCAACAACGAATGTTGCCGCCCGCGTAGGCTGGTTGAAGTGGCTGCGAGGTGAGAGAGGCAGACTAGCTATTTGGTCCTTTTAGTGACGACTAGATGTCTGGCTGATCCTGAACCTGGCTAGCAACGCCGGTTCCTTACGGTCCGGTGGTTGAACGGAGTGTGTCCCTATCGGCGACTTCTCTCGGGGTTCGTTCTCCAGTGCGTTGAACGGAGTCTCATCCTGCTTATTTGATCTTCTGGCCGTCGACGCTCCCTCTTCGCGAGCGCCTTAAGATGCCCGATCCCTGTTGTCCAGAATTCGTTCTGACTGGATTCCTTCGTCATCTCTTCCTGGTGGAATTGCGTTAAATCCATAGACTCGTCATGCACACGCTGCACAATATCCTCCACAGCCTCTTCCACGCTGTCGCGTAGTCATCTTGCTCGTCCGGAAACTCCTTCTTGATCCAGGCTTTGATCGGTTACGACACCGTTGGCGCCGTTCGCTGGCGCAGTGTCTGATGTATTCATGCAGTCGATCGAGCTCCCATATTTCTCCTGTCCAGTGGGTGACGAGTTTGCGCCAGCTTGCCTTCGCGCACGGGCACGTCCAGAATATGTGCGTCATTGGCTCAGTAAGCAAGCGCACAGTACTTGCTCGTGTTTGTCACGGTCGTATAGTTTGTACAGCTTTCACCTCTTGCTGCCAATGCTGCTACTTTGATTCTGTCGACCTCGCTATCTTTACACATGCATCCGCATCCCCGTGAGCTCCCTCCTTGCCCTCATCCAGCAACCGTGCGACTTCAACGTGAAGATCACTGGTTAAACAGCCGGTTCGGATACGATCTGGTTGCTCTTCTGGAGTCCACAGCACCGCGTCTTCTCGTGTGCCGTTCGTGGTTGAGGCATCCAAAGCGTTTCACTCTTATTACTCTCTTCCCCCAGCTTCGAGTCGTCCTCGACTCGTGTCGCCCCTGCCGTTCTGGTCTGGTCCTCGTCCTCGTTCGTCCTCGGTTCGCCATCGCTGTCTTTATGCCGTTCTGCCACCGCGCGTCCTCGCTGTCTGCCCACTTGCTACAACCACGTCCTGCTTCCCGTAGCGCCTCATCGTCTAGAAGTAGATCACCATTTCCAGGGCCGTCGGTCTCGAACACGCTAGCCTCTGGTTCACTCCTCAGTTTCGCTGTGGCCTCATGTACGCTCCTCTCACCGCCGTCGAGCCACTGACGATGTCCTCCGTGCTGTACGGCGCCGACTATTGCTGCTAGTACAACGGCGTCACTACCAACTCGTCCGTGGACTTCTGCTCCGCCACCAATTCGTCTCAGTACGCCGTTTAAGCCTTCAACTCGTCGTCGTGGTCAGCTCTGTCGTCGGCTTTGCGTCTGTCTCGGTGTCTGCTCCCGTGCCGTGCTGCTTCGGCTGCCTGTGACTTCACACTCGCATCTGCTGTCAAGCAGTGCCTAGCTGCATCCGTCGGCCGTATCACCGCTGAAACCAGGGTTTTCCGTGTGGAAGTCGCCATCGTAACCGCCGCTGCTGCTGTCGCGGCTGCCTTCAGCGAAGCACGTTCCCCAGGCGGCTTTGTCTGCGGACTATCCATGGTTCTCCCTTCGCCAGCTCTTCCCCCAGTCCATGCCAAACACGAAGTCTGCAACTCACTTCAATGCTGCGACTGGTCCTCCATTTTCAGCACCGTATTCTTCTCCCATTCCGTGGCTCCCAGTATTCTGCGTTGGCAACACCTCGTAAACTCGACTGCTGCCTCCGCCAAGCACCGCCGCTGCTGCAACCCAAAGCTTTGGACCATCGTGCTCATGGTCGTGGGCTCACCGACCACCATCATCGGCATCGTGTGCGGCACCGCCCTGCCCGCGTATGTCAACTCGACCGTGGACGGCCAGGTTGTGAGCTGCTCCGACTCGGAGGTGGCCAAGGAGACCTATCTGGACCGTACGGAGACGGCGACGACTGCTCGCCGTACTACATCTCACTCCACATGTTCAACGCCACCAACGTCGAGACCTACCTGGCCAGCAACGCCAAGCTGCAAGTCCAGGAGATGGGCCGTACGTCTACCGGTGCCGCGAGATCAAGCTGGTCGTGACCCTGTCGGACGACGCCTCCACCGTCACGTACAAGACGTACACGTACCAAACGTACGTGACCGACAGGAGCTGCGACGGCTGCTCCGACTCGGACGAGATCGTGAGCTTCGACACGGGCTACTTCAGCGTCGTGGTTGCCACCGGCGGCGAGGTCAATCGGCTGACTGCCGTGGCCGCGGGCTCCTTCGCCGTCACGAACACGACGTAGATTGTTACCTGCACAGCAACCTCCTCGATCTGAACCACGACATAGTCTCCACGCCTAGCTAGATCCTGCATCTCAGCTTCCTGTACGCCATGCCGCTGCTCACCGTCAGCACGTACATCGCAATGTACTTGTCGTCCCACTGGTGAACATCCTTCAGCATGATCTCGTCGCCTGTGGCCACGCGTCGCTCAGCATCAGTACGGAGACAGCCTTCACCAGTTGCAAGACCACACGTGACACCACGACCGGATCGATCAACTCGTCGGAGACGTCCACATGCAGTCTATTCATATGTGCATCTCACGCTGTCACCACATCCACACGATCATCTGCCTGTCCGTCATCTCCAGCATCATCAACAGCTCAGCTGTCATCCTCATCGAAGAATTCGTACAGAAGTCACGTGGAAGCCCACTGGAGTGGTTGAGCGCCAGCGCTCCAACCCCCCACGTACCGATCACACAACCCCTCGCAAGAAGCCCCGACAAGCTGTTCCTCCTCGCGCACGCAAGAGCCCCACACGAGACAAGGGTATCGCTTACGCCGAAGCGTCCCCAGTCAATCCGCTTGGTACCTCGAGCACGGTTTTCTTCATCAGCCTCATCAATCATCTTTACAAGAGCCCCCATGAGCTACTGGTACTGCATGCGTCGAAGCGCCCCAGCAACTCACTCGGTACTTCGAGTATTCAGCCATCCTCTCAAATCGTCACTTAGCCAATCTCCAGTTCAGTCAGACCATCGCAATCCACGTCCGGCTAAATCGTCCCTCTCCGCTTCGAACCTCGGGCAGCTCTTTGTCTTTCGCGTCTCTTTCTCTTTGCTCGCCCTGCATACGCCTCTGTGTTTATTCCACCCAATTCTCCTCCGTTGCGGCCGCCTCCTCCTTCAACACCACTGCGCTTTGCGTGGCGACGGCTCGTCCGACAATTTCAGTCACCGCAGCTGCATCTAAACCTTCTCCATGCTGTTGTGTTGGCGTCGGCGTCAGCATACCACCTTCGCGCTCCGTCAGAATGCTGCCGTCTCTGTAAGCTCGTTCAGCAGCTCTCTAGTCCTGGATCTTGTAGCCTGCACCATACGGCCCTCCGGTCTTCACTGCAAATTGAACAGCTTCGGTTAATGTCTTTGGTCCTCGTACCCGTACGTGCGTCGACATCAGCTGGTTGTTGATTCCACTGGTGAACGCTTCCACCAAGCACTCTTCTGGCACATCATGACCCAGTGCAATGCCACGCAAGTTGGTTGCAAAATCGTGTAGTCGCTCAGCAGGTTGCTGCTCCCGTCTTCCTACCCTCAGCTGTACTTCCAGCGCGCTCTCGTTGCTGCCAAAAGCACCTCTCAAAAGCCCCGCAAAGTGTTCAAACGTGCGATCCTCCTGCTTTAATCTCGCCTTTATATTCACGAACCAGCCGGCAGCCTTGTTCTTCAACCGCGCCGATGCTCCTTGAAATTGTTGCCGCGATGTCCACTGCTCTTCATCTAAGGTGTGCTGTCTCTCCACCTCATTGCGAACCGTAGCTAACCAAGCTTCGACCGATTCATTGTGGGCCCCCGTGAAGGCCTCGATGTTCAACTTCTTCCCTCTCGCGTGCAGCTCCGGAACGAGCCTGCCGCTCGCTGCTACCGTGCGAAATTGCTCCACGCTAAGCACTTCCCACCAGTTCAACGGCGCTGAGTTGCCAGTAGCCACTCCGCCACCACGAGAACCTTGCTCCTGCTCTCCTTCGCCCGCGCTATGCTGGTCGTCGCCGCCTTCCTCACCCGTCACTGCGTCTTCTCCATCACGTCTCGCTTCAGCACTGCCTGCTGCGCGTCGTCCTGCTTGCGTCGTCCTCACTGGTGCCATCGTGCCTCGACACTTGAACCTCCGCCTTCACACTTGCTCTCCGTCGTCTGGTCCGGCTGTCGATGTGCGGCTTGCTGCTGTATCTGCCGCCTGCCGCCGTCGTCCCCGTGCGTGTTCTGCTGCTTGCTGCTGTCGTTTCTCGCCTCTTCACGCCTATCGCTGTCGTTGTGCTGCGTATTGAGCTTTTTATCACTGTCGTTCTTGTGCTGGATGGCGCTGTCTCCTGCTGCTTGTCGTTCTCGTCCTGCGTCTTGCTTGTCGATACGCGTCTTAGGTTCGTGCCCACTGAGACTGAGCTTCGAGTCAGCTCCTTCCCGAGTGTCTTCGGGGAGCTGACCGTTTTAGCCAGCCCCTGTATGACCACCAAGTAAGCAAGCGCACAGTACTTGCTCGTGTTTGTCACGGTCGTATAGTTTGTACAGCTTTCACCTCTTGCTGCCAATGCTGCTACTTGATTCTGTCGGCCTCGCTATCTTTACACATGCATCCGCATCCCCGTGAGCTCCCTCCTTGCCCTCATCCAGCAACCGTGCGACTTCAACGTGAAGATCACTGGTTAAACAGCCGGTTCGGATACGATCTGGTTGCTCTTCGAGTCCACATCACCGCGTCTTCTCGTGTGCCGTTCGTGGGTTGAGGCATCCAAAGCGTTTCACACTTCTTACTGCTCCTTGTGTCCTTGACGAAGTTGCTGCGAGGTCTCCGACAGCAGCATAAGAGGTCGTCCGGACTTGCAGCAATGACGCAGATCCAGATGATCGCAATGGGGGCTCGAAGTACAGCCTGCAGCCTGCATAGCACATCCGCTGGTACATGTAAGGTTGAGTCGGGCATGCTCGCCGCCGACATTCGTCATCGTGACTAAAACGTTTTTTACTAAAACTTTTAGTGGGTTTAAAAAAGCGAAACTACTAAAACTTTTAGTAGGACACCATAGAACTTGCGTCGTCCTCGGGAAAGAATCAAATGCGCATTTGGATCACGACGTGCTTATTCTTGAGCTCCAGTTGAACTTCTGCATCCAGCTCCCGTTCTCAGAACGGAAGCTGATACGAACGGCGTTCTGCTCGCTGTGAGAGAACGTGAGGTTCAACCACGCTCCACTGGACGATCCCGGAATCGAATACACTAGTGATGACAGCGCAAGCATTACGAGCGTGATGTTTTGCAGTCTAGACCATCCCAAGAGCTCATTTCCATTTTGACCCGAAGCTGAACACGCGACTTTGAGTTAAACCACGAACCCGCTGACATGCTCCACTTCGGTCTTCGCACCGTCGGTGTCGCGCTGTGCTGGTGCGCTGCTGTGGCAGCGGCCACTGATAGCTGCGGCGATGCAACCGTCGTCAGCTCCAGTACTTCCTCCGGAAGCTCCGCTGTCCAGACGCCCACCAGCGGCAGCAATGCCAACTCCACGACCAAGTGCTTCCCGTCCAACTTCCTCTTCGGATCGGCCACCGCGTCGTACCAGGTCGAAGGTGCTGTGAACGCAACGGGCCGCACGCCCAGCATCTGGGACGAAATCTGCGGCACCACATCGTTCCCAAGTTGCGCCAACGTCGCGGACGACTACTTCCACCGCTACAAGGACGACATCGCCACGATGAAGAGCGACGGGTACGGTTCCATGCGTTTTTCCATCTCGTGGACACGAGCCATGACCTGGAACAGCACGCTCCAGCGCTTCCAGGCCAATCCTGAAGGGCTTGCCTTCTACCACTCGATGGTGGACGAACTCATCGCGAGTGGCATCGAACCCGTGTTGACACTGTTCCACTGGGATATGCCCAGCGAGCTGTATGCCGCTGGTGATTTCCTCAACACGACAATCATCGATCATTTCAAGGACTATGCCGAGCTGATCTTTACGGAGTTCGGCCAACAAGTGAAGTACTGGTCCACGATCAACGAGCCGCTCTCGTATATGTACATCTTTTACATCTACACTTCCTCGGACTCCGATGAATACGAGGCTGCGCACACGCTGCTGTTGGCCCATGCTGAGATGGTCGCTCTCTTCCGAAGTCTCCAAGAGCAAGGCACGGTTCTGAGTGAGGCGCGCATTGGCCTTGTCCTCTCTGGATTCGGCATTCCGTATGATGACTCGAACGTGGATGACTTGGAGGCAGCAGAACGATTCAACGAGTTCAACTCGGGCTGGTTCCTCGCTCCACTCACGACTGGTGACTACCCTCCCATGATGCGGGAGCGTGTTGGAAGTCGCCTCCCGAACTTCACCGATGAAGAAGCTGCTCTCGTCAAGGGATCATATGACCTCATAATGGTTAACCATTATTTCTCCAATTTGATAACCTACTGCGATTCTGAAAGCTCGGAAACGAACTGCTCAAGTCTTGCGGACGGCTTCTACGCCGACATGGGCGTCGACAATTCCCAAGTTCACCCTGCATCGGTCATCGGATCCGGCAGTATCGCCAACCCAACCAGTTGCACGGACCATTCTGGTTTCCCGCCGAGCTACTTGGAGTACATTCGTTGGGCACACGCCTACGATACGAGCGCAGACATGCTCCTGACTGAGAATGGCTGGTGCGGAAATGAGACCATTTTGAACACCGATCAGGCTTGGTACTATAGGACGCATTTGGAAATGGTTCACCGCGCCATCTACGAGGAGGACATTCCGATCATCGGATACACTGCTTGGTCGTTCGTTGATAATTACGAGTGGGGCTCGTACGCGCCACGCTACGGACTCTACTACGTCGACTTCCCCGACAACATCGGCGACCGTGACACGTTCGAGGTTCCTTCAACGTACCTGAACCGCACGGCTCGCCTGGCCGCGACGTGGTACGCGGACTTGGCGACGACGGGCTGTTTTGAGGCGGAGCCGGAAGACGAAAAATGGCTCACCTATCTGTAAGCGTTGCCTATGGAGGCGATCACCGACGGAAATCAACGCATCGCCATGCACAGGTTTCCACCTCATCAGTGTCATTTGCGGATTACCGACATTGAGTATTTCCATATGCAGTTTGACAAAAGATAGTCGGAAAAAAAGTTTGAAAGTGTTTCACATTTTAACAGTTGAGCACCTGACAAACGAAATGTCTAAACTAGCCGGCTACACCAACATCGTTTATCATATCTGAAGATTCTAGAGCGTCTTGGACGCCTCGTTCTCACCGACGACTATACTACTACGTAGTACGAAAAGTAGTTTTGCAACGCCAATTTGAAGGGAATCTGTGACAGAGGATTTGTCAGACTTAGCGATCAATTCAGTCACGTGTACCTGCATATGCGTGCTTGTCAACACTTCGTCTTCGCGCTTTACCAGTGCCGCGATTCAAATCCAACAGCAATGCACTCAGCATTCCAATTTTGCTGGAATGGCGGTTTGGATGTACATGTACAAAACAGAAGAGAAGATATCATCCTGGAAGTTCCCTAAAACACGTGGCGGACTAGAGAAGCACTTCGTATTCACTAGAACTTCTTCGAGACTGTCAAGAGCACCGTTGGGCTCTGGATATATCTATGTTTTTTGTAGTTAGTGAAGACTTCATACTTTAGACACGTCATGAACTTTATATCCTACAGTAAGCACTCAAACCACTTGATAGGTCTTCTGTTATCACTGAATAGACTATCACCATTCCGGAAGGAGGAATCGACATGATTCAGGCCCGTCACGTAAAACGAGCTGCTCGAAGTGCGTGCGAACTGATCGATCGCGAGTCCCTTAGCGCAGCTCTGGTATTCCACAACGCCATCGTTCTGTAACGACCTGTGCGGAATCACTTTGGCAGCAAGCGAGAAGAGAGCACCTTGAATCGTGGTTAATCCAGTGTGATTCATACTGCATAAGACTGCAGACACATGCGCTGCGTACGCGGCTTGGGCGACTGTAAAATCGGCATCCAGCTTAGGGTTGCTGTAGTTCGAACCTTGATACACAAGTGAAGCGCGGCCTGCTTCTGGGGGGCAGTTGCCCAATAAATCCAGGACTTTCGCACGTCTCGTAAAGGTAGTTGGACCCCATGCTACCTTCCAAGGGCCCACTTGAACCAACCCAGGTCGACGATGAATCCGAAGTTGTCAGGCCCGACGCAATCGCTCCCCCAAGCATGAGATTAGCCATGGAATGGGTAACAACGATCGTGTCCTTTATCGTCTTGGTAGCTTTGTCGCTCATGGGGCTCGCTTGCAGCAGCAAGCCCGCCAAGCGCTCTTGGAACGCCGCGTCATTCCAGGCGTTCAGTTGTGTCGCCAACGTGATGTACTTGATACTCGAACAACATGGATCCGGGATTGATTTGCCAAAGTAGTTGGTCGGATCGTCCTCCGTCATCCCGTGATCTTTATAGGACCTGAGGCCAGCGATAAACACGCACACTCGCCGTTCACCTTTGCAAGTGCACGCGGAGTCATCTCCCGTTATCTTCTGGAAGATGCTTTTAAAGCTGAATTCGGCCTCTTCAGCACGCAGAAAGCGGTGGCCCCACTCCATAGCCGACCTCGTCAGCACTGACGACAGCGATGGAGTGATACGCTCTCCGAACGGAGCTTTACCACACGCCGCCGCCACATCAGAAGGCACTTGAGGAGCCAAAATCTCTGGCGCTGAGTCCGCGTAGTTCACGTCGATGTTGAGATCGGAGCCGAAGATCTGAAACCCGTCGTCTTGGAACCAGGCGAGCTTGACCGACGAGGACATAGTACGAAGTCTTCACCAGCGAATGGAAACACCATCACCGAGCCAGGACACCCTTCATTCACGTTGGACTTGATAATGTGTGTGGCCGTCGCAGCGTTTTGGATAGCACTGAGCACCGTCTCAATTGGAGGCACGAAATGGATGGAAGACACCCCGACTCGGCTTTTCCTGAACTCTTGCCACCTGGGTAACGTGCATAATACGCGGTGCCGTCAACGAGCGAGTAATCGTGCGTGTCGCGTCCTCCTCAAACGATGCCAATCCGTTGTACATAAACCACTCGACTGCCGTCCGAATCGCTGCTTGGCACGGGCGTAGCAGATACTTCGAAGGTGGAAGCTCCGTGAACGTACATGGCGTTACGCTTGAGCTGAAAAGTGAGTCGAAGTGCTGGCCGTTCCTGCAGACTGCGCAAGATGCGGTGCTTGGTCAGGTGCGCGTGGAAGTGGTGCGTGTAGCTCGAGAATTGGGTGACGGCAAGCAGGACGGCAACGGTGGCGATCACCACGAGTCTCCATGGTGTCCACAACTGGCAAGAACGATCATGGCGTAGGCTCAGCGAGGCTTTGAGTCCCATGATGGGAAATCGGTACTGGCTGCCTTTGTCAGCCGAAGTTCTGTTGTGTTACAGTATGTACCGGTACTTGTCTGTGTTTCAGTGGCAGCGTTGGGGGAGCTCGAAAACGAGCTGTGCAGTCACAAGATTGTGGCCAAAGTGATGACATCACGAGTGGTACCGAATTCCCTATGTCAAGACATACAACCAATGTGGGGAATATAGCCGTGCGGAGACCTGTCCCGGCTAATTGAACTTGCAACCTTGCAAACTTCTATTTACGCAAACTTGTTTTATATTTCAGCGCTAACCGAGACTACCGCGTGAAATACCTCGTCAAAATCGTCCTCTAAGCTGAACTGGCCGACTGCCACGTCGATCAAACCAGCGCGAATAACCTCCCCGACAACATCACCAGCATCTTGCACTTCAACTTGCTCTTCAGGGAACTCTTCGGCAGCATCGCCTAGCAAAACACACTTCTTGAAGCCTGCTATAATGGTTGAAGCTGCAATATCGCTCCACGCAGCACAGATCCAGCTGCACAAGCGCCTCCGATAAGGCGGCACGAGCTTAAACGCTTGATTTGGTGTTCGTGCGCGAAGCTGCTCGCGTAGGTCGCCGATCCACGTATTTCGTAGTCTGACTTGAGCGGGCCATTCCATGTAGTGTCTGCAGGCTGAGCGACTGAGGTCGCATTTGGCGGCACCTTCATGATGGTCACGTTGATAGCCTTTGCATTCTCGACGACTTCATCGGACCAATGGCCTGAGAAATCGTCGAGAAAAGCAAAAGTATTGGCTTTTGGGGTGCAGGGCGACTCGCAAAATGGAAGTTCAAAAACTCATTTGTCAGGTAGCTATTCCACCAGCCTATCCAACAGCAAAGATATTCAGCACTTATCAGTTTACGCTCAAATCAAATAGAACAGACCGCAAATTACCTTTTGTGTTACCATAGACCTGCATGTTGCACTCACGTTGGGACCCAGAAATTATTTTCCGCCACATTCCTTCGCTGAAGCCGTGTCGAAGTTTGTCGTTTTCTTCTCGACGTGTCAGTACTTTTGACGGCGGCACCTTGAACACGACGAAAGGATCGTATTTCGTACCGATCGAATCGCCAAGCAGCATAACGGTAGCACGATCTTTAGTTTTACCACCGCAACGCACCCATACTGTCTTGCTTCCTGTTCTAGCTAGTGTCTTCTTCGGAAGATACTCGAAGCAAGCAGCTACACCGCATAAAAATAATTAAAATACAGAGTTAGTAAAACCATTATCGAAACAAAATACGAAGCAACTCAAACCTGTCTGATCCGCATTAAAAATGCGTTTTGCACCAATTTCAGCAGCCTTTTGCTTCACCTTCTCTGCGAACTCTTCGGCAATTCTTGTCAACTCGGGCGGCTTGATTTTACCTTGACGTGTTTTGCAGCGCAACGACAGTCGATGGCGCTGTTTAAATTGCTTCTGCCAGCTCCATGACGTCTTAAAAGATGAAATCCCTGCCGCTGTAGCTAACCCCCCCGCTTGAATACGCAGCATTGTCGACGAGACTGGAACACCCTCCTCCCTCAGCTCGTTAACCCACCTAACGAGCTGGCGAGCTGGCATTCTTGCTGGCGAGGCAAAATGGTGCCCAGCCCGACCTGCCGTGCTTTGCGTTTGCCTGCGCCGCCCTTTTGCTTGTAGAGGCCTTCGACTTGCTCTCTCTTCCGGCGCCAGGAAAGAATTAGGACCCGACGGCTGTCAAACTTACTAGATGCTAGTGTGGGATAGAAGTGTTTAACGTGCTGTCGATGCGACCGTGCTCAGCTAAATGGTCGAGGACTTGCAGCTTCTCCTCTGCTGAAAACGATGTCAACTTATACTGCTTTGATGACCGGCCGAGGCCCCCCGGTAGACGCTCTCGCCCTTTTGGGCGCTTCCTCCGCTCGAAAGACATCGGATGATGCACTGAATTAACTGGCGCGGCTCTGCTGTATGCCTTGACATGGGGTGCACGGTGGTATGCAAAGGTCGCTTGCTTATTGGTTGAAACCCATGTGTATGCCTTGGCATATCGTATGTCTTGACATAGAAAATTCGGTACAATAATGATCTGCCAACCATTCAGCACGTATTTTTTTAATATTTTAATATACAAAGCCGCGACTTCGCACGGAACAGCTCTGGATTTTACACTAACCACCAATGGCGTGATCCTGAAGCTGCTGGTTTGTTGTGAATTCTTCGAAAGGTTGGCAATTTGTTAGACTGTTAGATATGTGTAATATTACTTCGTTTCGTGAAGTTTATCCTAAATAGTCAAGCAGAAAACCAAGGCTACGCCGGGAGAGCAAGTCTTTAAGAATATACTGTATTGTGCCTTTCAAGTCTTTTGGCGGCTCGGACTTTAAAAACTGCCTTTTCAAAAGAGTGGTTAGGCGAGCAAATCAGAAATATAGCTCAAAAGGCTACAAGTTATTTCGTACTTAAGATATTCTGCCAATCACAATGCTCTGTGCACTGCTCCGATATCAGACTTATATCTGGCCTGAAAACTGCCTCAGAACGACTGAATGCCCGAATGGCTGGTATTCGTTCGGCATTTGGGTTTTTCGAGGCTAGGCAAGAGTTTAGTATGACCTACTCGACCGATCTTCGGTGGAGAGGCATCGTGCTCATGTATGTCTACTCAATTGACACTGCCACCATTGCAAGTATGCTAGACTATCCGATCGTAGTCTTAACCGGTGGTACAAGCTTTTTCGCAGCACAGGTAACGTCTTAGCCAGCGAACCCCGTGCAAAGACGTCACGATGGCCTCGCCCGGTATGTGCTTTTGTGAAGGAGTATGTGAAGACACACCCATGCTTTTATTTTGAGGAGTTACGGTTTGAGCTACGTGCGCGCTTCAACGGCTCCATCTGCGTCTCCGACTCCACCATTTGTCGCGCCCTTCGATTCGACCTCAAGCTGACGAGGAAAGTCCTCACGAAGCGCGCAAGGTAGAGCATTCCACGTGAGCGGCGTGAATACAATGCGCGACTTTCGCCATTTTATAGCGGCCCGGACCAGCTGGTCTTTATTGACGAAACCTCCAAGGATGGAAGGTAGGTTTGTTTGCTAATTTTGCTGTTGCTGCTTAAGCTTACTTTGCTATTACTATCAGGTCTGTGCTACGTCGCTACAGTTGGTCCGCAAGGAATACGCCGGCCACGCCACGATACCATTTAGTCGAGGAAAGCGGGTATCTATCCTGGCTGCGATGGATGTTAAAGGCTTCTTCGGGTGGGGTGACGTGGACGACACCTTTACCCGATCAAGCTTTCACGAAGTTTTCAAGTCCAAAATCCTACCCTTTCTGAACCAGTGGCTGTTGCCACGCTCCATCGTTGTGATGGACAACGCCAAGATCCACATGTACAAGGAGCTTCAAGACATGATCCATGAGACGGGCGCACTACTGTTTTTTCTGCCTCCCTACTCACCCGATCTCAATCCTATTGAGGTCGGGTTCTCGCTGCTCAAGCGCTGGATCCAGCGTCATGCCAATATGGTTTCGCGAAGACCCACTGGCAGTATTGAAGATTGCAATGCATTCGTGCACAAGACAGAAGGAGGAAGTTGGCGAGAATTTGTATAGCCACTGCGGCTATAAGCCAAACGAATTGTCGATTAATGAAAGCTAGCTCTTGTTTCCTTTTCTCTTGCTGTCTTGTCTACATGAGCTCAGCTATCCAAATAGTCAATGTCCTCCATGTCTACAGTTGGATCCGCTGTTGCCACGTTTGCTGGAGAGCGAAATGGAGGGCAGCGACTGTAGGCCGGGAGGCCGAGAGCTGAGCGCAGGTCGGTAATATTCACCTGCATCGCGACAGGAACACCGTGGATCTTGACGCGGACCAGTTGGTACCCTGCGTCGGCGCGTTGTTCTTCGTCTTCTAATGAGATTTCCACCGCAGCTTGCTAAGCGTCGACGTGCTGCAGCTGGCGGAAGGTTGTGTTGTCTGGCACAACTAGCGGAGCATCATCCGGAAGCCTTGCCTGGGTCACCGCCATGTACATCTGCGTCGCTGGCCCTGCTGCTATCCCTTGTTCGCGTACGAGCTGAGGGACGCGGGCATCTGCTCTTGAGTTCGTGATGCTGTAGCTCTCCTGAGTGTCGTCGTTTGTTCCACCGGCTTGGGCACGTAGACGTAGATCTCCAGGACGAATCCAGCTTGGCCGCCACTACGCAGTCGTGCCTTGTGCCATGCTGTGTCAAGCTGGGCCTGCAACGGCTCGCTCTCGCCGCACAGCACCTGATAGTCCTTCTGGTATGCGTTGTTGGTGGGCTTGAAGTATAGAGCGTAGTCGCTACTCCACTGTCCGGGTAGCTTGCTCAAGAAGTGCTCCTCAAACTTGGCTCGTAGCACGCGGTAACCTTCTGCTACAGTAAACACGAATGTAGGAGACGGAGGTACCTTGTTGCAGCATGAACCGTACGGTTGCCCGTTCTTGATGAACATAGACGCTCAGGAAGAGGGAATGTCAGCTCCATCGCAAGTTTATTAATGACACAATATACAGCGGGTCCCTACCGTGCAGCACGCGACAGCCGCTGCTGCCACCGCACCTCCACACCGCCTAACAGCTGCCACACGTCGCTGCCGCTTGGCCGCAATGATTTCCTCCTAGCACGCACCATGCTCGCTGCCGGCTGTATCATCCTCTCCCGCCCTTGGCGGCCGTCATCGTACGTCTCCTGACCTCACCTGCAGTCGCGCCCCTGGTTGTCTGCGCTCCGCTAGTGCTGCACGAGTCTGCAGCCGCTGCCGCACGTCCTTGCCACCTGCTCCCAGCCGCGGTTGCACCACCCTCTCCTACTCGCAGCTGCCGTCGCCGCACGCCCTCGTCATCGACTCTTGCCTGATGCCACGCGTCGCTGTCTTCTTCACCGTCTGATCTTGCCTGCTGCCACGCCGTCGCTGTCTTGGTTGCTCCCCGAGCGCTTGCTCTCCAGCAGGCTTGGTTCCGAATGAGGGCGTCTACTTTCCACCAAACGATGTGGCCGATCCTGATTGGATAAAACAATGAGGGTTTGGTTATGTTTTATGCGTCGCTGCGCAGCACTTTGAAAGTCCCGGTTTCGTTAGCAAGTACCGGCGCAGCCCTTGGCTCACGGCGGCAAAAAGACAGAAAAGCACAATATATATTCTTAAAGACCTAGCATAACACAGGGGTAGAAGAGCGCAAGAACAACTGGTTAAGTAAAGACTTAAAGCAAAAAAACCAGCAAATATACTGTAAGACTTGCGGTGCATCTGCTGCGCTGTATGTTCAACGGCCAGTTTTACAATGGTAATCTCCGTATTCTGCATTACGTGAGCGTTGGCACATGTAGCATTCCGTTGACCACGTACAGTACGTACAGTACTGTACCACCCAGAGGTGCATGTTGTTTGAAGGCAGATAAAATCTGAAGTGTTGCGCGAGTACAGATAAAATCAATAATGTTGCGGGAATAAATCATTTCTTACAGACAATAGTGGTAGTCAATTGCGCAGCAACAAGAAGCTTTTTTTCTTGCAGCAAGCCACATTTTTTCCATTTCTTTGATAGGTCAATGCAGTTGTTGCCTAGCTGCATCAAAACGCGTGCCGTTCAGCGTGCAGCAACAAGTAGACATATTTTGAGCGTGGGGAAACAAGCTGAAGCAACCAAGCCACAAGCCGATGGTAGGCAAGCCACGGTCACGCGCATCCAAACCGAGCAACAGTGTTGGTAGCCACGCCCGTGCTTCAAGCAGGTCCGTCAGGTTGCCTGGGGCTACGTCAACCCATACTGAAGCACGAAGCTCTGTCGTCAGCAATACTATTGATGAAGACACACAGATGCAGTCTGCGACCACCGACTCCTTGTCCGATCTGCACGACGAGAGGACCAACAACTACCGCCGTATTGCTCCTGAAAAGGCTCCAAGCTTCGCGAGAAGTCATCACATCGCCCCCATCGAGTTGGAGTGCCACCTGCCAGCGGAGACGTCAAATTCCGCCGCTTCCAGCGGGGCATCGCGTTTAGAGGAGGCTGAAGACAACCAAAGAAACCTACCGCGCTTAGTGAATGCCGATACAGCTCGCGGAAAGGTTTTATCCAGTATCTCAAAGCGCATGGAGGGCCTTGCCGCCATGCTCGACAGCAGCAGCGAGAACTCGGACTCGGAATCCCCTCGAGGAAGCAGTAATCCCTGTCCTGATGAAACTGCATCGCTTGCCAACTCATTTGTCGGAACATTGTCAACCGAGCTTGCTACCAACGAAGGTTTGCAGCTAACCGCTTCAGGTGCTGCCAAATGCCGGTGGAAGGACTGCAAGAGAGTTGATAAAACAAATGGGGGAAGTACATTTCAGACGTGTAGCAGAACTGGATGTGATCGGGAAGCTCATGTGGCTTGCGTCGCTGTCATGCTTGATGCGTTTGGGGCTGATGCAACCTTCAATAGTGCTGCGTGTGGCAAGCGGTGTACAACGCGCTGGTAAAACTATCAAAAAGGTTGTAGCACCCCCACCAACTGGAAAGAAGCGCGTTATGTGGCACAACGATGGACCTTCAGACGATGTAAGCTCGCTGAGCGTGTTAATTGACTGGATTACCGATGGCGATAACTACGATCGGTACCGAGGGGGTGACGAGCAGAATGGAGAGACCAAGGTCGCGCTTGCAGAGCAAGTGTCACGCTTAATTTCCCTCAAAGGAATTAAGACTATGCGCACTGCAAAGGACATCACGAGTAAGATCTCATCGCTTGAGTCATCGTATCGAGCCGCTGTGGATTGGCTTGCGGCGACTAGCCAGGGTGACAAAGACGAATCAACACTGCGCGGATTAGTACTCGCGCTCAACTCCTCGACACAGATGTTGGCTTTCACAAGGAGGACACCGGAAAGCGACGATGCGAGCTCCAGTGACGACTCTACTGGTGAAACTGATGTAAGAACGAAGCAGCGCATGAGCACCAACGACACCCCAAAGCGGTCCGCGTCAATCCCGATTTCGATTGCTCAGCCGCAAAGTAAAAGGATTCGCAAAGACGATTTATCGTCCCAGCCAGCTCTGGTGAGACTAAAAGAAGCGCAGTTAACACCGCAGCGTCATCAGCAACGTGCCGAGCTGATTCTACGGAAGCAAGGGGTCTGTCTACGTGAGAAGGTGTTTGCTGCTCGCGGGAAGCAGCTCGAGAATGAAGTGCGTCTTGCCAACGCACAGATTGAAGAGTCAAAAGCGCAAACGATGAAACTCAAAGATGAAGCTGAACACTGGCGACAGCAACGGAAGATTGCACTCTTGCGTGAGCGAAAGAAGTTGCTTGACGAAAGGATCTCAAAGGAGGAGATCGATCTCCTACTACCACTACTCTCGCATCTCGAGCATGTAGGCTAACAGCTGGTTTCTGCGTTCATCTCCCCTCGCGTCGACAGAGAGTGGGGAGTTCAGTTCATCATCATCGAGTTTTCCTTTAATCTGTCGGGCCAGCTCGTCGCGCCAGTCCTGCGGTATCGGCTCTGCGATGAGTAAGTTGTGCAAGATACTAGCACAAGTGACGTATGTGATGAGCCGTCTCATGTGCTTCCGTTTCTTGCTCAATTTGACTCGAATTTCGCGAAGATAAGGGAACTGCATCTTCAGGAGCCCAATGCAATGCTCACTTTTGATTCTTGCCTTCGCGAGTTTCGAGTTGAAGAACTTTTGTCGAGGATTCATCAGCGCCTTAGGAGAGCTTTTGAAGGCTGGGATCATGATGGCCGACACTTGGAACGCCGAGTCGCCAAGAAGGTATTCATTGTGATTGAAGAATTTGTGGGACTGGGTCATCATCGGGCTGTTCATCCAGACACAATTATCGTGTGTTGAACCGGGCCATCCGACGACAAGGTTTCGGATTCTTGCCATATCGTCACACGTCACCAGCCCGTTCACCGAATATGATGCCTTCCTGCTGTAGTAGTCCTCTCCATGATGACGGGTTTTGCTGCGAGTGGGAACAAGGTGCCGTCTGTAATGCCAACACAATTCACGAAGCCATACTTGTCCTGCATTCTCTGCGCAATCATTCGGCGTTCAATGTCGTCTGGCCAAGACATGGTGGCTTTCTCAAGCCGCAGCACTGCCGATGAAGCTCGAAAATATAGATAATTATGAGCCGATACACTTGCAATGCCAAGAAACAGACCAATCTTGCTGCCTGAATTGTCGTTGCCGTAGGTTCCGAGAAACTTTAGCAGCACCAACAGGTGAAGCACGGCACCACCTCGGAACGGCTTGGTTCCTTTTGACAAGAACACGGGGTCATCTTTCACCAGAGCCACTAGGCGCCAAAACACCGGCCGCTCGAGTCGAAAATGCTCGTGAAACTCAGTGTCGTTCATGTATTCGCGGTCATTTAGCAGCTTCCACCAGCGGTCCTTCCGACGTCGGTAGTGCTTCGGACGGTCCAAATAGCGGGTCGCTAGTACACTTTCATACTCGAGCTGCCAATACTCGTCAAGCTGCTCTTGGGACGCGTCGTGATCACTCAAGAGGTCACGAGTTGCTCCCGCAATGCGCCGCTTCTCCACGATACGACGCAGGTCACGGAACTCCTTCTCGCGTGCAGACAAACGCGGCATATTGGCATATGACGCTGCTACAAGTTGGTGATATAGCAATTCACCCCGCGAAGGGGAAACCTTGGCTGCGGCAATCTCCTGAAAAAAGGAAGTTGCTGCAACTGCAATTTGGAGTACTCAATTGACTCATCTTGATTGGTCGCTTCGAACTTTGCTCGAGAGTTGGAAAATAAAAATTCTACTTGTTGCTGCACAATTGAAAACCACTAATATAGGATATTCGCGGCTACTATTTTTAACAGGTTTTTAATGCTATTGTTTTCTGGATGGGTCAACATGCAGGTACAGAGATTATCTTTAAACGGATATATAGTATTGATAATTTTTTCATTTTTTTAAAAATGAAAAATTATCAATATTATATATCCAAATCTTCAAAGGTTTCCATATAATGATGGCACCGAATTCAGCAGGGTATGCATTATGCAGGTATTCTGACCTCGTTGCAATCGTGGGATGGACTCTGGATTAAAATCCAGAGAATTAAAATACATGTACCATAAATCCATTCATAAGCGAGCATCACTAGATAGTCTGCGACTTAGGCTGGGAGCACGTAGGTTTTTTTGCTGTTACAATTGCGGTCTGCTGAGGAATGCCGACATGTTACGCGAATGTTGACCCAGGTTACGGTTACGCAGAACGAGATCGTCTGCGACTTAGGCTGGGAACGCGCAGTTTTTTTTGCTGTTACAATTGGTCTGCCGAAGCAATGCCGACATGTTACTTGAATGTTGACCCAGGTTACGTTACGCAGTACCGTGTAATTAATCTTGGGTGGGCTGTCTACAGCCTCTAACGAGGTGTTCCCAGTATTAATCTTGGGGGCTGTCTACAGCCTCTAACGAGGTGTTCCAGTATAATATGCATATTATGCTCCAAAGCATCAACACGGTTTACATACCTCACGGTAGACCGCGATAATGACACGAGACCACTGACAACTTGTCCGCGGCTCCATGCCTGCATTGGCATCTTCGCTCAGCAACCGCGAGGACTCTCTCAAAAGTCACCGGACCAAAACATGGCACAGCGTGGCTACGAGTTTACCAGAAATCTTACAACAAGCCCTTATTAAACTAGGTTGTCTGCGACTTTGCTGGGAATACAGTACCTGTGGGGCGAAGTGTACCGAGTTGTAATGGTGGGTGAGTTCACACCAGGAGACACTCGAAGCATACGAAGCATGAATGGCGACATTCGGCAGGTTTATAGATTGCTTTACCCGTGTATCCCACCGTGGTTGCCCTACGCTCTCTCGTCGAGCTTGCCTGAGCTGCGATAAAAAAATACAGCCGTGGTAGAATGACAATAATGAAGGCTGCACGGTACCACGACGAGCATATTTACCTTTGTACAGTAACCCAGCGTTAGAGTTATACTTCAGTAAAATACTTGTAGTATTTCTCGACAAGGAAACACCACCTAATTTTTGTGGTAGATCGTTAAGGTACTGCTTTTAAAAAAGCAGTACCTGATTAAAAGCAAAAATGAACTCGGAGCTGGTAGGCTCGCCCCAATTGAACGCCCTGTTGGCGCTCATCAACTTCGTACCCGATCTCTGTGCTTGTGAACCAGCCTTAGTTTTTTTGTCAGCACATGCTCGAGGTTAAACCTTTCACACAACTTCTTCCGTCGAACGCACTTTGACGGTCTTCTGCAGCGAAGTATCTTCACAAGCTCCGTCTAGGATGACCACATTCGCTGGATATGACTTCACCTGGTCAACCTCAGGGCTGGAAAATGAGCTCCCACAGACGACGAACCGTTGAGATTTGTCGAATTCAGTGACGAGCACCACGTTCTCCACACAAAGCGAGTCCATGGAGACGTGTACCAGATCGCCGGTGGTAGCATCTCGCAGTTGTACGCATAGCATGAACGGGGGGAATTTGGCTCAGTTTGAAATCGCCTCCATTGCCGTACCCGCTGTGCTATGCTCGAGCAATGCCCCCCTCTCCTTGTTTTCCCAACAGAGCAACAGCGATACCACCGAGAACCACCATTACGCATCCAGCAAGAGCAAGCAGGATACTGGCCGTAGGGATGGACGCTTGAATGTGCATTTGTTGGAGGTTCCCCGAAAACGCCAGCGTCGATTTAGTAGGAAATTCAGTCGCGTTCGAAGGAAGTTGCTCGAGAACGATCGCATTTTGAAAGATGAAGTAGAGCCCCGCCGTGTACGCAGGCTGAAGAGTGCACTCCATGTACAGGTGATTCGCTTCGACATTGCTCAAATGTTTCTCGACCAGGATATTACACATCATCGAGTCGTTCATATGCGCGGAAAGTGGCGCGTTCATCGTCTTGAAATTTCTTGGCAGCACAATGGGTTCTACAGGAGACCTACTGTAAAGATCTCCTCCTCTGGTCTCCTCCGAAGTCGACGTAAGTATCTTCCATTGAGAAGTGCCCACAGGGAACCAGTCCATGTTAAAATTGATGGGACTAAGCAGGTTCATCGGGATGCTGTCGTCGCTAACGAGCAAAATCTCACTAGACGCATTCGCTCCCGGCTCTAAAGGGAACCGAATGCCACCACAGCCACCACAGCCACTGTCACTCGTGCACATTGCATTGTACACGTCCGCTAGGTCTTCCGAATCCCACGAAAGACGCCCGACCGTGAGCGAATACACCATCCGAACGTTGATCATTTGGCCAGCCACATACAGTGCGCGCCGAAATTATAGCCGCACCGGACAAGTAGAGCTCTTGCGCCGGAAACCGAGGACTTAGAGCAAACTGAGAGCTCCGAGGCCGTCTTAAAGGAATAGAACGCTTATGCAGCAAGCGAAGTTGAAAAAAAACAAGATGGCTTGGAGCTAGGAAGCAAAGTGTAGATTTAGGTCGGATCAGAATTATAGCCGCACTTGGAGGCTCTCCATGCGAACGGCTCTAGTAACCTGTCTTGGCTCCTTTTAACAGCCGCGTCGCTTCCAGCCGCTTCGGGACGCTTCGCACTAGCTTCTTCACGTACTCGGGATCAATGCGGGACCATTCCAGCTTGATCTGTCTGATCAAGTCGGCAGGCTTGTCAAATTGGCGCCCGTTGGCGTACACCCGGCGGGCCAGAATCCCCCACACGTTCTCAATGATGTTCAGATCGGGGCTCTTGGCAGGCCACGGCAGCGTTTTGATGTTGTGAGTGGCTAGGAAGCCCTTGGTGAGCCTCGATGCAGCGGGGCTGCTGTAGCTTTAGCGTCAGAGGAAGACACAGACTCAGAGAGTCTCTAGTAATATTGATAGCTTGCAAACTCTATACGAGAGTTTGCACGAGTACCTTAATATAGCTAATTAAGGACTCCAAGAGACAGAAGTACCTTAAACAAGGCTAGTGAACTCTTAGGCTTCAAATGTGAACTGAATGTATTGTTGTTTATCGCGGCAGAGCCGCCTGTTGTTTGTATGTATAGGACTCACTATCTATCATAGTAGAGCCTACTCAAATGCATATCCAGTGGCTGTGAGCCACCCACTCCTATCTGGGGTGACCCACGTAACATATGTGTATGTGTGGCACCTAGCTTGTCTGCATCACACTATTCAATGTAACCCCGTTACACCCTCCCCCACCAGACTGTGGACACCACGTGTACGCACTCATCATCGTCTCGATTGAGAAGTCTCGACGGCAACGGCCAAGTCGCTTGCCCTCGCGAGAACCCGCTCCAGAACTTTCCAAGTTCAACGAGCACATGGCTCGGAGTCCGCAGGCGTCTTGGTCACTCGACAACAAGAGCGCGCCCGCGTCCCCGGCACCTAGTGCCGCAACGTCCGACCGTAAGGTCTCACCGCGCCCCGCGTCAACGCTCTCGGTGAGAGAGTATCACGCCCTGCAGCAGAGCCGTCTTGCGCTTAGCTCCGAGAGCCCCAGCAGCGCGAACATGGCCCGCCGTGCGGCAGATGACCTCTTTGAGGGCCTCGAGGAGGGGGAGGAGGACGAGGAGCTGGACTACAGCTCCGACACGCCGATGCCTCAGCGAGAGGACTCCCCGCCACCTGCGCGTCCACGCTCGCCGGAGCAGCAACGCCGGGTTCCCAACCCTTTCGTGGATCGCGAGACCACAGCACTTCGTGCTTCGTCTGGTTTGGAGACAAACGAGATTTCCAACGACCTCAACGAGGCTCAAGAGCGTCAGCTCGAGGGGCAAACTGCCGTTCGTTCGCAACGACCTGAGGCGCGACCGCTAGTGAGCTCTCGACGAGAGTATGGCTTCGTGCCGCTCAACCCGGTGGAGCGCTTGAAGCAGTTTGGCTCGGGGCCATTGCAGAATTGGCGAATCGGGCCGGCGGCCAGTACCAGCGACCAGGTCGCTACTCGTACTGCTCTCCGAGAGAGGCTTCTGACGCCGCAGCATACCACTCCACAAGAGTATGGGACTCGCCTGTCCGATCAAGCCCGTGGGGCTTCAGTCCCCGCGATGCGGACTATTCCGGTGGTGCTCGGTCCGGGAGAGCTCCTCCACGAGGACGACGCTCAATTCACGAGCTGGGTTCATCGAACCCGCCGTCTCTCTTCGCTGGAGGCTCTCCAGTCTAGCTTCGACGAAGCTGATGTGCGCTTAGAGCGCCGGCTTCGCTTCGATTTCGCGAAGCTGAAGACGAAGCGTCAGGCGGCCGCCTCCAGGTCGCTACAGTCCCTCGGACTCGGCTCATCTGCTCTTAAGAGCGCTGCAGGAACTCACCAAGGTGAGTCGACAGCTGCAGCAGCCCGGGATCAACGCTTGAGCTCAGCGTATGATCCCTCAGCTCCCCTGCCTAGCGGCGGGAAGCGTGAGGCGACCGACTTCGCGGTCGCGGGCTCGCAGAGCGCCTTCGATCGCGGCGATCAAAAGCGTCCACGACGTCAGGGCAGTCTTGCCGGAGGGGTACCTCAAACTCCCACGAGTTTTCTGAGTGCGGGTACCCACGCCACTTTACCAAATATTGGTTATGAGCGTCGCGTCGACGACGCTTTAGAATACGCTCCACATGAAAGTGGCGGTTCCCCTGCTCGTCGAGCAGCGCCGGCGGCGCCCGTGTCCTCGCACGGTGAGGAGCCTGTCCGGCCTGAGGAGCTGGAGAGCTTGGAGAGATCGCTGAGCGACGTGCGTCAGATCCTGGAGCGCCATGGGCGGAGGCTTGATCAAGCCGAGAGGGAGTCTGACACCACGTGAATGAGATCCGCGATCTCCGGGAACGTCTCCAGTGGTGTGAGGCTGCTGAGTCGGCGACTCAACGCCTGGCGCGCCTTGAGCAAGGTTTCGCGCGGCTGGAAGGTCAGGTCGACCTGTTGCTGCGACTTCAGCAGGGCGCTGTGGCTCCGCCACGTTGGGCGCCAGCTCCTGAGAACCCACATGGGCCGGGTCCCGGTACGGCTTGAGCAAGCCCACGTAGAACACGGGGTGCGTACGCATCTTCTTCGGAAGATTGAGCGTATACGCTAGGCCCTTCTTGGCCACGACCGTGAACGGTCCCACGAAGCGCGGGCGCACACTTGGTCTTGAAGACCGCAGACACTGCATGTGTAGGTAGGTTTTTAGCGTTAAGCAACACTAGGTCCCCGACCTCATAACTCTCAACATTGCCTCTGCCTTTAGCATCCGCATGTTCTTTCTGTTTGTCTTGGCTATCAGCCATTGCGTCACGTACGTGTCGAAGGACACTTTGACGCGTTGACAGGAACTCGTCAACCTGTTTACGAACAGTGAGTGGGCTGACATCAGCAAGCCGATCGGCTATCTCTCCCCCACCAAGCCCAGGACAACGGAGTGGCAGCGTCAGCGGGACGCGCGGGTGAATGAGGCCGTTCACGTAGAACGGAGTGTAGCCCGTGGAGGCATGCACAGCGTTGTTCAACGCAAACTCGACGAGTGGAAGCATAGCGCTCCAACGCTTCGGCGTTTCAGCGCAAATGCTACGAAGAATGTATTCGACAATGCGATTCATGCGCTCAGTCTGACCGTCGGTCTGCGGATGGTCCGCTGTGGACGTGTCCAACTTGGTGCCAAGCACCTTAAAGACAGCCTCCCAAAACTTCCCAGTGAAGCGGGGGTCTCGATCAGAGACAATCGATGCGGGCAGCCCGTGTTGGCGGAAGACCTTTTTTTCTTCTGTCTCTTGGAGTCCTTAATTAGCTATATTAAGGTACTCGTGCAAACTCTCGTATAGAGTTTGCAAGCTATCAATATTACTAGAGACTCTCTGAGTCTGTGTCTTCCTCTGACGCTAAAGCTACAGCAGCCCCGCTGCACTTGGTAGCACTTGTAGTCAATCGGACACCTGAGTCTTACGACTGTCCCTCTGTGAGGATGGAGCAATTTGCCCACTTACCCCCGAACCAACAGGACGGGCTTAATAAGCTGATGTCCTTGATCGGCCCGGAAGGTGTGGCCCATCTTGCTTCGCAAGGCCCCGACGCGGTGAACGCGCGTCTGGAGGCGTTTTCTCAGTATGAGAATGCTCTGTTGGAGCACGTCCAGCAGAAGATGACTGCGGCCGCGGCGTCTGTGACGCCTAGGCCTGCATCAGACGATGCTCCACGAGCTAAACCGCTCATGGTGAGCGTCAAGACCTTCGAGGGCAAGGAAGGCGAAAGCCTTTTGCTCTGGATCAGAGAGGTCGAAATGGCCATGGCGTCCGCCATGCTCAAGACCGAGCAGCAGCGCGTGGCGCTTGCGATCTCCAAGCTCGGTGGCCGAGCGCGAGAGTGGGCCCTGACAACAAGGCTAGTGAACTCTTAGGCTTCAAATGTGAACTGAATGTATTGTTGTTTATCGCGGCAGAGCCGCCTGTTGTTTGTATGTATAGGACTCACTATCTATCATAGTAGAGCCTACTCAAATGCATATCCAGTGGCTGTGAGCCACCCACTCCTATCTGGGGTGACCCACGTAACATATGTGTGGAAGCCACTTATGTGTGGCACCTAGCTTGTGTGCATCACACTATTCAATGTAACCCCGTTACACTCGAGGCATGTATGGACGCGTTATCCTGCTGGAAAATTGGGGTCAAATTGCCCAGTTTTGACCCCAGTACTCTTTGGCAAGGAAGCATGCAGGAGGTCAGCGTCTCGGTGTACTTGACAGAGTTCTGCTTCCCCTTCAGGAAAACCAGCTCGGTGTTGCCGTGCCAGCTCACTCCCGCCCAAATCATGACGCTTCCACCACCATTGACCCGCTTGGACATGAGTTTGGGTGCTGCTCGCAAGTCGTGCCAGTAGAATCTAAACCCATCCGGGCCATCCAGGTTGAACTTCTTCTCATCCGTGAACAGCACGCGCCTCCAGAAGACCCTTTTACCGGCGTAGCGCTCCGCAAAGGCCACGCGAGCCTTCTTATGATGTGGCTTGATGGCAGGCGTCAGTTTTCTCTTCGCGTACGTGATGTAGCGGTTGCTACGCAGTACACGGAGTACGGTAGACTTGCTTGGTTTCGACGGTAGCAGTCCTGCGATCTCTTGGGCGGATAGGTTTCGGACAATTGCCAGTCGAACGACGCGCCTGGCCTCCCGGCCAACTATTTTCGGCCTTCTTCCTGTCCTCTTCGTCACCGAAGACGCCTTC
Source organism: Phytophthora crassamura (assembly GCA_033557995.1). Taxonomy (NCBI): domain Eukaryota; phylum Oomycota; class Peronosporomycetes; order Peronosporales; family Peronosporaceae; genus Phytophthora; species Phytophthora crassamura. The sequence continues at coordinate 7,111,335 of JAUCED010000004.1, forward strand.
CCGCGCTTCAAGTAGTTCCTTATAGCCTTCTCGTCGCGCCCTATTAGCCTTCCGATCTCTCGGTTGCTTTTCCCGCCTCTGTAGTGCTCGTTTATCTTCATGCACTCCTCCTCGGTTAGCTGCTTGCCTCGTGGCATCGTTTCCGGCTTCCCCGCGAATCTAGGAACTGGTTCTGAAAGGTCTTTCAAAAGGCTATCCACAGGTTTCATTTATTACGTTTAATAGCCCTTTCGATTTTGTTTATTACTACACTGAACTTTTAATTACCAAATGCGGCTATAATTCTGATCCGACCTAAATCTACACTTTGCCTCCTAGCTCCAAGCCATCTTGTTTTTTTTCAACTTCGCTTGCTGCATAAGCGTTCTATTCCTTTAAGACGGCCTCGGAGCTCTCAGTTTGCTTTAAGTCCTCGGTTTCCGGCGCAAGAGCTCTACTTGTCCGGTGCGGCTACAATTTCGGCGCGCACTGTAGCCATTCACCTCATCTGGCGCATCCGTGAATGCTTCACCTTCAATGCGCTTGCCCACGCTGATAATGACCATGGACGAGCTGGAGTGCTGTTGGCACGACTGAAGAAGCTCGTTCGACCGATGATAGTTGAAATCGGCAATCAATTCTTCGCCCCCACCATCATTGAGACAAATAGCAAGCGCCTGAACACGCGGGTAGACGGTTGTCAGCTCTCCGGTGGACTTGAATTCGTCCACATTCATCGCCAGACACGCCCCCTTATTGCACGCAACATCCAGCAACTCAAAGTAGAAGGGGTATCGCTTGAGGCGTTGTCGCTCTGCCTACCCAGCATTTGGGTTGGGATTTCGATCGTCAAGGCATCAAACGCCACCATGTCAGACATGCTGAAGTGCGCAAACTCGATGGTTGCCAGCTCGTCCTGGGTGCTCGCATTCTCCGCTTTGCTGAAGTAGTCAACGATCACCTGGTGGATACCACTTCCAACAGTGTCATTGGTAGACGAACGTTTAGTCAAGTTGAGGCGCTCCGCCAAGTTAATGGGCACCGAACGGTTCTCATAGTATTTGCTTTGAGGTCCCACAACTCGTCGTAAGCGTCCCACCAGCCGAGAAAGCTGTTGCTAGTCACCATAGCATACACGGCGAGATTTACGGCGATAGACTCATTCTTCGGGAATATTTTGTCCCGCAGATCGGCTGCAGCATTCATGGGCATGCTCAGCGAAGCTGTCGGTCTCAACGCTTTCGAAAGAGCTCGCGGGTGCCACGATCGCGAAGGGAAGCCGTATTTTTTGCAACGATTTCCTTGTACGGAGACTTGATCTCCTGGCTCACATTGCACGAAACGGGAACCTCCTCCGTGGTAACGAACAAGTTCCGCAACATGGTGTTGAGAACGTTGTTCTCAGGTGCATTCTCGCGGAAACTCGCATCCGATAAAGTCTGGAAGAAGCTGCTAGCATCCGAAGGCTGGTTGGCATCGTGGAAACCCTCCACTGCAAGGTCGGAGGACGTGATGATCGGCCAAATTTTCCCTGGGGCTACCTGCATGTTGAGGGCATTGAAGCCCGTGTTCATCAGATAGCCAACCACCCCAACGACTCCCATGATCAGAGAGTTCTCTAACTGCGTCGAGCTTCCTGGTGGACACTGATGATTGTTGCGATACAGAGGAGCCAAGAGCGACCAGCATGCTGAGAAACACGTCCAATGGCTTCATCAGCAACACCGTCAGGCTACCGGAGATGGAGTTGTACTTGTCCAGCAGGTCTTTTTGTCGTGCGTCGTCCACTTCATTCGACAGGAAAGTTGCCACTTGAACCCCGTCCTTGGAGAACGGCACCATGGCACCAAGAAGCATCCCTGCTAATACCAGTGACCCAACGACCGTGCGAGCGCGATGAATGCCGACGTCTAGCGAGTACTGGGGCGCAGGTTTTGCAGCCGGGTGCTCAGATAAGCTGCTCGCCTTGCCTGTGTCGGACTGAGAGTCAGTCGTAGGCGCCATCGCGTTGTGTCTCGCCAAGGAAGATGAACTTATGACGACCCCCCCCAAGACAACAGGTACCATTTTGATCATAAAAAGGGTTAAACTCACGAAGAGCGTATTAACCTTATTCACCTCGACCTCATCGGACGGCAGAATTTCCTGCAGTGCTCTATCTCCGGAACCAACTTCGAAGTTTCTACCTATCTTGCTGTCTCGTACACGCGCGCAGGGACTAGATCGCCAAAGCGGGCGCGCTGCTCGAGAGCGTTGGCTACCTGAAGCATCCGCTCCTCCGTCTTGCGCGCGCCCATGAGCTGCAGTCCAAGAGGATAGTCCCCGTCGCTCGTCAGTGCTGCCGGCAGGGAGATCGAAGGCACGCCGGCCATGTTCGCGGGCACAGTCATGACATCGTTCAAGTACATACTGACGGGGTCTTCCTTCGCCTGCTGGTTGTGGACCGGGAAAGGGCCCGAAGGCGTCGTGGGGGTCAACAAGACGTCGACACCTTGGTCATGGAATACCCGTTGGAAATCTTGACGAATACGCTGGCGCAACACCACGCCTCGCTCGTAGTAGTCGCTCATCGCGCCGGCGGAAAGCACAAATGTACCAGAGAGAATACGGCGCTACAATACAGCCACCAATACAAGTTAGAAAACCGAAACACCATAAATATTGCTACAATATACCCCCACCTGGACTTCTTCTCCAAAACCTTCGGATCGCGTTCTGCAGTACAAGTCGTGGAGAGCGTCGGATTGATCTTCCTGCATCTCTAACGCAATGTCTTTCGCCCTGATATAAAAGCACCCAAAATTTCAGTAAATATTAATCCAAACAAACAAAACTGGAAGTGAACTTTTACCTGTATCCGTAGCGCACACCGTCGTAGCGAGACAGATTTGAGGAGGCCTCGGCACAAGCTAGGATATAGTAGGCGGGGATGCACAGCTTCGTCGTCGGAAGCGATACGCTAACCACTTGAGCCCCGGCATCACGAAGCCAGGCAACGCCCTTGTCCCAAACGGTCAGGATTTCCTCGGGAAGCTCTTTAACGAAGTATTCCGCGGGAACCCCCACGCGCACACCAGTCAGGTCGACTTCCTTCGATTGCTGGGATGCTTCCACTGTGTTCGAGCACTAGAATTGCATAACGAACACAAAAGTCAATCCGACTGATTTGTTTTAAAACACAATACCAGTTAGCAGAGGCACAGCTCACCCAGTTCTCAGGAAGTGCGTCGGTCATGCAGGTCGAATCCATGTGATCGGGGCCCCCAATAGCCTTTAGCACAACAGCAGCATCACTAGCCGCAGACAACATATATCAGCTCAAATTCACACACCAGCTCCGTCGTCTGAAGCTACTCACCCCACGGATCTCGCGAAGATGCCCGGCGTGTCCAGTGAGCTGGCATACGAGATCATGCCGTGACGCGACACACGTCCGTACGACGGCTTGAGTCCGACGATACCGCAGTACGCAGCAGGCTACCAACGCAAGAAACAACAGCCAACCAGTCAACTCTCCCTCCACCAGCTCTCGCCTCTCCACATCCCCCTCACCTGACGAACGGAGCCTCCCGTGTCCGACCCAAGCGCCGCAAAGCAGCACCCAGACGCAACCGCAGCCGCACTGCCACCGGAGCTGCCACCGGCCACCACTGCTCCATCTCCGAGATCCTTGGACCACGGGTTGATCGTCGCCCCGAACGTCGAGTAGAGAGTGCCGGAGCCCATGGCGAACTCGTCCATATTCAACTTGCCCAGCGGCACCGCGCCATTTTCCAGCAGCCTTTGGGTGGCCGTGGACTCGTAAGGCGACACGAAAGTCTCGAGGATCTTGGAGGCCGCCGTGGTGGGCGATCCTTCCATGCAGAAGAGGTCCTTGACGCCCACGGGGATGCCGTCCAGCAGTCCCAGCGGCTTGCCGGCCTCGCGTCTGTCGTCCGATGCCTTCGCTAGCTGCAATGCGCGCTCGAAGTCCTGGCTGACGAACATATTGAAGGCTCGCGTGCGCTCCACCTGGTCGATACAGCTCTGCGTGAGCTGCACACTCGACACGGCGCCTCGTTGCAAGGCGTCCGCGACCACCAGCAGCGACTTGCGAGTCCATTCGTTGCTGGTAGTAGAGATGGCTCTACGGGAGGCCTTGACCGCCTGCACAGCGGACCTAGCGGCCGTGCAGCGCGTCATGCCCATGCGCATCATTGTCGTCCGCACAAAAAACTATTGTATTAATTATAGGAGGATTCATCTACGATTACGTTATGGAGGTCATATAAAAATTGCTACCTTTACTTTTTACCGTAAAAAGTAACTCTAATTTTGTCGAATGAAGTTGTTTTTACGTGCCGACTTTCAGCCAATGCGCGCGCAGACGCCCGCGAAGGGGAATCGATTGGTCTAGCGTCTCGCTGGCGAGCGCCGACCGCCTTGGGCCTCCGCCATCCCATTATTTCCATCGAAGAAGCGGAAAAGGTGCGGTCTCCGCTGCTTTATGAACTTTAAACACTGGCAACATGGCCACTATAGATACGCAGAGACAATCATTCTAACGTGGCAAATTCCCCGTAGATGTCGAGCGATACTCTCACGTGGCTGCTGACCAAGAACACGTCGTCCTTCCTCGTGAAGCGCAACGGCGCCGAGTTCGCGCGCGAGAAGTTCAACCTGCTCAACCGCAACTGCCGCAAGTACTCGGGCCTGGCCGCTTCCAAGGCCGTGGACGTGACGCTCGAGGACAAGAAGCTGACGCTTTCCACCAAGATCGAGAAGGCCGGCAAGAAGCCCGCTAAGTCCGAGAACGCCGTGCCCCTCCGCAAGGGCGCTCGCGGTGGTGCCAACACCATCCGTGCCAACATCTCGCGCAACTACTACCGTCGCGACCTGAAGAAGGCCGCTCTGGCCAAGTGGTCGCGTCTGTCGACCGTCGCCAAGGTGGAGAAGGGTGCGTCACAGGTTTTATTCAGGTTTTCAGGGCAGTTTGGGCACGACATGCTGACTTTAGGTTTTATTGTGCTATTCAGGTGTGCTTCAGAAGAAGGCCATCCGCAGCCGTCGCATCAAGGCGTAAGCCAGTGGCGTTGCAGCAATCGTCTGCCGCTCTTCGGTCGGTGGGCCACTTTCGAGTTGGGAATAATGACAGGGAATAGAAGTGCAGGTCTGCGTCTTTTGCTCCCGTGACGAAATGTACGAGCTCTTCTGGTGGCTTCCATCGTCCGTCGTTGCGTTTTCAGTATGTTTCTTTTGTTTATGCTCGGGTGTGAATTTGGCCGGCCGGACTTCATTTCACTTGCGTCGCTCCAGCCCGAACAGCCGCAGACCAACAGTCGTCTACTACGCTCTTGATGCCGTTCCTGCGGTCCCTGGACGACGTCTCCAGGAGCCTCGAGCTGCTCAGCTCCAAGACTCTCATCGGCTCAGCTGTGGCGACTTGCGACGTGGTGATCTCAGGTGATAAAGTCTTGGAACTCCACGCGCTACTCAACCTCGCTCCAGATAAGGCATCTGCCAAGCTGGTGCCGTTCTCAACGACTGAAGCTGGGATATGCTTCGTAAACGATGTCGCCGTGCCTCGAGAAGGCGCTGTGGTTGTTCACGGCGATCGTGTTGCCTTCGGGAGCCCTCGCACTGTCTTTCTGTTTGAGCTCACACCTCATCCACAGATGACAGCGGTCGCACAGCAGTCGATAAACGACCAGACCAACTCAGTCAACGCTAACCGATCGTTTCGAAGAGCGCTGGATACTCTGCGAGGTGATCGCAAGATCTTCACCCCCAACGCTTCAGTCGTCGCTTCCATTCAAAGTAATTTACCAGCGGCGAGGAATCGGGAAAGTATCTATTCCTCTACTCCATCGTCAACCTCCAAGGACCAGCTCAGTACATTCTTGCTGGAGGCTTCGACCGATTCACGACTCAGCGATTACGTGGAGCGCAAGCTCAAGCAACGCCGCAGTCGACCATCTTCCGTTTCTAGCTCGAACCAAAGTTTGAATGAGCGTCGAGGCAGACAGTCGAGAGAAGAGCGAAACCAGGTAGAAGTGGAGAAGCTACAACTTTCTCAGCGAATCCGTGAAGTCAACGATGTAAGTCGCTTCGAATCGCCCGTACTAGTTGCACATGAAGAGTGTCTGATGGATTATTTGTACTCTTGAATAGGTTCTCAACGGAGATATGGAGTTCCAAGAGAGCTACTTGTCTCCATCAGCCAAGACGTCGAAGAGTAGGAGACCACGATGGGCGAGCGTCTTGCACCCTGATGATGACATGAATGCTGACCAAAGCGATGATACGAATGAGGAAGAAGAAGACGATGAACTGCCAACTATGATGGAAAAGCAAGGCAACCACCTCGCTGCCCGTGTACCAGCAAGTCTCTCCGTCTCAATCCAGACGGAGCATTCTGAGCATCCTGGCAATCACAATAAAAGTGGAGAAGACCGTGCGTTGCTTGACGACTCGCTTGAAAGCATGCCAGACACTGAGGCCAGTCAATCTCAGCATCGGACAAGCAGTCAACGGCAATCTTCCGACCCACCCAGGGCTCGTGACTTCTTTTCCAAAGCAATGTCGCTAGGTCTGAACAATCTCACGCGGTCACACTCACGCCTGATCAACACCGAACGACAGGATGCGGCAAAGACTGCGTTACAGGAAAAACTCATCAACCAGAGGATACGGTTGAAGCAGAACGAAATCTTAGGTGAAACATTCGTGCGATGGAAGAGAGGTCTGCGGATCCAAAGCCAGAACCGAGTGCGCAAAACCCAGCAGCTTGAAGAAGTACGTGAGGCGCTTGGAAAGCTACATCGAGACCAGGCTTTCTGTCGATGGCGAGACCACGCAGCAACCAGCAGCCAGGTGCTGATCTGCAGATTGGAGGCATTCCAGCAGCGATGCATGAGTCGCCTTGTTCAGAAGTGCTGGGCTGCGTTAGTCGTGAACCGCTTATCTGCGGCTCTGAGAACGAAGATGCTGCGTGGACTGGTAATAAGGAAAACGATGGTGGCGAGGCTCTTGGCAGTTAGAAGATGGGAGCAGTTTGCTCGGAGCCAGTCAGTACAGAAGCAACTAGATGAAGCCCAGCGACTCGAGCAGTGCAAGCTCGATGTTCATCTCGAGCGAATCGCAGAGCGCCACTATCATCAACGCCGGGTTCTGCCCTTGCTCTCTCAGATTTTGAGGCGGTGGAAAGCGATCGCAGATCTACACAAAAAGCAGCGGCAGATACTGCGAAGACTTCTCGTCCACGGCACTTTGAAACTGGTTCAACGAGCATTGATCAAGTGGAACGAGACAGCATCAATATCTCGACATCATATGAAGATGAAGAAGCAATCCGAGCGCGAGATCCAAGAGCTCAGGAACCATTTGACGACCCAGCAAGACCAAGCTCAGTCGACCCTGCGTGAAGACCACGCTCTTCAACCGCAGAAACTCCTTGCGATGGTAGAGGAGAGAGACCAAGAGCTAGAACATCTGAAGAGGCAGCAACGCACGGAAGCGTTAGAGAAGGTTGGTAACCTTCATTCTCTAGCTTGTTCTTGGACTTACGAGTGGGTGTTTTCAGGCCGCGGTCAAGAACAAGTGCGAGCAAGATCTTCACAGTTTCCTTGAAGGTGCAATCGTTAAGGTAATTGTGCGAAGGAGAAGCGCTGCTGAAGCTCATCTTCACAACTCTAACTGCACTTGTATTTACCTTTCGGCAGTGCGACGAACAGATCGAGGAGACAAGCGATCACCTCGAGGAACTTCTGCAGAGCGCTGAAGATGACGTTCTCGGTGCCCGGTTCGGTGCAGCACAGGTGGGTGGCCTGTCGACAGCAGCAAAATCCCGCCATATATCGACTCGTTTATCGTCTTCATCGCTCCACTTTAGTTTCTCGTCGACTCGATGCTGCAGCAGAAAATCCAGAACGCCAATGAGCGCGTTCACCTCCAGCTCGCGAGCCTTCCAGGCAGTCAACCATCACCCTCTGAAGACCCCACAAACGATGTCACCACCAATCTCTCATCCAACGGTCGGTTCCTGTATGACATGATCCAGCAGGTAAAACCATTTCCGTCCGCTTGACCTGTACCAACTGTCTAAACTCCTTGTTTGTGTCACTCCAGCGGCTCACACGTCTGCAGCAGTTGCACCATTCCTTGGCCAAGCTGTCGGCCGTCTCAGACTCGAGTAGCAGCTCTCTCGACCCGGAGCGACTCCAGCACAGCAGCTTCCTGGCCGACGCGCTTTTCCAGCGTCAGCAGTGCCACCTCTTGGCCGTCATGACGCTGCTGCACCACGTCTAAAGCCTAGAAGTCCAACAGCAGCTGCGCCAGGATTTGCTCCACGTGTTGCGGCTCCACCTGCTCGCTGTCGTCCACCATGGCCTCCATCTGCGCGCGCCGAACGGCCTCCAACACGAAGAGCCGCAGCATCTCGGCGCTCAGCTTCACGGCGTCCGCGTGAATCTTTCGTACACGCGCGGCGGCTGCCGCTGCACTCACGAGCGGCGCCGAGTCTAGAAGGTCTTCTTCCTCGCTGCTGTCGCTGGCCGCGCTCTCGGCCGCGCTGGCCGCGTTCGCCTTCCACGCGGACTGGAAGAGCTGCTCCACCAGCGCTGGCTTGAAGGTCGGCGGCGCCATTTCTTGCGGAATTGTGTGCCATACACCAAGTGACAAAACACGGTTGAAGTTCGCAAAAGCTGAAGTTACAGTACCGCGGGTACAAAACATGGTACAAAACGTGGTACAGGTCGATCAAAACATGGTACACCCTTAAAATAACAGGTTTATCGTTTTCCAACAGGTGCCAGCAACTTTAATTTGGTTGCATCAATATCGATTGTAGAAGGGTATTAATAATGCAAGCTTTCTGCCTGGATTTGCCTGTTTATCTGATCTCATTCAGTTAGCGACCTCAACCACATCTTTTCGTTGACGTGCAACGCACGAGTCGGCTCGCCACGTGCCATTGCTCAAGTTCCCACCAGCAGACCAAGTTCCCAAGCACACAATGGCCCAGACCCGCAAGCAGGTGCTGGTCATCGGCTCCGTGAACGCCGACATCGTCGTCGAGATCAGCCGCCTGCCCGTGCGCGGCGAGACGTTGTCAGCGTCCAAGGCCGACACGGGCAAGTTCTTCCCGGGCGGCAAGGGCAGCAACCAGGCAGCAGCGGCCGGCAAGATCATCGGCAGCAACCACCCCACGCTGGCCGCTAAGTTCGCCGGCCAATTCGGCAACGACACGCACGGACAGGCGCTGAAGACAGCGTTGCAGGACTCGAGCGTGGATACGGCGCTGGCTGGCCACCCGGACTGCCCCTCGGGCCAGGCCTTCGTCTTCGTGTACCCGGACGGCGATAACTCCATCGTCATCGTGGGCGGCGCCAACCGCGCGTGGCCCGAGCTGCTGCCAGCGGCGCTCACGGACGCCATCAAGTCGGCGGCCATCGTGCTGCTGCAGTGCGAGATTCCCGAGCGCATCAACGCGCTGGTGGCCAAGACGGCGGCGGAGACCGACGTGCCCGTCATGTGGGACACGGGAGGTGACGACACGCCCATCCCGGCCGATCTGCTGCCGCTGCTGACCTACGTGTGCCCGAACGAGACGGAGCTGGCGCGGTTGACCCAGCGCGAGGTCAAGAGCACGGAAGATGCGGTCGCTGCCGCGAGGTTCCTGCAGGAGCAGGGCGCCAAGAACGTGCTGGTCACGCTGGGCTCAGATGGTTCGGTGTTTGTTCCGGCGGACGGATCCGCGCTGGTCCACCAAAAGTGCTTCAAGGTGGACAAGGTGGTGGACACGACGGGTGCTGGCGACTGCTACCGTGGCGCATTCGCTGTTGCCTTCGCCGAGGGCCGTGCGGTGCAAGAATGCATGGCTCGCGCCGCTGCTGCTAGTGCTCTGTGCGTGCAGCGTGCGGGTGCGCTGCCAAGTCTGCCGACTGGTGACGAGGTTGTGGCGTTCCTGAAGGAGAACGGACTCTAGAGTAGGCTGTCTAGTCTCCCTAAGACGGTAGTTTATTCGTTGCGTATGTACGCGCACGTTGCATCGATTCACATTTCACTGCAACAGAATATGAAGTGTGCCGCTCGCATTGGTATCTTACGTTAACTACGTAGTACTCCGGAGTACTACTACGTAGTACGTAGTATTTCCTAGTCGTTCAAGCTCGTAACGTCAAAGCTTTGAAGCCGTTCGAGTTGTTGTATCTAGCACAACTGAGCACTTGAGCAAGCTGCTCTAGCCTTACCGGTGCCCGGATGTGTGATACAGCCCGATTGAAGTTCGATGTTGTTCCCACGTCGACTTCAAGCACCTCCATCTTCGGCGTTCGCGTTTCATCCAGCACTTCACTCGCAATTTGTCGAATTCAAGCGCACACGACGACAATCGACTTCGACTTCAACTTCTCAAGGCTTTCAAACCTTCCGAACCGGAGCGAATGACGCAAACTCTTTTTTTTCCCTGAAGGCGAACAACCTGTAGGCTTCGACTTTTACCTGCGCGTTTGAAGTTCGCCCGAATAAATAATTGTTAGCTTGGCTTTCTTCAACTTGAAGGCCTCCTTCCGTCGTCTACGACCTTTATCGCCTCAAGTCTCGCAGCCCAGCGATTGTTGAATGTCTTTTTGCGAGCTTCCAGTCCGTGTGGGGTGATTGAGAATACCTCCACTGCCATGCTCAACTGCGGAATTGGGTGTTCGCCCATGCGATCAACTTGAAAAAGGTGACCGATCGACGCGCTGTTCACCGAGAGCCATTCCGCGACTCGGCGGGTAACACAAATCTGTCCTCCTGCTCCGACGTCGCCGATTTCATGGGCGATGACTTCCGATAAGCCCGTGTACGTAACCTTGCCCGTGACAGGGTGAGTGTCCTTCACTAGTGGACCTTCCGATTCCTGAGCGTCATGAATCCCCATTCGAATCCGCAGCCCATTGAACACGAGACGCTTCGTCTTGGTCTTCTGACGCGTCGTGCCTGGCGTGAGGTTGTGCAGCTTCTTGGGCCAGTGGGCGCTTAGCAGCTTCAACTGAACTTGAATACAATACTCCACCGCCTCCTTGATGCTGAAAAAGGCGAGCTGAAAGGCATCACCGGCAGTGGTGATCTCGTAGCCGTGGAACTGTGCCAGTGCGCCACGGATAATATCTTCATGAATCTCGTTAGCTCGACGCATGATCGCACCATCTTCGACCCCCCATAGCTGTGTAGACGACTCGATGTCCGTGAATACAAACACTGGTTTGTTTAGCGGGGGGCTGTAGCCGGCGGCTGCATTTGCCATGGCAAGCCCCGGGTCCGACATGTAGAAAGCCTCCACGTACTCGTCTGGCACGTAGCGACGGAAAGACCGGAAGAAACACTCCTGACTGCATCCCATCACAAAGGAGAGGGCGGTGCCCGAGTTGTGGAAGAGCAGGGTGCTCACTCCAACCAACACGGTCGGCATTCGCACGTCGAAGCGGCTGAAGAGCAGAATCAGGGAGATAACTTGGTACTGGAACGAGAACGCCATGTAGACAATCCTACCAAACACCAAGATACAGTCAGAATCAAGCAAAGCTGAAGTCTCCACACAGTCGCACGCACATGATGCCTTTAATGCGCTTGTAGAGCGGCGACAGGACGATAGAGCCGTCGATGGTCTCGTAGTTGCGGCCAGTGCACTTGAGAATAACGAGCACGTAGATCACGTAAACGAGCGTGATGGCTTGCAGCATGTTGCCGCTGATGAGGATCCGGTAGGACCTATTGTTGAAGCCCTGGTTGTAAATGGTGAACCCCGCCTCGCAGACCAAGAACAGCACGGTGATGGCGTGGATCCACCTGCTGTACGACCTCGCCGCTTCCTCTTCCCCTGTGGGTCCTCGGTCCATGTTCTTGCGGGCGAGTCTCGAGAGCTCCGACGTCATCGGCAGCATCCAGAGCGAGCACGCGAGCAGCGCAGTGTCCCCTAGCACCGCCGTGCACGAAAGCAGCGGAGACGTCATGTCGGACGATTGCGCCACGCTCAGCAGCCCTAACACATCGTCGTAGTCGGCATCGCCGTCCTGCTGAGAGTCGATCAGCGGGCCGGAGAGGAACGCGTCCAGGAAGAAGACGCCACGAAACAGCGACCAAAGCCACGAGTAGAAGAAAAAGTAGAAGAAGATGAAGCGCACAGCGGACTTGCGCAGCTCTCCGTGGCGGTACATGCCGGCCGCGATGGAGCAGGACGCCACGCTCGACACGAGGAGCGAGGCCGCGTACAGCAGGCTCCACAGTCGCATCGTGGCGGCAAGAAGCGAAGTAGCGAACTGTGGCTCGGGCCATTGCACTCTTCGAGCAGACGCAAGGAGGTGTCAAGAGCGTTGCACGGTTGAGACTTTTACCGGAGACGGAGGTTTTGACTTGAGTTTAGTAAGTATCAAGTTGAAGTGGAAACCTCCGGTTTTAGCACTTAGTTCACTTAATTCCAAGTTTCTGCATCACCGGCAAGTTGGCGAAGGTGAAGCTCGTTCGATGGTGCAGCGCCAGCATCGTACTATCGGATAGCACCATACTGACCTACAGGAGGCGTGGCGGTTTATCCAATGCGCAGTGAAAGGGCGCTCGGCGTTCAGTTCGATCAGTTTGAAATCTTCCTCTGAATCCGGCGACGTGGAGGCGAGGTGGCCACGTGTACAGGGCACGCAAGGCTCCACTTGGGGTGAAATGGCAGATCACACCCTGGCACGATAGACGTGGTGACATAATGCGTGGAATAATTCGATTGAGAAGTACAGCGGTATGCACCGACGCTATGAATTGTACCGACTGACTTCGGAAGCACGTGTTACAAGTTGACTCCTTCGCGACGAGATGTTGTAACTTACGACATTTCGTCGCGAAAAAGTCATGCTGAAGAAGGCATGCATACCGTCACACTCTACGGCCAAGCCACGTCCCGGACGATCTCTTGCACTGCTGTTGAAAAAATGCAGGCACTTGTCAAAAGTTCTCGCCTCAGCTACCATCGGTTGGTGGCCTGAGGATTCACGTATCCAAAGATATGAGCTCCGAGCTGTAAGTGCAGCGTTCTTGCGGTGCACTATATTTGAACCCGAGCAGCTGTGGTCTCGAAGGTGAGGACTCTTCAGACGTCAACCCGTTCCATGAACGGTGATCGAAGTACGCATGGTTTGAGTCTGCAGAGGTTGTGGGTAATACATCCGAAACCAAAACGAAAGCGTACCGTATGAGGTGTCGAGCGTTGTTTTCACTCCCAAGTGATTGCTGAAACTTATTCGGCCTACCAGTACTGTGCCACAGAGCCTTTCATTGTGAAGAGTACCGCTCCGCTGCTACGGACAGTCAGAAGCCGCTTCTTTCGTGATGATGCTGAGCTCAAACTTGCTTACCAAAAGCACACTGTGCTTGCGGGTCCAAGCACCTGGCGAATTGAACGTTGCATCGACCGGAATGGGGCCTAGCAGCAGTATGAACCCGATGGCAGCTCGATCAAATGGTAGCGAGTGGCGAGGAGGACGCCAAGGCTTGTGAGGGGAAACAAAACATCCCGTCATTCCGAAACTTGTCCTCTAAGTAACACGACTATCGACGATGAAGTTCTCGACGTGGACGGCATCCTCTTTGCTGATGCTGACGTCGCCCGTAGCCCAAAGCATGTTCCGCTTCGCCTGCTTCAACAACCTCGTACTGGATCGTTTTGACCCCATTGTATCTCCCGACAATGCTTCACACGCTATTAGCTGTGGAAACGGCCACGACACTGCCCGTCAAGTGCGGCATTGAAGCAGGTTCGCAGCGAGCTACTTTTTAGTACACGCAGATTATCTAACTCCTCGGTATTCATCCGCAGCGGGCGTCGTCGTCGAGGTCGGTGAAGGTGTGACAGACAGGGATCCGGAAAAATTAATTGAAGAAAATAATTGTCAATATAAATAAATTTAATAATTGATTGGTTTGGAAGCCAATACCTGCTCAATCACACATACAAACTTTAATACAAAGAGAATTGACGAGAGTCGCGTCTGCAATCGCCTCTGCAACTCGACTTGCACGACTGACACACGAACATAAAGGCATCCCATCCTACATTGAGAACTGTAGGACCGAGTACGTTCCCGAGCTAGCCACGCTCACTATAGCTGTTCGTAAGGCCATTGAGGGCACCAGTGCTTCTTCCAACGCGTACTATTGACTCAACCGGATCATGATGGTGCACCATCCGCTCGGGTTTTGCTTGAAATGCAGGCGGGTTGTACTTTAAGCTCGGCAACATAGCGTGGATACTCTGTGAAAGCACATGCAAGAGGTGGCTGTGAAGCTATCTTCGAGGAGTTGAGCCACAACAAGCTGGGGTTGCTCTTCGTCACGTCAATTGAGGCAGCGCAGCAGTACGGCTCAATTACAGATGCTGTCAAGCCAGAGATGACTCGCCTGTAGCGGACAAGTACCTGATTGGCTCCATTTCCTTTTGAGGACAAGAAACGTTTGATAGCCAACCCCAGAAGCAGCTTGGAGTGATCGTTCACTTGTATTGAAGTTCAATACACCAATATACCCAATAATTGATTGATCGACATTACGAGGCCCAATTCAATATCAATTATATTTTCTGGATCCCTGGTGAAGGTTGGAGACAACGTTGCCTACTCCTGTAAGTAGCCAACAACATTCATATCGCCTTGCGCCACTAGCATACTCACGTGTTCGTTTTTCAGATATCGGGGTCTTTTCCAAGTATCTCGACGTTCCTGCGTCGGAGATCATCAAGTCGCCCGAGCTGTCCCCGGCCCTTATCCCTCTCACGACCTGTAGTGTGCCGCCTCGCTCGCGTTGGAGAAAACTGGCGAGATGTAGTCCGGCTATACGTCTTCGCGTCCACCGCCGCTGGAGCCACGGGACAGTTCGCCGTCCAGCTCGCCAAGCTCGCCTGATCGGCGCCTGCAGATAAGGTCGAGTATCTCAAGTCTCTCAGAGTTGATCGACCAATCAACTACCGGAAGGAGGACATCGATGCCGTGCTGAAGAAGGAGTACCCTAACGGCATCGACCCGGCGTTCGAAGGCGTGGGCGGCGACATGTTCAAGGCCGAACTGGACAACATCGCCATCTTTGGCCGTATCGTCGTCTTCGGCAACTGCTCCCACTACCACGGCGACGCCGGCACGGATCCGCAATACGGCTGGCTACGTGCAGAACCGCAAGATGCAGCTTCGTTCGGCCTCGTTGCGCGGCTATCAGCAGCGCCACCACCCGAAGGACGAGCCCGTTCACATCCGTCGCTTGGTCCAGCTCGTCCAGGCAGGAAAACTCAAAGCGGGCATCAACCCGACCGAATTGCAGGGCTTCGCAAGCATCCCGAAAGCGCTCGAGCGCTGTACAAGCTTATCGTGCGGCTAATCACGTTGAAGTGGTAGTCAAAATGTGATTCGTAATCAAAAGCAGCATTCCCACACGTCACAGATCCTCAGTCCGTATCATTTGGAGCAGCTCACTTTGCGATTTATTGACGTCTCAATCCACTTCACTTGCTACAATGCCCTCCTTCCGCCGTGTCCAGGTGCACACGTGGTCCACGGACTTCCGTAAGGCCACGGAGATTGTCGTGGACCAGGAGCTGCCGACGCCGGCTGCTGGCAATGTAGTGATCAAGAACCACTTCCTGGGCATCAACGCCACGGACATTAACATCACCAACGGGGGCTACGGCCGCACGTCGCTCCCCATCAACTGCGGGCTCGAAGGAGGTCCGAAATAGTTAGATATCTACTGATATTATGCTTTTCCATTAACACACTCTTCGTTGATGCAGTGGGCGTCGTGGAGGCGGTGGGCGAAGGCGTGACGGACGTTTCGGTCGGCGAGACCGTCGCTTACCAACGTGAGTTCAAGAGTGCAAGAAATCTCACTGTAGTAAGGATCTAACCTTTATCTACTTTGCTCGACGCAGACTTGGGTGCGTTCGCCGAGTACACGGAGGTTCCTGCTACCAAGATCGTCAAGACGCCGCAGCTATCGCCGTCTGTGATTCCTCTCACAGTCTGCGGCGTGTCGGCGTCGCTCGCACTGGAAAAGGCGGGAGAAATGAAGTCCAACGAGACGGTGTTCGTGTCTGCGGCGGCGGGAGCCACGGGGCAGTTCGTGGTGCAGCTGGCGAAGCTGGCGGGCAACCACGTAATTGGAGCCTGCAGCTCGGACGAGAAGGTCGCGTACCTCAAGTCGCTGGGCGTCGACCGCCCGATCAACTACAAGAAGGAGGATCTGAGTGAAGTGCTGAAGAAAGAGTACCCGGACGGCATCGACCTCGCCTTTGAGAGCGTGGGCGGCGAGCTGTTCAAGGCCGTGCTGGACAACATCGCCATCTTTGGCCGCATCATCGTCTTTGGCAACGTGTCGCACTACCACGGCGACGCCGGCACGGACCCGCAGTACGGCTACCAGCAGAACCGCAAGATGCAGCTGCGCTCGGCGTCTCTGCGCGGCTTCCTGCTCTTCCACCACGCCAAGCACGTCCCGGAGCATCTGAAGCGCCTGCTCGATCTCATCAAGGCCGGCAAGCTGAAGGCAGGCATCGATCCCACCGACTTCCGTGGACTCGAGAGCATCCCGGACGCCATTGATCGCCTGTATGCACAGCAGAACATCGGCAAGCTCGTGATCCGACTGTGAGTTTCGATCTGAACGACTCCAGTGTTGGAGTTCAGTTCATTCCTGTGAAAATCTTCGTCAGAAGCTTCCTCCGAGCAGCCCTCGGGCATGAATCAATTGGAAACGTAGCGACTTAACAGCCCACAACAGACTTTGCCTAGGAGAGAGCAGGCCAATGTGTCGATCGATTGCCATTGCACTTGTATTAGCAGAGCTTGGCCGAGCAGCAGCGACCGTGGACTTGCTGGCCACGAGCTACTTCATCGATGAGAGCTGCGCGTACACGCCGCAGATCATGACCATGGACTTCACGTTCGACTCGGCCGCTGCGGAGTCGGTCGTCGCACCAACGATTCTTCAGTGGTCCGGCATCCTCTCACGCCGCCTGGCCGAGTCAAACACGTCGAACTGCGTCGGCGATTCCAACTGCACCGCGGAAGACTACGGCGGCAACACGTACTACAAAACCAGCGAGTGCATCACGGATCCATACACGTACTCGGTCGAGGTTTTCGGTGGAAGCGGAGGCGTGCTGCAGCCTTTCTTGATTGTGGAGACGTACACTGGGAGCGACTGTGAGACGCTGAGCACAGTCAACGCGACAGTTGCCGCCGACGGCTGCCAGTGAACTCTTCATGCGCCACGTTGTTTTCCAGCGGATCTGCATTGTACCAGCTCTACGACAACGGCGGCAATGCTACCCTTTACTTCGTGGATCGAGCCACACTACTGAATCACACCTGCTACGGAGGCAGCACGAAGTTTTAGTTCAGACTACGATGCCAGCGTCGACAGTAACAGCTGAAGCTCAAGTGCTAGTAGCTCTAGTATCAGCAAAACGACGCAAGCGTCTTCGGCGGATCTATATCGACTCAGATGCCTTCGTTTTCAACTACGACTTCTACAAAGCGAACGGGGCTGAGCACAGGGGCCATCGTTGGCATTGCAGTAAGAGCTGTTGCTCTGATCTTCTTTGTCGCCGCCTTCGTCCTTTGTCGAAATTCCTGGCGGAGGTGAAGCGAACTGCGGTGCTGAATCATCCGCGAATCGTCCGACTTGTCGGTGTTTCCTGGGACTTCTTGACGGATCTTTGCGCTGTGCTGGAATACGCTGAAGGCGGGGATCTAATAGCTTTCTTGATAAGCTCACAGCTCAAGGGCATCGCAAAGGCTTCGACCACGAAAAGGCGAAAATTGTGCTTCACGACGCCACCTACTTGCAACTCGCTCGAGATGCCGAAGATTCACCGCGACTTGAAATTCAAAAACGTTCTGCTGAACGAGAAAATGGAGGCCAAGCTCACCGACTTCGGGGGGTATCGAGAACAGATCACCGAGACGATGTCTGCAGGTGTGTGCAATTCGCTGTGGATGGCGCCGGAGGTGATGATGGGCGATGCCAAGGCGGACATCTTTTCCTTTGGAGTCGTGGGAGGCGACGCAATCTGCGACGAAGGCAGACTCGAGGGACTTCGAAGACTGTTTGTTCTCGAAACGAGGAAACCAAGCGAAGAAGTGACCATGAGACGACCCAAACGCGCCACTTCTCAACCTACCACGCGCGTGCGATGGATGGCCCCGATATCCCCGGGCGAGGCGAGTCCGATGGACAAGCTGATGGCTTGGTTGGAGCGGAATGGAGAGGTCTACCGCACGTCGAAGCGCAAACTCGACATGCTGGGGCAACTGGGCGAGGAACTGGAGACAAGCGGCATCTACGGACTGACGGTCAGCTCGATCCGCTCGCAGCTGACGCGCTTGAAGCACAAAGTTAAGGTGAAAGCTGAAGGAGGAACATGTACGTCGACGGACGCCAACCACTACTACGACCGCCTTTTGGCGACCCTGTTTGACGAAGATGAGCGGGCTGCGATGCGTGCGCGCGCCGTCGAACGAGCAGCTGAAGAAGCAGAGCAAAATGCTCCTCATCGCCGTCCTCTCCTCCGCACAAGTCGACGAACTCCTTCGAGGCCGCGTGAAGCTACACAGGAGGGCTTAGAAGCCACGGACGAAAGCGACGCTGAGGAGCAAAGAAGCGAGCCCAGACAGGATCCTGGTGCCAATTCGCAGCCCATTCCGGATACGGCCGAGATTCGTCGCCGCTTTGAGCTACTTTCCGCGCGCCAAAGCCTGCAACGACAGGGTGTGGACCAAGAAACGATCGACTCGATGCTGCCACTGCGTCTTTGATCAAGTTCAGTATTTGGCTCGGCTTTGCTGAGACCGTCTGCACGGCGTACAAGCGGATATGACGGACGAGGACGACCCTGGTCAAAGCACAGGTGAAGTTTGAAAATGCTTTACCGAACTACTAGTTATTTGTTTGAGTTGCATTGGTCAGTGGCCGCGACGGGCAATTGTGCACGATCTGCTGCGCGATGGAGCGCGCCAACGCTCGTGCGTTCCGGGCGAAGAAGAAGAAGACCAAGCTGGTTTGCAGGAGGACTGAGGCGCCACTTCGTACTGTTACTTCCTTAATGCCACTTCATTTTTCACGTCGTTCTGACTTGCTTTCACTATGCCAGCCCGGGCTGCCCGCCACTTGGCCGCTTTCACTTGAATTTGGCCCAGTAACGGGCAGAATTTTTTTTTCGTTCCCCATCCGAGGAGCATGTATGGCTAGCCGGCGATCGGACAGCTTGAAGAAGGGGTACACGAGCGCCGGCAGCAGGCCGTTGAGGAAGCCGATGCACGCGTAGTTAACAAGCAGACCGAGGCGCGCGGCGTCCAGCAGGTCCACGCCGTCATCACCATCCATCCTGCTGCGCCGCGTGTGCTAGCGCACGTCGTTCTGGCAACGTCAACCCCCCGTCCAGCCTCGCCAGCTTCTCCTCTTCAGCCCCCACCTTCTCTCCTCGCCGCACGCCCCACACCTGCGCCTGCTTGTGCTTGCCCGGAATGGTGGCGATGGCGATGTGGAAGAAGCCGGCGCCGAGGTCGCGGCGCGTAGCGCTCTGGTAGCGAGTCCATGCTGACCGGAGAAGAAGAGCGGGGCGAACTTGACGTCCACAAGTGCAACGCCATGTCGGTATTTTTTTTAAATACTGGAGCGATTCCCTAGCATTTTGATCCCCAAATATAATATCGAAACATTTGAAAAAGGAATCCTCACGCCTCAAAAAATCGTATTCCCAGTGCAATATCTGCAGGATATTGACAAGCGAGTGCAGCTTGGGATTGGGCGGCAACGGCTTCGTGGTCAAGGCATATCGGACGGCGAGATCGATGCATTCGTGCCGCTGCCAGGCATGATGCGCCAAAGTTGAAGTTAGGCTTTATTTGTCTGTCCGTGATGGGCGTTTTTTTAATCCAAAATCAAACTGGTCTATTTTTCTGTAAAGTCCCTGTTTCTACGTCGCACGCATTTTTCCGTCGGCCACTTTGATTTCCTTTTCCTGCCGAGCTGACATGTCCGAGCACGACTGCGGCCGGCATCTCCTGACGGCCCTACTCGAGTGTTAGGCTTTCTTTTCTGTCGTCGTTGGGTGTACGTTTCTGTCAGCGAAGGGCTTTCTTTTTCGTCACAAATATCGCTGTTTTGAAGCGATAGAGAGATAAAGCCATAGAGTGCAGTTGCGGCATCGATTCTGACGCTCCTGGTTCGCAGCAATTTCTTTCTCCTTCGTCTCTTGCTTGCGGCGATGCTGTGCCAAACGGAGGTGGTCTTGTGCAGATAGCCCGGCGATACCAAGCTGTTTGTACATTGCGTCATTTGATCGTCTGATCTCACGGCGCTCTTGAGCCCACGCTGCCTCCAAAGCCCGTCCCTTTGCTTCTTTCGAAGCCTGTTTCCTCCGAAATTCTGCAACGCGTCTGGCAGCGATGCGAGCCTGGAGAGCGCCAAAGTCAACGCTTTGTCGTGATTTCTCTTCGCTGATGTTCTCTGACGCAACTCTAACTGGTACTGGTGGTGGGGTTTGACGGTTGTGATGGTGGCCGTGGATGCGGACGAGATCGAGTAGTTGGGTTTTCTCGACTTTGGTTGGCGTGTGTTGTGGGGGGAACTCCGGGGCGTATTGCGAAGTGGTCATTTCATTCTCCATACTCGAGAGAGTATCATCCGAAGTTGGTAACTTCACCGATACAACGCATGGACCCCCTTCCTCAAATTTTGCTTTGACAGCCACATTTGTGAAGTCATCAGCAACCACTTCGAGCTGCCCTTCCGGTCGTATCATGCTGTCCAGTGCAGGTGAACATGGCTCATCTTGTTGTGTCGGCTTCGCATTTCGAGTCACGTCGTAATCTTCTCTTTCCAGGGGAAGCACTTGCACTTGGGTAGTCGAGACCATGCCTTTCTTATCGACAGAAGGCTCGGGGACCTCCCAGTCTTCCTCGTAGTCACCGCTTATACTTGTCATATTTGCAACTACGTAAAGTACTTCGACGTAGAAGAGAGCTGCCCCGCAAACTTTTTTCGGAACTTCCGTGTGAGCTTGAGGGTGATAAGCAAACCTTATGCCCATCAATCCTGGAAAATGCCGTTTCTCTAAAATTGGCAGCACTCAAGAGAAGCCCACCGAAGCAGATTTATTTTATGGATAAGAACGCTCAACGCTCATACCGCCTCCGCTCAGACAACACAGATTTATCATACCGACGATAAAAAATCCCCACTTTTGATAATATAGCAGAAATGTACATGTTCACAGCTGCCACCTTTCATAGGAAATTATAACGTCAACACGACTACTTGCTCTTCTTTTCAGCGCACCTTCCAGTGCCTCAAGGTTGGCTGGACCGCCCCATAACGATTTGAAGACGTCGTGCTCGTATGATAGCACTGCATCCAGGCTTACATCGTCGGCCCGATTGATAACACGTTTCGCTCCATGCGAGACCGCTGCAAAAGGAAATAATTGTTAGTTCAAGCAACATTGGCAAATGCAGAAAATAAATAACGACAACATATCGCTGCTGTCTCCAGCTTCAGCTGCAGGAAGCGTCGCCAGCTTGGGTCTCGTCGTTGGCTGCAGGAACGTCGCCAGCTTGGGTCTTGTCATTGGCTGCAGGAACGTCGCCAGCTTGGGGTTCGTCATTGGCTGCAGGAACGCCGCCAGCGTCGCGTTCGTCATCGACACCAGGAACAGGGAAACCGTACTCGATGTCTTCTGGTGAGTCGTATCCTACCGAGTTGTCGTCGGCTGCCACCGCGTTGCCTTCTGGCGAGTTGTTCAAACCTACCGGTGCGCTTGGCTCAACCGAATAGAGGCTTGCAATGAAGGCCTCCGTCTGCGTTATTATGGCATCTAGCTGGTTGTCGAAGAACTCCTCGTCGTCGCTGCCTCTCTCCATGTCGACCGGCGGGTTAAAGTCGAAGTGACCAGGCAGTAAGTCAGCTCGCCGGACCGTTCTCATCTCAGTCTTGGGTCATCAGTGAAGTGGTGGGTCTACAAACCATCGACGACGTAGTCCGCTAGTTGCGCCAGCGCCGGCATTTTCACGATGGGTCAATGAGTTTGACTCGTTCGCGATTCGTATCTAGCCGGGTCGCCCAGGTCAACAATTTTACCCAATACCATTCGAGCTTTCGATCGGTGATCTGCGTAGATGCTGGGGGCTCTGGATGAGTCGATGCTGGGGTCTCTGGATGCTCTGCGCGCGGCCAGGAGTCCGTCGCTCCCGCGGACGCTGCTCGAGTGGTTCTCCCAGAACGCGGTGGTGTTTCACGCGTCAGCGCACCAGCGGGAAGTGCTGGGCCCGCTTTGCCGGGAGCTCAACGCGCGCGGCGTGGCCTGCGAAGTGGATCAGATCCTCGACTACATCAAGTACCTGCGGGAATTGGTGCACGACGCCTCCACGTTGGGCCAAGCCTTGCCAGATCACTTGACGCCCTTCTCGGATCAGCTGCGTGCTCTGCTGTTTAAGGACGGAGTCCTGGGGGCGTCGCAGAAGGCGAGACAGAAGCCCTCGAGCCGCATGTCGTGGCTTACGGCGGCTCCGTCGGGCGGCCCCAGCGCCATGGAGGTGCTGGTGGAGTGGCTCAAGAGGAACTACACGTCATACGCCCACGCTAGTCGGAAGGGCGAGAAGGGGAGGCTGCTGGAGCGGCTGGTGCAGGTCATGAAGGATGCGGGCCATCACGACTGCGCCGTCAACACGGTGCGCTCCAAGATCGACACGCTGCAGAGAGATGTGCGCGAGGATAAGCATCGGTCTGCTGCTTACGAGCAGTTCGGCTCGGTGCTCGAGGAGATTTTCACCATGGGGGACGCCGGAGACGGACAGGACGAGAACATGTCGACGGACGACGATGAAGAAGGCCGCGAGAAGGAGGACCTCTTTGCGCGTGGGCAACTGCTGCTGCAGAATGGAAGCGACCTGCCTACTAGGATTTTGACCAACCCGAGTGAGTTCAAGGTCGCGCCGAGAGCCACGCGTAGCAGCCCCGTCAGTCGCTTGGCCTGGATGAAGCCATCGTCGCCAAGCGGAGTGAGCGCCATGGAGCTCCTCGTGGAGTGGCTGGAGCAGCATCACCATTCGTATACGCACTCGACCAAGAAAGGCGACAAAGGAAAGATGCTGAACAAGCTTCTCCGCGAGATACAAGAAGCTGGCCACCAGGGATGCACGATCCACGCGATTCGAGTAAAAATCGACAGCTTGCAGAGACAAGCGGCAGGAAAGTCTCGCCCCTCGGCAGCATTTGAGCAGTACGGCCCAGCTCTCAGGAACGTCTTTGAAGCGAAGAACAGCTTTATTCGCCCGGCCCCACGGACGCGATCTCCAAACCCCAACATCGCCAGACGGCAAGAAGTCGAACAAGATGATTCGCACGTCAGCGAAGAAGAGGAGGGCGGAGACGACGAGGATCCAGGCGAGCTTGTGCAAGCTTCTGTCGAGAGTTCTGTCAGTCAAAACTCCGAGGACAGCAATGTTGCGATGGAGCAAGCGGATTTGAACGGCGTTGGGACTCGTGGAGATGGAGATATTGACATGCACGAAGCTTACGACAGCCCGGACGAGGACTCGTCTTCTTCCGGTAGCGAGACAGAGGAAGACGAGGAGAAACCCAAACTTGCCAAGGCCGAGGCCACCCCATCACCTGCTGAAAGGGAGGAACAGACACACCCTACCATGGCTCTCTCCATTCCTCGAGAAGTCTTGCCACCGATCAGATCAGCACAGGAAGACCAACCTGCCAAGCTTGAGATCAAGATCCAAGACGCGCCCATTCTGCAAGTAAGCCGTGGAGACGTATCGTCCCCCGCCACTCTAGAGGAGCTAACCGGTCCTTTGGGAGCCTCCGCAGCGCAGCAATTTCGTCTTGAACCAGCGTCACCGGCCAGATCTCCTTCGACGAGTGAAATTGTACGTATCGCCACGTTGCTCCGCGAACGACACGACCTTCTTCAGCGAGGCGTACCTCAAGAGCAGATCGACAAGTTCCTTCCCCTGCCCAATGCGTGAGTGCGTGTTCCAGATCGTCAAAGCGGAGAGAAAACCTGCAGATGTATTAACGTTAGCCGAGTTGGGCCCGCAATACCCGAACCAGTGAACAAAAACCTTTGATCCCCGTTTTCATTTGCAACACGCGTTCCGGGCGTTATAATCTGTCCGTCGCCGAGTCCTTACAATCAATACAAACTATAAGATACTAAAACAATTACTGCAGGAGCTTATTGGCAGCGCGATTCGTCAGCCCAAACAAACCTTGAACAGAAAGTTAAGAGCAAACTTCTGCAGACGGCAACATAACAAGCGTTCAGTGCGCATGAGCTGGTCGAGATGAAAATGGCATAGGCATGGCTCAGCTGGTGACGTTCCGGGCTTGATGGTAGCAGTGGTGGAAATGTTACTACTAGAGCAGACACTCAGCCCGTGCGGATATCGTACGACTCGTGGCGACCCAAAAGTGAATAACACAGCACTTGAATCGCATCAGGAACGGGAGGAAGGAACGAAAACACTCCATGCTTCGAGTTACAGAGATATCGTGAATCTACCATTTCAACCAGCAAGCAGAAGAAATCCGCGCCCTTAACCACCGCAACACCACTATATTCGAGCTGTGATTGCACACATTTAACCAGCCGTCCGGGCAAGAAGCTACATGACGCAAATATTTAAGACCTCGCCAGACTAACGCGAAAGAGGCCGTTAATGCTCAAACCACCAACGGCGACCACGTCAAGGGAGTGGTACGCACGAAGAATACCTCGATACTTATTGATAATACCTAGGATCAGGAACAAGAACCCAGAGGACAAATAGCCAACGTACAGAACCATCACCTGGACGAAGTTGTTCTCATCGCGTCAATACTCAAGAGTGACATGCTGTGAGAGTGCGTCGTTCAAGATTTTATGGATTTGACGTGTCATTCATGCTATCTTCAAATCTGTTTCACGGACCTAATAAGATGGTTAGGTTGGCATCCTGTGCCGCGTCTGTTGTGAAAATTTCACAAGGCAGCGAGGGGCTAGATTTGTTGCTAAACATCGACGTCATCACATTGACATGCTTGGCACATTTAATGTGCATTTAATGTGATGCCGTCGATGTTTAGCAACAAAAAATCTAGCCCCTCGCTGCCAGCAGTATAGGCAAGTCAGCCCGAGGTTGATTACTTGTTTAAGTACTTGTACTTGTAGATGATCAATGCATTTTGGCGACGTATTAAAAAAAAGTTGGAGGGGTGGAGGAAGTGGCTGTAATGAAAGCTTTTCAGAAATATCAAATAACTACGTGAGCGAACAAGCAAAATGGCAACACACAAGTTTCGGTGACTAGCTACTTGCTCACGGGTAGCGGCAGCCATTCGTCAATTCCGCCGTCGGAGATATTGGCGCTGCGCAGCCGAAGACGATCGATGCCCAGTTTGACGAGCCTCCCAATTTGTTCAAGGTTGAACGGGTAGTCGCTGTTCTGCGTCACCGCAGCGCTGTTCGTAGGCATCGGGAGAGGAATCTCCACTTCCACGTCGGGGTCTCGTTCGTCATTTAGCTTCTTCCTCCCGAGGCCAACTTGGCAACGCACTTCAATTTGCTCCAGGCTAAGATGATCCCCATTACTGGAGTTCCGGGCAGGCTTGGGAAGTAAAACATCAGCACCACTGTCGGGGACGCCGGCTGCTTGTAACTTCTTTCTGGCCAGAGCGACTTGAGTGCGCATTTCCAGCTCCTCGTGGCTTGGAAGGGTCCAGCCGCCGTCTTCAGCGCTATCCAGTGGGGGTGTTGTACGCTGGTCTTCACTGCATTAGATGCATCGTGGACAACACCTCTCGCGCCAGGAGCCACGGATCGATTGAGACTTCTACGGTGACGCCGTCGCCACCTTGGAACATTTGCACTGGCGTCGTCCTTTTCGTACCCAAACAAGTCCATAAAGAAGTCGCGATCGTTCTCAAAGCACATCGATCCGTCGTAATTCCCATTGAGTTCGTGCCACTTCGTCCCGAATCTGATAAATCTTGTGGGCGATCCTGCTCTCCGTACATCAGCGTGACCAGCACTTCTCATGTCGTCGCGAAGGTCTTTTAGCAGTGCAAGACGACCAGCTTTGTCAACTTTGAAGAACGCCTTGACGTTGTCTGGGAGCCACGAAACCAGTATTGCCATTGGACTCAGCCCGCCAGAAGCTGAAGCGTCCATCCATCGCATATAGACAGTGCGAGAATTGGCTCGATTCGGGTCTGCTCTCCGGGTTGCGGGGCTTGAGCTGGTTCACTGATGTGAGAGTCACGATGACGACGAACAAGATCGGGCTTCTTCCCGTCGAAAATAGCTCTCGAAGAGATCCTCGTCGTACGTGGCCGCTGCGATCCACTCGTGGCTACGCCATGCTGTCTTCGTAAGACACTCCAGCTCGACCAATATGTTCGCCACGGTACATCTACTGCCCCTTCCGTTAAGCTCTTGACACAGCGGAATGAGCGCTGTGTCCTTGTCGACAGCTTGACGAAAGCTGGCGAGGTTGATCTTAAGCCAGTCCATGAGGTGATCCAGAGGAATGACGCCGTCCGGGTACACAGGTTCGCCCCAGTTGAAGTGCCGGTGGCTATAGCGGGGAGGATCGACGGCGCTCATCGTTCGAGATGGCAGGAAGCTGGGACGAGGAACTCGAGTGGAAAGAATCTACTACAGGACACAGTGTATGCACAGTACTATATTCGCAAATTATGTTTTGTCTTTAAACTCAATTCAGCGAGACGAGGTTGCCGAAAGAGTGTTTCCCCTGGCCAAGGTGAAAATTCAGGGGAGTTGCTTCGTCGTACCAGGTGTGTTTTACCAGCAATGCCATCGTAAATAATCTTGATCTACTCGTATTCGTTGTGCAAGTGCAAATTCAAGAAACATATCATGCCACCCTTCCTTTCTCTTTGACGGAAGACGTCTGAACGCCAGGTTTTGGCAGGACCCCGGCCTGTATCGGCAGGCATGTGCAATGCAAAAGCGCCCATATTCTAGTAGCGAAGGCGCTCAACGTCTACACTTCCGCTGATACCTTGGCCTCGACCTCCACCAAAAGATCCTTCTTCGACACGTTGTAAGCCGACATGGTCTCGTCGGTGCCGGGCAGCTCCTTCTCAACGTTAAGGAACGACGGCATCACGATGTCCTGGTCGTTCTCGCACGACGCCTGCACGTGCAGCACAGCGAGCCCCGCGACATCCGCAGGCTCCTTGTACACGTGAATCTGGAATGACTGGTTCTTGTACAAGAAGCACATGCGCTGCTGCTTGATCACATTGCGCGTCGGGTCACTGCGATGTCGTACAGCATACGAATATTCGCGCGCACTGAGAACGCGCTTGAGGTGGACCCTACAGAAGAAACAGAACGAAATCATTAGCCAATACAAAGATATGGTAGAGTAGTAACTTTAAATGAACTGAGCGTACGCATCGCCAGTGTCCAGGTAGCGAACTGTGGTCATGCCATAAGCGGGGATGCCGTACTGCGAACGGCAGCGCACGAACGAATAGTCCTTGCTCGTTTCTGTCAAGGCAAACAATAACGATTAACCTATTATTGGGATGAAAGATCCAGGCAGCTTCAACGTACTCGCAGCCTCGGGCTTTAGGTAGACCTTCTCGACCTCAAAGTCCTCGTGATGGAACGGGATCTCGATCGGCGTCTTGGCCAGTTGGTACTTCCGCGACGCCCTGACTGTCGTGGGGATGCCGCAAAGCCCCGCCGCCGTGTCCACGAGGCGCTGCATCTTGCCCTCGAACGTCGTCGAGTTGTCTGTAGCAGCACAAGACGCTCACGTCAGACACGAGAGGCCTCGCAGGAAAAGAGTCCTACCGTTGCTCATTGCAACCGGGTGGACGTCTTCCTACCGAACACGTAGAGCTTCGGGTGCCCAATCCAGGCCAGACAGGTGCGCTTGTCAATAGCACGGGCCTGCTCAATGGACTCGATGCGGATGCCATTGTTCTCCAGAGAGTAAAACTTTTCAGCACCGTCAGCAGCAGTCACCAAGTGGAAGATGGCAATATAGCGTCTGTCGAGTGGCAAAAAGTGGCAAAAAATGGCAAAGTTAGAACTTTGGCAAGACAAAGTGAAATTGATGCAGCAACGAACGTGTCGCGTAGCGTGACAGTGTCCAGGTCGTGCTCGAGCTTGAGCTCCTCCCACTGCTCGGGCGTCATGTAGGCCGAGCCGTCCATCACGCCGCGGTCGCAGAGGATCACACAGGGCTTGCCGCTGTCCTGGGCCAGCGAGTAGAAAGAGTCCTCGAGCGAGATCTGCAGGTTCAGGATCTGCCACTGGAAGTTGAGAATGTCTTTCTCCTTGAGGTCACTGACAAAAAGTGGCAAACATTGGCAAAAGTGATGAGAAGGTGATGACAACCAAATAGAGAGCTTGTGTCTAAAGCGACAGGGGGTACAATTGGACTGCCACTTACAGGAAGAAGGCGCCGCCCGTTTGCAACAGCGTCGAGGCCTCCGGCACCACATACACGCGGAAGCCGCGGTCCCGGAAGAAGGTGGACAGCCGGTCGAGCGACGTGGTCTTGCCGGCGCAGGGCCCGCCCGTGAGCACGAACTTGTAGATGGGTGCGATGTCCTTCTGGCCGGTCTGCAGCGGGCTTAGCAGTGGAGGCGGCGACTCGACCGCACGGTCCTGCGACCACATCTTGCCCTTACCCATGCTCATGGTGTCGACCTGGCAAAAGCGTAAAAAGTAGCAGGCGGGATAAGTGCGTTTGGCTGTTGCCTGTCCGGATACACTATCCGGACAATCCGACCCGGACCATCCGTTTTTGCAAGCATTCACCTCAAGACAATTTACCACCGACTGGGCTGATTGCTTACATGTACTGTACAGTACTGTGATATCCTGAATACCCTTTTTTTCCACGAGAGATATGAGAAGCTGACCGTCACTACAGGCTGTATACAAGCACAAGTCAAATGTGGCTCTATCCTCTAGTTAGAGGTTTGTGATACAAAATACGTCCTTATTATTATTCAAAGGCAATTAACTATGGCGAAGGTTCATTTGGTGCAAGACGTCCAACGAAGTCGAGCAACTGACTGCAGCCTTAATTTATGAGAAATCGTATCTAAACACTTGCTGCGCCTCAAAGCCCGAAAATATTCCTGTTCCAGTCACCCCCATCCGCATCTGCGCTCTCAAACAAGTTTTTCCATCATACATTTGGTGGGAATTAGAAGATCGTATATATCTGGCTTAGCGAGTCAGTAATTGGCAGATTCCGGACAAATTCCGGAAACCGCCAATAAAGCCACTCTGGTGACACATCAGAAACTCGCGTAGGCCCTGGTCCAAGTGCCGGAATGCATTCTGGACCTGCATTTTTAGTGCTTCTGATTGGTTAGCAGTTTTTGATACATCGTACCGATTTTCTGATTCTCATTCCCAGAATGCCTGTTTTCAGAACACCGGCTCGAGGCGTTCTGAAGTCAGAATAAACTCTCAGCAGGAGTGGCCACAGAAAGAAAACCTCCTTTCATCATGGAGAGAAACCGACAATTCGCAATCTTCGCAGTCGTCTGCGCGTGTGCTGCTGCTGTCGCAGCAGTCGCTGCTGACGGGCGCTCTCATGGCACCCCCAGAGTCAACACATCCACCTTTCCTACGGAGACCTTCGAAAACGCACTACGCGCCCCCAGGACGCGCTGGTTCAAAACTCATCTTCGCTGTACAAGATCATCTTTTCTGCGCATCTACAAAACCGCAGTCTCTGCGTGGACTCATAAACCTCGCCCCAACGCCAAGAACCCCTCATGCGACGGCTAGCTCTCACTATGATCTATTTGGCGCAGGGATCCAGTATGGATGCTGCCGCCGCTATTATGGGGATCTCCCATTCGCGGGCGGTTGCGTATATCAACCAAACGCTTGAGGTACTAACGGCACTGTCCAGCTCAAGCATCGTCATGCCTACTGGGGAGGAAGCTGCTGCCGTGGAAGAAGTTTTTTTGCGCTGGCTGGATTTCCTGGTGTCGTTGGGCGCCCAAGCGACTTCGAGGGCTGGTACTGCAGAAACGGATTCCCTGCGGTAAATGTGCAGGCGATAGTTGATCATCGAGGTGTTTTCAGATCCATCTCAGTTCAGGCGGGTTCTACCAACGATCAGTCATTCTGGAACGGGTCGGATGTGAAAAAGAGGTATGCGGTGCTTTATTTTTTTTGGTGTTTTCTTACTAATTACTTTTTTAAATCTCTTCTTTCGTGCCGCAGGGCAAGCATTTACTAGGAGATGCCGGCTATAAAGTCGGGCAGCATCTGCTCGCGCCGTACGGCGAAGCCGTTGCAGCTTCAAGCCGTCGAATGCGCCGCTACAACTATAGGCACTCGAGAACCCGTATCGTGGTGGAGTGTGCTTTCGGGCGCATCAAGAATCGGTTTCGGATACTCTTAGGAAAGATTGAACAGAAGACACGAGATCACATCGTCAAGGTGATTGTATCCTGCGCTGTCCTCCACAATTTCCTCACCATTCTGGGTGACAAGTGCAATAGGGGAGGATCCACTGCTTCGCTACGTTCCAGACTACATCGCCGAGGATGATATTAATTCTGAAACTGCGACTGCTCATGACATAGGCAAAGCAAAACGAGACGACATTGCAGCGTTGTTTATGAAGTACATGTAGCCGATCTACTTTTCTAACTTCTGTGCGAGCAATTTAAGCAACTCGATTTGCTGCTGCTGAACTCGTATGGTCTCCGCGAGTTGGGTGCTCAACGTCTCAATGAGTGACTCGATCTTGCCACTACTCGCAGAGCTCGAGGCCATTGCTGTGGCTATAGCCTCCATACCTGTCTGCATATCCGTTGCTAGTTGCACGAGGGGTGGTCGCTTCTCTTCTTTTGCCATTGCTGTCTCTTCGACTTCCGACCCGCTTTCGTCGGCTAGAACATCGGTGTTGGTGTCGAACATAATATCACCACTGATCCCCGCGTGCCTGCCAAAGCCATCGTTCAGAATGGACCAGTAGGCTTCATCCATTGGTTCGAGTGGATTGTTTCCAGTTGCATGGATATCACGCTTTCGCTTCCTATACTCACACTTCATTTTCCTGTATTTGGTAGTCAGCTAGCAAAAAGACAATATCAACATCAAAACGAGTTACACGTGCTCCCAATGACAGTATACGGCAATGCAGCTTACCTGCTCGCTTGATATCACGATGCTCAGCTTCTCAGACAACACCGACGCGAAGTACTGCCAGGCTAGAGCCTTCTTTACATTCGTATCCGCCGATTCAATCTTGGTCTTCACGTCGCCTTCTTTCTCGAAACGGATTGCAAGCAACGCAGAAACCATGTCGTTTGCCCATTTCAATCGCGGTTGTTTGCCCTTACTCATCGCCTTTCCCTTTCTCTTAAGACGCTTCGGAGCGGGAGCTGAGCGCGCGGGTGCAACATGCTCTTCCAGGCTGGGGCGAACACGGATTGGCGACGCGGAACCCGCACTGAGGGCACAATACGAGAGCTGAGAGGCGGCGCGGTACCAGAACTGCGAGGGAGCTCCATGGTGGCACCGATAAGCGGCGCGACGATTGTGTCGTTGGGTACGTCGGTGGCGGGGGTGGCGGACTGCATGAAGGGTTGCGTGAAGCCTATGCTGAGAGGCGGCGTCATGCTGTCGCCGGCGGACACCACGGTTCTCGAGTCGGGGGACTGGGCGCTGCTTGCGTCTCTGAACACGCCGCTGGCATACTGCGCGATAGTGGGGCCGTTGAAGCCCCCGGCGCTGAAGCTGGTAGAGGGCATGATGCTGGAGTCGCAGAGCTGCGTGATGGGAGCGTTGCGGAGATGCGCGGTGCTGGATGGGACAGGCTGCACGATGCTGAAGTTGTCAGACGGCGTGACGCTCGTCCCAGCTACACCGGATCCGTTGAGCGATGATGCAGCGTTCGAAGGCGGAGCGTTCTTCGGGCCCGGCGCCGAAGCTCGCCTCGGCATGGTTTGGTTTGGTTTGGAATGGTCTGATTTCGAACTGGACCTTTGTGCGTGATGTGGGCTTACATCACATAGCAGCTGGCAGCCACTTGGACCTGCCTCGGTATTTATTCCGGGAGCGCAGAAATCTGAGGTCTCTACTTGAAATTCCCTAACCCGCTTTGAGAACAGAATGCATTCCGGCAATTGGACCAGGGCCACAACGTCCAATTATTCATTCCGGACGGAAGTTCATATCGTACTTTATTGAATTGAATCGTACTTAACCAAATATGATAATTTCCCGACCACTCGTGGTTTCTCTCATTCAGCATCAGGTGGCGGGCGGGTGGGCGAGCGGTCCGGAGGTTGGTGGGAAGGCGGGTAAGCAGTGCTGAGACTGATGGGTGGGCGACTTCATTTCAATGCTGGTGTAGCTCAATGGAAGAGCAGGAAGCTCTGCTTCCAGGTTACCGGTTCGATTCCGGCCACCGGCAACTTTGTTACGGTAACGTGTGTGTATATGAATGTTTGTATTATATGAAATAGGCGCTACGCGAGATCGTTTGCAGACCACTGATACGATGTCGGTGTGTACGAGTCCAAGACCGACCCATTTGTTTTGAGAGCAAGGTATTGCACACCAAGTGCTCGATACGCAGATGGGTGCGACGATCGCAGTGATCTCCATCGCTTGCGAAGTGATGACGCTTTTCCTGTCGGCTTCTTTCCATCGTAAGCATGGAGGCGCTCGTTTGCTGTACGGTCAAGGTCGAGTGCAAGTTTCCACAACTCATGCTTCCAGACTTGGTACGCTTCGGCTTCGGATGGCAACGGAGGAAGAGAGATGGTGCACGGGGCCTGGTACAGTACGATCATGATGCTGATTGCTGCCTTCGCGTCTGCGCGTTTGTTTTGCTCACTCTTACCCTTCACTGTTTCCCATATTTTGTGTGTGTACCAGTTCAGCACACAACCAGCGAGTGTCGTTGCTGATGCAGGTGCAGGGTGGTAACCCTCACACTTGGAGGAGGTGAAGCGTCGGTCACTGCTGCAGGTGCTGTGTGATCTGCGCGTCTGGTGACCAGCACCTCGAGCACGTCTTCCACTCGACCAAGTCTGTCGCTGATTCCAGTCAGCTGCTCCAGTATGCTTTTAAGGTGGACGCAAGCAAGGTGTCCCACCCGCGACAGCACCGCTGACATGAGCGCGGTTGCTTACGCGCCAGCGCGTAGCAAGAAGACGACCCTATTCGCAGCAGGTTGCCGTGCAGATCGAACATCCCAGACGCGCGTTAATGGTAGCGATGCCTCTATCCAGTTCGAAGAGGTAGCGAGGTACGTGTGCTGGTCTCGTGGTGATTGTCTTTGCGGATTCTAACACTGCTTCCATATGTATGAGCAGCGCAGCAAACGTGGCGTTCACGACATCTTTAGAGACATTATAGCGCGGGTCCAACGAGCCGAGAACGTGCTGAAAGAGTTCATCACGCAGAGTAACCAGCTGACCGAACTCCGCCACGGTTAACCGCTGCTGCAGATCATCGATGGTTGGTGTAGCCACAGGCAAGTCAGGAGCATCATATCCAGCGAGAACCTTACCAACGCTCTGATCCTCACGTGTTGTTGTTCCTATGTAGGCGAATGGTTTTGTCAGAGACTCCATCAGCCAGGCTCCACGCGTGGAGATCCACTGAATCGCCAGCTTCGGCGACGCATTGGCGTATGCTGCTGATCCACGTCGCAACGAGTGACTTGTCACGTTGGGGGTGACGGCTTGACACTGTGTTGGTGGCATCTCTTTGAAAGACTCCCTCATAACTTCGGTAATGTAGCCTGGAACATTTGGTCGCTTTCGTTCGCGCTTTGGTGCTGGTTGGGATTCGGTTTCGTTGTCATTCTCCAGGCTTTCCCAGAACATGACAGCCTCTTCCTGCGTGTACGTCTGCCCTCCTGGTAAGTCCGATACAGCATACCGCGGCACCAGCGGGAAGAGGTACTCAGATGGTTCGTCGTAGCAAAACAAAGAGCAAACCGAAAGCGTGCAGCATGCATTGCTGCCACCGCTCGGGAGCCTTGCATATGGAGACACCCTGGACAACTGACGTCTTTATACGAGCGATATGCAGGAAAAGCTCCCCAGACGCTGCGAGTGAAAGCTGTTGTTTGCGAGCGAAGCAGGTGTCGATCGCCCTTTCAAATGTGTGCCACATCATCGCCAAAAGGGCAGCATCGTGTACAGACTTCAGCCCCGTAGCGACATCAGCATTAACCACAAGGTGCTCCACGAATACACACAAGTCGTTCACAGTACACCCAGGCGCATCATTTGTTTGCACATTTGATCGAAGATTGCGCTCTTCAATAGCACTTGCAATCTTCTCTCGAACTTTAGACACGCGCTGTGAGTCGGATAAAGAACTTGGATAGCGCTCGCGCAACATATTCAGCACTTGAGAGAAGTAGCCGAGGGCGGTTGACTTTGACAGAAGACCGTCGGCAGCACGAGCTCTTGAACTCTTCTTCGTTTGCAAGAAAATGGTGAAAGCTGTTAGCAAAGAATAGAACTTCTGCATGGGAAGGCTAGCTTATGAGAGATAGAGCTATGCATACTATCTAAAGCATCACTGCTTAATCCCGTGGATACAAGAAACTCGTCAAACAGCTTTTCAGCAGCTAGCTCTTGGCCCATCGTGCCGACTGGGGTGTCAAGCCCGCTGGCTGCCCTTCGCATCGTGGCACACCTTGGAGTGAGACCGAAGCCGCTAAACTGGAAATGACTTCGTGCCCTCTCGCCAACGGGAGTTTCATTTGCGTCACTTATCAAGTAAATCCACATTTAGCATTGTATTTGTATGGGTTTTACAATGTAAGACGGCTGTTTTCCAACTTTTTCCGGAAATAAGTTGGATCAGAAGTACCCTAACCCTAACAAAGCCCCATTGGACAAAACTACCACTAAGTTGATGGAAGCGAAGCACTATTGGCTTCCTCGCCAAGAACACGTGAGATAGGTATCGGGTGTCCGGCAAAATAAGACTTATCCTACAATAAATCAAAATTATGTCATTCGATAGCTCAGTATTTCAAACCTATTGCTGCACTCTGGCAGTGCCCTTCTGGCTGGATCCGTCCCCACAAGACGTCTCCGCCTTGCTTTTCGTGGATTCTTGTCAGCTTCTTAAAAAACATGATTAGGACTTATTATACGTATAGATGGGCAAGGTATAGTCAGCAACTTGGGCTTATCATGTTTTTTCAACCTCAAAATATAAGAAATTGATTTATTCTTATATAAGAATACATGTAGAGTTACTATGGGGCTACGACTTCTAGCGCGGTGGAAAGCTACATCGATCTCGTTCAAGTTGCGATGAAGATGCCATATTGCGAGGCAGCCTTAGATGAATACACGGATGAGATTTCTGATCAATCAGCCCTTTCCGGAATTAGCAATATTCCGGATTCCAACCCAGGAAAAGAAACTGTATCGGGCGCTTTGAGTCGAGACTTGAGGAATGAAGAAGGAAGAGCAGATTGCTGTGAGGTTAACCTAGTGAGAGCGCGGAGTACCAACCGCGCGTCAGAAGTCAGAATGTACCATCTTTTCGGCGCATACCTGCCTTGTAATATCTCCAGTGAGTAATACTACTAGTAATGCGCTGGGTGCCGAGACTATTACAGATGAGAGGATTGTCTGTATTGCATCTTTGTTTCGCTCTTCTATAAAACTCAATCTGGAAATGCCTCCACCGTTCTTGGGATAGACGATTCTCTTTGCTGCCTTGCCAGCATTGTTTGCGAAAAGTGCGCAACTGCATTTTGCAGCAGCGAAACGAAAACGAATCGATCAGCGGATACACCAACGCTTAGAACGGCATCGGGTGCACGAATCCGTCATAGGCACAGAGCACATTGGCATCGGCGGCGTTGCTTGGGCCTTCGCCGCAGTCCGTGGCCAGTGGTGGGAGCGACGGATAACGCTGACTGAAATGTGTCAGCACAACTTGTCGCGCCCGCATGCGTCTCGAAATGTCCAGCGCCTGGCCGACGGTGCTGTGCTTCTTCATCACTGCGTCCTGCTCCATTGAGTCGTCGAATGTCGCCTCGTGAACTAGAAGCTCGGCGCCCATTCCTACAAACCAGAAAGCACGACTGTCAGTGCCAACACACTTCTTTGGCGACAAAATTGATAACGCACCTGCCCGGACAAGCTCGTTGCAAGGTTTGGTGTCCCCCGAGTACACGAGCTTCTTGCCTCCCCGCAGAGTTAGCACGAGTCCGTACGAGTCGTAGCAGTGGAACACCCGCACGCTGAGTAGACTCGTCACGGCATAACCGATCTCCGACAAGAGCTGGCAACGAAGAGGGTGCCGCAAGTCGTTGAAATCAGAGCACGTCACCAATTTGATCAGTTGTTGATCGGGACCAGTGCGAAGAAATTGAGGCAACCAACTCGTCACGTAAGACAGCACCGATTGCGGTACCACGACGACAAGCGACCGAGCCCCTTTGCCATCCTGACGCATCTTGTGGAAGTACCAGTACTCGTAAAGCACACGGACCAAACCGCAATGGTGGTCCGCGTGGTTGTGGCTGATCCAGATACACCGCAAACCACCAATCCGCTGGGAAACATCGCTTCCAAACTGACGCCAAAGCTGGCCGAAAGTTCCTTCACCGCAGTCGACAAGCATACTTTCCACGTTGGCCGCATTAGTTCCCGACAGCTCCAGGTACATCCCGCTACTTGCACGAAGCTTGGAAGGCGCGGCGCTTCCTGTCCCAAGCACAATCAGCTTTCGTGAAGTGTCTACATCTGCTTGGACGGAGGTGGAAGACATGTCGCTTGACGACAAACTCGCCGTCTTGATACCGTTTCCGGCGTCGTCACCACCAGCCTCGTCGTCGCCTTTGTCTTTTTCAGCTTTCTGCCACCCGGTGCGCTCGTAGTTAAATCCAACTTGTAGATTCTTTGGATGCATAAGGCGGAACTGAAACTTGCTTTGAGCAATATGAACGTCAGCTTGGCGTCCTTCAACGCGTCGAAGAATTTGACCTTGGCAAGGAGACTCAGCGGACCACGACGCCTGCTTCAAAAATCGGGCTAGGTTCACCGTTGTCGGCATTGCTGCTGGGCTTGGTTTGAGCTCTCCATCGCCATTGGTAGCAGGACTGCAAAGCTCTCTCCGCACAGCAGACTTCGCCGAAGAAATAAACGCATAGCTGAATGCACCCTGGGCGACTGACTGCAACGCTTCACCGTCGAAGACCAACTGTTCTGGTGGCGAAGTTGACGAGAAGAGACTCGCCATCCATTGTTTGTACCTAGCAGTAGTTAAGATATGAGTACTAGCACCAGGTATTTGTCATTTGAAGCGCGTCATCCTTACCTGGACTGAGCTTGGACATTCGCAGGGCTCAAATGCACCACAAGTGATGGCAGGTGAGCATTGCAAGTCTTCACCGCTGCAAACTTGAGTTCCAAGCTAGCAAGGTGATCCGGTGTGCGGCAGTCGATGATCCACACAACAGGATACGGAGCGTATTGGAATCTATTGCACGAAGAAAGAAGTTAATCAGCACTCCATCGTTTTCGCTCATTGCAATGCAAAGGAAGAACGTACTGAATAATGTAGCAGAGAGAGCTACACACATTTTCTGGGGACATCGAACTCCTTTCATCGAGATTTTCGTTGACCGTGTAAATTTTTGGAACTTGTTCATCGCTGGAACTTGCAGCGTGGTGACCTTCGCTCGGATCAAACAGTTTCCTCTTCTTCGTCGGAGCGCCCTCATTCGATACTGCAGGCGTCTCAGTAGCTGCTACAACAGCACTCGTGTTTTGTCCATACTTCTTCAGAAGCATTTGCTTGAGACTATCTTCTCGCCCGGAAAACTGACGAAGAACTCGGTCTACGTGAGCGAGTTTCTCGGGTTGATATTCTGCGTAAAACTTTTCCAGCCATCTCCGATCGAGCGTTCTCTCTGCGTAGTCGAATGCGGTGTTATCGTCATCATCACTACCACTGTCGGAAAAGTCTGAACTTGACGATGATCCGCTGGCGTTGGTCCGAGTCTTGTCGTCATCGAGGCTGCCATACTTCGCACACAGTTGCGCTTTCAAATCATCATAACGTCCGCGATATCGATTCAGAACGACGTCAACGTAGGGAATCTTCGCGGGTACTTTCTCAGTGTAATAGCGGATGAGCCACGCCCGCCACTGTTCATGCTCGTCGTTATCGTTTTCACGTATGCGCCCAAGCTTGTTGCCGCAAGCCTGATTACTTTGGGCTTCGCCACAAGATCCAATCGAACTTCCCGTCTTGTC
This sequence comes from Phytophthora crassamura, assembly GCA_033557995.1. NCBI lineage: Eukaryota > Oomycota > Peronosporomycetes > Peronosporales > Peronosporaceae > Phytophthora > Phytophthora crassamura. Next base: position 7,149,624 of record JAUCED010000004.1, read on the forward strand.
CAAAGTATCATGGTTTGACTGCGTAGGGGCCTTCTTCTCGCAAAGCAAACAATGCTTCGACGTCAAAGCATCGCAACCAATCGAAATCGGAATGATCAGTGCATGTTGATCCGTCCGTTCGTCGCCATCCTCCCAAGTTTCACACTCAATCGCCTCCGCATTGCTCGATCCCGAATTTTGCTCCACTTTTTCGTTGCTCTCCATGATCTCAACGCATTGAATCTGAGGAAACTTGCGCCGCACAAAGCTCCGAATGGCTATAAGAAACCCGCGTAACCCACTTGGACCGTGGAGTCTCAGCGTGGCAGCACCACACGACCCGAGTGCAAAGATAACGCCAGGAACGCCGCTCACTGACTGCCAGGAAGGTGTTAGTACCATATCAACCCGTGCTAATGCACCCCCCCACCCCTCCACTGTGTACCTTGACGTCGAAGCGTGTGAAGTACATGGCGTCGAGCGAACTGAGCTTGATGCCATTTTCTCCTGCCAGTCGTTGCGTGCCTTCTCCACAGTTAAATAGGTACCTCTTCAGCACTTTAACGTCGTCACTGTAGAGCCCATGGCGCTGCACGGAGAACAGCAGCGACGGCTCCGTGCCGTCGGACCCAGTACCAACGACCTCGGCTGTCACCTAGACGCAACGTCGTCAATACGCCACCAATTGCAGCGAGAAAAGAATGAGCAGAACGTTATGATACGTGTGTCGAAATGTCATGTACGAGCTTGCCACAGGGACGCCCCATGCGGTTGAATGCGGCCCACGTACCGAAACCCGAGCACTCGATGTTGACATGACTCAACAGTTATGAGAAAAGCTGGTGGCAATGGGTGCTCGCACTTAACTGAGCAAATCGAACTTACGCGGGATGGCTACATATTCTATTTTCAGCGAAATGGCTACGCTTTCTACTTTTTTTTCGGCGGTGTCATGGCATTCCTCGAAGTGTTCACTGCTGTTTAAGGCGTTTGTTTCGTAGCGATGGGTCTTCAGGACGAGCAAACGGCGTCACATGACTTCATTGTGGTGCTACTAAAAAACCTTGAGGCGCGTGCGTCCACGCCGAAGGAGTTGGAGGTCGTCGCGGAGCAGATCCTGCCCGTTCTTGTGCCAGGTAACCGAAGCACACGCTGCCGCGCCAAGTTCTTGAGTGCCAATTGACCAGCCGTCTCCGTTATCACTCCTAGCGATTGTACACTTGTTGAAGGCAGTGGAAGCAAACGAGGAGCAGAACGAAGATGGTGAAGTCGCCGGGCCTCCAATTCGACCGCTAGATCACCTCGCTCGCTTCATGCTCCGCCGAAACTCACGACACGTCGAGCCCGTACGTCATGGAATATCAACTGACGGACGTGTCTTCATAGCGTTTGGTACTGATCTGCCTGTATCTTACGCTTCAAGCAGACCAATGAAATGCTCGAGCTGCAGGCGTTGGCCCGGAGACTTCTGCGCAAGTAGTCGGTGTCGATTTTTACATCGTTCAATTCACTACATAGACTGCAGGTGACTAAAACTCACCACAAACTATGAAGTTTAAAAACCTTGTATTGGTTCCGAAGTTGCCCGTAAAGTGATTGAAGTATGAGCGACTTGCCTCCTGGGAGTTAGGGAGACGGCGAGCGCGACATCATTCCAGGCGAGGATTGCGGGGAAGCAGACGGCATCGACGAGCCCGAGTTTTCATCTTCACTGACCGAAGCCGATGAGTTTTCAGCAGACTGCTGCTTCGAGTCGATACCACTGGAATGCTGAGCACTTGTCGACGGAGCGCCGGTGGGCGCTGGAGTCGGCAAGAAAGCAGGATCCAACGCATCCAAGTTAAAGCTGTCGTCAGCATCTAGCATGGGCAGATCGTCCAGGACCATCTCAAGCTGTTCGTCTGACGGCACTTCAGTCATCAGTTGGCTCGTAACGGGTGGCATCATGGGTATCATTGGGAGGGTTGAGGCAGGTGGTGCAGCCTGAGCAGGAGCCGTCACTGAAACTTCAGCTTTCACTGCAAATGTCTGCGTTGGCTGCACTGCAACGGGCGCAGCAGCAACAGCCAGTTCCTGCTTTACCTGTCCCTCGGTAATTACTGGCACAGTCGAAACAGGTGCCGGGTTGACTGCGACGGAGGCGGTAGCCGCCGCATCAGTGAACGGCATGGGCACAGGCGTTCGCGCTGGTGTGGAGGACACCGTAGTCCGAGCCGGAGACGAGTGCCGCGACGAATGCTGCAGAGCAGAGAAAGCGAGTCAGCCCTCACACACTTTATACAGTAATATGCACAGATCGAAAAGCAGATCGCGGCACGACTCCGACACGTACGACGCGCACAGGGTACTCGGACAGCAGCTCCAGGGGCGCATCCAGGTGCTGGCGCACACTGCGCGTCATGCGCCCCACTTCACCGGCGCCGCGCTTGCGTCCTGCAAAAAAATACACCGTAACAAATAGGGGTTAACTGCTGCTATGCATCACCTCCAGGATAAGCCACAGAGCCTGCGCACCCTTGGACTTCTTGAAGACTCCCTTCTGCAGCGCCTCCGTCGGGTTCTTCAGCATACACACAAACACAGTCAGTCTTGTCACCTGCCACCAGTGACGTCGCACTTCAGCGCTCGGACCTCCTGGTCTAATGCACACAACACAAGGCACAAAACGTGTTAGTCTCCCGTCCGACTAGGACCCATCGCCCTGCTCCTTCCGGCCGCCGCACCTGGAATCCACTTGGGAATGAGCAGGTGGCCCACCGTCTTGAGCTGCTTGGTCCACTTGCGCGTGCGGATATCGGCAATGGGCACGCTCGGGAGCGCCCCGTACGCCGCCGCGTGAGCTCGTCGAGACGCCCGCGCCGACATTGCCACTTTTCACAGGCGGCGGCAAAAACAGCGACCGATCTCTCCGATAAAGTCCGAATGATGTGGCGTACACCTCACACGAACGTTATCCGGATATTATATCCGGACGTAATTGACACGCGCCTTGCCGCCCTTTCCCAGACGGCTTTGTTGTTGAAGTTATGACCGCGACGGTTCATCTGCTTCAGGCTGCGATGCGATGGCATCACCCTGAGGAGGCCTCGCCATTCGTTTGGTCTGGCGGCCTGGCTGCGAGGCCCGAGGAGAGGTCCACAAGCTCGAGCTCGAGCTCGTGCTTGCTTGCTTTGCCTGACCTGCGTGTTGATACAAGTGGGCTGTATCCGATCACACGCAGGATACCTACGAAGTTCACCCTTCACCGTCGCGCGTGTCGAACGACCAAACCATAGAAAAAACGAGACGAAAGTGTAGACAACTCCCTTTCTTCACGGGCTCCGCAGTGCGGAGACAACAGTGCAGAGGGCCCCTTGGTTTCCCGTCAGGCAGAGCACCGCGAACAAGGCAGGCCGACGCAAGCGGAAGGAGAGGTAAGATACATGGCATTTTTGTGTCTCTCTTCGGGGCGACCGCTTCTTGTCTTGCTGTCACCGCCCCGCTCGTCTTGGTCCTTTAAATATAGCGGCTATCTAATTTCACCTCGTACTCTTCACGCTACTGCTACTGCACGGCACCTTGGCTCTTATATACTTGCTACTGATACGCGGCCCGGCGGCCAGCAGCTTGTGGTTGTTGCTGATGCTGCTGCGGGCTCCACTTGACTTGGTCCATCCATTCCCACTCATATCCATCCATGGAGAGAACGGCATCGGCACGAATCGGAACTCATTACCCGAGGATCACGCGCTGGTGCTCGGCCAGCAGGTCCGCGAGGCGGAAGAGCTGGTGCAGTCGCGGACGCACGTCCTCCACCTCCTGCAGACTGGCCAGCACCTTGCAGAGCGACTCGAGCGTGCGGTCCTCGGCGTCGTCGTAGAAGCTCGGCACGGGGATGCCGTTGCTGGGCTGCATGAGGAACGACACGGGGTTGTTGTCGACAAGGATGACGCGCGACAGGTCGCCGCCGCGCACGACGCTGAGGTCCTTGAGGAACATGCCCTTGCGCTGCTGGCAGGACTCGCGGAAGAAGCGGCCGGCGAAGAGGTTGCCCTTCGGGTCCAGCGCGTCCAGGATGGGCTTGCCGTAGGCCTCGAGGCCCGCCGTGAACACGTACACGTCGTAGTGCTTGGCGGCCTCCTCGAGGAAGCGGTCGAGCCCTGGCCGCTTGTTGACGACCGCGCGCTCGCCGTCGTCCATGACGATCTCGAACGATTCCGTGTACTCTTCAAGCTGCTCGGGGCGGAACTCGCTCTGGCGGTACTCCACTTCGTTCTGGAACTTGCTGTGCACGAGGCACTCGTCCATGTCGAGCACCAGCGCGATGCGCTCGGCTGGCTGCGCGCGCACGTGGGCGCCGCTGCGCTTCTTGGCGGCCGAGACTTCGTCTGCGAGCCGCGAGCGCGGCGCGCGGGGTGTCACTGGGTACTGCACGACGGTGGCGCTCATGGTGGCAGGTGTGCTGGCGGGAGGCAGGACGCGGAAGTAGAAGTCGCCGTGGCTCGGTTTGGGCAACGACGCAAAAGCGGAAGTGAACGAGAGCAGCGAACGTCAACGAGCAGCGGCTTCTCGTAATTTCTTGGCGCAACAGCTGGAAGGCGCGCCGCACGGTAGAAACAGTGCAGTCAACCAAAAAGTGCCGAAACGACCGTTGATGTACTGTAGACTTGTGCCGGACAGGCGGCGTTGGGTTGGGGCTTCGGGCTCGGGCTCCGCTGGGCAAATTCAACAATGGCCATTTGCTCGGCGGCTCTGCGGCACTGCCGAGGCAGTAAGGCAGGAAGCAGGAGCAAGAAGACCGTCGCCGCCGCCGCCGCCGGCGACGGCTAACTAATTCGCCGCGTGTGAGCCACAAAAGCGAGTTGTCAACCGTCGCGAAGTACTTACGCCCAGTAATAAGGTGCGCTAATTCAGCCCATAAAGCGCAGGGATGCGTTGCTAAGAGGAGCCCAACTGCAAGCAACGCCCCAATCGGTCCCATCTGCGAAGCCAACTCCGTCTGCGCTGGACAGAGTAAAATACTGGTCTTCGCTCGCTGGGCTGCGCAAATTGGCAGCAGCGACGAATTGGCGGCGAAATTGGCCGCGGCGCCGGCCCGCCAAAACGCGGGCTAATTCCTTGCTAGCATAGCTCACGCGAGGGCCCGTCAGAGGCGCGCAGTTTCCTGCTTGAACTCGGTGTATTCGCGTCGACGCTCGCGTGAAATCGCATCGGCTGGTGCCCGAAAGGCCGCATTTCGAGCGCTGACGCACCTAGGGGTGGGGGAGAACAAGTAACGGCCGAGGCACAGGCATAGTAGAACCAAGAGAAGCCACGCGCGTTTTAAACCTGGCGAGCGCTCATTGGCTGCGTCGCGTAACCGCCGGTCTGGCCAATCAGCGCACACACTCTTTAAATTGCCGCTGACTAGCAGCCAAAGGTGGATATCGGGCACGTTGAAGTGGGCCTGTCGCCGCCGACTCATTCCTGGCAAAATGCGCTTGCTTGCGCTCGCTGCGAGAATGAACTGAGACCATTGGCAGCGGACGGCAGACACGGCTACTGCACCGAGCTACGAGCGGGCTAGCAAGCAAGGCGTTGCCAGCTACGAAATGCAGACTACAGGCTGCAATCCCCGCTGACGTACGCCGAGCCACGTACGCCGAGCCAAGTGTGTTTAACATTTCCTTCCATTGCGTCGAACATTACTTTTGCGCCACACCAAATGTGCCCTCGTTGCCTGTCCTCGCAAATCGCCAGCCGGCCAGCGTGCAGCCGAAGCCAGGAACGTGTGGCGAGACTCGTGCCGCCTGCTGCTGCGTTGACGCCTGGCCGCCCCCACCGAGCTCCATTCGCTGCCGACCGACGGCTAATAAGAAGCGGCGCTGCTGCGCGGGGCCAACTTCAAGCTGAGCCCACCATCCGGGCGGCACGTGAATGCACGAAAGCACGCCAGACGGCGCCAACACTTGGCTTGCCTGGACTCCCGACGCGGACGGCGTTGCAGTTCCGTGACGGCAAGGTTCTTGGCCGCGTCAGACTCGCTTCCAGCCGGCGTTTGCTGCGGAGAGCACAGTGCTGATCGCTGGAGACGCTGTCTTGTCCTGGATTCGCAGATGTCCCAGTGCCAGCTTGGTGATGCCATGTTTGCGTCCGGGACCGTATTCGCGTGTCATCAGCCTTGGGCGTCCATGTTTGCTGCCTGCCGAGCGTCTTCGCCCGGCTTTGCAGTGCTGGTGAACCAAGCAGCGCTCGCCACGGCATCACTGCTGAGAAATGCTGGATCTTGCGTGCGCGGACTCGGATCGCTGTGGACAAGCTTGCTTTCGCCGCCGTCGGCGCAGCTCGATCGGTTTCTGAGCCTCTCACGTCTCGACAAGGATGCCAGTCTCGCTTCTGGGTCGAACGCGGCGGAAGCGAAGAAAGACGAGAGCGAGCGACGACCGACTCAGCCACCGTGGGCTACCATGATCGGGCCTCGGGTCCGAATGCAGAGCTATTACAGCAGCCGACGGTGAGTACCAGGCTTAGTGAGCCCATGATAGTGTCGCTGGCTGAAGTACACGCTTCAACACTGCGTACTGTATTTTTCTGCTTGGCGAAAATGTTCTCCGCGTTTTTCGCTGCGCGTTTCATAGGTATGCAGCTTCAATGCCCGGCGATCCTATGACCTGTGGGTGATCCTGTGGTGGTGACACCCATGCTGTCGGCAATAGTGTCGGGCCAAAAGTAGTGGAAATCAATGGAGGTCGAGCTTAGGGAGCTCGGGGGTACGAAAACCAAAAATGGGAAAGCCAAAAAATGGTAAATACTACTAATAGTACAGTATTAGGGGTCAGAATTGGCTTTTTCGCCGACATATTCTTGCGAGAATAGCCGAGCGCCGCCGGAACGCGGTAGGGTAATAATGTTTGGTGCCCCAGGGTTGCTAGCCTCCGTTCTGCTTGCAGGGGCTCCCCGCAGTGTTTGGTCACTAGACCGGGGTGGTCGGGGCTTGAAGGCCCCGAAACACACAGGCCAGTAAGAGCAGGGGCCGCCTCGCTGCGCTCGGCAGCATTTTGGCCAATCAGAGCCGCCTTCGCTGCGCCCGGCAGCCGATCACGCTAAAACGTGACAGACGGACAAACACCAAACTGAAGTTGATTTTTCGGAAACTAGATCTCTCGTCCCCCGCTACGCGGGCGGTTGGACAATGTTTGGTCCCAACCCGTTCCGCTCGCTGTTCCAGCTCGCTTCACTACTCATCAGTTCCCGCCTTCGCTGCGCTCGGCAGGTACCAAGCCACGGGTGTTAGTCAGTCTCGTAACATATGCCATGTAAAATTTGATATCAAGGTGCTGCAGTGCTACACTACTGTGATCGTGCCAATCCCCGTCTAACCTCCAGCACTGCGTATACAAATAGCCAGAACGTTTCCGTCAGCGCGTCGTCGTACATCACGTCCGGGTCGGGTCGCATCACACCGGTCACGTTTTATGCAGAGCAGTCAGCTTACTTGTCGTGTCACTGTCGTCACCTATACCACGCAATGGCTTGATCCCTACACGTATAACCAAATGTTGCGTCCGTGTCCGTATGTGTGATCGCCACTATGTCATCATCCCGTACACTGGTGTGGTGTATGGCGCGACTGCGTTCCGAGCTATGATACTATGGCGTGGCGTCGTCCACACATGGTACCACGTCGAAGGCTGGTGTGTCGCTGTCGAGTGCTATGTCGTCCAGTACTACGACCATTACCGTCACTATGGTACTGTGGTATAGCTACGTCCAACACTATGGCACGTCCCCGTACGGCACTATGGCCCAATCATTTTCAGTACTGCGGGCAATTATATGGTACGGCTGCATTCGGGACTACGGCACATCGTTGTTCAGTACTATGGTGCCGTTAAATGTCAAGGCCAGTTCTATGTCGACTTCATACAGTGCAATAGCTGCGCCAGGTACTATGGCCGGTATGGCTCATCCAGTCCTACGGTATGGGATGGTATGTCCAGTACTATGTCGTTCAGTACCGTGATCAGTCCTATGCCGAACGTATCCTCAGTGCTATGGCTACGTCCACTACTATGACTTCGGCCACTACTATAGCGTTGGGTACCTTGGCAAGGCGTTTCTCCGCCCTACCGCTCCGTCCTATTCTATGGCTCCGTCCTATCCTATGGGTATGTCCGATCCTATGTCTACATCCTATCCTATGGCTACCTGATATCCTATGGCTACGTCCAATCCTGCGTCTCGGTCCTATCCTATGGCTATGTCGATCGTACGGCTTCCTTCGATCCTATTATTGCGATCTTGTGGCTATGTCCTATTCTATGGTTCTGTGTCTACGTCCGATCCTATGTCGTCCTATCCTATGTCGTCCTATGTGGTTCGATCCTATGTCGTCATATCCTATGTCGTTCGATCCTATGTAGTCCTGTCCTATGTCGTTCGATCCAATGTCCGCTGTGGTTTCGTCCAATCACGGCCCACGTCGGCTTAAGTGCGAGTGTGTGGTTCACACATGGCAATACCATGCCGGGCCGTCGCTCCGCTCGGCAGCGTGTCGCCCCGGCGGCCAGTTATGCCAACAGGGGCAACTCCCGAAACCGTCTTTGGTATTATAGTTAAATGAAGTAAAGAGCTGCTACGCGTACCTGTTGTCTGCACGCGCGTCGAGTCCCGTGGGGCCGAGCACGTGCGCCGCCGTCCGCGCACTTGGTCACGTCGCCGCCGATTGATTTGGAAAAGGGGCAAACATGTGAGCGGCGGCGGAAATTGTTTTGGGCCAATGGCTGCCGTCGCTGCGCTTGGCAGATGATCGTGAGGTTCGTACCACCACGATATCAGCCAATGGCCGCCGTCGCTTCGCTCGGCAGCTTTTGGCCAATCACAGGCCGAATAAGTGTTGATCGAGGCTATTTTTGCAATTTGGGGCAAAGTTAGTCGAGTCCGTATGGTAGTGGTATCGTGCACGATGGGGCGCCTGCGGCGCAAGGTTGCGCGGCCGAGCATGCAAAATGCGAGGCCGAGGCGGTAGGACAGGTTACGGACGCACACACGACGAACACACAAACGGACACGTTAGCCTACTAGGTTTTTAGATTATGCTGCCATGTATTCTACGGCATGTATTGCCCAGGTGTTAATTCAGGTATTGCCCATGTTGTAATTTAAAATTAGTTACCGACTCATTTTCAATTTGCGCGCGGAAGCACACACGCCACAAATCCAGAGGCTGCCACGCCCCCCGCAGCGACGCCAAGCCCCCTGCTCTCCCTGCCCCTCGTCAAGCTCCCCCGCCAGGCGTTAGCTTCCGCACCCGCCAATATCCCCATCCAGGAGCTTCCGCACGCGCCAAGGTCCCCCCTAGACGCTTCCGCACGCGCCAAGGTCCCTCGCCAGAGCTTCCTTCGTCACGCGCTGCGTAGCTGAAGGTGAGAATATCGCTACTCTCTGCACACGGCAAGCTGTTACCATTGCACTAACATACACATGTATTATTTGTAGCCCGCAAAGGTGACGTTGCCGAACGTCCACGCGGAACGCCGATAGCAGCTCCACACCTGGTATAGAGACGGCGTGACTGGTGTAGAGTGAACGCGTTGAGAGGCCATGTACTGACCATGTTTACGCCATGTATTCACTATGTTTTCTAGTGTCGCAGTCATGGCGCGGACCCGGAACACGGACAAAATTCAGAAGCGCCTGAAAGAGAAGAGAGACAAGCGATAGCTGCGGCTGGAGCCCAGAAGGCCGCTGCTGAAGAGAAGATAGCAGCTGAAGAGAAGAAAGCCGCTGACGAAATCTGCTGAAGAAGAGGAGACCGCTATTGAAGAGGAAAAGGAAGCTGAAGAAGAAGAGGAGGAGGAAGCGGAGCAAGAGGAAAGACAGCACAAGAGGACAGTGATGCAGAAAGTGCCCGTGGTGATCACAGTTCAGACGGTAGTGTATCGTCGCGAAAGCGATCGGCATCGGAGAGCTCGGACGAGCTACACTACGTACATGCGTTGAAGAAACAACATAAGTCCTGGACAAGCTTTGAAGCGTACCTGAAGCGTACGAGAAGCGCACAAGCACGGTGTTGGTGATCTCTGAGACCCTCAACGTCCAGTTGAGGAACGCGCGTATGAAGAAGCAGAAGCGATACCTTAACCCTTTCGCGGTGCAAGGGCGCATTTCTCGCCCTTTTAGCAGGTTTGCAAAACACGGTACGAAATCGTCTCCTAAAAGGGCGAAAAATTCGCCCTTTTACACAAGTTCAAGTAGACACATACCGTATTTTAAACAAATCATAAACAGTACAAGCAGTAACCAAGTAAGCATACAAAAAGCAAGCTAGATGATTACAACAGATCCCTTCTACAAATCCTTGAAGATGCTATGTTAATCGAGACATGCAAAAAGAGTACAGTGATTATCTTAAGGGCGAAATTTGCGCCCTTTAAGATGCTAATGACTTAACTTTGTATACTATAGTTAAGGAGAGATTATAAATGCTCCTCGCGAAAGGGTTAACAAGCCGGATTCCGAGATACCCCTGATGCCCGAAGATATGGACCCCTTTCAGCGAATCTACATTTGCGCTCACGGTTGGTAACAACGATTGCGCTCGAATGGAGTGCGGCCCGTTCAGTGCGTGACGTTTACTGGCTGCAAGGTTCGGTTCGTCGCTCAAGTGTACCAACGTAAGGCCAGGAAGTGGTGGATCCAGATTAAGCTGGAGGTCTAGGCCACAACCACTACGTGTCTGAAGAAGTATTCTGATCGTATCCCCCCAAGCGCATGGTCCAGCGGATTCTCTCTCTCTCTGATAATGAGCAACGTGGAGCTACTCGAGAATAGTGGAAGCCAAGCGAGCAGGATCTACGACTACACCCGTGATATCTCGATTCACCGAGTGAAGATGCGGGACGTCTCCAATCTCGCGACGCGCATCAAAGCAGCAGGTTCGCATTGAGTGTTTCCATCGTCGAGATGATGTGTCGACTAATCTAATCAACGCGTACGTTTTTGTAGGGAACGACCTTTCCGACGAGGATCAAGTGGCTGAACTTTCTTGTCAACTTCAACACGCAAGCCGAAGGGAACGTGTTGACGGTGAATGAAAACACACGAGGGCAGACGGCCGTCATCTCCATCAGTTCACAACACATGCGGAAGCTGTATCATCGCTTCCCGGAGCTGCTGCTGATCGAATACACGCACAAGACCGACCGGTAAGATTACCTTTTGTTGCTTTCATGTTTGTCCATGTATTTCCTGTTTTCGTGTGTCATGTATAGCCCACGTATCCAACATGTACTGACCATGCAGTGTGTGATGCGTATTGCCCATGATTTGCCATGTTATGACAGGTACAATTACCAGTGTACTTTCATGGTGATGGACCAGTTCGGGAATGGTCAGCCGGTGCAGCATTCTGTTATCGAGCGCAACGCCGATTGGCATATGGTAAAGACGGTGGAGCATTTCCAGGCGATAAATGCGTGGGAAGGTACGAAGGTCATCGTCGTCGACAAGGACCTGAATGAGATCGAAGTGTTGACGCGCATGTTTCCAGACGCCCGCATCCTTCTTTGCCACTTCCACGGTGATCAAGTGGATGGCTTCCGCTGTTCGTGATGACAAAAAGTACGGCACAGATCCCAGTGATGTGCGCAAACAGCTTGACCACTGTGTCGCGAACATGGTGTATGCGAAGACTGATGAGGAAATTCAAAACTATGCTGACGAGTCCAAGTTACTCGCGTGCCGCGGTGGACGTGAGGCGCTGTGGACATACTTCTCCAAGAACTGGTCGGCGAAAAAGGAGATGTGGGTGACGGCGTTTCGTATGGATTTGCCCCACTTCCGCAACAATACCAACAACAGACTGGAGAATTTCTTTGGAAAGCTCAAAGCTGACCTGGATGGGTCTTTCTCGATGAAGGACTGTCTGCAAGCAATTTTAAACTTCCAACGCCGCAAGGAAGATGAATACCACATGAAGGTCCTGATGCCGGGGTCCGTCCGAAACGCGAACTTCGGAGAAGAGATGAACCAATTCTTGGGAATGACCTCCGAGTGGCACGCCGATATATTCTTCGTTGAGTATCAATTCGCGACAGTCCAGGAACGATTGATCAATACACCTTTGAAGATCGACAGCAACTCGTGCATGTAAGTCGCGACGGGCGTGTCCACCGAGTAGACACAAGCGCTTGGCTCTGTGACTGTAAATTCTCGTCCACGATGAAGCTTCCGTGCCGAAATGTACTGCTCTACCCGAAGCATCTCGGGGATGTCTTTACGATCCCGTATTCGTCGATACACTCGAGGTAAAGTCCAGTACTTCATCATATATTGACCATGTATCCGCCATGTATTGGTCGTGACTGAGCCACAGGTAATGACCACGTATTGATCATGTATTGTCTATGATGTGTGACTATGTTTGGTTAGATGGCTCAGGACGTCCGCGTTAGACGACGAATTCGCTGCTATCGATGCTCCTATCCGCGTTAATACATGCCGTGATGATGTGAAGATGAATAAACAGATTACCGAGCGTGATAAGTACAAGCACGCTCACGAATTATTATCGCGTATCACCACGGAGCTCACTGACTTCCCAGACGAAAAGTTTGAAACCGCGATGCAAAATCTGGAAGGCTGGTGGAACAACTTGCGCCAAGGGAGTTTGACTGTACCGATGCAACGAACGCGAAGTGTTTCTGATTGTGAGCTTGAGCCAACGCAACTAGCCGCTGCGACTCAGGTCGAGGAAGAGGAGAAAGACGGCCAAGTTCATGACGACACCATTGACGAAGCAGGTGTGGAATTGAAACTGAAGCCATTCGTCCCCGCGAGCTCCGAAGTCAGGGCGGCCTAAGAAAAATCGGGCTGCTGCAGACGCCAAGCAGAGCGCAGAACGGAATGCATACAACCAGGGCAACGAGTTGCGCAAGCTGCTTCGCGCGAAATATGTGGAGATATGTGGAGGATATCAAGCACCAACTGGAGCCAAACACGCCTCCTCTGAGTGAAGTGCTCACGTTAGAGGTTCGCTTCTCTGGGTACCACAAGAATAAGATGACTGCAACTCTGACGACATCACAGCCAGACCCAACGCCAATGTCCTTCCGACTTCCAGAAGCTGTGGTACTGACCGCTCTTATCAAAGCAGGGCAGAAAGAAGCAGAAATCGAGGGCGCTGATAAGGAGGTGGACCTTTGGTCTCCCAGAGAGGGAACTACCCGTCACGACTCGGACACCCTTCGGTGTACGGTTCATATCGACGGTGCAGGTGACTTGTCAAAGAACAGACTCGAGGCCATGCAACACCTGTGGAACCTGGCCAATATATGTTCTCGTGGAATGCGGGCTACTCTGGCCCATGAGTGAGGCAGACGTCCAGTTTTCGGACGAAGGCGTGCAACCTGTGGCAAAGAAGATGATCGGCGCTTGGCTAGAAGACAGCATCCCAGGTTTTAGCTATGACGTGCACTGGGCACAAACTTACTGCGTGCGGCCCGGCGTGTGGCTCAACGACGTCATAATTCAAGCTTTTCTGGACACTCTCGCGCACAAATACAAGAAAAGCAAGACAATTTTACTGCCTCAGCTGATCAACCCTGCACCAAACAAAGGCAATCGTATTCCACAAGCCACGCTCACCACACTCGAAATTTTTTTCACAAAGATAAAGTTTTCTTTAGGAGAGACGACCGCCGAGGATTTCGTTTTCGTGCCGATCAACTTGAACAGAAGTCACTGGGCATGCATCCTCGTAGACATGGCCAAGGGAATGCTCATGTGCTACGATAGCGTGGACAGCCGCCCCCACCACACTATTCTATCAGAGCTGGCATCTGAGATTGCAGCGAGATCGCTCACCGGGTTCACGCAGGTCGTTGTGCACAACCCATTGCAGAAGGATAGCGACAACTGCGGTCTCTTCGTATGCCTGTTTTGCTTGGAAGCGTCTGTGGAAAGACGTTGGATGCGACTACACCGACGAAGGTCTCGCGCGCAGACGCTGGCCGATTCTGCAGGAGGTGGTGAACTTCCAAGCCGACAAGGAGAAGAACGATGCTGAAATCAACTAGCTCTAAGATCTAATCAACGAGCTTTGCATTGCAGTTCAGCTCTTCGCACTTCAACTTCAATTCTCATACATGTATTGACCAGGTCATGCATTGACCATGTTTGCCTAGCATGTATTGTCCATGCTTGGAGTAAGTATTGATTTCCAGATGATTCACCAGGACAATCTAACAATCTCTAGCGTACGTGTTATATTGTCCCTCTGCGATTGTCAAGAAGACTTCTTCGACATTTCTGGCCGGACAAATTGAGTGGATTGACCGACAACAGCCAAGCTCTCTCACTCTTCGTTTTTTGTGACCTTCCGCCAACACGTATTGTACATGTCGTAGACAGGGGCACGAACAGGTATCTCGATGCGAATTTATTTCCATATGGCTTCGGCTTGCGTAATTTAAAGAGAAACTATTTCCGCTTCGTTTGGTGAAACATGGATAATACCTGACGATACCTGACCAATACATGAAAACATAGGCCTACCCCTGATAGAATACATGGGCAGCATCAACAGCCTTGATTTTTAGACTATGGTGCAACTATCTCCAGCACTATGGCTACGTCCAGTACTATGGCCCGGGTCAGTACTACCGTAAACTTTATGTGCAAACGGACGATCACAATTTACGGACACCATGGCTTAGCCAATCAAAATGGTTCGACCGACGGCTATATATGCAATTATTGAAAACTGGAACAGATGGCAAAAACATCGGCCCATTCAAAAAGCGCGCGCTCTGCAGCAATGGACTCGAGATTGCAATGTAATTTTCAATATTCACATCAGCCGACCAAAAAACATGATTGTCCGTTTGCACATAAAGTTTACGGTATGCTTACGTTCACTACTTCATATTCCAGTTTACTATGGCTACGTCGGGTACTACGTCGTCCCGGATATTGGCCAGTCTTCCTCTAATCCTATGGCTATGTCGTATCATGTGGCTACGCCCAATCCCATGTCGTCCCGTACTATGCTGTTAACAACTTTAACAAAGCTTCGTTCGATCCTATGACCCTGTCCTATCCTGTTCTATTTCTACATCCGATACTACGGATATGTGACGTGTCCGATCCTATGGCTACATCATATCCTATGACTACGTTCGATCCTATGTCTTCGTTCGAGCCTACGTCTACGTCCAATCCTATGGATATGTCCATCTACGTCTCGGTCCTATCCTATGCCTATGTCTATCCTACGATCCTATGGCTATGTCCTATCCTGTGTCGTCCTATCCTATGTCATCCGAACCTATGTCATTCAATTTTTATGTTATCCTGTCCTATGTCGTTCCATCCTATGCCCGCTGTGGTTTTGTCCAATCACGGCCCATCTCGGCTTATGTGCGAGTGTGTGGTCCACACATGGAAATACCATGCCGAGGTGGTGGGCCGTCGCCCCGCTCGGCAGCGTGTCGCCCCGGCGGCCAGGTATACCAACAGAGGGAACTCCCGAAACCGTCTTAGGTATTATGGTTAGGTCAAGTAGAGAGCTATGCGTATATGTAGTCTGCACGCGTGTCGAGTCCTGTGGTGCGAGGTACGCGCGCCGCCGTCTGCGCACTTGGTGGCGTCAACGCCGATTGATTTGGAAAAGGGACAGAATGTGAGCGGCGGCATTAATTGTTTTTTTGGACCAACGGCTGCCGTAGCTGCTCTTGGCAGATGATCGTGAGGTCCGCACAAACTCACTATCAGCCAATGAGAGCGAGGGCCGCCGTCGCTTAGCTCGGCAACCTTTCGGCCAATGGCTTGGCGTTTTAAGTGTCACGCAAGGCTATTTTTGCAATTTCGGGCATAGTTAGTCGAGTCAGCATGATGGAGGTATGCGGCTGGACAGGGCGCGTGCGGCGCAAGGTTGCGCGGCCGAGCATGCTCCACGACAGGCCGAGGCGGTAGGACAGGTTTGTGACAGACGGAGTGACAGACAGACGGGAAGGATACCCTACTAGTTTTTTTAGATGGTAACTACTTTTTCCATGGTCGGCAGATATTTCCGTCTCGGAAATGGATCACCTCCAGAGGTAAACCATTTTCGAGAAGATAGACGATTTCCCGAAATAGGTAGCAGCCATCCAGAGGTTATTTTGCAGTCAGTCGTGTTTTTTGCTGGCTTGAGGGTGACATGCATTCTTTTATATTGAAGTTTGAACGCCCCATAACTTACACATTTATCAATCTGCAAAAAGTAGCGGCGATCGAGATGCAGCGTGGAGAGATGGACGAGCGCGAGCTAGAGGCATCCGTCGGCACTGAGAGGGGCTACACACGTGTGCTTCTAGCTGCACCCTACGTGTCTGCGAGCAAGCATCAAGCGATGCTGCATCAAGCTGCAGCTACGGAGCCGCGGTTTGATAGGCAGCCTGTCCTGTTTATTTTCGGCAGTGAAGACAACGCAGAACACCTCAAACGTAGGTCCTACATGCACTAGTTTATGTGTGTCCTACATCTAGATATATATGCTAGCTGCAGTGCGCTTTCAGTTGCCTTCAGCACGCTTAGCACCTCCTTCTTGAGCGAGGGCTTTCCGCCCAAAACTGGGCGCTTCGGATTGTTTGCATGAAATGGTAGACCATCTCAATTCTGATCCGTGCCATATTTTTCAAGTTTTTCTACCATTTCTTCGCCCGGAGGCCTTTTTACCATTTGCCAATTATGACCCCCCACATGCATAGGATTCGGGAACCTCGGATCAAAACTTAGTTCAGCAAATCGTTGAGATTCAACTAACTACGGACTGAGGTAGTACGCTGTCGATGTCATTCTTGAGGGTGCTAGAAACAGAGAGCCTGGAGCTATGAGATATGAAGTATCCAAATTGACCCCGAAACAAAGTGAGATTCTCACAATATCGTGTAAGCCCAATCGTTAAATGGTTTTATCGATGGCTGACTTTCTTACTGATGAAGGGGCACGAGGGGAAGGAAACCTCGGATGACTTTAAAGAGTAAGTTGCGCAGGTTGAGCAACAGCTTCCAAAGACTCGTGTAGAGAGGATGTACTCGATCACAGACACTGCAATTCATAACTTAGCTAACCGATTGACATGGTCCTCATTCGTCTGGCCAGCCGTTCTGGATGCCCTATTTCGTTGCAAAGTCTGGTCATGATCTGACACCTCGGTTGAAAATTCCTCTGTGAAAATATAATGATCAGAGGGGCGTTGACACGAGGCGGCTGGGGAAATGTCGTGCTCGGCTGCCAAGACCGTACGTTTCGGAGTTTCGATGGTTTGTGGGAACGATCCAGAGCGGTGTCAGGTGTGACACGTGGCGGCTGGGAGGTCCGGACCGCCGATTCCCTGACAGCAGGCTTGACCCAAGGCATAAAGTGCTCTCGATGAACGTATCTCGATGAAGCCGCCTGCCTTGACTTGGCCGGGGCACCGACACAAGCCACCAATATCCCCACGCACGCCCACGTGCAACACACCCTGGATCGGCCGGGATCCTAACTCAATTATCAACCGTACGAGCTCCTGTAAAGTTGACCCTCTCGATGATGTCACACTGGATGAGGTCTCTCTGAATGAGGGACCTTTACTCAGTCGCATGACATACCCCGTGGAATCGCACTACTTACAAGACCATCGAGGACCATCGAGGACCACCAAGACCGACTGGACGATGAAGACCGATCGGACGAAGATCCGACTGGTCGTGACCAAAGATCTCTTCAGCACGAAGGTTGCTGAGATCTGCGATTTGCAGAGCTATGTACGAGAAGCCACCGTCATCGAGTAATGTGTGTGCGTGCCAGAAGATAGTACCCATATTGAGTCCAAGGTAAATCTGGTCGTTCAAGGCACGCCGTAGAAGGCAGACAGCGCGGAAGCGATAAGACAGATAAATCAAAACAGAGTTCAATTTGCCGAGATCCAGACAAGCGCCTTCGGCTTCGACCGTAACTGACTGAGTCTGTACCCCACCGAGGAGGACAAGCTGAAGCGCGGATAATCCCGGCAGCCCGAAAAGACCGACGTTCAAGGTCGCACTGGTACACGAGACAATCATGTGAGCTATCTCAAGAACCCAGGCCCGATCAGAGCGAAGTCTGGTTGCTCGTGTGCTGCTGGAGCGACTCGCCTGTTCCATTTCCAAGTTGCAGTGCTGCCTCCTGGGTGCGCTCGCATTTCATATTTCCCTGCAGTGCTAGGTGGATATTTGTAGTCACCCTTCAAACTTGATCGATTGGCTATTGTGTGAGAAGAAGTGTATTTGTGTGTGAAGAGTTTGTCCCTTACTAGATGAGGGTGGCGCGCGGAGCCAAGCTCATCCAGGATTGACCAGTATTGTGGTGGAGCGCTTGGGAGAAAGTGCGCCAAACAAGAATTGTCGGAAGTGACCACAAGTGATCGGTGCAATGCCGATATTGACTCAACCAAGGTCTGGCGAAGGTCGCCCGAAGGTTGGCCGAAGATGGGCTGAAGAAGGGTACAATCCTTTCGATAACCCTGGTTCGATCGACATCTGATCAATGTTGGTCCATGATCCAGATCAAGTCAAGATCCAACCACGATCCGGATCCAGATTGAGTCAAGATCCAGACCGATCCTGATCCAGATCAACATTGTACCCCATAAATGGTACATTGGTCGAAGTTCAAGGTAGCCAGTCAGCTGCGAAAGGGGTGGTAGAAGGAACAGAGATCGGGAAAGTTTTAAGAAAGATAATAGAGAAAAATATTCTTGTAGCACGCAAAGTGGTTCGCATTCCGAGGCAGGGAAGTACATTGCCCCCCTCGACGAAGGACCACCAAGTCGATCAAGGAAGACGCGCATGACCGCCTGGAAGCTTGGCCAGATCGCAACAACATCTCCCTCAACCCCTCAACATCACCGGTAACAGGAGGCGGCTCAAGCAACGTATTTGTGGTGGAGCAGATCCGCTAGAATTCTAGGGATCCCAACTCACACACACTGCGCCCAGACACCGACTAACGGAGGGGGTGCTCCGACGGCCGTGTAGTTGCTGAGTGGTTCACCTTGTGTACCCGTCGGCGGGCTGGTACAGCTCTCTCGTTGACACGAGATGCGCACTGGTGAGCCTTGGACGTCCTGGTGGGGACTTGAGAGGGGTGTGGATCCGCGCGGGTATTCCTGCGCACGGGATCCTAGTAGGGTCGGCCTTGAGCTCTTGAGCAGGCCTTGTCGATCCGTAATAGAAATACGGGATCCGGAGTTGTCCTTGTTTTCCTTGTTCTTGTTCCCTTGCGGGGTTGTTCCTTGTTCCATTCCGGGGCTTGCCGCTTCCAATAGCGGGATCTTGAGGGGGTTGAGAGACCGAAGGGCTCGCGCTGCCTGGCCAAGCTATCCAGGGGGCTGCCACGTGTGCAGGAAGATCACAACGTTTCACTTGATCTATATATGGGGCCAATAGAAATTCCCTATACTATAGCCAAGTGAGTCTTCTAGTGCAAATTCGGTTCTGATTTATGCTTTAGCCTATCCTATCCCAGTCCTTTACCTTGGGCTCTCCTGAGCCTCCCATTCTCCCTACATCTTGATCTCACTATGATCCCATACAATCCCGATGATCCTCCCATTTAACTACGGATCCCTCAGGATCCTCCCAACTAAGTACGGATCCCTCGGATCCCCCCTCTAAGTGCGGATCCCTCGGATCCCCACTAAGTACAGATCCCTCCGGATCCGATCCTCACTCCTTACGGGACGGCTCTTAGGATCCGCCCCATATGGGATCCCGCGTGTCGCGTAGTCAGGATCCTTCACTTCGGGAATTTCTCGGAAACTGCAATACCACAACCGCCCCCGACACGTTGTGGCTGCCGAGCAACGGCAACACACCGGGTCGCTTGTCCCTCGTCCCAGTCCCACATTCTCCAACTCGCCGCTGACAGCTCAAGTCATGTCAAGCTCCGGTGGCGCTCCAAACGTCAACGCTTCGTCGCGCCCCGCGGTGATCGCCGGGCAAGGTCGCTCTCCCGACGCCCCTTCTCCTTGCGCCCGCTGCGACCACGCGCCGTCCGATCCTTCGGCTGCCGCGACTCCCGTGGCGCCGGATCTGGATGGTCTGCGGGCGGCGGCCGCCGTGGCCAACGCCCTCCTCGAGGCCTACCAAGATCTCCTCGACAAGCATCAGCAGGCGATGCGCGACCTGATCGCCGCTCACCACCATAACGAGGAGCTGCACGCGCGAGGGCGCCCCAACTGGGAAATTGTACGCGCCTTCGTCGACTTTGCGCAGCACCGCTACGACGTCTCTCAAGGCCGGCTGCGCCAGGCGATCCAGCATGAAGCTGACGCGGTACAAGAGAACGAGAAACTCCGGATCGAGCTGCAAGGCTTCGGTGACCTCCGCGCGCGCCACGCTTTGGCGGAAGAAGTTGCCTCGGAGGCATACACTCGGCTGCACGACTACGCGATGGGCTTGGAGCAGCGTCTCGCCAGCAGTCCGGACCCCCAGTCGACGGATCCCGCAGTTCGCTCATCTCTGCTCGCCCAGGATCTGCGGGATCTCCGAGAGGAGAACGCGCTGCTGAAGAAACGATCAGCGGATCTTGAGCGGAGCCTCCAGACGGCTGACTCAAGTCTCTGGACGTCGCGCTCCGGGACCTCTTCCAGCTCCAGAAGGATCACGCCGACCTTCGCCGCCACTATGAGCAGTGGAAGGTTTATGGCGAGCGATTGGACCAGGAAGCCCGACGGTTGCACAAGAGACTTGACGAGTCTGTGCCGGCGGCAGATCTGCACGCGTCGCAGATCGAGGTTCATGTACGCGGGCAGCGGATTATTGAGCTGGAGAGGCTCCTGTCCAAGTCGGATTCACGTCGAGAGAAGATTCACCGCGCACATGATCGCGTCGTCGCTCGGCTCAAGGCTGCCGATCAAGAGACCACCAGTTTGAAACGCCAGCTGAGCTCCGCTTTCCGTCAGCATGCCCATGCCGAAGACGTTCTCCAGGGAGTGGAAGACCAGCTGCGTGCGCTCAAGTCAGATCACAGCAAGCTCTCCAAGGCTAAAGATGCCGTCGATGAAGAACTCAGGGTGGCCAGATCGCAGCTCGAGGACGGAACCAGCGAATTGCGTGCAAGTCGGAAGGACTGCCATGAGCTCGAGAGTCGCCTGGAGCAAAGCGTCCAGGATCGGCAACAGCTTCAGAGCAGAATATCGCAGGCTGAGGCCGAGATCGCTAACATCGGGCGGATCCGTCAAGCTCACGCCGCGGAAGCCCAGGTGAAGCAGCTCAAGGCGGAGCTGGTCTAAGCTGACGATGGTCGGGAACTCGCGGTGCAGGATCTCGCTCGCGTGACGCGGGGTCGGGATCGGATCGTTCTGGAGTCTCAACAAAGTCTCCTCTCGCAGATCTCCGACATGCAACAGGCGTACCAGCTTGTTCGTGTAGATCATGACCAGCTTCAAGATCGCCACGACAGGTTGCAGAAGGATCACCAAGATCTCCTCGCGGGTCACCGTCTGGTGGCAGGGGAGAGAGACAGCGCTCTCGACAGCTTGGCGTCCCTTGCTTCTGCTGCTCTTCGTGGGGCGTCGACCGCGCGCAGTGAGCGCTCAGCCTCCGCGACGCGTCGATCCAACAAGCGATCCCTCAGCCCGACTCCGGCTTCTCACCAGTCTGATCAAAGCCGCCCCCGGAAGATCCCCCGCTCTTCGTCTCCAGCCTCTTCGGCGGCGTCTGGATCCGATTCGGGCAAGTCTGGTCCCCCGATCCCCTCCCGGCCTGATCCCTTCGTCAACCTGCCGGCGGAGGCCGAGGATGAAGACTATCAGTCTGAGTCCAGTGGAAAAGGCTCCGACGCAGGATCTGCCGACTCGGATCCCGTCCATGACCAAACAGGCTCGCTTTAGGGGTCGCCCATCGGATCGGCGGCAGTCTCCAGTCCCGCAGGATCCGTTGCAGCCCCAAGCGAGGCAGGGTCCGATGCTTCTCACGGGGTTACGAATCGAGACAAGGCGAAGTCGGCCGCGTCAAGCGATTCTGAAGTCGTGCCGGACGATCCAGAGCCCAGCTCTGACGAGTCTGACGATGACCAAGTTCGAATGGCCCTTGCTCGTTCTCGCGCTGATGTTCGTCGCCGGGGTTCTTCGGGTGACGCTCCCACCGGTAGTGGATCCGTCACGGCCCCGATTGAGTTGGATCAAGAGGCAGTTCAAGGTGAAGTTGACGATGAGGCGGACGCGAGTGAAGCCGAAGTCGAAAATCCGACAGTGTCCACCCGTTCAGGATCCGCCTTCCAGCCTTACCGTCCGGTAGAGAACTTCATCCCAGGCCTCCATCAGTCGCGACGCGTTGCTGAGGTCGACGTAGCGCCTTGGGATCCGAAAACGCTCAGCGCGCTGACTCTCGGCACCGTCACACCTCGGATCCTTACCGAGCGCAAGGTGCTTACGGCTGGCTGGTTGTTCCCCAAGCGTATAGGTCGTGTGGGCCAGCGTGATCCGGCCTTGTATGATCCTGGGTGATCACAGAAGACTACGTCGACGCTCTGTACGATGGGAAACCGTGGGAGGATCTGGACCTGTCTTCTGTCAAGCCTTTGACATTCGATCCCGCTGGATCACCTCCTTTGGCCAAGATCGTCTCCAACTTCCAGATCTTCGTGGGCGATCACCGTCAAGCTATATGGGAGGCCACGCACTCCTTCCCGATCTCGAAGGCGAAACAGAAGGCGCCTCGAAGTTCTACGTCAAGCGCAAGAACAGAAGTTCGCACGCTCGAGAGAAGCTCCGGGCCTGGGAGGATCAAGTCTTGGCCACGATCTGTCGGACGGGATGTTGCGACTTGGACATCTTGTTGGATCCCGCTTTTCTCCGCTTCCCCCAGCTGTCAGAGGACACGACCTGGTTTCCTGGTCGTGAGGCCTTGGCCGACGGGCGCGCCCCTCCCAAGGATCTCAAGGTCGCGTTGGAGGACTGTGACCGATCTGCGCCTTGGCGTAATCATTACCGCACGGATCCTGGCGCTCACCCGTCGCACCAAGTCGATCGTCTTCGCCTCAAATTTTCTCCGGCGGGTCTGGATCAGGAGTAGTCTGCCGCAGCTCCAGCGTCTCTTGCATGTCAACCACAGCGATCCGCATTTCATGTGTAACTCAGTCAATCTTCACATCTTCTGTCGTTGACTTACTGCGTTTACCATGATCCGCCATCTTTGTCATCGTCGTGTTCGTTTCGTAATCTCCACAGCTGATCCGGTCCAGGATCCTCACAGCGGATCTCATCCAGGATCCCAACCGCGGATCTCATCCAGGATCCCTGCAGCGGATCCGGTCCAGGATCCCTACCGCGGATCCAGTCCAGAATCCCACACCGGATCCGGTCCAGAATCCCCACAGCGGATCCGGTCCAGGATCCCCACAGCGGATCTCATCCAGGGTCTTTTCCGCGGATCTGGTCCAGCCGGATCTCCACCAAAACCGGAACGTACACGCACTCCACCATCCTCCTTTAGGTATGCGGCCTTCCTCGCATCCTCTCTCGCGCTTCATCCACCTCGTCGACCAACTCGTCGAGGCGGGCAACCTCCTCCTTCTTCCTCTGCGGCCTTCCCGCAGAATCTTCGTCCAACTTCTTCACGCCCATCACCTACTTGTTGCCGTGGATCCTCCTCCTTCTCATCTGCAGCCATCCTGCAGATCTCCAACTCGATACCGCTTGCGACAACCAATTTGTCGTGGCGGCTTCCACCATTTATGTCTCTTCGTGCGACTGCATCACCTGAAAACGGCTTCGCTCCGCTCGATCTTGCAAGAGCTCGCGCAGCAGCGCGCCGCAGTTGAGATCCGCCTCACCGACGCAGGTAGGATCCTCATAACCACGCCAATGCACCTTGAACTCGCGTAGTGCTCGGCCGTACCGCGTTCGGCGGCCTGTCCTTACATCGCTGATCTTCTCGACTTCGTACTCACCTTCCTCTAGCGTGCGATCCCAACTGTCTTCAGGGAGAAGCGCTTCATCGAAGTCGAAACGGTCCGCATCATCCACTGCTAATGGCACTGTCGGCCGATCGGGGAACGTCCTCACGGGCTTGAGTTTGGACACGTGGTTCACCGGGAAAAGGCGGTAATCTGTGCCGGCGGTCGCTAGACGAGCGGCGAAAGCGCTGACCATTTCCACCACACGGAACGGCCCATGCCACATGTGTGCCAGCTTTCGCGCGTAGCCCTCCGTGACCCGATCCAGGTACAGCCATACACGGGATCCCTCCACTATCGAATGCGGATCCACATCTTCGTTGTGTTGCTCAGCTTGACCAGCGATCGCCTTCTTCAACTTCTCGTTCACGTCGGCTCTCGCTTGTCGGTAGTACCGCTGGATCCGGTATCGCCACCTGCGGGGATCCCGATCCCGGCGCCTGGTACTGCCTAAAGGCAGCGTCGCTTCCAGCGTCGTTCGTGGATCCCACCCGTGCGCCAGGTAGAACGGCGTGTCACCTCGGATCCGATCATGTGCGGTATTGACGGCGAACGTTAGACGCTCGGCATTCTCATCCCAGTCGCGTTGGTTCTCGTCTTCAACGTACATCTTGATTGTTCTCGTGACAGTCTGAACCATGCGCTCGGCAGTCCCATTGACTTGCGGTCGGTAAGCCATCGTGGCCCGCTGTCGCTGGCCTAGGATCCCGTTGAAAGCCTTGAAGAAGTCCGACATGAAGCCAGGCTCTCTGTCATGGCGGATCACTTCGCTAGCACCGAACCGCCGGAACACGCACTCCTCGTATGACTCCGCAATCGTTTACGCCGTCCGAGACGCCCTCACCTTAGCAATGACATAGCCTGTGAACAGATCCACCCAGATCAGGAGTTCTGTGTGTCCCTTGAATGACTTGGGCAGCGAGGGGATATGATCCATGGCTAGGATCTGGAACGGGTAGGTGGCCTGTATGTTGCCTGGCGACTCTCCACGGATGGTGGGTCGCCCCTTTCCCGTTTCACAATCCACACACTCGCCCACAAACCGCTGCACGCTCCGAAACAATCCGCGCCAGTAGAAGTGATCTCGGATCCCTGAAAGGTGCGGCTGATCCTCCTTCGAGGCTCACGTGGTAATGACGGAGTAGATCTTCGTGCAGCGGCTCGGGGATCACGAGACGTAAAAGTCCGTCTCTTTCCTCTTCCGCCTTCCGCGAGGGTGTACAATAGCACAGCAGATCCTGCTCGTCCACTTCGAAGTCAGCAGCGACGTTGCCGCATGCACGCGCTTCATCCTTCTCGAGATCCTTCACATCTCCTTGAAGATACTTCTTGAGGTTTACGATCCACTGCTCCTCGTTTTGCCCTTGCCTTATCCGATCGATCCTTAGCTGACGGACCGCTTCTTGCTGCATCACACTAGGATTGGCTACATTCTGACGAGATCGGGTGGCCATAGCGGAGATCCGGAGTGTCGGTTCTTTCGCCGCAGCGGTCAGGATCTCAGGCAGTCGGTTCAACGTCACCAGATCTTGGTCGCCCCTGGTCTTCCGTCACCACCACGCCCCCTTCTCACTGGAGAGCAGCGCTCGCCAAGCTATCTGCGCTAGCGTTCCACGTCCTCTTGACATGAAGTAGGTCGTCATCCGGCCTGTCCTTCAGCTGATGCAAGGCCTTCTTGCGTAGCAGCGTCAGCGCAGGCGCCTTGCGGTCGATCTCGCCCTTCATCTGACGGATCACCAAATTGGAGTCCCCGCAGATTATCAAGCGGCCTCGATCCAGGTCCTTCAGCAAGTTGAAGCAAAGCAGTAGCCCACTGTACTCCGCCTCATTGACCGTCATGTCATTTTTCGACTCTGTCGCTGCCTTGACAAGTGTCCATTCTGGCAGCTTCCACGCGATCACACTGAAAGCCCCTCCGCCACGTTTAACTCGGGCGGATCCGTCGAAACTGACTAGCAGAAGCTCTTCCTCAGATCTCACGGTCGGGATCGGAGTCTCGATTGCTCGGCGTGGCTCCTTCCGGGGTGCGATTGCAACCAACGCTTGATCGCCGACGGATCGCGGCGTCACTGACGCAGCGAGCGATCCTAAGATCTCGTCCTCGCCCTTGGTGCACTTCGTGATCTCCAAAGTCCACGGAGACAGCAGTGCAGCCCATTGCCCCAACCGCCCTGCAATCCAGCAGCACGGAACTGCCAGGCCCAACGTTGAGTGTCGAGCTAGCACCTTGATGGATCGGCCCACCAACAGCGAGTAGCTCAGATCCAGGATGCGTAACAGCGCCAGCACTTCCTTTGCACAACGCTATAGTTCACCTCGTTCTGCTTCAGCGTGCGGCTCGTGAACATCACCGGCATGTACGTGCCTTCGTGATCCTGCACCAAAGAGGCGGACACCGCCCATTCGCTGGCGTAGACGATCAGCACCGGCTGCTTCTCAGGGTCGAAGTGCCTGAGGATCGGCGTCGATGCGATCTCGGTTTTCAGCGCTGAGAACGCTGCTTCAGCTCGGACCCACTTGGCATATGCTGCTGGAGGTTCCTGACTGGAGCGTGGATCCGCAGCCGAAACCACGCTAGGATCCGCTTTGCTCGTGCGGCCCTCATCGCGCATCGCAGCAAAGTCCACTTCGCGCAGCTCGTACAACACCGAGGCGTACACGGCCATGTCTTCTATGAATCGGCCGTAGTAGTTGAGGCTGCCCAAGAACGACTGTATGGCCCGAAGGTTTCTCGGGAACGGCAGATCCACCAGCGCGCTCAGATCCTTCGGGTGAGCCTCCAATCCTTCGTGGGATACACGGTGTCCGAGGTAATCGACTTTCTTCAGACCCCAAAAGCTCTTTGCAGCACTGATTGAGATATTCCACTTGTCACGCGCTTCCAGCAGAAGCTTTACACGATCGCATAGCTGATCCCAGGATCCGGCCGTGACCAGGATGTCGTCGATATAGGATCGGCGCCCCAGTACGGAGGATCCGCCTAAAGCTTCTGGTTCTCCTCCTTCGAAGAGATCCGTGAGCAGGCTCCCATCCGACGCGGGCGGGATCCGAAGGAACCCGTACAACGCGTTGTCGATCAGCCGCTGGTAGATCTGTGGGGCGTTCTTCAGGCCGAACGGCATGCGGTTCCACTCGAACAGGCCAAATGGCGTAATGAACGCCGAGATCGCGCGGGCGCGATCCGTCATGGACATCACCCAGAAGCCGCCTGCCATGTCCAGCGAACAGTACCAAAGTACCTTCTCCAGATCCTCGAGCAGATCGGTGATCAGCGGCATCGGGTAGATCATCAGCTTGGTGAGACCATTGACTAAACGCTAATCAATACACAGTCTTATGTCCATACCGTTCTTCTTGATGACCACTACGATAGGCGATGCCCACGGCGACGTCGAGTGCTTGGTGATCTCTGCCGACAGCAAGCCCTTGAGCAGATCCGACACTTTCTCACGGAATCGCGGCGCGATCTTTCGTACACGTTGAGCGATCGGAGAAGCATTTCCAACATCGATGTCGCAGATCGCACCCACGGCTGCTGGGGGCAACGCATTCCCTTCGCCGATCAGCAGGTGCCGGTGCTCCCAGATGATGTCCCGTAGCTGGCGGATCTCTTCTTCGGTGTTGTCGTCGGGATCCCCCACTTGGAGATCCTTGATCCGCACCTCGATCGTGCCAGGCGCCACCTCCGGCAGCACTGTCAATTCACCTTCGACTTCTTCGGCATGTAACGTGCCACCGTCACGATAGCAGGAGTCCGGATCCTGATCAGGATCCTTCTGGGGCGGGCCACGTGGGATCTGCCGTTCGGGATCGGATCCTTGGATCGGCGCTTGTGCTGGATCCTCCAAGGTTCCGATCGGGCTGTCTTGGACCTCGATGGCGTCGTCCAGTTCCGTCTCCGTCAGCTTGCATGCTTCTGACGAGTCCGCGTGAGCAAGGTCGTCGGCTGGAGCATCAGATCCGGTTGCGGGATCCGAACCTGGGACCAGAAACACCGGATCCAACGAGGATCCGATCGGGCGATCTTGGAATCCGGCGGCGGCGTCTTGCTCCACGTCTGCCAGCATGCGCTCCTCCGTCACGCTCCCCTCAGCCGGATCGCCAATCACGGTTTCGGATCCAATGGTCGGATCCTTCACCGGAGCAACGGGGCTTCGGCCGACGTCTCCGTCGTGTGGTCCTCCTTGGACCGGGCCTTGAACTCGTGCACCCCGACGGGTGGCGATATCTCCGCCCCTTAACCTCCGTCAGCCTCGCGGCTTAGACCCTGCCTTTAGTCTTCTCCACGCGCAGCTTTTCAGCCCGGCCTGAGCGCGCTACTTGGGGCCTTCTTGGGGCCTTCATGAGCCATGTGCCCTCCTTGCAGCCACCTTGGCGCGCATTACGCGCATCGTGCACTTCCGGCAAAGTGAGATTGGTGTCCCGTCCCTGCCCAGCATCAAGCGACTGGTCGCTGGGGCCCGTCTCATTTCCCACTGAAACGGCAGAGACACGCGTCGCAATGTCGACGTCTGGCGGTGGGTCGATCTCGGGATCTACGTCGCGGAATTGGACGTGCCGCACCTCCTTATGACCGCCTCTTCCAGGCGCATCAAATGCACCATCTTGCGTCGTTGAGGCACCATCCTCGCCCCCGCTACCAGCCATGGAGTCTCTCCAGACTGTCAAGTCTGCATGCGTGTCCGTGAGACATGGTGTCAGAGACGGGGCATGTTTACGCCTCAAGCTGACTTCCGGTGTCTCTTCGTCCTGTCGTCGATCATCTTTCAGGATGCGGGACGAGGCCGATCGCAACTCCTGCAGAAGATCGCCCTTGATCGACGCAGCCTCGGGGCTCTCCGGTCGTGTCAGGATCCGGCGCGGCGTCGCGTACTCTACTCGGTCGACCGCTGGGACTGGATCTGGCGCTGCCGACGCGGCTAGTGCGGCGCCCGTCGTGGTTTCCCACGCCACGGTCTGCCACTCGGCATAGCGCCGGGATCCGACGGAATCCAACCCGGGCTGGTGGGGTACATGATCCCCTGTCAGCCACAAGCCGATCTGTACGTCCCGGTGCAGGATCAGCCTCGCGTCGCTCAGGTTGGTGACGTACAGGTAACGTAGCTTGCCTGGGCCTTCGACCAAGGTCGGTACCCAGCGTTCACCGCGCGCTAACCACAGCTTCTCCTGCTCTGATGCACGTAGTCGCAGCGGGAGTTCCAGGGACTCCGCGATTCCCACTGTAAGATACCCGCCGACATACACGGGGCGAGCCTTGCCACTGAAGATCTGACGACGTCCATGCAGCATGACGCGTATTTCGTACGGCAGACATAGGGATACGTCACCAAGATCCAACCGGATCCCAGCCGGGACCATGAAGTCCATGCCGAGGATCACTTGGTAGCCTGGTGGCAGATCGTCTCCGACCCAGACGTCGTACAGGTACACCAAGGATCCTGCCAAGGTAAGCTTGATCCGTGTGCGGCCGTTGCGACGTACAGCTTCTCACCAATTCCGAGGCACTCTTGACTTTGACTTGTGTCGATGTAGCATCCTACCTTACGAGCAAAGGTGGCGTCGATGATCGACACCTCGGATCCTGAGTCAAGAAGCGCCACAGCTTTCACATTGTTGATCTTGCTGTTGGCTTTCGCCTGCTTGAAGTGCTTGCCGGGGACATGGTACTTCCCATTCCCGCGTGACTCGCCTGGCCGCAGATCCAAAGTCGCAATGACTTTGGATCTTTGGTAGTCGTCAACGGGTCGAAGACTCGCGACCGCGGCCGTACGTTTCCCATGAACTTCACATGTATTACCGAATAGATCTGCTTGCAGCTTGCTAACTTGATCCTTCGGCTTCTTCTCCACAAATGCATAGATGAAAGAGCTAGAACGCTCGTCTCGTACCGGGTTCAACACCGTCGAGCGTCCTAGTTTAACATCTTCTCCGCAGCTTCAGGTAGGAGTCCCGGATGTTTGCTGGGGTCGAACCATTGACGGATGAGGTTGTAGAACTCCTCCATCTGGCACTTGCGATGATCGTGGGGTTGACCACAGCCTCGGCACACGAAGAAGCAGCGATCTGACGGATGTCCTATCTTGCCACACTTCTGACAGATCAGGCGTTTCCAGCACCCAATATCACAGTGCCGGTTGGATCCGCAGTGCAGCAGCGTTGTTGGCCATCCCTGCCGAAGCGC
This sequence comes from Phytophthora crassamura, assembly GCA_033557995.1. NCBI lineage: Eukaryota > Oomycota > Peronosporomycetes > Peronosporales > Peronosporaceae > Phytophthora > Phytophthora crassamura. The sequence continues at coordinate 7,179,709 of JAUCED010000004.1, forward strand.
TGACGGCGATCCTGCTGTTGCGCGTCATCTGGAGCATCGTTCGGACGTCCAGGATCCGGCGCCCTCGGCGGATCCGCTGCTGGGGGCGCCTGAGGCTGATCGCTCACAGCCGCCGCGTACGCACGGACAAGCTCTCCTTCGGATCCCGACCAGTCAGTGTCGGATCCGTACTCGGATCCAGCTTCAGTGGTCAGGATCGCTCGCACGGCACGAGCCGGAGCCGTCGGTGGCGACGGGGTCGGCTTCGGGCGGTACTTGCTGGATCCAGTCGACTTCTTCTGCCGGGTCTTCGCACGTTCACGCGCGCGGAGCACGTCCTATAGGCGGTCGGCGTCATACATGCGCAGCAACGTCAGCTGATCCGCTAGTTCGGGATCCCCGAGCGTCTCAATGAAATGCTCCACGTGCTCGAGGCGTGCTTTCGCATCGCCGTCCTTGATCTTCAGGCGAGCGCGCATGCCAGCGACGTTGAGGCGATGGAGGTACTTCAGTGGCGTCTCTTCCGAGCGCTTGCGCGCGTGGTAGTACTGCCACGCTACCGAGACGTCCAGCCCGCAGTACTGCGTCTGGAAGTTTCGGAGCAGATCGCTCCACTTTGTCCTGGTGGATCGGCTCAGCTGTCGGTACCAGTTCCTCGCAGGACCTGTCAACAGATCCGCGAAGGTAAGGCATTTCTCTTCGTCCGTAGCTTGATCTCTCGTGAATGCTGACTTGGCCTTACTGATCCATCCTCTGGCACGTTCTTCATCGTGATCCTTGCCTGTGAATTCTTTCAGATCCGAGATAGCTGAGATCGTGACGCGTTGGACAGCTGAGGACCCTGTCGGCGCGATTGCCGCCACCGTCGTTGCCGTGCGTCTCGCAGCTCCCATGTCGAGATCGTCCGGATCATACTCCCAATGTTCGGGGCGATCGTGCGATCCCGCCGATTCCATGTCGACGTCTTGCTCTCCAGGATTGGGAGGAGAGGCAGACGGTCGAGGCACTCTGATCTCCGGACGCTCGCTCAGGAAGCGAGACATAGCAGCTTGAAAGTACGTCTCCAGACCACTCGTCGGATCCTGAGGCGGGGTTGCCGCAGCGTTCCGTCCCGACTTCGACTTCGCCAAGCGTAGGGCGGGGATCTTCTCTTTCAAGTCGTGCACAGAGCGCTCCTGCAGCATCGCAGCACCGGACGGGCCAAGCGACATCCGTCGAGATCCCGACGAACTGTTGGATCTGGCCTCCGATGTGGCGGAGGCATACTGGGACGATCCCGTGTGGTACTCTGGCGCCTGGGTGTGGGCGGCTTTGGGCTCTGGCGTCTTTGCTGCTGGACGCTCACCCACGAGGGGTTTCAACAAGATGAAGAGCGCCGCAGCGGAGATCCGGATCGCGACGAGCTCCAAACGGAAGAAGTCGTCAGCGTCGAAGGCTCCAGCAGTGAAGCCGTCTTCTTCTAGCAGACGCAGCAGATCCATCGCCGCGTCGAGCTTGTTCGTTGTCGACGACGGGGCCTGAACCGGTCCAGTGAGGAATCCGATCAGCTCCAGCTGCATGGTCCGCATCACTGGGTTCCCGCGTAGGAAATCCCTCAGCTCCGTACGCTGGTACGCCATTTCTAGCTTGGATCGTGACCACGTAGACTTCACTACAGCACGATCTTCGCCATACGAGTCTGGTGCCTTGCGTTTCTTCCTTGCGACTTCGTCTTCGTAGACGTTGCACCTGAGGCCGCATGGGTGGTGGTGGATGAAGGATCATTAGCTTTCGCGAACGAACCATTGTTCGGCAGATCCTGACTCGCGTCACGATCTGTGGGGGTCCCCGAAGAGACCTGGGGAGGAAAGCGAGGTTTCTCTTTCTGATCCGTTGCCAGACCATCCTCTGTTCCGTCGGCGGAGCTCCTCCCAGGGCTCGGCCGATCCGTGGATCTTGCGTTCAGCGACGCCGTCGGCAATCCCGTCTCCGTCGGCGTTTCATTTCCCGATCCATGACTCACATGCGCATCATCTTGGGACTCACGGTGAAATACCGCGTCGCCAAGAGATCCGGGCACGCGCACCATTGTGGTGGAGCAGATCCGCTAGAATTCTAGGGATCCAAACTCACACACACTGCGTCCAGACACCGACTAACGGAGGGGGTACTCCGACGGCCGTGTAGTTGCTGAGTGGTTCACCTTGTGTACCCGCCGGCGGGCTGGTACAGCTCTCTCGTTGACACGAGATGCGCACTGGTGAGCCTTGGACGTCCTGGTGGGGACTTGAGAGGGGGGGGATCCGCGCGGGTATTCCTGCGCACGGGATCCGAGTAGGGTCGGCCTTGAGCTCTTGAGCACGCCTTGTGGATCCGTAACAGAAATACGGGATCCGGAGTTGTCCTTGTTTTCCTTGTTCTTGTTCCCTTGCGGAGTTGTTCCTTGATCCATTCCGGGGCTTGCCGCTTCCAATAGCGGGATCTTGAGGGAGTTGAGAGACCGAAGGGCTCGCGCTGCCTGGCCAAGCTATCCAGGGGGCTGCCACGTGTGCAGAAAGATCGCAAAGTTCACTTGATATATGTATGGGTCAATAGAAATCCCGTATAATATAGCCAAGTGAGTCTTCTTGTGCAAATTCGGTTCTGATTTATGCTTTAGCCTATCCTATCCCTGGCCTTTACCTTAGGCTCTCCTGAGCCTCCCATTCTCCCTACATCTTGATCTCACTATGATCCCATACAATCCCGACGATCCTCCCATTTAACTACGGATCCCTCAGGATACTCCCACTAAGTACGGATCCCTCCGCATCCGATCCTCACTCCTTACGGGACGGTAATCCTGGGCCGTCCCACACCGGATCCCGCGTGTCGCGTAGTCAGAGTCCTTCACTTTGGGAAATTCCCAGCAACTGCAATACCACACCTATCCTGCAACTTTGCCATCCAACGGATTGTGCGGCTCCCAGTTAAATCCCAACCATCGTCATTTTCAAAATGGACGTTGACAGTCTTTCGCAGCAGCTCGCTGGGTGCGAGTGGAAGCCCCAAACAGAAGCGCCACCTTGTACGAGCGACACCGAGAGAGTGACGGGGCAGCTAGATACACCTTCGAACGCAACGCCGACCATGGACGCAGTGCTGTAACAACTCACGACGCTAGTAGCGGGATTGCAGGCGGAGCACGGGGACGGAATGAGCTCGGCAAAAAAACGGGAAGGGGGTCGTCAACAGCGCGGCGAGCAACCGCCAGGGGTTCGCGGTCGGCACTGGCATCGAGGTCGACAGCAGTACCAGCGACGCAGACGAGTTCGGCGGCGGCGCCTCAAGCTTTGGTGGCGATGACCGGCGCCTTGCAGCAACTCACAACACCACAACACTAGCTGAGCGGCTAGTCGAGCCCGCCGCCGCGCGTCAAGGGCGCCGGCACCACGGGGAATGGTCGAGTCGCCGGACGTCGACAGGAGCTGCGGCGCCTTCGGATTCGTCTGACAGCAGTGATTGCAGCGATAGCAGCTCAGACGAGTCGGGAAGCGAGGACGCGCGACGAGCTCAGGGACGTCATCATCTGGCAGACAGTGGAAGGAGTGTGTCGAGTTCGAGCGGATCGGAAAGTGAACTGCCCCGGCGAGGGCGCCATGAATCACGAGGCCACCGTGGACATCGAGGACGACGGCAGGCGGAAGAGACCCGACGAAAGAGTGTGAAGGACCTGGACCTCCCCACCTTCACGCCCTCGCCCAGAGTGTCGGTGTCCGCATGGATCGATCGCGTGGATCTGGAGCTGAAGGGAGCCGAAGAATCTGGGCGCGGCAGTTGGTCGGATCGCTCTCTCTACTTCATCATGGGGAACAAACTTATGGAGAATGCTGCCAAGTGGGGGGTCGACGTTGACAGACGGATGCTTGATAGGAAGAGAACGAATGTGAAGAAGGCGTTGCTGCGGCGGCATGGAGAGAGGTTGGACCATTCAGCTGGTGAAATGGCGAGTGAGCATGCGGCGTTTGATGCCTGGCGAAACGCATGCTGATTTCGCAGCTGGGTTACGAGACATCGTGGGTCGTAACCAAGTGAGTGACCGAGTGCTCTTAGCGCAGTTCTACCGGTGCCTCGACAAGACCACGAAGAAGCTGGTGAAGCAACACCCAGCGCCGATGGCAATCAATGACGCGGTAGACAAAGCCACATAGATAGATGATCCGATGGACAACGTCACGCAGGTGATGCTGAACATCGGACAGGCCTGGGCCACGGCACCAAGCCGCTGTATGATCCCGATGGACTGCACCATGTGGCAGACGTCGGTGATACCAGGCACCACCTGAGCCGGCGTGGCGGTTATGATGGCGGCGGGGGTGCGCCGAACTCAGGCGAAATGCCACAGATGGCTCTCTTTACCAACCCGCAAGGCATCTACAACGAGTTCTGAGGGACGTGGGATCCACCACCCGGGCTGTTTGGAACGGCGAGTGCTGGGCTGAACCACGACCACTAGAAGGGAAGCGGGCGCCTGCTGGACCAGCGGCTGGTAAAAGTCATGCGGGTAAACAACCATCGTTGAAGGCGCCGCGGCGGGACCAGGAGGTCTCCTGCAGCGAGGTGTCAGATGCTAAACCGAGGCGAAGGAGGCTGTCAAACAGACAGTCCCCCAGGAAACTGCGACAGATAAGCGAGGAAGTGGTGACCGAAAGAAGGGTGCCGCACCGCCACATGGCTGTTTCATTGCGGGCAACCAGATCACAGGGCACCGGCTTGCCCAACGGGGCCTAAATGCTTTGCTTGCGGACAGAACGGTCACACCGCGCTCAACTGGACCGACGCGGACGCGAAGGCGAAGAATGAGGAGTTCTTGAAAGTGCGAGGCCTGGGTATCAAGCCAGCGGAAAACGTGGTCGGGGTGTGGCGTTCTAAGCTGAAGAGCGTGTTCGTTGAGGAGGTGGTGGTTGACGCATGTATAGTGGACGGCTGCACGGACGAGTTCCTGATTGGCGTGGACTTCATGCAGCAACACACAGCCATCATGGATTTCAGCAAGAGCGAGGTGCGCTATCGGGAGAGCGGAAGGTTGGTCGTGATCCCATTCCGGACGTACGGTGACAACGGAGAAGCACGAGTGGCAACGGTGAGATTGGTGAGGAGACCACCGATTGAGGGCTGCGCGGTGACCGCTGTGGAGGAGACCGTGCCTGCTCGTGATGAAGAGCGAGGCATCTTCCTGCCGAGCAACCATGTGGGTGCCGTGATGTTGGCCGCCACCGTGACTATTGTCCGGAACGGGCGAGCGTGGGTGCCTGCCATCAACAGCAAACAATCGGCCGGCGCATCTTCCCAGCAAGGAAGAGCTGGGCACCTGGATTCCGTTGGAGGCTGGGGTGCAGGTGCTGGCGATGAACAACCTGATGAGCCGCGACAAGCTGATTAAGTGGCTGGACGAGATGGGTGATAGCGGGACGCCTTTGGACGACGAGGCTGATGTGAAGATTGGAGTCGAGGAGGCGGGAGCGAGGTTGATGATAATGAAGTTATTGCGCGTCTTGAGGAAGTTGGTCATCAGTACGGGTGCCTGTCCGCCAGCCACGGCGTTAGGTGTTCACACCACATCGACACTGGGGAAGCCGCCCCTATTATGCAGAAGCGAAGGCGGCAGGCGCAAACGGAAGACGAGATCATCGAGGAGAACGTCCGGAAGATGTTGCGAGCTTGTTTGATTGAAGAGGGAAACGGGGCGTCGGGGTTCCCAGTCGTCCTCGTGCGTAAGAAGGATGGGCACAACGCCATCCCTGGTCGCCCGGCAGCTCCAGTCACCACGGCATCTCCAGTCACGTCTGCACCTACGGCCGCCCCAATTGCTTCCGAAATGCGAGCAGCTCCAGGTAACCAAGCAGCTCCGGCAACGACATCCACCACTGCAGCAATAACAACCGTCCCAACAGACGAAGAAGAGATGGCACACCAGCGTCAGCAAGATGGAGTCGTGGAGCCGTACATTGTCTTCAAAGCTCTTGAGCTGCGCAAATAAGTTTACAGAAAAGGTCTTCGCCCAACCAAAAAAGGGTCCTCAAACCAACTGCAACAAGGCCGGCTATATCACGCTGCTTCGGACCTACGACATAACCAACCAACGGTATGGTGAAATTGCTCATGGCAATGGCAGCCAAAAACGAAAAGCGACGGCGGAACAAACAACCAAGACGAAACACTGCATGTTCAGGCTCATCAACGTGCTGTTTTCGGATGAGTTTTCACTACGAAGTTCTAAGAATAATGGGCCCGTTTGCGCAGTGATCTCGCCAAGGGTGCTGTAAACGCAAAGTCTCCAATATGGACCGATGGGGCGAGCACGTTAGCCGAAGACCGTCTGGAATACGGTTGGCTGGTCGCGAGTCACCCCAAGTTTAGTGGCATCCGTCCTTCGACTGTAACCGTGCACAATGGTGCTAAACTTCGTGGCATGTGGGGAGAAATCACCTCGGAGTACCAGCGCTGTTTGAGCAACTTTAACTCGGAGTCAGGAACTCACGCGTCGGCGTTTTATAGCTTTTGCTATGGCAGGATTGACATTTTGTACCTGCATATTTGGTAGGAGAAGAGACCGAATCTACTCGCCGTAGTGGCGGGCCGGCTGGCCAATGCTGCTCAAGTTGGCACAATGTAGCCGAAGAATCTCGTCGACACGCCTGACAAGCAACAGTCCGGGACAACTACTGGGTCAATGCCAAACAGAAAGAACGGGGAGTTGGCCCTCCTGCGGGAAATGGTAGGGCTAGTTCGCGGCGGGAATGGAGGTTCAAACAACGTGGGTCACAAAGACCTACTTTGCCAGCTCAAGAGAACGATTAAGACCATTGGGTTTACTTCATGGGCAACCGTGATGCAACTGATGTTGATCAAGGTAATGATCTTCAAGCTGACCTTGCATTTTTTGCTGATATTAAAAAATCAAAGCGGAGCTACGTTGCTAATTGCTGTGTCGTCTCCTACGCATTCGATTGTCCTCCCGTTCTCGTCGTTGCGCATTGTACGTTGGGCGACCGTTGTTGCCATCCGAGATCCTTCGCACCATGATGTGACGAAGAAGACAGTTTGCTCCAACTCGAACGATCAAATCACTTGGAAGGTATGCAGCCGTCGACCCTTGAAACTGCAGAGGCTCGATTTCGCTTGCGTTGACATGGTCGTCCTCATCGCGTTGCAATCGTTCGGTGATACAGAAGTTGTGCAGGTTTTGTGCTGCAAACACACGTTGAGTGGTGTGCTCAATGCTTGCTTCAACAGGGGAAGCTTCGCCACTTCGAAACCAGCAACCGAAAGCCATCTCCACTCGAATTCTTAGCTGGCTGAGGTAGAAATTGAATGCGTCTTGATCAGAAGGGAGTTCCTTACCCGGAAATGGCGTCAGCAGATGCTCCGAGAGCATGTCGGCGTTGTCACCTAACAGAAACACCCCTACCGGAAATTTCTCCACTCACTTGATTAATTCGGTCTCTTCGTAGCTTACGAGATCGCTCACACTGCCTGGACACACGGCAGACACGTATGTAAACCGCGTTATGAAGTCGTACAAGCATAGGACGTTGATCCCGAAGCTTGATAATGTCCGCTGAAATACGTTCGCTGTCCAGTCCCCTGCGTATCCTTCTGAGTCGGCGCCCGAACACGACACAGCCAACCATCAATGCAGCCCATACACCCCTCCGTTAGCTCACAGCTACTCGCAAGCGAAAACCACTGGTCATTGCTTCGATATCGCACTCTGTCTCCGGAAATGAAATGGCCGAGCTGGGGTGAGTCCAACACACGACTGCATCGATCCCTTTCTACACCAGTCGATAGTAGTTAGGAATCGACACGCCTGCAATGCGACGCACGTTGAGGAATGATTCCCCTGCCAGACAGCGAATCTCATCTGGACTACGTTGTCTCGGTATATGGTGCTCCGGTAGTCGACAAGAAGGAACGGGGCAAGGATCTGAACCAAATGCTCGAAAGACCGTGAATACATGCGGTAGCACGCGTCAAATGCGCCTTCTCGAAGAAGGCGCTCACTTTCTGCATTCCAATCCAGCCTTTCCCGAGTTAGCTTGGTCTCTCTTCCTTTTGTTCGCCGCAGGAGTAGGTACATCGCGATGAACACTGACTATTCAGCTTGGTTTCAAATGGAGCACGCATCAACGCTGTCAATTGCAAATAAACGGGCAACAGACATCACAAACCAAAAAAAAAACAACCGTCAGCTATTGCAACACGCTCCATAACGCCATTCAGATCGTTACCTTAAGAAAAACCTCACGAGTGCGTTCCTGCAGGAGCTGTCCCCGCTGATACTGTTCGCTGAAGAGAGCAATATACTCACCAACGACTGATTACTGCTCTCGCTGCTTGCCTGCTCTCCCTGCTATCGCTGCTTGCATGCTCCCTGTGACACGAGGCGGCTCGAAATCGAGACATCGCGCCGCGGTCATCAAGGAACACCGGCAAAGCTTCATCTGGAATTTTTATGTGAAGATTGGAGAGAGAAATGGCCGCACCCGTTCGACATGGGTGTACGGGAAGTGATCTGTGGAAAGTTCGGTCGTCTGAATGCAGATGGGCCCAACCGGCTGGAAGTGTAAACTCTGACGGTGCACACTCAGGGTTCTGAGAACGCACTTCGTCCAGCCACCAGACTTCCCATACAACAAGCAGTCTAATTCTGACGCCAAAGTGATCAGAGGAATGTATCCCTGACCACCTCGCCTTGCTGTATTACGAACGAGAACCACGAACCAAGAATCAAGTTCGCGTACGCTCCCTGCGACCAAGTATCGCGCGCCGGACGCCTACATCTCAATATTTGCATGCATATGTTGCTCCAGTCGAGCACAATCCCAGAGTCTGAGTTCGACACCCAGACGTCAGGATGTCTGAACTTCAGACTATACTGAAGACAAGTCAATGATTCCCAGACAACCCAACAATCGTAATCAAGTGATGCACAAGTTGAACTACCGCCAAGAATTCAGCAAGAATTCAGCAAGAGTGTCGAGTCAACCCTTCGACAGCCCGCTGCCGAAGATCGCGACCCATACTCACACCAAGATGTTGGTGGTCACATATTCAGATCAAGACGTCCGTACTCAGACCAAGTGTCCCCATCAAGACCGGACCTGTAGAGGAGAGAGAGGAGAGAAGGAAGAGAGAGAGAAGATAGTTAAACCAACAACAGAGTTCTTTTATGCCCATCGAGCTCAAGCGACTTCGGCGAGACTCGACGACGAAAGATTCCGGAAGACCGGGCCGAGACTGCGACAACGATACGTAAGGACACTTTGACCAGGGCAGGTCGTCTGTGAAGGCTCCACCAAAACCTCAAGTCCATTTAGGTTGTGACCAGAGGCGTCTTCGATACCCTGGAGTGACCCACCTATTCCATATCCTAGTTGGGTCATCAGTGTTTGTGTTGTTGGTTTGCTCATTTCATATTAACTAACCCTCGGGGAGACTGAGAAGCAGTTACCCCTGAGTTCTGATTGCTGACTGCTGTGTGAAGCGATTGTATTTACTGTATTCCCTCTGAAGTAGAGGGTGATGCGCGATTGTACGGGGATTCTGACGGGCTAGGAGTCTAAATCGTTAACCCGCGTCGACCTAGCCTGGTGGCCCCCCTTTCCAGGTTCCAAGAGAATAAGGAAGGGCTGTGTATATATGCGTATAACTCTGTATATTATTGGTTATCTGTCTGGGGATTGGCGTCAGAATTTGCAGCCACCCGAATCTCTGAGATCCGATTACTCTGACCTCTAACTTCTAACAAAAAATCATCGAAGTTCTGGTCGGTAGCCTTTGGGTATTTAGGATGCCGCTTGTACTAGGCGTGTCCTCGACCCGCTTCAAGGCTACATCCCAGTGACGTGCCGTTCCGTCGAAGACAAACGAGTCGATAGGGATTCCACAAGGTACTCACGCCACAACTCGAGGGAGTATTCTGGGGTTTGCTTACGCTTCGCGGACAAAGCGAATTCCCTGACGCTCTCGTGTTGACTCTCAAGTCATGAACGCAGAGTTCCTTCTCCGTGATCTCAGACCTGGGCTGCGCTATACACCCGCTGAGCGATCAAGGTTTCATCGGCTTCGCGTCACGTGCTCTCGCTCCTTGCCTGCACCCTGCTCTCCCTGCTTGTCTGCGTGTATAATGCAGCTCCCGCGGTTGCTGTTTGTCCCTTTCCCAGCGACTCTCTGAACCGCCAAATATCGAAATTTCCTGGGATCAGTTCTTGATGGTACCCACTAACCCCTTGCCCTAGCCGGCAATACTGGGATCCGTGCCCCCTGCAGATAAGAACGGCCCTGCGAGGGGTCTTTATCTGACATCCGTCGGATGGCCCAATCAGAAGCGTGCATTTCGGAATTCACCGGACGAGATCCGACGACCCACTTTTCGTCCGACGGAAATGTTATAGCCATCCGGGAGGGAGGGTCGGGGGGGGCGCCTCGTGACCACATGGACGGTGCAGCGTAGTTTAGAGTTTAAGAATTCTGACTTTTTCATTTTCGAACAAGAAGCATGGTGGAAGGAAGGCCCAATCGTGGCTGAGGTCAACGACCTCCGTCTGTACAAGACCGAGGGCGAGGTGCGCGCGCTGCTTGGTAAACACCACGCGAAGCAGCTGAGGACGGGTTGCACGAAGTTGCATCTGGGGGCATACAAGCGGAGCCCCACGCAAGACAACAAGTCTGGTTACATTGAGCTTCTCTGTGGCTACTACAAGGCTAAGTGTGTTGGTGTGCCGGGCGCGCTGGAGAGGCCTACGACGGGCTCGCCTGATTCAGCAGACTCCCGGCGCGGCACCGCCGTTTTCGCTTGATGACCGTCGTCTTCTCCGATACGCTTGTTAGTCGTGTGGGCGAGGCGGACAAAATCCCGTCCCGCGCGGCAGACGGTGGAGCTCTCAACGAGAATTCGGACTATTGGCAAGACATCACAAAGGCTTACAAAGGCTTACAATGAAGACCTTGGTCACTTCAACGGCTTTGCCACTGATGAAAAAAAACGTTCGACGGCACCGATCCGGCATTAGCGGTCCGTCACAACCGCAGCAAGCTTCGGTCGATGCGGAAAGGTATTTGCGTCGCTTCGATAATGCCTGGTACCGGTCGCAGAAGACCGGCTCGAATGGGGCGTTTTGGGGCTACCGCGGGGGGGGGGGGTAGACGGACTACTTGTACATGGATCATTGACTTTCTATTCGCGAAGGTTGGCGGGAGACTGTCATGGGCTTGATATCCGAGCACGCTCGCATGAGTACGCTATCCGAAGCGCGCGGGCCAACCTTGCAACAATCCGGGGGAGCTGGGGCAAGTGGTCAAGGCCCATCAAAACGTCATCGCAGCCTTACCACAGACGAACACATTCTTGAAATCGTGGAGAAGGACCGAGAAGACGAGTTGGCAGAGAGAAAGCAAGAGCGAGATGCAACAGAAGAAGGCAATAGCTTCGACGTGGTCGCTCGTACATCTGACGCTGTTCAAGGTGCGATGGCAATTGTAAGCGGTCTGAAGGCAAACTTCGCAGGTGACAGTCAAGTTGCAGTTGCCGGGCTGTTAAGCAAGCTCTTCATGACATGGGCAACTGCAGCGGAAAAAGCTACTAAGCAGTAACGAGTTTTCTGAAACTTGATGAGGCCTTAGTATGTTAAGCCAGCTCAGCTTGCGCACTAAACCTTCGCGAGTAAAACTTACACTAACTTCTTCCGCGTTTCCGTGGTCTTGTTCGTAGCTCATGAACAATTGAATCGATCGGTCGTGCCGACGAGCAAACGCACGGAGGTCTTCAAGAACTGGGTCTCTCGAGCTGACTAGTCGCTCGGTAATTACAAAATTGTGCAGCGTAGCAGTGCACTTGATAGATAGCGTGATGCGCTCCAGATTCATCTCCATCGGTCTCTTGAATATCGCCCACTTCCTCACTAACAGGTCGAAGGCCATTTCGATGCGGATCCGTAGCTGGGAGAGATGAATGAAATTGAATGAGTCTTTCTCTAGGAAACCAGACTCCGCGCGCTTGAGCGCTACGAAAGGGGTGAGCAGGTGATTCGTAGACGTGTATGCTGCATCACCCACAACGTATAGCCCCGCTCCAGTCCTTCGATAACATCAACCAGATCGCTCTCTCCGTACGCTCGAGAGACGTTTGTTCCACCTGGGTGTGTTGCCTCGACGAAGACAAAACGGCTGAAGGCATCGCACGCCGCCGGTACATTAATCCCGTAATGGATGTGGTGTCCGCTGAAGTATATGCGAGGTCCCACGCATCCAGCATCATCATCCGATGGCGCCTTGATGTGGCAGAGCCATCCACCCAACGCAGCGATACACCCGTCGAAAGACGCCCTCTGCGCTCCGTGCGCTGAATGCAGCAGCAGCAAGCGAGTGCTGCATCGACGACGTGGAAAAATGGATACGCAGGTCTGGAGCAGCCATGATTGCCTTCATCACAGCGACGGTGATGGCGTACGCAAACGAGTGGCTAGACCCGATCACACGACGAATATCGTCAATGCTGCTACCGGCCAGGTTTCTGTCTGCTAAGTGAAGCTTGCATTCCATTGATATACCTTGACGCCGCAACCTCGCAGCATAACCGATTAAATGATGTAGGGCTCATACGATTTACACGCTCGAACTCCCCCTCGAGCAGGAGACGCTCGACCTCGATATCCCAGACCAGCCCCGGACGACGTGCTGCTTGCGGGGTGGGTGCCTTTCTAGGGCGGGCAGCGCTACGGTGACGTGTCGTCGGTGCTTTCTCAGACGACGGCAGCGCTTGTCTGGCATCCTTTCTCTCCTCGACGGCGGCGCTCCTGCTACTGCTTGTAGCTTTGGTGCGCTTGATGCACTTTACATTTTTCCCTATTTCCGTACACACCATATTTTTGGTACTGGGACCTAGAGCCTTTGCAGATGTCGCCCACCCCAGCAGCGTCGCGATGGCCGACTGAAGCGGAGGGGTGCGCGTATCTCGTTGACCGGAAGGATCCGGCGGACCAAGATAAAAGCCCGAGACTTATAGCATCTCCGACGGTTAACGCTACACGATAGCGGTTAAAGATCACGGCTCCGCTATCGAAATATTTCCTGTGGTGCTTTTTGCTCCCATCGATCCGCTCTAAACGCCACACGGCATATCGGAGCTTTCAGTCTTCAGCATGAGCGAGGAGCCGGACAGAAGAGCTCGCATGAAGCGACTACGTGAAGTGCATGCTGAAGGAGATGATGATGATGCCGCCGAGATGGCGATCCTGGCTGCCGCTCACTCCAGCTTTGGGCTAGCGCTCGGTTCAGGGCCTGTGAAAAAGCGCGGTGGCTCCCGTCCTGGTCGGAGCCCCAATGCCATGCGCGGCCATGCGTCTGGGCACCAGCGCCTGTACAATGCACTTCGCCAGTGATTCTGTCTCCAATTCCGCCTCATTCGACGTCGTTTTCGAATGCCTTCTCGAGACGGATGAATACGTTCGCCAGAAACCTGACGATGCCGGCAGTCCGGGTCTCTCATAGATTCCAAAAGTGACTGACGCTCTGCGAATATATTGCTACGGAGTAGCTGCCGATGCGACCGAAGAAGCGCTCATCTCGGCGAGAGTATAACAGCGGAAGCCTTAAAGCGCTTCACACCGGCTGTTCTGACCAATTTTGGACCTGAGTACTGGAGGGAGCCCAGATATTCAGCTGCACACTGCCACCAATACGAAACGTAGGTTCCCTATCATGTTTCACTGGACACGAAATACTGCCCTGTGGCCTGGCAAGGCATGTATCACGACAGAGATGGTGATCGCTCTATTATTATGGATGCAGAATTAGTTGATTTGGCATTCGTGTGGAGGATTGCCAGATTCAATCACTAACATGAACATCATTGACAGGTCTCATTTGGTGGTTGATTGGCTGAAAGGAAGGACTCTTGATGTGACGGGAGTCACACGCACCTTAGCTTTGAGGAAGCGTAACGCGTTAACCACAACAGACGCCCGGCGTCTCTGCTGTCTTAGTTCGAGGCCTTGCCTTCTTAGTCGTTTGCTGGTACCGAGTACCAAACGACTTGCGAACTTCTAGGTTAGATTTAAACTAAAAGTCTATTACTTTTGCTCACAAAGTCCTACTTACTACAAACTGTCTAATTAATGCCTTCGAATTAACCTGTTTCCAAATGGTTGGCTCTCAAGCCATGTCGTCCTCGCTAAGTACAAACCGTACTTATGGGATCTCTTAGCTACGCACCGCACTTAAGGGCCAGTGTGCAAAACACCATATGTGAGTGTGGCACATCACTATGTGACAACTCCATGTGTCTACGACACACTAACTGGTCGGGTGCCATTCAATAAGGGCCACGCCCCGTTACACCCTCCCACACCCAAACGGGAAGCACCGTCCCACGGTGAAGGATCGGAAAGGGGGAATCCAGCCATCAAACGCCACGTGCGCACCCCGAGGCCGAGCCTCATTCTTCAACGAGCCGCCGACCGCACAAGCCCCAGCCCACAGGGCATCGCGAAGTCCCTGCCACGCCTGCTGCTCACTGAGCCCGCACGTGACGCATGCCCGTAGCTCCTTGAGCATCACGTCCACGCCCACAACGGCTCCGCCGACAGCACACGCCTCGCGTCCCGCCAGCCCGGCCCACTCGCACGCTAGCTTGGCCACATCGAGGAAGTCGAAGCGCAAGGGACCCAAGCGCCCGAAAACCCCGGCCCGTAGGGCAGCTATCGCCGGGGCGCGACGCCGCAAGCGGCACGAAGTGAGTTGGCCAGGTCCGACTCACGATTCTCAGCGACTCCGAGAGTGGCAGCGAAGGGTTCCATATTGAGCTCATCACGGGGGAGGAGAGTGACCGCGAGAGTCACATGTCCAACCCGTCCGAGACAACGTCTCCTGCGTCGACGACGACGCCGCCCAAGGCCGCTGCGGCCCAGCCGCCAAGCGGCAACTCACCGCACCAGAGCGACGTGAAGATGCACGACGTGCCGGAGGATTCGGCCTCAGAGCCCTCTGCCTCATCGGGAAATTGTTCGATACCCGTCGACTACGATGAGTCGGATGAGGAGAAGACTCCGTCGGCCCCACAGCTTACTGAGCAACAGCGTGAGCTTGAGCCTCCGGCTCCGCGTAACCGAGAGCAGCTCCTATCGCAGCGAGTCTGGACTCCCGAGGAGTATGCTGCGAGCCTTCGGCAAAGCCGACAGCGGGGTGTGCCTGTGGCCAACAACGACGAGTGTCCCATCGTACACCGCCTTGGCTCGCCAAACCAATGAGGTTGAGTTCGAAACTTAGCTCCGCCCTCTTGGCTATCCGATACCGGAGTTGTTGAACTCGCCGCATCGGCTGGATTGGATCGCCCTTCGGCGTTTGCGATTTCGCATGGCGAAGATGAAAGCTGATGATGCCTGGGATCGACATCGGTGGGATCCGCGATATGCGGCCTGCCGCATGATATCCTCGAAGAGGTGGTGTCCAAGGTGACAAAGGGGCGACAGTCTCAGCCCGTAGAACCTGTGAGCGTTCTCGGACCGGTTAGCGCCGTCCGGCTCCGCGGGAGCATAAGCGTCCACGGTATCGGCACAGTCCTCGAGGAGACGACTGTCTTCCCAGGTACTCTGATCCTCGGGATAACCGCGCCACTTCACCAGATACTGGTAATAGCCCTTACGCCCACAGCGCTTCAGGAGCTTCTCCACGTGGAAGTAGCGATCGCTTTCGTTTCCGATCAACGGAGGCGGAGGTCATAACGGACGACCCGTCGTAGCGGAACGCTCCGCATCGTGCGGTGGCGTCTCACGCCTCTGCCTCCGCTCGGGAGATCCTTCAGTACGCGGTGGAGGGATGCCAGCGTCTCCTAGAGACCCAGCGACTGGATTTTGCGTCCTTGCGTGACCGCCTGCAAACTGTCGAGGCGACTGTGGCATCTTATCGCCGTACTCGGCAAGAGGAAGAGGGGCTAGAGCATCGGGTGCAGGAGCTGCGGGACGAGCTCGGCCAGTAAGCTGGTGATATGCGTCAGCTCCATGCTCGCGTAGCGAATCTGAGCGTCCTCGTGCGAGCGATCGTCAAGAACATCATGATCACCTTGGGTGGATTATCCACCTCTACACGCGCATAGGTGACCTAGAGGCTCGTCCTGCTCCGACTTTTGCAGCTGCGCCCGTGGCGCTTGCTGCACCTGCCGCTACGGCTGCCCCAGTCCTGAATCGAGCCGACTTGGCACGCGCGATGGCTCAGGCCCTGCAACAGATGTCTCGCTTGTCGAACTCTCAGAGTCAGCCACCTCCGACGGGTGGTATGGCTCGGGCATGCCAACGTAAAACGTTGGGTGCGTGGCCACTGCTGATGGCAGATCCAGCGTATAGGCATTGCCATGGACGCCTATGACCGAGAAAGAAGTCCCACGAAGTGGGGCCGCCGTTTGGTGCTGACAACCGGCGACACCGAGTGTATAGGCAAGGTTTTAGCGTTACGTAACACCAAATCACCGATTTTGAACACCTGTGTGTTAGCACGCCCGTGGCGATCGCATTTTTTGGCGGTCCTGCGCGGCAGCCATAGCGTCGCGGACGCGAGTGCGAAAAATCTCTTCTCCCGTGTCAATGAAGGATATGAGGTTCCGTTTGGCGTACGTACGCACGCCTTTGAGGCCTCGTGAGTCGTTAACGACAACTCCTCCCTCACCCAACTTGGAAGCCGGGGGCAACGACAGCGGCGCACGCGGATGCCGCAGGCCGTTGTCGTAGAACGGCGTAAAGCCTGTCGACGCATGCACTGCATTGTTAAGCGCGAACTCCACTTGTGCAAGCTGCGTACTCCACTTCGTGGGTTCTGCAACGCCGACACTGCGCAAGACGTCCTCCAGGACACGGTTGACGCGCTCGGTTTGACCGTCGGTCTGTGGATGGTCCGCCGTGGACATGTCCAGCTTCGTCTCGAGAAGCGGAAGAGGTGTTGCCAGAAGTGCGAGACGAATCGAGGATCTCTGTCACTAACGAACGCCTCCGGGAGGCCGTGATATCGGAAGACATAGTCGACGAAGAGCTGAGCCGCCTGCGGCGCTGTCACACTCTTCTTCACGGGCACCAGCCTCACCATCTTGCTCAAGCGGCACACGAAGACCAGGATGCCAGTATGGTCGTGCCCATCGGGCGGTAACTCGAAGATGAAGTCCATGCTCACGGAGCGCCTGCAATCCGCCGGAACCGGTAAGCTCATCAGTGGGGCCGCCGCGGCCGGAGAGGGTTTGACCCGTTGGCACGTCTCGCAGGTCTTAACGTAAGACCGCACCCACTTGTACATGCGGGGCCACCAGAAGTCCCGAGCCACTGACGTATACATCTTCTCGCGGCCCAGGTGCCCGCTGCCCGCCGTGTCATATTCCTCAAAGAGGATTCGATGACGAAGGTCTTCGTCGTTGGGAACAACCAACCGCGGATCATCCCCCGGTGATACTTGATAGTAGAGCAAGCCCTCAACGAGGGAGTAGCAGTGAAGCTGGGTTCGTTGACAAGCCGAGAGCGACGAGCTGTCCGATTTCGTGCGCAGCACCTCGACCAGATCTCCAAGGTCGTCATCGCCTGCGTAGGCCACGCGGATGAGCTCATGGAGCGGCGACGCAAGGGTCACCGCGTGTACCAGCTCATAGTCCGGTCTCCGGGAGAGCGTGTCCGAAAGGTCATTTTGTTTGCCCGGCTTGTAGGCTACGGTGAAATTGTATTCTGCGAAGAATGACAGCCAACGCGCCATGCGCTGAGAGAGATGAGGTGACGAGGTCGCCGTCCTCAACGAGGCATGATCTGTATAGATCACGAAGGATTTACTGCCGAGCAGATGAACCCGGTACATCACTAGCGCGTACTTCATCGCGACGAGCTCCTTGTCGTGGACGGGGTAGTTCTTCTCCGCGGCTTTCAGCTGCCGGGACTGGAAAGGCACCACCCTTTCCCTGCCTTCGGCATCAACCTGAAGCAGGTCGCAGCCGATGGCAAACTCCGTGGCGTCGCACACGACACTAAAAGGACGATCCTCGTCAGTCAGCGCCAGGATAGGGGCGCTCTATAAGCTCTGTTTGATCGCCTCAAAGACTCGCTGAGCCTCCGCAGGCCAGGACCAGTCTGTGCCCTTCTTCAAATAGGTCGTTAGTGGCCTGGCCAACTCTGCGTAGTATCTCTATACTTGTGCAAGTAGTTGGCGAGGCCGAGCCACTTGCGCAGATCCCGTTGGGGGGTAGGCACCGGCCACTGCGAGATCGCTTCGATCTTTTCGGGGTCAGCGCAAACGCCGTCCTTCCAAGGAAGCAGCCCAGGAATGGGATTTCCTCAGCATCGAAGATGCATTTTTTGATGTTTGCGTATAAACGGTTCTCCCTTATGCACATCAAGACCTCACGGAGGTGTGCAAGATGCATCTCGAGGTCCGTCTTCCAATCTTCAGCATGGCTGTGAACGAAGATGTCGTCAAAGTACGTCTGTACGAAGTGCCGCAGCGGCCGGAAGAGCTGTGTCACCAAGCGGTTAAGCGTCGCCGGTGCGTTGGATAGCCCTTGGGGCATCACCAACCATTCGCACAGCATCCCGCTGGGAGTGCTCACAGGCGTGAGCGGAATGTCAGATTCCCGCATCAGGAGCTGATAGTAGCCATCGACCATGTCGAGCACGCTAAACACCGTGCAGCCCGCCATGTTGTTCTGCATCACATCCTTTCGAGGAATGAGCGTCGATGCGGCGATGGTGGCCGCGTTCAGCTTGTTGAAAGCATGTACCATGCGCCATTTCCCGTTGGGTTTGCGTACGCAAAACGTCGGTGACGAATGAGGAGACTTCGACTCGCGCACCTGCCCGCGGCATGCTTCGCTGTGAGAAAACGTCGATGACGTCGACTTGTTCCTTCGGAAGCGGCCACTGGCGCGTGGTGCAGTACTTCGTACCCGGCTCGAGATCGATCTCGTGGCGCACACCCCGATCCGGGGGTAACACAGAAGGAGGGTCCTGCGATACCACGTCCGAAAATTCCTTCAACAGAGGATAATAGGGATCCGAGGGGTCCTTCAGAATGACTGCGCCATATCGTTGTTGTCTCTTTGAGACCCGCCCTTCTTCCAACACGTCAGGGTCCATGACCGAGGAGCTGTTTAGCTCGAGAGGCTCTTGTTCTCGGCGGAGAAGGACTACCGTCTTACCCCGCACACTACGCCTAGGCGCTATGCTACGAATTTCAATACAGAAGAGAATTATTCGAATAGAGCGCCTAGGCGTTATGCAACGAACACTTTTACAATGATTGAAGGCTATCCAATTAGGTCTTAAAATCTGGCTGAGTCGTGAAGGGCTGGGGTTCAAGCCCGTCTGCTTGCAGTTCACAAACGGAGTGTGTGCTGTTACGGACTTTTATTTCCTACGGTGGCTGTGTTGGAAACGGAGGTTTTGCCCCGAAAAATTCCAAAATAAATTGGCATGTATACTTTCAATAACTACAATAAAGTATCACCAATTTTCTTTTTATTTACGAAATGTAAACACTAGATTTCAGGATTTACGAGCAACCTAAAGCAAGTACCCATCTACCTTGACCGCAAAAATGTACCACTGCGGACAAGCTGAATCACGTTGTCAGGATGTTCCACATTCGCTTTAGATTAGATAATGCAAACCGTACCAGTTTGCATGAGCTTGGTCGCTGCAAGCCCAGCCACTGGCTGGTATTGATCCTGGCACGACAGTCGAACTTAGGCTGAAAATTTGAGGGCGTTGTCTTTCGACGAGCGCTATAATCGATTTTTTCTCTGTGATTTTTAAAACTCGAATATTCGAATAGAACGCCTAGGCGTAGTGTGCGGGGTAAGATGGTAGGCCCTCCAACTCCCCCGCCTTAAGAGATTCGAAGAACGCGACATAGGAAAGCTCTTCGAGCTCAAGGAGTTCCGAAAACGTCGGTACTGGGGTCAGATCTTTGGCGTTGCTATCGCCCATGATCGCGTCAACGACCACCGTTGCGCTGCGATCTCCGTCAGCGACTGTTCCTTCTTCGGCGACAGCTGAACCAGCCCGAACGCCTTGCATGGTGGGAGCCCCTGCTCGACCACCCTGAGTTGCGCTGCGATCTCCGTCAGCGACTGTTCCTTCTTCGGCGACGGCTGAACCAGCCCGAACGCCTTGCGTGGTGGGAGCCCCTGCTCGACCACCCTGAGTCGCGCTGCGAACTCCGTCAGCGACTTCTGCTTCTTCGGCGACAGCTGAGCCAGCCCGAACGCCTTGCGTAGTGGGAGTCTCTGCTCGACCACCCTTGTTGGAAACAGACACTTGTTCGGCCGAGCCG